>OY998166.1:40326327-41620589 GCA_963921995.1 Oxystoma pomonae | reverse complement strand
CTTTAGTGTGCTTATATAACAGCTAGTTACACTGTTTAAAAAAACTTAAATTTGACTGCCTGTATACGCATTTTATGTGCAAGTTAGTGTACCTACCTAGAAAGTAGATATTGATGTTGTGCATCTTTAAGATTTGACACTTTTTTGACAGTCGTCAAAATGACGTAGAGCAAAATCAAAGTATCAAATCCAAAACATGCACAACAATTTACCTTTGTGTTTCATTTTTTTACGACAAACAGTGCCCAAAGTATGACGAAGTACGGTAATAAAAAATCGCCCTGTACTTGGAAAAAAGCCAATCAACAACCATAACACACTTCTACATTACTGGCCACTTGCACCAACCCAAACCTAGAGGACACTTGAATAGGTGTCCCGTAGTTCTGGGGAAACCCTAACCCGTCACCTAAACTTAAATGGCTTACTTGGCAAATTTTAAACGTACCACTGGCTAGGTAAGCAAAACATTCGGCAACGTGGCAAATTCTGTCAAAAAAACGTCATTCCTTGGGTTCTCTGCCATTTCTCTCTGCCTCCGTCGCCCAAATTTTTTAGCAAGTACTTAACGGCGCAAGAACAATCCAGAGATAATATAAATTTGTCAATCGATTTCAATACGTCATCTACCACTCATTATCTATCTCTGGTTTCTCTACTGTATTCTCCTGTTCACAGATTGCGCCGCGAATCATTGGGGATTAGGGTCACTGGATTCTAAAACCTGCGGCTGGGACCGCAGGTCTCAGGATCCAGTGACCCTATGGGGGATTGTTTATTTATCACCTAGGTGATCGAATTGAGAGCAGTGACAACTAGTCAAATGCCCATACACACAGACCACTTAAGGGTTCTAAAAAGTAGCTTTTCACCAAAGGAAAAATTATTAAATAAAACACAAAAACCAGGCCGACGAACTCCAAAACAAAACGACAAAACTACGGTTATGAAGAATGTCAGGCAGACACACTGACATTGGTTAGTTGCAAATACAGTGAGTCGACCAATTTCGATGTTTGCATGGCATAAATTTTTTTTCCTGGTAAGGGGTGTTACCTAGGTATATATGCTAGATCTCTCTTAGCCGAATACATTTAGGAAAGGAGAACACTAGAAACTATGCCTAGGGTAAGCTCACAAAAAAAAGACGTGGGTGGTTAATTTTCATGGTGGCGGTATCTATAATATAACCATTTAAGTACTTTTTGATGCTAGGCATATAACTAATATTGATAGGTAACCAGTATAGTCCATGTTTTTACATTTCCGCATGTTTTAGCTTTAGAGGAAAATAATACTCAATTTGTTTTTTATTAGAGGAAGAGGATTACAAAGCTTATTAATACAATCTAGAGAGTTTTTGAAATTAGGTGTCCATTATTTGGAAAATTACAAATATTTCCAATTTAGTTTTACAGGTCTCTATAAAGGCTGTTTCTGACGTAATATGGGCGCGCCAATTTTGAAACACCATAAAAGCTAAAACAGTTTTTTTCAAAAAATAAACAAAATTTTAAAAAAGTACCAAGATTTGATGGAAAAACATAGTCCAATAAACAATTTAGGCAAAATTTCAGGCCATTTGGAAGTCCCGTTTCCGAGAAACATGCGGAAAAAGAATTGCCTAATAAACGGACCCAACAGCGTTGCCGGTTTAACGATGTAATTGGGCCGTTAAGGCCACAAAAACGGCATAGATTTGCCAACACTGCTTTGCTGTTTCTGAGCCAATTTTTATCGGGCGGAATATCGGAAACGAGAAAACGGAATCTGTTGAAATTTGGTAGGAATGTTTTTGAATTCCTGATAACCGTATCCAGACACACACGTTTTTTGCTGGACTCTCTCATTTTCAAAATAAAATAAACACGGCTGACAATAGTCAAAAATCTTAACTGGCTTTTTCTTTAGCCTCGTCGATAATACAGAAATCTGTAACAGCAATTTGTGATTTTTTTTTTAAATACACCAAATTTTGAAAAATCCTTTGGATACGGTTGTAGATTTTTATAAATCCTGTTATATAAATATATAAAAAAGTTATGTTTTTTTTTCTTTGTAAACAATATTCTGCCGGAATTCTGAAACGCCAAGGTCACGTAATTTAGTAGGCCCAAGGAAACTGAAGTGAGTTCGATTGTAGTATTGGAATTCATGTTCCGCCGCATAGCCACCGACCAATTGTCTAATGGAACATTCGGCCAATAAATATATACATGTCAAGAAATAAAAATAATAGTTTGTTATTTTTTTGATGTTGAATAATGATTTTTCTTTTGATTCTTTTTAATTTCGAGATATTGCAATCCATGAAACATGAAGCCAAGTACAAAAATCTTTAAAAGAAGCATTAATATAAAATTGAGAAAGGAAAAATTTGGGTGTTTTTGAATAAAAAAAACAAAAAAATGTAAGTTTGGTAAATTTCTGTTTAATTTCTGATTTATATCGATTTGTGTCGGCGTTCGTTTCTATTGATTTTTTTTTCGTGGTGGGTTTATACTCGAACTAGCTGGTGGGCTCAACCTATATATGCGAAAAATATATTTTGGTTGTCGTTTTCGTCGTTAAAAAAACACGGATTAGCGTTTTTATTTGGGTTAGAATGGGTAGGAAAATATTTTAGGCTATTTGCACTCTTAGATGAATGCACACAGACACAAGTATCATAGGTATATATGATATATGTATGTTATTATTGTAGGTCAGATAAACGAAAAGAAGCGTCCAAGGGCCCCAAACTACACATCAACCGAAAAGGAAACCTTACTTTTTATAGTTGAAATATACAAACATATTATCGAAAAAAAAAAGTGATTCCAGTTCAATACTTGAAAAAAATAATGCATGGCAAGAAATTGGCAAAACATTTAATTCAATGTCGCCCAATATGATTCCAAGGACTGTAGAGTCATTAAAAAAATACTATAAGCATCTCAAAGAAAAAATAAAACTGGTAAAGGGTCATCAAAGAAACCCAAAACTGACGATGAAATAGTCGATTTGATTGTGACATTGTGTCTCCCCCTGAGTTAGGTTTCTGTGTGGCTCTAAAGTGTGCTTTTATCTAAGGGCGGAACTTGTTAGCCTGTTACCCTTTTTTATTTTAATATTATATCCTCTGATCGCTGTCCCTATCATATTTCTCATATATATCAAAGAGTTTTGTTTAAGGTACCAACGAAATTGTTTATTTTTAGGATGTTATTGAAGATGAAAATACTGAAAAAGAGATGGATAATTTGTTGAAAGGAAAAAATGTCGGCAAAAATAAAAATAAAAATGCGATGGAAATCATCTTCCAGGTATGAATAACCTTATTTTAACTGGCCCTTTTACCCATGTTAAGAAATATGAAATAATTTTTAGGATGACTTTGAAAATCAAAACAACTCCGAAGAATTATATTTATATCAAATAATGCATCATGCTTCAATCATCATCATCAACAAATGTTAGTGTGAGCGTCAGTCATTATCTACATATATACAGGGTGATCAGTTATAACTGCACCCTGGATTAACTTTTTTCTAAAACTGCGGAGGCATCAAATAAAAATCGGGTAAAAGGACATTTTATAGAGATCTAAAAACCATAACTTTCCTTCCTTAATAATTCAATTTGGACTTTCTCAAAAATGGTTACATGCAAACCTGCATGTAGTATACGGTATTTTTAAAAAGCTAATTTTCTGAAGAATTTGAAAATGTTAAAATATATATAGCGTCCGCTGTAGAAAAATGAAGTTCTTGGCACACCTTGTATACTCGCTATTTGACCTAATTAATTGTCATTGACTATTTTTAAGGTCTCTATAAAATTACCTTTCACCCATTTTTGGTTTGATCCCTCTGCTGTAATTAGGAAAAAAGTTATCCCAAGGAACAATTATAACCAATCACAAAAAAACGGGCCCAAGGGCCCATATAATCAACATTTGCTGCTTAATTTGCCTAAATTTTAACTCTCCATAGAGACTAAAATAACATATAGGCAATAAAGTAAAATTGAATTTTATGAACTGAGAGTAAAATTGTAAAATTACATTTCAGTAAAAAAATTTTGAAATTTAAAAAATTCGCTCAAAACGATGTTTGATTTGATAAAAAGTTTAATAAAACACTTATAAATATACACACAGTATGTGACCTAAAGTGTCTTTTATCCCTCGGCAAATTGTAGCCCTCACTTTGCTCAGGGTAATTTTTTGCCTTGGGATTAAAACTGTATTATAATTATTATATAATGTATTATTTATATCTTGACAAGCAATATTCGTCGGGTAACTATATATAATATATTTTTCTACTAGTATGCGCGAAACACCTTTTTCCCGCACGAATAGTTCGGAAAGTGTTATTTTCCCGCACTGAGTGTGGTAATGAATTTACATACAACTTTCCCGCATTCAAATGTCACTTTCCCTCACTGATTTTTTTTGTATTCTATCTTGATAGAGTCGTAGAAAATATTTTGATCCAAACTCATGCATAAAAGTATCTTTCTTAACTGCTTGCCCGAACTCTGCTCGGCAACGGCAGTCGCATGCGGGAAAGTATGTAACTTTTTCCGCCACCTATCGCTATTTAGCGGTTTTTGTAAGTTCGAGGACATTTTAGAAGACAGATAATTATTCTCTTAAAACCTGATAAATTCTCTTAAACTAATTTTAAAGAATCTAGAAGATTTTAAAGGATCCTATGGGAGTATGGGATGGATAAATCAAACTCCTCAGATCTTCTGAAAACTCTTCTGAGAATTACTATGCAATTTTAGGAGGCTTTTTCAGCAGGTTGCCCTCCTTTGGCAGCCATTATAATCTCTTATTTTAAAAAGATGAAAAGAGAGAATAGTTAAGTCTAAGTAGTGCGATATGAGTTTAAGGTGCTCAAAAGTCTGAAAAAGTTAAAATTAGTTGGTGCACGGGGTAGTTTCCCCAAAAACTTAGACTCAAAAAGTGTTGGAAATATAGTATAAAACTTTGTAACATGTACTTTTAGTGATATTTTAGATGTTGTAAAATTGCTGGTGGCTCCCGGACTAATGTAAGCAATATAAAGTTACTATGTTGGGAATTTGGAACCTTTGGTTGCACTAAAACAAAGTTATGATTGTTTTCCACAAACCAAAACTAAACTTTTTTGTACTCGACGCGCGTTTCGCTAACAACGTTAGCATCATCAACTAAAGAATAAAGTGTACTAAACGGGATGGATCCTCTATCTTTATTTAAACTATTTCTGGATTTAATGATTTCCATACTTTCATATGCATTCAAAAGTCTTTTGTTTGGTACACTTTTTAGAAGTTTGAGGTTATCTAATGTGAATCTATGATTGTTTTCAAAAGCATGCTCGGCCACACTTGACTTTTCTGTTCTTCCGTATTTTAAGTGTGCTAAGTGTTCTTTAAAACGTGTTTGAATAGAGCGTCTCGTTTGGCCAACATATTTTTTTGTCACAATCCATGCGTAAATTCCACTTTTTTCTAGAACTGTAGTTTTATCCTTGGAATTTCCTGGTAAACTTCTTATTGTGTTACCGCATTGATATACTAATTTAAGACCGGTGTTATTAAATATTTTTTGTAATCCTTTCGTATAATTAGGATTATAAGGAATTGATACAAATTTTGAGTCGCAGGTATCTTTTTGTCTGAAAAAAGTGGAATTCCGAAAGGTCTTTTGAAAAGGGTGTCTATTTATCAGCTTATTTATTAAGCCTTGGTCGTAACCGTTTTCGCCAGCTTTATTCCTAATCCTATTCTTTTCTGCTTCAAATCTTTCTTTGTTTAAGGGGAAATTTACTAATCTATATTTTAAAAAGTGCAAACTTGCAAGCTTATGTTGTAAGCAATGAAAAGAGTCATTTGGAATATACCTGTTGGTAACCGTTCCTTTTCTGTATAGGTCAAAGTCCAATTTATTTTTTCTTATAACTAAAGTGTCTAGAAATGGCAGTATACCGTTGTTCTCTGTTTCATAAGTAAATTTAATTGTGGGAAATTTTTTATTTATTTTTCCCATAAAATTTTCAACACTAGTTACTTTAGTGTTGAATACTGCAAACAAATTGTCTACATACCTGAACCACACTCTGGGGAAATACTCAAATTCTTTACTTATATCTGATTCAAATTTGCTCATGAAGAGGTTTGCGATAAAGATGTTTTCTAATCTAAAGGCTGACAAGGGTAATAAAGTTGTTATATTAGATAAAACAGATTATTTCGAAAGGGTAGATAACCTAATAAAAAATGGACCCTACAAACAAATCTCAAAGAACCCCTTACCAAAAATGAATAACGAAGTAAAAGACACAGTTAAAAAATGTAACAATATTATTACTGACAATATTAAATATAAGCTACAAGTAAGCAATCCCACTATGCCGAAACTGTATTGTCTTCCGAAAATCCACAAGCCTGGAAAATCGGTTAGACCTATAGTTTCTGCTGTAGGATCACCTACTTACAACATTTTGAAATGGCTAGCAAACGAGTTTGGAAATGTACCTATAAAGGAAAAAGGTTTTTCCGTTCAAAATTCCCTAGAATTTATCAACAAAGTTAAAGATATTTTACTCCAAGAAGGTGAAATTTTAATCTCGTTTGATGTTAGTTCGTTGTTCCCTAGTGTGCCGATCCCCAATACCTTACAATACCTGGAGGAACTACTAAGAAAAAATAATCTAGAAGACAAAAAGACTTTAGAATACTTATCTTTACCAAAAGTCTGCAAAATTACTTTCAATATAAAAATGACTACTACCAACAATTAGAAGGAACCACAATGGGTAATAGTTTATCACCTTTTACCGCAAACCTCTTTATGAGCAAATTTGAATCAGATATAAGTAAAGAATTTGAGTATTTCCCCAGAGTATGGTTCAGGTATGTAGACGATATGTTTGCAGTATTCAACACTAAAGTAACTAGTGTTGAAAATTTTATAGAAAAATAAATAAAAAATTTCCCGCAATTAAATTTACTTATGAAACAGAGAACAACGGTACACTGCTATTTCTAGACACTTAAGTTATAAGAAATAAACATAAATTGGACTTTGACCCATACAGAAAAGGAACGGCCACCAACTGGTATATTCCAAATGACTCTTTTCATTGCTTACAACATAAGCTTGTAAGTCTGCACTTTTTAACATATAGATTAGTAAATTTCCCCTTAAACAAAGAAAGATTTGAAGCAGAAAAGAATAGGATTAGGAATAAAGCTGGCGAAAAAGGTTACGACGAAGGCTTAATAAATAAGCTGATAAATAGACATTCTTTTCAAAAGTCCTGCAACTCAAAATTTGTATCAATTCCTTATAATCCTAATTATACGAAAGGATTACAAAAAATATTTAATAACACCGGTCTTAAATTAGTATATCAATGCGGTAACACAATAAGAAGTTTGCCAGGAAATCCCAAGGATAAAACTACAGTTCTAGAAAAAAGTGGAATTTTCGAAATTAGTTGCATGGATTGTGACAAAAAATATGTTGGCCAAACGAGACGCTCTGTTCAAACACGTTTTAAAGAACACTTAGCACACTTAAAATACGGAAGAACAGAAAAGTCAAGTGTGGCCGAGCATGCTTTTGAAAACAATCATAGATTCACATCAGATAACCTAAAACTTCTAAAAAGTGTACCAAACAAAAGACTTTTGAATGCATATGAAAGTATGGAAATCATTAAATCTAGAAATAGTTTAAATAAAGATAGAGGACCAATCCCGTTTAGTACACTTTATTCTTTAGTTGAGGGAAGATAGGATTATAAATTGTGATCAATCACAAATTATTAGTCTTATCTCCGCCCACTAAAAGATTGTATATAAGATAGAGCGCAGGTTAATTTGGTTTATTGTTTATCGTCTCCTGATGATGCTAACGTTGTTAGCGAAACGCGCGTCGAGTGCAAAAAAGTGTAGTTTTGGTTTGTGGAAAACAATCATAACTTTGTTTTAATATAAAGTTAAACTATGAATGAAATTTATTTTGCCTTCCTATATTTTAGTAAAGGGAACATTGACATGGCAGGCACTTTATAAGATAGAGCGCTGGTTAATTTGGTTTATTGTTTATCGTCTCCTGATGATGCTAACGTTGTTAGCGAAACGCGCGTCGAGTGCAAAAAAGTGTAGTTTTGGTTTGTGGAAAACAATCAAAACTATGAATGAAATTTATTTTGCCTTTCTATATTTTAGTAAAGGGAACATTGACATGGCAGGAACTTTATAACCAGTGATTTTGTTATGTATTTTTTTTTGTGAGACTATAATTTCGATAACATTTTTTTGGACAATGTATTTTCCGTTGATTTAATGCGAAAATTTAATATAATGTGCAATTTATTACAAAAATCCACGGGTGTCTAATTTCGTCCAATACCTAACCATGATAAGAAAGCTTGCCGGTCAGTGCCGAAAAATTTGTTACGGGCATTGATAGTAGAGTAAAGTATAGGTTTGACTGTACACAACTAGACATACGAGGAGAAATTAATATGACCATTTTCTAGGGACCCATGAAGGTAAAGTCAACCACTCGGACTTTAATAAACCCTTAGGGAATGCGTATTTCACACAATCTATAAAACTAGCTATTAAGTTAAAAAAAAAGAAGCTGGGCATTAGCACAGAAAATCCATCCGAATCCTCTGAGGGGTTTACTCAAGATTAGATCTTTAACTACGTCCCTTAAGTTAGCAGTGCAAAGTCAGCAGTGCAATGATTTTATAATTGGAAAAATTATTGCTAATTAAGTGCTAATTAAATGCCAAGTCACAAAATTTTATGATATTGTAGTTTCCGAGATATTACCTGCACTGCTAGCTACCCATTAAAGATAGCACCATGCTAGAAAGGTCCAGAAAAGTGGTAGAGTGGTTTGAATGGTCTAGAAAATTAAATGCTAATTAAATGCTGCCATTTCAATAAGAAGATTTTAAAAAATATGCAGAAAAAGTTAAAAAATATAAAATTTTCTTATTGAAATGGCAGCATTTAATTTTCTGGACCATTCAGACCACACTCTACCACTTTTCTGGACCATTCTGGCATGGTGAACTGCTATCTTTAACAGGTAGCTAGCAGTGCAGGTCATATCTCAGAAACTACAAGAGCACAAAATTTTGTGACTTGGCATTTAATTCGCACCTTAATAGCACTATTTTATCCCAATATTAAAAACACAACCAACGCCTTCTTTCATACCCAACTCAAATAAGCGTACTGTACTACATTGATTTTAAAAAATATGCAAAAAAAGTAAAATATATAGAATTTTCTTATTGAAATGACAGCATTTAATTAGCATTTAATTTTTTGGACTATTTAGACCACTCTATTACTTTTCTGGATCATTCTAGCATGGTGCACTGCTATCTTTAACGGGTAGCTAGCAGTGCAGGTTATATCTCGTAAACTACAAGAGCACTACAATTAGCACTTAATTAGCACTAATTTTTCCAATCATAAAATCTTTGCACTGCTGGCTTTTTACTGCTAACTTTAGGGACGTTCTTTAACTTTAAGTTGGTTTTAAGAGTAAGTTTGTACGATATTTGTGTTGAATGCTGTTTTTTAGAGTACCTATACCTACCTATTTTTTGTTAATACTAGTCTAGCTTATTATAATTGTTAGCTAGTAAAATTTGTTAAAATGGCTAAGAGTTATGGGATCAGATTGAGTAATAATCTGCTAATGCTATCTGAGTTTTGTAGTGACGTTGAACTTACTGTGTTAATATTTAATATCTTGACATTATCTGTTAGATTTCAGGGTAGATTCTATGGGGGGGGGAGGAGGCGTTTAAAGAGATTGTTGCGACTGAACCACAATTTTTTTTAGAAATTACATTATTGGAAACTATTTTGCTATTAAGTTGTGCTACCTCCCCTCCCCTTAAAATCATACTACCACAGTATGATTATTAGACTTTTTAATTTAATTTTAGGCAAAGTCCTGTTTGTTTGAGTTTTAAAATAAAATAATTAAAATAGCATAATTTTCTATTTTATTTTAAATTTTTTAATATATTTCAAACAGCCGCCATCCTCCCAAAATGATTAATAAAACAGTTTTCTTGTGACATTGTTAAGTTGATTATTACTTCCTGCTTCTGGAAATTCTTCAATGTTACCCATTTCAATTAAATAATTCAACAGTTCAATATCATTTCCTCGTCATCAGGGGGTTCATCTTCATTTTGTTGCCGGGCAACATTATACAATACTGCTGTGGCAGGAATTATGGCTAAAGCAGTCTCCAATTTCAGGCGAATTCCATAGGCCAGGATGGGAAACCTACTTTTCAAAACCCCTATTAATCTTTCAATCGTATTTCTAGTTCTTATATGGGCTTCATTGTACAGTTGGTGACTTGGGGTTTGAGCATTTTGCACTGGTAAATAATTTCGAAGAGTGTAACCACTATCACCTAAAAATTAATAAGTCTGATTCAGCCTAGATTGTTTTAGACTAAAAGGTCCAAAAATAAAACTAACAAAACAATTAGGGAAGTTTTAGTTTTTAGGCTACAGTTATTTTGTAGGCTTACCAAGAAAATAGTGTTTGGAAATTAATTTTCCCCAAATCGCGCCCTGCTTCTACTGTTATTAAATATTGTTTGGTCGTGCGCTGATCCAGGCCATCTAGCGAAAATATCTCTTATTTTTAAATTTGGATCGGTTATTATTTGTACGTTCGAATGAGTGATACCCTTTCCTGTTTACAAAAACCACCACTTCCTCACCACCTAAAATAAATAAGATAAATTTTTACAGGTGCAATCAGAATTGGGTGTAGCAGTAGTTAGCGGCACTAATAGTTAGAAAAGGTAGTTGCAAAAATGATAATTAGCTGTTCATACTTTCTTTATACCTTTGCTAAATAAAGAAATTCAATAAAAAAATAAAAACATGATACCTGGTGACTGCATGCGAATATGCGTGCCATCTATTACACCCTCCACTCTTGGAAATAAGTGCATTTAAAAAAAAATATTCTGAAACTCAATGGACTCTTGCCCAACTGGCATGTAAATATACTGAGGTCGCAAATTGGCTATTATGGGTGATACTCTTTCAACAATTCTTGATGCAGTGGATGTGTCCATCCCAATAAAATCAGCTACTGAGCTGAAGTACCTCCCTGTAGCATATAACCTAAGACAGGTCAGAAGCTAATTCATTGGTGTAACGCTGTTAGTCCTAAAATAAATTATTCCATATTAGTGATGGCTGTAATAATAATAGTTTGTTGTTGTTTTTTTTGCCTTAAAATTCCATTGTACAAACTATGGGTATCTTACACCCTTAGACAGATTCAGTATGTATATGGAAATGAAATCTTAAAGCCCTTAGATTTAGATATATATGTTTTTAAACCTTTTGTAACTAAACCATGTAAATGATATGTTCGTTAATAAAATAACAGAAATTAAAAATAATAAATTAAAGTTTCATATTGAGTCCCATTGAAGACACTGTATAAACCTCAGGTGCTACTAACCGGTCACTTGGATATTCCAATTGGTCATCTATCTGTTCCAAAACCTTTAATACAGTTGTTTTTGTTAATCTTAAAAAAAAGTTAAATTGTCCATCTGTTCAAAGTGGTCGCTCCTGTTCCATATTCTCCGTGGCAGACCCTGCTGAACCTCCTCCAAATCATCCAAGTCATCTTTCAAAACGTAGTGTTCTTCCAAAATATCTATATTTTTTTAAAAAACAACAAATTTTGCGGCACTTTTTTATTTTAGTTTTAGGTTAGGGGAGAGCTAGGGGACCAAAAACGGACACCTAGATTTAGGGCTTACCTAAGGTAGTTTAGGGGAGAGCTAAATACCATAACAAACGAAAATCTTCCCTAACCTAGATTTAGGTGACACCTAATGCTGGTTACTTTTTTTTAAAGTTAAGGTTCAACCTATTACGGTTCTTCCTTATTATGGTAAAACCTTATAGAGTAACGCCCAATAAGTCCCTAATATAGTGGGTTTTCACTTAAAATATGAAGGCAGAAAAAAGTTTTCGGTGCGCCACGAGCCCTCAGAGCCGGTGCGGAAAAAGTTGCACTTAGTGCAAAACCGAAATTTTGCCATAGAAATATAAAGTTCCCCTTATATTTCTATGAATTTTGCCAATGGATCATGAAAGGAAAAAGTGCACCCCAATGGAACAGCAGCACCGACTCATAGCAGTTTCCATAGGTAAAACTGGTGCGCCACCAGTGCACAACTGAGTCGGTGCTGATGTTCCATTGGCTGTCGGGCTGTCACCATAAAAGATTTTCGATTTAAGAATTGGTCCTGGTTCTGGTTGACATTATTTTGACATAAATTTTGACAGCGGTTCTAATATAATGACGTCATTTAAAATATTTGTGAAGATATCTTTGATTTTAGTTAAAAAAAAAGACTACCTATAATTTTGCAAAATTTTCGGGGTTATGTTTACAAACAAAGGGCCGAACCAACCTCCTAGGCTGGTTCTAAAATTTCATAACCGGGTTGCAACTGCGACGTCATTGTTTTAAAACGAAAGGACCGGTTGCGGTTCTGGTTGAACCAGAACCAGGACCAATTGTAAATCGAAAATCCTTATAGACAAGGGGTCCCATAGTTTGTACAAAAATACATTTTACAAAGCGTATTTAACACAAACGTACATTGCACAAACAATAATTTCCGCAAATCGTAAAATAGCATAACGATACGTCGCACAAAGGATACTTTTTGCAAACCGTACATCGTACAACTCGTACCTTCTACAAACAATACATCTTACAAATCGTACAGTCTAGAATCCGTTCGACATACAATTTTTGTTCTCTGCTGTTTTAATTTAAGCTCAGAATAAACATCAAATCTTAGAAGGAGAAGATATATTCTTTTATTTTGAATTTTATAAAAAATATAGGTTTAAATAAATATAGGTATATAGAATCAAATCCTCTAGAGCCTCAGGATAAAATATACGCAACCCCCTTAGAAGCCTGGTTATGGTCACATTTTGACTTCAAATTAAAAAATTTTATTACTTATCCTTAACCCCCCCCCCCCCCCGAAGTCAATTTCTGAGTGCGCCACTGATTATTGATTTTTTTTTTAAATGTGATGATATACCTTTAGGTAAACTATTTTGTGACACCTTGACTGCAATGGTTTTTTGATGTGAGTTAATTTTTAATTTAAAGAAAACCTTTAGATATAAAAATCAAATTACTATTGCTTTTTTCTTTAATAAACTTCGGCAAAATAGATTTTTTTTAGCTGTAGGTTGTTTTACAACTCTTTATATAGTGTGTCTCAAAAGTCTGGAATAATGGATTTTTTGGGAGAACGCTTTTTTCAAAAAAAACTTATATAGGTCTAGGATCATTTTAGGAGCGGTTTCGAAAAATGTATACTCTTTTTTTATACACGGTGGACACCCTGTATTGAGTAGTGTTGGGTATTTTTGAAAAGGTTACATTTTAAGGATCCAGAAAATGAGATAATATACAGGGTGTCCAATTTAAAAAAGAGATAAGGTGACATATTTTATTTTTGGGACACCCTGTATAAAATGGTATATATTTTTAGAAACCGCTTTTTCTACTTTGATGATCCTACATAAGTTTTTTTTCAAAAACCCATAGTTATCCCGAAAAATCCATTATTCCAGACTTTTGGGATACACTCTGTATAGTTTAGTAAGTTTTTAAGATAATTCGGTCAATAAAATTTTTACACATATTTTATGGTCTATCTATTTTTAGCCATCCATGCATTCATAGTACCTGATCTGATAATTTGGGAGGGTGGGGATTTAACCTCAAAGCACCTAGGCCTCATTTGACCCGTTGTGCATTTTCATAGTACCTATGGAGGCTATTGGGATCGTCAAAAATACCTAAATACAAAATTTCGTCATGGTGTCTGTCTGTCGGTCTGTCTGTCTGTCTGTCCGTAACACGATTACTCAAAAACTGCTAAACCAATTCTTATAAAATTTGGCACCAAAATTCTTTGTCACCCTACGCAGAGTTGATTAGGTTCTGGTGGGGGTGGAGGGGTTGGTAAGACTATATTAGGGGGGATTAAACTTAACTCACTAACCGTATAGCAGCTAGCGAGACTCGATTTTCACAATATAGGTTAGATAATTACATTTTCAACCAAAAATTTAAAAAAAATTTGAAAAAAAAATATTTAAGTAAATATGAAAACCGCGTGTCGCTTGGCAAGAGGAGGAGGGGATTAAGCTTTTAATAAAATTGTAACTTCAAAAGTATTATAATCCTTTTAAGAAAATTAAGGGGGTTAGAGAGGTTTCACCCTTTAAAAGGGGAATTTTTTATATAACTGGAAAGCCCATAAAAAATCTCAGTTGTCGTGTTTTTGCGTTTTATCCGCATATTTTTTCTATAAACACAAATCGTCGAATAACTCATAAAATCGTGCCAACGTCGGTATAACGTCAGCAGTGCGTTAGCGATGCTTTGGCCCGATTTTATGTCGGTTATATGTATTTTTAGGGTTATCCTGAGGCTCTAGCGAAATTATTCCATTTAAAGTTCCCACCATATATAGAAGGGCGCAAGGATATTCTGATAGTATACGAAAACTTCTCCTCCAAAGCTGACAGCCAAGAGTGTAACTTATTTATTCCCACGAGAGGGACGTTGACAGTTCGTTTTTTTATCCTGCATAGAAATCGGTTCACTCGATTACGATTTGTAATCACACAGACTGCATGGTCCAAAAAAGTGAAACCTACCTATGATGTCAAATTCGCTGCTTACCATGAATATCTCCTAAACGGTAGGAGATACGAAAAGGTTTAAATTAGGGCAAATTTGCGCAAATTTGATGCTTGCTGAAAACTAGGAAAAGTTTACAAATTCCGGATAGTTCTGGAGAAAAAACCGTAATCTTTAATTTTATTCTTTATTTTTCTGCGCCCTTATTCTTTTAAAGCTGTCAAAAAACGCTTAAAACTTATTTAACAGGCAGTTTTTTGAAATCTACCTGACAGGTTCGTTTTTTAGATTTGACATTGCAGTGTGAGAGGGGAGCTCTGGCAAGTTAATTTTTGGTTCATAAAGGATGATGGGTTACTTGACCATCATTAATTATTATGTCTACATAAAATCCAAACACTTATCTTTCGACAAAATAATTAGAATAATCATTTCAGTTCCCAGAAGTGAGGATCAAGCTAAATTGGTATATAAATGTAGATTATTATGTAATAAGACACCAAAGTTGAAAATTTCGATGACTGATTGATTAAAAAGTTATACAGACGAAGCATCAAGGCAAATAAAGGAAACCGAAACAGACACAAATTATTTACTATTTACCTGTACAGGATGATTTTTTCTTAAATATTAAAATTAAAGTAAAAATCACTATTTTGGAACTGACTGTATAATATTTTTTCTACTAGCGTGCGGAAAACATACTTTTCTGCACTAGTGCGGAAAAGTTAACTTTAACGGCCATTTCGAGCGGTTGGATGGGACAAAAAAGTAACCCATTACTAGAAAAACCAGCTGTGACTTCTATATGATTAAAATTATGACTACATTTTCTAATAAATAATTTCCTAAAACCTTGGGTTATGCAATAAAATAGTTTAGAACAATAAGTTTTAACAAGAGCTTATAGGGGAATCTTTAAACTGTGGGTTGGACGGGACAAAAAAAAACCAAAACCTAATTTTAGGAAATTCCTACTTTTATATAGGGTGTTCCAAAAAAAAAACGACTTTTTGGATTGCCTATAACTTTCAGTTAATTATCTGAAATTCGAAATTTAGCATTTTTTTGAAAAAGAGGACTTAATATTTTATGCAACTAATGTCGAAACTGACATTTCCTTAAAATTAAAGATGGCGGACCGTTTTGAAAAATGGTTAATTTTGACCCATTGAAAATTTTTATGCTCGCCACTGTAATAAAACTGAGATGTTCGCTAAATAGCCTTATTCTTACGTACGTAACATTTGTTTAAATCGGTTAAGAATAAAAAAGTTCTACAGTTTTACATTTCATGCTCTTTGTGTGATAAAAGACTTTCTCACTTAAGTCAACTTTATTCGACGGGATACAGGTTCGTCAAAAAATATCGGAAAAAATTCTAAAGTCTCTTTGGTATTTTTAACCCTTATTGGAAAATAAAATGTGTACGCTGCTGTAATAAAATTGATATGTGCCCTAAATAGTATTATTCTTTCAACGCATACACATGTAACGCTTGTTTAAACCGGTTAAGAAATAAGACTTTCCATGAAGCCGTCCGCCATCTTGACATCAGGCACATAAAAGTTAGGCTTTTAGCTTGTCAGAAAGTTTTAAATTTTTGGCAAAACTGTATCCCGTCGACTAAAAAACGACCTATGCTCAGAAAGAGGCATCAAATGTAAAACTGCCGAACTTTCTTATTTTTTAACCGATTTAAAGAAACGTTACATGTAATAATAAGGCTATCTAGCGCACGTCTCAGTTCTATTACAGTGGCGTACATACAAAATTTTCAGGGGGGTCAAAAATACCCATTTTTCAAAACTGCCCGCCATCTTAAATTTTAAGAAAAATGTCAATTTTGATGTGAAGCGCATAAAATCGTAAATTTTCTTTTTCAGAAAAACATTAAACTTCAAATTTCGGAGAATTTATGTGAAAATTATAAGCAATCTAAAACGTTCGGTTTTTTTTGGAACACCCTATATATTTCAATTTTTTAGAAAAACGCTTTATCATGGTTTTTCCAAACTAAACAAAAGGCATTGGAATTAAAGGAGAAAGCAATAAGTTATTAACAATTATGTTAAAAATTATTTTGAAGCATGAACCAGTAAAGCTTTTCTTTTGGGTTGGACGGGACAAAAAATAGAATAATCGAAAAAATATTATTTGCTTTAGGTAAGAAACTGTTTGTAAACCAAAAAAGAGTGTTACAGTCGTTTTATGATTTGGAGTTATTTCAAGATTTTTAACAAAAACCGATAGATCGTTAAAGCTTTTTTCCTTTTTTTAATAAAATTACATTTGCTTGAAATGGCTTTTTATGGTACTTTTCCGCACTCAACCAAAAATAAAACATAAATATATTGCTATATTTTTAAAAATTTTCCTTTTTTGTGTTAGTAAACGTTTTAGTCAGGATAAATAAAGAGTAACATTTTTAAAATTCCTTTTATTGGGTTAAATGAATACTTAAGTCAATTAAGCGAGCTGAAAAAATATTTTACCCTGCAACTCGCGTAAAATGACTTTTCCGCACATAATTGCTGCAATCACGTGCGGAAAAGTGACACTTTCCGGAATTGTTAGATAAACTGTTATTTATTTCTACGACCGTGCGGGAAAGGGGTGTTTTTTAGTTTGGAAAGTATCACTTTCCCACACTGAGTACAAAAAATATTTATCCTAACTCATGTGTCAAGTTTCTTTCCCATCCTTGCTGCTTTCCCGAACTCCGGTCCGCGTTCGTTCTCAGACAAACGAATGTACTGTGTGGGGAAGATTAAATTTTCGCACAAGTTATGTAAGATAAAAACTATAATTTTCAGATTTTGCGCATTGTTAACAGTGTGCAAAATATAACTTGGCGCACTGTAATCGTAATGTCAAAACCATTTCTTCGCATTGTCAGAGCATACGTCAGTAGGCTTTAAAATGCCTTGTATCTAGTTTTCATACTTTTTATTTAAATTTTTGAAAGCGATTATCTCACAAACTAAATAAGATTACCTATGATGTTGGATGTCATTTTAAAGAGTTTTTTTGAGAGAATCTACAGATAGTAACATTTATAAAATTAAGCCCCTTTATCAACATTTTTTAACAAATGACGTAAATATGACCAAAAATGGATAAATTGCATTTGTAAATGTGTAATCGCCCAAATTCTACCATTTCTGAATTTTCCTTAAAAAATCCTTTAAAATGACACTGAACATCCTAGGGTACCTTATTTAGTTTTTACGCCTTTTCCGCAGTCATTTGCGTGTAGAAAGTAGCAGTTTCCCGCACAGCGTGCACGAAAAAATTTTGTTTGCGAAAAAAATATCACTTGCGCAAAAAGAAATTTCTACGAGTTTGAGGAAAATATAATTTTGCGCATTGGGTGTTACGTTACTATGCCACACTAGTGTGCAAAACCACTTTAGTCCTTCGGCCAATGAGGCAGTCTCGTACGGAAAAAATGGCTTTTCCGCGTGCATAATTTTTTTACAAAATTATGCACAGCAACAAGATGTTTTTAAAAAAGAGAGGATCAAAAGATCTTGGCAGGAAAGAACGAAAATTCAAAATTGGATGAGTGTCCCACAAGGAACACACAAAAGACCAAAGCGAAAAGAGGAACAATTAAACGATGTTTCGCCCGGGGTGACCAGCGTGGGCTTATCAGTGGATTCACTAGTCACCCTCAATCCAGACATCATTTAACACAATCGCACACTCTGACTTCCAACTCTGAAACACTCACAAATAGGCGTCGTTCCGCATGGTACTTATTATAAGTCACCTGATCCTAGGACAAGTCTTAGGAGCATATTCCTATTGGAAATATTAACACGCCAGGACGAACCCGCATCAGGTGACTTATAATAAGTACCATGCGGAACGACGCCTATTTGTGAGTGTTTCAGAGTTGGAAGTCAGAGTGGGCGATGGTGTTAAATGATGTCTGGATTGAGGGTGACTAGTGAATCCACTGACGAGCCCACGCTGGTCACCCCGGGCGAAACATCGTTTAATTGTTCCGCTTTTCGCTTTGGTCTTTTGTGTGTTCCTTGTGGGACACTCATCCAAATTTGAATTTTCGTTTTTTCCTCCCAATATCTTTTGATCTTCTCTTTTTTAGATTCTTTCCGGTTGATGTACTAACTAAGATGTTTTTAATTGTCCGCACGCCCTTAGGAAAAATGTTGCACCCAATTTATTTATTCATAGTGGGTATAAGATTTTCTTTAAATCCCAGTAAACAAAATTTAGATGTAATATAAATCGTTTACAGAGGGGGTTTTTCATGTACTATTAATATGAATAAAATATTCTTTTTTTTTTAGTATTCCCGTAGCATATGCTAAGAACCTTCTTTAGATAAAATTTTATAAATTTTATTTGCCACAACTTTGACAAAAACTTGTGAAAACATTTTACAAAATACCTGAAAAATATCATATTTTCTGTCTATACTTAAAAAAAATCGCCAGCGGCGCTATAACATCATTGGTTGTTACAATTTTAGTTAAGTAATTTTAAACAATTTTTATCAGCAACATTATTTAACACTCGTAAAAAATTCGAATAATTTTTAAAATTTGCGCGTTCGGCGTATTTATACAAGCAGATTTAGAATTAAAACTAGACCCAACGGAGGTTTCCACCCCTGCAAACCCAACCCCAACACCTACTAAAGCGCCCCTCTCCTTTGAAATCGGCTTTACAAAAATTCTACAATTTTTGAAACACTTGAAACAGGATCTAACAACATAAAATCGTTCTTTTTCATTATGTTTTTTAATTTTATTGGATTTCTGTGAACATGACATTCAGAAAAAATATCGGTGAGGAGGCGCCAAATTTATGTAAACGGCATTCGCGTGCGGGAAAGATTAACTTTCCGCACTGGTTATACATAATAACTATTTTGATGGGTTTTTTGAGTGTACTTTATAAAAAACTAACCCTTTAAATATAAAAAAATGGGCACTTTTAAGACGATTTTAGAATGGGCACGAATTCTTTACTAGGTTTTGTGGTTTTTGAGTAATTATAAAAAACCGAAAAATTAGTAAATATGCATTTTGTTGTCTACTCTCATTTTTTCATGAGTCATCAAAAAAAGTCGACAGTACCTACTGCGCTACATCAACACCGTTATGAATTAAAAAGCCAGTTAACTCCTATCTCACTTGTGCATGCCCTTTAGCCTAGCCGTCATTTTAACCAAATTGACAGGTAAAACATGGAATTTCTATCAGTTTGGTATCAATATGGCCGCGACATTAAGCCAAATTTAAGGATACTGAAACGATAAAGAGTTTTAACTGGCTTTTTACTTGAGATAGTGTTAGCTAAATATTGCGGTTCAAAGATGGTCGACATGCGATTTACAAAAGCTGCTTTTTTCTTATGTGCATGATTCGGCTAATTTTTTTATATTTACGGTGAGCCAGATATTAGGCCGTTTCTTACTAAACTTTCTTCGCTTACACGAAAACTATGGGTCTTACATTTTTGATGTTAGTACTATAATACCCGTATATGTTAGTACTATAATACCCGTATATGTATAGAGGGTAAGGGTGAAGGTGGATGTGACGGGAGGCTGTCCCCAGGGTAGCTGTTATTGTCTCCCCACTTGTGGTGCCTAATAATGGATGATCTACTAATTTTCCTGACGCAGGAGGAGTTCGACGAACAAGCATATGTAGACGACCGTGTAGTGCCGCTTTCTAGCCACAGTCTGCGAAAGAATGCAAAGGTCGGTAAGAATCATAGAAGACTGGTGTAGGCAGAATGGTCTTTCAGTGAATCCTGAAAAAACCGAGATGCTCCTATTCACCAGAAAGAGGAAACTAGAGGAATTCAGAGCTCCCATAATGTATGGCAGACCCCTAACTTTCGTATCACAACTTAAGTATTTGGGAGTGACGCTTGACAAGGGATTCAAGTGGAGCGAGCATGTTGCTAGAATAACTGTTAAAGTCCAGGCACCATTGTGGCAGTTGCACCGAGTGGACGGTCGAATCTGGGGCATTAGCCCGAGGATCCTACACTGGATATACATGGCCATCATAAGAATAAGGATCCAATAGGGATCAGTGGTCTGGTTGCCCGCTGTAGAGAAGCTTACGAGCCTGCAAGGCCTCTTCGGCAGAGGGATGAACGGCGCAATGGGGACGACCCCCATCCACGCTCTGGAAACAATCTTGGCTCTCCCCTCGCTTCCAACTTGGATCAAGAAGGAGGAGATGGCGACGAACCTACGATTAAGGGACCAGGGACTTTGGAAGTGCAGGGTGGAAAGAGAGGGCCATCTGGCGGTCGAGGTGACGAAAGAGTTGCCCCTCCTAAGACTGCCAGTGAAAGCAGTAGGGTAGGTTAGCCACTTTCAAATAAAATGAGGAGATGAGGGTGGGCGTGGCCAAACCCCCCTTCCCCCCTTCCCCCCCTTTACCCCCTTTACCCCCTTCACCTCTTTAACCCCTTCACCTCTTTACCCCGTCACCCTCTCTTCACCCCCCACCCTCTCTTCACCCCCACCCTCTCTTCACCCCCCCCCCCTTTCCTCTTCATTCCCTCTCCTCTTCTCCCCCTCCTATTTACCTACTCTCTTCGCCCCCTGCTCTTTACTTATCCCCTCTACTTATCCCCTCTACTTTTCTCCCACCACTACTTTAGTTTCTAGCGAGGAGGGGATGACATTTTCCTCCTCCACTATTTTTTGAGCTAGGTGGGGATGCGGCACATATAAGTCGCAGTAAAAAATAATGTCTCTTTATAGTTTTATATTTGTTAGAGTATTAACAAATATATTGATTTTAATTTAAATTAAAATGAGTGGTTTTGATTTAAATAAAAAAGCACCAAAAATGAGTGCTTTTATTCAGTTGCTTTCGGGTGTGTTTATGTTTTTCTTCAAGAAATATGAAGATATGGTTACATGTAGAGAGGAGTTGGTGATTGACAGGGATGTCAATAGTTTCATTAATCCCTTGGAGGAAGAAGACTCCGATAATGATGAGATGTTCGAAAAGAGCACATGTGCTACATCCGGCCTCGTAAGAATGCGGGACATTAAAGCGGATAAAACCGTGAAACCGGGGTACCGTGAGAAGACCATGTGTGTTACGCAGTCTTACGTGGCAATCAAAATCGGTGAGGAACAATTTGTTGCGTTATGTTGTGAGTGTTATTTTAATCAAGGGATTAACACTCCTATGGGCCACAATAAGCACGTCAATCTGCATTACACAGACAAAATGAATTGTAGTCATTTGACGTGTGCCATATGTGAAGAAAAACTGTACCAATTAATTTACCCAGAGACGTGCCTAATATGCCTTGGTGGGACCGAAACAAGCATAACAAATCATAGGTTACGTCACGAATAAAAAACGCTTTTTTTTACTCATTATTTTCAAATTTAAAATAGTGGGAGAAGCAAAAAAAAGAACATATAAATGAATAACAGGTCCAATGCAGCATCATAACTAGTTTAAACGTTGGAAACACAATAAAAATGAAAATTGATAAAAGTTTTTTGTGTGATTTTAATGCCATGTTAAATGAAGAGAAAAACATGTCACTGGAAGTGAAAACATTTTGCAAGTTAAATGTGGATCAAGCTTACGTAATAGAAAATATGCAGCAAATTAGCACTAAATGCGGAAAATCAATTTTGGTGACTTTATGTGACAGCTCGACAGAACACAAGTTTAAAACGTTTTTACCAAAAAGAGTGGTGGAAAAATTTAGCGACGACTTTATTTCAGCTGTAAACAATTATCAAAAGTGTACTTTAACATACCTTGGATAGAGTGAACCTAAATTTATTGGGGCCCGTACACAGTCAAAAACTAAAGATTGATTTTGTCGAATAAAATTAATTGGTTAAAAAATGACTTTAAATATTAGTTTAGTGACAACTTATATCTCCGAACTGTAATGGTTATACATAACAAAAGCAGAAGAACTTAATTCGAATCCACAAGTTACCAGTGAGGAACTAGAAAAAGTAAGAAGATATTTAAGTGGAGCTTTGTTTTGCCAGCAGTTTATTTATGGATTATTTACCGAATCTACATTCTTTCAATTGATGTTACAAGAAAACCTACAAAAAACTCTTTTTGTGATTCCGCACTTTAGCAGATATCTTTCAGAAGCTGACGAAATGCTAAATAGTAAAACGTTGTGATTCTTTTTTATATTAAAATTTTTACCTTACAAGGAAAATGTCTTGGTTTGATTCCAAAGAATACAAAGAATTTCACGACTTGCAAGGGGCCATAGAGTATATTTTCGAGTTATTTCGAGATAGGTGTTTTGAAGCTGAAAATGCCGAAATGCGGGGCGGAGGCCCAGGTTTTTGGAACGTAGAAGAATGTTTTTTAATGAAGAAAAAATACAAAGAAGCAATATTTCTCTGTGTTGAATACTTTAAAGACTTGAATTTGAACACATTAGTTAACGGATTGATTGGGTTAGAATTATGGAGTGAACTTTTTTGATATTAAGGCGTTCCTGCCCAAATATATTTTGGACAAAGTTATAAAACTTGCATCAGATTTAGAAGAAAATTAATAAAAGTGTATGTACCTATTATTGATGTATTATTTCACAAGATGATTTACTTTAAATAGTGATTAATTCTAAATCTATTCAACATTAAAAACATGCTGTACTAACCACTACACGATAGGTTTTTTTTGCGCTTTAATAATTCATTTTATATTTGTTTTGGCTACCTTATAAAATTATGTTTTTTTTTTTGGAATGTATAGGGGTAAGGCTGTATATATTTATATGTATCAAAATAAATTTGTCTTAAAAATATAAACAAATTGTGCTGAGAAAATATGTGTTTTACTTTTTTACAAGAAACAGCCAACTCTGGGCCCATATTTGCGTGATTAAAAAAAAACGCAAAGCGCTGCCAAGATAAATGGTAAAACAGCAAGCAAAAACCATAGCAAAAGCTTAGTGTTCTACCATGCGTTTTTAATGGGAATACAAATATTCCTACAAAGTTAAAAAAAATGTAAATATTACTTAGGTTAAAAATTCAACGCTTTTAAAATAGAAAAGATGTATTTATTTGCGTTTGTGTGAGGTCGAAACTGTAGAGTAGCTTTAAATCACCATGCGGGTGGTCAAAAAAAAGCCGCATATTGACTTAATGTGTAGGTAGGTATATGATTTAGGTGGCGATATTATATCCGTCCCAAGCATATATGCCTAGCTTTTTTTTTCACCCTAAATGGGTAGATTTTGTCTTTTAATGAGCATCCCTTTGTTGTGAGACATAAAAATGCACTTAACTTTTTCGGTGAATGGTAGATTTCTTCGCTAAGATTAATGTTTGTTATGTTAGTAAGCGGCTTTTCTTAGAAAAAAGACCACACGTATGAAAATGTGCACTATAGGCGGTAACTTGTTGGGGTGAGATTATGCTAGAATAAGGATTTTAATACGTTGTGAAACGAGTGTATATAGGATGAGGTAAATGAACAGTGGCATGTATTGCTCTTTTTTTTTAAAATTATACAGAGTCGCAAAAGCATAGTTGGGGATATATATTAGTTTTAATTTCAAAGAACCAAAACGCAACAATAAAAGTAGCTTGCAATAATTATTAGTATCTAGAACAACTTGATTATAATATTATATTAAAAAACAAGGTTAGAAATCAACTCTTAGGACACAATCGAGACGAAGTTGGTAATCTGAGCCGAAGGAGAAATCCATAATTTGAGCAAAGACGTTATTTACTGTATTATTTCTGCGACTGCAAAAAAAAAGCACACAATTGTATTTTTTTTTAATTTACTTATTTTTTTTTGACGTTGTTAGTCATCATCAAATAACATTAATAATGATGCGTGATGTGCAATGTTGACATATCTGTGTACAAAGCGCTACTTTCAGGACTTGCTTTTCAATAGCGAGTTATGCGTTAACCATCTAGTTAAAGAGAAGACAGCTGAAGCTAACTTAAAGGTTAAATTTCTAACTCGCTATTGAGAAACCGTCCCTAGAGTGAGTTTTCCTTGTGAAAAACCTTATTTTATATAGCAGTCGTATAAAAACATTATTATTATTTAGTTTTAACTGCTAGCATTAGGTACCTTTTAATGGTTTTTTGTATTTTTTTAAAACTATTCATTTGGTTTTTTTATATTTTAATGATCTACTTATTACACCGTACTGTTAAACCTAGACAAGAAACTTAAAATACCAAAGTGCCAAATTCTAAACACCGGTTTAATTTAAACAAGGTTTAACATTGCGATGCAAAGTTCGGTTTTATGCAAAAACAAATAATACACATAGATATGAAAAATTAAATATTTTTATTAAAAATTAAAATTAAGAAAAAAACTACATTAAGGTTAAAACTACATACATAAAACTAAAAAATTAAAACTAAATTTACAATATATATACACTTTCCCTCTATAGAATTAAAATTAACAAAAAACTACATTAATTAAAACAAAATTTACAATATGTACTTTCCCTCGATAGGGAAAACGAAAAGAAAAAAAATCTTAGAATCCTGTTCTTTCCAAAAATTTTCTCTCTTTTTCCTTTTCCCTATTAAGGCGTATTTCGGATTCCTCCAGTTCCCGACGAAGACGATTAGTTGTGGCCTCCGCGTCGCTAACAGCCTGACGAATCTGCAACCTTTGATTCCTGACACGCTCCATGGCGTCGATTTGCGACGCCGTAAAAAAATCGTCTTCGTCTGGAACTGGACGAAGTACCGGAATTTGAATTTGTGGGTCCCCCACAAGCCGAATTTCCACAGGGGTTCCCCCTTGTGTGTGGAACATTGGGGTTGGAGGTGGGGCAACTGTTCCTCCCAGCTGTTGTCTTCCAGCAAACCTGTAAAAATAAAAAAAAACTTTAAAAATTAACGTAACAAAATATAGGTAGTAAACTAGCTGAATAAAAGAGCTTTGCTTGGGTTTTTTAAACCGATTTTGATTAAATAAAGCATACATAAAGCCCAGAAATTCAGTAGTAAAACTCCCATTAAATTTAGTTCAGCATTTTTTTTTTACGTGATCGACGGTGGAATAGTCAAACGAACACACGACAGACCCAAAAAATAAACTTTTGGTATCTATGACGTTTGGTTAACTAACAATTTCTATTTATAGATTTATTATAGGTATATATAGGTAAAAGTAAATGCTACTTTATTTAAAAAAATAATTTAAATTGTAAGTGTATTTACCTTCCAGGCCGCACAACTCGGTCCTCCAGCACCTGAATTTTTCTGGGTGGTTCATCAGCTGGACCACGGAACGAACAGCTGGGCTGTGGCTCATTAAATCTATAAATCAAAACAAAAAAAGAAATTTATATTTACATATTAAATTGAACGTCCAAATATCCAAAGAAGACTTGTCTTTAAATGTGAACCAATTTCTAATAGATTTAAAAAACAGACAATATACTTTTTTAATTTTAGAGAGAATTCCTTAAGTAATATTAATAACAAATTTTTACCTTCTTTCTTCGGCTCTTCCCGTCCCTACAGCTCCCGCCATCGAAGCAGCCCCAGATGAGCCAGCCGAATTGTCAGTCACATTGAATCTGTAAAACAAAAAATTTTTTTTAATTTTATCAACAAGCAGGCGGTAATATATGTGCGCTTTAGCATACTTATTTGAGTGCGGTATTAAAAATATAACACTTAAAAATCTTGCGAGAACGTTCTGTCAAAACCTACTACTACCCTAATAAAAAATAATAACAAAAAAAAATATATATTTTTTCTACGAGCGTGCAATCGCATGTTCCATACTTTTTTTTGTGAAATAATTAATTCTACGAGGCTATTGCGTCTTGACTTGCGACATTCTAATTGCTAAAATTGAAAACGTTATGTTTTTCTGGTTTTTTAGAGAATTCTTTACCAAGATTATAAATCATAATTGATAAGATATTTTTTTTTGCATTTGGGGATCTAAATATCTTTTTCGGTTTTAAAGAGAAAAGAAAAAAAAAAGGTAGTATCACAGAGGAATTTCTTAGGTAATTCCTGTGTGGTAATATACACAATAAATTACAAATTTTTTACCTTCCAAACGACGCCGGCGTAACAAAATTCCTAATCGGCTGCTGGTAGTTAGGAATCTCTTCTTCGTCGTCTGTTTGCGTTATAAGGTCTACCACGTCCTCGACTTCCTTCTCGGCGACCTCCTGGGCGACCTCCTCGGCCACCTCCTCGGCGTCCTCCTCGTCGCCCGACCCATGAATATCCCAAAGTTGTGAGTTATAATCAAGATCGGACGCCTCCGCCCACATCCTCGCTTCGTCATCGAAGTACTGTTCTAAATTAAAACTTTCTTCGGCCATTTTTTAACTAAAAAAACTCGGTAACACTTCAAAAAGTCTTTCAATTTTGGCAACTAAAGACAGACTAACTTGCTATATCCGTAGCTGCTTTAAATGAAATCTTTGGTTTACCACCCTCTCATTTTTTAGCTCCTCCCTTTGACTTCGCTGCACCAATTCCTAGGGAAGTACCTTTTTTCTCTTTTTAGAGCATGGTCTAACGCTCTCCTTTTAGAGTATTAACACACACAGAAAAAATATTCTAAGGGTGACATTATAATACCAATTTAAAATATTAATTATAAATAAATAATATTTTTTTTTTGCGACCGTGCGAGAAACAACACTTTTTCGCACGTATTTTAGTTTGTAAAGTGGCACAGTAGTACGGGAAATTGTTTTTTCCGACTATGACTTTTTTATTATCGACTTTTTACGTAAAGTATCTTTTCCATCTTTTCGCACTAATCAGAATAATAAATATTTTCTACAAGCGTGCGGAAAATAACGCGCACGCATTTTAATTCAAAAAAAAAAAATATTTCCCGTACAGGGAATAAATTTGCTATATAGTTGATACGTTTTGATGTTTTTGTTTATTGGTTTTTCGGTAGCAGCACCCAACGCCACTTTTTTTACATTCTTTCCTTTTTTAACACTTTTAGTTTTTTTGCGTTTATGGCCCATTCCAAATGTTTGCTTTGTTTTCATAGATTTTCCTTTTTTTACTTTTCTGACATTTTTCCCGTTTTTTGTTCCTCCTGTGATTTTGTATTTCAGCCCCATTCCAAACCTCTGCTTTACTTTCATAGCTTTTGCAACAAACCAAGCAGCAGCCTTCTCTTTGAGTCCTGTATTGGTCGACTTCACAATTTGTTCTGCCGCGTCTTGCAGTTGCTTATCAGCTTTGTGTCGTTCTTCTAAATTATTCAAATTATTTGCGTAACTGATATCATGTTTTTTGCAAGCTTTATCTAATTGATTAATTCCAGGGTCACCCCTAGCTAATCTCTTATTTAGACGAGTGGCTGGGCCACAGAATTGGTAAAAAGGAAGGTGTAGTTCAACTGGTAACTTATTTATCAGAGAATTAAAAATACCATAACCTTTCTTTTTGTCGCACTGTCTTTTGCGGTCGGGTAACAACATTTGAATGAAAACAATTATATATCTACCTTAGCTTAAATACAAATTTTAGTCCCTATCGTCATGCGTCTCGTGCAACAACAAGATAAAATTTCTGTTATTAATTTAGATGAAAAAATTGGCCATGGTAGCATTAAGTCTCGCCATGGAAAACTACTACCGAATTCTATTCGAGGTCTTATAATAGGACCATCAAACTGTGGAAAAACCAATGTTCTTATTACACTTTTAACACACCCTCTTGGTTTACGTTTTGAAAATGTTTATGTCTACTCTAAATCACTTTTTCAACCAAAATATGAATATCTAAAGAAGATTTTGACTCCGATAAAGGGATTAGGATATTACACGTTTGATGACACCTCCAACGTCATACATCCAAACGAAGCAAAATAAAATTCTGTCTTTGTATTCGATGATGTAATTTGTGATAATCAGGATATTATAAGAACATATTACAGTATTGGTAGACATAGAAATATTGATTGTTTTTATTTAGCCCAAACGTATTCTAGAGTGCCAAAACAACTGGTTCGAGACAATGCAAATTTTCTTGTAGTGTTTAAACAAGATGAAACAAATCTCAAACACATTTTTTCCGACCATGTTTCACCAGACTTTACATTTTCTCAGTTTCAAGAAATTTCTGGAAAATGTTGGAGTGATAAACATGATTTTTTAGTGATTGATAAAGACGCTGATTTAAACAGTGGAAGATATAGAAAAGGTTTTGACAACTACATATATTTATAACATATTCACATTCTTTATTAGTTGCAAGTTGAATGAACGGAAGCACACATCATAATCATGTCAATTAATGATATATCTTTAAAACGTGAACTTGTTTTAATGACTGACGCTGTAAGGAAAACGTTTAAAGCTCTGAAAAGTGAGCAGTTACATGACAAAATTGGGTTGGATAAATTTTATGGACCCATTTCCAAACCCCTAGTCTCGATTTCAGAAAATGTTGCGAGCATCAAGAAAAATAAAAAACCTGCAGCTGTCTCAATATCAACAAATACAAGGAATAATGATCTGGAGAAAGAGGAGGGAACTGAAAATGTCAGCGAAAAATCATTTGGGAAAGAAAATTTAGAATTATATCCAATTAGTCCGCCATTAACAGGCACTCCCTCAAACAATTCAAAGTTGACCGATAGTTCACTTAATACAACAGGGCTGACTGATAATGATATATCTTTTATGCGAAGATCCGGAGGAGAATCACAAGCTATAGCTATGACCTATATATATGGGTTAAAAGATAATCCAACAAGGTATGATACTGTGTATGGAGTCCGATATAATATTGCTAATAAGAAGATGTATATAGGAGATGTAATAATAAGATTTCCTGGTGGAATGATAACATTATGGCGTGGAAAACATAAACTCGGAGAATACATCGGATCTCGACAATTATATGACTTACTGTTTTTAAAGAAACCGCATGAATCCAGCATAAACGAAATTGATCAGAATGTTCTCAGCGATTACAAAGATATTCTTCAAGTTTCTAATGCCTACTTTAATCGATACGATAAAATAAATGGAATAAATAAAAGTAAATCTGCTAAATTTACCAATTTTATTAAACCGCTTATTTTTGAAAAAACAGGATCTGGTCTTAAAAAGCGACAAAACATAAATTTAAAAAATAAATTACTTGGCAATAAAAAAGTTGAGTATGTGTACTGGAATACAGCGCAGGAGTTGGTTGCACGCTTGCGACTATTGTGGAGTTCTAAAATGGCTGGGCATACAGGGCACGATAGTGAAATACTGTCCATTATTGAAGAGCTCAAAGAAGAAGGTGTTATATATTAATTTAAAAAAAAAACATTTAAAACCATGAATATTTTTAATTTAGTGTTAGTTGTTAAATGAAATGGTTGGTGTGAACACTATAGATAAGTTCGGACGCTTGGGTCATAGTTCTAAAGTGAAGATTATAAAAGGGCTGAATGGAAACGGTTTTAAATTGACTTCAGACCAACAGTTTGATATTGATAATAAGCGGTTATGCAACGTTGGAGATGCGATAAATGAAAACGATGCAGTTAATTCGAAGTTTTTGGAAAACCGTCTAGGAAAGATTGTAGAAGACTTAAAAGCAGCTATAACAGTAGCTGTTAGTCTTGTTCAATCCAATTTAGAAGACTTTATAAAGAACAAAAAACCAACAGTTGAAGATTTAGATTCTGAGGTATGGTACAAATTTCAACATTTGCGTATAAGAATCGAAAAAATTGAAAAAATTGTTTTATTACATCATCCAGGCTCAACTGTGTAAAAAATTACAAAGAAGCTAAAATGGTTAGTCAGGAAAAACTAAGTGTAGTTAATGAGTTGCACAGAACAGCAAGGAAAAATTTTCCCAGAAGAAAAACTATAATTAAGGGATATAATGATTTGTGGCAAATCGATTTGGCTGATATGCAACAGTATTTAAAAGAAAATAACGGTTATCGATATATTTTGGTCTGCATAAATTGCTTTTCTAAATTCGTGTGGGTCAGGCCCTTACGGACCAAAACAGGACCTGAAGTACATGACGCAATGAAAGATATATTTAAAGAGGCAAAATGTTTCCCTAGCAATCTCCAATCTGATCAAGGAACAGAATTTTTTAATGCTAATTTTCGAGCACTTATGAAGAAAAAAAGAATTAATCATTACTGCACGTATAGTACTAAAAAAGCAGCTATCGTTGAAAGGGTAATTAAAACAATAAAAAACAAATTATTTAAGGAGTTTTCTGCTAGGGGTAGCTACAAATGGATTGATATTTTAGAACAAATAGTTAATAAATACAATAGAACAGTACACACCACTATTAAAATTAGACCAATTGATGTCAAGCCAAACTCCCAAATTAGAGCATTTCAAAACATAAAAATTGCGCCGAAAAAGTTTAAGTTTAAAGTTGGAGACAAAGTTCGAATAAGTAAATATAAATCAATTTTTGAAAAAGGATATACTCCATCGTGGTCTACAGAGCTGTTTATAATTGATAAAGTTAATTTTACAAATCCAGCCTCATATATTTTAAAAAGTCTTGATGGAGAACCAATACGTGGAGCATTTTACGAACTAAAACTACAAAAAACCAAAAATCCGGATGTATATTTAGTAGAAAAAATACTTCGAAAACGAAAAATGAACCATAGAAATGAGTATTACGTTAAGTGGCTGGGTTTCCCTGAAAAGCACAATTCATGGATTAACGCTGCAGATATTGTATAAAGTTTATGGTTTTAAAATTTTGCACATCACTTTTCTACTGGCTACTCTATTGTAAATATGTTTGTTGACGTACAAGGATTTAAGGCTCACAATAACAAATTTATACCCAAAGAATTGGCGGCTTATGATGGTTTAAAAATAGCTCATTACGTTTTTAAACCTCCATTTAACATTAGCAAATTGGATTTAAAATATAAGAAACAAGCCAATTGGATTATGAAGTACCACCACTGCATAAACTGGTCTAATGGATTTACCAATATTGAAGATTTTAAAGATATTATACAGCACATTTCAAGTCTGTCAGAATTTGTGTATGTTAAAGGGCTGGAAAAAGCCAATTTTATCCGAAAATATATTTCCAATGTTATTGAACTTCCAGAACATCCTCCGCTGCCCAAAGGAAATCCTAGCTGTTTATATCACAACAATAAAAATTTATCTATATGTGCTTTATCCAATGTAAAATTTTTAAAAAATTTATTAAATGGTAATACTGCCTAGTTTAAACATGGTCTTTTTATTTGTTTTTTTAGGTTAAGGTAGTAAATAAAAAAACACTTAAATAAATACATAAATGTATTTTTTTTATTACACAAATAATAACAATTGCTAATATACATGGTTTACTACACAACATTAGAACGGTAACATAGTTCTTTCTATTCTAGCCAAATCATTTTCATTTAAAGATCTAAGATAAGATAGCACTTCTAAAAACTCTTGGCATGATTTAATTTCTGAATGACCCCAAGGTAATGTACTCGTAGTGCCCGGTATTAAATAACGTTTGTCATCGTGGGAAGACAGAGCTACTTTATTTTTTGTTTCGGTGTAGATATTATGTAATTCACTCTTAAATGTTTTCATTTTACGAAAAATTAAACCGCCCTTTTCTACAATATTTTTATAATCCTCAATTGACATTTGTTTTTTAATAATCGATTTTTTTATACCTTTTGCCTTTTTAGTCTCTTTTAAAAGAGACTTTATACAATATGCCTTCGAGCCAGTACCATAAAAAGCCATTATTGGATTTCCAGGAAATTCATCTTTCATTTTTCCCAACACCGAAGGACCTTTTATAATGCCAAACCTATTATTGATATCATAGTTAGACGTGTCAAAATAATTCGGATTATCAACCATATATTTATAAAAATCATTTGTTATGACTTTCATTACTAATGAATCGGTATCCATGTATAAGAGAGACGCTTTATCTTTGAATTGTTTTTTCATAACATTATAGAAAAAGTCATAAATAACTGTTTTTGACAAGTCCAAGATACAAAAACCAAGATAAATTGGTTTGTCGTACACAACCTTTAGCTTTCCCATGTGAAGAGCAACAAAATCGTCGGAAAATATTGAGCTGTTCTTGAAATTGGGTCGCGCAACTAATGCTCTAGCACCAACTTTTCGACCAATAGTTTCCCAACTTGTGACTAATTTTATGTCCTTGCGATTTTCTACATTCTCCATAGTCTTACCATATATGGAGTTTGTAGAAAACTTAAAAAAGTCACTCTCAAAAGGAGTTTTTGCCTTATTTCTTAAATCCGTGTTAAAATCAATGTATCTTTTTAACCAAGGAGATTGATTAAACTTTAATATTCGATGGGTTTTTATAATAATAAGGCCATGTTCAATGGCTTGTTTTAAAGTCCTATAGTGAACAACATACTTTTGTTTGTGGTTTAAGTTTGGGATAAGTTTTTTAATTTTTGACTGGGATTCAAGGGGAATTAAATTTTCAACCAAAAAAGGGAGGTCTGAATGAGAATTGTGTAAATCAAGTGGATAATAAACATCAACCTCAAGTACATATCCAATAGGACTATTTTCTGAAATATCAGAAATATTTAATTGCAAGATTTCCTGTTCTGTAAGCCATTCAAACCCATCAGTGGGCAAAGGTTGAGACATGCTATGGCCGTATAAATTTGTTGCGTCTAAGTACATAATGAAAGATGAATCAACATTGGGGTCAAACTCTGGAAGATACTTATTATTCGCGATATGTTTTCGATCTGTACATTGGCTTACACCCCCCCGAATACCGTTTTTAAAGAAATGTATCATATCGATGTCGGTTAGTAGCTCTAATTGAACTTTAGTCATTCTAAGCATAGCATCAAAGGACAGTGAGGGTAGTGTGTAATATTGCGCTGGATCTAATTTATAGGCTTTTAATGAATTTAAGCGAAATGCTTCGTAACTGTCACAAAGAGTCAGTACGTCCCCAGTTAAATAAAAATTTGCAAATTCGCCCAGATTTCTACATCCAAATGTTTTCCAAACTTTTTTTTGCTCTTTCATAGTCTTCATCGCTAATATGTTGTTCGTTTAGATTATCATAAAATTGATTTTTTGTTGGTAATTCACAAACATCTAATTTTTCAAGGCTTGTGACAAAACTATAAGGAAAAACACCTTTTTGCCTCATCAAATTAAACTTTTCTGGGTCGGGAAAATACTTTTTAGTCTCAAAAAATGACTCAGAATCTAGTCCTTTGCTTATATTTTCCAGCGAAGTGCTTAACAATTTAAAACTATCAATAAATCGAAGTTTTAAATACTTTTTCTTTATTTCTCCCTTATAGTTTGTGTAGTCGTGCATGTATATGGATTTGGTAAAAGAAATGTATTTTTCTTTATTTTGGGCAATAACATCGATTTTATCCCCATGGCGACACAGTTCCTTGATAAACATGTGACAATCATAGCCGCTCAAATTATGGAACACAATGGGGACAAAATTAGGCGTTTTATAATTTAGATTGCACTTACTATGTGCGGCAATAAAGCGTTTTCGTCCCGTTATATGACAATGGTCAGTTACCTTTGTATCAAAAGTCTCAAAATGTTTTTCACATATACCACATTCACTTGCTTGTTCCATTTCAATCAGTTCCTGATCGTTTAAAGGTGTCATTGGCACTATATCCTTTAAATATTTGTGATATAGCTCTCTTAAGTCAGATTCTATACGTTCAACGAATACTTTCGCAGCATCAGAGCCTCGATAGAGCACAAACTTTGAAATGGATCTATCAAAAGAACACTTTATAATATAAGCAAATGAATATGGTTTATGTATAAAATTTCGTTCCGTAAATGATCCTTTGGGGTTGGGCTCACAACTTTGTATTGGTGCTAAGATGGATTCAAAATCTGCGTAAACTACAAAGGGTACTTCCATTTGCTTTTGAATATTTTGAAATTTTAAAATATTTGAGGGAACACTGTTCCCGAACTTATCTATACGCATATCGGTCGTAGGCGCGACAGTAAAGATATGTGTGCAATCGTTTTGTTGATGTTGATGAAGATTTTTTGGAGATCTAAAATGGATTAAACAACCATCACAAAAATATAATTTGTGGCCATTAGAAGAAATTTGTTTAGACACTAAAGCCGAAAAATTTTTTATCCAACAATAATGACTTTTTTGGCAATTATCACAAACGTGGTTCTTATCTTTTGACTGACAATCCTGCAAAACCAATAATAAGTTAATGTGAAAATTCTTTTTTTTCTTGAGTAATAATAAGGACCTACAACTTCATAATTCATTTTACCATTTTCGAAAAAACTTTCGAGACCATACACATTAATAGAGATATCATTTAGCTCCTCAAACTTTGATATGTCGTGTAATTTTACTGGAAACTCCATACCTGTCACATTAATCACCGAAGAATAGTGTGGGTATGATGAAATTAGGTTAGGATTCTGATGAGCGGGTCGCAATGCTGATACTATCGCCCAGGCAAAGCAGGCTTGATCTTCATTTTTGACATTTATGACAGCGTGCTTATTCTCAATGGGTTTGGGTAGCTTGATGTATGAGGAGCCTCCAACAGGGTTACATTTATTGATGTTCACCTCCAAATATGAAATTTGTTGTAAGGCTCATCCTTAAAAAGAGAAAATAAATAAATATAAGTAATCGTAGGCCAAAAACTTTTTTAAAAAAAGCTATTTAAATTTACATTATTTTTAAAAATATTAATACCTACCAGAATTACGTTCTTCAAACTCTGAAGTTTGGTTCATCAATTTATCGACAAAATCATTATAGATCTCATTTAAGTCGGAGCCTTCATGCACAATTTGATTTTGTGTGTTAAACGACTTTTCTTCACATTCTTCATTTTTGGGCATCACAAATGGAGCAAATAATTCCAGATTAATTTTAATTACATAGTATTCTTCTATTGATCTCTGCAACAATTCGCATACTTTGTTTTTAACATCTATAAAAAATTGTTTATAGTTTGTGCCCATTGACTCAGGGTGAATCCTGTAATTAGCAATCTTCTTTCCGAAAGCACTTCTTATTAAACTGACCCCGTCCGATAGCGGAACGCATGCATTTGTGCGGTGTTGTTGTGTTCTACAATGTGCAGCCATTAAACGTTTTTGTACATATACATTACATGTTGGACACATTACTTTTTGCACATCCTGGTCACAAGCGGTTGATGTTGATGGCAAACTATTCGCAATCATAGTCGACTGTCCACTATTTTTCACATTTTCTTTTAATTTTAGTCTTTTAGCCGGAGATGCATCGGAAGTTGTAACTGGTGTATTTTTACATGCCGTGCGTTGATGCCTCTTAAGATTATCGACACGAGTAAAATTTTTTCCACAAAACTCACACAAATTCATTTTCGTATCGTGCACTATATACTCCCAAAAACGAACTATTTTATAACTTGATAAAACACGGCTATTTATATACCGATACTCTCCCACCAAAACAATGTATGTACTAAGAGAGGGGAGAAATCACTCTTCCGTTGTAGAAATACCGACTTAAAGAGAGATATCCCCTCCTGGCTAAAAACTAAAGTAGTGGTGGGAGAAACTTAGAGGGGTTAAGTAAATAGAGAGGGGCGAAGAGAGTAATGGTAGGGGAAATGAAGAGAGGAGGAGTAGAGGGGGAGAAGAAGAGAGGGGGATATATGAGAGGGTCAAAGGTCGAAGGTCAAATATCAAGGGTCAAAGGTCAAAGGTCAAGGGTGAAAGGTCAAAGGTCAGGGGTGAGGGGTTGAAGGGGGTGGCCACGCCCACCCTCATCTCCTCATTTTATTTGAAAGTGGCTAACCTACCCTACTGAAAGCACCGCTTAAACCATGGAGGTTCGATAAAAAGTACAAGTTCACAATACCGGAACGGAGTGAGTGGCAAAGGGAAGAATTCCGAACGGAATTAAGCAGAGAGGCGACGGTCTGCTATACGGATGGCTCTAAACTGTCAGCCAGGCAGACAATAGGCGCAGGATTGTACGCTTAAAGCCTAGAAGTTCAGAAGAGTTAACCACTTGAAGAAACACAACCCTATCCGAGGTCAGAAATGGCAGGAGGGACATATACATATGCTCTGACAGCCAGGCTGCTCTCAAGGTTCTAAGTGCACCCAAAATAGTCAGCAGTCTGGTGGAGGAGTGCGCTGAAGCACTGCAAACACTGGCTCAAGACAAAAGAGTGACACTGATGTGGGTCCCAGGTCATGAGGGAATACCAGGGAATGAGAAAGCGGACGAACTTGCCAGACTAGGGGCCGAAACCCAATACATTAGACCGGAACCTCTTCTGGAAATAACAAGGAAACAGGTACAGAGTGAGCTCAACAAATGGGCGAACAATGAACTGAAAACGTCCTGGAGGCAAGAGTCAAAGTGCAGACAGTCCAAGCTATTCGTGGATGGTCCGAATGTAGCCAGAACTAAATGGCTCTTAGGCAAGACCCGAAAAGACATTGGACTGATGACAGGAATGCTGACTTGGTACAATCGGCTGAACAAACATCTGACGCGAATAAGAGTAGCAGGAGATCCCGTGTATCCCGCTTGCGGGCTCGAAGAGGAATCGGCGCAGCACTTGATAGCACAGTATGACGATACAGGAAGAAGAGCTGCACTCGCTCAAATGGGACGACATACTGAACTTCGTAAAGAAGACAGGGGGGCCCGGAGAGAGAGGTGCAGCGGAAGGGGTAAGGAACGGGGTATGGCAGAAAGGGCCATTGAACAGGCCTAATTGCCAGACCCACGAGCCGCCCCTATACTACTACTACTACTATAGACGGTAAGCCATAGAATTGTGCGCCAAAGAAAAAGAGGTTTAAAACTCGCGAAATATATACTTTTTTAACATCCTTTAGGAACAATATATAGGTATAAGAATCTCAAAGAGTACTTACTTTAACACATACATGGTAGACATTTTTGAAATCAGCAAAATAAGTAATAACATTTAAAAATGAAATTTATGCAGGGGATTCTATATAAAATAAGAAAGTCGATTTCAAAATTTGACATATGCCAGTGGCGCACCGAGGGAGAGGGGGGATTTAGCGTCAACCCCTCCCTCCCGAGGTGCCTGGTTACAGTTGGCACAATCAAATGACAGCAGAAATAAAATAGGTAAGTATATAGAGAACAAAATACAAGAGCCTAGACTTTAATTTTTAACAATTAAAAATATTGAAAAAATCATAAATTGCAAAATTTTTCGGCTGCGGCACCTTTCATTTTTACGATTTCTTATCAAAATGGTCTTTTTAATGTAATTTTATCAAAACATTCTGCCTGCGATTTGATGTCAAAAATCGCATCTTAAGAGTCATTTTCGCCTGCGGCGCATTTTACCATTTTTACAAACAAAAAATCAGACATTTAAATATTTCAACGCATCGGTATCGGTATACCAAACGCGTTTGAAATAAGGCCTACAAGACTTGTTTAGACCATGTTTCGAACGATGACCGCTTTTTTGAATAAGGGTGCGTTGACAGAACACTGAGAGTTTTTTGCTAGAATGTTAGGTTACTAAATTTGTTTGCTGGAGTAACTATTTTTTTCGCTGGGGCTACTAAACATATTATATTCCTATCCGAGTTCTAGCAAGAAACTCTGCTCTGTTGTAGCAGAAACTTTGATGTTCCAGCAAGATTGTCTAGCAACATAGGCGCCAGCTAAAACCACTTTACTGAAAAAATTCTCAGTGTACGTTCGTGGCATAGACAAACTACTTCAGACCGAACCCATTTTTTTTTCTATCCATACGCAACGAGTGGAATCAGCTGTTCTATCATCCCACCCGTCAAAAAAGCGGGTATCGTTCAAAACATGTAGCATGAACAAGTCAAAAATGAAGTGAATTTTGGATTTGTTTCGAGCGCAGTGGCGTAGCCAAAAATCGACTCTGGGGTCCCTATCTATCCTACCTATCAACCTACCTATCAACTACCCACCTATGGCAAATTTTTAAAAATTAGGTAGGTTCCTATTGCTTGAGCCCTTAGTTCAATTGAACTGAAGGGAGGGAAGAATAGTTTTTTTAGAATTAACCCTTAAATGCGCCGCAGGCAAATTTTTGAAAAAATTACATTAAAATGCTATTTTTCACGCGTCTCAAATGTTGTTGACAAAAAAATTTCCTAAAATATATAAAATTGGAACAATATTGAATATTGGTATAGGACCGCAGGCGAAAATTTACAAAAAAAAACAAAAAATTCTTGAATAATTTTGATCTCTTAGGTTTTTTGTAAAATATTTTTGAAAAACTAGATTGGGTTGGATGCCAAGAAGGGGTGGATTGCGGTGGTATAGATTTTTTGCCAAATCATAAATGCGCCGCAGATGAAAATTTTAAGAGAAATTATACTAAGATACCATTTATTACACGTTTTCAATGCTGATAAATTCCTGAAAATTAAACTAAAATTAATGACGACATAGCACCACAGGCAAAAGTTTTAATATTTAGGACATCACACCAAACACACGTCACAAACTGGATTAAAGGGTCAAAAAAGTGGCGGAGCTATAGCTCTCCCTGGGGCCCTTGATCTTGATTAATTTATTGTAGATTGGGTTGGACCTTCTGGGGGGTTTTAACCTCCAACCCCCCCAGGCTACGCCACTGGGTTAGGTATACCGATACCGATGCGTTGATATTTACTTTAAGTGTCTATATTAAGGGTAAAATAACTCAAATTCCCAAAACCCCATCAATATTTACGATTTTACTTTAATTTTAAGTCAAAAATTGCATTTTAAGTGGTATTTTCTTAAAAAATTTTACCTGCTGGAGCATGATTTTTACATCAAATGTTGGGCAAATAAACAATTTTAAATTTGGTTAACAATGAAGCTCAGGTCTGCCCCGGTTCCCTTGTATCAATTATGGTCAGATTTTTACTTAAAATTAAGTTTTTTTTAATTATTTATCTTTAACCCCCCCCCCCCCCAAGTCAATTTCTGGGTGCGCCACTGCATATGCTGCGATGACATTTGACAATATTGACATTTTTATATTTATACTGTGCTAAAAGCTACTTATGCAAATTTTCTAAAAGACTATTTTTTTATAAAATGCATAATAACCTGAAAAAGGGGGGAGGACATTTAAAATGGATGACCCCCTGTACGCGTATATGATGAGTAGTCCCAAATGTAAAATTGTTTGTTGTCGGCTCTATAGAATCATTTAAGTAAATAATAACTCCTCCTTAGGTAGTGTTTTTTTAATAAGATAAAGAGTTAAAAACGACAAGAAAGTGAATTTTGCGGGTTTTGAACCTTTTTTTTAGTCCACCACACCAATATGTTATGGGGAACTATTAAAATCGTGAAATTTTGACTTTTCTTAATTTTATCAAAAATGAGTTACTAAGGTTTCAAAACACCTTAATCAACGAAAAAAAAAACGTTATCTGTCTGTATTACACGATAACTCAAGAAGGTCTTATTCGATTTTAACGAAATTTGGTATCAAAATCCTTTATCGGCTGTCCATGAACTGATTAACTTTTGGGTAGTGTGGTGTGGTACGTGGTTAAAGGAGGAAAAAGGGGAATAAAATATTTTTAAAAATTGTAACTTTGGAACAAAAGCAAGCAGTAGCGACATACGGTTCTCAGATTTAAGTTTCCATGAATATGAACTACAAATTTTGTTATAAAATCCAAATTCGTGGGAGCTTTAGTTTCCGAGTTATTTGAAAAAACGTTAAAGTATGTCAAAATCATAACTTCAGAAGTAAAGCAGCTATTGATATGCGGTTTTCAGATTTTGGTTTTCGTAAATATTACCCAAAAATTTTGTTATAAGGTTCAAATCTTTCAAAGCTACTGTTTTCAAAATATTTTCATTTTCTTTCAACCTAAAATAATTGATTATATGGTGGACTATCCGTGCTTTCTAGGGGACTATTAAAATCGTGAAATTTTGACTTTTCTTAATTTTATCAAAAATGAGATATTACGGTTCCAAAACACCTTAATTGACGAAAAAAAAAAAGTTGTCTGTCGGTCTGTTGTCTGTCTGTAAACGATAACTCAAGAACGCCTTAATCGATTTTAACGAAATTTGGTACAAAAATCCTCTATCGGCTGACCATGAACTGATTAACTTTTGGGTAGAGTGGTGGGGGATTGAAGAAAAAAATTGTAACTTTGGAACAAAAGCAAGTAGCGATATACGATAGCGATATATTTAACAAAATTTTTGGTTAATATTTACGAAAACCAAAATCTGAAAACCGCATATCAATAGCTGCTTTACTTCTAAATTTATGATTTTTTTTATATATTTCAATGTTTTTTCAAATAACTCGAAAACTAAACCTCCCACGAATTTGGACTTAATGACAAAATTTGTAGTCCATATTCGTAAAAACTTAAATCTGAAAACCGTATATCGCTACTTGCACTTGTTCCAAAGTTACAATTTTTTACAATACTTTATCCCCCTTTTCCCCCCTTCAACCCCCCACCACCCTACCCAAAAGTTAATCAGTTTATGGTCAGCCGATGGAGGATTTTTGTACCAAATCGTATATAGACAGACAACAGACCAACAGACAACTTTTTTTTCGTCGATTAAGGTGTTTTGGAACCTTTTAGTAACTCGATCATTTTTGATAAAATTAAGAAAAGTCAAAATTTCACGATTTTAATAGTCCCCCATACCATATTGGTATATTGGACTAAAAACGGCAATTTTCCTAACTTTTACCCCTAATTTATGAATAAACCTGTACTAATTGGGGGGGGGGTGCCTAGGTATATGACGAGATTGCTTTATTTTGGCATAGGTATTTCATATGAAAACAACCCCTAAGGGATAGAGAGATCCACCGATTTAAAGTTTTATATCCGACAAAAAACTGCCTAGAACAGTTTTTTCTTTGATCGTGACAGGTACCCATTTAGAAGCTCCAAAACCAGTACGCGTCACGTGATGCGGTTTTAAGTTTCTACATCCGTGGTTTTTAGAGTCAAACTGGTAGTAGATATTTAAAATTTTTTAGACAACAAAAACATCCTCTAACATTCTTTTTATTCTGAGCTCAGATTTAAACTGTCGGTCGAGCACAGAACACAATTTGTATGTTGGACGGATTCCAATATATACGATTTGTAAGATGTATTATTTGTAGAAAGTACGAGTTGTACGATGTACGGTTTGCAAAAAGTATGCTTTGTGTGATGTATCGTTATGCTATTTTATGATTTGCATAAAGCATTGTTTGTGCGATGTATATTTGTTTAAAATACGTTTGTAAAATGTATCTTTTGGAATAATTATGGGGACCCATAGACAAACGTCAGCCAGACCAAACCAGTACCCTCTCCAGATAGGTCGATCAACTCATATCGATTTAGTGTCCTTTTCTCCACATCCGCCGCCATTTTCACTCAAAAGTGACAGATAATCCATTCGATTTCTGTCAAAATGTCGGCGAAGGTGGAGAAAAGGACACTAAAACGATAAGAGCTGATGGGCCTATGTGGAGAGGGTATTGACCAAACCCAATTTTATTTTCTATGGCTGCACGAAAGTAATTTACTTTCGTGTATGGCTGTCATGGCTGTCAGATAAAAAATATAAACAAAAACAAGGGCTAAAAATTATAAATACTAGTAGAAATGATTTTTAAAGAATAAATGGCATCTGTTAGGGTACCCGAGCAAAAAGTGATTTTATGCGGCGAATACGGAGCGGGCAAGAGCAGTCTATTTCGCAGATTTACCAACAACACTTTTGTGACTGCCTCGGACCGAAAATCTACTTTGGGGCTTGACCATTATGAGAAACTTTATAGCGCCAGTGATAAGAATATTAAGGTTGGTAGGAGAGGAGAAGGAAACACCAGTACACATCTCTATGTCACTGCATAGGACTGTATGTATGACATATTTTGATGAAAGAGAGACACAACAACCCCATCAAGGTCAAGTTTATTAAAAGGGAGTATCTCAAGAGCCGACAATTTGGCTGAATAGTCGTGAGGCTAAAGAACCGTCAGTAATTATTTATTATGTGTTTTTCATATTTGTTTTTACTTCCCTTGCTAAAGGGAAGTAATGTAATCAACGATCGATCCACGAATTTTGAGGTTTTGAATAGTGATAAGCACGAATCCAGATGCCGTCGCTCTGTCTGTCGGTCTGTCTGTCGCCTACTTTGTAGCCACTAACTCAAAAACTCTCACTAATCATAACAAAATTTTACATAGTAATTACTTTTGTTGACGCCCAGACCCCTATTGTTTTTGAGCATTCTCCTAATAGACCCTTCAGAGCTACCTGCAAAAAATTTCATCCCTAAAAAAAAATTTTTTTTTTCTTACCATACCAAATAAAAATTGTAGTTGAATGGCGCCAAAATTTTTGACTACATATATATATATCACATAAAAAATGCAAAAAACAATTGAAAAATTCAATTTTCTGTGCCATATATCACGAGTTATGAAACAAAATGTTAAATAAAAAGTAGCTTAACATAAGATCCAGGTCACACCCTATTGTCTTATCAAATTCCATACAAATCAGTTTAGCCGTTATTGCGTGATTATTGGACAAAAATCTTATGTATACGAGGATATATATATATAAGCACATGTAAAACGAAATGTTTTTAGAAACAATAAAGTCTGAATTTATATATATATATATATAGCACATATAAAATGTATTGGAAATGTCCCTGCACCCTAGAAAAGTCTGGATACACCCTGGAGAAGTCTGGAAACACTCTGGAAAAGTTTGGATAGACCCTGGAAAAGTCTGGATACACTCTGGAAAGTCTGGAAAGACGCTTGAAAAGTCTGGACAGACCCTGGAAAAGTCTGGAAAGACCTTGAAAAAGTCTGGATACACTCTGGAAAAGTCTGGAGAAGTCTGAAAAGACTCTGGAAAAGTCTGGAAAGACCCTGAAGTCTGAAAAGTCTCTGGAAAAGTCTGGAAAGACCCTGAAGTCCGAAAAGACTCTGGAAAGACCCTGGAAAAGTCTGGATACACTGGAAAGTCTGGAAAGACCCTGGAAAAGTCTGGATAAACTCTGGAAAAGTTTAAAAAGATCCTGGAAAAGTCTGGATACACTCTGGAAAGTCTGGAAAGGCCCTTGAAAAGTCTGGAAAGACCATGGAAAAGTCTGGAAAGACCCTGAAAAAGTCCGGGTACACTCTGGACAAGTCTGGAGAAGTCTTTAAAGACTCTGGAAAAGTCTGGATACATTCTGGAAAGTCTGGAAAGACCCAAAAAGTCTGGATAAACTCTTGAAAAGTCTGGATAGACCCTGGAAAAGTCTGGATGCACTCTGGAAAGTCTGGAAAGACCCTGGCAAAGTCTGGAAACACTCTGGAAAAGTCTGGAAAAACCCTGGAGAAGTCTGGAATGACTCTAGAAAAGTCTGCAAAGAACCTGGAAAAGTCTGGATACCTACTGGAAAGTCTGTAGAGACCCTGGAAAAGTCTGGAAACACTCTGGAAAAGTTTGGAAAGATTCTGTAAAATTCTGGATATATTCTGGAAAAGTCAGGAAAGATCCTGGAAAAGCCTAGAAACACTCTGGGAAAGTCTGGAAAGACCCTGGAAAAGTCTGGATACACTCTGGAAAAACCCTGGAAAAGTCTGGATACACTCTGGAAAAACCTGGATACATTGTGAAAATGTCTATGTACACCATGGAAAAGCCTGAATACAACACTGAACAGTGTAGATACACCCAAGAAAAGTCTGGATATACTCTGGAAAAGTCTGACCAAACCAATCTAACCCATGTATACATGAGTAGCGGTTCTTTATATAATATATGTTCTTCTGAGCGAGGGACGTTTTGAAGTAAATCTTTACACGATTTATTTTTTAAATTTTTTAAAACTAAATTAAGCCAACCTAACCTAAACAGACTTAAAACAACTTATTAAGAGCCAAAACAACCCAAAAAAACACACTTTAAACTAAATTAACCCAACCTAACCTAAACAGACTCAAACCAACTTATTCAAAGCCAAAACAACCCAAAAAAATACACTATATAGTCCAACTTTTTGATGAGAGTACTGACATCATTTTTGCCTCTGAAAATGTATTTCTTGTTTGTCGTTGTCAATTTGAAGTAACAGTTGAAACAATCAACGACCTGACTTTTTTTTACATATTTATTGTCACTGTCTAAAACAATGTATCAAATAGAGATCCAAAAAAATTAAATCAGTCTGCTCATCAAAAAATTGGACTTTTTGGCATAAAAAAGAATGGAGGCACCATCTAGGGCCCCTAAAGGGCCCTGAATCTTTGTCTGGCGTTTTTTTTTAATGCAAAAGAAAGGTTTAAGGAGTTAAAGTGTTTTTTTTTTGAGGTTGGTTTAAATCTGTTTCAGTTGGGTTGGGTTCATTTAGTTAAAAATATACTAAATAATTACTGTCAGCTCTTTAGCCTCACAACTATTCAGCTGAATTGTCGGCTCTTTAGACACTATTTTCTGCCATTTTTGATTTTTTTATGAAAAATTCTTTTTGGGGGCACCTACTAGGATCCCCAAATCCACCAGCGCCGGTTGTTTTTTTGTTTTTAATTTTTTTTTTGTTTTTTTTTTAAATTTTTTTCACTAAAACAACCCAATCCAACACAGCCCAACCCAACCTAACCCACCCCAACCCAAAACAATTAAAAAAACACATTACAACCTCCCCGGCACCCTTTTTCCTCCTAAAAAAAAACCGGGCCCGGCAGATTTGGGGTCACAGGGACCTTAGTAGGTGCCTCTATAAAAAATTTGTCATAAAAAATCAAAAATGGTGGAAAACTGTATACTGCATAATTACCGAATGGAAATATTGGTCAGCTATTATATACTCTCGCTTTTTTTAGAGAGGGGAGGCATCCTCGGTCCTTGTTTATTCATAAGTGTTTGGAAAATTCTCAGGAAAATTAAAAAAAAAAACAAAATTGTTTTCTCTCCTTTGGGACATTCCTAGTATGATTTTAAAAGACGTGTTTGGAACTTACAGTTTGTGGAGTATGTAAAATGTATCTGTTTTGGATCATTCCTTTGGGACTTCCCTAAAACATTTTTTATTGACGTCCCTGAAATGTAAGGTATGTCTACAGACCCTTTTTTTGGGACATGGTCGGTACGTTTTGCAGGGACATACCTAGAACATACTTTTTTAGTTCTAGGGAAAGTACCACTCGATTGTTTAGGAAGATTCGGCGAAGTAGTTTGTTACATTTTTCTTTTGCAAGTTTTTGATTGTGACCTCTGAGATTTAAGTTTGGGTTTTAGTGGTATATATGAAATTCGAATCTTTAAGCTAATATGTATATGGTTTTGGCGCTTAGAAAAAATAAATTATTCCATACCTAGATAAAGAACGAAACTATACAGGAAAATAGTTCAAATATGTTTTGTGACATGTTAAGTGTATTGTGATGTATAGAAAATATGTAAATGTGTACAATTAGTGGCGTTAATTAACGATTTTCTTAATTCAAGCCTTGTTCATCTTCAGGTGACCTAGGATGACTTGAGATAAGGTTTTTAAATTTGTTGAATGGTTTTTTTGTTTTATTTTAATTATATTTTTATCTGCAAGCATGGATTCCTTTATATACTTGACCACTGAACAAGAAGAGAAGAGGGAAGACAAGATATTTTTGACATTATTAATATGAACTGTGCAATTTGTCATGCTGTTTGTTTACTCGTCGCCCTATTTCCAAAGAAGGTGTAAATTTTGGAGCATCATGTGATGGCTGTAAAGTATCGATATGCAAAGAATGTGCAAACTTATCAACTACTGAGGCTGACGCTCTGGCCTTACAAAACAGAATACTGTTATTTTTCTGTGTAGATCTACGATATTGGATAATGAAATTTTCGAGGCAGAGAAGGATTATCAAAATATAGTAAAAAGTCAGAAAACTGAAATAACTAGTTTAAACAAAAAACTGAATGATGTTTCTATATGTTTCTAATCTAAGTAAACAAGTAGATGACCATTTGTCTAAAATCAAACCTTTAGAAACATAATTATTAGATCTTACTGCAGAAAAAATACCTTGGTTTTCAATGTACTAAATATAAAGAAGATCTCATAAATTTAAGCAATAAAAGTCCTGTGGTAAACACAACTTTGTAAAGATTTTGGTGTTCAAACGGATTTACATACAACAAGTTCTAAAAAGACAATAGTTACAACAAAAACTGTGACAACACCAATTGAAAACGTGTTATACACTATGCAACAGAAAACTTCTTGCATGCACAAGAGTCGTATCTTGCTACTGTGTGATCAGATGGGCAGAGGACTGGAAGCAAATTTGAGAGATTACTTGGATTCTGAATCAAATTCTATTGAATCTATAATTAAACAAAATTGTTTTTATCAATAGCTGTAATACTTTAGGCAAAAAGCATACCAATCTCAAATTATGAAATCAAATTAGTGATGCTATTGTTGGTGTTGTTAACAAAATTTTTATTTTTATTAAGTCTACTGAATATAATAGCAATCCAACTAGAGAAGTATGTGAGCCTGTATTATTTCTTCAGACGATTCAGATCAGCTTAACTATTCATATTCTGCCTCCTGCGATACACCAATAGCTAATTCACCCTTGCCAAATAACTCTGTACTAAATTTTCAACAAGAACTGGAAGAGTTGGTGAAAACCTAAACTCAAATAATAAACACTTTCCAATTTTCTATCAAAACTGTAGGGGTATCAAAACAAAATTAAATAAGTTATCCTACAACATACTTGATAATGATTATGATTTGATAGCAATGTCTGAAACATGGCTGAATGAGTCAATAAATACCGCAGAATTCTCTTTTAATGATAGGCTATATTTTAGGAAAGATAGAAACAGAATTATTACAGGTAAATCGCAGGGTGGCGATGTTTTGTTGGCTGTTAGGTCTTGTTTTAGAGCTTCTGAAATTCAAATATTTAATGATGATCAGGAAGCACTATGTGTGAATTAAATAGATCCTCGTTTTTATATGTTATCATAGTTTATTTTGTTCCAGACAGTCCTACTGACGTTTATGAAAAGTTCTATAAAAAATAGAATCGAACTTAAAATATAAAAACTCAGAAATCATACTAATTGGGGACTTTAACATTTCGAGCTACACAAATTACCTCTCATGTAATGATGTACTAAATACTCTAAAGGCGTTTTTGTCATTTAACAGCTTGTCTCAGTTTAATCAAATAAGAAACCAGAATAACGTATAGATCTTGTGATCGCCTCCTTTTTGCTTCCAGTAGATAATCATCACCCTTGTTTAGGTGTGCTTCTAAGACAGAATTGGGACAGTCTGGAAAATTTTACAGATATTGAATTGGCACTGGATTATTTTTATACAGTTATTAATGGTATTTTTGATAAAAGTGTTGCCAAGTGTACTCAAATAGGTAAAATATATCCTGATGATTAAACTTAAATATAGCTATTTTCTTAAATGTTAAAAGTATAAATCCCATTATTGGAGACATAAGTATTTAAATATCAGAGGTGTAGTAAAGAACAAGATTAAATTGGCTCATTCTAATTATCTTTGTGAAGTTAAATCAAACGAATCCTAAATTATTTTGGTCATACATAAAAAGCCTGAAAGATGCTCTTGATATTCCTGAGAATATGGTAATGGATAGTAGCGAATACTGTAGTTCACAAGATGTTGCAAATGATTTTGCAGATTTTTTTTTCTGATAATAATCTTATTTGCGACCCTACTGTCTTTAAATCACGATTCTGTGACTATGAAATTGCAAGCAATGATATTGAAAAAGCAATAAAGAAAATAAAAGGTAACAAAGCAATAGGTCCAGACGGGATACCAAGATACATTTTGAAAGGCTGTAGTGATCACTTTATTAAACCACTCCAATTTCTGTTTAACTTAATATTAAATACCACAACATATCCCAAAAAGTGGAAAGTTAGTAAAGTTGTACCCATATATAAATATGGAAGTAAGCAGGATATTAAAAATTATCGTCCTATTAGCATAGTCAGTTCAGTTTCGAAAGTGTTTGAATTGATTATTTTTGATCTATTGTTTAATAAAGTGGTAGTATTTCATCGCACCACAAGGATTTTTCCCTCATCAGTCAACTTTTACTTATTTACCTACATTTGCTCAATATGTTCATGAAGCCAAAAATCAAAAATCCCAGGTAGAAGTTATATACACGGATATGGAAAAAGCTGTTGACAAGGTCAGACATTGTGTTATTATTAAATCATTAGAAGACTTGGATATCCCTCCTTTTTAGTCGAATTAATTCAGTCTTATTTCAGTTACAGATATCAATATGTGGAAATAAAAAGGTGTAAATCATATATTTTTAAAAGTACCTCTGGGGTTTCGCAGGGATCTAACTTAGGACCACTTCTTTTTTTAACAACAGTTAACAAAATTATGGGCAATATAAAAAATGCCATTGCACTTATGTTTGGTGACAACTTTAAGTGGTATTTAAAGATTAATTCTATTGAGGATTGTGTCACTCTGCAGAGTGATTTATCCGATGTTGCGAGTTGGTGTAATGAGAATAGTTTTAAGTTAAATATTATGAAATGTTCATGTATGTCTTTTACTCTGAGTCGCAATATTATTGAGTATGGGTATACACTTGGAGACGTCCAGCTACAGAGAGAAAGCCAACAAAAAGACTTGGGAATAATATTTGATCCTACCCTATCATTTACTAACCATATTTTTATTGATTTATTGAAAGTGCACAGAAAATTTCAGGTTTTATTGTAAGAAGCACAAAACATTTTATTATAGAATTAAGTTTACACCTTTTTGACAGTCTTGTCATACCCATTCTAGAATATGGAAGTATTATTTGGTCCCCGCAATATACTGTGTGGATTTCTATTATTCAAAAAGTTCAAAGAAAATGTTTAAAAGCTATGTATTTAAAAAAATATGGTATATATCCAAAAAGAGGTTGTGATAATGATTATTTGTTGGGAATTTTTAATAGACTTTTTTTAAGCCAAAGGCGAAATAAATTACTTTGGTGTACTATGTTTAATATTCTAAAAGGAAATATTGACTGTCCTAATATTTTGGCTAAACTTCAATTTTCAATAAATAGGGTTTCTTCAAGGAACTCCCTCTTTTTATCTTACATATCCTAAAAGAAATCTTTATATTGAAATAGATGTCCTAAACCTTAATAATTTAAAAAAATTATTGAAGCTAAGCTTCGATCTAATAAGTAATTATTTTTCACTATACAATACAAGCTACGGTGCTGTAAAATATTTTTTAACTTAAACATTTATTACGTTGTTTAATGTTTACGATTTATTAAATAACCAGTTTACTATTTTAATTTAATTTAAGTTGTATCTGTAATTGGCTTGGCTATAGATACTGAAGGAAATAAATAAATAAAAAAAATAAGTGACAAGAGTAATATCCATTTAAGATCTTGTAAGTTTCAATTAAGTCACCTCTGAGTCTTCGGTCTTTTAGCATTAATAAATTAAGTTCTTTCAGTCTTACTTCATATTGCTGGTCTTTCAATTCTAAAGGGATTTTAGTTATACGCCTTTGAACTCTTTCAAGCTGCTCAATATCTTTAACATAATAGGGACTAAAAATTGTCAGTGCATATTTAAGCTTTGGTCTTACATAATATCATCATAATATCATTTCTTTTGAGTGATCTCTAAATGCTTTTTGTAACACACTCTGGAAAAGTCTGGAAATACCCTTAAACATATAAATTCATAATACATACATAATTACTACTATAGATTAGATTCTTTATTAATGAGTAAAATTAAGTTAATAATATTACGCACTTACACAAGTCAAAAGTTGTTTAACAAAAAATAGGGTAAACACAGTAAGTAAAAGGTAAGGTTTAAAATAAGTTACATGTTTAACAATAAAAAAACTAAAAATCAAATAAAAGAAAACATAAGTAAGTAAAATTTTATATAAGACACAATACACCATAAATGTAAATTAAAAATGAAATAAAATAAGGGTACATAATGGTTTACAATTTTTCCAACATAAAGTAAAATGTAAGGTTAAAATACTAGAAATCAAATGAAAAAAACCTAAGTAAATAAAATGTTATAAAACACATAATACAGCATAAAAAAGTCCAGCAAACAAATATAAAGATATGTAAATTAAAAATTTAATAAAATAAAGGGTACATAATGGTTCACAATTTTTCCAACAACCCAAAACAATTTAAAATAAATCGAGTAAAGGTTTGCTCTAAAACTTCCCTCGCTGAAGAACATATATAAAAAAAACTACTACTCGTATACACATGGGTTAGATTGGGTCGGTCAGATTTTTCCAGACTGTACACGGACATTTTCAGAGTGTATCCAGGCTTTTCCACAGTGCAGCCAGACTTTTCCAGAACGTATCCAGACTTTTTCAGGGTCTTTTCAGACTTTTCCAGAGTTTAGCCAGACTTTTCCAGGGTCTTTCCAGACTTTCTCAGGGTCTTTCCAGGCTTTTCCAGAGTCTTTCCAGATATTTCCAGAGTGTATCCAGACTTTTTCAGAGTGTATCCAGACTTTTTCAGAGTGTATCCAGACTTTTCCAGAGTTTAGTCAGACTTTTCCAGGGTCTTTCCAGACTTTCTCAGTGTCTTTCCAGGCTTTTCCAGAGTCTTTCCAGACATTTCCAGAGTGTATCCAGACTTTTTCAGAGTGTATCCAGACTTTTTCAGAGTGTATCCAGACTTTTCCAGGGTATTTCCAGACTTTTCCAGAGTGTATCCAGACTTCCAGGATATTTTCAGACTTTTCCAGAGGGCATCCAGACTTTTCCAGGGTCTCTCCAGTATTTTCCAGCGTGTTTCTAGACTTTTGTCGTGTTTTATTCGGTCGAAATTTGATGTAGTTGAATAGTTGGTTATAGGATTTTTAAGCGTCGCGGAGTTCAGGAAATTTCGTAACAAATTTTCGACTTTTGTTTTAATTTGCGATTCTTTTAACCACTGTCACCGATTTTGAATTCAAGGAGATTTTTCTGTACGCATTCGTCGAATGGGGACGAGGACGACGCCGATCTCTGCGTGAGCAATCGAAATTCAGAAAGTTTATTTTGCACTGAAGTTCAAAAAACTTCCGTTTTTTCCTTAGATTTGCAGTGTACACAGCCATCTTTCGTTTGTTTTTTAAATCGTGCAGTACGGCACCAATCAATTGTTTTGCGATTTATAATCGCTTGCTTGTAGACGAAACCTGCATATAGATGGTATAATTGTATGTCTCTCTCAGGATCGATGCTACCTCCACCTACTGCTAATTACAGTAGGTATTTTCTTGGTTTCGATTGTTCACACAAGCGCGAATATTTGTCCGTCATTGTAGTACACCTAGCTAATGAGTCTCTAATAAGGACGAAACGGCGTCGTCCTATGTTTCACCCTCTGTATGAGCAATCGAAATTCAGGAAGTTCATTTTGCACTGAAGTTCAAGAAACTCCTGTTTTTTTTCGTTAGATTTGCAGTGCACACATCCATCTTTTGTTTATTTTCCTTTTTGTTTTAGAGGACTTTCCTAAATACGAAAGGGGTAGTAGGAAATTTTCGGGCCTCTATGTTGCTTAGGGAACTGTACAAGTACCTATATACTAGATTAATAAATTATGTAGCTGACGATTTTTAAACACAAGTTTACAACAACTGCTTTTTTGTCAGAAGTATTTACCGTTTTTGTTTCTCATTTCATTACGACCAGGCCTCTAAACGCTTTGTCCGATATGACACGAGTGTTACTTTAATTTTTATTTGCAGACACGAGATGCATTTTGTTGTTTTTTAAATATTTTGGCTTTTTAGTTCTGCGCAAGAAGCTATTGCTTGCTGATGCCTTAAAATTAGGGCCACGTAGTATGAAGCTCCAATTGGGAGCAGTGCTGCTGCGAACGTTACTTCTTTTTAAGAGTCATGTTACAGTGACCTTATACTTTTACAGGTTTCTACTTTATAAACTGCTGAAAGGTACAGGATTCTGTATTTACGGTGTTCTGCACTTTTCAATTTTGATGTTTTTGTTTCTCGGTTTATTCGACAGGTGGCGCACACAGTTACTTGGTCCCCACGGATTATAAACTTTTTGTTTTAAATTCGAGAGGTGTGCATAGTCACTGTGTAGCTTCAACTGCCAGGTACAATCCTATGACTTCCTGATTATTCCTAATAAGGATGAAACATGTCTGTAGGTGTCTGGATTCTCCATTAGGCATTGGAGGCCTGGTCGTAATGAACAGAGACAACCTAATAACTTACGGAGACTAACAGAAAGATAGGGCCGCGCAGGACCTACTTTCCGGTAGCGCATAGCGCATTGCGGCGGAGAGTGAAAGTAATGCTTGTATTAAGTAAACACCTACATTGGCCCGTCCATTTCTTTCCATATGATCATAAAAGAAAGACAGATCATTTTTCAATGTCGAAATATATTTCAAACAATTTTAATTTTGTACCTGCCGGTTTTTGCCACCGCTTGTCAAAGTCTGGCAAGCGATTTTTTTTTAGATTTTCAAAAGTGAGTTATTTTAATTAGTTTTGGTTGGAAATCGCGCTAGTTTATGGGATTAGCTATATAGTGGATTAACAGCTTATTGTAAAGTCAAAAATGCCATTCAAATCAGGCTGGATCACTACCATTAAAACTAGAGAGCATGGGACTATTTGAAGAGTGAATTGGGGTTCAGATTTTTAAGAACCAAATCCCTGAAGAAAATATTGCGATGATTTTTACAGAGTTAAGCAAGAAGATAATAGGTTAAAATACAACCAATAAAAAGAGATATAGGTTAAAACATTTATAAAGTCTAAGACTATACTGGGATTTTTTCCTAATTAATAAAAGAAAATAACATAATAGAATGTTGTTATCTTTAATATTTGATAATATTCCTCAACATAGTTATAACCCCCTACTCCTATTTTAGATTTTTAAAGGGTAGAAAAACTTTTTGTAAGCTAAAGAAAGTTTTATAGCTGCATGGAACAGCACAAAGTTGGTTAAGGTTTGTATAGAGCTAAAACCTTTCGCAAATGCATTGATTTTTTTAACACTAAAAAGGATGGAAAAACGGCGCTGTTAAGTTTTTTCATATCTTTTTATTATTAAATAAGTAAAGTGTCCGTAAAAAATTAACCAAAACAATATATGTATTTTATTATGCGTCTGGCTGTACAAGTAGTTCCTTCCTGTAGCCACCGGCTGCGCCCGTCAAACAGTGTTCCCCAAGTATAACATAGTAGAGAAAAAGCTATTTGTAACTCATCGCGGCATACGTATCCGCATCTAGCGCGATACAATACGTGTACCATAACGATACCTGATACCTAACGCATCTAAACACCTATCGCGTTCAAGAACACCTTAAATTAGCATATATGTGCTCTTTTCGAACGTGCTACAAGTTTCTGGCCAATCAATGTGCTTGGTTCTCGCTAGATGCGGATACGTATACCGCGATGAGTTAAAAATAGCTTTATGTCTCTAGTATCGGTCACTCTCGCGTAGCTACTACTTTCTCTATGGTAATGAAGTGAGAAACAAAAACGCTTTGTCCGATATGCCACGAGTATTACTTTAGTATTTACTAATATTCCTTAAAATTTAGTTTCTTAATACTGTTCCAGTAAATAAAAAATATGTTAATTTTAATTTTTGTAGGCATTTTTTGTCAAAAACCAATATTTTTTATTTAAAAATGTATATTAGGCTTATTTTAGTGTGTAAACAAACCTTTAAAACTTTTAACCTACAAGACTGTTGGGACTGTTCAGAAAAGTCACATATATTCTGTCATTCCTTTTACATGGTAAGAATTTTTGACCCGTTTAAATGTTCATTGGTACGTAGCAGTTTAGCTATATTAAATTTACAAAATTTTATCAAAACAATGACGGAGTTTTTCTTAAAACGTTAGGATAAATTTTAATGAAGCTGTGTTTTATTTTAAATAAGGCAATAAGTTAAAATCGCCACTTTCCGGAATTGTTATTGGTGAGATTTTCTGTCATTCTATTGCGACCATCCTGTCAAAATCCGTTGTTGCACTTCAATGTGCCTGACCCAACACCGTTCTCAACTAAAAAGCCAGTTAACTCATTTTCGTTTTAGTATCCTTTAGCCTATGATCGGCGCCATATTGACAACAAACTGACAGAAAATCCATGTTTTACTTGTCAATTTGGTTATAAAAATGGCAGCCACATTAGGCTAAAGGGCACTGAGGAGGTAGGAGTTAACAGGCTTTTTAGTTTAGAACGGTGTTGCCTGACCAGACCTCCCATTTATAACGGGAGAGTCCCGTTTTTTAACCCCTATGTCCCGCGTCACAAAAAAAGTTGAGGACCCGTTTTTGTCCCTTTTTTTTTGTTGAAGTTCCGTTTTTGTCTCTTTTTTTTTGAAAATTACCTACCCTCAAATAATGTTTATTTAGATAAGTTCTTAGTTATTTATATTCTGTAACGGGTTTTTTGAGGATCATATTGGATTGGAGTAAGGATGGCTCTCAATACTTATTCAGCTTTTTTGAAGTTTTGCAATTCATAAATGTTTTTTTTTTCAAGTAAAACTATAAACAATTTGAATTTGTCAAATATTTATTATTCTCTTACATAGGTGTGAGTACTTATATTTAAAGTCATCTCATAAAACAATTTCAAACAATTTCTGAACTTTCATACAAAATTCCAAAATCACATATTAATTTTCCAAAAATTTTTTTAACAAAAAAAATCTGCTAGAATCACTGCATAAAACTGGGCTCAAATTAAGATAATAATGCTTTTTGCATGTACTTACTTAGATTTAGATCTTTATAAATGGATCAGTTACACTTCCCGCCGCATAAAATGCGTACAGCAGAAGTTAGCTGCAGGTCTGTTGAATTTAAGTTTTGTTAATTGCGTTATTGTAACTGACTGACGTTTTAAAATTACAGGTTAGATCTTTTGACATTGTAAACACAAAAATAAGGAGACTGGCCACACTTTAATATAAGACTAATATACTAATGAATAAAAGAATTTAATTAAATTATTCAACATTTTATTATAAAATCCTATTTTTAAAGCGTATTGATAATAGATCCCAAATTTACCCAATTTGGACTCTATTTACTGAGTTCATTATTCCTTGGTAGAATCGTCTGAACAAAGAGCTTTTTATGCTGACAAACTACTGACTTTTATTTAAAAAATTACTGACAAGTGTGACTGACATCAAAATAATAATTTTATAAACAGTACCCTTTTTGTACAGGGAATAACATATAAACATAATTTCCAACATTCCCTCACCTTAAAAGACAAACAACAAAACAAATTCAACTTGATAGGAGCTTTAACTCTTCTTCCCAGACGTGTACAGTTATCTTCTTTTAAAGTCTTGTTCACACCATGTAACATATTATCGTCCTTTAAATTGTGATCTTCTACACTGGAACTACTCTGTTGGACTATATTTTGACAAAAACTGTCTCTAATGTCTTTATTCTCATTCATTTCTAGTAAATATAATTTTTGTATAGGATGCAAAAATTGTCCAGATGCAGTCTCTACCTGAACAAGTCGGATATTATTGTCTTTACCAGGAAAAATCTTCTCTATTCTTCCTAATGGCCATTCTGACCTTTTTATTAAATCGTTTTCTATTAAAACTAAACTTCCAACTTTAATGTTTTGACAAGTAACATTCTTTTTCTTTTCCATACGCAAAAAGCCTAAATATTCAATTCGAAACCTTTTTTTGAGATCCTCCAACACTCTTTTTTGATAATTATATCTTTTTATTAGCTTGCTGGCTCAAACAGCTTCTATGTCGGCTGTTCCAATTTCTGAATTTTCTTGAAGAAATATACTAGGTGACCAACAAGCTAAATCATTGATATCTTCAGACACATAGGTTAAAGGTCTAGAATTCATAACTGCTTCGCATTCACAAATTATACTTGATAATTCTTCATATGTCAGGCAAGCTTTTCCTAAAACTTGACTTAGCATTTGTTTTAATGTTCTTATTAACCTCTCCCACCATCCTCCCCACCATGCTGCAGTAAGAGGTAAGAATTTCTATTTGATTTTTCTGATAGTACTGTATTTTTCGATTTCATTCCAGTCTATAACTCTGTAGGCATTTTGAGTTCCTTGATAATTAGTAGCATTATCGCTGTATAATACTGATGGCCTACCTCTTATTGCTATAAATCTTCTAAATGCTTGCAGGAAACTTTCAGTTGACAATGATCCAACCACTTTCAAATGGACTGCCCTGTATACTGCGCAAGTGAAAATTGATATCCAAACTTTTTCTTTATTTCTAAGATAAAGTGGACCAGCAAAATCCATCCCATTTACCTCAAATATTAGAGCATCTCGAACATGATCTTCCAGCAAGGGTACTAATGGGGCTTCAGTTTTTCGTGTGTCAAATTTTCTACAAGAGATGCATTTTGAGACCACAGACTTAATGGTTTTCCTTCCTACTAGACTTTGTACTTCAGCATGATAGTTTTTTGTGTGATATTCGTGAATAAGGACACTTAACTACATGGTGTTTTGCCGGCAATAAAACTGGATTACGAAAATTTTCTAAATCTTTTCGTTCAGAAATCTTGGTCATCACTCTCAATAAATTGTTCTGAAAATAAAATGGCATTAATGACAAAAGAATTTTGTTCAAAACATTCTGCTTGAACCATTTTTAACACGCAATTTTCAGCATTCATAATTTCTTCTACTGATAATTCTTTTTGTCCTTTTTCTTCTTTTTGATTTCTGCAATTAAAAACAAATCTCTGTATCCATGCAATGACTTTTAACATTTTCTGATAATTTGAAAAACGTTCAAACCAAGAAAAATTTACTGATTTTTGTAATAGGGTAGTGGTCCTTTACTTTTTTCTTCTACGACAATTTCTTCATTAACTTCATACTCCTGTTGAGGCCAATTAACTGGATCTTCTTTTAACCACTGTGGTCCCTCCCACCAACGTAATCTCGATAGTCGTTGAGATGAACATCCTCTGGAGGGCAGATCTGCAATATTAAGCTGTCCAGGTACGGCTTAACATTTTTACAAATCTCATCTACACGGTTTTTAACAAAGGGTTTCCAAGTATCTTGCCTCTTTATCCATGAAATTACAGTCGTTGAGTCTGACCAACACTACTACTTTACATTTTCAATTTCTAAATTTTTTCTGACAGAAACTAACATGCGGAACGATGCCTATTTGTGAGTGTTTCAGAGTTGGAAGTCAGAGTGTGCGATGGTGTTAAATGATGTCTGGATTGAGGGTGACTAGTGAATCCACTGACGAGCCGACGCTAGTCACCCTGGGCGAAACATCATTTAATTGTTTCCCTTTTCGCTTTGGACTTTGGTGTGTTCCTTGTGGGACACTCGTCCAATTTTTAAATTTCGTTCTTTCCTCCCAAGATCTTTTGATCTTCTCTTTTTTAGATTCTTTTCGGTTGATGTAACTGATTTGGAAGTTTTAACCTTGTTCCAATTGTAGCAGCTAACGATTCTAATCTGGGTACGGAAACTTCTTTAATGGGTGAAATTACTTTTCGCTTGTATTAATTGAACTGAAACTTCTCTATTGGACATGGTTCTCAAAAAAAAACTGCTGCGGCATATGCTTCTTTGCTAGCATCACAAAAAAGATGTAGTTCCCAGGACTCTCTGTTTTTTGCTGGTTTTTTTAAAATCCATCTGGGTATTTTTATGCATTTTAGAAGGTTTAAGTTTTTTAACCATTCCAAAAAAGCATCTCTAATATTATCAGGCACATTTTTATTCCAATCTAGCTTTAAAATCCGTGTTTGTTGTAAAAGCTTCTTAGGTTCAAGTAAAACTGGGCATGCAAAACCATTTGGATCAAATAGGCTATTAGCAACTGACAAAATTAACTTTTTTGTGACTGATTCCGTTTTTAAATGCTCAAATCCTGTAAAAGACCACTTCAAAGTATGTAACTTTTTGTTCCAATTTAACCCTCATACCGATGATACTTGGACATCTGCTTCATCTGCTTCTTGAGTCACATTGGTAGATTCCCATAATCTAAGGTCAAATTGTGCTTCTGCCATAATTGTTTTGGATTCTTCAATGAATGTTTGTGGATCTTCTTCTGTATCTAAACTTGTGACACAATTATCCACATAAAATGACTTGAGCAATCTGTGTATAGCAAATGCTGAATAATTATTATTTGTATTATTTAAGTATTGCTCAAGATGGTATTTTATCACAGCTCCAAGAAGATATGGGCTACAAGTAACTCCAAAAACGACTCTGGTATGCCGATAAGTGATGAGTGTGTCATTTTTGTCATACCAAAGAAATTTTAAATAATTTCTGTCTGACTCGCACAGTACAATTTGCAGAAAAGCTTTTTTAATGTCAGCTATGACACCAATTCTTCCTAATCTGAAGCGAAATAAAATGGATGGGATCAATTCAATCAGGTTTGCTCCTTTTTCTAGGCACTGGTTTAAAGATGGATTATTTTTTGTTTTTGCATAATTCCAAGGATTTCTAAATCCCAAATATCACTGATCGAAAAATTCTGATTGAACATTGTGGTAAAAATCATGGCTAAATTTTTCCTGCTGTCTTCTTGCTTCATTTTTCCCATAATGGTCCAACCCAATTTTGTTTCCATTACAACTAAACCACTTTTAAACTCATACTTCTTTCCTGTAAATAGCTTTCCAACAATGTCTGCACCTATCAGAACTTCTACTGGGGCTTCATTATTATCATAGAGTGAGACATTCAACTGTTTAATTTCTGCTTTCCATGGTCCATCGGACGGAATACTTTGAATATTACTATATATCGTAGACTGATCTAACGTTTCAAAAGTACATTCATATTCATTTGTCATGCTTTCTACATGAATTCTGTATACTTTATGATTTATTTTTTCTGAAGTTAGGCCACCAAATAATCCATGAACCAATTCTTTTTCTCTCATATAAGACTTTTGAGATCCTGTATCTATAATCACCCTAACTGGCCTTGAATTTTCGTTGTTTTTTAGGTGAACTATCATGGTTTGTAAAAATACTTGGTTGCTGTAGGTTTGGTTTGATACATTTTCAGACTTTTTGATGTTGTTTCTTTGTTTTCTGTGTCCTTATAACACATTAATATATATAATTTTTCACATGTCAACTGGTTACCATTTCTGCATTTTTTATAATAATGGCCAAATTTCAGACATAAATGACAGCATCCTTTCGGAGATAAGATCTTTCTTCAAGAGACATATTTAGAGCTTCTGTGCAATTAAAACTAGTATGTTCACCTTTGCAAAATACACATTTCTGTTTTCTGTGATTGACTAAATCAGCTGCAGTAGGAGTGGTACCCTTTGAACTTGTTGAGTCAGAAGTAAAGTCAGTCTTTTTCTTATGTAGATCAATACCAGATGTTGCCAAATTTATTCTTTCTTCACCTTCGACTTTTTTTTTAAGGAATAACACCAACTTCTCCAATCGATTTTTTAAAAGTGCATCAGAATTCTATGTACTTCTTTGCCAGACTCTTAAAGTTTCTTCTGGTAAACACGACTCAACCATGGGGTATAAAATGGCGGCACATTTATGTGAAGTTACTCCAAGAGTTTCTAATGTTCTTAATTGTGCTTGAAGACGATAAAATAGTAAGGTTAATCATAATTTGCATTGGTAGGTGGATAGCTTTCTGCTAAAATACGAGCTCTGGACTTGGGAATAGTATATTGCAACAATAACTGAAATTTGTCTTCATTTTCCATTTGCTCGTCCTCATGAACTGGCTCCAAAACGGCAACCAATCAGAAATATCCCCTCCAAACTTTTTAAATTCAATAATTGGGTAATTTAATTTACGTTTTGATGAACTAGCTTGGCTTGTTTCTTTATCGTTACTTTTGTTAAGTAAGTTTTCAATTTCAAGTTTAAGTATCTCAAAATTATCTGTTAAATTATCATGAGACTGTATTTATTTATCTATGTGATCATCAGATATATCATTATCTAACATTTGACCTACTAGTTCCTTATGAATATTAGACAAAAATTCTATCTTCTTACTTAGGTTGTTAAATTTACCCTGCAGATCAAAAATGTTCTGTCCATCTTTCAAAGGTTTCAATGCTTCTTCATAAACTCTTTCAAAAGCAGTCCTGTTTGCACTTTGGGTTTTGATTAGTTTTTCCATGTCCCAGCAAACAAATCTGTTACGATTCTTTCTTGAATAATGTGCTGTCCTGTCACGGTCGCCAAATATTGATAATAGATCCCAAATTTACCCAATTTGGAATCTATTTACTGAGTTCATTATTCCTTGGTAGAATCGTCTGAATAAAGAGCTTTTTATGCTGACAAAGTACTGACTTTTATTTAAAAAATTACTGACAAGTGTGACTGACATCAAAATAATAATTTTATAAACAGTACCCTTTTTGTACAGGGAATAACATATAAACATAATTTCCAACAAAGCTCATTATGGACGAAACAAGACCACGATTGTGCGAATAAGAAAAAAGTATCAAGAAGAAGGAACTGTTTGGCATTAAGTGGTTGGAATTTCCGGGAAATTTGCGATTGCGATTTTTGCGATAAGTAAAATAAAATCTATATGTTTGTGGCGGATTCATAATGTCGAAACTACTTTTTTTGGGTTTTTCGCCACTAAGTTAAGGAATTTTTTTTTTTTTTTTTTTTTTTTTTTTTTTTTTTTTTTTTTTTTTTTTTTTTTTTTTTTTCAAAAATATGTTAAAACCCACTGCGTAAATTCCTAAAGAAAAAAATTTTTGTTCGTTTGTCAGTGGTTTTTAAATAAGATAAAAAATTTGCCTACACACACGCAAATCCTAACTAGAATCTAAGTACTTATCTGACGTTTCGGCAGAAATTCTACTGCCGTTATCAAAGAATTTTATCCTTTTCAAAAACTTTTTTCGATTCTTTTTTAAAATATCTGTCTGTTGTCATACAACTGACTGACTTTGACTGATATATATTTCAAATATTAACTTGACAGTTTGGTGCGTCGATAGTAGCCAACAAGGTATTGGGTGAATTTAGTAAAATTTAAAATCAAAATTATATTTGTTTGAGTGTTTTCGATTTTAGATTACTTTATAAAAATACAAAATTTTTTTTTTATTTTAAAATATCAATTATAAAAATTATCTTTTGACTAACTTTAAGAAAAAATATATTAGAAACCCAAAGAACATCAATGCTATTTTTTAAGTTATTTTAAAAAAACCTTTTTGAAAATCTTGCTTTAAAATAGGAAGCCAAACTGTATTTATATCAACTGATATGCTAGCTATGCATTCATCTTCGTTAAGATAGATGCAAGCTGCTTCTTTGATTTTTCGTTTAATTTTGTCTGGTTCTTTTTGTAATATACTGGTTTCTCCCCACATTACTCTATGATCATTTTCAAAAGAATGTTGGCAAATTTTAGACTTCTCCCAGTCTCCCCTTCTGAGGTAACCCCTATGGTCATTTATTCTAACTTCAAGAGGCCTTGAAGTTTCTCCAATATAAAATTTACCACACTCGCAAGGAATTTTATAAATGATATTTTTTGAGTTTTGCTCAGCATTTAATGGTTTTGTTTTGGTTAGAATTGATCTAAGAGTATTTGATTTTTTAAAAATTGTTCTAATATTATAAGTATTAGCGATTCGTTTAATTTTTTCCGAAATACCTGGTATAAAAGGAATTATTAAATTTGTTGGTTGTACATTATTATGTCTACGTTCGCGTTGTCTTGGAAATTCGATTTGTCTAAAAGAATTTTCGATGAAGTTATTTGGATACGAATTTTTAATTAAGACCTCTTTTATTATTTGTTTTTCTTGTAAAAATGTGTTATTGTCCGAACAAATAATTTTAGCTCTATCGTATAGACTTTTTATTACTGCTTTTTTAACCGATGAGCAATGATTTGAGTTAAAATTTAGATATCTATTTGTATGTGTTGGTTTTCTATAAACTGAGGTTTGTAATGTATTTTGTTTGTTTATTAAAACATCCAAAAATGAAATTTTTTTATCGTTTTCTACTTCTAAAGTAAATTTTATTGTTGGTTCTTTACCGTTTATAAAATTAAGAAAATCATTAAGTTTATTTAAATCGTGTGGCCAAATACTAAAAATATCATCTATATAGCGAAACCAAATGACCGGTTTAAAATGAAATTCCTCTAAAATTGTATTTTCAAAATCTTCCATAAAAATATTACTCATTAGAGGAGAAAGTGGAGAGCCCATTGCCATTCCAAAATCCTGTTGAAAAAAATCACTTTCCCACTGAAAATATGTGGTTTTTATGCATAATGTGAGAAGTTCTAAAATAGCATTGACGCTCAGTGTAGTTCTTTCGCCTAAATTTTGATCATTTTCTAATCGACGTCTTACTATAGAAAGGCTTTTATCTACAGGTACATTTGTGAAAAGGCTCACCACATCAAAACTCACCATCAAGTGATTGTTATTAAAATTGACCTCGGATAATTTTTCTAAAAAGTGTTGAGAATTTTTTATAAATGAATTTGTATTTCCTACTAAGGGATTTAAAATTTTAAGTAAATATTTTGCGAGTTTATGACATGGAGAATTAATGCTACTAACTATTGGTCTAAAAGGAATATTTGGTTTATGAATTTTGGGCAAGCCGTAAAAATGGGGAGGTTTACTATAATGTGGAGTTAGCTCTGAACGTTCTAGATCGTTAAAAAATCTTTTATGTTTATATAAAGTTGAATAAATTTTTCTTTCAATTGTTTTTGTTGGGTCTTTGTTTAATTTTGAATATGAGCCTTCATTTAATAATGCTTCAATTTTTTCATTATAAGTGTTTTTATCAATAATTATAGTGGCATTGCCTTTATCTGCCGGTAAAATTTTAATTGAGTTGTCATTTTTTAGAGAAATTAAAGCGTTTTTTTCCTCTCTAGTAATATTAGATTTGATTTTTAAAGGTTTTTGTAAAATAAGTTTAGATCGAATTCTAAATTCGTTTGCAATCTCTTGAGGTAAGGTTCGTGTGGCTTGCTCAATACCTGTGACAAAATCCAATCTATTAAAATTTTTTGGAGGAAGGGAAAAATTTAAACCTTTTGATAGAATTGATTTTTCTGGAATAGTTAAAATTTTGTTTGATATATTAACAACAGTTCGTTCTATTAAATTATTATTGATATTAAAATTAAGTTCTTGTTGCAGTTTTTCATTAACTAAATTTTGAAATTTGGTCATGTGAATCACTTTTTGTGCGTATAATAGTTATTTATTTCATTTCAATAACCAAAAAGTGATTCACATGACCAAATTTCAAAATTTAGTTAATGAAAAACTGCAACAAGAACTTAATTTTAATATCAATAATAATTTAATAGAACGAACTGTTGTTAATATATCAAACAAAATTTTAACTATTCCAGAAAAATCAATTCTATCAAAAGGTTTAAATTTTTCCCTTCCTCCAAAAAATTTTAATAGATTGGATTTTGTCACAGGTATTGAGCAAGCCACACGAACCTTACCTCAAGAGATTGCAAACGAATTTAGAATTCGATCTAAACTTATTTTACAAAAACCTTTAAAAATCAAATCTAATATTACTAGAGAGGAAAAAAACGCTTTAATTTCTCTAAAAAATGACAACTCAATTAAAATTTTACCGGCAGATAAAGGCAATGCCACTATAATTATTGATAAAAACACTTATAATGAAAAAATTGAAGCATTATTAAATGAAGGCTCATATTCAAAATTAAACAAAGACCCAACAAAAACAATTGAAAGAAAAATTTATTCAACTTTATATAAACATAAAAGATTTTTTAACGATCTAGAACGTTCAGAGCTAACTCCACATTATAGTAAACCTCCCCATTTTTACGGCTTGCCCAAAATTCATAAACCAAATATTCCTTTTAGACCAATAGTTAGTAGCATTAATTCTCCATGTCATAAACTCGCAAAATATTTACTTAAAATTTTAAATCCCTTAGTAGGAAATACAAATTCATTTATAAAAAATTCTCAACACTTTTTAGAAAAATTATCCGAGGTCAATTTTAATAACAATCACTTGATGGTGAGTTTTGATGTGGTGAGCCTTTTCACAAATGTACCTGTAGATAAAAGCCTTTCTATAGTAAGACGTCGATTAGAAAATGATCAAAATTTAGGCGAAAGAACTACACTGAGCGTCAATGCTATTTTAGAACTTCTCACATTATGCATAAAAACCACATATTTTCAGTGGGAAAGTGATTTTTTTCAACAGGATTTTGGAATGGCAATGGGCTCTCCACTTTCTCCTCTAATGAGTAATATTTTTATGGAAGATTTTGAAAATACAATTTTAGAGGAATTTCATTTTAAACCGGTCATTTGGTTTCGCTATATAGATGATATTTTTAGTATTTGGCCACACGATTTAAATAAACTTAATGATTTTCTTAATTTTATAAACGGTAAAGAACCAACAATAAAATTTACTTTAGAAGTAGAAAACGATAAAAAAATTTCATTTTTGGATGTTTTAATAAACAAACAAAATACATTACAAACCTCAGTTTATAGAAAACCAACACATACAAATAGATATCTAAATTTTAACTCAAATCATTGCTCATCGGTTAAAAAAGCAGTAATAAAAAGTCTATACGATAGAGCTAAAATTATTTGTTCGGACAATAACACATTTTTACAAGAAAAACAAATAATAAAAGAGGTCTTAATTAAAAATTCGTATCCAAATAACTTCATCGAAAATTCTTTTAGACAAATCGAATTTCCAAGACAACGCGAACGTAGACATAATAATGTACAACCAACAAATTTAATAATTCCTTTTATACCAGGTATTTCGGAAAAAATTAAACGAATCGCTAATACTTATAATATTAGAACAATTTTTAAAAAATCAAATACTCTTAGATCAATTCTAACCAAAACAAAACCATTAAATGCTGAGCAAAACTCAAAAAATATCATTTATAAAATTCCTTGCGAGTGTGGTAAATTTTATATTGGAGAAACTTCAAGGCCTCTTGAAGTTAGAATAAATGACCATAGGGGTTACCTCAGAAGGGGAGACTGGGAGAAGTCTAAAATTTGCCAACATTCTTTTGAAAATGATCATAGAGTAATGTGGGGAGAAACCAGTATATTACAAAAAGAACCAGACAAAATTAAACGAAAAATCAAAGAAGCAGCTTGCATCTATCTTAACGAAGATGAATGCATAGCTAGCATATCAGTTGATATAAATACAGTTTGGCTTCCTATTTTAAAGCAAGATTTTCAAAAAGGTTTTTTTAAAATAACTTAAAAAATAGCATTGATGTTCTTTGGGTTTCTAATATATTTTTTCTTAAAGTTAGTCAAAAGATAATTTTTATAATTGATATTTTAAAATAAAAAAAAAATTTTGTATTTTTATAAAGTAATCTAAAATCGAAAACACTCAAACAAATATAATTTTGATTTTAAATTTTACTAAATTCACCCAATACCTTGTTGGCTACTATCGACGCACCAAACTGTCAAGTTAATATTTGAAATATATATCAGTCAAAGTCAGTCAGTTGTATGACAACAGACAGATATTTTAAAAAAGAATCGAAAAAAGTTTTTGAAAAGGATAAAATTCTTTGATAACGGCAGTAGAATTTCTGCCGAAACGTCAGATAAGTACTTAGATTCTAGTTAGGATTTGCGTGTGTGTAGGCAAATTTTTTATCTTATTTAAAAACCACTGACAAACGAACAAAAATTTTTTTCTTTAGGAATTTACGCAGTGGGTTTTAACATATTTTTGAAAAAATTTCCTTAACTTAGTGGCGAAAAACCCAAAAAAAGTAGTTTCGACATTTTGCGATAAGGTCCCACACATTTTCCGTGGGATTGGCGTCAGGTCGATGTTGTTTTGCTGTAACCACTGTTTAGAAATGCGCGCAGTATGGATAGGACAGTTATCCTGTTAATACACAAAACCTTCTGGATAAAGAATGGTTGCTGGAAGCATAATATTTATCATCATGTCAGCATAAACCTCTGCCGTAAATCTTCCATGGATTGTAAAAAGAGCCCCATATCCTCTATCTAATATCCAACTCCACACATTCACGGAAAATCTTCCAGCCCGGTCTTCGTTCCCAGCAGTATATTTTTCGAGATAGCGTGCTAGTGGCGGGCGAAAGATTTTTTATCCGTGAAGACCATCTGTTGCCCAAATTATTCTTCTTGTAGTGAATAGTTTAGTGCAAAAATTAATCTGGCTTGCTTCTTTTCCGCACAAAGTAAGATCTTATTGGCAGCAACGTGATATCTTAGCCTAGAACAGCTAGCTTATCCGTCCGAGTTCTTTATTCCTTGGTAGAATCGTCTGAAGAAAGAGCTTTTTATGCTGACAAAGTACTGACTTTTATTTAAAAAATTACTGACAAGTGTGACTGACATCAAAATAATAATTTTATCTTATGCGCTTATCCGTCTGCGCATCGTTCTTATGGATCCAGGAAAATGTGCCTCAATTTTCGCCTCTGGGGCCATCGCAAATGGGTGGTCTTCAAGAAAGTCGATCGGTTGCTGATCCTGCTGAGGCGTACTGTCTTGGGTCAAGCCAGTGCCTCGCCTTCATCGATCAGTTCCTTTTTTTAATACTTTCTTCTTATTCTTATAATTGTAGCCTTGTTTCGTCCATAATGGGCCGCTACTCTGCGAACCGACCAACCACTGTCGAATTTTTCCAAAATTTGGGCCTTTTCTAATTCGTTTAGTTGGGGCATTTTTAAATATAAACGTATGACAACAACAAAACCTGAGGGTGATATTTTTTGTCAATTTGAAATACCTAAAAGGGTACTGAGTTGCGAGGCCAATAATACACTATATAAAATCGGCGTACGCATTTTATGTGGCCGGAAGTGTACGTCCTTAAAGCTAGTACTGCAAAATGGTAATTGCGAAAGTTTTTTATCTCAAAATTAAAGGCTAATTAGGGTTTTTGTGGTGTCTCAGATATGATCTGCACTGCTAGCTACCTAAAAAAGTTAGCAGTGCAAATGATTTACATTAACAAAATCAAGTTTTTTAATTCTATTATATTCTAAACATTATAGGCTAGTTAAAGATCCTATTTTTAAAACAAAATTTACAAGATTTTTTTAAAGCTTTTGCACTGCTAGCTTTGCGATCATCTAAAAATCGCACTTCGAGATTTTGTTGAATCTTCACGAGTTTGCACGTTTCCGGACACCGCCGTCGCGCTGTCTGCCAGTATGTCGGTCTTTCCGTCGCTCACTTTGTAGCCACTGTAACTCAAAAACCCCTGCACCAATCATATTGAAATTTTACATAACGATTACTTGTGTTGAGGCGCAGACCTCTATTGTTTTTGAGTTTTCCCCCATTGTATCCCCAAAAAAACTCCATCCACAAAAAAAAATTGTACCTTGTGGTACAGGGTGTTTCATTATAAATGCCCCCCCCCCTGTTATATCTGTTAATATGTGAACTAGATAAAAGTTTTAAATACAAAATTTATTTGATTTATAAAAATATTCACAATATTAAAGCCAAAAAACCAAGTGGCAACTTATATGCACTGGGTTCAATAGCTTTTGACATATTGGACTTTAAAATTTTTTCACTTAGGTGGCTATGACTCATAATGCAGGATGTTTTATCATTTTTTAAAACTATAAATACATTTTGGTAGGCTATGAAATTGTCTGAGATGTTTGTTTTGCATTTATTTTATTCAAGGGCCTACTATAATTATGACGACATTTCTAATCAACCCCTCTACTACAGGTGGTGTTGGTCTAATTGAAACACCATAAATTAGAAGCGACTAAAACTCACTTTGCATTCCACGATTTCATTGGCCGTCTCTGGGTTGAGCCGGATTAGTTCGTTGGGTTAGTTATTATTTGTTTTTTTTAAATTTGTAGGACGGAGAAAGTTAATAAAATCTAAATATATCTGTAACCTTACATTCATGTAACCTTGAGTCGACTAATGTGGAAATCGTGGAATGCAAAGTGGGTCTCAGTCTCTCGTCACAAATTGTAATTCACAGCCACCTAAGTGAAAAAACTTTAAAGTCCAATATCTCAAAAATCATTGAAACCAGTGCATATAAGTTATATATTTCTGAAATCAGGAAGAAACCTAGAATTACAGGGTGTTCTATTTAAAATAAGAAAGTTGCTATCAATAATTGAATGACACTTGGTTTTTTTGAATTTGAAGATCAAGTCATATATAATGAAACACCCTGTACCTTATCTTATAGACACTTTGTTAATCCAAATTTTCTTTTAACAGGTGCAATTATGGGATACTGGTGGCATGGAACGGGTAGCATCTATCACTTCAAGTTATTACAAATTTGCAGAGGCTGCAATTTTGGTCTACGCTTTGGATAATCCTGCCTCCTTCCATGTGTTGTCGCAACATTTGTTAGATATAGTCACATATGCGGAAAATGCCAAAATATTTTTGTGTGGGAACAAAAGTGATCTAGTCAATGATGAAGTTCCACAGATATCGGATTTTGAAATTGAAGCATTTTGGTAGGTACAGATCTAAAAATAATTTCAAAAATATTTGTATAGATTTTAGATGTCTATAGATGTACAGGGTGTCCCATTTTCGATGGGATTCAATGGGAGACTCCGTTGTTATTCAAGATAGAGACATGCGGTTTGCGCATTACTCTCTTACATTTTTGAGCTTTAAAAAATGGGTATAACAGATTTATTCTGTCCCTTGTAGTTTTTAAGCTACAGGGGGAAGTTGAAAAATGATCGGAATTACCAATTGATGATATCTCCCTTAATTTAAGAGATAATTGAGTTCTGTAAAAACATGTCTGTGACAACATTTTTAGAAAATCACAATGGTCTTTTCGAAATTTTATTCCGAAGTTTCATTTCGTAGATACCATCATCAGGATCCAAAAGTTAAATACGGAACCAAAATGTTTTACTTTTTAAGTTTGATAATAATAAATAATTTTTTTATTTTGAAGTTTCGATCCGGAAAAAAATCATTTTCAGTGCATTTTTTCTCCTGGTACGGCCCTGTCCCATTTCAATTTATTTTTTGAGACCATTTATATTTAACTACTATATAGTAGACCTAGACAACCAAGATATAATTATATGCGTTAACATATTATAAATCAATCAAATAGGTACAAAAGTGGTTTTTTATTACCTTTTGTGTAGATAATTAAATATATTTTCTAAAATTTTATTTTTTTTTTCAACTTATTGTACTAAATAAAGGTTATAATACTAAAATAATTCAGCAGTTTATCAAAGAAATTTTGAGTTTCATTTTTAGCTATTTTACTTTTAACCAATGTCCTAATATTGCACATCAGTTCACCGATCTGTATTTCATAAATATTTTATTGTTTGTTAGGACACATTCTCAATACAAACGTTATCGTGTTTTTATAAATCATTTAACAAAAGCAGTGGCCATCTCTTGTATTGTATATCCCGGTTCGATTCCCTGGATAACATTCAGTTTTTTATTAATGGGTATATAAACTCTGACTTTACAAATGTTGACAGGCGGTTGTCAAGGGAATAATAATAGGCGGGACCTTAGTATGTGATTGTAAAGACGCCGTACGTGCATGACTCATCAAGCTACATCTGGGTATCCATCTTGGATAAATCCACGTTAAAAAAATAACTGATCAATAGGTTGACAGCAAATATGAGTCATTCGGCTGTCTGTCTGGTTGACAGTAGGTGATTATCAGTAGTCCAACAGGGTCTGCCTGCCTGACTGAACTAAATAGAACCCTCACGGATAGGTGACTTGACAGCTGACAGGTGACTTGACAGCTGACAGATGACTTGACAGCTGACAGGTGCTTTGCCTCCTGGTGAGGTCATCTACTTCTGTGACCTTGACGGTGGCAGTTTTTGCTATTTTGAACCTGGCCGTTTTATTATGGGAATTAACATGGGGAAATAGCTAGAACTCTTGTTGCCTATCTACTCAATAGTAATGTGAATTACGGTGTTTTAATTTTTTAGAAACTGAAATATCAATATTGAACAGCAGATCTTCCAGAATAACTTTTAGATAACTGGACCGCCTCGCCTGAAAAGGCAATTTAACAACACTAGTCAAAGCGAATGTTCCAGTCTGTCAAAACCCTTCGAGTAGTCCGAAACACTAAGAATGTTAAACGATTATTTATCAATTCCTTTTAAAATGTCATCTCTTATCCTAGCCAACACCTTCTCAACTAAAAAGCCAGTTAACTCTTTCGATTTACTATCCTTTAGCCTACTATGGCGGTCATATTAACACCAAATTGACAGAAAATCCATATTTTATGCTGAAGCAGGCTAAAGAACACTGAAGAGGTAGGAGTTTTTTAGTTGAAACCAGTGTTGCCTTAGCAAGCGCACTGGTATAACTATAGTTTTTTGTGAACCCGGACTGTTGTGCTGGCAAAAGATTGGCTTCATCTATATAGCGCCATATCTGTGTTTTAAAAGATTTTCAACTACTTATGTCATATAGTATACTTCTACTTCTACTCCTTCTGCGCAGTTTGTTTTGGGTAGCGGACAACATGATGGGACTTTTTCCAAATGTTCGGAGAAACGTTAAAAATTAAAAATATGTCTAAGTACGCATAATATGATTGGACAGCAACAAATTGATATATCCAGACTTATACCATCCACCCCTACTGCTTTAGATTTGATCGATAAAAACGTTTTAAAAATTTCATGTTCAGATATCTGTAAAGTTAAATTTAGGTAGATTTATGCCTACCGAATCTCTCAAAAGTGAATTTAACAGACACTGGTCTGGAGTGTTAAGTGCATTTGCTGGGTTTAAAAAGTAGTTATTAATAGCTGACCTGCCACTGTCGCTTGATTGGCATGTCACGGAGGGCAAACAAAGCGATTTTCCATAAGACGTAGTGTTAAATTCGAGTGATTTTCCGGATTTTTCAGTGACTTTCAATAGCTGAAAATGCATTTTTATTATAGTTTGTTTTTTTTTTGAAAAACGGATAAAGGTAGTTTGTTAGTGGATTTTTGCAGGAAGAGCCAAAAGCCGAATACACATTGAAATATCCAAAACAAAAAGCTCTTATCTTGCGGAATTGTCTAAAATAAGAAGACAAAAGTGGATAATAACTATTAAGAGGCAAAGGTAAATGGTTATAAGTTATTAATAGGTGAACATTTTTTATGTATCTCTGGTCCACATCAGGATGCTCACTTTTTACCTTGTTTAACTAGTCTTTCATTGTACAGCTTGGGTTAACTTGGGTCTAGTGTTTTGGTGGGGTAACACAAAAGCGGCGTTTTCTATTTAAATATTAAAACACAAATAAAAACTAATGTAAATAAAACAAACACTTTGACTTTTGGCACGGTTTTTTGGCTCTTCCTGCACAAATCCAATAACAAACTGCCTTTATCCATTTTTCACCAATTGAAAGTCACTGGAAAATCCAGAAAATCACTCGAAGTCAACACTACGTCTTATGGAAAATCGCTTTGTTTGCCCTCCGTCAGTTATCAATCAAGCGACAGCGACAAATCGTTGGACCGATCTATTGCTTGATGATCACTATAATTTGCTGACATTACAGATTTATATTTTAGGTTATGATTATTATGATTAGATCCTGCCAAAGAGATCTTTTATTTGATGATTGCAGTTTTCCCGTTTAATAGCATAATTGGTCTTTTATAGTACTCCCAAAAGTAGCAGGGTTCTAGTTCTTTTTATACCTTAAAAATGCTCGATTTCTGCGTTACATTAGTCAACCATGGTGAGTCAACACCTTCTCAACTAAAAAACTAGTTAAATCTTTTTCGATTTAGTATCCTTAAGAATACTATAGCGGTCATATTGACACCAAACTGGCAAAAAATCAATTTTTGACCTGTCAATTTGGTTATAAAAATGGCGGCAACGGGAGAATAAAGGGCGCTGAAGAGGTAGGAGTTAACTTGCTTTTTAGCTGAGAACGGTGTTGGGTGAGTCCAGCTTAGAACTGTCTTTACTGTCGAAAAAATGTTAAAGTGCTGCAAAAAAGAAAAACAGATAAAAAAATCAGTATTTTCCAAAACAATATTGAAAATTAAAATTTCTGTATGTGTGACTCATTGGTTCCATTTTAGTTTGAAGCTTCCTTAACGTACATGAAATCAAGCAGTGATCCGCAATGCCCGGGCAGTTTTTTACTTGAGAAGTACTAACGCGAAGCTCGCTAGAACATGCTATTATATTAATTAAGGTAGCGCTGGTTTTACCATATCTGGTAGGCTCATCTATAATTTACGTTGAATCGAAGTCATCAAAAATATCGTTCATTCTTCTAGACGCACCCACACTAAAATTAAGCAGATTTATGTTTACATCTCCTGCGCAAATCATAGAAGAGCATCTTAACCCTACAGTATTTAAAGAATGCTCAAATTTATCTAGATAAAACGAGACACTCTCACTCCCTATTAACTCGTTTAATAGAAGAGATCGAAAAAAAAGTTTAAAAGTAAGAGGTTTATAATTTTTTACCTACCAAGCCAAGCTAATTGCCGTTGCAAATGTCAAATTTAGACGTCAACTTTGTAATTTTAAATAAAACTCCATATTAGTTCAGCAGCCTATGTTGTAATTCATGGCTCCCATGGCCATTGTTGAGTTAAAGTTATGTTTTTTACAGTCGGTCTATGACGTCATCAAAGATGGCGATCAAATTGGTCCAGAAATTTGTAGCCCTCGGGAGTTTTTTTAAATAACTCTTGAACTGCTTTACCAATAGGCACCAAAATTTACACGGTTTTGCATCAAAATTGATCCTCAGAAAATTTGAACCCAACATTTTCGATGGCGGAGTTGCGAGATGTTATTCATAAGGCGTCTTGGGCATATAAATTGATTTTGATGACCGTTTATCAGCTTTAAACTTTAATACTAGTGACGTTCAAAAAAAAATAAAAAATATTAAATTAAAATTTTAATGTGCCAAATATGTAACACCTTCTCAACAGTAGCATATTTGCCACATGTGTCATTAAAATTTGTAGTGAGATTGAATTTAAATTTAATATTTTTTATGGTGGAGTTACAAAACGATATTCGTAAGGGATCTTTTGTGTTACTAAAAATCGCGTTTGTTTTTTAACAGTGCAATTTTCCCAAAATATATATTAATTTGACTAGTCCTTCACCTGCTTTACCTACGGACGCCAAATATGGAACAGTATTAGTTTTCGCACATTTTCGTCCAAATACGTGGGTTAGTTTTTATACCAGGCTCGTTCAAATTTTTCATTTACCAAATATTTAACACTTTCTCACCCAGTAGGGTGTTAAAATGTAAACGTTTTTTGATGAACTTGCCAGGTGTCATTGATTATGTTTGTAACGTTGTTTACGTTTTAAAGCGGTAGACATCGGTTTCTGTTGGATTAACTACTCCTCTGAGAGATAATCCAACAGGCATCTCGGGCGCCACCCTCTGGATTTATGTGGTAGAGGGCCCACAGCGTCGGGTAGCTTTTAAACAGTGGAGACGGTTAAACCAGGGGTCTAGCTGTCTCGATTCTTAACCTAAGTAACACGAGTAAAACAACCAATTTTCCAACATGGCGGATTTATTATAACTTATAATTTATTATCAACAGGTCTCTTTATTTAGCATTCAACGCTATACAATAGAAAATGACGGAAAATCTTAGAAATAATCGGTAACTTGCATGTCTCATAACGTTTACGGTAAACCCCGGTATTTGATATTTAATGTTAACGGTAGAAAGCTCCTTAATACGGCACCCCCAACATAGCGGAATTTACATATGTAGAGTTCATAGCAGGTTTAGAGAAATAAGAAATTAGTGTGTCAGACAAAGATACCTTTATAGCACCACTACTCCATAAATCACTCCATATGCTGTTCCACCGTATGTTAGAGAGAGATGCAAAGAGGAAAAGACAGTCCTAAAGGTAATCCGATCCAGCGATAGCACTGTCTCACTCTCACTCACTAACCGGTCAAACAACACAGGATCGACCTACTTAGGTAGTTTAACCATGTGTTAGAGAGAGAGATGTATTACCCGTATTCCGAACCAGCGATAATACACCTAACCTCCAATTACAGTGCCTTTGTCGTCACATGCTTAAATAAAACGATCCGGTGGCGCTGCTTCTCAATGAATTACTCCATACGCTGTCAAACCGTGTGTTAGAGAGAGATGCAGAGAGGAAAAGACAGTCCTAAAGGTAATCCGATCCAGCGATAGCACTGTCTCCCTCTCACTCACTAACCGGTCAGACAGCGCAAGACAAACCCATTAATAAATTCGCCTGGTGCTAAAGAGAGAGAGATGTGTTACCCGTATTCCGAGCCAGCAGTAACCCATCTCACCTCTACTTACCATACGGAAAACTACATTTTACGGTATGTATAGAAAACCCCGCTATACTGGTCAGGTGCTTACCTATCGGGTTCTGGCAGGTGATGTTTACTGGTCGGTCGGTCGGAATGAATTCCCAGGTGGAATTGTTTACGGCGGGCGGTCGGTTGAACGAATCCCATGAAACGCGCTCGACATCGCTTTAAATAGCCTCGCGTATCCCCACCTACCATACTCCCGTCGAGCAGGCTGTGCGCGCAAAGCGGTGGGGTATAGCTCGCTGACCGTGCAGCATAGCAGGAAAGGGAAACGTGGCGAGTCAAAGCGATGTCTAGAGTCTAAGAATAGAAAATAATAAAACGTCATAGAAATTACAGAAATTATGAGACATGAAGTACCTAAAAAGAAAAGAAAAGCTAAAATAAATAAATAAAATTAGTAACTTCGTTACACACCCCCCTTTCTTTAAAAGAAAATATTTTACTTAAATATTTTCAAACTTAAATTTTACATACAGGAAACAGTCTGTACCAGGAAGCGACTCCCAAAAATCGTCTCAAACTTCTCAAGTTATGAGGGGGTGGCATATCGCGAATGGCGGCGGTTTTCTGAGGGTCGGTGCAAATGCCTTCGCTGGTGACAAGATTTCCTAAATATCTTAGCGATCTACGGCCAAATTCACACTTGTTCGGATTGATTTTTAAATTAGCTTCTCGGAGATGTCGGAATACTTCTTTAAGATTGGCCAAATGTTCCTCAAAGGTTTCTCCCAAGATAATTATATCGTCGAGATACGCAAAAGCAAATTGATCTAACTCGGGTCCAATAATTCGGTCCATCAGTCTCTGAAATGTAGCTGGGGCGGAGTGAAGTCCAAAGGACATGACTCGAAATTGATACAAATCCATGCCAGGAACGGTGAAAGCAGTAATCGGTTTACTGTTTTCTGACAGCGGTATCTGCCAATAACCGGACTTTAGGTATATACTTGAGATATATCGGGCCCTACGGAGTTTATCCAAAATGGCATTAATGAAGGGTAAAGGGTAAGCGTCTTTGCGACTTTGGAGGTTAACCTTAACAAAATCTATGCAAAAACGGTATTTCCCATCCTTCTTGCGGACTATCACTACGGGGGAACTCCATGGACTGTGGGACGGTTCGATTATTCCGTCTTCTAGTATCTTTTTTACTTCGGTGTTAATAATTTCTTGCATTTTAGGATTTTGCGGGCGATATCTTTGTTTGATCGGTTCTGGGTTTAAAAGTCGGATAGTATGTTCAACTAGGGGCGTCGTGCCCTTAATTGCGTCGAACTTAGCTAATTCCTTGTCTAGGAAATCTTGTAGCCGTAAATCTTCGTCCGGTGTTAATTCTATTAAATTCGTTCTAGTATCCACCTGACCTACGGGACTGGTTATCGGAGTAGGCGGTGGTATTAGCTGGTTATTCAGAAAAATGTCTCCCGTTCGAATGTTGATGTGAAAATCATGACGGGTTAAAATATCCATCCCAATAACAATATCGGCGGTCAAAGACGGAAAGTGGCTAAGGGTTTCAGTGAAGACGGTATGTCCTAATTTCAACGGTATCTGGTATGCTTCGGAAATCTGAGTCAAACTTCCGTTAGCCGCTTTTGCCATCGTAACGGTGGATTGAGTCCTCGGTAAGTTGTAGTATTGGCACATTTCTGCAGCGAAATCGCCTATGAAGGAATGTGCGGATCCGGTGTCTATTAAAGCTAAAAACGGAGCTTCGTCAATAAATAAACAGACATGTGGTCTAATATCGGCTAATCTGAATGGGGTTGTATACGGTGTGGAGGTTCTTCGGCGACGGTGCTGGACTGACCTCGTTGCGGTACAGCGCCGGTTCAGTTTTCCGAACATTTGCAGTTTCTTGTCAATATTCCATCTTTGCCACATCTTGAGCAGAACAAACGGAAGGAATTTCTGCACTCGTTGCGAAAATGGCCCCTTTCTCCGCATCTCCAACATATATTTTCCCTAGACCATTCTCAGGCGGTACTCGGAGCGGTATTACTCCGTTCGAATGTGGTCGGATATTCGGGTCCTCCGTTCGGTCTAGAATTTTGTGGTGTTTGCCTGGTACTTGTAGTAGCAACACCAGACGGCCGGTTGTAGAAATTTTGACTACTTGAAGGTGTGGGACGGGTACGTCTTAACTCGGTTAACAAAAGTTCGGTTTCTCTTATAAGCCTAGAAAGACTAATTACATCGGTGAAATCCGTTTTTCTAATGTGTTGCCGATATTCTGGTAAAAGATTTCGGTATAACCATTGTAGTCGATCTGCACTTATGTTGCCATGCCTCCTTATGAGGGTTTGCAACTCGGTTATATAACGGTGTGTCGGCTCATTTCTTCGTTGTAAACGACGGCTTATTTCAGCTTCTAAATCCTCAGCATAATTTAGTGGGAAAAAGAAGGTACGGAAGTCGGCAATAAAGTTGTCCCAGTTACGCCAATGACATCGATTGTTGCGAAACCATAGAGCAGCGTCACCTTGCAATAATTCCGGCATGTGCGGTAATAATGTATCAACCACAATATTTTGCGACGTGCAAATTTCTTCTAATCTTTCTATGAAAGTGACCGGATCATTTCTGCCGCTAAAATGTATGTTCCATTTATGAATTTTGAGTTGATTTGCTGCCTGCGGAGCTGACGTCGATGCGTAACTATGTGCAGACTGAGACGGTAACGGACCTTGCATTGTGACGGTGGGTATGTTTCCCATATACAACGGGGTCGGACGGTAGGTTGTGGTTGGCTGTGAAATGCCTATTGTTGAGTATGCGGTAGCCGGTGGCATTCGGTGAGCGGTTGTGTATGCGGATGGCGTCGAGGTTACATAAATTGCTAGTATTGGGCTGGTTACGGGTACTGGTGTCGTAACATACCTAAAAAGAAAAGAAAAGCTAAAATAAATAAATAAAATTAGTAACTTCGTTACATGTTATTTAATATAACCTATTCACTAAGAATATAAGTAGGTCGGTTTTAAATATGAAGCAAAAACACAGGAATATTATTAATTATTATTGTAGCTTAGATACTTTACGACTAAACAGGTAAAATTAATAATTATTTATTTTTTACCACTTTCGCGAATCCAAAACAAAAGAATTTCACGTCCTTAAAACTTTAAAACTAACTACAACTACCACATATATACATAAAAAATGTCCAAACTATATACCTATTAAGTATCGCCTGGTTCTTTTCCGACTCATACCAAAGTTAATACTTACTTTTAATCATAAAAATGCAAGTTCAGTTTCTCCGTTCTAGAATAAAAAAATATTCGAACTTTCGATAATACTTATCCAAAAGAAATTTGACCACATACCTGAATCATCGTCAGAATTATTATCAGAATCGTCGAGTTTCTGCTCGTATTCTAAGTTGCGCTCACAGTTTCCACCACATTCACACATTTCTGTGCAGCAAAGATTTTTGCACGGTAATCTGCATTTATTTCTTTATTTATTTTGTTATTTATTTATTATTTATTTAGAAATAAAGAGAAAATCTATAAATTATTATTAAAATTCTGACCCCACTGTTTGTAGACATAAATGGACGAATATTTCTCTATATTTTCGTTAACTGTGGAATTGGGTACCTACTTTAAACTTTTGCCTAATTTTCAATGACACCAAAAACGCCTTATTAACAATATATCGCGACTTCACCATTAAAAATTTAAAGGCAATTTTCGCTAGTGGATGAGAAAGTATTAAATATTTAAATTTTAAATATTTTTTTGTTAATTTTTGAACGACCCGGGTATAAGAACTGTTCGAAAATTCGTCAAAACCAAATTTAAAAAACTTATAATTCTGTTCCAAATTTGGTGTCCCGTTAAATTAATATATATTTCGGGAAGATTGCACGGTTAAAACATGAATGCGATATTCAATGACACAAGACATCCCTTATGAATATCATCTTGCAACTCCACCATAAAAAGTATTAATATATTTATTTTGATAACATATTTGGCAAATACTACTGGTGAGGTGGTGTTACATATTTGACACTTTAAAATATAATTAATTATTTTTATTTTTTGAGCGTCACTGGTATAGAAGTTTAAACATGTATTTGAATTATGTTGTTATGTATTTAAATAATATTTCGTGGTGATTAAATATAGTATGTCTTGTAGTTCTTTGTCAAATTTGGAGTTCGTAGGTAAAGCTGGTGAAGGGTTATCAAAATCAATATATATGTTCGACAAATTACATGGTTAAATTATGACCTCCATTTTCAATGACGCTAAAGGCGCCTTATAAATAACATCTCGCAACTCCACCATCGGAAATGTTAAATTTGAAGGCAATCTTAAAATAAAAATATTTATTTTGAAGTCATATGTCTCAACCGCTACCAGTGAGAGAGTGTCATCTATTTTGTGACTGAAAATTATTAATATTTTTTTTTACTTTTTCAACATCACTGGTAGCCAAAGTACCGGAGCAACTGGGTTAACATTTTATGAAAATTTTGGGTGATTGGTGCAAAACCATGTAACTTTTGGTGTCTATTGGTAAAGCAGGTCAGGAGTTACTTAAAAAAACTTCCGAGGCCAACAAACCTACTTATAGCCATGTGTCATTACTCTATCGATCTCTGACTCAAAGCATGAAAGAAACTGTAGGAAACGGAACTTTAACTTAAAAATGGTCACGGGGAGACATAAGCTTCTGAACTATATATAATATTGTATTTTTAAATCGGACTTTCCTTCCTGATTTTAAAAATACCAAACGCATTATTTTTGTCTATAGCGGTTCAAGAGAAAATTGCCAAAATCCTTATCATAAGCATAACGACCCACCTTTAGAGATAACAATCTCTAAAGGTGGGTCCTCAAAACGTTTACGAACTTTTACAAACAAGTCGCTAGAACGTCCAAACTGCAGCAACATTTAGCAGTTCGGTGGTGTTTGTCAAGGTTTCAGTTTTGCCCCACACCTTTTCATTAATTAAAATTTAAAATAAGCGTCCAAACCGAAGAAAAAACTAGAAGGCGCACTCCATATATTAAAAGCAAATTTTCCAAATCAGTGACCAAATCCAAGAAAATTGCGACATTGTAGAGCCGCGTTCTGATTGGTTCTTAAGCATTATTTAAAATGTGGCGGTTTATTAGGGATATGTTGTTTACCGGGAAAAGATAGTTCCGGCGACTTTTCAGAACTTTTTTCACCTAACATACACGCATTTTTATAAGTCTTAAGACAAACATATACAGCGTGGATTCTGTAAACGGAACGGTGCTTCTAGCGGGTTAGAATTTGGTTGAATAAAAAAATACAAAAACACGTCAACTGAGATTTTTAATTTACTTTTATCGTGCTATTTTGGATTTTTTTTATGTCATTTTGTTTACGAGGTATGGCAAAAAAATATTTTTTTAAATGGGACACCCCGTATATTTTGCAATTTTTGAAATCTGCAAACAATTCTATCTTCAGCAATACCACACAGGAGGATCCATCTTTTACGATAATCAAGATATTTTTATCTAAATCTGTATGTAACTGGAAAACTTCGATATACATTCAAATATCCCCCGTAAAACATGGAAACCATAAGAGATAGAGTATTAGTGTGTGATATTGTCAAAAATATATTTTTTTTTTAATTAAAAAATGTCACACTATACAGGGTGTCCTATTTTAAAAAAAATATTTTTTTGCCATACCTCGTAAACAAAATATAAAAAAAATCCAAGCTAGCACGATTAAAGAAAATTAAAAATCTCAGTTGGCATGTTTTTGGATATTTTTGTAAAACCAAATTCTAACCCGCTAGAAGCACCGTTCCGTTTAAAGAATCCACCCTGTATAAGTATAGTAAATAAAAATTGCATAAAACAAAAAAAAACAAAAACCAGTGGGATCGGTCGGACCTAAGATAGCAAACCGTGCCACAATAATTTAATAACTTTTTTGCCCTGGTTGTCAGGTTCTCTGATTTCAATAATGATTTCTAGAACTATATTAAGTAAACTTTCCCATGCATTTTAAACTGAACTTCTTCGGAACTATACCTACTTTATCAGAATAATGTCTTGTAATTATGCTACTTATTGCTATATTAAATAATTGTAGGAAATAAAATAGGGGATAATTATGGAAACTTGGCAACCGCAGTCTACATTTCCGGAATTTGCGCCGAGATGTGTGATTTGTGCGGTTTCTATTTTATTTAAATTTCTTTGGTCCAAACTGAAAAATGTTCGTCAAGCACATTTCTTTGATGTACCGACACCTGATGGATTGTGTTGGTTAGTGCGCGTTCGGCGCGGCGCGGCGCATCAGTGTAGACCCAGCTTTACACGTTATGCTTAGGATAAGTATTTTGGCAATTTGCTCACAAACTACTATAGATAGAATTAACGTCTTTGGTATTTTTAAGATCAAGAAGGGAAATGCAATAATATATAGGGTGATTGGTGGCAGTAAATTTAACATTTTTAATGGCAATTATCTATTTTTGGCAAGTAAATATAGTACAAGCGTTCGAAGTAAAAATTATGATGGATATGTCCATTTTCTCGTCCTGAATACGAAATGTACAATCCGGTACTTCAAAATTGTGGATAAGGACTCGGCACACCAATCCAAAGGTGGGCAATTTTAGAAGACCAGAAATCAACTGGTGTGCCGGACCTCATTCATGGATAAGGGTTCGGCACACCAGTTGATTTTTGGTCTGGGGGTAGTATTACATCATATATGTGAAAATGGTGGGGGTTACCCTACCCCCTCTAAAATTGCCCATCTTTGGATTGGTGTGCCGAACCCTTATCCATAATTTTGAGGTACAGGATTGTCTATTTCGTATTCAGGACGAGAAAATGCACATATTATCAAAAAATGGCGAAGGGTTACCTATCCATCATATTTTATACCTTGAACTCTTGCTCTAATATAAAAGCACACAAATAGTTATAAAATTTTTGCTTTTAAAGTTTTTTCTTCGACCGCTTGTATTAAACGAGTTAACAGGGGTTTCAAAATATAATGAGACACACACTTGATACCATGTGCGAACTGCGATGTATTTCTTGTTAAGTTTCATTAAAAGCCACAGTTGCTTAGTATCACGCATTTCAGGCAAACTAATAGCATTTTCGATCTACACTGCTCTCAGATCACCCTCAGCCAGAGCAGTAAGTCACAAATCTGTCCGGAAGTTATCTGGGGTCTGATTCTTGAATCACTCGAGTTTCAGTTGTATACGAACCACATTTTAGCAAAACATTGTACATTTTCTCTTATCCACTTATTAATGTACACACACAACATTGAACTCATACTGAAATTCTGTAATATTAAATTAAATTCGCCGTAAAATTACAATTTTACGTTTGTGATGCGCTTTTTTTTCCGCAAATTTTGACGTTCGTATGTCATATTCATTCGGATTTGCATCGATTGCTTCTACCCACTCGATGTAAATTCGAACGAAAACGACATCTAAGCGTCAAAAACCGTCCTATTTTTCCCGCCAAAAATGCAATATTTAAATTTTGGGCCTATTTTAATTAAATATTGTGCATTGTGCGTACGAGTTAGAATTTGTGAGCATATTTGGTGTCTGGATTGGTAAAAATGTACTCTTTTTTCGATCATTTTTTGCTAAAATGTGATTCGTATACGACTAAGAGTCGAGTGATTCAAGAATGGGCCGCTGAAGGCGATTCGGAAGCGAACACTCGACTCGCGTGAGTAAAAGTCATTACATAACCACAGATTTTGTTTTTTTTCTACTTTTTCGGATATATTTTCGCGGAGCGGCCTAGTGGGTTCAGACAAAGGCTTAGTAGTGTAATTCCACACAAAGCTTTACTTTACCACTTTGGCAGGTTTACCCCACTCATTATTATGCTTAGGCATAAATTTAGTGCTAATTCTGACGTCTGTCTTTCTTCTTCCTTATCAAAATAAAGAGAGACATAAGGATCTTTCATATAAGGCATAGGCTTAGTCACTTGATTAGTATTTGGTTTTGTTATAGTGTTAGTTATAGTTTTAGTCTTAAAAATTGCTCACTTTTTGATGTTTTGTTTTGTTTACTTTTATTTTTTGTAGTTTTTTTCAAATAAAATAAGTTTTAATAGAAACAGTTTTTTTTGGAACCTACAAAACACTTAGCAACTTGTTTTTTGCTTTTAATTTACCTGTATAAAATTTTTGAAAATATTGATTTCATTCCTGTCAACATAGATGGTCAACATAGATTAAAAGTATTGCATGAAGGCTTTCATAAGAAACAGTGGTTTTAACTTTTTTATGATTAAGACTGTAACAAAAATTAAACCAAAAACTAACCTAACTATACCTAATTAGCTTAGCACTAAACTTATGCTTAAGCATGATAATGATTTGGGTAAACCTGCCATTTGTCTATATTCGGGCACCACTTTTTGCACAAAATTCATAATTTTCGCTCTTTTTTGAAGCAAATTAAAGACGTAATGTTCATAAACTCGACTTTAGGTAAAGTGGCCAACCCTACGATATATGACTGGACAGTCCGGTATTTTGAGGAATTGTCCAGTTTAAAAAATACGTCCGGTATTGTCCGGTATTTTTTCATGTTGTCCAGTAAAATCCGGTATTTCACAGTTGCAATACTGCACATGGCAACGCTGCGCGTCTGTAGCTATTTTCACAGTTGCGTAACTGCGTAAGGAGAGTCGCCTGTTAGTTCTTAGAAGATATATTTTTTCTTATTTTAGAATAAGTAATTGTGTAATTTCTGATTTTTTTTTTATTTCGTTCATAGTTGTGTGGTTTTATAATTATAATCAAAAGATTATAAATATTTGGATTTATCAACACGCGCAACTACACGCATCTAAGCGCATCAGTGTTAGTTCCAGGTGTGTCGAAGTCTCTTTGGCCTTACCTGGGACTAAAGCAGAGTTCGAAATGGAAATTGTCAATTCAAACACTTAAAGCCATGGTCCTGACCAAATACACTTGCCTCGAATTTGATAAATATCTCTTGGAAAATGTTAAAATGGAAATATTAGATTTATTAGGTAATAATTTGAAATTAACTCTATGTTTCGGACTTCCATTGTCTATATTTTATTTATACACGACGTTTCGATCAGTACAATCTCTGATCGTTTTCAGTTGCAAACTGAAGTGCACCTGCCCAACAAACACAACGTGGTCTGGACGCTAACGCATCTCTTAGAATTTTTCGGAAGCCAACTGCTGACAGGTTGCTATGCTCGACAACTTGGGGCGTCGCGGCATGTATACCGTGCATGACCGCTTGGGCACGTGGGCGCGAGTATTTTATCTGTAATTAAAAAAAAAGCGTTGGACGCAACCGCGATCTAAACCTGCGCGTCCCGGGTGAGTCTGATACTCTACCACTACGGCACGAGCCTTCTAATCAAATCTGTTTTTTAACTTCAACCGTTGCGAATCATAGAAATATGAGTTCTTTTGCGAACCCGCCGCGAGAAAGGTTGCGTAGAGCTGGCGTCTACGAAGCGAAAAAACGCTTAATACGGTTAGGCGTTTTTTAGCAAGCAAAGAACCTACTCGTTAGAAAACGCATTTTGGTGGCGTTAACCAAATTCGAATTAGCGAGCGCCAAATACGTTCCGAAATACAGGACGATTTTAGCATTAATTTCAGAGTTAATTTCAAACACATCATTGTCTCAAACTTTCAAACAATTATTATTTGATTTGGATTATACATAACTATTTTTACTGTGTAGTAATGGCGCATCATTTTTAAGAAATACATTTTAATAAATAAAAAAAACAATTATTTATTTTGAAAATTTTTAATCTTTTAAAACTAGACAAAAAAATCTTACCGCGTCCGGTATTTTGTTGTTTGGGAGTTGGTCACCTTATTTTGCGCACATTTTTCTTTTTCAAAAAAAAAGGCCATCAACGTTTAAATATGAAAGGAACAAAAAATAACAAGGTGAGGTTATGTCTATTGTTATGATCAAACTCCTTGATCCGTTAAGATTAACGGGGCAAGTAAAGCGATCCGGCAGAGATTTGGGGCACAAGTCGAACACGCAGATCTCGGCGGAAGCGTGATATGTACCGTTCTTAAATCGAACAAGCAAATCTTTTTTGGATTGATCTCGGATCGCTCAGGAGGGGTTTTTGAGCGTAGATCAAAAACGCTATGGTAGCAGATATGTTCGATTTCACGTACATCGCTACTTAGAGCAAAGGCCAGCGTAGGGCATACCTCCCCTCCCCGTGGGAAAAACATATTTTTTGTTGCTATGCTATCTAGTTTCAGGTTTTACTTGCTTGCCACTTGTCAATCACAGCGTATACTCAGTAGGCCGAGCCAAAAAACAGCGAAATTTTTTTAAAAATTTTTTTATACCAATTGTTTTAAGCTAATCAGATGCCTTGTTTTTGACAGGTTGCTATGGCAACAACCCGAATTTTTCGGAAATTTTTTCGGTCAATTGAAAAATTAATAAGTGATAATTTCCCTGGCTTAACAGATGTCACGTGCAGATGTCAGAATAACAACAGAGGCGAGGGTGTAATTTTCTCTTCATTTTATGATATTTTTGCGGCAACAAAATTTAATATGACGAATAATAATTAATAAACAAAACAAAAAGATATTGGTGAAACGTCATTCCACCAATGCGCTGCAGCACTCACAGCCAACTTCGCAGATTTTATGTTTCCTACCTAAATACTTACCGTGTTAAATTTTCATCGACTTTGCAAGAGAATAATTAATTTTCTCTTCTCTCTAGTATAAGATTATTAGAGTATGAAGAAATGTGTTCATTTCGGGATTTTGCGAATCTTTTTTTTTTTACTAGGGCAAAGGGAAAGTGAAAAAAAACAAATTCAAACTATTTGAAATACAAAACACCTAGCGTCCAATATAATATATATAAATCCTCTAGTACTATAATATTGTGTGACTTAAATAGAATGTAATCAACTTGATACAAAGATGCAAACCTTATTTTACTAAAGTACCAGGGAATTGTAAAAATAATAGATGAATAAGTGTTATAGTGTTACCTCAGACATTCAAAGTGTCAAAAAAGTAATTAAAAAGCCACCTTATATTAAAACACCAAACCTTAAAGCGAAATAAACGCTTGCCAAATTGTCAAAATTTTTATTTTTTTTTTTAAATAATTTTTGGTATAAAATTTTCGTACCGAATCTCCCGCAAGCTTGAATTAATCTCCGTAAATTTTTTCTCTGTTGCGAATTTTTATAAGAAAATTCCCACCTCGAAAAAATTTTCGGAAATAATTCAAGCTCTAGGGAGATTATAAGTGAGAATTTTTTTTTGAGCTAGTAAACAAAACTTGTGTATGGTGGTCATTAATACTCCATATAAAATTTGGGTCGGATAAAAACTATTTTTAACCGGACCCCTATGGCCTATTTTTTTTTGTTTTTTGGGGTGGGTTAGTAAACAAATAAAAAAATAGAACAAAATATATTAACCAAATTTCAGAAAATTCTACTAAATTTCAGACTAATCGCTTGTTGGTGTGACATCGGCGTACTGAGCGTAGAGAAAAAATGTGGGGCCCGGGGCGGTATCTTCAGATGGGGGCTCTCTCTGATTTTTTTTATATGCTTATATCAGTTTTATTTGACAAAAATACAATACTAAATCCTAACATTTTTATAAATGTGATATTTATAGGTACAGTTAATTTCAGACAAAATGCGTACATGGAAAAACAAAATACAATGTTTTTTCTTCGTGTAGATGCGCCATTTTACACTATTCATTTTGCACCCGTCATATACCATGACTTATTTATTTTTGATTTAAGTCAGTCATGGTCAATAATTTTTGACTTTAGTCAAAATGACTTTTTTAAAATGGTTCCACAACTTTCGTCCTTTATGAAATCGCAGATAATAACTCGACTGCAAGATTTTGATATTAATAATGCTATTGTGGTCAGAATTTCGAAACGATGGTGAGAACAGCAATCTTTGGATCGAAAGCGGGGTACCGGTTTGCAAAATAAGGTAAGCACAGAGGAACAGGATGGACAATTACTGAATAATTTGCGAGAGAACCCCCATTTTCCACAGCTGTCGAAGCCATCAACACAACTGTTTTCCGGATTTCCGATCTACAGCATGCAGACGAGGGAAAAATTCTGAACTTAAATGTCGCCTAGCAGCAAAGAAGCCCCTCTTCTCAGAGCAACAAAAACAAGCAGCGACTGATCTTTGCTCTCAATCACGCTGCAGAGTATGAGGAATATTGGGACAAAAAAATTTTCAATCTTCTTCGGATAGCCGAAAAATAAAAGTATATCGCCCACCTCGAAGTCGGTTTATTGAGCGATATACCCACCAGATTAATAGAGCAGGACACTTCTCAGTGAACATGTGGGGTTGGATGTCTGCTAGAGGGTTAGGTGTTTGCTGGCAAATTGAAGGAAGATTTATCGCAGTGAGATATTTGGAAATTTTAGAAGGGGTAATGGTGCCGTCAGATGATTTTTTATATCCAAACAATGACATATTTTTTCAGCAGGACAATTGTCCTGTTCACACAGCTAATGCTGTGTGTCGCTGGTTTCAAGACCAAAATATGGATGCGCTGCTTTGGACATCGTCCCGACCTTAAACCCCATCGAAAATATTTGAGGAAGATTAGTCAAAATAATATATGAACATAATTGGAGGCCCCAAAATGCCGAAGAACTTTCAAACGCTAGACGTAATGCATGAGATTTGGTTTCTAACGATGAAGAATATTGTCGAAATTTGGCTTATTCCATGCCACGTCGATTGGAAATTGTTATTGAAAAAAATTCGCCATTAAATATTAGTTTTTCTTTTATTTTTATCTTTATATTACTTGAAATGAAAATAATTTGTTTGTTTATGAAAACGCATGCATAAAGAACTCTGTGTTGTTCGCTTTTTACTAAGTCCATAAACTTACCTTGCTCGTGTATACAAAGAGATGTTCTTTAGCCTTGTTTAAAAATACTATTTTCTATTACTAAGAAGTGTAAATTAGATACTGACAAAATAATAAATAATCCTCCAAGAGTTGCAGTTTTTAATATAATTAGGTTAATTAAATTTTAAAAAAATAATAGGTAAACTATAACAATAATAGAAATATCTACACACAATACATTACAATTAGCAGGTAGTGCCCCAGGTGCATACTAAAAAGCGTGGGTATAGCTAAATACACTGAAAAAAACGTAGTTTGGTTTTTGAAAAAAAAAAGAAATTTAAGCCAAATAAACAACCCAGGGGGGTCGGAGTGATACCCCTCAAAAATAAGTTGTCAAAGTGAAAAAGTCACTATTTGCGGAAACTTATAGAAGTCTACTTTTCCTTCAACAAAGCAAAAGTTTTATAATTTTTCAGTGCTTTTAAGTTTTCCTGTCAAAAAAGCTAGTTCTCATTGCAAGTATCAATTTTAGACGAGTTTGTATTTTTAATTGGAACACCCTATATATTATAGCATTTTTGAATCAGCCTTCCATTCCTGATGTTAAAAATACCAAACTTTTTTTGTGCTTTAAAAAATTTTAATATAAAATAATTAAAATTGTGAAGCTCAAAACAAAATTTAACAATAAAAAATTTCCTCTAAACAAGAATCGTCTGGGATTGTTCCTAGAATGGAAGCTGCGGTAGCGCGTTAAATCGCGAGATCTATTTGTTGTTTAATGAAGCAATCTGCGTTTTTATTGTTGTATTAATTTTAATAATTTATTAACAAAAGAATTAGCCTCTTCACCCCAGGGTCCCAAAGTTTCGGGTGAAGGGTACACTGAAGGGTACTATCAGTGATTCAAATACAGGTTAAAATTCCCTCGCTGAAGGACGAACGTGGTTTTAGTATATACCCGCGAGCCGTATCGGCCGCCACTTGCTCGACTTGTCCATAAATAAGGACTTTGTCTTTTAATTTGTTACGAGTAAAAACTTGTGACATTTTTATGAAAACAATACCAGACAACACTACACCACAAGAAATTCGCGAATTATTATTGGTTACGAACGACCGAGACACAATAAAAACCATGCAAAACTGATACGGCGCGTATCGGACTGCCCCTACACTATTGCTCGGTTTAGCGTCCGTACCCAAAAGTTATATTTCTTTGACTGTTTATTTAGGTATTTTTTTCTCCCTTGTTTTTCATTTTCTTCAAAAATGTATTTGACAAAAAGTGATTTAGGTCAGTCAAATTAGGTCGTGGAATTTAGTTCTCTGCATTATTGAATAGAATGACATTTTCCATCCGACGCACCTTTTCCACCTAGAAGCAAAGAACTAAAAAAAGTGCAAGAATTTGCGATTTTTTGGCCACCAAAAGTTAAGCTCATTACTTGGGATGGTGCAAACTCAGATAACACGCATTTAGGACCGAATAAAGATATTAAATGAATTTTCAGCTCGCTGGGAATTAATTCCTTAAAATATCTTAATTTGACTGGTTTAATTCTCGAATCGAGTCGTAGCTTACAAAACACTATGACACCAAAATCTTAATTTTTAGTTAATTTTTAATACGGAAAAATGAACAGTTTTCAGAGCACTTTGTAAACACACTTTAGTGCATGGGCTACGATGAGTAAAAAGGGAAAAGCGGCGTTTTGTGATAAAAGCAACAAAACCTGTGCAGGCGTAGTAGGGGGGGGGGGGTAAAAACTGGTAAATTTTATTTTGTTGTATATAATCATCATTGATATAAATTTTTAGTTTACCCTCTCCATTCGTTTTAAGGTGCCCCTAAGGGGTTAAGGGGGTGTTAAAGCTACTATTTGGGCATGTTAATAATAAAAGTGCAGGATTTTTCAAAAAAATAAAAACTTGCGTAGAATTGTTAATAATTTTAATATTTTAACTGATATCACTCAATTTTTTACCAAAGATTTCCATCCTGTTGGGCAGGTGGAAAGGGAGGGGCGTAAAAATTAAAGAGGCATTTATTTTAAAAAAATATTGCTTTTCTAGAAATTCCAAACCGAAAATAACAAAACCTTCATTCATTTTAAGCCTGCCTGATATGCTGCCCTTAATGCATGCTGTTGGATGGCAGCTTCAGCTGACAGTAATAAATTAGACTGCTTGCTTTGAGACATAAATAAATGATTTATTGCCTCATTGACACTGTCCATTTCCTGAACCCCATATAGCATGACAACAAATTTTTTCAGACTTTTTAGACATTTCGCCATAATTTTAAGAAATTCTAGCAAATGCTTCAGTGTATTCCTCAATCCATACCTTCCAACACGTCTGTTTGCCTTTCCCAGGAAAAAAGAGGTCATATCATAGCCAGAGAATGCATGAAATCCTCTTAGTATTTCGGATCTTTCTTTTTTTAGAGCAAGAGCAATTAAATGTGCTGGAACATGACACGGCTTATATCATTTGTAATAAAATGACACTGCCAAAATCAAAAGGTCTGTCCATTTGGTTTAGGTCCGTTAAATTTTTATCTTTAGACGTCATAATGTTTTCAATATTGGTTACTTGCAACTATGGTTTCGGAGATAATCTGCCCAATCACTGAATAGAATATCTGTAAGCAGTTTCTAAATAAATAAGAGTTATAGTAAAAATAATGGACATACCAGGAAAAAAATATTTACCTTTTTTCGGAAAATTCTGACGTCGGATTTCGAATCTCTCTTGTTGCCTCCTTTAGGCTATTGGGGTCATAAAGATCCTAAGCAAAATCAACTCTTTTAACTTGTAGACTTGAGCTAAGTTTTAGAATATAAGGCTTTAATTGACTACTAAAGTAATCTCCAAACTTTTTAAAATTTGCTGTAAATCAATTCCCATGTCGATGATATCCAGCAAAATATATTTTTTAAATAAATACCTCTTTAATTTTTACGCCCCTCCTTTTCCACCTGCCCAATAGGATGGAAATCTTTGGTAAAAAATTGAGTGATATGAGTTAAAATATTAATATTATTAACAATACTATGCAAATTTTTACTAAAATCTTACACTTTTTTTTATTAAAATGCCCAAATTGGAGCTTTTACCCCCTCACCATCCCTTAAGGAAACCTTAAAATGAATGAAGGTGGTTATTTTCGGTTTGGTCATCCTCGAATACCTGTAAATCAATACCCATTAAATATGTATTTCTTCAATTTTTACCCCCTCCCTTTCCACCTACCCAACAGGATGAAGATTTTGGATCCAAAATTAAGTGATATAAGTTAGAATATTAAAATTATTAACAATTCTACGCAAGTTTTTATTTTTTTTAAATCCTACATTTTTATTATTAAAATGCCCAAATAGGAGCTTTAACACCCCCTTAACCCCTTAGGGGCGACTTAAAACGAACGGAGGTGGAAATTTTCGGTTTGGCCATCAAATTTACGAAAATATAAACCCCTCCAGTTTTTACCCTCCTCCCCTCCCGACCGCGCCTGCACAGGTTTTGGGAGAAGAGCTGCGGGTCAAATTAACTGTTTTGGTCTAAAGAACAACTTGCCTTAACTATTTAAATCTCCATTTTTTGCATTTGAAAAAAGCTTTGTGCTTTTAGCGAGCAATGTCACAATCTAATCTCCGGAATCTACAAGACGTCCTGTAAAACGTCGGAAGGAATCGAAGAAATGTTTTCGGACATCGCCCAGCAACTTGTTACATCGAACCGTTCCAAATTCGAGTTGCAATCTATGGAACAACACGGATTCAAAATTAACCCGGAGGAAGAGGAGGTACATAGGGATGAGAGCTGTATGTGCTAGGAATAGCAGATAAAGTGAGGTTGGTTCTAGCTTTAGGTCCTATACAATGGGATTCTTGCCAGCGGATAACATCCTCAGAAAAATGTACACGTAATTCCAAAAATGATTTTTGATTACTGCGGAGTACTGTGAATTATTGTAAATATGCTAAAAAGTTAAGAAACTGTCGTGGACTGCAAAAGGGCCATTCCACCGTCACGTACAGGACATTTTTTTAGGCATTTTTTTCTACTTTTTGTGTTTTTTAAAATTGTTGTTCATAAAATATTATATAAAATATTGGTCATGTAGTTTAATGTGTTGTGCAAATAATAAAATAGACCGAAATCCTGCAGATTTAATGGTAATTTAGTAACAAAATCTTGAGTGCCTGTCACGTACAGGACACTTTTGGAAAATGAGAATGTCCTGTACGTGACGCCCCTTTTAGATTTTTTTACTAAGTTACCATTAAACCTGCAAGGTTTTGGTCTATTTTATTATTTAACACAAAAAGTAGAAAAAAATGGCAAAAAATGTCCTGTACGTGACCGTGGAATGGCCCAAAAGGAAGTACTGCGAAACTACTACGGGTTAAAGTGTGCATGTATTCCTAAAGGTGGTTAGCCCCTCGGGTTATTGCACATTTTTCTCTATATATAATCCACTAGTATTGGTTTTCTTTTGCGAAAAAGTAAAAATTAGTGAAGGAAATGGCGTAAGTTCAGCCCATATAACTATGAGATATGACACTATAACGGTCCAAGTGCTGGAAAATGTGTAACGAAAATAACTTTAAAAAACAAAGAAGAAAATTCAAAATCGCGATTGGCTTTGAAACTGTTTGGGCCACCAGGCCAGAAATCTACTACGCATGCACTAACAAATCCATGCCTGGTGTCGCGTCGTAGTGACTTACGATAATTTAATGACAAGGTATTAATTTAAGTGACAGTGACAATGACATCATCTGTCCGAAAACTTTGATTTTATTTAATTGAATTTATTTATTATATTATATCTCCAACCGCAAGTTTAACCTTACTCGAGGGTTTCAATCCACAAGGTAAACCCGTTACACGACGACATGGCCCCAAGTGCCGAACCCACTCCCTGAGAAAACTGGGCATTGTCGAAAAGGTATGGTTTTGCCATTTTGTTTATGTTATTGTAGAGTTTTTGGGTTTTAAAATTTTGTGGCGGTATTTTCTGCGATTGCGTGCGTTATTATTACGGGAAACAGTAGACAACACTTTTTCAATTTTTACGGTAGTATCCACTCTTTTAATAGATTTTCCAAAAGTAAACAAAAATATTAAACATAAACCTACATTTTTGCTCTCAGATGGTTGCCAGTTGCTTTCACTACTAACGCAATCGACGCGCCTGCCCATTACACTCCTCGTCTATGGGTTTTTTCCAGGCCAACTTGATTGGGAGAGTTATTATCCGTATGCATTTTTCTCGGGAAAAGCAAGGGGAGGGCCGTTATATTATCTCATAGTTATATGGTTCAGCCTGATTCAAAAAGTTCAAAAGAGCCAACTTGATCATGCCTTACTTACTTTCTCTGTAAACATGCAAAGTACTGTGAATATGCTAAAAAGTTATGAGACTGCCGTTTACTGCGAAAGGAAGTAAGGGGAAAGATCTGTGGGTTAAAATGTACGTATATTCCCAAAGGTGGTTACCTGCTTGGGTTCTTTCACATTTTTCTCTTGAAAAAATAATCGACCCGCTTTTTTTTGCGAAAAAGTAAAAATTAGTCAAGGAATTCGCGTAGGTTCTTACTTTTTCTGACCGCGTATTTAAGGCATAAGTCCATCCAGGAGTACAGCAAAACGTTCCAGATTCGATGGCAATCTATGGTACAGGGTCTTTGTTTATAAATGGAACACACTCATTATCTTTTTTATTATTGAAAATAAAGGGTATGTCTAAATTTAAAAATTTCTTGGATAATTGCAACGAACTCAAGCGCTATAACAACTTTTTTTTGTTGCAGTGTGGCAATAAAGACAATTTTTTAAATTAAATTAAATTAGAACACAGTTTTCAATTTTTCTAAAAATTAGCTTTAATCTTTCGTAGTTCCTGAGATATTTGCGTTTAAAGTTTTAATAATTGTCAAAATAAAAATATATTGGAAATGACCAACTGATCAAGCCACCAAGTGGGCCATGAATGTATTTCTTTATTTTAACAATATAAACTCAAAAATAAGAAAAAAGCGATTGAAGACAATGTAGCTTGATGGGTCGTTTCTAATGTATTTTATTAAAATTTGAAACGCAAATATCTCAAAAACTAGAAAAGATATTTGAATAGTCTTTTTTTGTAAAGCTAATTTTTTGAAAAATTCAAAAATGCAAAAATATACAGGGTATTCTATTTAAAAAAATATCTTTATTGACACACCCTGTATACCAAGGGGAACAAAGTTTCTTGCAATTTGCCAAGAAATTTTTGAATTCAAACCTACCCTTTATTTTTATTAATAAAAAAGATACTGGTTGTTCCAGTTATAAACAAACACCCTGTACAAGCAGTATCCAAAATTAACCTGAAAGATGAGGAGGTACAAACGGATTGAGAGCTGTGTGAGCTAAGAATGGTAGATAAAGCGAGGTTGGTTCTAACTTTAGGTTCTCCTACATACAATGAATTTCTTGCACATTCTTCACTCAAAAAAATAATCGATCCATATTTGTTTTGCCGAAAAAGTAAGGTTTAGTGACAAGTTCAGTCTCATTCAAAAATTTTGAAAGTGGGCCGACTTGACCATGCTCTGAGTTTAGCTTTGAGATTTACTTTCTGCGGCCGCGTATTTGAGGCATATGTGCATTGCGCACAACACAATGACACTTTATGCACTTTTACCAGAGCAGTGTTTCAGCTGTGTAGTTTGGCATCTTTAATTGCGTGCGGAAAAGTGGCACTCTTCGCACTTGTTAGGCACCGACGCGCCCCATTTTTTTGCATTTACGGTCGCTATTCTTCAGAAACGACAGAAAATCTCACCGGTCACAATTCTGAAAAGTGGCTATTTTTACTTATTGCCTCATTTAAAATAAAAACACAGCGTCTTTAATATTTATCCTAACGTAAGAGAAACTGCGTGATTTTTTTTATAACATTTTTTAAAGTTAATATTTTGAAGACATTCTGCAGGACTAGTTTTACGGCGGAGCTAAATTTCTACTACGCGTATCAATAAACGTCAAAAAGTATCGAAAATTCTCACCATGTACAAGGAAAGACAGAATTTGTGCGAGTTTTCGAAACAATGACAGCGACATATTCCATGGTTTTGCATGTTAAAAGTTTTAAAGGTTTGTTTACACACAAAAATAAGCTTAATAAAATACATTTTTAAATAAAAAAAGGGGTTTCCACAAAAACTGCTTACAAAAATTAAAATTGACATATTGTTTATTTACTGGAACAGTATTAAGAAGCTAAATTTTAAGGAATATTAGAAAATAAGTCCTGACAAAAAATTAGCTAGTATAAACTTGTGTTTAAAAATCGTCAATTTTTTGTAAAGATGAGTTTTTCTGACGGTTTTTGAAGAATCGCGACCGTACGAAAAAAAAAATTAACGCACGAAAAACTTTTTCGCGTGTGGAAAAGTGGTACTTTTTGCAGGCAAATGAGTGCGGAAAATACTTTTTTTCCGCACACTCGTAGAAAAACTAAATAATTAAATAAATCTATAAATCTTGTTTGTTTTTACCTAGGAATTACAATTTTTGAGTAAGTGTACTTTTTTTGGCTTTAAAAACCCAGTGTTACTTTTTATTTTCAAATTCAAAACCAAACTTTTACTTCCTTGTGGTACAGTAAATAAGAGTTTTAAAAGGGGATTAATTTGTAACAGCTATTTTTTTGTGCCAATATGTTCAAAAGCCCTTCTGTGTTAAGATACCGTTGAGTCTCTGGCTGCGCCTTGAGTACTTTATGAAATATGGAAGATAAAGAAGGGAAAAATCAGATTTTTGCAAATATTTCAAAAACTGATAATTTTAATAAAAAAAAGTAAAGAAAGACATTTTAAAGCAGATACAATTATCTTTTAAATGAGGTATTGCATTAAAATTACCAAAGTTTTAAGCATAACCCAACCCGACGCCACTGTCTTTTATTCTAAAATACTATTAATAAGGTTTTTCATACATTTGAAAGCAATGGTTTGACCAATTTTAATAGTTTTTGGTACATAACTAGTACAATATCTGAAGAACCCATATTTGAGCAAGTAGTGCTCGGCACCACTTAGGATTGGCGCCAAGCGTCAGCTTAGTTAAAACGATAACTTTTGTTTGGGGGGAGCTACAACTAAAAATTTGGGGTTGTTTTAGTGTTACTGAATTTTGTGACACTTGTTTGGATAGCCTGTAAAACAGAATGTCAAAGCAGTAGCAGTACAATAACATGAAAGGTTTACAAAACTTAATACTAATATTTTAGAGTAAAACGAGTGGCGTCGAATTGGGTTGTTCCCATAACTTGAAAGATAATTTTAGTCTGCTTTAAAATTTCTTTATTTGCTTTTTTCACCCTCTTTTTCCCCCATACTTTATGAAGTATTTTTGCTCAAAATAAATAGCTTTATTTCCTGTACTATTGGAAAATAAAATAGTTTCTTGGTTCGTTCGTCTAGTGTAACTATTATGCCGAATTGTGTTTGTAGGAGAACTAGCACTAATAGTTAATAAAGTATTATGTCAACCTCAGCCTTTTTATTCCTCAGCGATTTATATTTCGCTTATTTGAGCTACGAACTTTTCGCCGGAAGATCAAAAGTTACGATTTGTTATTAGTGTATAATATGTGTTAAACCACAGAGGAACTACGTACGGCTTTAGCCTCTTAAATCAACTAATCGCCTAGGTAAAGTACACTTTGTCTGAAGATTTCTTGAGCAAAAATCGAACCGGACCAAAGTTTGCAACTTTTTATAATTAGTTTCTAAAATACAGAGCTTCAAACATGGGAAAAATTCCATGCAAAAATATATTTTTTTTCTCTTTTTATTTTATTTATTTCTAAATTTAATAATCATAGTATTTTCTCATTTCAAAAAGCAAGGAAATTAATCCTGTGTGCTTTTTAAAATTAGTAAAAAATAGAAAACATCACAAAAAAGGTTTAAAATTTTTTAAATGTTAATTTAAACAAATTAAAATTATTGTTAATTAATTATTTAGACACTCTTTTTTTTTTGTTTATTGTCTTTTTAAAATTGCTTCTTCTATGGAGTTTGAAAAAAATAATTCTTTTATCTTTATTTTAAATTTTTTAAACCTTAAAATTTGAATTTCTTTTGGAACGTAATTCAATATTTTTGGTAATAAATACATAAACATCCTTTGATGTTTGATGATATCAAAATTCGGTCCAATTTGGCGATCGATCAATATATACTACTTTTATGGGCGCCCAAAATCGGTTTTATATATGGATGGTTCTAAATAAAATCGCTTTCGCCGAGTGTTTATATGTCCTTCATTAAATGCCACTAAATATTAGTTTAAAAAGAAAACAAATAAAAGAACTAGGTTAACAGATTTTTTGGCAAAACCAGGGTTGAGTATTTCTTTAATTGCGCTAGTGTTTTACAACTTTTTATGCCGACCCTAAAATCGATTTTAAAGCGATAAGCCCCTTTCTTAAATCGCTCTAAAATAAAATCGATTTAGTGCTTAAAACAGTTTTAGAGGTGTTTATACGACAAAATTTTCAAACCGTCCTTATCTAAAAGCGCTCTATGAGGCTCGATTTCGCAGAGACACGAAATTACTCGACATACAGAGGTTCAATACAGAAATTCCAGTGGCTACACGGCGTGGTGTGAGCAAATGAAAATGAAATAAATAAATAAAAATAAGCAGATAATTTCTTATTTTATTCTTATTAAACTATGCAACAAAATTTTACAAAAAAGAATCCCAAGAGCCTACTTTTTGGAGCAAAGATGGAAAATACTTTTTAAATACAAATATAATACTAAAAAATAAATAAAAAACTAAAATTTTTTAACAAATATTCTATATCTTAATGGAAAGTTACAATTCATATTATAAAAACATCAGTTGGGAATTTAGGACAAGAAATAACTAAAATATCGGAGGCATCGAACTAAGTTAAGTATTTAAACGGGTAATATAAAGTCTTTTACATTTTTACATAAACTTTGATCTTGTATTTTCTTTTGCTTAAGAAACTTTAAAGAAGCCTGATGGACCTATAAATTCAACTCTTACATCTACTAAAAACTTTATGTAACATAATAATTTAAACAAAGACCTAATATTCTTCCCACTTAAACACGCTATATTTTTGATTTCGATTGGATTTGGGCAAAAAAAAGTTTAGACTAGACGTTAATAATCCAAGCGTTATGAAAATCATATGGACATAAATTTTAATCAAAATTTAGCGATTCATACACCAGTTTGTTATTTTTAACAAATGCCTCGGCCGCCGTTTAGAACACGGTTCAATATGGCGGTACTAGTCAATTTTTGGCAATAATGAAAATAGGCCAAGGTAATCTGGCGGGAGCAAAGCTCACTTGTAGATCTAGGACATCAATTTCGAAAAATCACAAAAAAAAACTTCCAAATCCAAAAAACGAGAAGCCACTCACACGCTAAGTATGTCATTCAATAATTGTCATTTTGGCGATCAGTAGCGATGGTTCGAAACGGTGACGTATGTTTTCAAAATGTGCTTTCGAAATCATCGGTCGCGAAAAGACGTCTATAATTTACCGCAAACACAAAATAAAAAGAATCTTATTCTAGTTTTTTATTTTAATATTTTACAGAACATGTAAAACAAAAGTTAATTAGCTATCTACAATTAATTTTATTTCCGTAATATCCCATTTTATTTTCCTATTCTGTTATTGTTTTTTTACAAAGTTTTGCATTTTATCAAAAGAAAATAAAAACGCTAATTTTTGTAGTCGAGACAATAAGGGCAAAAATATAGGGTGTGCCAAAAAAATGCACTTTTTTAAATTATTTTAACTTAGCGAGACATTGTCCGATTTTAATAATATTACGGTTTTTGGAAAATCAAGACATAAAAATTCAAGATGACAGACCAATTCAAAAAGAATTGGTATTTTTGACTTTTTATTTGCGAAACTCAATATCGATTACAAAACCACATTCTTTTCAAGCACATTAATGTGACATTTAGAAACTTCGATTAAGAAATAAGGCAGCTTAAAGTTTTTGCAAAATCAAGCTTATTAACAGAAAATTATTTAACTGGAAATAATTTTTCCGAAAATTCTCCAATTTCGATAAACCTAAAATTTTTAAAATCCAAGATGGTGGGCCCCATTTGGAAAATGGGCATTTTTAACCCCCCTAGAAAAAACTTTCTGTGTAACACTGTATTCGATTGTTGTTTGGAAGGTGGTAGACAATGTTGAACCCGAGAGAAACTAGAGTTTCGAACTTCCATTATCTTTATTTTTACTTTTTCGGAACGTTTTCGTCATCAGGTGAATACTGATGACGATTGCAGATACATAAGCATTCGAAATGTTGTGAAAAAAAGTAAAAATAACAATGGAAGTTCGAAACTCAAGTTTACTGAATTCAATCTCAAACCTTACTTACAAAATCATATTCCTTCCAAGCATTTTGAAGCCTATCAAAATTCAAATCAAAGAAGTTGATTTTTTCTAATAAGCTTGATTTTACCGGGAAACTCGTCTATTTAAACATTTCAAACTTCCTTAGTTTTTGTCGCATTTTTTAGATGTTATATCGATGTGCTTGGAAAGAATGTGGCATTGTAATCGATGTTTGAGATTTAATATAGTTTTGCACAGAAAAAAATATCTAGGGGTGTGTATTGTAAGAAAATGTCAAATGTGACATAGAATTTATAAATTTTGATGCCTTGGCTTTCTAAAAAGCGTAATCTTATTAAAATTGAACAGTTTGTTGCTTAGTTATGATTATTCCAGTGATTATTTTTATAAAGTGCGGTTTTTTTGGCACACCCTTTATAAAATATGGTATACGTCACATAAAACGAAAGGCTTTTAAAACAGCTTCAGCTGGGATGTATGGTATATGGTTTTCTGCTCAGGAGAGAGCCATTATTCAAAAAGTACATTTAGTAATCCACTCTGCATCTGGTTATTTTTGGCCTGAAACGTTTCGCGATCGTGCTTTGGTTACCAATTACCTTGGTTTGGGTTGGGTTTATATAAAATTACTGGAACTAAATCTTAGGAATTTTCCCACAACTGTACTTTCCTTTAAATCTCTTAATGTTGCGACCACTTAATAGTTTTTAGATCTATGCCTTCTTGTACCATCTCCCATAAAGGGCTCATTTCTCTTAGCCGAGTCACGTGTTGTATGCATTTTTGGGCAGTGTATTCAACTTCTTCTTCCGTTGTGAATCGGCCGATGCCGAATCTAAAAAAATGCGAAAAAGAAAACCCTAGTGGTTAAATTATCGTAGCATGCATGGTAGTTTAAAGAAGACGTTGAATTGGTTTTCTGCCTTAGGTCTATCTGTTAAACTTGTCATTATGTACTCGTAACATGCATGACAGTTTAAAAAAGAATGATATTCTGCTCGTGCGGGTATTCTTGACATCTAAACCAGTGAGTATTATTGAGTAAGTTGGAGATATACAAAAGTACACAAGTGTGTGAGGAGGCCAAGGATACTCCCTTGGCGAGTACTTCTTTCTCAAACTTTCAAGAATCTTCGCATTGAGGACTGTCTCTCAAACAGCTGTGGAGTGGTACGACGAAAGAGAGAGAGAGAGAAGGACAGAGAGAGAAGAGAAGAAAGAGAAGGAGAGAGAGAAGAGAGATCTCCTTCTTAGGCTATATGTATATAAACTCTACGATGGTAAAAACTTTAATCAGTTCCTATCGGAAGTTTGAAGATGGTTCATATTTCATTTCCAAACGCAGACGCCCTTGCAAAATATCTTTAAAAATCAGCAGATATTTTCTTATACATTCGCTTCAATTGCAGATGTGGAATCAGCAAGATCGACTTAAAATAAAAAATGCATTACAATATAATTTTAAATAGCCTAAGCGCTGTCACTACTTTCTAAGAGGTGGCCACGGGAGCGGGCTACTGTCGATGTCGGTCGTTGCCAGACGGGATTTTTTTTTGGCTAGGAATGGTAAAGTAAAAATAAATGTGAACCTAAGACTTGTGGATTCTTGCGGTTTTTCAGAAAATGGTCGACGTTTTGCAGATTTAGTACAAAAAGACCCGATACAATATATTTATTCTTTTAAGCGCCCTTATCCTTTTTAAAGGGGTGCAGATCTTAGTAGCGGGCTACCGCCGATCGCTGCGGGTTGTTTGTGGTTAGGAATTTTAAAACTTATATGACTTAAATCCTACCTTATGGAACTATGGGCCAAGTCTTCATCGGTACCAATTGCTCTAAGAACGTAGGATGGTTCCAAAGAAGCTGACGTACATGCAGATCCACTGGATAAAGCTACGTCTTTTAATGCCATCAACAGCGATTCACCTAAAAATAAAACGGTATTGAAAAAAAGTTTATTGTTTGGACAAACTCCATTTCGGCTTCATTTGTTTATATATTTTATTTATGTTTATGTTATCCTTCTAGTTATCATATCAAGAGAAAAATCCAAATCATTAGCAAGTTTTTTTTCTGACGCATACGACAAACCCTAAATCTAGCTTAACACAAAATAATTGACTTTAATAACACACACCACAATATATCGTCATCTACAACGTATTGTTTTAGAATAAAATCTGTCATAAATACATTTTTCACACACACATATTATTAGAATTTTTTGAGGTACTAGCTTCATTATTTTTGTTTCACACTCTCTTCATGGTTTTGCTGCTTATTTGCTGTCATATTTTTAACAAGCCCTTTTAGTTTTTGCGTTTTTTGAAAAAGTTCAACTTTATTTTTGTGTTTGGATCCTTCAAAGTGTGATTTTACTGTCCGGTGGCCCATGTTGGACAGTTCCAATAGCTTATTTTTATCACACAAGACTCACAAAAACTGATTTTTGTACTGACTTAAGCCACTTTACCCAATCAGGTGGAGCAAAAAACATCGACGTTGAACAAAAAACACCGATGTTCTTGAAACATCGATGTTTTATGCCCATCACTATTCAGAATACAAAAACGAGCAATTCGCACAATAAATAAGGCTGGACCTAGGACCACTGCACGCCTTTATTAAAAAAAATTAAAATATTAACTTTGCCATCGCTATTCATTCTAGAGTCAGTCTGCCTGATTCATAAAAAACAAACCAAATATGATACCGTTAAAGCCCCTCTGCGTATTACCAGACACCTATTTCAAAGCTAGCTCTAACCAAATAATTTACGAGAGCAAAAAATTGTATAATCATATTCCTTTGCACGTAAGATTAATTAGGGATCAGAAAAAGTTCCGTAAAACTATTACCGCCTATCTTCAAAATCAATCCTTTTACAGTTGTGATGAATACGCAAACATTAAATTTCGAGGAATAATTAAAAAAATAAAAAATATTCAACCCTAAGTAAAGCAACTTGTCAAAATTTGCTTTACTTAAATTTTTCTTCAAGTTTTAAGCTTTGTGAATGCTTTATTTTAAACTTTTTAAAAACAATTATTGTATCAGACTTTTACATAATCATTTTTGTTTATGTTGTATATCGTTTTGTTTATGTTGTATATCGTATAAGTGTATGTATGCCTGTATTTATAATAATTTAGTTTGAACTAGCGCTTTTTTTTGACGTGTTTGTATCTTATATATTATATTTTTATACTTTATATGATTACTATAAGTTTGCTTTGTTTACGAGTTTGTAAGATCTTAATAAACAATAAAGCGATTTTGACATTGAAATTGAAATTATGTTTATTTTTTTCACAACGTTTTGAATGCTTATGTATCTGCAATCGTCATCAAGTGAATACTTAACCTTTGCCTTTCCGTAATTGTTGTGTATACCGGGTCCGTGCCGGGATTCCAACTGTTGTTTGAAGAGTAAACTAGATTTCAATTCATCTGATGACGATTGCAGATACATAAGCATTTAATACGTTGTGAAAAAACTAAAAAATAAAGACAATGGAAGTTTGTACGTCTAGTTTATTCTCATTGTCTACCACATTCAAACAATTTGTCGAAAACCGCAAATGTTTTTTGAAAAAGCTCTGTTTTGATTTGATATGAACTGACCCTAAAACGGAAAAAAAATCTCAATCTCATCATAACTCGACTGATAGGCACCCTAAAAACTGGGGTGAATTTAGATTTTATTATTCAGTTAAAAATAACCTACCTTCAACAAAAGCAAATGATAAATTAATGCACCCCGGATAGCTCTCTACTGGATCTCCATTCCTAATAACATGCGTTAACTGACTGAAAATCCGATCTAGAAGCTTTTGACTCAATTTTTCAACCCAAGCATGGTCGTAAGCTAGATCTTTCTGTGCGAGCTCCGCAGCTACGCCTATGCCAACGGCTAGCGGCGTGGGGACAGTGCCACTTCGTATGCCACGCTCTTGACCTCCACCACTTTGAATAGGTTCCACGCGCACTCTGGGGCGACGTCTTACGTAAATAACACCAACGCCTACAAATTTTTTTATAGTTTTATAAAGGTAAAACCGCACATTAATATAAAATAGTTATTTTCTTAACAAGTAGAAAGTGATACTTTTTAAGTGCAGTTGACTGAACGACGCGGAGGAAAAAACACTTTCCGCAAGAGTAATTATCCCGCGGTAACTTTGCATAGTGACGAAATTTCACATGATTTAAGTTCAAACTAAACTAAACTTTAAATTTAAAGTAGTATTACTCTACTAGTTAAAAACCTATATTTGTCCAAGAACGTTATGAAAATAAAAAATTAATGATAGGCACACACATTAAATCATTAACTGAAGAGCCGCTAATACAAAAAGAAAATTTTGAGAGCTCTTAACACATTGGATAAACTCACAGCACAGTGAGACACATTGCTGATTTACATATTATCGGCTAAAATTGACACACAGTCACACAAGGATTGAGAAGCACGATCAGCTTTTTCTCTCGTACCTCTCACATTTAAGGATTTTTGTGATTTCGTTCAAAATTGTTTTGTTTTGGATTCTCTACATCTCAAAATAAAACTCAACAAGCAACGCAGAAATCCAATGCAGGCACAGCTATGTCAACATACAAATCTCACACATACGTTTCAACAGAAACCAAGGAGGATAGCAAATGCAAATTTTGCAACAAGAACACAAAACATCAGTTTTTTCTATGAGAAAAGTTTTTGGCTCTTGATACAAGAAGTGGAATTAAAGAAGTTCATAATTGCTTATCTTCACAGTACAGTGGTTATGAGTGCCCTAAAGGGAGATGCAAACAATGTCATAGAAAGCACCTAGACTACTACAAAAATAAAACAAGCACACAGTCTAAACAGCCAAAAACAGAGCCATAACAGGCTCCAAACCAATCAGCAGCTCAGCAAACACAGTATGCAGCACATACAGTCAGATCAGAAAATTCGAACCAACCAACATGCTCGCAAAATACTGACACACAGTCAAATCAAACAAATTTCAGTGGAACATGCTCACAGCAAACCAAATCACAAGTTCTTCTTACTGCATTAGTAGTAGATGTATACAATCAGCAACTTCATTATTGATCAAAGGCATAGGAGGTTCCAACACACATAGTTTCAGGAAAAATAATCACAAGTAATCAAACACAGTATTTTTACAGAGTACATTGTGTATTAGCAGGAAGTAAATAATCACAAATAATCAAACACAGTAGTTTTACAGCAAAACCAGTTTGGAGTCAAAAAGTGAAAGAATGTGAATCTCACTTTGCAAGTGCACACACAAAGGATAAAGATGGGCGGATAAGAGTAAAACTACCATTTAAGAAAAATAAAAAAGAACTTTGTGACTCAAAACAAATAGCATTAAACGAACGTTTTTTAAATGTGCAATACGGCACCTCGGTTGTTTTGCTTTTAATTGTAGACGAAACTTGCATACAGATGGGATTGTAATATTTCTCTCGCAGGATCGATGCTACGCCATGCTTCTACTGTTTATGCAGTAGGTACTTTTCTTGGTTGTCGGAGGTTCACACAGAGGGCCCCATGGTCGGTACTCGACAAAAATTCTTTGCGCTTTGCCGAATGTTTTTGCATAAAAGCGCGAGCGAATTATCTGTCATTGTGGTACACCTACCTGATGATTCCCTAATAAGGACGAAACGGTGTCGTCCTAGGTTACACCCTCTGTGTGAAAAGTTGAATATCAGCATGTTAATTTTCCACTTAGTACAAAAAACTCCTGTTTTTTCGTTAAATAGCATTAAAACTTAACGGAATGCTAGAAAAAAGATTATACAAAAAGCTGGAGTTACACAGAAAATTCTCAGACTTTATGAAAGGGTACGGAGAGCTACAGCACATGAAGCTATCCAATTCTGATGAAAATTCTAGGGTACGTTCACTTAAAGCGTCTAGTGTCGTCGCGCGCGCTCTAAAGCGTTCAAATCAAATACTGGATGAAATTTACCCGTGTTCAGATTTGATGAAAATATCGTTCGACCATTCGCTTTAGGAGGTGGTTGTAAATCGCTCGACTTGCGCAGTAGGTTTATAAACAATGAAACCTAACTAAAATTTTGGTTTCAGAGGCAACTGCGTGCGCAAATCCATAGAAATTTTTTAGGTGAGCGAAAATTATGGAAGCAGAGGCTGTGACATTTTCCATAAATAATCAAACTATTCTTTTCTCATAATAATAACATTTATAATTCACACAAAACCAAAATGAATTTTTGAGGTTATTTTGTTGTTCGTTTATCCAGTTTGTTCACATTAACCCAACGTTCGGCGATCTATCCATGACGTCATCCACTCGGCAAGACGTTTCGCCCGACGTTTTAATTTGAACGTACCCCGGGATACCATCTGCCACATCATGCAGTACTCAAAAGTGACAGTTTTACAACAAAGTTACGTGTTGTATTAGACGGTTCCTGCCCGACGTCACGAACTGTCATTTCCTTACACAGCATTCTTATTAAAGGACCTATCTTACAGGATGACCTATTTAGCATCCTTCTTCGGTTCAAATGTTACAACTACGCAATAACAGGTGACAGTGAAAATGTACCGCCAAATAGCTGTGCACAAAAGAAGATACCCCATATCAAAAATATTATGGAGGCACCTGACGAAGGCAAAGGCATATGAATTAACTAGAGTGGTTTATGGTACAATTTCAGCCTCATTCTTAGCAATAAGAAGTCTTGTACAGGTGGGCACGGAAGGCGAACAAATCATAAAAAGAGCGTCAACAGCTGATGAAGCCAAGGTCATATATTTTCAACTCAGTCATATCCACAAAAATGGATGTTTTAATTTACGCAAATGTAGGAGCATAGGTTAAAAATTATATGGTCCCTCACGAAAAATTGGAGAACACAAAGACACTAGGACTAATTGGGAACTCCAACAAAGACGCTTTTAAATTTTCAATAAATTGCGACCAAACTGAAAAGAAATACACAAAACGAACCATACTTGGAGCCATATCAAGTATTTTTGTACTGCAAGAGCAGCAAAAAATCTGACTTCCAACCAAATGCGTCTTAATATGACGTCAATTTCGGGGAGAATTAAGGTTGCGATCAAGGATGTTTGTGTCCAACGTTGTTTTTGAGGTAAAAACTAGTTCTTAGTTATCCGTTACAAAACCCAATGATATGCCGGCGTCTGAAAAAGCGACGTACGTTTTTACTGAAGAAGTCGGCTTCAGTGTGTAGGAAATTTAAACGTGCCATACCGACGTCTGCTAGCCGACGTCGCGTTTCTCAAGGGCAACGTATGCGCAACGTAAAAAAAAAAACATGCAAATGCTGCTTGGGACATGTACTACAACACACACGCATATTCATATTTTGGAGGAAAAGTTCATAAAAAGTACATATTTGTTTAATCGGAAGTTGCTATTTATATAATATTTCGCTCATCATCTTGACCGAACGCTGTAAGATTCTGGGAGCCGGACTGTTTTTCTCGTAAAAACTGGTAAAATAATCTTAATTTTATGAGATTTGTTGTGCTTTTTACATAAAGCATAGAACATGGATTCGGGAACCAAAAAAGCCATGGTTTTGTTATTTGCGGATCGTCTTTTTTTTGATGAAGGTATAAAAAGTTTTTATTACCCTTTGGCCCGTAGAGTTTATGTCCACTAATTGACATCAAATCGATATTCATCTTGTTTACATCCACAGGAATTTTACCAACTGCTTGGGCTGCATCAGTATGGAAAAATACTTTTTTCTTTCTGCATAGGGCTCCTATTTCGTGAACTGGTTGCTTAACTCCTAATAATCAATAAAAATTATAAGAATAAAAGTAAAACAATGTCACCAGATTAAATATTTTACACACCGATAGTTAAGAGTACTAAATGCTTGTTTTGAGTTTTTGAAAAGTTTGAAGTTCTATCATTTTAGTAGTTGTGCAGAGTTTATTTAGTTAGTTTTCAAACATTTGATTTTCCTGAGCCGCTTGCAATTTTTTTGATGGAATAATTTTTTTAAATAGGAGCATTACGAAATGCAATGGTAGAGTTCTGAAATATGCTACAGAGCCGACCCCAGCTTTTTTGACAGGGTGGCAATTTTTTAAAATATGCGACCTGGAAAAAAAGTAATTTTGATTTTCCGCTAAGTTATTTTTCTTCAGTATAAAATAATTTCGAACAATTTATCCTAGGGGGGGGGGTGTCGGTAACTCCTAAAATGTGTTTAAAAACGTGTACTTTTATATTTGTTATAAAACAGGGTTCAACGTGATTTTCAATTTTGAAATTCCGACTTTTCCAGGTTAACCTGATCATTTTTTAAAAAATTTCCTGACATTTTGGTCCATGTTACACTTTTTCAAATTTAGTCTCATAGTTTCTGTACATTCTTTTTTTCCTTATTAGTAAAGTTATTATTTGAAAAAACTGTTACCACCGCCTTCACCAAATTATAAAATACAAGCAAATTTAGTTTTTTCTAACGCATTTGCCAAACCTTGCTTAGACTCTTATTAGAGAGAAGTAAATGCGGCTAGGTAGCCAACACCTTCACGAAACATAAAATATAAATAAGCAAGTTTTTTTTCTGAGGCATACGCCAAACCGTAAATCTTGCTTAAGACAAAATAATTGGGTTTAATAACAGTCACTACAGTATTTAAGCACAATATGTCGGCATCTATAACGCCTTGTTTTAGAATAAAATCTGCCATAAATACATTTTTCTGAGTATCCCAAATATTATTAGAATTTTTTTAGGTACTAGCTTCATTATTTTTGTTTGTCATCACAAATTTTTTCTAATAGATTTCTGCAGAAAAACAGAGAAATTTTTACGCGCTTTAATTATAACAAGCAAAAGCGTCGCTAACCCCCATTGGCACCGAATATTTTTTATCTGTACTCTACTAAAACTCTCTTTAACAACAAGTGCGGAAAAGTCGAAAACTCTACCCATCTGTTTCTCTCTCGTTTTGTTAATGGACGTTTTAGTTAATGGACACATAAAAATAAGTCGGTGAAAATGGTGGTAAGAGCCCGTGCAATAAGGACGGAAAAGGATTGGACAGATATCTGTTGTTTAAAATAATACTTTAAAACGAAGGTTGATCAAAATCAAAATTTAAGTTTGCCGAATTGATATGGTCTGCTGTAAGGTTACCTACCTATTTCATTATTAACCATCATTATTGACACTAAAGAAGTTTCAGACGTTATGGCTCTATCTAAATCTTCCAAATTTATTAGGCCATTGGACTGTACTGGCAAATAGGTAATTTTGAAGCCCTCCCCCTCGAGAGCTCGACATGAGTCTAGTACACATTTGTGTTCCTAAAAATGATAAAATTAAAATGTTTCCTCCTTGATAAGTTTATTACTCTGAAAAAATGTAGGTATAAATGAATATAATATGCTATTAAATTAGTTGTATAAATCAATATAATACGCTATTAAATTAATGTGCAACAAATTTAAATTGATTTTACGAAAAATATCGCAGAATGTAAATATCTTTCTTTCGGTAATTACAAGCCTGGCAGGGTTTAAAGTGATCTTCAAATTTGAAATTCTACGACTTTCCAGGTTTCCCTCACTTTTTTGAAAAAAAATCCCATTTCTGAGATCGATAAAGTTTTTGAAACTTGGTTTTAGAGAAAATGGTTCCAAATTGTTTACTTACTTTTTTTATTGTATTAGAGACTTGGTTGAGTTTACAGTGTCCGCAACAGTACGGTGACAAACCAAGACCTAGGATTAACGAACTTCAAGATACTATGGTCGTAACTGAACTAAGAGTCAAACTAAAGAAAAAACTTAGTAGTAAAGTTTTGAACAAATACAAAATAAAGACAATGGAAGTCCGAAACTCTAGTTTACTCTCAAGTTCAACATTGTCTACCATTTTCAAATAATAAAAAACTTAAAAACTTAAAGACGCAGCAGCACATGTGGTCTGGACAGATGTCAAAAGTGCCATAGTCGAAAGCACAGCAAGTCTATGTAAGAGTTAACCAAGAAAAAAAAAGGAAGGTTGGATGACCGATGAAATCCTGGAGTTGATGGACGATTTAAAATACGAAGTAAAAAAAGGCAGTTATCATAAAATCAATACAGGAATAAAAAACAAGTCAAAATCAGCAAAACAAGACTAGATAACACAACAATATCAAGAAATAGAAGATCTAGATGTTAAACATGACACTTTTAATTTACACAAACGTACAAAGGAAGTATAGGATTATTTAATAGAACACAAGCTGTAGTTATTGTGGATAAAATGGGGTAACTACATAGGAAATCTATTTAGCGATAATCGATCTGAACAAATTCTCAAACGCAGGCATAGATATAACACCAGAGGAAGTAGAGCCCGCAATATCCTTAGCTAAAACTAGAGGCCCTCTATACATTTGACAGTTATTGTTTTACCAGAGGTGGGCAACTCATATTGCCCACTCTTTCTATTTTTTCATATTTGCATGTAAAACGGATTTTATTAAATGGACTGATGTTTTGTTGGCTCTTTTTTATAATTTCCCCAGACAGTTTTTGAAAGATTAATTTTTTTTTGGTTAGTAAAATGTCAAGCTTCGACCAAAAAAAAACAAAACAAACAGTGAATACAACACGGTAGATATTAAAAATGTAAATAATAGGTAAAATATAAAGACTTCTATGATCTATATTTTTGTTACTCTTTTTTTTACAATAAAATATGGAAATATAATGTGTTATTTATTAACAAAGTACATGCTAAATGCGTATGTTTGTACCTACTGCTTATAGCTCACTTACCTCGTAAATTTGGCTATTTTTATTAATTTTCCAGCTTGGTAAATGCATGTTTTCTTTTTAGTTTTTAAACCTGACGTTTTTTTAATCAAAAATCTGACAGTGGCAAAGTTATTTATTGTCAGGGGTTACCAACCATCATTGCCAACACACATTTCCCTAAATAACTGTCAAATTCAGTTGCTCACTTCTGGTAAAACAATCACTGCCAAAAATCGTATACAGGGCCTCTAGTTAAAACCAGAAAAGCGGAAGGGCAAAACAAAGTATACATAGAGGTTTCTGCTGAATACGTTAGTCAAACTTTTTAACTTTTATTTATTATCGCAGCGGTAAAATCCCAGCTGACTGCAACGTTTGTTGCACAAAACATTTAGCAAAGAAGTGTAGTGACCACCGCCAACATAAAGTTTGGATTTTCAAGCATTCAAGTCTTAGTTCAACGGTCTAGGGATATGGCGGTGCCACTATATTCCTGTTTCATAGAATATGAGAAGGGAAGAACTCATAAAATCGTTAAAAAAATTGGTCTGGATGACCTAGATCTAAAAATAATTGCCAATCTATACTGGACAGATCAGTCTTAAGAGGTCTGAATAAGGTGTGCGCCAGGGAAGTAAGTAATAGTGATGCGAATATAACGTAGCCTTCATATCTGCTCAAAATAGTTGAAGACCGTGCTCGCATCAAGCGGGTGACCAGAGGTTTTCGATCAATATTATGCGATTACATGTATCCTCTCATATCCAAATGCTATCCTCACCTTCTCGTGGTACTGCTCCCTGTCTAAAACAGACGAGGCTCTGGCGACCGAATATGGGCGGTATAACCTTATGGGGAAGTTGAACTAGACCCAATAACCACTAGGAACTGCTTCATTAACGACCGGTACAAACTCGTACAGAGGATAAATCTAATGGAGTGATTAAACTAGAATCAAAGGGTGCACAATAAGCCAAAAATGGCTGCAGTGTAGTAACTCTGGCCAGCCATCAGGCTGGTCGGAGCCACAATCGGCGGTAAGAATCCGATACTACCCGGGCTATCCTGACAGAGGGATGAGACTGTCGGGGGAGAAGATTGGACGGTTGGACCGGGCGTCTTATGCAAGATTTTCCCTCGAGAACCTTGGAAAAAAAGGTGTGCGGCAAGGCTGCATATTGTCTCCGCTGTTGTTTAATATCTACAGTAGTAACAGCGTCCATAATCGAAACATATTTACATAATGGACCAAACCATTTCACGACCTTACATATTTATCCACTTTTTCAGTTTTTCCTCCTAATATGACAAGATTTTGATTGATTTCTATTAAATGCTTTCTTAAAATTTTCGCTTGCGGCGCATTTTTTTTTTTTGATGTCCCTCTGTTTTTGTGGGAGCTGTATCTTAACTTCTTATAGTGTCCCACACTGAAACTGAAAAAGTCTGGTCTCTTCAGTAATCAACACCAACCACCTCGAACACGTCAGTTTGTTATTCTAGAGGAAAACTTTTTGGCTATTTTGAAATTTTCGTGGAACACACCTTTTTCCAGGGGTGAATTTAAATAGGGAAAGTGGATCAAATAGTATCTTATTTTCAAGGTCTTTTGAATGACTTTACAAAAGTGTTAAAATTTAAAAAATCTAGCAATTCTCTTTCGAGATATTTACTACCAAAGTTGCAAGAACTAATGCAAAAAGCGTTACGAATTTTATCATCCTATTTTTTCTTCTGGGATACATACAAGGGAAAATTTACCTGTACAAGTTAAGAATACTTTTAAAACAGTCGCGGATACGCCCCGCCCTTTTGCACTGGGTCCGTCAAAAAATCTCCGAATTTTCATAAAAACTATATATTACATATTAGTTTTCTAAAATGTAAGTCATATTATTTTTTAAATTTTTATCTGTGGCATTTTTTTTTTTGATTAAATATTTAAGAAAATCTGTATCCGATCCTGCATAAAACACCCACTTTTTCCAAAAATCGTTACATAAAATTACATATTTTTCAAATCTCATTTAAATATTTACATAATAAAATTAAAGAAACTGATTATGGACGCTGTAATAAAATAATAGAGAATGCACTTCACAATTGCGAAGAGGTTCTAACCTATAAACGACATAAAAAATCAACAACCTATAACTCATTCCAAATTCTGCGGATCAATTTAAATATGACGTCTGACAATGAAATACATAAGCTAAATGGAACTGTCATTGTCAGTTTCAAAAAACTGGTCCACAGCAATTTAGAATGGAGCGAAAGATATATAATTGCAGACATGCTGGAAGGACTGTAAAGCCCGCTTGACATGGAGCAATAAAACATGAATTACATGCAAGATATCTATTTTCTTCTCGCTTTACCGAGCCCAACAAAGCGAGATGCGAAGAGAGGTCTTGTATTCAACTCACGTTTTATTGCGTCATGTCAAGTGGGCTTAAGAGATGTTGAATCAAATTGCAGTCAGAAGTTCGGAATCTGGGCTTAACTTGAATGTTGGAATAACAAAATGGATGGTCATAGTCAAGGAGAAAAACATTAGAGAAAGATTAAAGGTAAATAGCCAACAAGTCGAACTTGTCGATTCATACAAATACCTGGGTTGCCAGCTCCATAAAAACTGGGACAACATATTCAAGAAGTTCGTGCAAGAATTGAACAGGCCAGATCATCCTTTATCAAAATTAAATCAGTGTAGTCGCGATCTTAATACCACTCCGGATTCGGTGCTTCGTTGTTACGTTTTAGTATCTTAAATTACAGCGTTGGAGGCATTCGAGATTAGGTTTTATCATAGAATTCTTAGGATATCTTGGATGGACAGAGTATATAATGTGAATGTTCTGCTCAGAATAAGATCTCGAAAAAATGTAAAATTGAATGTTTTGGCCACATTTTAAGAATGCACTCTTAAAATTAATAATAGAAGGAAAAATTAAAGGCAGAAGAGGTCCGGGTCGCAGACGTAGATATATAATTGCTTAAAAATCGCAGACAATGGTCACTCTTCAGAAAAGCAGTGGACATGACGCAGATCGCGCTGATAATAGAGAAGGTTCCTAGAGAGCATGGCACTTAAATAAAAAGAAGATAAATCTGACCCAAAAGGAGAGGGGAGGGCGTGGCAGTGTTGACAAATAAACAGTAAAATAAACTTTATCTTATATTAAACTTAAAATAAACTACGAAATTTCATAAGGTTGGGACATATAATCAGATAGTAACAAGCAGTCCACATTCATTAACAAATGAAAAACTAATTATTTAGGCAGGAAATACTTAAATCAACATTTTAATTGTGGTCTCTATATTTGGGTGGGATTTTAGTTAGGAAAAAAACACTAAAAACTTAACTTGTTTAAAAAGGATAAGCCCCTTGATTTAATCAATACACACAAAAATTAAGACATAAAAAAATACGATCAAAAATAAGCTTTTCTTATACAGGGTTCAAAGTGATTTTCCAGGTGTTCCCTGACCATTTTTAAAAAAAATTCCTGACATTTTTGTCCATGTTACATGTCATATACATAGTCTCTGTAAATTAATTTTTTCCCTTATTAGTTAATTTATTATTTGAAAAAACTGTTATCACCGCCTTCACGAAACTATAAAATACAAGCAAATTTACTTTTTTCCAACGCATTCGCCAAAACTTTAACATGGTTGTAATACCTTAATAATTCTTTGAAAATGCAGATATAGGCAAGTAACGTCTCCACCAAACTATAAAACTCAAGCAAATTTACTTTTTTCTTACACATTCGCCAAACCTTGCTAATTAATACAAGACAATGCGCCAACACCTTCACCAAACATAAAATATATAAGCAAGTTTTACGACAAACCGTAAACCTAACACAAAATAATTGGGTTTAACAACACTACACTACAGTATTTAGGCACCACAATATCTCGGCATCTACAACATTTTGTTTTATAATAAAATCTATCATAAATGCACTTTTCTGACTATCACAAATATTATTAGAATTTTTTGAGGTACTAGCTTCATTATTTTTACAGAAAAGATTTGTAGCGTAGAGGACAAAGGGTAAGGGGATTTCATTCTTTTTGTTTGTCATCACAATCTCTTCATGATTTTGCTGCTTATTTGATGTCATATTTTTAACAAGACCTTTTAGTTTTGCGTTTTTTGAAAAAGTTCAACTTTATTTTTGTATTACGATCCTTCCTTCCTTAATGGTCAGGTGAGTATTTTTTAGTTGGTTTTTAAATTGTATTAGATTTAAGTAAAATATGCATCCTTCCCTGCGTGAAAATAATTGATTGTATAGACGTGAGAGAGACCGATTCGATACTTGCAACGGGGAAGTTGCTTTCTATGGATTTTTAACCTTTTTCGGCGATTTTTTATAAAATAAAGTTAGTTTCTACAGTCCGCTTATCTTTAAATTGAATCTGCACTGACCACTTTACATTTTGGTCACATCGCGCCACATGGAAGTAACGTTTTAAAAGCAAAAAACCCCAAAATCGGTCGGTGATCGCGGCAACGAAAGAAGCCATGATGAAATTGCGTCACCAGTAGTTTGATGGTTTGGACTTCATGGGCAACAATCAGCAGCACTAGATTAACCCTCGGGAATCCTTACTGATCCCAGTGCTACTCCGTAAGTCTGTTCCATATTATAGCCTTAGTTTCCTTACTTTTTAAGTTGAGTAATACCAAAAATTTGAGGCAAAATGACTAGTAAAGGCGAGGACCTTGAGTCCCTCCAAAATAGGAGAAGAATTGTACTTGATAAATTTCAACGATTAAAGGATGTATATTCAAAAATAAAAATGCAAGAATCGATTTCCGTTGAGGATATTGATCTGTTAAATAGCAGGTTAGAAAAAGTTGATCCTTTGGGGTATGAATACAATGATATTCAAACAGAAATCGAGCTTTTGACCCCAGATAAATCATTTTTAAATAGGTTAAATAGGGGCAGTTTTGAAGATTTTTATTTTGACGTGACCACACCTATAAAATTGTTGCTTCTTAAGCATATAAATGCAAAAAACGAGGACACCGAGTCCATAGAAGTGTCTAAAAACTCAAAAGTAATACAAAAAGTTCCATCACCACTTGGTGACAGCCAAAATAATTTGCAGGGCATACACAGCACCTCGGGAGTAAACCTGGTAAACAATAAATCCAGGTCAAGTTCGGAAAACTTCTCCCATAAACCTGTAATCGAACTTGATCGTATAAAAATTCCTAAATTTGAGAGCAAGTATGATAACTGGCTTAGTTTTAAGGAACTATTTGAGGCACTTGTGGACAAGGATGAAAATAAGTCCTTGGTTCAAAAATATTTTCACCTTTGGGATAGCTTGGGGGATGGCCCATTACGGGTTATTGATTCGTTAGTGATATTTGAGCAAAACTATCATGAAGCATGGCAAATGTTGCAAGATAGGTACGAAAATAAACCCTTGATTATTCATAACCATATTAAAGCCATCATGGAATACCCTAACCTAACAAAAGAATCATTTTTAGACCTTCGAAACTTAAATGATAATTTTTGAAAACAAATCGGCAGCACCGCAATACGATCGGCCAAGCGAGCAGCAGAGTGGAAACAACAAGCCCACTACATCAGCGCCACCTCACGGTAAAGGAGCAACCGACAGCACGCGGAACGTAAACGCCACGACCGGCGGTGCGCAGCGCTAGAGCACCGGGTATCGGTATCGGTTACACTGCGAGTCAAACGCACTGCGCTTTCAACAACTCTTTCGGTAACTTAGCGGGACAAAGCGCATCGTAACGTAAGTATCGCGAATACGATGCTTATCTTATAAAAAACGAAACTCAGAATGGGAGCGAGATTGAGTGCTCACAAACAGCTTCCGACAGCGCTAATTAAAATAAAGGCTAATAAGGCAGTAATTACGTGTAAAGCACTGCTAGATAATGGTAGTATGAGTAATTTTTTGTCCAAGTAGATGTGTAAAAAGCTAAATTTACAGCAGGAAAAAATAAATCACTTAGTAAAAGGTCTAGGTAATTTATCCTCAAACATAAAGTCAAAAGTAAAAGTCACGATTGAGTCTTGTGTGTCTGATTTTAGCATGAATATTGACTGTTTAGTTACGCAACAAGTAACAGAAAGCTTATCCCTGATACCCTTTAATAAAAACTACTTAAACCTGCCACCAGGTATTTTCTTGGCTGACCCAAATTTTAATAAAGGGGAAGAGGTGCACTGCTTGCTGGGTGCCTCAGTGTTTTGGTCAATTTTATGTGCCGAACAAATAAATTTGGGGCCAAATCGGCCTATAGGCTGGGTTTTAGGAGGAGATTTTGGGCTAAAAACTAAAGATATTTCTTCATCTTCTTTACAAAAATCAGCAAACTTCTGACCAAACAAAAACCACTTCTAGCGTTTCTTATCTAAGCATACATGAACAATCATTAGACGAAAAACTAGTGAAATTTTTGCAGATAGAAGAGGTGCGAAATCAAAAATCGATTTTATCCGAAAGCGATAAATATTGCCAGAATTATTTCCTAGAAACAACCAAACGAGACTTAAAATCAGGACGTTTTATAGTAAAAATATCATTCAAAAATTCTTTGATAGGGTTAGGCCAGTCTAAGGAGATCGCGTTAAGTAGGTTTCTTTCTTTAGAAAAAAGACTTGCTAAAAATTCTGAATTAAGAACAGACTATAATAAATTTATGCAGGAGTACATAGACTTGCGGCACATGCGCGAAATCGGTCAGAAAAATGAGGTAGATTCGATGGGTTATTTTATGCCACATCATGCGGTTTTTAAATCTAGCAGCCTCACCACAAAATGTCGCATAGTTTTTAACGCTTCTGAGCCTACCAGCACCTATCCTCCTATCCTCCTTAAACACCGTGCAATTCGCTGGGCCTACTCTGCAAAAAGATCTTTTTTCAATATTAATTAATTTTCGACAACACAACTATTGCATGACGGCGGATATCTCAAAAATGTACCGTCAAATCTTGTTAAATGACGAACACAAAAAATACCATCGTTTATTTTGGCGTTTTGATGCAAGCGAATCTATAAAGGTTTTTGAAATGCAGACTGTAACCTTCGGTTTAGCTAGCAGTCCTTACTTGGCAGTCAGATGTCTCATGCAACTGGTCTATAAGCATGAAAAAACGCATCCAAAGGTAGGTGAAGTTACTCAAAATAATTTTTATATGGATGACGAACCGCTGGTTTTCAGTTAAGAAAGTGACTTTGCAACGACCCGGAAAATTTATTTTTGATGACACTTTAGAAGCTGGAGTTTTACAAATTGGCCAAGACGTTCAAAATAAAACGTTGGGGAGTTTTTTGGGAACCAAAAAATGATTAATTTGCTACCAGATTGGGAATTTCACGATTCCAGAAAAACTTACAAAATGTAACATTCTTTCCATGATTTGTCAAATTTTCGATCCCCTGGGTTTATTGGGTCCAATTTTAATTACCTCCAAATTAATAATCCAAGATCTATGGAAAGCTGGTTTATCGTGGGACGCTCCAGTACCGGAATTAATACAAAATAAATTTTGCGAGTTATTGTGCGAGTTTAAGCACATCAACGAAATAAAAATTCCTAGACATTCTGTATTCTCGTAATATATTATCCTGGAAATGCATTCTTACAATGATAGTAGGGAGAAAGCCTACGGGGCTTGCTTATATCTAAGGTCTATTTCTGGGAGCGGAAAAATCTGCGTGAGTTTACTATGCGCAAAAAGTCGCGTAGCCCCTCTTAAAGAGGTAAACTTACCACGTCTAGAGCTAATGGGAGCGGTTTTAGCGGCTAATTTAGCACAAAAAGCGCGTCAGTCATTAAGCTACGTTTTTGACAAAAAATATTTTTGGTTCGACTCAACCATTACTTTAGCGTGGATAAGAGGAGATGCCTCGCGCTGGAGAGAGTTCGTAGCCAACCGCGTGAGTGAAATACAAGGCCTTACAGATATTTCGAATTGGCACCACGTAAAATCAGAAAATAATCCCGCCGATTTGATCAGTAGAGGTTGCTTACCGTCTCAATTAATCGAAAATAATTTTTGGTGGCACGGACCGGACTATCTTCTAGAAAATTCCAAAAATTGGGTAATGGGAAACACAAGTCGATTTTGAAATCCTGAGCAAAAAATTCATACTCACCTAATTATTAATAAAACTGATTTTTCTTTAACAAATTTTTTGTTGCAAAAGTATTCCTCCTTATTTAAAATTCTCAGAATTTTGGGATATTGTTATCGTTTAAAAAGGCAACAAAAACCAAAAACATCAGGTACATTTTTAAAACCTTGTGAGCTTGATATTGCAAATAATTTTTTCATAAAACAAATACAAATTCAATGTTTCCCGCAAGAATATGAAATTTTACAAAAACAAGCGGAGGGGGAAAATTTACCTCTTGAAAATAATAAAAAGTTGCATAAGCACAGCTCCATTTTAAATTTAAATCCTTTTTATGACAAAAATACGGGTCTTATAAGAGCAGGAGGCAGAATTAAACATTCCCAGCTAAATTTTGATAAAATACATACAATTATCCTGCCAAAAAACCGTACTTTGACAAAACTTGTTTTGCAAGATTACCACAATAGGCTTTTCCATGGTGGAGCTCAACATTTACTCTACTCTGTCAGAGAAAAATATTGACCTATTTCAGGTAGATATTTGTGTAAACAAATAATTAAAAATTGTGTCACGTGTACTAAAGCTAAGCCAGAGTGTCCAACTTATCTTATGGGAGATCTTCCCAGCGTTAGATTACAGAGTTTTGGAACACAAGGTTTTGAAGTGTTTTTGAACGTAGGCGTAGACGTCAGTTCCTTTTGAAGGACCGTAAGACAAGAAAATTTAAATTGATTAAGGCATATTTATGTCTGTTTATATGCATGAGTACGAAGGCTTGTCATTTAGAGTGACGCTTTTATGGCTACCTTGAATCGTTTCATTGCTCGTAGGGGCAAGTCCGCGAATATTTATTCGGACAACGGACTAAATTTTCGGGGCCGCAGTAATGAAATATCCAGATTATACGGATTTTTAAACAAAAATTCAGACCACTTTACAAGTAGCCTATCACAAAAATGCTATGCTTTAAAATGTCTGTATGAGTTTAAAAACTGTATACAAAAATATCACTCACAGAATCACTAGTGTTATCTAAATGTAATTACATGGACTGTGTAAGGAGCCTTTCTAAACTTTCTTAATAAGCATAAAATACAAAAGATTCAAAGCAACTGTATAAGATATGCTTGCAAAATACATAGACCCTACATAAGTAATGTCAATATTAACCATGGCCGAGAGAAGATACTTGCACTTTGCTATGCTTGTTGTGAGAATAGTGGAAAATGGTCGTCCTGACTATCTGCGAGAACTACTTAGTTCATTTACACAGACTGCAATTTTTTAAAAACTTTTCAATATCTTGCTCCTAGTACTTATAATGTGATACCAAAGGGAAAGTGTAACAACCAAAAATACAGAAAAGACTTAAAAACAGTTTATTGTTGACCATCAACTTAGTCTATAAAATTGTAATATTTTGTACTTTTATATACTACCTGTATTGTAACTGATATAGTTTTATTTATTTTAATTATTTTCTTTACAATTATGTTTGGTATGCATGAAAATATGCTTTAATGTAGTACTGTATACCTTTTGTCTTTGCCCAATAACCTATTCTATTCTATTATTCAAAGTGTGATTTTACTGCTCAGCGGCCCATGTTGGACAGTTGCAATGGCTTATTTTTATCACACAGGACATACAAAAACTGATTTAGATTTTTTTCTACTGACTTAAGCCACCTTTCCCAATCAGGTGGAGTTTTTCCTCAGACTAATCTGAGAGTTTTTCCATTTGACTTTTTGAAATTCTTCCAGTAGTAGACAAAAAACCACACAAATTACAGAACAAAAAATAGATTTCTGCAGAAAAACAGGAAAATTATTTTTACGCACTTTGATTATAACAAGCAAAAAGTGTCTCTAACCTCCAATTGCACCAAATATTTTTTATCTGTCCTTTACTAAATCTCTCTTTAACTTCAAGTGCGGAAAAGACATAAACTCTACTTAATGGACATTTTAGTTAATGGACACATAAAAATAAGTGAAAATGGGGGTAAGAGCTGGTGCAATAAGGGCAGAATTAAACAACAAATACACTGGCACGTTTTTTACATCCTCATTGGTGCGGACAAAAATACGAATATAGTTCAGACTAGAGGACCTGTATACATTTGACAATTGTTGTTTTACCAGAGGTGGGCAACTCATATTGCCCTCTCTTTCTAGTTTTTTTCATATTTGCATGTAAAACGTATTTTATGAAATGGACGTTATCTCTTTTTATAATTTCCCCAGACAGTTTTTTTGAAAGATTGATTTTTTTTTGGTTAGTAAAATATGTCAAGTTTTGTTAAAACAAAACAAAAACAAAAACAAAAGGTAGATTTTAAAAATGTAAATAATAGGTAAAATACAAAGACTCCTATTGATCTACATTTTTGTTACTCTTTTTTTTACAATAAAACACGGAAATATAATGTGTTATTTATTAACAAAGTACATGCTAAATTCGTATGTTTGTACCTACTGCTTATAGCTCACTTACCTCGCAAATTCGGCTATTTTTATTAATTTTCCAACTTGGTAAATGCATGTTTTCTTTCCACTTTTCTTGAGTTTCTTTCTTCGTTTGACAATGGAACAATACAAATTCGTCGAGGCACGTGTTTTTACAGTTTTTGATACTGCAAAATTCCATTTTTGAACCGGACGTTTCTTAATCAAAAATGTGACAGTGACAAAATTATTTATTTTCAGGGGTTACCAACTATCATTGCCAATACACAATTTGCTTTTAAACATTTCCCTAGCAACTGTCAAATCCAGTTGCTCAACTCTGGTAAAACAATAACTGTCAAAAATCGTATACAGGGCCTCTAGTTCAGACCAATGCAACGTAGTGACTCTCTGTTTCTTTTTTTTTGCACTCTGCCCGGCTGCCGCATGATTGCGAAAGAATTATCTTATCAGGTTTATTTTCTAAAATAATCATAAGCAATTGAAAACTATGGGTATCTTATTCCCTGACTTTTAGGACATTTTTGGGTTTCTACTGACTTTTCCCTGACAGCATACAAATTTCCTTGACTTTTCCAGGTTCTCCCTGACCACTTTGAACCTTGTTATACAAGCCGCAACAGAAGCTATGCACTTGTTTAGTAAATCTAAGCTGTTTATTCATTTAATTGAAACTGATGTATATCTAAACTTAGGGGTCCATTAATTACGTGAGATATTCAGGGGGGACGGAGGAGGTCGAGCCGAATCTTACCCAATCTCACGTGGGAGAAAGGGGAGTCTCGGCATATATCACGTAATTTTTTTTCCAGCCAAAAATAGTGTAAAATTACGATTGGGTTAAATTAAATTAAAACCCGTTTTTTTTTGTCTAAATTATTACAAAATCTGACACAATAATATTCATCGCCGCAAAGCAGTACAGCAACCCTTCGATTGTTTAAGTAAGTATTAAGTTTACTATTCACAGCGATGCACGGACAGGTTTCATTGTTCATTGTTTTGTTTACGGCCGTAAAGATTTCGTGACACAACAACTCAGTCAACGTTATCACTCATTTAAATTACTATTACGCCATCATATAAAACAAGATTTTGGTCAGAATAATGTTCAATAATACAGCGTGTGCGGGTCTACCTACATCTTGGGTGCGCTTCTGTTGAGGTGCAAGAGAGAGGGCAACTGCCTGCACCAGCGAACGTGGGGAAGGCCAACAAAGCATGCGACTTGGGCGCTCAAGCTTTCTTTATCAGGTTTGCGTGGTTGTTGGCTTTCTCTCTCGCACCTCAGTGGAAGCGCATACGAGATGTGGTCTTGTTGACGCTGTATATGCTTTTTGAAAGCCTTGAGTTATGAGCATATGTATAATAATTTACAACGGTGTCAAAATAAATCATTACCGTCTGAGTAGTAATAATATGCTTCTTTCTAGCTCCATAAAACCTAGCCACCCCCTTGACCGCTATATTGTTTGATTCGGTAGCGCCTGAAGTAAAAATAATCTCCTTTGGGTCTGCATTTATAAGGCTAGCCACTTGCGCCCTGGCTTTTTCAACTGCTTCTTCCGCTTCCCAGCCATAAGAGTGAGTTCTTGAGTGTGGATTACCGTAGTTTGAGGTTAGGTAGGGTAACATTGCATCCAGGATTCGGGGGTCCTAAAAAGAAAATAACCCCTTAGTGTTACGCTGATATTTTTTTTAAAGTAAAATAAAAAAAAAATTTTGGAAAACTTTTTTTACTATGAACTCATTAAGTCTCCGCTACAGTACTTTTTAACCAATCAAAATGTGTTTTATTTGACAGATCACCATGGCAACACATGTATTTTCCGGATTTTTTTTCGCTTGGGTATTTAACCAACAATGAATAAAATCGGAGTTTTTAAAAATTGTTTAGTTTAAATTTCTTTACTTAAACGTGTTTACACTTCGCAAAAGCGCAGTTGAACAAAATTAGAACTATTTTTTATAAACTTTTATTTGACACATGTTTTTCATATTTTTCTGCCACCTCCTTTCTTCTTAAAGGCAAAAAAGGTTTTTCTACCACTTAACTTTAAAGTTTAAGTAAAATTAAAGAATATACTAAGTCTTAAAATAGTGTACATTTTGTACACGCCACGCCGCGACGCCACACAGAGCTTTTGCTAAAAATCTGACACTGACAGCTTCGGAATACTTTTTTACTTAGTTTCCCTGGAAACTAAATAACCAAGTCAATCAAAACTTTAAGTTTCGCTGGTGTCTTGTCAAGGAAAAAAATAGGCATTGTTAACAGTCAAAATATATAATTTAAAAATAATTATTTAAACACAATTTGGTTTACCACTTTCTTACCGACTAACATACAGGGTCAAAGTAAATCCTGAAACTGTTTCTCGCTCATGAATATTTTTAGAAAATTATCCCTCGTCTTCGACCTGGGATAATTTTCAAAATATTCATGGGCACGTAAAATTTCCGGAAATAATTTAACCATTTCTGGTATTACTAGTACAAATTTTTTGCCTGTCATTTTAAGCCAATCAGATGTCTTTGTTTTGACAGTTTTCATGACAACAACCCGAATTTTTCGGAAATTTTTTCCTGTACGTGACCCAGATTTAAAATTAATTTTCATGGCTTGACAACTTTCACGTGCAGATGTCATAATAACAGTGGCGTAATGATATTGATTGACAACATCGTCGGTTAATACTTTCAAACGATTGTACGTTGTGCAATTGATTTTATTATTAAAACTTTTATATTTTTTTCTGTTTCCTTCACGACCAACTCAAACGTCAATATGGAGATTAACTTAGAACCGTATTCGTAGTTCCGCCTTGAAGGGAGCCTTGAAGTTTCCTTGCCGGCAGCCTTCGAAGCATATTTCGATTTTTGTATTCATAGTCCCTTCGAGGGAGAGGTGACTAGGCAACCCCGCAAACACCAGACCGTCCACCAGTCCGTTCTTTTTCTTTGACCGCCAGAAAGAGATAGAAATATCCCAAATGTAACAGCACAGCTTTCAGTCAATTATATATATATAGTCAAATATTTTTTTTGTTTAGTTTTTATCTGCCAGGTTACAAATGAGAAGAAAGTAGAGGGTAAAGTGGACCTATTACAATTCAGAAGTTACCGCAGTAGTTTTCTATTTAAAATTTTAAGTTCGTTATTGACCTTATAACTTTAAGTCAATATGACTTTTATAAAAAGTACGTCAAAGAGTAGCAAAAGTGTCATTATTAAACATGGTTTCATTTGACGTCGATATCGCATTTCGTTCAAGAAAGAGGTGCGCAAGTCGTATACTCATAACTCTGTACTGGCCAAACCTACTTTTTTTAAAAGTTAAAATTTTAAATAGGGAATTAAAATATCTTTTAAATAAGGTATTACTCGTCCCCTCTTTACATTTAAAATTTTACAGTAGTTAGTGACCTTAGGGTCTTATGCCAATATGACGCTTATTAAAAATACGTCAGAAAGTTGCAAAAGTGTTATCATTAAACATGGTTTTATTTCATGTCGATATTTCAATTCGTTCAAAAGAAAGAGGAGGTGCGCAAAACTATAGTCGAAAATACTCATAACTCGGTTAGTGGCAAACCTATTTTTTTTTTAATAATATTTTAAATAGGGAATTAAAATACCTATTTAAAATTTTTAAGTAGTTAGTGACCTTATAGTCTTAAGTCAATATGACGCTTATAAAAAAACGTCAAAAAGTAGCAAAAGTGTTATCATTAAACATGGTTTTTATTTGAAGTTGGTACCTCAATCCGCTCAAGAGTTAGTAGGGGGTTCGCACTGTATAATAATAATAATCAACACTATTCTATTTTTTCTGGATTGGTTTCTATAGGGTGGTTCAAAAAATTTGTCACTTTTTGAACACGCTATCTATAACTTTAGACGCAATTGGCTGATTTTCGAAATTTTTACCTGTTTCTATAGACAAAAGTTGAAACTTTACTGACGCGACTCAAAATTTAACAAATGTCAAAAATCCCTGCGCAAAATTTTTGTTCGACCGTGGACTTGATTTTCGTTAATGAAGCAAAAGCCCCATACTTTCTTCGCCTACCGAGTCATGACTTATCTAAATTGATTATAAGATAAAAAAGTTATTCAAATTTTAAATCAATAGACCAAAAATTGTGATGTCTGTAGGAAGGTGCTAGCATAACTTTTTGAAAATTTTAGGCTTGTTTATAATGAATTAAAAAAGAAGTAAAAAAAACTCCAAATCAGTTACTTCAATCGAAAAGAATCTAAAAACAAAAGATCAAAAGATCTTGGGTGGAAATAACGAAAATTCAAACATGGATGAGCATCCCACAAAGGACACCCAAAGGACCAAAGCGAAAGGAGAAATGATCAAACGATGTTTCGCCCTGGGCAACCAGCGTGGGCTCATCAGTGGGTTCACTGGTCACCCTCCCCAAACATCATTAAACACCATCATAAACTTTGATTCCCAACTTTGAAGTACTCACAAATAGGAATCGTTTCGCACTGGTACTTATAAGTCACCTGATGCGGGTTCGTCCTGGCGTTTTAACATTTCCAATAGGATTATGCTCCCAAGGCAATTAAAACAAAAAAGAAGTAAAAAAAAAGCTCCAAATCAGTTACTTCAACCGAAAAGAATCTAAAATCAAAGGATCAAAATATCTTGGGGGGAAACAACGAAAATTCAAACTTGGATGCGGTCCTTTAGGTGTCCCTTGTGGGTGTTCGCGCAAAATACTTTCTGTTTCGAGGTCGTTGACCTCAATCAACATAATTTACCACAACTTAGTATTTTTCTTCCATTTTTTAAACCCAACAACACTTATCACAAAAAAAAAACAAAAAACAACCTTAAAAAGCCATAACCAAAAAGTGAACCCAAGTCCAGAGTCTGGCTATAAATTGTAAATACCAAAAGCAAATCAACTGATCCGTTACGTCACCATTTCTCCTATTTTGGTTAAAACCCTTTTCAAAACTCAAAATCACACGTCTGTACCAACAGGTTTTTATTGTCGATGTGTCGTTTGATAATATATAAATAGCGAACATTGACATTTTGGTTTGTTGTTGTGTTGTTTGTTTTTTAATTTGGTAAATAATCTCCAAAATTGAGTTCGGGATGGTGAAATAATCAGAAAATCATTATTAGATTTTTTATATTCTTCGACATGATTTTCGATAATTTCCCCATTCCTTAATAAATTACTACAGAAAATGTCATTTATGACACGTTTTCAATGTTACAGCTTTACTTTTAAAGTAATGATTTTTTTATATATATATTTTAAGGTTTTTTTCAAATAACCCGGAAACTAAAGCTCCCACGAATTTGGACTTTATAACAAAATTTGTAGTCCATATTCATAGAAACTTAAATCTGAAAACCATATATCGCTACTTAGTTTTGTTGCAAAGTTACAATTTTTTAAATATTTTATCCCCCTGTTCCCTCCTTCAACCCCCCACCAGCCTACCCAGAAGTTAATCAGTTTATGGACAGCCGATAGAGGATTTTTTTACCAAATTTCGTTAAAATCGATTAAGGCGGTGTTGAGTTATCGTGTATACAGACAGACAACAGACCGACAACTTTTTTTTCGTCGATTAAGGTATTTTGGAACCTTAGTAATTCATTTTTGATAAAATTAAGAAAAGTCAAAATTTTACGATTTTAATAGTCCCCTATTGGTATGGTGGACTAAAAATACTGTGTTTTTGGCATTATATAAGGAACAGACTGATGAAAGTCGGAGGAAAGCATAAAAGATAAAAACCATACAGTAAAAATTCCCTGATTTCCATGACTTGGGACCCATTCTCTGAGTTTTCCAGGTAACTTTTTAAATTCTCTAACTTTTCCAGGTTTTCCAGGTTTCCCTGACCAGTTTCAACCCTGATATTGAAATTGGTTCGGGGAATTTGGAATGAACAGTACAGTCCATTCCATTTTTATTTAGACATAACCTAATCTCATTTTCCACAGAATTTTAAGTTGCCAAAATCAAAATACCCTAGATTTTGGTAATCGGCATTATAACTACACTGCTAATCTTAAATCACTCCAAATAACCCCTTATATTACGCTTTGTTATGAATCAAATGCACCAGAGTGAAACAATATGATGCCAGGGATACTTTATGAATGAAAACTGAATATGCCTGTTAAAGCGCTTATGATAACCGTTTTTATTTGTATACTGAATATAACAAAGAAAACGCGATGCAGATCCAATATGCCTGAGAGAAACCAAGACTGGTGAGCGAATCTATCCAAAAAATAATAATGGATTGAAATTCAATTTAGACGTTTCAAAATGCATGACCGGCTTTTAATTTTGCGTATTTTTTATAACAAGCTGTTATTTAACTTCACCTCTATCTATGATGTTTATATGTTCGGGTCAAATCTTGCAACTCAATTTTGACTAACTTCTAGATGTCCGATTGAATTCAAATTTGGTATGCGATTATAGTTCCGGTGACAATACAATAATATGGTATTTAGGCACCTTCCCCAAGGGAGGTAGGAACGACTAAATTTGTCCGGTTTCAACGAAAATTGGTATGCGAGGGTTTTTGGGGATAAGGAATACGAATTTTTGATCAGATTTTGAAAATTCCATATAGCAGAATCAAGATGGGCGATTATTGGTCATATTTTAATTTCAATTTATTATACACTACATTTGCACAGGTTAAGTACATTATAGCTAGTCAAAAAGTTATACAATAAAAAAAAATTAAACAAGAGTCTGTTAAGTTCTACATCAAATTAAAGAAGCTCCCAACGTAGAAAAAAAAAGGTAAGTAAGTAGCGAGCAATCAGTACAAGTAATTTCTTTAAATGATAATAACAATGTTGTTAGATATTAAAGTCTGACCTTAAATAATCATCTGTGCTGTAAAAGCAAAACTTGAGTTATGTACTGTTTTGGGTAGTTTATTAAAAATGTACAAGTCAAAATAACTTTTCTTGCTTTTTATTAATTAAAATTCTGGTATTTCTAACAACAGCTCTTCATATTATAATAATGACTCGTTTTTGCATAATAAACGCACTTTCTGTGGAGTTGAGTGGAAAAGACCAAAGTAACAAATTCTCATGGTTTCAAAATTAATAAAAGATTTTAGTCTACGCAACAAGAAAATAAGACTTGCAAGCTCAGAGCATAAAACGTCTACGTGTGCAGTCCAATTCAAACTATCGTTAATCGTTATGCCTAGGTTTGACACTTTTTCCTTTAGAGAGACGATTGTCTGTAAGAATGACTAAAGTTTGAGTCTTGTCAGCATTTTGTAGAAGACCATTGGCTGATAACTATTTCTGAGCTTTGAGAACCTTTCCATTGAAAATTTGATCTAAAGCAGCAGCTTGCTGTAAGAGACAAAGGGTGTGTCATCAGCAAAGTTGGCAATTGGTGTGTTGGTCATGTAATAAAAAAGATCGTTAATAAATACAATGAATAATAATGGTCCTAAAATAGAGCCTTGAGGAACTCCATTTTTAATAATTTTAATGTCTGAAGTTTGACCATTTTTTCGACATATTGGTGACGGAGACTAAGATAAGATTCGACCAGTTTAAGAGGAATTCCCCTGAGTCCACAAAATAATTTATTTAACAAAAGATCATAAGGAACGCAATCGAACGCCTTAGAAAGATCATACAGGGACAACGCACAATGCTCTTCTTTCTCCAGGCCATCGATCACGTCCATCAAGATCCTATGCACAGCCTTTGTTGTTGAGCATCCCCCATGATAACCGAATTGTGTTTCACAAAAATTTTTATTTTTAAATAGAGTTAACCTGTCTTTTAAGATGCGCTCTATAAGTTTCTCAAACAGAGGAACTATGCTAATCGGACGATAGTTATCAAGAATATTTTTGTCTCCTTTTTTTGTAAAGAGGAACGATTTTACTTGTTTGAAAACATTGGGAAAAAATTCCAGTTTAAAAGCATTTGTTAATTAGTAAAGTTAGCGGATCTAAAAGTATTTCTAAAGTGTTTTTTAGAATTTTATGATTTAAACTATACATATTTGGTGATGGAGTTTTGTTCATTTTATAGAAAGGTTCCGTAATTTCTTCTTTGATCGTCGGGTGCAAAAAAATGTGTTTGAACTAAACAGGACATGAGTTAAAGGGTCTATATTAAAATTGCCTAAAGGTAAGCGTTTTATAACCTCAGTCGCTACGTTCAAAAAGAAATTATTAAAATCATCCGGTGTTGGGTTCGTATTTAAGGAATTGACAAGGTTGTTTTTATTTAGATTATCGTTTCCAAGCCTCTTTGGACTTACTTTTTTAATTTAATAGATATGAGTTGCAGGAATCTCTTTTGGCTTTGGAAATTGCCTTTTTATAATCTTTAAGTTGATGTTTGTAAATTTGCATAAAAAGTGGAGTTCCTTTAACCAAACTAATAGTAAGTAATGCAGATACCTAATTCTGAAATTCTTTGAGTTCTCCATTATACCAATTCAGATTTACAACGGAAGAACTTTTGTTTGGATTTACTTTTCTAAAAGGGAAAAGTCTTCGTGTCTATCAGTATAAAGTTTAATTAAAAACTCAGCCATGAAGTCCGTTGATTCACTTTCAAAAAAATAGGACCAGTCGGCCGTATTAAGATGTTGACTCAACTGACTTAGACCCGAAGATGTTATAAATCTTTTATACTCTGTCATCTCTGGATTTTGTATATATCTTTTTGTATCTTTATGGTCAGAAAAATCTGGTTCTAAATTTTCTGACTTAAATTTGTCACTGATGTTTGTAAAAATGTTATCAATAAAATTACTTATGCCAGTCGCTTTATTTATACGCGTCGGCTCAAAAATAGTTTGATTCAGACCAACGGAATTCATCAAACACTTCATTTTCTGTACCGTAGGCAATGATAACATTTCAAAGTCTACATTAAAGTCACGCAATAAAATTAAAGTTTTGTTTTTCTTTTTTCTCAGTACGGAATTAAGAATGCCTTCCAGATTTCGTATATAAACATCAAAATCACCCCGCTGACCTGACCTATATGAACATATAATGATAAATTATTTGAGCTCAATTCCACAAAACTCTGAATGAAACTCCTGGTTAAAATTAGAAAAATCTAAAGGTTTAAACGAAATTCTATCCCTCACAAAAATTGCGATTCTACACTTTAAATTTACTTTTCTACAGAAAAAAGATGCAAGATTGTCATTTGAAATTTTCATTAAATTAATAAATTTTTCTTTGAGATGATGTTCTGAAACACACAGAATATCAAATTTAAAATTTATTAAAATTACAGGTAAAACATCTATTTTATTGACTTTGAACGTTCAGATGAAACACACTAAAAAAAATTATTTTTTGTTTCCAAGTTTTTCAAGGTAAAATCATTGTCTTTTTTTGTTGATATGACGTCACTGCTATAATATAACTTGTAGTGACGAAAAAATGGACCCCTTCTCAAAACAGTTGTTTTTTTTTAGATTTTTGCGTTTGTGTCTTTTGATTTTCATTAACAGGTCTTTCGTTTCCTTTCTCAGATAGTGTTTTTCTCAAACGCAGGTGCCTCTTCGATATTTTTTAGAGCTGTCTTGAGTTGACCTTGAAATCTTTCGCAAATTGCTTTCGCCAAAAACCATAACCCACCTGACCTAACATATGACCCATATCTCGAATAATTTGTTGGCCGCAATACCAAATTGCAATCCAATGCTTTGCTCTTTAAAATATCATTGTTATATGCAAATTTCAAACCCGAATTATTATCGCGGGAGATGCCAAAATTTCTATTGTAGTTATGTTCTTCATATTGGAAAGGTTGAGTCAGAGGAATAATATTTTTTATTTTATGTTGATCTATAAGTTCTAAAAATTTGATATGCGATTTATTAGGCCACAAAATAAGGAGATCATCAGTTCCAAGATGCAATTTGGTTTAGTTATTTTTGAGGATAAGAAGTTAGATTTTGTTTTGCTTATTTTTTTTAAATTAATTTTGGCGTTTTGTTCTTTTGTTTCTTTAGTGTAACATTCTCATTTGGTTTCTTTAATGACTTGTTTTGTTTATTTCTTTCTTGCTAATTTCGGGTAATTAACTTTTCCTCACATTTTTGTTTCTCACTTTCCAAAAAGCACAACTTCACGTTCCTTAAGACAAACTAACTCCGTGTAAAATTCATTTTTATCTGTCGCCTCGTTCTTATGCTTCTTGATCCGTGATGACAGATTTTCGATTACCATTTTTTGTTCTTCGATTTCAATAATGTAGTTTTGTTCTTTTTCAAAAATGTCAATTTACATGTTCTGCTAACCAATTTTAACTGACTTATACACATCCGATTTTCTTCAAATTTGGTATGCGTTTAAAGTTCCGGTAACAATACAATAATATTGTATTATTATGCACGCCCTCCCGTCCCTACGATGGGAGTGGAGGGGGAAAACACCTAAGTTTGTCCGATTTCAACCAACCAAAATTGGTATACGGGGGTTTTTGGGAGTAAGGAATACGAATTTTCGATCAGATTCAAATTGGACGATTTTTGGTCATGTTTTCCTAACCAATTTTAACTAACTTATACAAATTCGATTTGCAATATGGTATGCATTTATAGTTCCGGTGACAATACAATAATATGAAGTGGAGGGGGAAGAGATTTAGTTTGTTCGATTTCAATCAAAATTGGCATACAGGGGTTTTTAGAGAAGGTGATTTTGAATTTCTGATCAGATTTAAAAATTTCAATATCAATTTTACGTAAAAAAATATTTTCAAATACAAGCTTTTATAAAATATAAAGTGCGCTAAAAAACAGAAAATAGTTTTTAGCATTCTGATATCATATGGGCGCAAATTAAAACTAACATTGTCCATCCATATGTCAGAGAAATGTTAGGATAGCTTGGGTCGAGTTGGGTTGGATTTACTTACCATTGCATTTCTCTGCTTTATAGTGAATTCAGATTCTTGCAAACAATTATAATATAATGAATAACATAAATTTATCAAGTCCAAACTTCGTAAAATGCGCCCATCGCTTTTTTTTATTATATGATATCAAAATGCTAAAAAAAACTTCTACTTTTTAGTGCAATAAAACAAGTTAAAATCTGATCAGAAATTAGTATTCCTTGTTCCCAAAAACCCTCGTATACTAATTTTGGTTGACATCGGAGGAACTTAGGTGTTTTCCCCCTTCAAGGGGTGTCTAATAATACCATATCATTGTATTGTCACCGGAACTATAAACGCATACCAAATTTGAATTCAATCGGACATCTAGAAGTTAGTCAAAAATCTTGTAATAATACGCTCAATGTTTTCTAATTTTGAGAAAAAAATAATTTGGTGGGTGGGTGAGGAGGTGTTGATATATGTGAAAATTCATAAGTTTTTAACTCTGTGTTTCGGACTTCTATTGTCTATGACGTTTCGATCAGTACAATCTCTAATCGAAACGACGTGTATAAATACAATATAGACAATGGAAGTCTGAAACACAGAGTTCATTTCAAACACATCATTGTCTCAAAATTTCAAACAATCATAATTTTTTATTCAAAGCTGCGGTTTTATAAATTTAAGCTTGGTCATGGTGTTAATGTAAATTCACAACAACTAAGACTGCTACTAATATGCAGTTTTTAGATTTAAAATAACAAACTACTTCCTAATATTACAGGGAATTATGAACAGATTTTCATCGATCTTGCTACTCTTGCAGCTATATGCCTAATATGCCCTTAAAAATGACCGATGCGTGCGTTCACCATGCCTGTGCCCCAAACAATGTCTGAGCTACATTTATTTGAGATTTCATAACCAGCCCCTTCTATGATGTAGAGTTCGCACTATTTACGTTTATGTATTGGATCAACACTTGCGGCCCTGGCCATATCTAGTACAATGTGATCAACTGTCTTACGATAACAATAACAAAATGGCAAAAAAATGGTTCAAAAACCCACTATTTTAATCAATACTCATGAGAAAACTTAAACTAAACGAAATAGAAAATTTTCTGAATGCGGCCCTGTCCGTAGTGTCAGGAATCTAGGGAGAAAAAAAACTAAACGTCTGACTGAAAATTATCGTTGACATTTGACGTCAATCAATGTGGATAAACTTCGGGTGGAAAATACTGTACAACATTAACAAAACAGCCTACTACTACTGTCACCAATTTGAAATAGTTTTTAGTAAAAAATTTTCTTACCGAATCTTGAATTATTTCCGAACATTTTTTCGAGGTGCGGATTTTTAAAATTTACCCGTGGCTCCAGCCAAGAGAAATTTTCTTAAAAATTTCGCAAGCAAGACAACCAGCAAAAATTTTTATTTTCAAGGGTGTTTTGAAATAATATCTTTACTTACCAGAGGAGTGGTTGCCTGAGCATCAAGATAAAGGGCCCTTCCTTCAAAATTCGTATCGATTTTGAATTTATTGTCTAAAAAATAAAAATTACGTAAAACATTCATTTAATCAAGATGTTTTAATATCTACCTAATGCGTAATATGTACAGGGTTTCCCATTTTCGATGGGATTCAATGGAAAACTCCGTTGTTATTGAAGATAGATAGTATTAACATTTTTATTTTATCCCTTGTAGTTTTTGAGCTAACAGGGGAAAGTTGAAAAATGCTCGGAATTACCAATTGATGATATCTCCCTTAATTTAAGACATAATTGAGTTCTGTCAAAATATGTCTGTGGCAACCTTTTTATAAAAACACAATGGTGTTTTTGAAATTTTAATCCGACGTTTCGTTTCGTAGATACCTTCATCAGGATCAAAAAGTTAAATACGGACCAAACTATTTTACTTCATATTTGAAGTTTCGATCCCGAAAATAATCATCTTTAGTGCATTTTTTTCTGGTACGGCCCTGTTAATTTAAATGATTTTTTTTGGGACCATTCATATTTAACTACTATATAGTAGTCCAAGATATATTACATGAATATAACGGGTGAACCGAAAAAAAAACGGACAAATTTTTTTTTGCTATAATTTTACCCATTTCAATTTAAAAAAACTGTATTTATAAGACAAATAAGCCTTTGAAAAAAAAACACTAGCGGAGAAAATCAAATGTCTACCTTTTTTAAACCTCTTTTTGTTGTATTTTGGCAATTTTTTAAATAAAAAAAACAAGGTGCGCATTTGATTTTGTGCGCCCTTTTGGATTTAAATGTGGCGGCAGAGTGAATGTTTTTTTTTTTCAAAAAGCTTATTAAATTTGTCTTATCAATAGATTTTTTTTTATTGAAATTGGTACTTATAGCAATGTTATGAAGTAAAACATTTTGGTCCGTATTTAACTTTTAACGTCGGATTAAAATTTCTTAAAAGGTTACCACAGAGATGTTTTTACAGATCTCAATTATCTCTTAAATTAAGGGAGATATCATCAATTGGTAAATCCAACCATTTTTCAAGTTTCTCCTGTAGTTCAAAAACTACAAGAGACAGAATAAATCTGTTAATACTATTTTTTAAAGCTCAAAAAAAAGGTGGTCCAATTTCCAGGGGATTGTGCAATTTTAGGTATTTATAAGGGAGATAGCGAAAAAGTAATATACATGTTACGGACTTGATTTTTTAGGAAATTATTAATAGTGAAAACCGAATGTCAGTATTTCAACCCGTTTTTGAGCTACAAGGACTTTTTGAAAAATGTGCGTATTAGAATTTGGCCTATAACTTTTCCTTTTCTATAGATAACACTAGCGAACAAATTCCACCTTTTTTTGTTTCTTGATCAAAAACTATTTTTTTTGGGTCCAACTACACCGAAGTAACGAAAAAATACTAATTAAAGATTTAAGTTGGCCCGCAAAAAAAACTATATTATTTGTTACAAATGAACACTTTGGCACAGGAATTGAATTGATTGAACCAAATTTTGGTATGTTGTAGATGTTGAGGTCCTAATCACACTTTAAATTGACCAAAACAAAAATCGCACGACTAGTTTCCAAGATACAGGGGTTTATTTAATAGTGCTAAGAAATAAGCCAAGTGTGAATATTATCACAAAAAATTAGTTTTTGCTGCAATATTGCTTTCCACAAGAGTTTATGCGACTAAATAAAAATTAAGTGGGCCATAACTGCACCAAAAAGTCATTTCGTATACCAGGGAGCCTTGAGAAGTACCAAAAAGTTATTAGTAAAGAATTAAATTGTTTTTTTTTGTATAGTACAAAATATAGATAAAATACCAAAATTCACTGAAAAATAATATTTGTACGTGGTACACCATAAGATTTTTTTTTATTACGAGGGTATTGTAAGAAGTACACAAATCAATCAGAATTTTAATATTTGCACTAAAAAAGGTTTCTTGTGGGAATATTGTAATAAATAAAAATTAATAGTGTCCGTTTGTATGCCGGCGACACTCAAGAAGTACTAAAACCTATTAATACGTTACAAAATAGGAAAAACATGCGAGGGAAAATAATACTATTAATTACTCATCATAAGATTTTTACAACGGAGGTACACAACAACAATCATTATTTTAATATTTGCAAAAAATTGTTTTTTGTGGCAATATTACCGGCGAGAAGAAAATAAAAATTAGTGTTGTCAGTTGTATAATAATATTTTTCATTTGAATTTTCTTTTTATTTCGTACCATTACAAAAAGGAAAAACCAATTAATACTTTACTAATAAGTTTTTGGTACTCTGCAAGGGTCCCAGGTATACCAAATGATTTTTTGGGGCAGTTATGGCCCTCTTAATTTTTATTTAGTCGCATAAACTTTTGTTGAACGCAATATTGCGGCCAAAACAAATTTGTGCTAATATTCACATTTCGTTTATTTATTAGCACTATCAAATAAACCCATGTATCATCGAAAATAGTCGTACGATTTTTTTTTGGTAAACGTAAAGTGTGATGAGGACTACAACATACCAAAATTTAATGTCGAAACTACTTTTTTTGGGTTTTTCGCCACTAAGTTAAGGAAATATTTTCAAAAATATGTTAAAACCCACTGCGTAAATTCCTTAACTTAGTGGCGAAAAACCCAAAAAAAGTAGTTTCGACATTATGAATCCGCCACAAACATATAGATTTTATTTATACCAAAATTTAGTTTAATTCCTTTATAGGCATACAATGAATATACAAAATACATATAACCATATATTTTTAATTTAACAAAATCAATTCAATAGCACACTTTTATTATTGAATCTACAGTTTAGACACTCATTTTGCGCCTCTTAGCCTGCATTTTAAAAGTAGCGTCTGAGGCATCTCTCGTAATACTCCGGCAGAAGTTGGCTAACATCTCACAGTTCCATTTCCCTGTTACTTTCTTTCCATGTTTAAGATATTTTGGTGGAATCTCTCACCGTGCTCTTCACTTACAGCATCACAATTTTCAAGAAAGTAATCCAGATGAGAATCAAAGAAAATTAATTTTTAACAGGTTACATCCTAGATTTTGGTAACACAGAAGAAGTTTGACAACCAGGTCTTTATAGTTCTAATTTTTAATTTGTTGAAAGCATTTCAAATGCATTCCAAGCATCTTTTTCCTTGCCTTGAAGTATGGAATCGAATTACGCATCACCGAAAAGTTTCTTAATCTGGGGACCCAAAAATATTCCCTCTTTAATTTTAGCGTCAGTGATTCTAGGGAACCTTTCTTTTAAATTTTGTATAAGTCCTAATTTTATATGGAGTGGCTGTAATAAAATCTTTTCTGGGGGAACTGGTTACATTTTTTTCCTGGCTCAAAAGAGTCTCTTGGTGGCCACATTTTCTTTTTATTGTAATCGGATTGTGCTCGACTGTCCCATTCGCAGAGAAAGCAACAGTGTTTGTTCTAACCTAGCTGCATTCCAAGCAAAATTGCCACAACTTTTAAATCCCGACAAATTTGCCATTTACATATTTCATATCGTAAAGTCTCTAGAAGCAACGTTCCGTTTAATGAATCCACTCTGTTCGCTATGACTATAGTAGGTATAGTGTAAGCTATGGTGATCTTGCGAAAAACAAGAAAATAAATGCTCAGATTTAAAACAAATTTTATATCTTTGGTTTTAGACCCTCCTAAAAGGGCCTGTTTCGGATCTGCAGTCTAACAAAGATTCTAAAATAACATACGCCGGAATAGTTCAGAATTGTGCGATAATTTCAGCGCCCGTGGCTACTGATGCTGGGGAAACCGCTGTTGACACTGAGAATACTTCTGCTGTGAGCAAGTTAACTGGTCAAAATAACAACGAAATGTCACTTACGAAGGGTACTGCACAACCAAATTCTGAAATATCCGGTGTTCCTGTTTCACAGAAAAAATGGCTTTATATTGAAAGAGTTGCCGAGTTTATCAATTCAGATGATGGTCAGAAGGAAGTTGTAGCAGAAAATATTAAAAGCTATGTAATGCGCAAATCTGGGATTTCTTCTGATGGAGATGTGGCAGTGTTCTGGCTAAGTTGTAAATACGGGGTGAAATCATTTAAAATAGGAATAATAGATAGCAACTTTGGTCAACTAAAATACTTAAATTTCTGGCTACACAATGTGGTGTTCCGAGTTTTTGAATTTAGTCCACGTCAAAATTTTTCAGGGCAACAAAAATTAACAATTTACAAAACAATATATCCTCACTTGGATATTGTGGATCCTTTATCCATTTTATGAATAGAGGTCAAATAGAAACATTGCAAAAAATACAAAACAGAGCGATGAGGACCATTTTGCTATGTAAAAAGAGAACACCAGTTAGGACAACGCTAGAAACCTTAAACTTTCTTAATGTTTCACAAAGAGCTGCATTTAACGTATTAAAGTTTGTTTACAATTTAAAATGTGGATCACTACCAGAATATTTAAGTGATGAAATTAAATATGTACATGCAAAACTTTTATATTAATTACATTTTTACAGATTGGCTTCGGTTATTTAATTCTTTACCCAAAGAAGCAAAAGAGGCTACAACTTTACGATCTTTTAAAAATTACTGCATTAATATTGTTAAGGCCCAGATAGTATAGTATCAAGTGGTATAAATTTAGTATTATTAATTTATTGTTTGCTGTTGAATCTGGTGAAATTATTTTTTCTTCTTTACTTATATATATTTTTTAAGGTCTTTTTAAATAGACATAATATTAAATTTATTTGTTTAGGCTATGTAGAAACTGCTGTTTTTTTATTGTCATATAATTTAAAAAGTAAATATGTTTTAAATATGATTTCTTAAAGTATTATTTTATAACTGTTTTTACATTGTGCTTATATGTTGTTTTTCTTTTCTTTAAATTTAAAATTTAGAAACGTGACTTTTTTATTGTTTCTTGTTCTGTCATGAATTAATTACATATGAATTACATTTTTAATATGGCTTTTAAGTGATTATTCTATAATTATTTTATAACTATTTCGTTTAATTTACAAATGTTATTATTTATAGAGGTAATTAACTTTAATAATAATGTAGTTTATTCATCATCTTGCATTAGTCTAGGATGCCTTAGATAAATTGTACTTGTAAATTGTAAACCATTGTACTCATGAGAGCTAATTGTAAAGAAATTATATATATACAAGCGTGGCTAAACCGAGGGCTAAACGCAGAATGACACTGGAAGACTTAATTTTAAATGGCAATAATTTTGTGGCCAGCACTGCAAATGGAGTGTATGAAATTCACTTAAATTCAGAAAATCTTTCTAATAAAATAAGCCGCATAGAACTATTACTTAATAAATTTGAACCATAGTTCTTTTGATAAATACAAATTAATTGCCTCACTTTGCAGAGGTGACCACTGGTGGTTTTACTATTTTCATAAAAGATAATACCAATTTTCGTTTTAAGGTTATTTGTATTGACAGATTTGTCCACAAATCGTATTTTAAGTGTGCTGCGACTGAGTTTAGGCTTAATAAGAAAAAAATTGTTTCGGCAACTATATATAGATCTACAGAAAAGATTTGTGGCGTAGAGGGCAAAGGGTGAGGGGAGCATTAGACTGGTATTCTAGAGGTACCGGGTTCAAATCCTGTACGAGGAAAAACTTTTTTCCGCTTTATTCCCTCACCCTTTGCCCTCTACGCCACAAATCTTTTTTGTAAATTTATTAGGGAGCTAAATTTTCCCCTTTATTTTGTATATATAGAACGTCTGCCCTAACATCTGTATCAGATTTTCATACTTTTATTAAGCTGTTAAATGAATTTTTGTGTTTTCTGCAAAAGAATTTTGATTTTAATGTAGATAATCTTAATTATTTGAAAAGTATATACAGCCAAATGCCAATTACAGATACATCATACTCAAATGTGTGTTTAAGAATAAATGCCTTAAATTTATATTATTATTATAAATTATTTAATCATTAACAATGTCAATTATCAACTACAAATTGGCAATTTGTTATCAATTACTTTTTTTTAAATGCTTAAGATTAACATTGCCAAATTGATAAATTGGTGAGCTCTTGTACATATTTGTTCTGAGAAAAGCTAGATAAAATGTTTCTTTGTTTCCAAACATTTTAAAAAAGATATACTTTAAAAATTTTCGTTGTACACCCTCATGATTTGCCCAAATGTTGTATTGTGGAGACCAAATTATATTTCCATATTCTAATATTGGTAGGACTAATGAGTCAAACAAATATAAACTTTATCCACATTTAAGTTTCTGGTGTTCCGTGTTATTAACCCTGTTACTTTTTGAGCAATTTTAATTTTCACACTAATGTGGTTGGAATATGACAAATTTATGTAAAAAATGACCTCTAAATCTTTTTGGTTTTCCACTCGTTTGAGTACTGCATTATAAACTTTGTAGTCAAAAGCGGGCCGAAGTGGATCGCAGGCTCCTGCACGAATCCTCGCGAAAAGCGTTTCTGTGCACAAGGCTGCGATCCATTTCGGTCGTCTTGGCGCCTCTGTTCCGTACGTATATTACTTTATGGTCAACGTTAATAACATTCCGGTTAAGGGTATATGACATACATGCACACTTATCTGGATGTAAAAAAAAAAATTCTTGATACCAATCAGAAACATTTGCAAAATCATTCTTCTAGATTCACAGTTTAGATGTGAGTTCTTTGATCCGCTGGACAGTAAGCTTGTCGAGAGGGTGATCCGGGTCAGTAGAAAAAGTAATATTCTTATATAATAACATACCACATACTTAATTTAACTCCTCAACCACTCCAGCGATCCAAGAAGTCTTCTCGAGTCTGAAAAGTCTGAGGCATTAATTGCTTTAATAGAAAAATTAACATATATATTTTTTAAGTTTTTATCTTAATTTTATTTTATAGGTTAATAAACAATATGCACCCGCTCCGCAACCACTCCAGCGATCCAAGAAGTCTCCTTGAGACTGCAAAGTCTGAGGCATTAATTGCTTTAATAGAAAAATTAGCATATATATATTTTTTAATTGTCATTATATAAATTACATGTTCAAAATATTTGTTTATAAAAAAAAAATTTAATGAGGGTATCAATGAAAATTTAAAACATCATACTGAATTGTGAAGATTAAAATCCAGAAGTAGATTACTCAGGACATTGTTAAAGATAGTGAGAAACTTAGAAACCTTTTTTGGTTAACTAGACATGTTAATACACCCGAGCTTCATGAGCATTATAAGGAAGCAAAAAAACCATTTCACTCAAAGTACAAATGGCCAAAAAAGAGCCAAAGCAATCTGGCAAGTAGTGAACACCAATATAAACAGGGAGAAACAATAATTTTCCACAATCCATAAATTATCCTTTAAGGAATAACTGATTTCTGAGCCACTACTAATTTCGAATACTAAGAGCATTGAATCAAAACTGTTACATAACAGGTCAAAAAGGGCAACACTAGCAAGCTACAGAATTACAGATCTGTTACTAGCCTGTAGTCATTTTCAAAGGTGTTTGAACAAAACTTGTACAAAGAATGAGAAAGTTTCTGCATTAAAATAATATTTATCACAAGCATAGCATGGTTTTTGGAATAACCTTTCATCTAATACTGTTGAATTTGACAAGCAATCTACAAATCTATTGATTGTGATAATTATAATTTTGCTCTTTATTTTGATTTCACGTGAGCTTTTAAGTGTGTATCGATTTAGATGAGGTAATGTTTTATCTCCACTCTTTTTCATGCTCTTTATCAATGATATTGTTTTATTTCTAGAAAGCTTTTTTACCTCTGAAAAAAAAATTTAAATTGTAATTTATGCTGATGATTCTATGATCATAATGTCTTGTACTTGTTTAAAAACAGCAATCTCCAATGCAAATCTTGTTTTGGATATTGTATATTATAAAAGAAAGTTTATTCCAGAATTTATTCTTACTATGAATAATGTTTGTTTGAAAGTTTGAGACAATGATGTATTTGAAATTAACTCTGAGTTTCGGACTTTATTTGTCTATATTTATTTATACACGACGTTTCGATCAGTACAATCTCTGATCAAAATCAATCAAAAAAGTTAATTTCACGAATAATGTTGTTATAAATAAAGTTAACAGCTGCAACATGTAGCAGGAAAGCTTATTTCAACTTATTTTGCTACAGTTAGCTTAAAAATTATTTTGTCAACCAAACAACTGTTAAATGTTTATTTTGCATTATCATATGGTCACATAAAGTATATGATTTTATATTGGAGTCAATTAACTGAAATCAATCTCGAAATCAATAGAATATTTATCCTTTAGAAGAGAATATTTTCGTTAGGTCCATTAGAATCTTGTAGAGAATTATTTAAAGAAAACAAAATACTGACTGTTTCTAGTATTTTAATTTTAGAAAGTGCTATGTCAGTAAAAAGGCATGCACATTCATTAATGAGTTCCCTACATAGTAACCAATCCAGACAAACTTTTTTTTATTCAAAATTACAACCTCTCAACATTCAAAAAGAGCTTTAAATACCTTTGTACATATCTTTAAAAAAATACCATATATAGTCCTTGTGCCAGACATCCGAAATTGACCAGCTCAATATAATTTGGGGTGAGTGAATGAAACTTTCACCAAGTGTTTATGGACTCATGAGAAGCAAAAAAGTCGGGGTGGGGGGGTCAATTATATAGAGGTAGCTTTCAAACATGGCGGCCGTTCAAAATGGCGGTTCGACTGTATATTTTTAAATTCAATTATTTCGAGATTGATTAAACCAATCTTAAATTACTTTTTTTTTAAATTGGCTGACTAAATTTTTGCTTTGATGGTTATGGCCAAAAATATCAGTATTTAGTTGTCATAACCTCAAAAAACAAAAAATAATTTTTTTGAAATTTACGTTTTGCTGTTTCTTGAACTAACGGTTAAGAATATCAAAAAAATTTTTTAAATAAAAGTTGTAGATAAATAACTCACCTTTAAAACACTGAAAAAAATTTAAGAATCGGATTAATAGAACCCGAGATTTCGATATTTTATTGTTTTTTTGCATTTTATTTTTTATAATTTGTTTTATCTACAACCGTGCGGTAACTAAGGTTTACGGCACGATTTTGCGTGCGGTAATAAAAAGTTACAGCACGCACGGTTGTAATAAAATACCGATTGTATATAACAGTAATAATTTTATTATAGAATATCGTATTTTTTTCGAATGCGCCCAACTTATTTTTTGTTTTTATATAGTCACTAGCTAGGGTTTCAAAGGTGTAATTGGAAGGAGCTACATAAACCTTGTTGTTAACAGTGACACATCTTAACAGTTCACCGAATTCTTTGTTTAATTTATATTGAAAATTTATTTCCGTAGATGCCTCAACTTGGAACACACGGTCTGTCAGATGATAGGTAACTGTTTCGATCAGTTCTGATCTAGCAATAAAACGTGAGTTGTTAAACAAATCAGTTCGAATGTATTCATAAACGCTATTAAAAGTCTCAGTCTCTTGTTTGGAGTACGGATCTAAGGCATTTTGCTTTATCTTTTGTGGTCGTTTCCTGGTGTAAGCCTTGTAGCAGGAATGATGATAGTGCGCCCCACCAGCTACAATATCTCGTAAAGTAATGCCATGATTTTAGTATACATTCGTATACAATAATTTTATTAAATAAGTTTTTATTTTTTTTCAGGTTAGGTCATGGCACCAGTACCTGACACTATTAGGTTAGAAAATTACTTATTATTTTTTGTTCATGAAAGTAGCTGAATAAATTCGAAAAACAAGGTTACTGTTTATTTTTGGTTAATATACAAAAAAAAGTTTTAAAATGTTTACTTACATTTTTATTTTTATTTTAACAAAATGACACTGAAATAAAGTCTCCATTTTGTAGCATAGCATCTTCATCTTCAAATTCCTCATTCCATTCAGAATTTTCAGACTCTGCATATATTCTATGATCACTGTCTTCTGATTCTGAGTTATTTATTTTTTCAACATTTTTCTTTTTTAATAGTTGTTCAGTCTTAGCTGCTTCTCTTTTTTTCTCTTAATTTTCAATTGTTCCTTTTGTTTTTTCTCTTGCTGTTTCTTTTTATTATACTCTTGCCATGAATCAGAGGTCATGGCAGATGGTATCTTTTTTTTTCTTCTTTTTTTTAAAGATTCCTTACTTGTTAATGGCCAGAATAAGGCTCTTTTAAAAGGCGATGGCACGTATTGTTTTGGTTCAATAGGGTCATTCCATATCAAATCAACCAAAAAATCACAAAAATTTTACGCGACCAATTCCAATTTTGATGATTTTTGGTATATATTTTCTTCTTACCATAAAAGTTGAAAATGCAAATTTTTAGATTTTTTTGATTCGTAGTTTTTTTTTTTTTTAATTTTTCAAAATAAAAAAGTCAGCATTTTGACCTTAACAAGAATGTACAAAACTAGCAATATCTCGAGAACCACTTACACTAGGAAAGTAATAAATGGCTCATTTTAAAGTCATTTTGAAGCTCTTTTTTATGAAATATCACAACATAATTTTAACAAAAAAAAAATTGAAAATAAAAAATTGAAAAAAAAAATTGAAAAATTCAAAAAGGCCGTTTTTAATTTTTTTGAAAAAAATATATAATTTTGGTCAAAGTGTTACTTAATTATCCACAAAATTTTATGATGGAGAAATGATGGGTTCAATGTCAAAAAAAATATCAAAAATATTAAGTACATTAAAAATCATGCATTTAAAAAAATAAACATATTTTAGGAGCACCAATAGTGCACTGGATATTAAAATAAATAAATTTGTTGGATGGATACAGGTTTTAAAAAATACCCAGAGGCTTTATCTACAAATTATTTTATTTTAAACTCGCAAAAGAAATAAACAAACTTTTCTACTTCGTTGATAAAAATTAGACAGAAAACACTAAGACTAACTATATACCTTAAATTTATTTTTTTAACTTTCTTTTAAGAATTTCTGATGAATCTGACATTTCTTTTTTGCTGACATTGTAAGTTCTGCCAGTAGCAGTGTTGGGTTCAACTTTTTTTATAAGACTTTCTGGTTTAATAATTAAAATATCTTGAGGTGTTGGGTAAAAAAATGATGAGGCAGGTCCTCGTGGATGAAGAAAGCTTACTTTCAGTTCTCCGCTCTCATTATTTTTCCCCAAGACACAAGCCAGCCACCAAGCACTGTCATATTCTACAGTGACAAACCCTGACTCGATATTTTGCAAAATAATGCTTCCACCTTTAAAAAGATTATGTGTTTCGACCTCTAAGCATGTAGAAAACTGTTTTGCCAAAAACGTGCTGTCTGTAAGAGGAATTAAAGCATGAATTTTTTGTGTCCCCGGTATTGTTAAGACTTCCGCAAATCTTTTATTCAAAATTATTTCATGATTTGTATAATCTGCTTCTGTGCAATATTTAAAATCAATGCCAGATATGTTTTCTTCACACCAAGTAAACAATTGTAGAGGTGTCATTATTTGATTGTCATAGAGCCTCTGCAAACTGGCTTTGGCAGCAAGTCTTTTAACAGTTCCTCCCAAGCCATCGCAGGCACTTTTGCCATGCGAGGTGGCAAAATAATGCCACTCTGCTTCAACACCAAAATCTTTTTTATGCAGGCATATATTCAGAAAATTCTTTTTGTTTTTGTACTGCGCAGCACATCCATCCGAAAAATAAAAAATTTTGTTAAGTCCTGGTATATTTGATTTTTTAAAAATAAATGAAATGCAATTGTATTATGTGTCAAGCTTTCCGAAATAAACACATAATTCAGGTTGTGCAGTTTACCATCACTTAGAAAATAAATGGCAAAAGGGTGGAGGGTTGCCTGGCTGTTATTCCAATGATAAGACTGGACTTCATCTTGCATAACAAAGGAATAATTTTCCGCAAAGTCGCAAGTGATCAAAGACTCTCCAGGTTTAAGGTTAATTTTTATTTCATTGTATGTATCTTTTTGCATTTTTGCAATAAAAGAATGTGATTTGATCTTGTAAAACTTCAAGATCATCAGTAAATTCCTGGACAAAATCATCACTTTTCTTAACAACGGTTTCCATAGTACACCTATCTACTGAGACCCACTTTTTAAATGAGACCTCATCAATTAATTCTTCCTCAAATTTTTCTATTAACGTATTTTTAAACTGTTCTACTCCAGGACATTGCTTGCATCTATTGCTTAAAAAACAGTCCACTGAAGGTGGATTACACATTAGTTTATAAAGGCAATCATGATAAGATATTGCAAGAGGCCTGTTATTTTCATCATATAGCTTATTTAATTTGGAGCCATTGAGCATTAGTTTTATATTTTGATGTATAGTACATACACATACAGTATGAGTCCCACTTTTTCCTGCCAGTATACAGTTTTTGGGTCGCAGTTCACAAAATTTTGAAAACCCAATTTTTTCATTGGGGTACTCAGTTTTAAACAATGCATAAATTTCTTTTAAATTAGCTAAGACTAATTTTTTTTGTACATATTCTTTTTCAGCTCCATATTTTCTGATAACAACATAATCTTTTTTACCTGGCATGGTCCTGCTAATGTCATCCCTTTGGTAAAAATCTACCACTATTTGGGCCACTCTATCACTAAGGGTCTTTCCCGGTTTGGGGTTAGGAGAACATAATATCCCATTGTCCTTAACTAACTGTTTTACAGCTCTGGGCAAATATTGAGAAACTCCAAATTCTTCTTCAATCTTCTTTCTACTCCAACTTTGAGGTAAACATGATAAAACTAGTATTTTCTCACTCCTCTTTTCGGTTTTTAAAAATTTGTCCTTTAACTGCTTAATCATTTCACTTTCGTCACTCTGGCATTCCTTTTCTAGCGTTGAATCTGATTCCTTTGTAAATGCTTTCGCAATTGTATGCTGTACAATATCAATTTTTTCTTTGTATACATTTTTTCTTTTAATCGGCGACACACCAAGAAGCTCCAATGACTTGTTTAAAAGAGTAAATGATTCAGCAGGATATTGAAAATCTGGATCATTTTCTGGAACTTGACTGGGTCTAAAAAAATTTTAAAAGTTAGTTTTTTATAAGAACTTAAAAAGGGGGTAACAGCTGACCCAAAATGTGTACATAATACCAAGATATTTGTACATAATGTCTGTATTCTCAAAATGCCATGCAAAATAATGCCATGCAAAATAATGCCATGAGATTTTTCCACTCCGTACTTGACGCAATTGGTTTAGTTTATTAATTTTATATTAAAAAATACTATTTGTTACTTACCCTGCCTCATCTTCTTCAGATGCCTTAAACTCCTTTGAAAGCTTTAGTCTACAACCATCACAGATTTTCATTCCCATTTTAACATTTTTGTAACTGCACATCCACTTGGTCACATTTCTTAATTTCCCAAAATGCTTGATTTTTAACTCTAGTGGATCACAGCACTTTACTTTATATTTAGTCCATCCACTTGCCTCACCCATAGTTGAAACTTTTAAAATTACACAGAGATGACTTCTGATAAACCTTCAGTCGAACTATTATGTATCGATTATTTGGAGCTGTATCAGGAAGATACTTGCCAAAAATTTAAAATCAATTTATGCAGGAATTTTCATGTCAGCAAATCCCCACAATGTACCTAAACAGACCAATAAAATGAAGGAGGTGTGTCCTTAATGTTAAACAGGAATAAACAGGCAGTATTTCACAAAAGTATTGGCAGGTTTATACAGGCATATTTTCCTAAGAATTGGAACATCCAATAGTACGTCTCCGGTGGAAAAGAGGTTTTGTAAGTAAATATTACAATGGGGGGCAATGTTAATCTGATTACTGATACAGAATGAAACGTAGGATATAATTTTTTATTAAATAAAATATTGTTAAATATTTTCATTTTTTTCGGTTCTTTCATTTAAATTGGCTTTTACAGTATATAATTTTTCTTTTAAATTTTCCTCTGTTTCTTCATTTGTAACATTCTAAACTATACTTGGTCGTTAAGAAAAATTGGTTCTTGTTGTTTTTTAGATGCCTTCACTTGTTCTAAAACTTTCTCCCACAGCTGTTTTAGTGATTTATCTTCATTTATGACCCCTCGAGAAAACTCTAAAATGTTTTACCATTAATATTATCCACTGTATAATTTTATTTTCTTCCTCAGCACTAAACATTCTTCGTGCCACTGGATTTTTGTCTTTTAATTTATAGAGCAAGGTAAATCTTGAAACTATGGATTCTGGCTAAGGTTGAGATAGGCATTCCATTTTGACAATTTGCCAGTGCTGTCTGCATCTGATCATGACTGTATTGTAGTATTTTCTTGGGAATGGCTTAACTCTAAAACAAAACCAAAAAAAATGTCACCAACTGGAACCGATATTTTCTGGCTGTAACCAATGCCTGACACCAGCTGTCACGCTTTGGGGTCAGAAAATTTCTAGGTCAACCCTGGTTACCTAAAGATGATGCCCCCAGTATCTTGGTAATTTTATGGTGATGTACTTAAATTTAGAAATCAACACCAAAATCACTTCCAACACCCTTGAATTGAACAAAAAATATACCAAATCTTAAGTTAAAACTAATAGATGTTGTAAATAATATTTCCTTACCTTTTGAAATATTCTAGTAACAAAAAACTTATTAAACACGAAATGAGACACCTGTTTCAGAAAATCGGCTGTAGCCATCTTGGATTTACAAACAACACACCGCTTCTGATGAACACAGGTAGAGTGCACTTGCGTCACAAAATTAACATCAAACCAAAGAAAATTTGTGTAGTTTTTAGCTTGTTTTATTGATTTTTTTTTTAACCTAATTGGTGCCCTGTCTACTACTGGTGCCATGACCTTTTAAATGGGATGAAACACAACCACCGTACCAATTGCAACAGTTTTCAAAAAAAAAATGTTTTTTTTTACCAGTTTACTTGTTAGAAGCCTTAAGCTTTTTTAACAGGTGTCAGGAATCTCTAGCACCAAAACCAAAGTTCTGAAAAAACAGACTAGTGAAAAAATTAATTTTTTTATGAAAATCGTTGCAATTGCTACAGCAGTCGCGTTTCAACCCATTTTACGATAATAGTATTAATCATGGATTCTTCAAAGACATCCTGCTTCAAAAAAGTTAAAAATTGAGCGCAGCTGCATAATTTGTGACAGGTCTACACCGGTTAATTTACACCACTCGAAAGACTTGGACTCATGGAATTCTTTGTATAATGCCGCGGTACTAAGAAAATTTAAATTTAACATTTACTATTACAAAGAATGTCGCAAAACTTTTGTCCACAAAAGAAATCTTGAAAAAATTGCTCGCATCGCAGATAAGGCTTCTTCATCTGATGAAAATACAACAACATCACCTATCAGGAGATCATTGCCTGATAGGAAAAGTGTCAGTACTACAGAACGTGTGAAATACTCGCAGAATTCAAAGACACGGGAGAAATGTATTCAATCCGTTGGTGTCAGAGCCGACAAGACACTTCGAGCTGTAGCGATCGAGCGAATGGATACTAAAATCATGGCAATTACTTCAAGAGATATTGTAGTTGGTGAGGCGTACTATCATCATTCCTGCTACAAGGCTTACACCAGGAAACGACCACAAAAGATAAAGCAAAATGCCTTAGATTTGTACTCCAAAGAAGAGACTGAGACCCACATTTTACTGCTAGATGAGAACCTAGAAACAGAATATTATATTATGTTGGAAATTTGGAACCTTTGGTTGTACTAAAACAAAATTATGATTGTTTTCCACAAACCAAAACTACACTTTTTTTGCACTCGACGCGCGTTTCGCTAACAATGTTAGCATCATCAGGAGACGATAATAATTGAATTGTTTATCGTCTCCTGATGATGCTAACATTGTTAGCGAAACGCGCGTCGAGTGCAAAAAAAGTGTAGTTTTGGTTTGTGGAAAACAATCATAATTTTGTTTTAGAATATTATATAATTAAATTATTACTGTCATATACAATAGATATTTTATTTACAACCGTGTGATAGATTCCAAAAAAGTCAAATAAAAAATTGACCCCTTATATGATTACCGAACGATTTTAGTAGCACTTACCGCAATTGTGCCGAAAACCTTAGTTATCGCACGGTTGTCGATAAAACAAAATATAAAAAATAAAATGCATAAAACAATAAAATTAAACGTAATTATTTTAATACAGTATTAACGTTCAACCCCGCCTCTTGCATTTTGAATCTCGAAATCTCGGGTTCTATTAATCCGATTCTTCATTTTTTTTCAATGTTTTAAAGATGAGTTATTTCTCTACAACTTTTATTTAAACACTTTTTTGATATTCTTAACGGTTAGTTCAAGAAACAGCAAAACGTAAATTTCAAAAAATTTTTGTTTTTTGGGCTTTTGACCTCTAAATACTGTCATTTTTGGCCATATCCGTTAAAGCAAAAAAATTAGTCAGCTAATTAGATTACATTTACAAAAAAAGAAAATTAAGATCGGGTTAACCAATCTCGAGATAATTGAATTTAAAAATCTGCAGTCAGGCCACCATTTTAAGCGGCCGCCGTATTTGAAAGCTACTTTCTCATGATTGACCCCCCCCCCCGACTTTTTTGCTCCACATGAGCCCAAAAACACGTGGAGGTCAGTCCATATCAAATCAACCAAAAAATAATACAAATTTTACTCGACCCTCTCCGGTTTTGATTTTTGGTACACATTTTCTACCTACCAAAAAAACTCAAATCCCCAATATTTTATATTTTTTTGACCAGTACTTTTTTGTAACTAATTTTTTAAAATTAAAAAAATCCCTAATTTGGTCTTGATATGTGTATATAGAAAATTTAATATCTTAGGAACCACTTTTAAAGGTATTCAAAATACCTTTCGAATGATCTAGCACAATGGATGAATTAAAAAAAAAAAATTATGACAAATCTTAAAAAGGCCATTTTTGATTTTTTTCAAAAAAATATATTATTTTATTCAGACCTTTACCTAGTTACCCTAAAAATTTCATGATGGAGAAAAAGGGGTTCATTGGCAAAAAAAAATTGAAAATGTTGTTACCTCAAAATTATAAAATTTGATATTTATTATTAAAACATAACATTTTTCGTATATTAAATGCATTAAACAAGTAAAATAAAAATATACACAATAAATATATATCTCGATATATATAAAATATATACAACTTCAAATAAGAAATACAAAATATTATATTATACAACTACATCTTTTTGTCTAATTGTCTTTTAAGAACTTGTGAGGACTCCATCATTTCTTTTTTGTTAAGTTTATATGTTCTACTGGTAGCAGTAATAGGTTCGACTTTTTTTACCAGACTTTCGGGTTTTACTACTAAAATATCCGGATTACTTGGGTAGAAAAACGAGGCTGCAGGGCCTTTTGGATGAAGGAAGCTTGCTTTTAGCTCTCCAGTCTCAATATTTTTTCCCAAAATACATGCTAACCACCATTCTTTATCATATTCCACAGTAACAAAACCTGACTCAACATTTTGTATTTCGGAAATAATATCCCCCCCCTGGCATAAGGTGATGATTTTCTGTTTCTAAACTTTCCGAAAAAAATTTTGCTATAAAAGAGCTTTCTGTATAGGGAATTACAGAGTGAATTTTTTGGGTACCAGGTATGGTTAGTACATCAGTGAACCTTTTATTCAAAAATTTTTCATGGTTGACATATTCATCCTCAATGTAATATTTAAAATTAATGCCAGTAATGTTTTCTTGTCACCAAGTAAACAACTGAAGGGGTGTCATTATTTGGTCACTGTATGGCTTCTGAAGACTAGCCTTTGCTGCAAGCCTTTTAACTGTGCCTCCTAAGCCGTCACAGGCAAAATAATGCCATTCTGCTTCGATTCCAAAATCTTTTTTATGGGGACACACCTTAAGAAATGTTTTTTTATTTTTATATTGAGCTGCACTACCATCAGAAAAATAAAATATTTTTTTAAGTCCTAAAATCTTTTTTTTTTAAATCTGCCATTAATTTCGACAAAAATAAATGAAATGCCACAGTATTGTGAGTAAGGCTTTCCAAGATACAAACGTAATTTAAGTTTTGAAGTTTGCCATCAATTTTAAAATAAATTACAAACGGATGGAGGGTTGCCTGGCTGTTGTTTCAATGGTAAACCTGAACCTCATCCTGCATAACAAACGAGTAGTTTTTGGCAAAATCGCATGTAGTGAGGGCTTCTCCAGGTTTCAGATTATTTTTAATGTCATTATATTTTTCTTTTTGAATATTAGCGATAAATGAATGCGATTTCAGTTTTATTAGGCTGTCTGTGAATTTCTGCACAAAATCATCTGATTTTTTCGCAATGGTTTTCATTGTGCAGCGATCTACAGATACCCATGTGTTATATATTACCTCATCAATGAGTTCCTCTCCAAATTTTTCGAGAAGGATGTTTTTATAATTTTATACACTGATAGTAATTTGCTGCTACAGACCTACTATTCTCATCAAGCATTTTATTTAATTTTGAGGCATTTATCATTAATTTCGCATTCTGGTGAATAGTACACACACAGACAGAATGTTTTCCACTTTTTCCTGCCAAAATGCAGCTTTTAGGTCTAAGTTGACAAAATTTGGAGAAGCCATTTTTTTCGTCTGGAAAATCAGCTTCAAATAAACAATATATTTCCTTATAATTAGCCACAAATAATATTTTTTGTACATTTTCCTTTTCGCCCTTATCTTTCCTTATAAGTAAAGTAAAGTAAAGTAAAGTAAAAATTTATTAACGGTAATACCATTTTACAAAATCATAATATAAAATGCATAGCACAATCAATATAAATACTACAATAATTACTAGAGTACAAAAAATACAATCACAATACTATAGATTTAAAAAAAAATCAATATCTTGGCTAATAGAGTTAGCTTTTTTGCACAATCTCTGTATATTAGGTATATTTTGGTATATTTTGGCTATAGTTAGTTCTGTGACATTCCACATGGAACAACTGATGTTGTCTGAGGTGGACCTGTGGTACTGATAGTGAAATTTTTGCAATAGATCTGGTGAGTTAATAATGTTATTTAATATTTTGTAAAAGAAGCTTTGGTAAATTTAGTAAAATTCGTAGATAAGTGTTATTGATATTTTCGCATGGTATATTTAATTTATAGGCAATATGCCGTAAAAAACGTTTCTGAACTCTTTCAAGTTGTTCAATGTGTGTGTCATAATATGGAGACCAAATCGTTGAAGCATATTCTAATAAAGATCTAATAAGTGAACAGTAAACAGTTTTTAAACTATTAATATTGGAAAACTCTGACAAACTACGTTTAACAAAACCTAACATTTTAAGTGCCCTATTTGCTACATATTCAATATGATCTTTAAAACTTAAGGATGTGTCCAACACAACTCCAAGATCTTTAATTAATTCTACACTATCTAGATCTATGTTATTAATATTGTACGTAAAAATATAAGGATTTCATATTCTGTAAAATCTCATAGTTTTACATTTCTCCAAGTTTAATTCCAGACCATTCTGTAAAGTGTACTCAAAAAATCTATTTAAATCCTCTTGTATGTTCTATAAATTTTTAGGTTATCACAGTAAAAAAGAACCCTACAATGTTTAAAACATTTCAGGCTGTCATTAAGGAAGATATTAAAGAGAATTGAGGAAAGGTGTCCCCCTTGAGAAACTCCTGATGTGATAGTGTTAATAGTTTCAGATAGGTTGTTGTGTATTTTAACAGTTTGTTTTCTATCAGTCAGAAAACTTTTGAGCCAAGAAGGAAAGTAGAAAGCTTCTGAATTAAAATATTTATATTAACTTTGTCAAAGGCCTTGGAGAAATCGGTGTACATCACATCTACCTGAGACTTTCTCTCCAAGGCTTCCAACAAGTAATTTGAAAACACTGCGAGATTTGTCACTTTAGATTTACCCTTAATAAACCCATGTTGTTGAGAGATAATTGTACTCTGTAACAAAGGACTTATCTTTGATGCTACAACTGATTCAAAGATTTTAGCAAAAATATTAATATGTGATATTGGTCTATAATTCCTAATTTCTGCTCTATTTCCATTCTTAAAAATTGGTTTAACATAAGATTCTTTCCATTTTGTTGAAAATTTACCAGTCTTAATAGAAAGCATAAAAATATTTTGTAGTATATATATATATATATATATATATGACAATATATATATATATACAATTTATTTAATTTTTAAAAAGTAATATATGACAAGAAAAACCTACAATTATAAATAAATATTGGTGATATATTATCTGGACCAGACGATAATTTTAAATTCAATTTTTCAATATTTTCGAGAATATCACATGAGGTTATATCACAGTAATTCAAATCCACACTTCTATCAAAAAAGGGTTTTTCTTGCAATGTGGAATTGGTATTTATATAAACTGAAGAAAATTATCACAACAAAATCTTTTTTACTGGGCATTGGTCTGCTTTTATCATCCCTTTGATAAAAGTCATCATTTTGGACAACTCTTTCATTCAGGTTTTTTCCAGGCTTCGGATTTGGAGAGTTTAATATCTCTTTCACCAATTTCTGTACTGCCCTGGCCATATATTGAGAGACTCCAAATTCTTCTTGAATTTTTGCCCTATTCCAACTTTGCGGAAACAAGACAAAACAAGAAATTTTTCATTTCTATTTTTTCTCTCGTTCATCGCGGTTGTACTCTTCTTGCTGCGTTGAAGTAGACCTTGATTCCTTGGCAAATCTGGTCATTAACGATTGCACCTTTTCTATTTTTTGTTTATAATATACATTTTTTTTCTTAATTGGCGACTCTCCAAGCAGTTCCAGGGATTTATTTAACATAGAGAGTGACTCATTGTGGTTTTCAAAATCAGGATCATTTATTTGAACTTGACTGGGTCTAAAATGTAAAATTTAAAAAAATTACAATTTATTTAATTTTTAAAAAGTAATATAAAAAGTAAGCTAAGTGCCGGAAATTATACAGCCGACTTTTATTTTGCAAACATATTAATAAATGTGGATATCAAAAAAATGTCTATTAGATACAAATTTAATTAATAAATAATAATAAAAAAGAAAATTCTTACCCAGCCATATCCTCGTTTTCTGAAGTCTTAAACTCCTTAGCAAGCCTAAGTCTACATGCATCACAAATTTTCATGCCTATTTCAATATTTTTATAATTGGACATCCACTACGTAACATTCCTTAATTTTCCAGAATGTTTTAGTTTTAGATTCAATATCAAGCAAAATTTGGTTTTAAACTTGCTCCATCATTTTTTTTATTTGACTGCATTTTGAAAAAAAATTGCTAGATCCACACACACCCTACACTGTAGAAAAAAATCTAAGTAAATGAATATAAAATTTTGGAATACACTTGCATAAAAGCAGTCAGGTTCTGCAGGAAATTTCCTGTTAAAAATTGATTTAAAAAATTCAAGAAACCTCTGTGGTAGTGCAAATATTAACAAGAATACACAGGTAATCTGTAAGTGGATTATTTCAGCAGGAATGGCAAATTCCTCTCAATTTACACATATTATGGGCGAATTATCAAACTGTGGTATATAAGCATTAATTTACATAGGTAGTTAAGAATTTTTGTGTATAATGAGTATTTTATTATTTGTTTTTGGTCATGAACCCATCATTTCTTCATCATGAAATTTTTCGGATAGCTAGCTAAAACTCTGAACAAAAAAAATATATTTTTTGGAAAAAAATGAAAAATGGCCTTTTTAAGATTTTTCAAAAAAAAAAAAAAATTAAATACCTTTAAAATGAGCCATCACTCATTTTGCCAGCTTAAGTGGTTCCTAAGATATAAAATTTTTTGTATATACATATCAAGACCAAATTAGGAGTTTTTTTAATTTTCAAAAATTAATTACAAAAAAAGTACCTGTCAAAAAAACATAAAATTTTGAGAATTTCAGTTTTTTGGTGGGTAGAAAATGTGTACCAAAAATCATCAAAATCAGAGAAGGTCTGGTAAAATACCCTTGTTGATTTGATATGGAATGACCTGTGGTAAAAGTTTCTTTTAGTCCCGCCAAATTATAATGACTTATGGGTCTGGCACAAGGATTAATAATATAAGAGAAATAACATCCATTAAACCATTCTTTTTATGATGTAGAAACGTTTCTAATTAAAAATATTACTATTTCACATTTTTAACTAATTACTTAATTTTGTCTTGTTTAGTATAATCTTATAGTTATTTTCTTATAATATTTTGGTTTTAAGATTATTATAAAAAACCGCCAAACAAAATAAGAGTTCTGAATTTAATGAGTTTTAAAAGTAAAATTAATTTAAACTTGTATCAAAATGCCTTTTTAATGATGTATAAACATTTTAGTTAAAAGTATTAGTATTTCACATTTTTAGGAACTTATCTATGTCCAGTGTAGTAAGTGTTAATTAGTTTCATAATATTTTGACTTTATATAATTATTGTAATTTTCTTTTAATGTGTGACACTATAGTAGGGCAAGTTTATGCAATAACTATTGTTCATATTTTCAAGCTAATAAAGCTTTAAATATTATTGGTTATGAAATTCATACTTACTAAGTTTATAAGGACCTAAAAGTGCTGGTATATAAGGACGGTTTTAAATAAAATCCCTTTTTCTGAGGGTTTATATGTCCTTTAGTAAATGTCATTAAATATGTCAGTTTAAACAAAAAAAAATAAAACAACTTAGTTAACAAGAGATTTTTTGGATAACCAGGGTCGAGTATTTCTTTAGGTTGGAAGAAATGCGCTAAAGCATTTTTAAAGTGTTTATAATGTTTGATTTGATTTCATTTCATTTATAATGACCCTAGAATGGGTTTTATAGTGATTAACCACTTTCTTAAATTACTTTAAAATAAAATCGATTTAGTAAAAAAAAATTATTTTAGTGGTGTTTATAGGACAACATTTTAAAACCGTAACAAAGTAACTGACAATGTTATAAAAATAAATAAAATAAAATAAAACTTGTAAAAAAACTAAACTAAACAGGCAGTTGTCATTTATACATACTGTTTCACTTCCTTATCAGTCTGGCAAACTAATAAACAAAAGTAAACCATACATGCAGTTGTAATTTATACATATGAGATGTCCTTATCAGTCAGCCAACAATAACTCACAACATCAGCATAATTTGTTTTTTTGAAAGACCAAAAAAAAAATCTGTCCAGAAATAAAATAAACAGGTGACGTCTAAAAGACAACAGCCAACTGTTAGCCAAAAAAGTTGGTGTCCTTAAGGTACAGCAGCCAAATGAAAAGGGTTAATTTTATAAAACTGTGAAGATGTAAAAATTCAGTGACATAATAGTCTCTAGCTTTTTTACACAGGCTTTCACAGCTTTAGCACAAATGCTAGAAAAACTGTCCTAACTTTAAGAAGTCACAGCCCTATAATAAACTTACCGGTGCTAAAACTTTTAAAATTTATAGGTAATTTTCGAATATTTTTTTTTGGAATGTTAAAGAGCACTTTGCTTCTGCGAATAAATGAAGCCCCAATCATATCTCCAAAAATTTACAAAAAATTAATATTTCAAATAACATAACCTAACCCCACTTTATCACATGTCAGGGTCAATTCAATCTCTCTCTGTCTTCTTTTTGGTCAATCAGCTGTTTGCGCGAAAGTGGGTGAGTTTGTATATTCATCAGATTTAAAGCGGATTTACGCTGGTAAGCAAAGCAAGCAAGCAATTCGGAAAAGTTCGTCAATGGAAACACACACAAGCGTTTACGCTAGCGAACATAGATAAATTATATTATAAAGACTAGCAAATGTCAAGCAGAAGTGCAATTCTCCATGTACAAATCAATTTCCTTCAATATTCAGATTACTTTAGATAATCCATACTTCCTCTTTGTTCATTTATATGGGATCGATGGGATCAAAAGAGAAAAATAATGGATTAGATAGCCAATCACGAAGGGCCAAATTTATAGTCCGACGTCGAAGGAAGCCTCAAGGCCTCCTTGACGAAAGTGTCCTTTAAGGCGACCTTTCATTTCTTATTTATAGTCTTTTCCTTCGTTGCATCGGCAACGTCGCAAAAATGATGGTGGGTTGTTGCAAATAAACTACTGATAACTTCATTTTTATAATTTTTGTGGTTAAGGTATTGTTATTTTTAAAATATTTGTTTTTTTTACAAAAAAAAGATAAAATTCAAAAAAAGGGCACTATAAAGGGGCCCACAGACTGCGTTTTTGTTGGATGGTTATGTTCGACGAGCAAATCTGGTCGAGCAAAAAAGACGGATGCGAGTTGCACACAGACTTCGGTTTAGTTTTATCATATTAATAAATCGAACATCTCCGAAGGCCAAAATCAGGCGAAGCCAGATATTTGCATCGGTTTTGTATGCCAGCAAAAATTACAATTTTTCGCACACAAACTTCGCTCGCTTCGTCGTTTTTGCTCGACCAGATTTGCTCGTCGAACAAAAACGCAGTTTGTGGGCCCCTTAACACCTTACATTAGCCAGGAAAAGGTTTTCCTCGCTGAACTGATTCAAAGATATAAGACGAAGTTGAGCTCACGAATAAACCAAAAAATGTATGTAATGTAAGATAGTTTATTTTATTTTCGTCTTACTTCCTATTTCATAATTTTCATAACTATGAATCCAACTTTATAATATGTACATACACACAATACAATACATTTTATTTATTCTTATTATTTACCTGACAGTTCTTTTCTCGATAAGGAAAAGTTACATGATTTGTACTTATATTTTTATTTATATATATATTATAGTTATTTATTATTTCTTCTTTTTAATTGACAAGTTCAACACCTATGTAAGGTAAATAAGAATAAATAAAATGTATTGTATTGTGCGTATGTACCTTTTATAAAGTTGGATTTATAGTTCTGAAAATTATGAAATAGGAAGTAAGCCGCAAATAAATAAACTATCTCACATAACCTTTTCCTGGCTAGTGTAGGTTCTTAAGGCGGATTTAGAGTAAGGTAAGTAGGAAGGAAAAAGGAAAATAAATTATAGCAAAGGCATGCTACTCTTACCGCTTGCGGCTTACGGAATACTATAAACGGAGCAACATTTGCTATAGTTTATTTTCCTTGCGTCTTACCGCATTCCTCATACCTTACGGAACTCTGAATCTGCCTTTATAACCAAAACCTCAAAAACATATATGTATGAGCTTAAATATACGCCCTTGCAATGCTTTCGGCGTGCACAATTTTGTAAGCAGGATGAACTATATATATATGCCTATACCTTTCCCTTCCTTTTACTCTTTTATGACTCTTATTGTCTGTGTCTGGCATCAAAGCTTAGCGGTTCTGCACATGCGCGGCCATCGTCATCGGTTAACCAACCAAAATCCAGAAAGACAGTCAGTGTCAAAATTTTTCTATTTGTTTAAGTTTTTAGAAAATTAGTCTTTTCTATTTTTAAATAAATAAATATATGAATAGAAATAATTTTGAGGTATTTTCGCTTTTTTTAATTCAAATTTTTTTAAAAATAGCTAAACTCCTAAAAACTTTCGCGTAACCAAAGATTAAAATATCACAATAAAAAAATTTGCATAAACGAAAACTCGGAAAACGACTATGTGTGACCAAAACAAATCAACAAAAATGGCGTCTCGACCGAAGAGCGAAGACGAGGGTCGCGAAACCGGCCGCCTCATAAAATTTTCGCGCATGACCATAGGCGCGGAGCTAAGACGGCTCCATGGCCTGCTAGACTTTAGATCTTGCTTACAAGTTTGGCCTGGGAAAGGCCTATATTTAACCTCATACATATATGCTCAAAAATAATATCAATGAAGTTATCAGTAGTTTATTTGCACCATCTCACCATCATTTTTGCGACGTTGCCGATGCAACCCTACCTTGAAATATTCCATTCCGAAGGAAGAGACTATAATAGAAAATGAAACGACGCGACGCCTTGAAGGACACCTTCGTCAAGGAGGCCTTGATGCTTCCTTCGACATGTCACCATAGAAATATGAAATTATATTTCTATGCATGTCACCAAGAATCATAGATGAATTTACAAACTCGATTGTTTTCATCGGTGCGTTCTTCGGTGAATTTACAAACTCGCCCCACATGCGGTAACTGTCAAATGATTTTAAATATTTTGGCGTTTATTTGTTGATCGACCTTCACTTGTGTAATTTTTGGTGTGATTTCAAATAAACATAATGAGTAAGGAAGTCTTAGGTGAAGGTGTTAACCACAACGATTTGGTTGTGCGGCTTTGTAGACATTTGGCTGGAAAAGACGAAGGTATGTATAAGATATCCTGTTTAAGTTGGACTTATAACAGTCAATACAACCCGACGCAACCCTCTTCCTCGCTCCCTTTCCCCAACCTAAATGATTGCTTAAAAAAAATAAAACTTGTTTTGGTAATTATGCAGTATAGGGTTTTGTGCCATTTTTGATTTTTTCTGAAAAAATCTATGTGGGCACCTACTAGGGTCCCTAGGACGCCTGCGCCCGATTTTTTTTTAAGAGAAAAAAAAGTGCCCGGGGGAGGGGTTGTAATGTGTTTTTTTTATTGTTTTGGGTTGGGTTGAATTAGGTTGGGTTGGACTGTGTTGGATTGGGTTGTTTTAGTAAAAAAAAAATTAAAAAAAAAACAACCAGCACAGGCGGATTTGGGGTCCTAGGGACCCTAGTAGGTTCCCCCATAAAGAATTTTTCATAAAAAATCAAAAATGGCAGGAAACTGTATACTGCATAATTACCCTTGTTTTAAATTTCGGACTCTTTCTTTGGTTTAATACCCCACAACTCATATTATTGCTACATTTTCATGGGAATTGAGTTCGTTGTGAAAACGATTTTAATCCGATACCGTCCATGAAAACGCCTGTTTTTCCAGTATTGAAATCAATTTCAATCTAGATCCGACCCTGAAAATTTTTAGGGTTGGATCAAGATCGTATTGAGATCGAAATACCGATTTTCCATGAAAACGGGGATTGAGTTAACACATGCATATTGCGTCGGATTACGAGACAGCCGCTAAATTATATTTTATTGCTCTCACTCTTTTTGAGAGAGAGAGAAATAGAAGTGAAACTGTGGAACCGGCATTCTAAAATTTGGTGGAGTGTATAGAAAAAAGAAGATTAGTAACATAACCTTACTTAAATAACTAGAGATTTGTTTTTTTATAGGCTTTAAAAAAATTAATTATGGAAAATAAAAGAAATATTTGGCTCGAAAGTGTATGTGCTATGCACATATGCCAGTCCAGCATTTCTTTCTTTACTTCCACTTGCAAACAGAGTAGTAATTAAAATTTAAAAAAAATATGTGGCAATGGCCAACATCATCTTTTGAATAAAATACATTTAAAAAAAAAGCACTAAAACTCAAAAATGAATGTGACAACTATGACATATGTCAGCTGCTAAATATCAAAATTTGAAAACCGTTTTCAAATCGATTCAAAATCGATTTGAAAACCTGGCATGAAAACTCATAAAAAAAAAGTTTTCAAATAATTCCAAGACTAAAAAAAGACTTTTAGAGTGAGATTTTTTAAGATCTAAAATAGTACCCACCCCAGATATAAATATTTACACCTGTGTAGGGTAATAAATTTTAAAACCAATTTTCAAAATCACTTACCCATACAGAAAAGACCCAAAGTTATTGATTATTTTGTATTGTTATTGCAAAATACCACTGAAAAATTGCTTTTTTTCTCAAAATATACCATATTTTAGGAGGAAATGCTGTAAAACTAATTCTATTGTGACAGGTTTCAAAATGGAAAATGGTGAATATGCCAAAAAATTGGTATAATAGCTTCATTATCTCTCATTGAGGTTATAAAATTGGTGATTTTTTAGACCACCTTTGGAAGGTGGTTTAAATTTATAGCCCCCAGAAAGGATTGTTTTGTGGCAATTTGTAATAATTTCGTTTGTGATGTAATCGTTTTTACAAGGATTAATTTACCTTATTTAATATCCCAAGTTAAATAAATAAAACACCTCCAATTTTCTCCAGAAAAACGCCATATTTTGAACTAATTTTTAGCACAAAAAATATATATATGAGGGCATGACAAGGCAAAACAAACATAGGTGAAGGTCACTGATTATGCACAAAAAATATTCCAAACAAAAAAACCCAAACTATAATAATTTATTTACAAACTGAAATTAAAACATTGAGGTTATCTAAAAGCTCAGTAAAGAAAACTTTCTTTACTCAAAGCTGTAGCTTTCATCAGTAGAGGTTAGGTTAGGTTTATTATGAGTGTTGCTCTCACGCCCCTCCACTGAGACCTGCTTGATGGTCTATTGTGGCTCATCCCTACTTAGATGTCACCCAGCCCAATCTCCCTGATAAAAGAGATCAGTAGAGGTTGGTGCAAGAAAAGGTGCAAGCAGAGGTAATAGATCCGAACTCGCTGTTTGTGATTTAAATGCAGCTAATATTTTGAAACTGACATTTCGACAGTGACAGAAATGTAAACAAAACTTGCATTTAAGTTTTTTATATAATACATTTCATAAATAAAAACACCTTTTAAATAAATACAAAATTAATCTACTCCTTATTTTATTATTACTGTAAGCTTAATATTTAAAAAATACAATGGTGTTACTCACACACGTCATTATGAAACCAGGCATCACAATGATATCCCTTTACCAATTCCAAGATACAGTTTAACACAAAATTCAATAATTTATAGAAGTATCAAAATTTATAATAAGCTACCTGCGGAGTTTAAATCTATAAATTCTAAAAAAAAATTAGGAAAAAAGTAAGGGACTGGTTGGTATAAAAATCTTATTACTCCTTAGATGAATACCTTAATGATTGTATTATTGTAACCTCTTAATATTATTTTTGATATTTTATTGTGGGTATTTCTTGTGTGGACTTTATTTGGTTTTTTTTTTCTCACCCATATACCACAGTGATTTTTATATTATATATGTACTATATTGTTTTTGTACCAATGTTTTCTTTTAAATTATAATAACTTGTGTTTGTAGACTTTTTGTTGCATTGACTTCATGCTCATTATTTTAATTTTATTTTAAGTTTTATTTTAATTTGTAACTTGAGCATTTACCAATTTTACCTTTTTATTATTTTTTATTTAAGAAAAAAGAATGTTAACATACCAAACTTAACAAAAAATTTTTTATGCTTGTGTATTTTATTTTATGTTGTTCTATGTTTGTTAGATTTTATATATTGCCTTTATTTTTATTATTTTTCAGATGCCTACCATTATTATTTTTAGAATTATTTGCTTTGTCAATTAATTTTTTTTTTTAAGACAATAAAGCATATTTGATTTGATTGAGTATTAATTGGAAAAATTAATTAACAAGGGTAAATTATGTCTTTTATTCATATGGCAACAGAGTCATCAGTTTTTCGCCAGTAGACCTGGCCATTTTTGATCCAGACATACTTGCTCCAGTTTTAAGATTTCATGCCTTATTGAATAGAATTCTTACTTCTTTGGGTATATCTTCATTGATAAACACATAACATTTTTACCAATGAAGATATACCCAAAAAAGTAAGAATTCTATTCAATAAGGCACGAAATTTTAAAACTGAAGCAAGTATGTCTGGACCAAAAATGGCCAGGTCTACTGTCGAAAAACTGATGACTGTGTTTTTTAATCCAAAAATTATTAAATCCCATTATTAATGGCTACATTACAAAAAGTAGGTGGCATTCGTGAGTACCTACAGAGCAGCAGATATAATAAACAGAGTTTAACATTTCTTTATCTGAATACTAAATTCATTAGAAATAAAATATATGAGATGGAATATCTTATTTCAAGTTTGTGCAAACAAATTTTTATTTAATTTGCCTGTATACTTCACCATGCACTATATCGTCAAATTGTACATTGTTTCTTGATAAACTTGAACTGCTTTTATCTCAGCTTCCCCTCAACGCAAAAATCATTATTGGTGGAGATCTGAACATTGATTTTCAACCAAAAAAACTTAAATTATACACAAGATCTCATAAATCTGCTAACCTCCTTTGACATCAAGGTGCACAATCATGAATATACCAGAATTACAAATACTTCGAAAAAAATGTTGGATTATGCATGTTTTAACTTAGACAAGGGACTTGATACCCAAACCATTAAACCTGGTATGTCAGACCATGAGGCAATCATCTTGGATAGTAATCTTAATAAAATCATCTTTCACAAAGAAGTTAAAATCGGAAGAATATACAGCAAAGAAAACTTTCAAAAATTTAATCTATTATGCTTAAATACTAACTGGAATCAGGTCTTTAATATTCTATCAGATCCATTTCGACAATTTTACAATCTTCTAACACAAAATTTCGAAAAATCCTTTCCAAAAACCAAAATTAAACATAAAAATATAAAACCTTGGCTAACCAAAGGAATAAAAACTTCAAGTAAAAATTTAAGGCCAATATATGCTATACATAAATACTTTTCAGGTGCTCATTTCTTTACATTGTACGCAAACAAATACCGAAATATCTATAGAAAATGTATTAAAATTCCAAAGCAAAGATATTATCAGGATAAAATAGATAAAGCTAAGGACAAATCTAAAGAAAATTGGCAAATAATTAATTCCTTACGCGGAAAATCTAAGAATTCCGATTGTAAAACTAACGTTGAACCAGAACTAATGAACGATTATTACTGCTCAGTTGCAGAAAATTTAACTTCTACTCTAAATTCATCTATAAATCCAATTTCTTTCTTAAATCACATCACATCTTAGAAGCTCTAATTTTAACTCCAACATATCTTCTTGAAGTAAAGGAGGTTCTTAACACGATGAAAATCAAAACAAGCTCAGGCATTGATGGTTTGTTCACAAAAATTTGACAACACCTCTCAGATGATACCCTTTCCATTCTTGTTGCTCTTATAAATCAGTCTTTTCACATTGGTTACTTTCCAGATTGTTTAAAACAAGCTCTTGTTATACCAATTCATAAGAATGGAGACCTGGAGGACCCATCGAATTTTTGCCCAATATCTTTGCTGTCTTCTCTTTCCAAAGTTATAGAAATAATTGCTAAAACAAGAATTAATAGTTACTTTGAAACTTTTAACATTCCAACCAACCAACAAAAAAAAGGAACACATGACGCCATATTTGCTCTTTTGGAGGAGGTATACATCAATATTAATGCAGGAGACTCGGTAGCAGCAGTGTTTTGTAAGTTTTCGAAAGCCTTTGACTGCGTGAATCACGAAATACTGCTGCAGAAGTTGAGTCGATATGGCTTCAGACACTCCTCCTCTAGATGGACGTCGTCTTATAACACAGGAAGATCACAGATAGTCAAATGCAATCAAGCTATATCAAACAGCAAAGAAATAACCCGAGGAGTACCACAGGGATCCGTTCTGGGACCCATCTTCTTTCTTTCCTACATTAACGACCTTACATTCATCAACATCGATGGGAAATTTTATGTTTTTGCTGATGATAGCACTATACTCTGGATGGGTAAGAAGGGCAAGCTAGAGGCTGTGATCAGGAGAGACTTTGAAAAAGTTAAAGAATGGTGTGATGAGAACCAATTGTGATTCTCCATAAATTCCATACTCTTAAATGACCAGCTTATTGAGTCCCAAGAAAGTGTGAAATTTCTTGGTATAGTTCTTGATAAGCAATTGGATTTCAGAGAACATATTAACCAGCTTAAACCAAAACTATCATCTATCTGTTTTGCTCTTAAAATAGTTATTAAGGAACTTAATCTACACTCTGCAAAAATGGTCAATTAAAGAATTTAAAAAATTTAGAAAAGCCGTAATAACCTGCTTTGAAAATCATCCATTTCATGATTGTGATGAATACTATGCTGAAGAGCTAACATAAATGGCTCCCTTTTCATCTTTCACCTTTTTCTACTGTTTGTTATATCTTTCTTTTATTTTGACATATTTTTTTATACTTCCTTTTTTGTTCTTTATTATAATAGTGTGTGTAAATTTATCGTTATTGTAAATGTATTTACTTACTCCTTTTGTGTGACTTTTTAATTGTAATTTTATTATTGTTATATTTACTTTTTTTACCTGCTTTATTAATTACTACCTACTCTGTACCTAAAATATTAGACTGATCGCAGTTTTACTGTAGCACTGTTTTATTTAAAAAAAATAATATTTTATTTCGATTGTCTTATTTTCTTTAGGCACACTTTGTTTATGAGGTTGTAAAATCTTAAAAAACAATAAAGTAATTTTTGTATTGTATTGTATTGGATAAATAGATGTTACTATAGTCTCAGAGACTTGGGTCAGTAATTCTGAACAAAAATATTTTACGTGAACAGGCAGGGGGTGGATCAGCTATTTTCACATATAAAAATCTGAAAACTAGGCCTCTTACAAAAATTAGCAGAGGTGGAATAACATTTTCATCTGTGTACTTGGAAGAAAGAGAGAATATATTCAAACAACGTTACAGCTTCTTGATGAGGAGATGTCGCAAACAAAAGTCACAAGAAAAGTATTCATAGGCAATTTTTTCAATCAAACTATACCAACAAGAGGCACAAGCCTAATAGATCATGTGCTTATAAACAACATTGACGCAAGTAACAACTTCTTGTCCATAATATAACATGATATCAGTGACCATGACTTACAGGTCTATGGGTATAGCAGAAAAGTTTTATCGACTGAAACTAAAGTAATTTATAAAAAACATTTTTTTTTTCAAGGATATCAAGGGGAAATCTTGCATAAGATGCCCGAACTACTTTCCTGCCAGTCATTTCTCCTCTACCAGGAGAGCCCGGGTAGTGTCGGATTCCTACTGACTAAAACCCCTCGATTTTGACTCCAAACTGCTAAGTGGCAAGCCACAGTGACTGCACTGCAGCCCTCTTAGTTCTTAGGTTAACCACTCCATTAATTTTATCCCGTGCGCAAGATTGTACAGGTCCTTAATGGAGTACTCCCCAGTCAATATTGGGTCTAGTTTAACTACCCCAAATATTTTTTTTGCGATCCAGTGCCTCGCATTGGCATATTACATGTTCTACTGTTTCTGGTTTCTGCAGCTCAGGTCTCCGTGATACAGGCCTATGTTGTTTAGGTGAACTTTAACCGCCATATGGTCGGTCATAATTCCTATTATAGTTCTTACTTGCATCCTACTATACTTTAGCAGGTCTTTGGTGAGCTTGGCATTTAGGCCTTTGATAAAGGCTCTGCTGTGTCTTAGCCCCTGTCTTCCTAGCCAGTGGCTTTCAGGTTTTTTCCCTTATCCAGAGTTTGACCTGGGACCTGGCTCTGGTCCGATGTATTTTTTTGACGATCCTTGTCTTGCAAGTTCGTCAGCTTTTTCATTGCCTTGGATACCTCTATGTCCCGGCACGCATACTAGTTTTATTTTATTATGTTCCGCCAGTCTCAGTAGTTCATCAAGGCATTCCCACACTAGCTTTCAGGTTATCTTTGGGCACATAAGCGCTCTAAGGACTGCCTGGCTATCCGAGTATATATATATATATGTGTATGGTCTGACCGAAGTAACCCATTCTATTATTCTCTCTTGCACATTCTAGGATGGCAAAGATTTCTATTTGGAATACTGTCGCGTACGATCCCAGTGAAAAATACAGATCTCTCCTAGGTCTTTCTCCGAATATTCCTGCCCCATTGCCTTCGTCAGGTTTTAATCCGGTTTTAATCCGTCTGTATACCTGTGGCAGCGGGTTGTTTTGTCCTGACCACGCTACTCTATCCTGTATAATTACTTCTAGATTTGGTCGGTCCATACAGGTACTTGGATAATACCTGGTCTGATCTCATGTGTAGGATATCTAGAAACCTCTGATAGATGGTATTACCACTGTCTTGTACAACCAGTGTACCATGTGTGGTTTGAGTCCCCACTATTTTCCATGTAAGCTTCTAATCTCCGCCAGGCCCGTCCATGACAAGGTTCCAGAGCAAAGGGGGGGCCTAATTGCTTTGATTACGAATGTTACTTACCAGACTAATATTATCTTAAAGACTATAGGATTATTAATCTATTATTATTGTTATAAAAAATTTAAATTATTACTTGTTCTCTAGTTTGGCTATATTTAATTAAATATTTATTTATTTATTTATTTCCAGTCTTCATCCCTTTGGCTACATTAAATAGATAGGACGTGTCAATTTCTCCTAAAAAAATAACAAAGAATTCTTATAATCCAGAACTTAAATGGTATAGGTAGAAAAATACAAATACTTAGGTAACACTAAAATGACATTCACATTCGTTAAAACAGGATAAATAGCTAAAATTTGATTTAAAAAAAATCCCTATGACTATACAGTACATTTTCCAACAAAAGATTTTTTACTTTTTTCTTAAAGGTTTTCAAATCACAAATTTTAGGCTCTTGTGACAGAGTGTTGTATGCCTTAATACCCATGTGCTGTGGGGAATTTTCAAAAAGTTTGGAGGAGTGTGTCAGAACTGCGAGATTCTGGGAACCTCTGGTGGACATTCCCTTGTTATTGTCACTGTTCTTAGTGAAGTAGTGAGGATGTGTTTTAACAAAAACCAACAATCGATAAAAATATAATGAAAAAATGGTCATTATTTTATATTTTTTGAAAAGACGTACCACATGCTCCTGATAATCAGCTCCATCCATAAATCTAAGTAGCCTCTTTTGAAGTATAAGGAGTCTTTCAATATCGGTAAAGCAGCCCCAGATAATAATTCCATAATTTAATCTGCTAAGAACATGACCGTACTGATAGAGTAGAATTGCCTTCCCGATCACCGACCACAGCAGATTAATGACTACAAAACAAGAAGAGGACAACCGTTTCATTAAAAAATCTATATGAGCCCTATAGCTTAAGTTTTTGTTCAGATACACTCCAAGAAATTTCATAACTTCCACATTCTTGATTGAAGTTCCGGCAGACTTCACCAATACACTGGAGGGACTCACATCACTCAACTCTAACTGATTTGTTAAAATTTAGTATCAAACCATTTTGAGTGCTCCAGTTGTATAAATTGTCTGAGATTCTCCCTGCATTACATGAAGTGCTTTCACTGTTCTTTGCTCTGACCACTGCACCACAATCATCCGCAAACTGCGCAATCAAGGCATCTCTCTCTGAAATATGTTTGGCAAGGTCATTACAAAAAACAATAAATAAAAGAGGAGATAATATACCTCCCTGAGGAACCCATACTCCACCCTCAGCTAACCAGATCTAAAACTGTTCGCCCCGTTCGAAAAACTGCTTTCTGCCAGTGCAGAAGGAGATAATTAAATTTGATGGAATACCATAAATTCCGAAGGTGTTAAGCTTCGCCGAGAGAATAGAGATGTCCACTAGATCGAAAGCCTTGGTGAAATCATATAAAATACCTGTACATAAGTCCTTTGTATCTAAAGTTTGATATATAAATTTATTACCTCAAACAATACTGTTTCTGTTGATTTCCCTTTCAAGAAACCGTGCTGAGTTTTAGAAAATAAGTTATTCGAGGAGAACAAAGGAGGAAAGTCTGTTTTATACTAACTTCTCCATTATTTTTGAGAAAATAGAAATGAAGTGGGATGACTTTACATTCTTTCAATTTCTCAGAAAAGATTGCCTGTGAGAAACAGGCATTTATTATATCATTCAGAGGCTCCGAAATAAAATTACATACATCCTTTAACAAAAAGCAAGGGATCTGATCAGCATCTGCAGATCTTTTATTAGAGAGGAGTCTGACAATTTCAGAGACCTCTTCCGACCAAGTAGGAGAAAGAAAAAAAGCTCTACTAGACAACTGTGTGGAGTCAGGAGTTCGGGCTTGATTTCTCGAGGGCCCCAACTTACTCTTCTCAGTAAGTGTGGATTCAACAAAGAATTTGTTGAAGTCCTCGCATAAAACTTGATCGGGAATCTCTATATTCCTAAAAATTTGAGTGGACAACCTGCCAAGCAGCTCTGTTAACATTCAGTGATTCGCAAATTATCGTTAAAATACTTTTTTTTATATGAAATTTCTATATTCTCTTTTTTGTTGATCATATTTTACTTTAAGATGTTCAATTTTGAATGTCCCTCAAGGACGCTGACATCTTTCTGACCTCCCTGGTAGGTTTTACTGTTGTTTTTTTTTCCTTTTTTTAATGGAAAAACAAGTCAAAACAATAATAAAAGATATTAAAGAAAATATTAAATTTTTTACCCTTTTAAAAAAACTTAGCATTATTGTTATATGATCTGGAATAAAAATAGTTACTTTTTTGACTGATTTGATTGGCTATGTCTAAACCTACAAACAGGTGATCAGAGAAAACTTGCCGTCTTACGATCAGAGAAATTACAGACACCCAAGAAAGGTTGACTTTTAAATGTGCTTTCTGGAATATTTGTAAAGATATTGTCCAGAAGAGTATTGCCGTGGAGCCTTGTTGGGCTTAAGTTTATTGGGGACAGGTCAAAAGAATGAATGATATCCTGAAAAGTTCTTTTATCTCTCGACTTTTCAAGAAGATTTATATTAAGGTCTGCCCCAAGGAAAATAAAATCACATTTTGGCAAGACCGAGCAGTCTTTCAAGCTGTCAAAAAAATTTGTTAATAATCTCCCTTGTTTGGGAAGGAAGGAAGGAAACGTAAATACTTTTTCTACCAGAAAGATGCTGTATACTCAAAAATCCGCTCGATGCATTCCATCCCAAAATGAATGGGCTTGGCGTTTAAGTTGCTATCAGAGAGAACAAGAACACCCCCTCCATCTGCAGTGGATCGGCAGTAGTTATTTGTGATGCTGTAGGGTGGAAGATTAAAGTTATTTATTTCTGACTATTTCAGCCAGTGCTCATTTACACTTAAAAGATTTGGATAGTTCAATTCTTCCATAAGAATGTCAAACTGAAGGTTTTTGTACAATATACGTAAGCTGGTTTACATAAGTTAACACTTAAGTTAATTATCATTATTGAAATTTAATTTTTTAGTAGTGGAGGGACCACTTTTGAAATTTGTGAATTTCTATTGGCCCAATAAATTTTCTTCTTCAAGTTTTAATTAGAGTGACATAAAACCCCCAATTTTAATGTGTTAAATGTTTACTATTTAAACCCCGCGTGGGTTTAAACTTTTTAATTTTCTTTTCTTCTAAATCCAACAAAAAATTGTGTTAGATGATTTCAATAAGAAAATTTATTAAAATTCTTCTTATAAATCAAACTATATCCAAAACTCAAAGAGGGTTGGTTTAAAATGCGTAAAACCAAAAATATCACTTAAACTTAGGACCGTTCTAAAATAGACTTTTAGTAAACCCCACCGTCAGATTCCAGTTCCTAATTTCCATTAGGTTGATCCACAACCCATATTTTGACGGACTTATTTCCAACCCCCTTATCCCACACTAAATTATTACTTTTCAAGAAATAAAAAAAAACACTGTTTTAATTTGTGGACTCTAATTCGTTTAGTTTATTACCCCACAACCCATATTTTGATGGACATACCTTCCAACCTCCTTGCCGCACCCTAAAAATTTAATTTTGACAAAGTTAAAAAAAACACTGTTTCAGATTCCAGTGCGCCTATTCTTGAATTAAGAGAAAATTTACTCCCAGGGAGTCAAATTCTCTTGCTACTATGCATCTCATTGGTCCAAATATTCGGTTTAAATCGGTTTCTCTCACTTTAAGAGAATTACTTTCGATCAATATCAGGCAAAAGTGAGAGAAACCGATTTAAAACGAAGAATTGGACCAATGAGATGCATAGTAGCGGGAGAATTTGACTCCCTAGGAGCAAATTTTCTTTCGATTCGCGCATCCTAAAAAGTTAATTTTGACAAAGTTAAAAAAACACTTTTATTTTCTTTGATTTTCTACCTCACAACCCATATTTTGATAAACATACCTCCAACCCCCTTCTCTCCCACCATTCCAGATTTCAGTTTTTGGTTTGCTACTCCTTGACCTATATCTCGACAAATCAAAATACTTATCAGATAGGGGCGTGCCCAGAGTTTTATTCTCCCTGCTTAAATTTTTGAAAAATCCATAAACACATATATGTATATATATACCAGAAAAATAGTAGTAGTAGTAACTAGGGGGCGCCCCAAGACCTGGCAAGTAGGCCCAATCGCTCCCATTTTTACCTTTCCCCAGCCCGGCGCCCTAATCCACCACCTGTACCGCTTGTACGGTAGTGGGCTCTCTGGGCCTTCCTGTTCTCTTCACGAAGTCTAGTACTTTGGCCCACTTGAGAGCTCGTAGGTCCTCTTAATCCAGGTCCTTAGGTATGCATCGCACTCCGCAACGAGGTTCCGGGATGTCTCCTCCGCCCTTCCACAGGGCTGGCAGATAGAGTCTTTCCCGATCTCGATTTGAATCAGATGCTTACTGAGTTGGTTGTGGCCGGTCAGTATTCCGGTCAGTATTCCTGTCAGTAGTCCAATATCTTTTCATATCCTTCCCAGAAGCCATTTGAGTCTGACCGCGTCTGGTCCGTCGATGAATTCTTTGGACTGTCTGCATCCTATTTCGCTCTCCCAGGAGTCTGCCAGTACATCGTTAGCCCATTTAATGAGTCGAATTTGCAGCTGTCTCCTTTTTGTACTTATCCGAGCAACTTCATCCGCATTTTCGTTGCCCGACACTCCCGTGTGTCCCGGTACCCACATCACTGTAACTCTTGTCTTGACTCGAGGCTTCCAGTGCTTCGACGAACTCTTCCACCAGAGTATAGGCAATTTTTGGCGCACTAAGTGCCTTTAGGGCCGCTTTGCTTTTGGAGCATATGTACACATACTCCTCCAGACCATTGCCAACCTCTTCTAGTGTTGCCGCCATTATAATGGCGTATGCCTCTGCTTGGAAGACCGTAGCTTGCTCTTCGAGCGGGTAGCTTATCCGAACTTCTCGGTCTTGCACGTATACCCCCGCCCCTGTTGCCTGCCTCTCCGATAGCTTGGAGCCATCGGTGTAGCATATCACAGCGTTCCTCTAGAACTGTTGGTGGAGGTTCTCACTCTGCCAGAATTCCCTATCGGGAATTTCGACTTTGTACCTCTTCAGGGAATTCGGGTTGCCTTGATCTCAAAGGACGCCAGTTGCATCTTCCTGGTGGCCATTTGGGTGACCCTTAGGTGTCTAACGGCTTCCCCTCTTCCTCTCCACTGACCAGAGTCCCTCAGACGCAAATGGGTCGCCATCGTTTCCTTCTTGATCCAAGTCGATAGCGGAGGTAGTCCCAGAATGGTCTCAAGGGCTTGGATTGGTGTCGTCCTCATGGCGCCGGTTATTCCCCTGTTCATAAGCCCTTGCAGGCTTCTGAGCTTTTGGGATATGGTGGTTCTCTCCACTGCCGGCTGCCGGCCACCAGACGATGGATCCATATTGGATCTTAGGTCTTAGTTTTTCTTGGGTGTAATACCCCAGGTCCGACCTACCACCCGACGCAGATGCCACAATGTGGCCTGGACTTTTTCGGTCATTTTGGCAACATGGGTGTCCAGGTAAGCCCCTTGTCCAGGGTGACCCTCAAGTACTTTAGCTCTGAGAACAAAGTCAGGGGTTTCCCGTACATTATGGGTGCTCTGAATCTCTCCATTTTTTTTTCTCTTTTTGGTGAACAGGATCATCTCTGTCCTTCCTGGATTAATAGAGAGCCCGTCCTGTTGACACCAGTTTTCTATGATTCGTACAGCTCGTTGCATTCTGCTGCAGATGGTGTCTAGGAAGCGACCTATCACCTCCACAACTCCGTCATCTGCATACGCTTGGGCGTCGAATCCTTCCTTTGTCAGCTTTTCCAGAAGGGTATCCATAATTAGGCACCATAGGTGTGGAGACAGGCAGCTGCCACGACCTGTACCTTGGATTCACCTAGTTTAGCTTACCAGAAAAATAACTGTAATAAAATAAAATTATAATCCGTTGTATCAAAATCGGTTTACGGGAACAAAAGTTAACGGAACGGGTGAAGAATGGGCGAATGGGCGAGGGAGGGGAGATAGATGGATGGGGTGTAGGGAGGATGGAACGGGAAAAAAATCTGCAGGCAAGAATGGCAGCAAGCCGGGTTCTTCTAATTTAAAAAAAAAGTTGTATGTGAATAGATTGCTTTCTGAGGATCCGTTCACAAAAAAATGTTGGCTAAAAATCTTAGTTGATGTGTTTTTGCATTTTCCTAAAAAACAAATTTCTAACCCGCTAGGGACAATATTTCATTTGAAGTCTTACTGACTTACTTACTGATTAGTGAAATTGTTGTGCCGAAAATTTTAGCTGCTAAAAATCTTTGTAGATGTGTTTTGGATTTTTATAAAAAACAAATTTCTAACTCGCTAGGGCCAATATTCCATGTAAAGTCTCCACCCTGTAATTTATTTCCCTTGCGCCTTACCTCGTCATACCGCTTACTCGCCGCTTTCCTTAAGGAACTCTGAATCCAGCTTTACTTCCTCACAATCCCTCACTCCTTCGTTGTTTTCCAGACTGCATTTCCTTTAATTTAAAACCTTGTAGTATTTTTTGGCCGAAAACCATTCCTACCTGCAACCCTCTCCCACATCCTAAATTGTTACTTTTGAAAAATAAACATTGTTTTAGATTCCTGACTTTGTTTCCTTTAGTTTGATACCCCACAACCCATACTTTGACAGATTAAAATATTTATCGGATACAGGGGGGTGGTTGCAACCTCCCATCCAAATTTTCCAAAAATCCAAAAACACCTATTCGTTAACTGTTCAAGAAGAACCTAAATGCAAATTTTTCGCTTTACATTGATTTAGAACTCTAAGTAATTGTGAGTTATTTGTACCCCCTTCAAAACAGACTCCTGTTTCTCAACCCTCTGTCTGAATTTTAAAAAATGCCGAAGCACATACCAATTTTCAAACTTATGTTGCTTTTCGTTTTTGAGATACAGAAAATTCTTTTAAAATTTCAACCCCTATTTTTACCCCTTCAGGGTGGTAAGCTCCTCCGTTATCAACCCGAACTATCCTCAAATTTTCATGTTTGTAGGTGTACTGGTATATGAATATCCCACGAGTGGTACTTTTATTATTTAATTTTTTTATTTTAAAAAACTATTATTAACCATACCTGAAATATCAGCCTTTGTTAACATCATGTCTATTAACTTCGAATATTCCAATACCAATATTTTTTAAAATGATGGGTAAAAATATTAGGAGTTACACATTAGTTTTATTTAAAACGTTTTAGTTATTATTCTCACCTTCACTTTTATTAGCAAAACTTAGATTCTACACTCATTGATGTGCCGGGACTGCGGGTATTCTTGAAATTACGCTACATACCAGATGTATGTACACCTAAGGAAATATGAAAGTGTTACAAAATGAGAAGCTAGTTTATGTAACTTGACAATTTCTCAATATATTTTATTTAAAATAGGTCAAACTCACATTCGTAACATAACCTTCTTGTACCACTTTTTTGTGTCATTGAGTGTACATTGTTTTTCCGCTTTTGACTCAATTTCCATTTGTATTTACATGCATATTTATAAGATTGTTCTTAAAATTAATGGGTTTTATTTCTAGCTCAGTAATTTAGCAAAGCAAATGCCTTCCAGTATCTTAAGTCTATTTATAACAGTTTAACATCTGGAATTAAGAAAATCCCACTTGAAAATTTTGATTTAAACGTTTTCTTATTTTCGAGTATTTATTTGTTTTCTTTTTCTGTCTCTAGCTCTAGCTGTAAGGCTTAGCGACAAAGCTCTGCAATGGTTGTCTTCTTCAGAGCATTACCATACGTCAAATGCCTCCAGTGATGAACCATATTATGTCAATGAAATTCGCAAAAATGTAACCGCAAAATCTAAGCTTCATACTGAGAAATTCGACTTGCTCTATACAACAATTTCGAATTCCGTAAGTAACGTTCGAGATAAAAAATATCATTTAGTGCTTGGATAGAACTACTTAAGAAGTGGTGCTCATCATTACGGTGCTACCTTATGGAAATAGGAGATGAAATGAGGATGCAAAAGCATTCATGAAGCACGTGGAGACGCTTGGGTCTGTCCATTCTAGAGACTTGATGTCTGAATCCTTTTTCAAATTTTTCCGTAGCACCGTACTGATGAGCACCACTAGTGCAGAACTCTAAGTCTACGGTTATGAAGGAATGCTCAAAATTCTATCGTTAATATCGTTAATATTTAATATTTTTATATTTTATAAATAATATATTTTTTTTTGCTAATTTTTTAAAATTTATTTCAATCTAGCAACGCTTTGGAAAAACTTTATTTTTTGGCTGAAACATGAAAATAGGTAATCCATTTGGGCAGGAACGTAAATAGAATCTATCAGTTTCTGATTTGAGGAAATTTGGTAGGATTACTTGAGTACATATTTTTGTATTTTTAACAACTCAAGCCTTACCGTGTAGTGATTTTGGCTCTAAAAAATGTACTTCTTACTTAAAGAACAAACCAAAGAAATGAAACAATACTACCATAAGTTCTGTAAATGTATTAAAAAGTTATCATATGCTATCAAATTTTCACTTTTTTGAAAAAACGCATCCCGACATTTGATTGCATCTTCAATAGTTTGACGTTCTAGAATCCAATAAACCGTTTTTTTAATGTTTGAATTTTAGAGTTTTATCACCCAGAGATCTTCAATTCTGTGTTTTCTTTACAATATTTCCAAACAAGACCAAGAAGCGCCCTGCTTCTCTCTAAACAACAAACTAGAAAAATGCAGCGTCGAAGGAATAGCGGGTCTGATACCCAGTTCAAGAAACATGTCGCACATCACTTTATCAAATAATAGTGTCAAACACATTTTTGATAGAGGAGATAAGAGGTATAGTTTGGTATTTTGTCATTTTTTAATATACTTTCATGCATGCGAAACCCCAAAATTCAAATTATCTCAACACTCAATTCTGATCTACGCGTTTCTCATGCGTGATCACCCTGATTCAAAAACTGCATCTTGTGGTGCCACACCACGTGATGACTTTTTTGTGTCATGGGGCGCGTACCGTTGGGGGGGGGGGTTTAGGGGTTAAAACACCACTCGCGATCGCCCCCCTAATTGCAGCTGACCCGACCCATAGTTCATTAAATAATTTACAAAAATCGAAAAATATTGAAATTTATAGCTTTAGTTTTAAAAAATTTCGCCTGATTCGCTATAACGTCGTTGATTGTAACAATTCTAGTTTTTTTTTTTTTAATTTTTGGTTTGATTGATTGATTCGTTTGTGAGTGTGCCAGTATGGCCACTATTGGGTCTATTGTGGCTCACTTTTAACATTTTATGTTGCTACAGAATATGAATTCATATTCAGCCCCTTAAAGAGGCTCACAACTTGCTTTGGTGAATCATCATTCAGATCCAGTCCGTCGATCTGTGGTTTACCGAAGATACGTTGACGCTGACGTGCAATGGCCGTACATTTACTCAGGACATGTCTGGCCGTCTCATCATACTCCATACAGAGCCTACATTCGGTGTCCTCACTTAGACCCATTCTGGGTAATGGTACTTTCAGCCTGCAGTGTCCGGTGTATAGATCAACCATTGTCCGGATGTCTTGCCCAGTGAGCTCAATGAGTTCCCGGCAATTCTCCCCAGTATTGGTGGTACTTGTTTTCCATCCAGCCTGAGAGAGCAGTGTTGATTGTGTTGTATGCTATTCCAAGGGCTGGTTCGGGGCCAATAAAGACGGCAGAGGCTGCTTTACGCGCCAGCTGGTCGGTAGTCTCATTTCCCCGATGCCCAGAATGTCCCGGAGTCCATACTTGAGACAGTGTTTATTCGCCCTAGGGTGTTATCTATAGGATTCAAAAGCCTTAAGGGCCGCTTGACTGTCGGAGAGTATCTTTATTGATCTGTTGCGCCAGTTATGATCTATCATCCAATGTGCGCTCATTTCAATGGCGAAGAGTTCCGCCTTGAAAGGCATTTTGGATCCGTCAGTGTACCAGCAGCTATCTTCACTTGAGAAACTTATTCTGTTTGTTGTCCAGGCCTCCCTATCTGGGAGAATAGTGTTGTATAGCTTTTTGCTGTTTACTGTTGCGGGCATTAGATCCGGTAGCAGCTCTAGAATGCAGTGGCTCTCAATTGCCCGCGTTAAAGGGTTTGGTACTACTTGACTTGCCCTGCCACCCCATTGGTTGGCTATGATTCTGTAGGTTGCCTTCATAGCCTCTTTCTCCAAAACAAGGTGTAGAGGAGGAAGGTTTAGGAGGCATTCAAGCGCTGCTGATGGTGTGGTGCTCATAGCACTACATATCACCATACTTGCTTGACGTGGGATGCTTGTTAGTTTGGCACAAGCCAGCGTTTGCCTGCCCTTCGTGTACCAAACTATTACCCCGTATGTAATCATGGGTCTAACTACCGTGATATACAGCCAGTACATTTGTTTGGGGCTAACGCCCCAAGACTTACCGCAGATTCGTTTGCACGTCCATAGAGACAGTGCTGCCTTTTGCTTTTCTAAAAAATCTTTCCATGTAAGTGTTTTATTGAGGGTCACCCCCAGATATTTTACTACATACGGGTCATTCCATATCAAATCAACCAAAAAATCACAAAAATTTTACGCGACCAATTCCAATTTTGATGATTTTTGGTATATATTTTCTTCTTACCATAAAAGTTGAAAATGCAAATTTTTAGATTTTTTTGATTCGTAGTTTTTTTTTTTAATTTTTCAAAATAAAAAAGTCAGCATTTTGACCTTAACAAGAATGTACAAAACTAGCAATATCTCGAGAACCACTTACACTAGGAAAGTAATAAATGGCTCATTTTAAAGTCATTTTGAAGCTCTTTTTTATGAAATATCACAACATAATTTTAACAAAAAAAAAAATTGAAAATAAAAAATTAAAAAAAAAAAATTGAAAAATTCAAAAAGGCCATTTTTAATTTTTTTGAAAAAAATATATAATTTTGGTCAAAGTGTTACTTAATTATCCACAAAATTTTATGATGGAGAAATGATGGGTTCAATGTCAAAAAAAATATCAAAAATATTAAGTACATTAAAAATCATGCATTTAAAAAAATAAACATATTTTAGGAGCACCAATAGTGCACTGGATATTAAAATAAATAAATTTGTTGGATGGATACAGGTTTTAAAAAATACCCAGAGGCTTTATCTACAAATTATTTTATTTTAAACTCGCAAAAGAAATAAACAAACTTTTCTACTTCGTTGATAAAAATTAGACAGAAAACACTAAGACTAACTATATACCTTAAATTTATTTTTTTAACTTTCTTTTAAGAATTTATGATGAATCTAACATTTCTTTTTTGCTGACATTGTAAGTTCTGCCAGTAGCAGTGTTGGGTTCAACTTTTTTTATAAGACTTTCTGGTTTAATAATTAAAATATCTTGAGGCAGGTCCTCGTGGATGAAGAAAGCTTACTTTCAGTTCTCCGCTCTCATTATTTTTCCCCAAGACACAAGCCAGCCACCAAGCACTGTCATATTCTACAGTGACAAACCCTGACTCGATATTTTGCAAAATAATGCTTCCACCTTTAAAAAGATTATGTGTTTCGACCTCTAAGCATGTAGAAAACTGTTTTGCCAAAAACGTGCTTTCTGTAAGAGGAATTACAGCATGAATTTTTTGTGTCCCCGGTATTGTTAAGACTTCCGCAAATCTTTTATTCAAAATTATTTCATGATTTGTATAATCTGCTTCTGTGCAATATTTAAAATCAATGCCAGATATGTTTTCTTCACACCAAGTAAACAATTGTAGAGGTGTCATTATTTGATTGTCATAGGGCCTCTGCAAACTGGCTTTGGCAGCAAGTCTTTTAACAGTTCCTCCCAAGCCATCGCAGGCACTTTTGCCATGCGAGGTGGCAAAATAATGCCACTCTGCTTCAACACCAAAATCTTTTTTATGCAGGCATATATTCAGAAAATTCTTTTTGTTTTTGTACTGCGCAGCACATCCATCCGAAAAATAAAAAATTTTGTTAAGTCCTGGTATTTTGATTTTTTTAAAAATAAATGAAATGCAATTGTATTATGTGTCAAGCTTTCCGAAATAAACACATAATTCAGGTTGTGCAGTTTACCATCACTTAGAAAATAAATGGCAAAAGGGTGGAGGGTTGCCTGGCTGTTATTCCAATGATAAGACTGGACTTCATCTTGCATAACAAAGGAATAATTTTCCGCAAAGTCGCAAGTGATCAAAGACTCTCCAGGTTTAAGGTTAATTTTTATTTCATTGTATCTATCTTTTTGCATTTTTGCAATAAAAGAATGTGATTTAAGTTTTACAAGATCATCAGTAAATTCCTGGACAAAATCATCACTTTTCTTAACATGTATGTATGTATGTATAGTACATACACATACAGTATGAGTCCCACTTTTTCCTGCCAGTATACAGTTTTTGGGTCGCAGTTCACAAAATTTTGAAAACCCAATTTTTTCATTGGGGTACTCAGTTTTAAACAATGCATAAATTTCTTTTAAATTAGCTAAGACTAATTTTTTTTGTACATATTCTTTTTCAGCTCCATATTTTCTGATAACAACATAATCTTTTTTACCTGGCATGGTCCTGCTAATGTCATCCCTTTGGTAAAAATCTACCACTATTTGGGCCACTCTATCACTAAGGGTCTTTCCCGGTTTGGGGTTAGGAGAACATAATATCCCATTGTCCTTAACTAACTGTTTTACAGCTCTGGCCAAATATTGAGAAACTCCAAATTCTTCTTCAATCTTCTTTCTACTCCAACTTTGAGGTAAACATGATAAAACTAGTATTTTCTCACTCCTCTTTTCGGTTTTTAAAAATTTGTCCTTTAACTGCTTAATCATTTCACTTTCGTCACTCTGGCATTCCTTTACTAGCGTTGAATCTGATTCCTTTGTAAATGCTTTCGCAATTGTATGCTGTACAATATCAATTTTTTCTTTGTATACATTTTTTCTTTTAATCGGCGACACACCAAGAAGCTCCAATGACTTGTTTAAAAGAGTAAATGATTCAGCAGGATCTTGAAAATCTGGATCATTTTCTGGAACTTGACTGGGTCTAAAAAAATTTAAAAAGTTAGTTTTTTATAAGAACTTAAAAAGGGGGTAACAGCTGACCCAAAATGTGTACATAATGCCAAGAAATTTGTACATAATGTCTGTATTCTCAAAATGCCATGCAAAATAATGCCATGCAAAATAATGCCATGAGATTTTTCCACTCCGTACTTGACGCAATTGGTTTAGTTTATTAATTTTATATTAAAAAATACTATTTGTTACTTACCCTGCCTCATCTTCTTCAGATGCCTTAAACTCCTTTGAAAGCTTTAGTCTACAACCATCACAGATTTTCATTCCCATTTTGACATTTTTGTAACTGCACATCCACTTGGTCACATTTCTTAATTTCCCAAAATGCTTGATTTTTAACTCTAGTGGATCACAGCACTTTACTTTATATTTAGTCCATCCACTTGCCTCACCCATAGTTGAAACTTTTAAAATTACACAGAGATGACTTCTGATAAACCTTCAGTCGAACTATTATGTATCGATTATTTGGAGCTGTATCAGGAAGATACTTGCCAAAAATTTAAAATCAATTTATGCAGGAATTTTCATGTCAGCAAATCCCCACAATGTACCTAAACAGACCAATAAAATGAAGGAGGTGTGTCCTTAATGTTAAACAGGAATAAACAGGCAGTATTTCACAAAAGTATTGGCAGGTTTATACAGGCATATTTTCCTAAGAATTGGAACATCCAATAGTACGTCTCCGGTGGAAAAGAGGTTTTGTAAGTAAATATTACAATGGGGGGCAATGTTAATCTGATTACTGATACAGAATGAAACGTAGGATATAATTTTTTATTAAATAAAATATTGTTAAATATTTTTATAATATCGCTTTAAACCCCATTATATTCTTCTAATTACCAAAATGCATTGTCTATTTATAGGCGATTTTTCATGCATGTGACATTTTTAATAAATTTTTTCACATTGAACCCATGATTTGTCCATCTCAAAATTTTGTGAATAGTTTAATAACACTTTAAAGAAAATAATATAATTTTTTGAAAAAAATTAAAAATGGCCTTTTTGAAATTTCTCAAAAAAAAAATCAAAAATTTTTTTTTTTATTTTTTTTTTCAATATATGTTATGCAATATTCTCATATGAAAGGTCTTTATAAGAGCTTTAAAATGAACCTTCACCTACTTTTCTATTATAAGTGGTTCTTTGGATATTCCTAATTTTGTGCGCACATGTTAAGGACAAATAAGTGACTTTTTCGATTTTCAAAAATTAATTCAAAATAAACAACTGGTCAAAAAAGTCTGAAATTTTGGATTTTCCAGTTTTTTGGTAGGAAAAACATGTATACTAAAAATCATCAACATCGGAGATGGTGTGGTAAAATACCCTGGTTGACTTGATATGGACTGACCCATATGCGAATGGGATTGTTTCATCGTTTAGTACCGGAGGAACAAGGAAGTCAAGCTTCCTTTTTTTGGGGAACGGTATAATGATTGTTGGTTAAACAGCAAACAATTTTGTCTGCATCGCTATGCACATTTAGTCGCATTGAATATTACAATATTCGTTTAATTTTAAGCAATTGAGATTATATCTCATTAGCTCCCTCTAGGGAGGAAGGAATAAAATTTTTGAGGAATGTTCTGCTTAAACTGCAAAAAATTTGTTACAATTTGCACAAACAGTTTTGCCAAGGGTATTCAAACGTGAAAAAACTGCACTTATATTAAATATTTTTAAAAATAAAAAAAAAGACAATTTTGGAATAATTTTCTCCAAATTTTTAGGCAGCGCTGCATTTAAACCTCCCCCCTCCTCCTTTGGATTGCTGGCGGTACGCTACTGAATCTTAACTAACAATTTAAAAAAAAATCCTGCATGTAAAACAAAGTGACCTGTCAAAGTATGTGAAAACGGCTTATAGAATATTTAATAAAAATGGTAAAAATAGAGAGAGAGAGAGAGTTTAAAAAAGAGGGAAATTTCTTGCTTTTTTCTAAAAGTGGGGACAAAACCAAGGTAATTTCGCAGGAGGAAATAGGTAATTACGTAGTAGCCTCTTGTTTGCACCAAAGCGCCCACTACTTGTCAAAATAGAGGGAAATAGAAACATTTCCAAATAAAATTAAAAAAAGAGAAAAAATAATCATGTTGATGGGCTCCAACAACTTGTAAAATAAAAAATGGTGATCAAACACACCATAAGGGTAAAACTTCTACTTTAAACTATATTGGAAGAAAATTAACATGCACCGAAAATATTTTCGTTGAATTGATAACTTGTACTTGTATAGAATTAACGCGCCCTTCAAAACATGCAGTTTTAACAAAAAGCTCACTAATATTACGTTTCGGAAAAACACTAATTAGGTATTTTTTCCAATTTATGATCATAATGTAATATTTGTATATATGAAAAACGTATAAGCAATCATTTAGTCCATATTTTATCGATTTTTTTTTTAAATAAAAAAATTAAAACTTGCTAAAAAAGAGCACAAAAACATGACCTGTTACCTTTTTTCGGCGACCGTTCTACAAAAGTTTTTTTAACCATGTAGTCCGTTTATTTCTTTAAAATTTTAAAAAAATGTGTAAGATTGTTTAAACTTTCATGACATGACACCATGGCTATATTACAATCAAAAGTCAAATAGTTTCGGCCTACGTCCCTTGGGGGGGGGCGGTAACTGAATTTTTAATGGAAAAGGGGTAAATCTAAGCATTGCTCAAGTTTTTCATAAATATCTCAAAAACTAAAATACCCACTTAAAAACGGTTTTCATTTCCAGAAAGCCAAATCATTGGTTCATTTATCAAGGTATTCGTTTTTGTTGAAAAGTAAGTGGTACGAAAACAGTAGCGGCTCCTTTTCGAAAAATGTTAAAATTTCAGCTTTTTCAACTTCTTTGCAAGTTACTTTCCTTTAGTCTGGTTTTTAGGTTTGAATTCCGAAATTATATTTACTGACTTTTAAAATTGACCCATTATCTTTTGATGCTTTTTAAAATATTTTCTGGTACAGATATACAGGCTATATTTTTTTTGTAGCTCTATTTATTCTCTGTTAGGGCTGCTATAACATATGCAAACAAATTTGAGTGGGGCTATGCTAGAGAGGTTCTTCTATACCCATGCTAGTCGAAAGTTCGTACGAAAATCGCATATTAGTCCGCAAGATGAGAAGTTTAATTAAGAAAAAAATAATAACTAAGCAGTGAAACTTGGCATGCATAATAAGTGGACCCTAAGATAATTTTGGATAAATGTTGCTAATATAAAGTTTTGTGAAAAGGACCCCTATTTCCGAAAATAACACAAAAAAATGTTAAAGGTCTAGAAATTATGGTGGAGTGCAATTTTTTTTTGTTGTGTGTTACTTATTCGAGGTTTCGTGCCTAAGGCCCAAATTCTCGACGTTAAACAAAAAATAGGAAAATATTAATAACAGCCATCCAAAAAGTGATAGAACTATCAGATTAAGAACAAATATTTTTCGATACATTAGCTTAAATTTAAAAAAAAAAAGTTTTATGTAGTAGTACAATTCCTGGTATTTTTTTGAAAAAAACATTAAATATCACCTAAAACATAACGATAGAATCATGGAATTTGGCACAAATGATCACTGGTATATATGGGTCCCTTAGTACCAAATGTCCTAAGACCATTTGCAAAGGACCCTTACTCCTGAAGTTAATTTTAAAAAATGTACTTTTAACGCCAAAAAACTGCAAACTAACAGATCGTGTTTTAGCAGAACAGAGGGCTCCTAATTTTAAAAGTAAAACAACTTTTGTATTATTGACGGGTTTATTTATTTAACAATAGGGATATTTTGGAGCGCTCATTTGACAGTTCGTAGTGGTTGTGGTAATTACTGCGTTTGCGCAATAGCTAAACGTCATGCAGTTGTGGTAATTAACCACTACCACTGCCGTAAGTTACGAATCCATTTCGTTGTGGTTGTGGTAATTTTTTTGGTTAGAATTAAAGAATTTTGGCGCAATTAATTTTCAAAATAATAAAATATTACCAGTTTCCAACATATAAAACATTTATTTTGTAAAATTAAGCCCAATTTTTTGTTTTTCCTCATCTCTAAATTTTTTTACAAGTTGACATTTTTAATGTGTTCCAAAAACTCTGGTAAACTCGATGTGTGGTAGTGGTAGTGGTTGTTAGACACTACCACAGTGGCTGTCAAAGTTGCCAAAATTTTAAGCGTTCCAAAATATCCCTAATAAGTTTTAAAATTGCTAAACATTCTGCTCATCTACATTAATAATTCGAAAACATATATTTCATTTAACTTTGATTAACAAGATATTGGGTAGTTTACCTAGACGCCTAGCGCTTTACCTTAAGAGAAAAGAGTATTTTCTTCTCTAGAGACGAAATATTTTTCTAGAAGAGTATTTTTGTCTCTAGAAAGGAAAATGTATGAAGGAGATACTAAATTAAAAAATAAAAGTACTAAATTTCGCATGATTTATCGTGCGGAATTTTCCGCACGCTCATATAAAAAAGTGACTTTCCGCACTAGAAATAGTCTTTAAAATACGATGTTGCGCACGCTCGTAGGAAATAGTTATTTACCTAACAAGTGCGGTAAGTGATACTTTTCCGCACTCAACGTCACTTGCACAAATGATCCGAAGCGGAGTTCGAGCACGCCCTCAAGGGCGGAAAAGGCATATTCCGCAAAAGTTAGGTCCAATATTTTTACTACGAGTGTTTTTTTGTCCATCTTATTTATCAAAAAAAAAAAATGTCACAAGATACAATAGTTATATAAATCATTTAATTAGTCTTAAATATCTTCATTTTTAACAATACAATAATCGTGCGGAAAAGTAACTTTTCAGGACTAGTGCGGAAAAGTTCAGCTTTCAAAACGAAAAATCGTGCGAGAAAGTAACTTTTCCGCACGCTCGTGGGACAACATATTTACAAAACAGTGTATACATAACAAAAAATTAAATTACAATTTTTTACAAAATGTACAAATTTAACACTTAAAATAAAAATAACAGTGCCCCCATAGTTGTTTGTATAACCCATATAACTATGAGATGATATAACAGCCCTGCCCTTTCATTTGCCGAGAAAAATGCGTACCGATAAAAACTCTTAATCAAGTTAGTCTGGATATAATCCAGAGACGAGGAGTCTACCGGGCAAGCGCTTCGACTGTGTCAGTAGTGAAAGCAACTGACAACAATTTGACAGCGAAAATTTAGGTTTATGTTTAATATTTTTGTTTACTTTTGGAAAAGAGTTTGCTAGTCTTTCCCGTAATTTTGTATCCATAGAAAATGAAATACCTCTAGATTTAAACATGGACAATACAAGATTGGATAACAAAAAGCAGGATCTTTGAGGCTAAATTCAAACTTCTTTCAAAAATAGGGAGCCTTTGTAGAAGACTTTAAAATGAAAGTATACAGCAAATAATATTTACTTTTCTACTAAAACACGACCTGTTAGTTTGCCTTTTTTTGACGTTAAAAGTACATTTTCTAAAACTAACTTCGGGAGTACCCTTACTCCCCCCTTTGCAAATGGTCTTAGAAAATTTGGTACTAAGGGACCCCTGTGATTATTTGTGCCAAATTACATTATTCTATCGTTATGCTTTAGGTGATATTTAATGTTGTTTTTTTTCAAAAAACTTCAAGAATTGGGGCCCTATATAGCGACAATATTTGTTTTTAATCTGATAGTTCTATCAATTTTGGGATGGTTGTTATTATTATTTTCCTAATTTTTGTTTAACGTCGAGAATTGGAGTCCTAGGCAAGAGACCTCGAATAAGTAACACACTAAAAAAAAAAATTTTATCGCTGCACCATAATTTCTAAACCTTTAACAATTTTTGTGTGACTAATGCGATTCTCGTACGAACTTTTGACTAGCATGGGTATAGAAGAACCTTCCTAGCATAGCCCCACCCTTATTTTTTTGCATATGTAATAGCAGTCCTAAAAGGGAATGAATAGAGCTACCAAAAAATATAGACTTATGAAAATATCACAAAGTTTGTAGAATTGCCAACTAGAGATATTGCGTTGTTATTTTTTAGGAAAATTTTCACAATTTTGAATTCGTGGATTTTTCAAATTTAACAGTTTTTGAGAACGCTACTGAAAAAAAATTAAACAAACTGTGACAAAATTAAAAGGCATATTTAAACGTTATTAGAAAAATGTACATAACAAAAAAAACATATAGCAACATATGTATCGGCAAAAAAAAAGTTCATGATGCTGCAGATTTCATAAAAAAAGCAATTATTTCGGTACCCTTTGTTCTAAAAGGGCCATGGATAGCGTAATCTGTACCAGAAAATATTCTAGAACGCAGCAAAAGAAAGGTAAGATAATGGGTCAATTTTTAAAGTCAATGAATATAATTTCGGAATTTAAAAAAAAACCAGAACAAAGGAAAATAACTTCCAAAGAAGTTGAAAAAGCTGAAATTTTCTTCATTTTTCCAAAACGAGCCGCTACTGTTTTCGTATTACTTACTTTTAAACTAAAAAGAATACCTTGTTAAATAAACCAATGATTTGGCTTTCTGTAAATGAAAACCGTTCTTAAGTGGGTATTTTAATTTTTGAGATATTCAGGAAAAACTTGAGCAATGCTTAGATTTTCCCCTTTTTTATTAAAAATTCGGTTACCGCCCCCCACCCCCAAGGGACTTAGGCCGAAACTATTTGACTTTTGATTGTAATATAGTTATGGTGTCATGTCATAAAAGTTTAAACGATCTTACACATTTTCTGAAAATTTTAAAGAAATAAACGGACTAATGTTTTTTCCTTCAAACACAAAATTTACAATGTTGAAGGCGAAATTCCTTATTAGTTTGAACTTAAAAACCGGTTGTTCGTCTTGATTACCAATTCTTCCCTGCGCACTAAAGAGCCCTCATTCGCTCAGGGTTTGGTTGTCAACAAGAGCGAACCCACCCAAAGAGTGGATATTTCCCTTTTTGTCTAATGACATTTTCTTAGAGAGAGAGAGAGGGAAATAGCTGCTCTACGCTAAACGTACCATATTGTAACGGTGCTTATTACCAGCGTAAGGCGGCATTTACCGCAACTTTTTATCACCCGTTTAACCTGACAGATGTACAGAATAACATTAAAAAAATGCGATGATATTCCAACCGAAATTTTGAGAAGTTTGCTCAATAAGGCAGATTTTTATTTTATTTTTTAGTTTTAGTACTTATAAAGAAAAAACACGAAAACAAATCGCATTTTTGGTAAACGTATTCTTAGCATCTGTCAGCTTAAAGTGCTTTGAATAGTTGTGGTAAATGCGGACTGACTCCCGTGATTATAAACCAAATGATCTCGCCCATAATTGTGTTTTATCTCTTAAGTCTCTTTATGGCTTGGTTATACAGAGAAAGAGACACCTTAACCGTGCATTTAGATTTTTGTACCCTCAATCCAGAAAAGAAAGGTAAAGTGACAAGTGCTCAGGCTCAAAAGCACGCAAAATAAAAAACTGGAAGTTAGAGATAATCTAAAAATTCTATTTTGACGTTTATGTAAAACTAAAATGGCTCAGTCAGGTCACGTTATTTTCACTTAAAAATAACTGGGCGGTCACAGGATGATCGAATTGGTAACTCGCGTTGTACGTGGTAATGTCTTTCGACTCACCTACACAGAGAGAGCGAGAGATCAACCGCAGATTTAGACTTCTCAAACTCGCCCAATCAATACAGTAAACCAACGGTTAGGAGGGTAAATTCAAAAACAATGCAAAATTTGTCACGCGATTTCTTGTTTTCTACCAGAAATATAAATAAAATAATAATAAATCCAATCCCATATGGGAAAATAAATTAGAAGAATTCCCCATACATAGTCAAATAAGCCATTAGTTCTCATAGACCAAAAACTGAAAAAAAACCCTAACTTTGAGGAATTTTTGCAGGTCAAGCATAAGTAACTTGGAGTTAAGATTTAAACCAAAAAAGTTCTTAACTTTTAGGAATTTCTTTAGGTCATTAGTAAGAACTTTGGACAAGCGATGTTGACCAAAAAATGCCCAAAATAGGCGAGGACCTCATAGTAGAATGTTAGTTTAAGTTTGCCATCATTTTTACTTTTTTTCGCCTTCATAGTCAAAACAACTTTGAAGACTAAACACAAGTCATCTAATTCAAAAAATTCCCAAAATAAAACCTTCAAAATGTCATGTGTATAACGACGGTTTCTTAGGTTACTTTTCTTCCAATTAAGGACGTATGTCCAAACCTCAAACTACAAAGTCATTTTCTGAAGGAAAAAGGTGAATATTTTGACATCTGATTGGTTATTTTAACCTTCCAACTTCCCAATATGCCTTAAAATGTTACTTGGATAAAATATCTTTGATAGATATACCATGCACCTCAAAATTGTGTGGTTCCTGGGCACACCACCCTAAACCGTTTTAGGGTGAGAAGGTCACATCTCATTGAAAATATTTTTATTTGTTTTTTTTTACACTATGTTTTATGTATATTACTTTCTTTTCAAGTTAAAAATATTAATAGTTAGAGAAATAATTAATTGTCTTAAATCATAAAAATCGCACCTTTTTATAGTGCTGGGCTGAGCCCTTAGGCAAGAATGAGGTCAGGCACAGCCGTTGATTTTTATTCAGGGGATACAACTATATTATATTATGTCAAAATACCTTTAGGATACTAGCCCTCCCTCATATTATAAGCGAAAAAACGAGAGAAAAAACAGAAAAATATCCCCCAGCTACTTTGATATTTAGAGCTTAATTGTTCTTATACTTTTTATTTTACTTTTAGTTAAATGGATTTTAAAAACATATAAGCTTTTATTTAAATAGGTTAAATAATAATTCGTCAGCAGTGGTTGTCAATAAGCCCAATTCCCAGACTACCATTTGTTCAACAGGCATATGGTCAAGAAATGATGTTGCCTCAACATCAATAAGATCTGCATGTAAGTTTTTTTTTACATTTTTAATAATAAAATAATTTGAAAGAAAAAAGTCACCGTTTCTATTGCTGGAATTATGTTTTTTTTTTGTACTTTTGTGGTCAAATTTTGTGACACGCCACTCTTCTACATTACAAATGGACTTTGTAGATAATATTGTACATACCCTGTTAAAATAATTTGGGGTTTGTTTGTAATGAAACGCACAGGTGTCCTATTATAACTGACTGTTTTTATTTATTATTCAGACAAAGGAATAGTTCTTATCTTATATGTATTATTGTTCTCGTTCTTAAACAAAAGAAAACTGATTTATCAACATATATATATTTAATCGATACTCTATATAGTATCACATGTTTTATATACATGCTGTTATCATTATAAGCGTAAGTACATTTTTATTTTTGTTACTTTCACTCTCACTCAAAAAGTGGAACAAAATAATACAACTATTATATATATATATATATATATATATTTAAGAAAACATTCCTTTTAAAGAATGTATAAAAGATTATATTTAATTGATATCTGTAAATACTTAAAACACTAGTCTTTCCTGTTTTTTATGTAGTTTATTTAATTCTCAATTGAAATCTGATTTGTGTAAATTTTTGAGCTGGCAGTGTTTTTGTAAATATGTCTGCTTGTTGTTGTCCTGTAGAAATATATTTCAACAATACATTTTGTTCATGTGTTTGTTCCCTTATATAATGATACTTTATATCTATGTTTTGATTTGTTTGTAATTTGCAGGATTGTTTGTTATAGATATGCAGCTTGTATTATCTTAATATAAAACTATTGGCTTTGTTAGTTCAATATGCATGCTTTTTAAGAGACTTTAACCATTTTGCCTCACGCATGGTTTCAAAAACAGCCATATATTCAGCCTACAGTCAAAGATGCTGAGACTGTATGCTGACGTTTAGAATTCCACGAAATTGTACATAAATCAAATGCTTTAAATAAATAACCAGTAGTGCTCTTTCTGTCAATCTCACAATATGCCCAATCAGAGTCTGGGTTGCCAACTAGTAAATCAGAAAAATTTTCTTTTCTTTTGTATGTTAATTTTAAATTTATAGTCCCTTGTATGTACCTTAAAACTTTTTAAATTTTTCCAAAACTCTTCACTATTTTTATTTTGAAATCTCTTTAAAATATTGATTGCCGCACAGAGATCAGGTCGTGTACACACCATTAAACCAACTAAATTTCTACAAAGTATTACTTTCCTGGTTCAATGCTTGAAATTTTAGCTTTGGTTGTAATGAGGTATCCACCGGGTGCCAATCCATTTTAAATTTATTTAAAATTAACTTTAAATAGTGGCTTTGATCTATAGTTAAAGTATCACAAGTTCTTTCAATTTTGATGCCTAAGAAGAGCTTTACTGATTTTAAATTTTGCATTTTAAAATGTTTTGTTAAAAATTGTTTTGTGTAGAATAACGTGTCTGTAGTTTTACTACTAATTAAAATATAATCTACATGCAAAACAATGTAGACATTTTTAAAGATATCATTTTTATTCAAGATATATAGGATCAACTGCAGAATTTTTTTAAACCGATTGATTTCAGGAACTCATCAAATCTTTCATACCAGCATCTAGAGGACTGTTTTAAACCTTATAAATATTTTAGTAATTTACATACTTGACTCTCTTTTGCTTTTACACTTTTAGGAACAGTCATATAGATTTCTTCTTTCAGAATTCCATTTAGGAATGCCATTTTGACATCCATATGGTGTACTTGCAATTGATATTGATTTGAAAATGCTAGGATAAACCTTAATGTAGTCACTTTCGCTATTCTTGACTAAAACCTTTTGCTACCAAACGAGCTTTATATCTACTGGGCTTTCCTAGCTCATCATTTTTTTATATTAAATACCCATTTTATTTTTATTTGCTGATTTATTTACTAAAAGCCAAGTATTATTTAACAAAAGTGAATCGATTTCTTCTTCTACCGCTTGCTCCCACTTACAACGATCGTCCATATTTTTAATATCTGAAAAAATATTTGGAAGTTTTGTAGTATATGTTTCCAGATTTAAAATATAACTATACATTTAAGAGACAATAGGTTTATTTTGTAATCTTTCACTTTTTCTAAGAATACTATCAGATTGTGAAGAATTTGTATCGTTTTGGGATACTTTCTCATCAAGTTAATCAGAAACTTAGTTTTCTTAGTGATTTCATTTTCATCACTTTTTCTAACTAATTTTGTGGGTCTTGTTTGTTTTAAACTAATTTCGTCGAAAATTATATCTCGATCAGTAATATTTTTTTTTTCATTTTCAACGTCCCACAATTTATACCCACTTGACTCATATCCCGTCAAAATAGATTTAAAAGATTTTGCATCCAATTTGGTCTTTTTATTTTTGTTATGAACATAAGCTTTCGATCCAAAAAATTTTAAGACCTAATCTAGGCTTTTTCATTATGCCAGAGTCTTTTTATTTTTGTTATGAACGTAAGCTTTCGATTCAAAAAATTTTAAGACCTTCTAATCTAGGCTTTTTCATTATGCCATAGTCTTTTTATTTTTGTTATGAACGTAAGCTTTCGATCCGAAAAATTTTAAGACCTTCTAATCTAGGCTTTTTCATTATGCCATAGTCTTTTTATTTTTGTTATGAACGTAAGCTTTCGATCCCAAAAATTTTAGGTCCTCCTTTTCTAGGCTTTTTATTATGCCATAGTCTTTTTATTTTTGTTATGAACGTAAGCTTTCGATCCAAAAAATTTTAATACCTTCTAATCTAGGCTTTTTATTATGCCATAGTTCGTATGGTGTTAGCTGTTAAAATAGCTTCGCCCCAAAAAGATTTATCGAGGTCAGCAGGAACCAACATTGCGTGTGATTTTTCAACAAGGGTGCGGTTCATTCGCTCCGCTACACTATTTTGTAGTAAGATGATAACTTATCCCTTTTTCGATACAAAATTCTTGATAATCTTTTGATAAATATTCTACACCATTATCACAATACAGTTTTGACATTTTTAAATTAAAATGTGCTTCACTTTTTGCTACGAAATTTTTAAAAAATATATAAAACCTCTGATTTGTGTGTTATCAGGTACGTGGCTGTGTAATGGGCGCATTCATCAATAAAATTAACAAAATAATTTGTATTGTTTATAGTAGTTGGTGAAATAGGACCACATACATCAGTGTGTATGATAAATAACGGTCTTTCAACATAACTTTTATCTTTAGTTTTAGAAAAATGGAGACGCGTTTGTTTAGCATAAATACGAGCTTCACACAACGTATTTTCTGGATTAATATTTGCAATATTGGTAATGTCGTTCACTAAATTAAATTTCTTAATTTTTTAAAAGTTTTCAACGCTTGTATGACCTAGGCGTTGGTGCCACAATTTATAATAATCTTGCTGTTTACTAATATTTGCAATTATATCAAAAATTTTCAGGTGTACATAATATAACCCGCTTGAGGTCTTAACTGTTAAAATCAATTCATTGGTTTGATTTTGTACTTATCCTTATCAAAAATGACAGACATACCAGCCTCCTGGATTTTTCTAACATCAGGTTGTAAGGAATTTCCGAACTGGATAACACATTGTCCAATCTTCTACTAATTCCAAGATTGATGGTTATTTGGATTGAACCTCTTTTTGTAGCATAAATAGCAACACCATTTTTAGCTACAGAAATTTTTATTGGCGGATTCATTTCCGCGTACGATTCAAAAATATTTGGTGTATTTATTATGTGATCAGATGCGCCTGAATTAAGCACAAAACTAATTTCGCCTTCGGAATTATTTAAGATTGGAGAATAATTCATCATGAAAGCAAAACTTGTGCTTGCCGAACTATGAATTTGAGCTGCATGATTGCCACTTTCACCAATCATTTTTTTTATGGTAAAAACAGTATTGTGGTTTCTACGGCCACAAAAATCCCATTTTATGTTGGAAACTTTAAAATAATTTTTTTTATTCAAAATTTGTTTTTTTTTTAAATTTATTTTTGTTTCTAAAGTTAGGTTTTGCATGTTTATACTTTACACTTTTTATTTTGTTTGTTGTTGGATTTGGTTTATCAGTATAAAGTACTTTTTAGCTTTATTTCTTAATCAAGAAGTCTCGTTTTGGCAAACGCCAAAGTAAGATAAAATTTGTCAACATTTGTTTGGACGTCACATTATCTTTTGCAAAACTTATGAAACTATCACTCACGTATTCAATTATCGTATTTTTAGAACTTTGATCTTTTCTACGCCACTGGTCAGAAATTTCTTCTGGAGGATCATTTTCGACAATGTCCAAACCACATAACTCGGCCAACAACGATTTTATTCTAAATTGAATTTGAATGCTTGGATATTGCGTTTTCCACCGTTATCCATTATTACGCAATCGATTAGTCCCTATAACTGTGAAAACTTTCCGCGTAATTCTTAAAGAAAATTTCCATGTGCTTTTTTACAATGTTACCGTACGCGTTTACTTTTTACGTTCTATTTAAAACGAGCGTAAACTGGGCCCCATAACCTGTTCAAATAATTTGGGGTTTGTAATGAGACGCACAGGTGTCCTATTATAACTGACTGTTTTTATTTATTATTCCGACAAAGGAAAAGTTCTTATCTTATATGTATTATTGTTCTCGTTCTTAAACAAAAGGAAATTCATCACTCGATATATATATATATATATATATATATATATATATATATATATATATATATATATATATATATATATATTCAATCGATACTGTATATAGTATCACATGTTTTATATACATGCTGTTATCATTATAAGCGTAAGTACATTTTTATTTTTGTTACTTTTTGCTATGTGAATGAATATAAATTAAATTAATATTTCAACATACCCTTTAGTCATATCTGGCACTTGATTGGTTTTTAATTATGAATGTTTTAAGTTCATTTGACAGATGTTGTAATAAACCTTTTTAAATTAAATATATAATAGGACAGTTAATTGTGTGGTAATTAATGGTTTCTAAGAAACAGTGGACCTAGTACTAGGATTCGTACTCACCAGGAAAATCGGGAAAATTCAGTAATCTATAGTCTTTACAAAAACTCGGAGAATAATTTTTTTTTAAATTGGTTTAATTGAGGAAAGTTGTTCAATTAGAACCATTGAACTGTGCTAAAAACTGCACAGACTTTTAAATTTTTGCGTGCGGTGCTATTTTTACAAGGAATATCTTTATTTTTTAACATGTATAGATTTACCCGCAGTCACGGAACAGGACTTACTCCAAGATGTAATCTACAGTCTTCAAGGAATCCAAGGCAAATACATCCGGAAAGAACCAGGAAGTTTTGGATTCACATTGGATCCAAAGTCTGTCAAAAATCTGTCGCCTATACAAAAAGGTTTGTTCCTATTTTCTTCTATTTTTGAAACGAGTTGCAGACTTCCATGGCAAATATTAATTTTGATGATGTGATTTTACGTCACACATCAAAAACTATGTTGTGAAAAAAGGTATAGCCAATATTATTCATACATGAATGTCTTAAACTTTCAATTTGCCTCAGATACCTTGAAACTCAAAAACCTTTAAAGAGAGTATCCAGAAAAAATACAAGTTTTGTTTGTTTTACAGTAAAAATGAACCTAAGACTATACGTCTATAGCGGTGTAATTGATTTTTTAATATTACTTTAAATAACCGATATTTTTAATTTAAAAAATTAAATTGGGTCGCTATTTTTTATATTATAGTCTTAGACATAACCATCTCTTTATCCTTTTTAAATCTATCATACACCTTATCTTTTAAGGTTACGCGTCACATAAAGTCATGACTATGACATATTGTATTTGTTAACTTATTTAAAGTGATATCAAAAAATCAATAAAACCGCCAGTCTTAGGATCATTTCTGCGACAAAATAAACACAACTTGTATTTTTGCTGAAGACCCTCTCTTACACTAATCAAAGACACGCGTTTTGAACTTATATTAGTGTCATCAATCTGGCACAAGTTAGCAATAAAAAAAAATAACTTCTTGAAAAAGTGAAGGTTTTGAGCATTTAATAATGTTTATTTGTTGTTAGATTTTGATAGAATACATTTAAAACGACTTATTTTTTTAAAAACTAAACAGTTTTAAAAATGTCATGTATTTTAGGCGATAAGCGAGGGGTGAACAACTGAAGAAAATATGTACACCTCCTGCCGGTACTTAGGGTACTGCCTAATACTGACCAAGTACTGCCTAGTTCTGCCTAAGTACTGTCCAAGCCCTGCACCCTCAAAACTTTATTACGTTATTTTACATGAAATGTTGTTTATTACAATAAATTCGCAATTTCTCCTTTTTTGATTTGAGCATTTTGTTATCTTTCTCTCTTCTTACAGAAGCCAGCATAGTTTTGTATCGCGCTAAATGATCGAAGCGAGTCAGACACGCCAGTGAGATTCTGTGAGCAATAGGTTATCTATTCTTTAAACAAAGAACGGAAAGAGCAACTCAACCTTGAACTTTTTTTTGTCCGTCATTATAAGGATTTTCGATTATAAAAATTGGTCCCGGTTCTGGTGGACAACTTTGAAATTGTTTTTTGACAGCGGTTCTAAAATAATGACGCCATTTATAATATTGTGAATATATCTAAATCGAAAGGACCGGTTCCGGTTCTGGTTCAACCAGAACCAAAAAAATCATGCAAAGCTCTTCCTTATTTACGAGATTATTACGGGATTATTACGAGATTATTACACCTGGCAATGCTGCTACTAGCACACTTCATTATTAGTCACGCCCCTCCTTCTCCTTCCCGCAACACTTTTTTCCAGGATTTTTCTCTAATGCTTCAGCCTCATTTTTTTTAAAACTTCCTGCGGCGGAATGGTGCAATCATTTTTGTTTTGCATGTTGTTATATTTGAATATTCCCTGGATTAACAGGACAGGACGTCACCTTAAAATAAGTAACTCTAGTAAGTATAACCTAACCCTTTTGGAGTTTCAAATACAGATTTAAAAAAAACTAGGCAAGATTTTTTCTTCTGTTGATTTTTTCTTCTCCAAATTACAGAAACATGAATCTCTTAAAACGAGCTTACAATGAAGGGAAGCCATGTGCAATTTTCTTTTTTTATCAGTACTGCCTAGTTCTGCCCAAGTACTGCCTAGTCCTGCCTAAGGAAGGCCTAAGGACTGCCTAGTCCTGCTCAAGTAATGCCTAGTCCTGCCCAAAATTTTGTATACCTCCTGCCTACAGTTGTTCAGCCCTCGGCGATAAATTAGATTTTAACAAAAAATTTAACGACTTATTTTTTTATGTAAAAAGTTTTAGAAGTGTTATGTATTTTGTCGTATTTTATGCGTTATGTTAAGTTTTCTGGCATAAATAATTATTTTTTGTGTCAAATTTGCACTCCTATATATCTTATCGTTCTGAGTTATTTGAGAAAATGTCGGGTACGTTTTCACATTTTTATTAACCGGAATTAATCGATCAATTAATTTTTTAGGTTTACTTGAAAGACTCTTAGGCATGAGTTTTCTGCATAAGCAATTAAAACAATTTTGCGAAGATAATGAAAAACAAAATGGAAGCATATGTCAAGCATTTGTAGCTACTTTGAACAATGAACTGTCAGACTATTACAAGTCCGTAGCGTTACTTCAGTCCAGTGTTAGTATATTATATAATTATATACATAATAATAATAAATAAAAGGCGCTCGTTTTGGCCCCCTGAACCGCCGAACAATATCAGCAATCAAAGTCTTACCGATTGTTATCGCCGGGCGATTATTATTTTTGGCAAGGTAAAATATCAGTTTTTGGGTGGGTGATTTTCACCTTGTGACCCCAGGCAATGTTGGCTTATTATTAATCAGGCTTTTATAATGGATGAGATTGAGGTAAATAATCTGTAATAATATCACAAAGGATGGGGAAATTAGCGAAAATCTCCCCGAAGGTTTGTTGCTTTTAAAACTGCTTGATCGAATTTGTATGTTCTTGACATTAGTCGGCAAAATGGAACAAACCCTGAGGGAAGATTTTCGGATTATTTTCACACTCTACCCAAGTAGCGTTTGGACGTCAAACTACGTCCTCTACCAGTTGGCTTAAAAACCCTGACGTTGGCAAGCGAACTACAAATCTCATTCCATACGACCCCAATCCGACCTAAATGGGCAATACAAATTCGGGTATAGTAGTTTACCTATGACGACGTGATAATACGTCTGCCAGCTTACGTAATTTTATATTATTTAATTGGTTACTTAATGTGGTACTTGTTTAGTAAATTTTAGGTGAAATATATATTAACTAATTATAACTCACAAAAAATAAATGGCCACCTTTTTATTTTATTAACAATAAAAGTTGCGTTATTAAAAAGGGCACTTTACCGCGTAATCTAGAGCGAAATATTTCTGCAAGGGCCACTTTATTGACAAAGTTGGTCAAGATGGGGTGAAAAATAACTCCCCCCCTTCCAAATTAGCATAAAATACCAAAAAGAAAAAATATTAAAAAAATATATTTATAGTGATATTATTGTTGTAATTAATACTAAAATCACTGAAGAATAATACTAAACGCATCTTAAGGCATTATTAGGTCCCTTTTATTATTCTTTTTTTCAATAAAAACAAGACCAAATTGTTGTCAATAATGGCTGCCTAAGCTTGCAACTCCGAAGTGGCCGAATTTGGGCTGGTATAGTACTTTTACCAATTTATCACCAATTTTATCGAAATCTAACCAGCCAACGTTAAACTACGTAATATGTGCAAACGTTCGGAATCTGCCTCTATTCTTCGTTGGCCATGTAACCAAAACTGACATGGATTATTTTAAAATTGTATTTATTAAAGCACTGAATGAGCTCGAACCTGTCCCGCGCGACATTAAACAATATCAGTGTGACCGCACTGATGCTCCAGATAAAGTGGACTGGAAGAAATATAAGTGCGAGCTGAAGGTCCATTAGATTTTTGGTTGGCAGCAAGCCAAAAAATTGTGCAATTTGATGTCCCAGATGCAAAATTGTAGGTTAAGTATCCTTCTTTTTCTTCGTTCCTTTTTTGGTAAGTATCCAAATAAGGGCCTTGAAATGCGACGTCGATTAAGGTAACAATGTCGATTTAGGTATAGGCGTTAAAACAGTCGGCTTTGAAACGTAAACTGACGTGAATCTGTCTGGGCAAATATTTGTACAAATTACGTTGCCTATTTTGACGTCATTTACGGTTCGCATATGCGTACCTGACTAAAATAATAATTAGGTTAGTTAAAAGCATATAACTATGCGATATTATACTGGTACAAGGATCGCACACTGTGTAACAATAATAGACACTTAAAGTAAATATTTCAACGCATCGATATCGGTATACTTAATGTATTCCAAACAAAGCCATACCGTGTTCATACCATGTTTTGAACGATGCATGCTTCTTTGACGGGTGCGATGACAGAACAGCTGATTCCAGTCTTTGCGTACGGAGGGATGTTCATAATGTTACGGACGCACGAACGTACACAACGTGGGCATCGTTCGAAACATCGCATAAACAAGTCAAAACTAGTGTATTTTCGCTTTATTTCGAACGCGTTACTTTAAGTGTCTAATAACTTTAAAAAAAAGAAAATAATATAAAAATCAGGGTTGGCCCTGGGCAAGGCCTCCGCATTTTGTCTAGGCTACCTTGATTAGGAGAGTTATTATCGGTGCGTCTTTTTTTCGGAGAATGTAAGGGCAGGGCCGTTATAGTTTCTAATAGTTATAATATATGGTTAAAAGTTAGCAAAAACTACATATTCAAGAAAAAAATATATAAAATTTTTGAGATATACGTACCCCTAGCTGCCTTATTTTTTATCAATTTATTTGGTTGGTAAATAATTACAAAAATAATTTTTATTATTATTTATTAATTTCAACATTAAATATTGATTAATTTATATACTAAGAGTTCTTTGTTGTTTAATATATTTAAAAATATTACACTTATGTACTTTCCAAGGGATATTAACCGTACAGTGTCAGGCCGGACAGATCAGGCCACTGTGGCATGAATCTGTCCGCTATGGGAATTTGGGCGAACCATACTGCCTGTAGCCTGTAGGCGGGGGGATCTAGCGACCCCCGGCCCACGATTCGAGTCTAGTGCTCAATCGTGCAATCAGCTGGCCTAATCTCGAGGGATCCAATCGTCGTATTCCTTACGCCATTGGATCGTCACTCGTTATTAGGGACCGTGGGCTTGCTGACTGTGCATCAGCATGTCCACGTTAATAAAAGTCTCGCACAGGCATTCTCTACTCTGAGATCCTATACTTTCTAGGACACATAAGACCATGAAGTCCACGCACACCAAAGTCTTTCGGCGATCGGCAAGTTGCGACGGGAGCAGGACAGTGTAGTCTGGAAGCTCTTAGTGACAAACCGGCACGGAAGCAGCGGAAGTGTGATCGCCGTTTTGCTCAAGGATTGGCTCTAGAGCAACTCGTGTGCTGCATCCGTGACTGAGCAGCCCTATTTAGGACCCACTCTGCTCACCCTGAAAGGGAAGGGGCTATAAAAGGTGCCCTAAACATAGTCAGCCAACAACTGCCCGACTGGACAACCGCATCCAGAGGGTACACCACATGCGGTCAAAACAAAAGAAAAAGAAATCCAATGAACTTTGCCACATGGAATATTCGTACACTTATGGATACAGACACAACCACAAGACCACAAAGAAGAACGGCAATAGTGGCACGTGAACTAAGGAAATATAACATCGATATCGCTGCTCTCAGTGAAACTAGAAGAGCAGGCGAAGGCCAACTTAAAGAACACGGAGGAGGCTACACATTTTTCTGGACAGGAAAAGAAGAAGATGAACCACTTATTCACGGAGTGGGTTTGGCTATAAAAAATGAGATTGTGGACCACCTAACCGAATTTCCATCCGGAATAAGCGAAAGATTGATGACATTGCGCCTAAACCTTAGCAACCACCAACACGCTACTATAATCAGCGCCTACGCTCCAACTCTTGCAGCTGATGAAAACTAAAAAGATGAATTTTATTCTCAACTTAGTGAAGCCGAAACATCTGTACTTAAATCTGATAAACTTATCATCCTAGGTCATTTCAATGCTCGAGTTGGTACGAATTCAAACCTATGGAAGGGCGTCATTGGCAAGGAAGGTGTTGGAAACATGAACTCAAACGGACTGCGCCTATTAACCTTATGTTCGGAATATGACCTCACAATCTCAAATACAATTTTGTGATAAAAAGACAAATTCAAGACCTCCTGTCAACACTCGAGGTCAGAACACTGGCATCTGATTGATTACATTATTGTACGTTCCAGAGATCAAAAAGACGTTAACATTACAAGAGCAATAACGAGTGCAGACGACTGCTGGACAGACCATCGCCTGATACGAGCCAAAATGAACTTGCACATTCCACCAAGAAGTAGCCGTCAAAAAAAGCAAATCAAAAGAAGATTCAATCTAGAACGCCTTAAAGATGATCAAACCAGAACAAAATTCCAAGTTTCTCTTAATCAAAAGTTGGGTACTTTAGAATACCCGGAGAATATTGACGATCACTGGAGAATTTTGAAGACAGCAATAACATCTGCCTCCGAAGAAACGGTCGGCTACACACAAAGAAAACATCAAGACTCGTTTGATGAGCACGACAAAGAAATTCAAGACCTTATTGAGAGGAAGAGAAAAGCCCATAATGCTTGGAAAAGCCACCCTAACTCTAACGAAAAGAAAATGCAATATCAAGAAGCCAAAGCAGAAGTACAAAGGCAAACACGTAGATTAAAAAACCAATGGTGGACAACAAAATCACATGAAATGCACTCCACTACACAAGGTATCAATCCCCTACGATCCAAAGATGGAACAAGGCTGCTTAAAGACAGATCCTCTATCAATTCACGATGGAAAGAACACTTCCAAGAACTACTCAACAGAGAGTCTCAGTGCCAGACGAATGCAAGAGAAATCTAGATAACAAAATCGCCCTCTCTTCATGGCCTTCATAGATCTAGTCAAAGCATTTGATTCGGTCAACAGAGAAGCTCTTTGGAAAATACTGGCAAAAGCTGGATGCCCTCAAAAATATATTCAAATTCTTAGACTACTACACGACAATATGAATGCATCAGTCCTGAGCAACGATGGACCAGGAAAGTCATTCCAGATTACGACAGGCGTTAAACAAGGGTGTGTTATTGCGCCCACCCTACTCTCTATATTTTTAGGTGCCATGCTTCACTTTGTTGAGGAACATCTACCGCCGGGAGTGGAAATTCTATATAGATTCGACGGTGGCCTACTTAACCTAGGCAGACTGCGAGCAAAAACTAAGGTCTCGACAACCTCGGTAATCGAACTGCAGTACGCCGATGACAACGTCCTAATGGCCGATACAGAGGAAGGTCTACAACTGGTAATCAACGCATTTAACCAAGCCTACAAAGGATTGGCCTAGAGATCAATCTTGCCAAAACGCAAATTCTTCACCAACCAGAACCAGGTACGAATCCCCAAGCTCCAAACATTTCCATAAATGCCAATCCTCTGCAGAACGTGGAACATTACCCATACCTTGGGAGCCACCTATCATCAAATGCAACTATTGACGCAGAAACACAGCATTGCCTAAAATGTGCTAGCGCAACGTTCGGACGGCTTTCGGAGAGAGTCTTCAACAATCACGACATCAATGCGGAGACCAAGCTTCGTGTCTACAACACAGTTATAATACCAACTCTAACATACGGATGCGAAACGTGGACCACCTACAGAAGGCATATCAAACGACTAGAAAAATATCATCAAAGTTGTTTAAGACGAATACTGAGAATCAAATGGCAAGACCGACGAACAAACATAAGTGTTTTAGAAGAAGCCAGAACAACTAGTATAGAAGCCCTTATTTTCAAGCACCAGCTTCGTTGGACTGGTCATATTATCCGCATGCCTGAAACACGTCTCCCAAAGCAGATATTTTATGGACAACTGAAGGAGGGAAAGAGAAATCAAGGTGGTCAACAAAAAAGGTACAAGGACGTTCTCAAAGGCAATATGATGAAGGGTCACATCAATATAAACAACTTCGAGACCACGGCAAACGATAGGGCTACATGGCGCCGAACAGTCCATGAAGGAGCACAAACTTTTGAAAAGCAACGACGTAGACTAGAATCGGAAAAGAGAGAACGTAGAAAGGAGCGACAAAATGGAAGAATGGATGATCAACAACACCCGGCTGCTGCCGGAGACTGGGTGTGCCAGGACTGTGGAAGGGGGTGCGGCTTAAGAATTGGCTTACATAGCCATCAAAAAACGCACAACAGATAGCGACGATACAGAATAGAGGAAAATCATACTCGGTATCGAGCGATTGCTTATGATGATGATGAACCGTAAGTTCTTTTAAAGAATACTGTTATTTAATTTTATTGTAACTTAATGCATGACCTTCTTACTTTGCACTTCTTTACCTACCGATTTTAATTATTTGTTATTAAAAAAATATATACTTCTCGTTTTTTTCTAAATTTTTGAATTTTAAAATTATTTGAAATTAAAAACACGGGAGTATTAAATTTTGTTATTAAAGTTAGCTTAAAATTTGTTATACATTTAGGTAGGTGGGGTAATAGCACAAAGGTATGGGTAAACCCAAAAGCAAAAATACCTTCCAGTCTTACTGGAAAAATGAATTTAGCTGGGTACAAGAAAGTGATGACCCTGAAACGGCATTCTGTACTGTTTGTAAAAGAAATTTTTCCATATCATCATTGGGTCACAGAGCACCCCTTTGCGATAATGAGGGGAAGAAGCATGTCGAAGTTGTTAAAAATATAAAAAATTGCTCTACCAAAATCAACATTTAAAGATCTTACTTAAAGTGTTATCAAACAATCTACAGGGACAGCAGTGCCGTAATAATAAACAATAATTATTTTAATACAGTGAAAGGAGGTATTGTAGAAGCTGAAACGTTATGGTGCATTCAAAAAGTTATGAGTCACAGCTCTTTAAGATCGATGGGGAGCAGCATACCACTAATGAGACGAATGTTTCCGGATAGCAGCATTGCAGCTGAGTTAAAATTAAGTACATCAAAAATAGGTTACAGCATTGTTTGTGGACTGGCACCTTATTTTAAAGATATTATGATATAATATTATATTATTAGAAGGAAAAAAAAATACTGTATGAAAGTTTTAATGAAATTTACAGGATGTCCATTTATAAAGTTCCACTTGAGAAAACTTTTTTTTTGTTATTTGGCAGAAAAAGATAAATCAAAAATCACCTTTTACGCAGAATGCCCATGAGGTCTTTTTTTGCCAAAAGTATACCATGTATCTTGAACAGTCATGGAACAAATTCACAAAAACTGCCATAAGAGTAATGTGTTGAACGAGGTGTTGAACAAAGATCCGCCTAAACTATTTTTCCTTCCACATTGCCGTTATGTCAATTTTTTTTTATTTTACTAGAGAACCGTTAAAGATAAGGCCTACATATGATACATTTTTGGAATCAGAAAGAAAAGATCTATCAAAATGAAAAAAAATATACAGGGTATTCCATTAAAAAAAGAGAACCTCATGGCCACCCTGCATGTAGAGTGTGATTAAGGAAAATCTGAAAATGTGACAGAAATCTACATAATTTAATGAATTAATTAATCTTTTTGTGACAAATAACAAAAAAGTTGTTCCAAGTGGAACTTTATGAACGGTCACCCTGTACATCAAAGATGTTGAAGGAAGTAAAAAATGAACTAAACATTCAATATTTTAATTCAGCTTTTTTAAATCATAGTGCAGCAACAGACCTATTGTGCTCTCTAAAACAAAGTCTTACAGGTGTTAATTTGGCAAACATCCATGGATAAGCTTAATGAGAATCATATTCAGGAAATGAACGAAACCGACGCGAAGAGGAACTTTTATTACAGTTACAGACTGTAATGAGTTTCCTCCGCCATTTTGTTCAACAAGATGGCTTGAAAACACAACTGTTGCTAAAAAGGTGGAAAATGTACTGCCTTACCTTACAACCTATGTGAGAACGGTTAGCAAAAATAATGAACCTAGCTGCTCCAGTTTTAAAATTATTAAGAATGCCCTAGATAACAATTTACTTTCTGCAAAACTTGCATTCTTCCAATCTTTAGCTGACGATTTAGAACCCTTTCAAATTAATGCTCCAATGGCACCATTTTTATACAAAGAGTTGCTTTTAGTTCTTACAAATTTAATGAGCAGATTTGTAAAATAAAAGAATATATTTTAGTGGTTCAGCAATTCACAAAATTAATATTTTGAAAAAAAGGTGGATATGTAAATTAAAAAAAAATAAATTGATTTAGGATATAAATTGTAATACAAATTGACACAATTTGCTCAAAAATAAGGGAATTTACCAAAAATCAAAGATTAGAGACATTTTGGCTTTCAATTTTGGATTTTCTGTAAATAAAGAAATATTGGTGGAAATGCATATTGTCGATATCACCAAGCCTCAAAAGAAAAGAAAAAATAAATTTCGGAAGAAGAAAAACAAAAAGTTATAAAAGGCAGGTCAAATTGGAAGAAAAACAATTAGAAATAAAAAATATTTTTTTTTAAAGAAAATAAAAAAAATTATGGAAATTCACCAAGAAAAAATAAAAAGAGTGCATAATTTTTATATTTGGTATTGTAGATATCTTTTCTTAATATATTTTTTATTAATTACCTTTTTTTTTAATAAAATTGTCACATTTAAAAAAAAATACGGATATTTTGGAACGCTTATTTAGCACTTGGTAGTAGTTGTGGTAATTACTGAGTCTGCGCAATAACTCAATGTTATTCGTTTATGATAATTAAACACTTACTACCGTAAGCTACGAATCCATTTCGTTGTGATTATTTTTTTGGTTAATTTTAGAGAATTTCGCCTTAGTTAATTTTAAAAGTAATAAAATATTACTGGGTTCCAACATAAAAAACACTTATTTTGTTAAATAAAGCCCAATTTTGTGTTTTTTTCTCATTTCTAAATTTTTTTAAGTGACAGTTTTTAATTTGTTTCAAACTCTGGTAAAATCGACAGTGGTAGTTATTCAAAGTTGTTAAAAAAGCTTTTACCTACTCGCGTGCGTGAAAGTGCAATTTACAAGCCTATTTTTGGTGTGGAAAGCTGTACTTTACCGATTAATGTGTGGTAAAGTTACTTTACCGCATAGTGTGCGGTAAAGTTACTTTACCGCATAGTGTGCGGTAAAATTACTTTACCGCATAGTGTGTTTGAAACATTTTCACGCCGAGATGAATTTATTATTATCAGACGAGGTAATTCCACAAGAGCTTCTCGATGCAGCCAACGGTGCAAGTGACCAACTGATCCCTTCCAAATCAAAATCGCGGTATGAAAAGGAATATTCTGTATTTGAAGAATGATGTAAACCAAGAAGGAAGAGTACATAACTCTTGCGTAAAGTGACTTTACCGCCCTTGACGGCTTGCCCGAACTCCGCTCCGCGTCGTTTGGTCAACTGCCGTCCCGTGCGGTAAAGTACCACTTTCCGCACTTGTTAGGTAAATAACTTTATCGGTTTCAAAATATTCCAATTGTTTAATTATAGTAATACCCCTCCTTTACTCCAATGCTATCAGTGTTTTTAAAAAAGTACAGTCTACAGTCGTTTGTATATGTGATTTTCATAAAAAGAAAAGAATTAAACATTTAAAAACTTACTTACCGTGTTGTCTAAATTTAAAAAAAGGAACCAAGAAAAACTTAAAAGGTGACCGGGAAAACCCGGGAATTTAATAATTAAAACACCCTGACCCGATAATGTCCCCATTTCTGTGATATTATTATAGAAAAAGGCAATTTTAGTGTTGGTAGGTTTCAAAATTTTTACCAATAATTTAAATAACACGATCTACAGATACTATTGTCAGTTCAATACTAAAATTCTAAGAACAAAACTGATAACCATAACATTAGTAGGTTTAAATTATTAAAATATAATATTTTTTTTATTGCTTTATGGGATCTCTGACAATACCCGATTTTGTTATAGCCCCTTAACCAGAAATTTTGAAAATCGACCTGAGAAGAATATATCTTTCTGAATTGAATTAAAAAGAAACTTTTTTCATATTTTTTAGTTGAATCAAGATGGCATGGGACAATGCCAAATGACCCTTAGAAGGACCCTCTTTGTCATGCAGGACCATAGAATAAAGTTTGAGTGGTTGGCGTATATTGCAGAAGAGTGTGCTGATAAAAAGGGAGGGGCCATGATTTCTGCCATTCACGCATTTTTGCAGCATGGATCTTCTTGTGCCCAAGAGGTAAAAAAGCAAATCATTTTTGTGGCTTTTTAATATTAAATTTTGTACCCATTTAATAATTAGATTTACTTCAACAGTAATTGTTTTCTTGTTATCTTCTATATTGAAAGATTTATTAAAACCCTAAACATTTTAGATATCCCAAAGAGTTCTAAAAGCGGTATGCAAGCCTCTCTACATTATGCTTTCTCGGTGGCTACTAGACGGCGAAATCATAGATCCTTGTAACGAATTTTTCATAGAATCCAAAAACAATATAGTGGCTGAGAGACTTTGGCACGACAAATACAACGTTAGGAAATCTATGGTTAGTAAGTAGTACAAACTTAAAGGATTAACACAATCGTTTTTTATTATATGGCTTTAAACCAAAACCGACATTTTTTACTACTTTTTTTTATTCGAAGAATTTTATTTTCAATTCGGTGCAGTCAGACAAATTGCGTTAAAGGGACAGTTCACCAAAATGACAAGTAAACATGGCATGAATGGCGATCTTCGTTTTTTTCTATCAGACCCCGTTAATGAAATATAAGCACCTTTCTACCATGTGCAGTGCACACTTCACCATGACAATTTTTGAATTTGACTACTGGGTATATCTTCGTGTTTTTCAGTTGACTGATTGTCAAAGAGTGAATGTCAGAATTTTGACTCTTGAAATATTACGAACTTTGGAAAAAAGACTCTGTCAGTTTTTTTGGCTATATTTTTTGACAAATCGTCTACAGAGAAATTTAATAAAAAATTCACAGATCTTGTAACATGTGCAAGTATCTTAGGCATATTGAAAATATCAGACACAAGTTATGACTTCTGCATGATATGTGGTTTCCTGGTTACAGTAACACAAATTTCTATCAATAATTCATGTTATAACACTAAATCTCGCAGAAGCTTCTGCTAAAAAGTTATTTTTTACTTAGAATTACTAGTAGGCTAAGGAAGTTTCAGATCCTTCATGGATTAATTTTTTGTTATTTTTAAGGGGATGTAAACTAAAAAAAAACCTAAATAATTTATTTTATGGCGTTTGTGGTGGGTATCTGTACGCCTGTCTGTCTGTTTGTCTGTCTGTCTGTAACACCACAAAGTGAGCAAATTTGGTACAAAAATTCTATGTCATCCGTGGATCAGTTGATTAGGTTGTGATGGGGATGGAGTGCGTAAGGGATAGAAAAGGGAGTTAAATTAAAAACATTCATATCTGTAGCGCGCCATTAAAATAATGTGATAAACAAAATGCTTAGCGCGCTGACCTTGTTGCTGTTTATTGCAACATTTATGCCATATTTATTTTGTTTTGACTAGAAGCATTTTGGCTGGTCCCGACACCGACACCCAATGTAAATTTTTCATAAAGGCGATCCCAGTATTATTTTTAATATTAAAATGAAATATGGCCTGAATAAGTAACATTTTAGGGCATATTGGGAAGTTGGAAGGTTAAGATAACCAATCATACGTCAAAAGTTCCCCCGTTTTTCTTCAGAAAATTACTTTGTAGTTTGAGGTTTGAAAATAAGTTTTAAATTGGAACAAATAACCTTAAGAAACGGTCATTATATACACGACATTTTAAAGGTTTTGTTTTAGGATATTTTTCGAATTATTTTCCTCGTATCATGTCTTCAAAGTTATTTTGAATATAAAATTAAAAGAAAAGGTAAATTGATGGTAAACTTGCTTGTCAAAAGTTTTTAATAATGTCCTGAAGAAATCCCTTAATGTTAAGAACTTTTTTAGTTTAAAACTGAACTCAAAATTACCTATTTTTGACGTAAAGTTATTCCTCAAAGTTAGGGTTTTTTTTGGAATAAGTTTTAGGGCAAAAATTTGGTTTTTTGACCAAATAAGTACAACCTAAAAATATGTTCGAACTTTATGGAAAATTAATCTATTTTATTTAACCATATGGAATATTAAGATTTGATTAGGTTAAAACTTCAGTTTTGTTTTTCTTGATGGGAAGAAAGTAGTTCTGGTAGAAAACAAGAAAACTCCTTTGCGTCTCGTGTCCTCTAACGAATTGTCATGATCAGCTGTTTAAATTAATCAATAATCATAAATTTCATGTTCCTTGTCGGTATTTCCAAATTATAAGATATTTCCTTAATTACTATTGTATCTTCAACCCTTCTTTGGATTTTGGGCTATAAGGTACCTACCCCCCTATGATAAAAAGGGTTAGGAAAAACCAGATGGAAGCTCAAAATTCAAACAAATAAAGTAGATGTTAAGGTAAAATTTGGGTTTAAGGAAGAGAGGGCATTCACGTTTTGATCGTCAAAAAGGATACTCTGTGTTAAAGTACCTACCTAGTAGTGGTGATCTTGACAGTTTTGTGTTTTAACATGCCAAAAGAAAAAGAAACACAAACCTTTCACAGCATCAAGCAGTTTTTACAGAAAAGAGATTAAAAGTGATTGTGGGGACCCAAGAAGTCCTAGTGGATCTTTACACCGAACACAACCAATGGGAATACACACAATCGTTTACGCTCGCAAATGTCATATGTCAAGTTATGACATTTGCGAGCGTAAACGATTGTGTGTATTGCTCATCAGCGTAAATCCGTCTTTATGTCAACAATCAACATGACAACTGACAACCGAACAATGGGCACGGGGTGTGCGGTTAACAATTGGCAATGAATTCGAAAAATTGATATTTTGATTTGATTGAAATTTTGTCTTCAACATTGGAAATTTTCTGTTTAAGGGAAAAAAACATGGTTAACACGACTTTTCGGGCACAGTCTCTCAAAGAAAGGTAAGGCGCCATGTTTTTTCTCTTTTCTAACAATTTTTTATTATTTTTATTGAGAAAAAACTACAAAATCTTTATGAAAATTATTTGCTTACAGTTGTTTCATACCCAAATATTAAATTATGGTTACAAATTGGAAATAATATTTAATTACCCAATGAGCATTTTTGTCTATATAAAAGTTACAGCCAGCAAATAATATAAAACCTTCATAAAATAACCAAAAGTTATATTATTTAGTGTTGGTGATAATTTTATAACTCTAATATATCTCTTAAATGAGTAAAAAAGACTTGAAAAACAACTGTTCAACACCAGCTTATAAAAATTAATGGTACATAGTAATGGATAGAAAAACAACATATAGATTTTATAAAACTTCCTTATGAGCTCTCAAGTATAGAGATTATTATAAAAAGGTTTTACAACTGTTCTAACAACACTACATAACAAATTAAAGGTTTTTATGGATTTAGAAATACAAATTTTCCATCTTTCTTCCCTTTGCTTGTTATGTATTATTCTTTTTCTTTTTACAATAAAATAATTTATAAAATGGTGTTTAGCAATCTTCTAAAATAAATAAAAATGAAAAGCTGTTTTTCAAGTCGTCCTACTCCGAAAATCAGCTGCGGTCCCGTGTGTACTGTATAGTTTTCGAATACACTCAGAAAATGGGAAAAAAATATTCATTTAAATATCAGTTTTTTTTTCATACACGTTTTTTTCTTTCAGGGACAAATATTGAATTTTGTATGTTGTTCTTAACCCTAACAAGCAATATTTCGATTGAAACACATGTTGAAACCCCATAAATAACGTTTTTATTTAGGCCAAAAACCTATTTTTGTCATTCAAAATGGCCAAAATTTCCGACAATTCTATAAAAAAAACAATACAATTATACCACTGTTTACCTCGTCAACACTATTTTATGACCCTTTTAAAAAATGATGCTACTTGGAACAAAGGGCTGTAGATGGCGCAGTGTTGAACACTGATGGTCCGTTTCTGCGACCTTAACATAGTTACCATTGTTCGCTTTTCCTAAATGCATTCCTCGAGAGATCCAGCATACTACACATACCAGGAAAAATACCCGACTGCACACACTTCAAGCCCGCATAACTGTCAGAGGTAACTATCTCAAGAATATAGTTAGATTGCGGGGTCGAAGGGTGTACAGGCGAGTATTTTCCGGGGTGTTCACATTTGCCGTCGACCAGCAGTATCAGCGTATGCGCTCGACGTTTCACGGTGCATTTTTAGCGACCTTAACACGGTTACTATATTGTTCTCTTTTTGTAAAACACGGTTCCCATCTATGCGTTTCTCATTCGTGGGTCCCCCGAATCAAAACACGTATCACGTGGTCTAAGCGAGATTTGCCTATACAAGTTCATGTCGGACTACGTGATGAGTTTTTTGAGTCAGGGTGACTGCGCATGGGAAACGCTGGTGGGAATCGGGTGCAAAATGCATTCGATCCCGATATCTGTCATCGGCAACTATCTCAAGAAGATTTGGATCTATTATCTCTCTCAGATTGATGTAATTAAAACAAGATAATAATGGTATGGTATCTCGCAAAAACGCGCCTTTTGATGTCGCAAAAACGCGCCTTTTGATGTCGCAAAAACGCTTCTTTTCATTTCGCAAAAACGCGCCTTTTGATGTCACAAAATTAACCTTAAAAAATCTTGTTTGTTTTGTTATTATAATTGCCAAAATAAATTAAAATTGTTTTTTTTGTTCTAAAAAAAAATTAATAACAACATTATAGAAAACACCGGTAATTATGCAGTATACGGTTTTCTGCCATTTTTGATTTTTTTTGAAAAATTCTTTATGGGGGCACCTTCTAGGGTCCCTAGGACCCCAAATCCGTCTGCGCCGTTTGGTTTTTTTTATTTTTTTTGTTTTTTTTTATTTTTTTTCACTAAAACAAACCAAACCAACACAGTCCAACCCAACCTAATCCAAACCAACCCAAAACAATTAAAAAAAACACTTTAGAACCCCCCCTGGGCACCCTTTTTTCTCGTTAAAAAAAAAGGGACCCTAAAAGGTGCCCCCATAAAGAATTTTTCAAAAAAAATCAAAAATGGCAGAAAACCGTATACTGCATAATTACTAAAACACCTTATGAGCAAAAAAGGTTTATGAATGAGTTCATAAGAATATTACAGACACCAATTTATATAACTATTGTGTGTGAGTTCCCAAGTTTTTATAAGTGTCTCTCGAAATATTTTCAATCTTATCTTATATAAATTTGTTGTTGGTTAATTAAGTTTTATAAGTGGGTTGATAGCAACATTTTAAAAACCAATCTATTATATATCTTTAATTGATAGTTACTTACGGTTTTATAGGTGGGTTGACAGAACTTTTGTCACTGATGACTTATATTTTTATAAATATGTTGGTGGAAACATTGTTAACACCAATTTATATAACATTTGTTACCAATGACTTTAATTTTTATAAGGATGTCCGTGGAAATATTATTAACGCCAGTTTTATGTTACTTTAGGGTACCATCAATTTAGAGCCTTCAATAAAACAAACATACAAACTCAATTCTTGTAGGAAACTTCTAAATACCCTAGGGTATCAATGGAACCCTCTTTATAATAATTATATAAATATCTCTCACCAGAAGTTTCTGAAAATGCTCATTGGGTAGTGTTTTCCCGAAGCATAATTTTGATGATTTTAAAGCATAATTTTAATGAATGTAAACAATTCAACAAAAAAATTTTCGGCGCATGTCGGTTTCCTCCCATTAATAGTTTAAAATAGTAGTTTAACTCCTATGATTAAAATATAACTGTGATTTTTCATCACCATTTTTTATTTCCAAAGTTGTTGTAGGCCATGGACATAATTATTATTTTTCTCTTTTTTTATTTTCATTTAAAAATGTTTTCATCTCCTTCTATTCTTACACGTAGAGGGCGCTTCAGTCACAGACAAACAAGAGGGCATTGAGAGGGCATTGTTACAATAGGACACAAATTAGGTTGAGCATTTATGCAGATGTGTACATGGGTCCCAAAAGTTGGTAAAAAGTGTCCTCACGGCAAATTCACCTTCAGGAAAAAAAATGAATTACCTATTTTATCCCACCAAATTACCTTGGTTTTTGTGCCCACTTTGTTAAAAAGGCGGGAAATTTCCCTCTTTTTTGACCTCCCAGCTTTTCATAAGAAAAAATTACTAGCTTAACTCAGGAATATTTTACCAAATTTTAACCAAAAATGTTACTTGGGGAATGACGTGTCCATTGCATGTGGTACAAATGTGCCTATATCTTATTAACGGGGCTTCAAAGAAAGAAACGAAGAATCGATTAATTCGAACTTGTCATTTTGGTGAGCTGCCCCTTCAAGCTAAAAAGGATCGAAAAAAATACAATAAAAAATGTTAAAATTTTAAAAAATAATAGCTGATGGAGTAGGTTTCTTATACATGATTTTAACGAACGTTTTTGGACGGAAACTAAAATATTTTTATTAATATTAGGTACCTAGTTTCATCAACATGGAACATGCAAAAAGGATTTTAGCGACGGGAAAAAGTATAAACTTTTTGAGGCAAATTTGTAAGGATAGTGGGCAGTTACCAGGGCGGGAGGCATTGCAGAAGCTGTTTAAAACAACATCTGGTAAGATTTTTAAATGAGACAGTGGGTGAGTTTGGTAGAGATCCTAATTATAAATAAAATTACCTATACCTATATTATTATTTTAAGACTTAACATTCATAATATTTATATTAATGATAGCTCCATTACAGCCAATGTCAATATGTCTGATTCTTTTTATTACATTTTTTTTATAAAAACGTAAAATTAACGTGCAAAGTGTAGCAAATGACTCGAGATCACAACTTAGGGATAAACTAATCCCAGGTGTACAGGCAGTACCTGATACCTTAGCAAATTCTATCACTTGCAATTTTTCGCCAAAAAAGTGTCCCTCTGTAGCTGTATATTATTATTTTTATGTAAAACCCACATTTTTGAAGTTGCCTCCTATAAATTTGGGTGACATTTTGGCTTAAAAAAAGTTGGGTTTTATGTAAATACAAAAATAATTTTGTTTTATGTAGATGGTGGCGGCCCAAGCCAAGTGGGCCCTAGAGGTCCTTTTTTGGTTTCATTGCCATTTTCCCTTATATGAATTTTAAATATAATATGATTTTGAGTTTGAAATAACAATTATATTTTTTTTTAGCTGAAGCTTTATTTACCCCAGAACAGAGTATAGAATTTCACTCAACACTAAAAAGTGTCTATAAAGAAACGTCGCTTAGAGTATTGGATTTGTTAAAGAATAAATTTAAGTTATATGAGCATTTACAGTCGCTCAGGAGGTATCTTTTATTAGGACAAGGCGACTTCATTAGACATCTTTTGGAATTATTAATGTAAGTATCTCTCGAAGTATCTAATAATAAAATGCACTAATAGCGCATAAAAATGAAGAGGCTTATTAGGGTGTCCAAGTACTGGAAAAACCTGGAAAGTCAAGGAAAAAATCATGGAAAGTCATGGAACTTACTCAAAAGTCTGGAAAGTCTCGAAATTCCTTGATAAAAGTATCGGAATTGCCATTCATATGGTCTTTCAACGTATTAAAAATGCCTTTTGCAGTTAACCCTACACACTTTTTTCTACTATTTCATCAAAACGTCAAAAAGATCAAAATATTCATTTTTTTTTTAAATTTAATTTTAGCCACCTTTCTTAACACCGTTCAAAACATGATGAAACAGGATTTTGGCAATCAATCTATAATTGAAAAAAATAATTTTCAAAGAATTTTCTGTATAATTTTTAGAATAATGTCCTTAATATTTTTGCCTGTGGCGCATTTTAATCATTATTTTCGTATCGCTGTTTGAAATAGACCAATAAATCTGAGTGTAACGAAGTATCTTCAAAAAAGGAAGAAAAATTTTTAAACGAGAGGTTTGATAAGTTCTAGTAGGCTGATTTTTTTTAAAGTAAGAGTCAAAGGGAAATTTTAACAAGTTGGTCATGGAATGTCAGGGATTTTTTTTAGAAAAATTCTGTGGACACCCTGCTTATTAAAGAAGGCCTCCCATTTTAACACTTTCTTGCTAACCAATTACAGTGGCGGTCTCAGCCATTTGAAAACGGGGGGGGGGGGCGGTTTCGATACGAAAAAAAAACTGGGATAAAAGCATAGCTTTTATGAGGAACATATCAATATATGCAAACTAAATTTAGTAACTACAAGCGCGAATTTGACCTCAAATTTAGGGGGGGGGGGATTTGAAGTTGTTTATTTCATACATTTTTTATTTTAAATTTCTTTTAAATGCGCCGAAAATTTTTGAGAAAATTACATTAAAAATGCAATTTTTGAGTTAAATGAAACTAAAATCTTGAGTATCAACGGTATCAGAGCACCGCAGGCGAAACTTTTTAAGAAAATGACACTACAAATGCCACTTTTAACACAAAATTAAACTCTAATACCGTAAATATCATAGGTGTTATATCGCCACACTTGTTCATTGCCTCGAAAATATTATCAGGTATGTTTTGATTTAATCTTTTGCCTACTTCTGAAGAATACTGTTTTCAAATACCTACTGACTTCTCCCAATAAAAGTTCAAGAATTTGTGTTTTGAATTAATCAAACAGTTTATCGTATTTAGAAACGACTAGTTAATTTTGCCTTAATTTTGGCTTCACGTTGTACAAAACTTTGTAGGAATATGTTCAGGTCAAAAATACTTTTTTATGTCCGAAATGATTTTGTCTAACTTATTTATAAATTACATAGAAACTCTATAATACTGTTCTGTATTTCCAATATCGTGGTTTCCGCGGTAAGTACTTCATGCGTTTGTTTATTCTTGGTGTGACGAATTGAAAGTCAAACTGTCCCAAAATACTGTTGAGGGATTATAGAATGTCTTTAAAGCAGAGTTGGCTGCCCAGTGGATAACCGAAAAAGTCCACTGGGTTTTTTTTTGGAGTAAAACACACTTAAAAAAATACGTAGGGCTTTTTTAAAAGTGGATTTTTTCATTATTAATAAAATAAATAAACGTAAAAAAGGTATATTATTACCAGTCGTTTGAATCTGATCGTAAGGTTCGATAAACTTTGACCAGTTACAAATCTTCTTCTAATCCCAAACAATTTCTTATTTTATTATTCCAAATAAGACCATAAGTTAAAAATTATCTTTCAATGGATGCTGCACTAGCTGGGCATTAATTCAAATTATAAAAAAAAACGATTCTGGTTCAGTATTTGCAGAATCTACTTTTATTACTGGATTCTAAAACCTCAGTCCATTCTGAAGCACTCTTTCTAGCGCTACTCTTAGGCATTTTCCTTTAAAAAAAATGGTTTAGAGTTAATAACCTCGAAAAAAAACGAAAACTTGAATCGTATACTATCATGTCATACTAAGTAAGCAGGTACTTACAGTGTAGTAAATAACAAACTCCCAACAATAATTTTCTTAAGGTTCGTTTATATTAAGTATATAAAAAAAGCGCTGGTCAAACTAAACCAAAACAGATTTATTAACAAACAATCTGTCGAATTCTGTATTCCACCTATTTTTATGTCGTATTTTATAGTTGATAAACGATCGCGAGAATAAGTCCTAATTTTAAAGAAGAACTACAATCTGTATATAATTTAAAAAGAAAACCATAAAAACCCCAATAAAATCCATTTGTAAAACAGACAAAAGCCCAGTTGGGTTGGGTTTTATACAAAAAACCCGGGTTTTATCTAACCCTGCTTTAAAGGAACGTTCTACAATTTCTCATTTTTTCTCCAAAGACTTCAAGGTTACCACCAGCATCTTTGTTGTCTACTTTTTTCTGGAGCAAAGGGGGTGGGGCGATCGCCCCCTTCCTAGGACCGCCACTGCCAAATACGTTTATAACTTAAAAAACAAATATATCGAGTATTTGGGTGGGTCTGCGAAAAGTGTCTCTTTTGAAGTGATCCATTTGTAACTTTATATCTTTAATAGTGGTAGAAAGAAACACTTTTTCTGTGAAGGTATTATTGGGCAAATGAAGCGAACATACCGTTTTATGGATATGGTGGATAACGCCAGGGGTTAATAACTAAAAATGAATAAAATCAATATTTTACAATTCTAAATGAATTTGAAATAAAAAGTAAATAGAATTTAAGAAATTGATGAAATATATCATGTCTCGTTAACCTTAAACATCACTTATCCCTGTTATACATTCTATCAGATAATTAAGCAGAAAAGCCTGTCGTTTGCTCTTTCAAAGCTCAGTAAAAATGTGCAGTGGCGTGGCGCCATTTCCTAACGTTTTCGCACTGAATCATAAAAAATTTTCTTTATCAAGTTTACCAGCATCAAGGTAATTCTTCGTAAAAAGTGGACTTTTCGCGGACTAACCCATTTATCTATTTTTTTTATAGGCCAGAACTCAACAGACCAGCAGAAGTAATCTATAGTCATACGTTATCTGCCATTTTAGAATCAGCCATTAGAGTAACCAATGCCCAATACGAGGATGAAGATACTTTAAAACGGTTAAACGTTAGTTTTATGAGTCAATCTATTGGGGATATGGGATGGGACTTGTTTAGTTTGGTTTATATTGTGGATGGGCCCATTGGTAAGTTATATTGGAGATGCGTAAAAGTTTGCCTTAGATCTATGTATTGGTGTCAGAAACGCCTATATCTAGGCCAATAGTTATGTAATCAAAAAAAATACTTTTTATTTTGATTGTAAATTAACATACTAAAAAATAATTGTAATCGGTCAGATCGAACTTTTTCCGTACCTGATTTGAAATGGAGTTGGCCTTGAGAGCTCGATACAAAAATAAATAGAGAACCATCTTACTATTATCGTTGTACAATAAGCCTATTATGGAAAGTCACATGGATGCTAAATTAAAGCACCTTCATATTCAAAGTGTCTTTATTCTAAGATTTTTTGTAGTATTCCAGAGGTTTTTTCCTGACCGAAATTTATTATTTTTAGGTACAATATTTCAACCAACAATGCCAACATATCAAAGCTTGTTTGGGGCACTTTGGAAGGCCAAAAGAACGGAGTATGTGTTGGCAAATATGAGGAGACAGCAAATATCTATGGCGAAACTTTTTAGAAAAATAAAAGGTAAGCATTTTTTTACAGGTTTATGTCTGAGGTACCCGATAAATCCACAACCGAATAGCTGATGGGGACAATAATCATGATAAAGTATAATTTCACCAGCCCAAATTTTTGAAATACTTGTGTACCAAGTGTGATGAAAAACAAAATACTTGAGTTCGTGAAATCTTTTTTTACATTATTAACTCGTATTAATTCACAAAGCGAATTCGCTGTAAAGGTATTGAAAATGTTGTTACACAGCTTAGCAGAATTTTGGTTGGAAGAGAAAAATTAAATATGGTACAGGATACTCCTAATTTTGTCTAAAATATTTATAAGAAGAGTACGGTATTATAAAAAGCAAAATTAAATCAGTCCCCCTGCAGAACAATTTTAATGCTCATTATTAGGCCAGATTTGTTTAGGCGCTACGTTGGTTGTCAGTTACGCGCGCTTGCCGACACTGACTTGGGTTAATCGAACCGCTTAAAAAGACCCACCAACGCAGTTACGTACCCCTTAAAGCTTTCACCTTTTATTGCAGGGTTGGTTCAACAGAGCCAGCTTCAACCGACATAATTGCCATCAACAAAGGCTTTAAATTAAGGGCATGCAATATTCGTACGGACATGGTTCAAAACAGTGGTTGTCTCAAGTATTTTCGGTCTTGTAGAGCCCGCTACTCTTTGCTCTCTCGGTACTTCTTAGAACGGCCGGACAACCACATAAATTTCGCCATGTATTTTCTACCGCGTCAATGAAATCCTTTTGCCACTCTGCTGCTTCTTTACTTTCGTCATATAACTCATAACTCTTATCGGTCATTGCTATCTTGGTAACTATAAGAACTACAAGAATGGTCAAATTAGACAAAATGTGCAGTTTTTGGGGGATATTGAAAATGTGGTTTCAGATTTAAAAAAATATATATTCTATCCCGAGCTACGGGGGTTTTTCGAAAAATTGCTGAAAACTATTTTATCAAATATCTCAAGAAGTATAATTTTTACAAAAAGTTCGTAAAGAAATTTTTTTTGAATTTTTGTCGTTCTTCAATTTGGTATTTTTTAAGAAAATTGGTTACGTCTAGTTTTCGAGATCAACTTACTTTTTTTAAATATGGACCTGTATTTTTTAATTCCATTTTTTTAAAAACACTTCTGATTTTAACGATGTATCACATATCCATAGTTATTTGCATTTTAATGATAGAAAATGGTTATTTATCTTTTTCCGCACTTTTGCCGTTTTATCATAGGTGGCTTAGAAAGCAAAAAGAAACGCTTGCTTATAAAAGCCTATGATGCGTAATACATCTGTTGGTCTACAACCAACTGGGGCGTTTTCAAAAGGTGAAAAATTAGATTAAATTTTTTGTTATGCAAAAGCATTTCGAAATGCTGAAAGTGCCGTACCCCGTAAGGCGCGTTCCAAATCGAAAAATTTTTACAAGGCTAGAGTGAAATTTGCTACTATACGGATCATTTGCAAATCCTTCCAGACGGAGAGCAACTGTAACGGCAGAGGACGGGGAAGATGAAACAAATGTATTAGTTATGTATCATCCACTTTTAATTTGGGCATAGATAATTTAAAGAAAAATAAGGTTTTTAATTACACTTTCAAATATATCGGGTGTAATTTTATGATTATACAGGTTTTTAAAGATTACTACATTTTCTTTTATATATCACTAGATCATTTTTCGTGGTTTGTGGAGTAACCATCATATATAAATGAGCTATAAATATTTTAGGATATGTACAGAACAAGAATAGGGAAATTTTGGAACACTTAAAATTTTGACAACTTTGACAGCTGCTGTGGTAGTGTTTAACAACCACTACCACGTATCGATTTTACCAGAGTTTTTGGAACGCATTAAAAACTGTCACTTGCGAAACAATTTAGAGAAGAGAAAAAAAACAAAAAAATAATAATGTATAATAAAAGTAATAAAATAACAAAAAGTAATATTTTATTTTTAAAATTAATTGTGCCAAAATTCTCTAAAACTACCCAGAAAAATAACCACAACCACAACAAGATGGATTCATAGCTTACGGCAGTGGTAGAGGTTAATTACCACAACGGAATGACGTTTAGCTAATAATTAGTAATAGTAATTACCAATACGAAGTGTCAAATAAGCGTTCCAAAATATCCCTAATATCAATACACCAGAGGCCTCTTTGAGAGAAATTGAAGAAGAAACGAGGGTATCTAAGGATTTGGTTAAGAAAATTTTGCGTCGTCATAAGTTTACAGTATTTTCCACCCGAAGTTTATACAGACTTAATTGACGTCAACTGTCAACGAGAGTTTTCGATCTGGCGTTTGGTAATTTTGTTTCTCCCTAAAAAGACAGTTGGTTATAGTTGGGCCAGTGCCGTATAGTTTTCTTTAATTTTACTTTTATCAAGTATGCTGATAATATTATTAAAATTTCATGAAACTTTTTTTTGCACACTTTCTTATTTATAACTCTAGGGATAAAAGCATCACTTTCATGAACGCATCAATTCGAAATGTTTGTCCTCATTTCCAGTGTGTCTAGCCAAAAATAACGATACATTTTCTTATAACATGTCAGTCTCAAAAAGTGCAAACAATGAAAAATAAAAAGAATGCGTGTCAACGTATGTTTATTGGTGGCACAATTGTAAGGTATTTTTAAAATATTTTATTTTTACGAGTCTTCTTGTGGAGCCATGATGATGAATTTTAAAATAATTTAGTTAAATACCTGTTAAAATGCTTTTAGAGGAGTTAAAATATTTAAGGTATGGACATGTTTTTCGTTAATTTTAAAGAGTTTAAGAACTTGATCCTTAAAAAAAAAGAAGTCAACATACTAGTTAGGCCGCCTAATATACACTTTGAGCATTAAAAAATATAAAATATTTACGATTTCTTTAAGAAAAATAGAAAATAAAAATAATGTGCACTGTGGGAAAAATTATTTTACGCTGTTGCCATAACTAAACCAATTTTTCCTGGAATTCTTTATTTACCTTTTTATCATAAAATATATCATTAATAAATTCATATTTATTTATTTTCTTTTTATATATTTTCAGGATATCATTCAAATTTATTTCAAAACAAAATCTCCCTAAAATAATTTGATTTGGCAACGATAATTTTTTTTAAAATTAACTTTGTGTTTCGGACTACATAGTTTGCACCTGAAGACGATCAGAGATTGTACTGATCGAAACGTCGTGTATAAATAAAATATAGAAAATGTAAGTCCGAAACACAGAGTTAATTTCAAACACATCATTGTCGCAAATTTTCAAACAAACGATAATTTTTTTATTCTAGTGACCAATTATAACACAACCCTAACCTTCTCTAAAATACTTTGTACTTCACTGAATTATCTCCATCTACCTCTAAAATTCTGCCCCCTTCTCTAGAAATTTTTCATTTTAACAGAAAAAATGTTTTTTGGCAGTAGTTTTTTTGATCGGTAAAAAACAGTGAATACTTGAGAAAAGTGAGTGTTTTATTCTGGAAATCGAAAGCTTGGAAAGAAAGCTTTAAAATGTGAGTAAAATCATGGCATAAAAATGTGAAAAACATAGAAAAAAATAGTTAAAAACAAAAACGTTAATCCTTAGACCTTAAATTACCATCATGCTCAACGATTCTATGGCCAAAATTTCTCTCAGAAAAGACGTAACCTGAAAATTTCAAATTTGACAGCAACAACAATCTAGGGCGTTTGGATTACTGTCAACCTTCAAACCTGGTTTTGTTCAGTGGGTCATTGAGATTAGGTTTTGTCTAAATAAAAATGGAACGGAGTGTAGACCCTATCGATGCGGGAAAGTGCAACATCTGAGGCCAACGGATTTAAGTAGAATATTTTGTCGTTGGTTACTAAGACGTCGGAGGCGTGATATTAATATTTGCAAAAAAAATTGTGGTCCTATGAAAGCCGTTTTTGCAATAATGTATGGTACAACAGAAATTTGCAAGAAAATGAACATTTTCAAAGAGAAGGGATAAATGTTTGGCTTGGGATATTAGACCGAAAGGTAGTATGTCATTTTTTATTCCAAGAAGCTCTCACCGGATTAACCTATTATACTTTTCTTACAAATGCATAACAAGATTTTTTGGATGATCTGGATTTAGATGTTCTAGCAAATTTTGAGTACTACCAGCACTATGGTGCACCCGGTCACATATATCGTCGTGTTACCAGATTTTTAAATAATTTCAAACAAAATCAGTGGATCGGAAAAAACGGACCAATACGTTGGAACCCCAGGTCACCGGATATTACTCCCATGGATTTTTCTAACTTACGTCTTTGGGTTTTATCAAAGATAACGTTTATAAAACTCCCTCGAGATTTGGACGACCTAATCCATAGAATAAGGCAAGCCTGTAACCAAATCACTTCTAGATGCTAAGCAAAATCCAAAATAAAATAATGAAAAGAGCGCGCCAACAACAACAGAAGTTGGTTTAGTTTTAAAAAACGTGTTAAATAATAATAAATACTGTTAAATAAGTTTAATTTAATTAAATGGTAAAAAGTTTAAATATTTAAAAAGTTAATAAATAGTTTTTTTCATTAGACGTTGCATCAGTCGGTTTATGTTATTAAAACACGCAATTGTTTTATTGGTCCTCTAAGCCATCTCTGATGTTCTCATTTTTTTTAAACCCAATAAAACTTAAATTTTATTTTTTTATTATTAAACCACAAACAAATATGGACATGTTTACATCAGACATCGTTAAAATCAGAACAAAATTCAGATCCATATTTAAAAAAAGTAAGTTGATGTGAATATCTCGTAAACTAGACGTAGAAAATTTTCTGAAAATCTACCAAATTAAAGAACGTCAAAAATGCAAAAAAATTTTCCTTTACGAATTTTTTGTAAAAATTATACTTTTTGAGATATTTGATAAAATAGTTTTCAGAAATTTTTCGAAAAACCCCGTAGCTCGGGATAGAACATATTTTTTAAAAATATGAAACAATATATCCAATGTTCCTCAAAAACTGCACATTTTGTCTAATTTGACCAACCTTGTAGTTCTTATAGTTACCGAGATAGCAATAGTGGCCTATGGCAATCAAGACACCCTGTATTTGGCTTAAATTTTGGCACGTTATTTAACTCTGGTATCACTCTTTACTATAAACTATGACTTTTTGGAAAATTGCTAAAGGCTAATTTTCAGCGGGGAATTTATCTCGGTAAGCATCGTTACTAATAACTATACTATACTATAATATCGAAAATCAAGATATACGGTTTTCGCTTTACTGTCTTCCTTTTTTGAGATTTTAAAAATGGTATTAACAGATTTATTACCTCCATAAACCTACCGAGCCCACCTCATAAAATTCAAATTTTAATGATCGCTCCTTTGTTACTGCCTTTTTTACACGGTTTTTTGTTACTGCCGCTCCTTTGTCACGCGCGTTTTGGTTGCTACGCTGTTTTTAGTTTAAATCACTCTTTCATTACACAGCCGATTTGACAATGGGCCAACGGTCTTTAGAATACCAGTTTGTTTTATTCCTTGTCGGACACTCGTTATTATCTGTTATTATCAGTTGCACCCCAATGAACTTAAAATATCGAAAGTGTCACATAGCTTGAAGTGTGCTGCTTTGATTTACGTTTAAGCTTAGTAGCAACACAGGGGTTGTCATTTTTAATAGTACCGCCGCTGGTATGAGTAAAGCAACAGCTCAAAAGTTGTGGAATGCAATGTTGTTTAGAGTGATTCGTTTTTTTTAGAACTAAAACCAGTTATGCACATAATCCACATTCTAACGAGTAAAATGATTCATTTTATCCACCAGACTCAATATTATTTCTTGTTCGAAGTTCTGGAGTGTTCTTGGGCGGATATGCAACATCAGGTCAACAAAGCAGAATGTTTAGACGATATTATAGTGGCCCATGCCGATTTTTTGAGTTCTGTTAGGAGAGGTGTGTTACTGGACGAAGGTTCGAGGGTAAGTACACCAACAAGAAGACTTGACTTGAATTCTGAAAACTGTGGCTAAGCGGAAAGTTATTTAATATCAATCACCTTGAAAGTTTTACCTTTCTTTGAAAATATTTTTCTGGGTTGCGGTCTTGTATATATATATATATATATATATATTATATATATATAATAATTAATATATTTTGTGCAGATAGTTACGTTTCGGTTTATTACAAACCATCATCAGACTATTTTTTATAAAAGTTCTACAAAATATAAAAAAGTGACAGTTCAAAAAAATAAATTAGTCTTTTTTTACATACATATAAAAAACACACAGAACAAATAAAATTTGATTTTTAAATGTTATGAACAGTAAATTTTTGTTTATATATAATAAATCTTATGAAAAACAAAGAAAATAACAACATTGGCTTACCTTACTATATATATATACAGGGTGGGTTCTTCTAGCGGCTTTAGAGAAGAGGTTTTTAAAAAAGCTAAACGCGAATCTTTAATGATTTTTTACGGACTTTCCGTCCATGATAAAAAAATCTTTTGGGGCCCCCATTTGGAGGTCCAGGGCCCACCAACTATTTTTTTAAAATAAGAAGGTACCATTTGTGGCACCTTTTTGGAAAGCTAGTTTTTTTTGACATCTGTCAACGAATGTGTCAAAAATTAAAAAAAATATATATCTTTATTTACTAAGCGGAATAAAGAAAATACCACATAAGACATTATTGGCAAGGTTTTTTTTTTAAATTTTTGAAACATGAGTTGACAGTTCTCAAAAAATGTATTTAATCGAATTTCTTTTTTAACAAGCTTTCCAAAAAGGTTGGTAGGCCCTGATCCTTTAGTGAGGGCCCCCAAATGGGCCGCTAGTAATGTCCTTGTGTGCTATTTTCTTTATTCCGCTTAGGAAATAGAGAAATATGTAGTTTATTTGAAGCTAAAACAATTGACAAAAACATAATTTTTTTAAAATTTTTAACACATTGGTTGACAGATGTCAAAAAAAACTAGTGCGTTAAATGTCTTTTTAACAAGCTTTCCAAAATGGTGCCACAAGTGTTACCTTCTTATTTAAAAAAAATAGTTGGTGGGCCCTGGGTCTCCAGTTGGGGGCCCCAAAATTTTTTTTCATCATAGACGGAAAGTCCATAAAAATCATTAAAGATTCGCTTTTACCTTTTTTTAAAACCTCTTTCCTAAAGCCTCTAGAAGCAACGTTCCATTTAAAGAATCCACCTTGTATATGAACGTGCTGTTCGTTATTTCATAATAACGAAAAGCATGTTCATATATTTTAAAATAAATATATTTTAAAATAATAGTAAAGTAAGTTAAGCCACTGTTGTTATTTTCTTTGTTTTTCGTAAGATTTATTTAATATTCTTTAATCGTAACGTTATTTTATTTGTTCTGTGTGTTTTTTTATAAATATGTCAAAAAAAGTAATTAATTTTTTTAAACTGTCACTTTTTTATATTTTGTAGAACTTTTATATAAAAAAATATGATTTTTTAATTTTAGATAGATGTAGTCTGATGATGGTTTGTGATAAACCGAAACGTTGTATTTATATTTTTATTTTCCACTTAAAAATATCCTAGCCCCCCCCTCATCTGGGCGTGTGATACACGTTAGTTATCAAGGCCATACCATAATGTTGTCAAACTTTGCTTAGTAAAGTAATAAATTGCGAAGCCCGTAAAAAAAAATTCTGTTCAGATTTTTCTTTCTTTTAGGGGAGGTGCTGTGTAGCATTTTTATTTTCCACTTAGAAATATCCTAGAAAATGCTAGAGTTCTTTTTTGTATCATCTCCTAACGTCCCTCAGTTTTATTCAATCTTTAAAAAATTCTACCGAACCGCGTTTGAATATATCTTTTAAAAATATTGAGTTAACCAGCTTATTCACCAAAAAATTGAAGATTGTTCAGGCATCACAAACTCTTTAGAATTTTTTTTACTTCATTTTAAAAAATATTTCGCGCGTTAAGTGCCATTTTTTATAATGACGTATATTTTTTTTCCATTACACGCTTTTACTCGTTTTAACTTTAAATTATTCAAAGTTTAGTGTTCTACGCGTAAACTGCACAGGTGGGAAAAGAATGGAGCAAGTCCGGCGTCAAGGCGAAGAGTTTCGTTACACATTTTCACAGCACTTGCCGGTAGAATCTCGCCGTTAAAACAGCTCGTCATAATTGGCGAAAAACTGAGTAAAACTTTCCATATTTTTTATTCGTCAATTTGGACTATTTCCTTTCAATAAAGAAGCGGTGTGTGTAATAGAGGACAAGTGGAGATTGGGCCCCAAAGCAGCAGTTTGAAAGAATTACAGGTGAGCTCCCTCCTACTTGTGCAATCGTTTTTTTTTGTTTAAGTATTATTTTTTAAAAACGTTTACATATTTTCTGTGTCATTGAGCATTTAACTTTCGTGGGCAGAAATAATCAATTTTTTTTTTAATTTCGCGATTGATATTTAGTATTAATCTTTTTTCGAGTCTTTTTTACTAAATACAACAATAATAAAGTGGAATATTTTTAAATACCACGGCGTATTGTTTTTTTTAAAGGTACTTTGGATGCAGTTTTGCTTTTCTTACTTACTCAAAATTATGATAGTTTTCCACAAACCAAAACTCTTTTTTGCACTCGACGCGCGTTTCGCTAACAACGTTAGCATCATCAGGAGACAATAAACAATGAACTAAATTAATCTACGCTCTATCTTATATACAATCCTTTAGTGGGCGGAGATAAGACTAATAATTTGTGATTGATCACGATTTTTAATCCTATCTCCCCTCAACCAAAGAATAAAGTGTACTAAACGGGATGGGTCCTCTATCTTTATTTAAACTATTTCTGGATTTAATGATTTCCATACTTTCATATGCATTCAAAAGTCTTTTGTTTGGTACACTTTTTAGAAGTTTTAGGTTATCTAATGTGAATCTATGATTGTTTTCAAAAGCATGCTCGGCCACACTTGACTTTTCTGTTCTTCCGTATTTTAAGTGTGCTAAATGTTCTTTAAAACGTGTTTGAATAGAGCGTCTCGTTTGGCCAACATATTTTTTGTCACAATCCATGCAACTAATTTCGTAAATTCCACTTTTTTCTAGAACTGTAGTTTTATCCTTGGGATTTCCTAGTAAGCTTCTTATTGTGTTACCGGATTGATATACTAATTTAAGACCGGTGTTATTAAATACTTTGTGTAATCCTTTCGTATAATTAGGATTATAAGGAATTGATACAAACTTTGAGTCGCAGGTATCTTTTTGTCTGAAAAAGGTAGAATTCCGAAAGGTCTTTTGAAAAGAATGTCTATTTATCAGCTTATTTATTAAGCCTTCGTCGTAACCGTTTTCGCCAGCTATATTCCTAATCCTATTCTTTTCTGCTTCAAATCTTTCTTTGTTTAAGGGGAAATTTACTAATCTATATGTTAAAAAGTGCAAACTTGCAAGCTTATGTTGTAAGCAATGAAAAGAGTCATTTGGAATATACCTGTTGGTGGTCGTGCCTTTTCTGTATAGGTCAAAGTCCAATTTATTTTTATTTCTTATAACTAAAGTGTCTAGAAATGGCAGTGTACCGTTGTTCTCTGTTTCATAAGTAAATTTAATAGTGGGAAATTTGTTATTTATTTTTTCCATAAAATTCCATTCCATTCCATTCCATTGTTTATCGTCTCCTGATGATGCTAACGTTGTTAGCGAAACGCGCGTCGAGTGCAAAAAAGAGTTTTGGTTTGTGGAAAACAATCATAATTTTGATTTAGTGCAACCAAAGGTTCCAAATTCCCAACATAGTTGAGATGGCTTCACGGTCGACGGAACTAAATCTCTATCGTAAGTTTAGTACTAAGATTAGGCTAGTTCGTGCAGATATTTGGTTTCTAAAATCTTGCAAAAAATTCAAAGTTTTTCCAAACTTTGTTCAAGTAAAGTTGCCGAAATCTACAGTTTCTTCAAAAGTAGCCCTGTTTGCAAAACAGAAATGGTTAGATTTGGAAATCAAAAATTTGTACGCAAAACGAAGTATGTTTGAGCTTGAAGCATACCGACTGTTTAAAAAGTTGACATTTAGACTTAGTGATAAGAACTTTGAAGAATGGTGCGATTTCCAAAGACATATGTTTGTAGTAATTGAGAAAAAATTTACGAAGAAGATGTCTTCACTTAATAAAAAGCTACAAAAGTTAAAACGTTCTGAACCACAACCAAAAAAGTCGAAGGAAATCGCAAACATTGTAAAAAATCTATCCTCTCAAACTTTTAATAACAAAGAAATATCACTTTTAAACAAAGGTCTTAATTTTGCTCTGCCCCCACAAAAAGATAATTTAAGTGATATTATTGCAAATATTGAAAGTTCAATCTCTTATCTTTCAGAAGGCACAAAGGGCTATGTGCGAGATGCTTGTCGATATCAGATCTCTCAAAACATCATTCAAAACAATAAAAATAGTACATTAAATCACAATGAAACAATTAAAAGTTTGAGAGAAAAAGATGTTTTCTATCTAAAGGCTGACAAGGGTAATAAAGTTGTTATATTAGATAAAACAGATTATTTTGAAAGGGTAGATAACCTAATTAAAAATGGACCCTACAAACAAGTCCCAAAGAACCCCTTACCAAAAATGATTAACGAAGTAAAAAAAACAATTAAAAAATGTAACAATATTATTACTGACAATATTAAATATAAACTACAAGTAAGCAATCCCACTATGCCGAAACTGTATTGTCTTCCGAAAATCCACAAGCCTGGAAAATCGGTTAGACCTATAGTTTCTGCTGTAGGATCACCTACTTACAACATTTCGAAATGGCTAGCAAACGAGTTTGAAAATTTACCGATAAAGGAAAATGGTTTTTCTGTTCAAAATTCCCTTGAATTTATCAACAAAGTTAAAGATATTTCACTCCAAGAAGGTGAAATTTTAATCTCGTTTGATGTTAGTTCGTTGTTCCCTAGTGTGCCGATCCCCAATATTTTACAATACCTGGAGGAACTACTAAGAAAAAACAATCTAGAAGACAAACAGACTTTAGAATACCTATCTTTAACAAAACTCTGCATGAATCAAAATTACTTTCAATATAAAAATAACTACTACCAGCAATTAGAAGGAACCACAATGGGTAATAGTTTATCACCTTTTATCGCAAACCTATTTATGAGCAAATTTGAATCAGATATAAGTAAAGAATTTGAGTATTTCCCCAGAGTATGCTTCAGGTATGTAGACAATGTGTTTGTGTGTGTATTCAACACTAAAGTAACTAGTGTTGAAAATTTTATGGAAAAAATAAATAACAATTTTCCCACTATTAAATTTACTTATGAAACAGAGAACAACGGTACACTGCCATTTCTAGACACTTTAGTTATAAGAAATAAAAATAAATTGGACTTTGACCTATACAGAAAAGGCACGACCACCAACAGGTATATTCCAAATGACTCTTTTCATTGCTTACAACATAAGCTTGCAAGTTTGCACTTTTTAACATATAGATTAGTAAATTTCCCCTTAAACAAAGAAAGATTTGAAGCAGAAAAGAATAGGATTAGGAATATAGCTGGCGAAAACGGTTACGACGAAGGCTTAATAAATAAGCTGATAAATAGACATTCTTTTCAAAAGACCTTTCGGAATTCTACCTTTTTCAGACAAAAAGATACCTGCGACTCAAAGTTTGTATCAATTCCTTATAATCCTAATTATACGAAAGGATTACACAAAGTATTTAATAACACCGGTCTTAAATTAGTATATCAATCCGGTAACACAATAAGAAGCTTACTAGGAAATCCCAAGGATAAAACTACAGTTCTAGAAAAAAGTGGAATTTACGAAATTAGTTGCATGGATTGTGACAAAAAATATGTTGGCCAAACGAGACGCTCTATTCAAACACGTTTTAAAGAACATTTAGCACACTTAAAATACGGAAGAACAGAAAAGTCAAGTGTGGCCGAGCATGCTTTTGAAAACAATCATAGATTCACATTAGATAACCTAAAACTTCTAAAAAGTGTACCAAACAAAAGACTTTTGAATGCATATGAAAGTATGGAAATCATTAAATCCAGAAATAGTTTAAATATAGATAGAGGACCCATCCCGTTTAGTACACTTTATTCTTTGGTTGAGGAGAGATAGGATTAAAAATCGTGATCAATCACAAATTATTAGTCTTATCTCCGCCCACTAAAGGATTGTATATAAGATAGAGCGTAGATTAATTTAGTTCATTGTTTATCGTCTCCTGATGATGCTAACGTTGTTAGCGAAACGCGCGTTGAGTGCAAAAAAGAGTTTTGGTTTGTGGAAAACAATCATAATTTTGATTTAGTGCAACCAAAGGTTCCAAATTCCCAACATAGTTTCTTACTTACGTTTTTTATTAATTGTTGGTTTATAGGTTGCATTAGTGTTTTGACTTGGGGCAAGAGGCATGTACTGATGAGGCCAAAAAGGCAGAATTTTTGGCGCGATCGGAAGAAATCGAGGATGTTTATGAGGATTTTAAGATTCAACACAATATTGTTATTGGATTAATTTCTGATGAAGAATTTAAAATTTATGATGTTTTGCGTTTGTCGGCTGATAAAGCATACTATGGGTCTAAAGGCCTTCATATTGAAGTTGTGAATTTTTAAGCCTGCCTCCAACCCTCAGTAAGCCTTCTTGATCCACAAAACGTGCCAGCTTTCTGATAGGTTTTGGCAATAACTTATTTTGTTCAATTAATAGAAAAATGTCAAGAAACACAGACTGTTGTACAACCTTAATTAATACAAGAAATGAAGCATCAATTTCCATGGGAGTGATAGGACCACTAATATAAAATTATATATATTTTCCAAGACAAGCAAAACTGTGTTGTCTTATTTCTCGTCTTGCAAAATCTCAGATAAGTAAATTTTTAAGCCTGCCACAAAATGAAGCATCAATTTCCATGAGAGTGATAGGACCACTAATTCTATTATCTTTTGAAGCCTTAAAGTTCACGACAACTCGATAAATGTTTGAGAATAAAATCTTAATTTTATCTAATGATGAATAGCGATTAAGCATGGAAAAAATAAAATGATCTATATTTTCCAAGACAAGCAAAACTGTGTTGTCTTATTTCTCTTCTTGCAAAATCTCAGATAAAAATTGTGGTTCCATATTAGGCTTAGTTGGCCAGCAGGACTTGTCTGAGAAAAAAAAATCTGCACCAGACCACCAAAGAGAATTCTCAATGAGCTGCGCCGGGGTTTGACCTCCACTGGCACAATCTGCCGGGTTTAAGACGGACGGAATGTAATGCCAAGATGACGTAGGAGCTCTTGAATGTGGCTCACTCTATTGGCGACAAAAGTTTTCCACTTATTTGGTGGAGCCGCTAACCAGTCTAAAGTTACCATAGAATCAGACCAGAGATAAATCTCAGTAGCTTAGCAGCCAGTAATTCTAGTCGAGCAATACTCTGCGTCTTTAACGGAGCTACTTTGCATTTAGCGTAAATAAGAAAAGTTTTAATACATTCTGAAGTATCGATAACTCGGAAAAAAATACAGGTAGAGTAGCCAATTTGCGAAGCATCCCAAAAACATGCAATTCTATACTAGAAATAGTATTAGTTTCTATATATCTAGGTATTTTTACCTTAGCCAGAACTGGCATCTCTGATTTGTATTTAATCCAGATATCAAGAATATTTTGCGCAGGGGTTTCATACCAATCTGTTTTGGATAGCCATAACAACTGTAAAAGCCGCTTTGCTAATAATAGTCAGGATGGTTACTTGATCATTTGGACAAGTAAAAACCGCCCCGTTTCATAAGTTAAATAAGGTAGGTACCACTTTGCGTTGTTATATTGAAGACAACCCGGATACCTGAGATGTCAATATTCCCAAGATTCGCGCTGCCATAAATGGTTCGAAACATTGGTCGTCATATACCTTTGTCTGATCAGTATTATGCTGGAGAACCCTTAGATGGGGATGTAGAAATTAAACCAGGCGATAGGAGCTCGTATGCGGCTAATCTTTCAGGTTTAAAGGGTTTATTTAATGATGTTCGTAAGAAATTGCACTCAGCGTAACTTCGTGGAAGAGAAATTTAATTTTTTGTTGGTCACCGTGTTTGGCGGCAAAATAAAGTTTTGTCGAATGCAGCATATAATTTTAGCACAAAATTAGCACCCAAATATATACTTTCTGTCGTTAAAAAGAAACATTCTAAGTTAACTTACGATTTGTGCAACGAAGACGGCACGAAGGCCGGCCGTTCGCATGTTAAGTTTCTTAAGCCTTTTTACGATTAACCTGATAGTGACGCTAATTCTTCGGAGACGTCTGAAGGTTAGATTTTGAATTTTTCAAAGTTTATACACTTTTTGTATCTCAACATTTGTAGATATTTTTTGTCTGTAATTGTTTTAAAACTTGCTTTTTGGCAATTTAATTTTGACACTGCTTGGTAGACCTTACCGATTTTTGATTTCCTCGATTTTGACCCCATCTGGGCGTGTGATACACGTTAGTTATCAAGGCCATAGCATAATGTTGTCAAACTTTGCTTAGTAAAGTAATAAATTGCGAAGCCCGTAAAAAAAATTGTTCTGATTTTTTTTTTATTTTAGGGGAGGTGCTGTGTAGCATTTTTATTTTCCTAGAAAATGCTACAGTTCTTTTTTGTAATATCTCCTAACGTCCCTCAGTTTTAATTTTTCAAGTTAAAACTTCAATCTGTAGAAACTTCTACCGAACCGCGTTTGAATATATCTTTTAAAAATATTGAGTTAACCAGCCCATTCAGCAAAAAATTCAAAATTGGGATTATTAAATTTTAATTTAAATATTTATTAAGCTTCCAAAATATTATTATTCATTTTGGAACATTTATTAAGTAATTTTTTTTTTTACCTTTATAAATAATATTGCACCAAGCAGAAAAATAAAAAAAAAGAAATATTTAAAATTATTAAGTTATAACTAGAAAATTTTATTCTCCTAGAATCAGGAGACAGCACAACATAATTATTAAAACCTGAATGTACTTCTTGCAGGATTTGTCATCTCATTAAGTGTGTGGTTGTTATTGGATTTCTTTCCATCATGGATATCCATTTTCCATCTCAGGCGAATTGTTCCCGTTTGAATTTCTAAGATTATGAAGCGCTTCGCGATCGTGAATTTTCCGTTTGCTTCGCCACGCATCGCTGGCTTGGTAGGCTGACTATTTCCGTCTTGCCGGATTTTTCTCACTCGAGCTCAAAAACTCAAGTGAGGGCTTCTGCCTCCAATCTACGATTTCTAAACAGCCTAAGAAAGACTTACTTCGATAACACCTTCCTGCAATCCTATTATCTCTTGTATAGAAATTTATATCGAAAGGTTGTTCGAAAAGCAAAAGAGCTGTTTTACTCTAAACGTCTTTCTAAATCTAATAACAAACAAAAAGAATCATGGGCCATAGTTAATGAAATAACTAATAGAGCAAGTAAACCGTCTCAAATAAACATTAATATAAATAATTTAAATGAATACTACTGCTCAGTTGCTAATAATTTAACAAAAGACTTGCCATCCAATACAGATCCCCTTACTTACCTGCCAAACATAAACATTCCTGAATGTTTGCATGTGTTTCATCTCACTACCTCTCATGAAATTATAAAAACAATGAACTCTATGAAAAATAAAAAAGCTGCAACAGATGATGGTATTTCATTAAAAATTCTAGAAGGCCTTCCCAATAATGCCATCGCCACATTATCTGATGCAATTAATTTTTCTCTATTGAAGGGCACCTTTTCATCATGTTTCAAAGTTGCAAAGGTCCTCCCTCTTTACAAAGGCGGCGATCACACATCTCCCTCTAATTATAGACCTATTTCATTATTGTCGACGCTCTCAAAACTTATTGAAACTCTGGTAAAGTCTCGTCTTATGTCATTCTTGAACGACAACAATATTATAATTGAAGATTAATTCGGATTTCAAGCAAACAAGAGTACCTCTGACGCTATGTTCCAGTTTCTTCCAAAGGTCTTTCAATCCATCAACGGGCGTGAAGTTTCGGCGGCAGTATTTTGTGATTTGTCTAAGGCATTTGACTGCGTTAGTCATGAAATATTGCTGCGGAAGCTTCATGCCTATGGTATTCGCGGAAGAGTTTTGGAGTGGTTTAAGAGCTATTTAAGCGGTCGTGAGCAATGTGTTCACATAAATGGGGTGTCATCTAGCAAACAACATGTTTCATGCGGCGTTCCCCAAGGGTCTGTGCTGGGACCTATTCTTTTCCTAATTTTTATTAATGATTTAACCCAACTTGATATTACTGGGCTGTTCACGTTGTTTGCTGATGACACAACAATTTTCTGGCATAACAAAGGCTTAAATCAATTACAGGAAAACCTCATATCCGATCTTAAAAAGATCAAGCAGTGGTTTGATGCAAATCGTCTTTGCCTAAACATGTCCAAGACTCATATAATTGGATTCAACTCTGCTCTTCAATACCTTGCTACAGGCGACAACACCATCTCCATTGTGGATAATTCCAAATTTTTAGGGCTTACTATCGACGAAAATCTTAAATTTTATCCTCACATTTTAAAACTAAATAAAATATTAGCATCTGGCTGTTTCTCGGTAAGGACTACTTTTCAAGAACTGGGTAGAGAAGTGGCACGCAATGTATACTTTGCTCTTGTCGAATCTCATATAAGATATGCGTTACCCTTTTGGGGAGCCTGTGCACAGTATTTATTTCAGTCTGTTTTTATTCTTCAAAAACGAGCTGTTCGGAATCTATGCAATGCCCATCCAAGAACTCACTGCAGGCACCTTTTTATCCAAAATAGCATTCTTACTCTACCATCCCTTTTTATCCTGGAAACAGCATGCTTAATTCACAAAAATAAACAAAACCTCCCCAAACACCAGCAAGTATACCAAACCCGTCAAATAATATCCCTTTGCCAATACCTCACTTAAATCTTGTAAAAAAATCACTCATCTACAATGGCATCAAAATTTACAATATTATTAGTTTGCAAATTAGAAATGCTCCAACGCCAACGGCTTTCCGAAACTTACTAAAATCATTTTTATTGGATAAAGCATTTTACACTATTGACGAGTTCTTTGAACAATCTTAATTGAAAAGTTATTATTTAATCGTAATAAGCAATTGGTTGAATGTTATGATTTTTATATGTTGTATGTTTTTATTGCCCCTTTGGTGACATTATATTTTTTATTTCTACTTAAGTTTATTATATATTTAAAAACAAAAAATACTTTTTGTATTGGCTATTTTATGTTGTCGTATTGTATGGTTTTATTTAATTATTTTTTATTATTATATTATTATTATTTTTTTTTTAATTTAACTTTTTATTAAGCATCCTTTGTCAATAAGACCTATTACATGTAATATTTCTTGGACAATAAAGTACTTTTCATCATCATCATCATCACCGATTTTCCTGCTTGTGACGTCACTGTCGTAGTCTGCCGCTCCTGACCCTCTACGAGACAGGTTTGGCTAGAAATAAGAAATCTCCCGATATAGGTATGTTCACACCTCATCAACCTAGTTTTTGTGTGATAAAAAAGAAACTTACTTTTAAAAATATATAAAAATTTATTTTAATCTTTCCACTCTTAAGATTAATCATTTTTTGTAAATAACCACATTTGTTAAATTAAGGTCACCGTAGTTTCCGGCCTCTAAAAACCCCTCGAAAATTTGTTATAATTTACGTTATTTTTTTATACACCAAATAGCGCTATGAATTTTGATGTTACTAGTAGATTGATACTATTCTTCTTTAAGAGTGCACTTTCGTAGGCAAACACCGAGTCTATGATAATTTACCTAGGTACATTGTACAGTGTTTCCGTCTGCTTTGGTTATTGTTTTTGAAGATTTTCTTGATTAAATATTAAACATCTATGAGTGCTAAATTTCAAAGAAAATTGTCAAAAAAAATTTGAGTGCCGTCCAATTGGCAAGGTAAAATATTGGTAAACGTCAACAATTTTTTTTATCTACGAATTAACCCTATACTGCTCTCGATTAACAGTTGCCGTGCTATGTGTTTGTTGTTATTTTTTGTCAGGAAAAATAATTAATACAACGTAACTATTTACACAAAATATATTAATTATTTATTTAAGACCGCAACACAGGAAATTATTTTCAAAAAAATTCACATAACGGTCAGGAAAATTGTATAAAAAGTTTTACCTTTCTACAGTTTGACAGTAGTAAGCGCCGGCAAAATTTTATCTTGTTGTGTTTATTATTTAATATTTATTGAATATGTAATATTTTACAGGCGCTGTTTTCCCACTTGATATCCATCTACAACTTCGTGGTAAATCTGGAATCTCACCAAGAATCTTTATATCATGCAGCCAATCAAGAATACCAAGCATACACGGAATATCGAAGAAAAGCCGAGAGTATAGATTCTTTTAAAATTACGGTAGAACTTGAAAACGCAGCCAAATTAAGAGTTGCAACTTTTCAACAGTTTTTAAATTCAACCAAATTAAAAGTTAAAACGACAGTCCAGACTTACGATGTGATTGTTACTAAGTTCCTAGAGTTATTAAAGTGCAGCACGAACATGAAGTTACAATTGCTTAGTGTCAGATTAAGTTTTAATGATTTTTATAAGATTGCATGACCAGAAAAACTTCCTACTTTTCTCAAAGTAAGTCATAGTAACTTAAAAGAATGTTCATATTCAAATAATATTTCTATCGCGAGTACGTTAGAAACAGAACAATTTGACGAATTTATTACTGTTGATAATTCCAAAAATGTCATAGACGATAGACAATTTAAGCCAGATGACACGACTCCTAGTAAATATGGAAGTCTTGTCTCTCTTGTAACTAGTAAGAAGAAAAAAAAGAAATATAAGTTTTGATGTTGTGTCTGGTGATAAGTTAGGTTTTGCATTTTTTTCGCTTTAATAATTATTTTATTTTTTATTTCTTTTGTACAAAAATACACATCTGTTTATTTTTATCATTTTTAATGCCACTCAATGAAATAATGAATCGCAATAAACTAGTAAACATACTGTGAATACAACTTTTCAATCAAGACATGTAATATGAAATTACATCTGCTTACTGTTCATGCATGGTCAAGTAAACCTACTTTTTTGAACAAGATAGATTTAAATAAGACCATCCTAACATTAAAGTCAAATATAATATTGAAAACATCGTAACCAATTTGATTCAGTTTTCTTTTTCTAGGACTATACATACTTTTTATTAAATGCTTGAAATAACATTTCTTTTATATATAATTTACCGGAATTTACTCGTGTTTCACTTCAGTCGTTTTCTAGTTATTGTTGATCTTATAATTTCTTGTCGTACAACCCTGTCGGGAAAACAGGTAATGTTATTGAGGTCTACCTCTTACTTTTCAACAAGGAAGTAATCGTAGCTTAGTAAAATATTTTAAAGTTGTACTGCAACTTCAAGTTCCTTAGAAACAAAAAGTGGTATGAACATGCTACTATTGAGCATGTTTAGGTTTCTTGCCTTTAAGTGGCTGACTTATTTTTAATTCAATTCATTTGTTTTTCTTGAGTTTTCTATGTACCTATCTGTATTTGTTATAGCTTAAAATAAAATGTTTAATATTTAATATGATCATCCCATTTAAATTATGTTTTTTGTTGAATTGATACCTAGATTTTGTGCACGATAGTGTTACATAGTTTGGAAAGAATATGAAATCAAGATTCGGAAAAAAATTATGTGATTTTTTACAATTTTTACATTATATAAAATATACATAAAATAAGTTTACACCCATTAATGTTGAAAAGAAACATCTTGAAAAAATGTGTGTGTGACTCCTAAATTCTCCAGAATTTGTATAAATACTTATTGTTTATTTATTACAGAGTTACATATTATAATGACCGATACATGACAATTTTTCCAAATTTTGACAATTTTTCCAAATTTTGACAATTTTTCCAAATTTTGACAATTTTTCCAAAACGGGTACTAATTTGGAAGTCGTCGACTGATATCGAAGGTAGGTCTTAACCATATACCTATTAGCTTAGATATACGCTATAAGTTGTAAGCAAGATGTCCCTCTACTTTCTCTTATTTATCTCCCTTTCTCTATTCTCTCGTTTTGGCTTAGTAACGCTTTTCATCGGCTAAGGCCCAAAGCCTCGAAGGCAGCCCATTGTTGTTGTTTGACAAAAAAAAATTCGGTATTTGTCATGTATTTGTTTACTTTCTCAAAAACTCTGGAGTATTTTTTTCGAAGAAAAAAATGTAAAGGTGTGCTACTGAGGAAGAAAAATAATCCTATCGGTGTTTAACTGCAGCCGTCCAAAACAAAAAAATCTACCAACCAGTGGACCTTCTCCACTCAAAAGCTCCGACGGTATCGCCCCTCTTTTGTTTTCTGATGTTCTCCATAAAATTAAAATGTCTTTTTTACGCAGCGGAATCTTCTAACTTACTTTTTTCTAATTTGTAACAGTAAAAAATATACGCTGCACAAACACAGAATCTAAAACAAATAAAGAACAAAAATGGCGTCGCCTTGATTGATGACGTATGATGTAGGCCGATCGAAACTGACCGAAACCCCTCGGATCTATAAATTTTCGCGCATGTGTAAAAAATTCGCGTACACTCCGTCGTAAATTTAAATTCGCAAGAAGTTGCAACGTCCCCACTACCGTCGCCCACCATTTCGTTGTAGACCAGCTCCGTTGCGGATCTTTAAGTAGCATAGGACATGCATCGTAACGTCCCCACTACCATCGCCAACCATTTCGTCGCAGACCAACGCCGTCGCGAACATTTGCGTCGCGGACCTTTCAGTAGCATAGCATAGGACATCGTAACGTCCCCACTACCGTTGCCAACCATTTCGTCGCAGACCAACGCCGTCGCGAACAATTGCGTCGCGGACTTACAGTAGCATAGGAAATTGCGACGTCCCCACCACCGTCGCCTATAGTATCGTCGCAGATCCACTCCGTCGGAAACATTTGCATCGCGGATCCTTAAGTCGCATAGGACATTTCGACGTGCCCACTAGCGTCGCAGAACTGCTTTATCGCAAACATTTGCGTCGCGGATTTTTGAGTCGCATAGAACGAAACGTTTTGTAAAATTTTAAGAAACCGTAAAAGCAAAAACAGTTTTTATCTAGCGCTGTTTTAACCTAACCTAGCCTTACCTAACACAACCCAACAGAATCAACCTGAGCCAACCTAAATCCAACATAGTCCTAATCCAACCTAACCCTCGCAATGTCCTATGCGACGTAAGGAACCGCGACGTAAATGTTTGCGACCGAGTGGATCTACGACGATACTATATGCGACGGTGATGGGGACGTCGCAATGTCCTATGCGACTTAAAACAGGGTTCCCACTGACCTGGAAAATCTGGAACCAACTTTGTAAAAAATATGTGAGTTCTTCTCTGCTCACCTCGTATATAAGCTCAACATCTGTTTCGCGCTCAATCAGTTTCAGTCCACCTAAAATCCAAGAGCAAGGGAAAAGAGAGGAAAGCTTTTTAAAAGGTGTAGGGCAAGAACCGCATCAATACCTAGGGTGGCAGATTGTGTTTATTAAACATATTTGGCTTTCGTTTCGAAATAATAAATATCACCTGGTAATATTTCTCCTTGTTCTAAGCACACATAGCGCTATCTTCTAATACAATTTTCAAGTGTAGTCTACCGCGTTTTTTCTAATCGGACTTGTCGAAATTGTCGAAGAAAACAGTTTCTAATTTAGACTCGACAATAAATATCAAGCATGTTGTAAGCTTTGTCAGGCCATTTTGAGCCATTTTAAGAGCAGTGGTCATGTAAAGAATGAGGAGGCTGAAAAAAATTCAAGGAAACTGCCTTTGTTAATCAAGAACTATCAACTACTGGAAGTGAAGGAACCTCCACAATAACTGCTTCCACTGCCAAAAAGGGTTCTACTCCTTGTTTGTAATTTTTTCTTATTAAGCAATAAGTTATGGATACAGAAATATTGTGGTGCAAGGAGTCTTTAAGATTAATCCTGCTGTTGCTAATTATGTCCACATCATCTGCGAAGGCCAGTAGTAGGTTGGGTACTTTCTGGTGGCCGTTGGTGTATTAAACTTGTCTTTCCTAATTGCATATTCTAATGCTATGTTGAAGAGTTGGGGTGAAAGAGAGTCACGACCCTGCTTAAGCCCATTCAAATCAGAGTAGCTATGTTCCACCCTTATCTTGCACCTTGTATCCTCTGTACACGTTTTTACCAGGGATATCAGCTTTTTTGAAAAGCCCAGTTCCTGCATTGCTCCCCACAATTTTGCTCTACATAATCTGTCAAATACCTGTTTGAAATCAATAAACGTCTGGTGAAGTTCTCTGTCAAATTCCCAGCATTTTTTCATTATTTGTCTAACGGTGAAAATCTGGTCTATATGCTTATGGATGTAGTATCGGTATTTACCTCTTCGTTACGTAGTTCGCAAAAGCAGTTCTTCCATGTGGTTAGGATCTCTCTTTCGTTGGTTATCAGTTGTCCGTTGTTTGTTGATAGGAAGGTTTCGGTTCTGAGTTGGGCTTTGTTATTCCCTGGAAGTATTCTTTTATTCTGTTATTTTGTCTATTTTCCTCAATTTTTCTTATTATATTTAGATGGTGGTCTCTTTTTCATTTATATCATTCTGCGTGCTTCAGATCTTTGTTATTTATACTCTTCTATATTAGATGGATTATGGACGTTGAAGCATTTTTTCTTGATCATATTTCGTCTTTCCGTCGATCTACTATAGTCGCCATCAAACTACTTCCTTCTTTGTTTTCTCTTTTTGTCGAGCAGTTTACTAGCCACCCTAGTTACTGTTTCTTGGATATTCTTCCAGAGCTCGTTTACATTGTACCCCATTGCGGTTCTTTTATTTCTTGAGTAATTGGTTTCTGCTATATTTCCTGTGTTTTCCATATTCTAGCTTATGCTGGTCTTCAAATAAAGTTTCGAACAAAGTTTCTCGTCTTATTTAAAGGCGTTTTATCTTTTTATCTCGATAATATAAATACTTGTTAAATTTGAGCTTTCAAAAATTGTCATGGTCAAAGTCTACATTTACTTGGTATCCACCTAGAAAAGCAATTTATATTAAAAAAATACCTGGAAGTTTTTGAAAAATGGTCGCGACGTCGTTGATCTGCGACGAAATGGTTGGGGACGGTAGTGGGGACGTAGCAACTGCTTGCGACTTTAAATTTACGACGGAGTGACCGCAAACCTTTGTAAAAGGCCAGGGTTGGCGTATATGTAAGCTAATAAGTATATGGTCTTAACCTATAAACCCTAATAACATAACTTTTCAATACTTAAAAGAATACAGATATTCGAATATTGTTGTAGAAGGGCATTCCGTAGGTCCATTGAAACTAGTCAACATTTATCTCAAGGTACGTTACAAAAATAATGCTCTCTGTATTTTTACATATCTCCTTAGAAGCAGTATTTAAAATTAATTAAAGAAGTAACATTTGAGTTTTTAGTTTAACTTTAGAGAGTTTAAACATGTGGTAGGTTTTTTAATAATCACTTCATTAATTACAGCCATAATGTTGCAATTTATTGCCATATAAGAAGACTGTTAATAATTTATTAATATATATTGTGTTTTATACGTACTGTTCTAATTGTATGTCCTTGTCTTTTCCTTCCTTTTCTGCTACCCTTCCTTCCTTAGAGCAAGTGTATAATATGTAACGAACCATAAATTTTACATAATAGGTTTTAAATTCTTCGTCGTCGATCATCTTCATCATTATCAAGGGAAGATCTGAAAAAATGTATAAAAAATTTTTTGTTAGTGCCTACTTAAAATCCATGAATGTAAGAAAATATTAAAAAAATTATTAAAATGGCGGTTACAAAATAAAAAAATTAAAATGTACTTACAAATAGACACAAATGATTTTTGAAAAATACAAGCAGTTCTGTATTTCTTAGTGTAAGAAAACATTTATCATTTTTTTTTATCTCGTAACCTCCCTTGTTTTATTTTTGTTTTGTTTTTTCAAATCCTTGAATTTAGGTAGGCACTTATAAAAATGATTTTATATATTTGTTTAGATCTTCCCTTGACAATGTCGACATAACAAGGGGGTTGGGAATTCATTCGCTGGACATTCCCGTTCCTGTTTACTGTATAAATTTTGCAGGTAATTGAAAATAAAAATTATTTTGCATTGTTGTTACATGGACTTATATAATATTATTCCTTATGCTATCTCCGTCGTCTTAAGTCCAAACGTCTTTTTACATTTAATTAATGAATATAAATTGGAAAGGAACCAGAATTTTGGACTTAGTACTGTTTTGCTCTTAGGTACTGATATATGGGATAAGAAGTATTGTACTATGAAGAACGACACCTATATAAACACATTTTATTTATAAAACAAATACAGCAGGGGGGCCTCCTTCCTCAATGGAAAAGTTGTAGAGGACTCAATTTTTAACAACTTTTGTATAAACTAGTTTTTTGTAGTACGTGTAGATCACGGTTGGGAACACGCTGAATACCGAGGTGTGAGAAAACGTTGTTGTACACGCACGAGATTCATAAGTCCAAATCAGACGTTCCGCTGGCGGGAACGTTCACAGGAAGTACGTTTTAAAGCTCAGATTTTTCCGCCAAATTCTGTATGGGACGTTCCGCTCGAAACGTTCCCTAGACTAGACTACTATTTGTGTCGGCGACGTTACCGACCTACGGAACCTACAGCTAGGGGACGTCCCAGGAACAAAGGGTGTTATTAGGGATATATGGTGTTCCAATTTTTGACACTTATTGTTGTTACCATTTTTACCCAAAACTTCTCATCTACTCTTTTTTGTAGGTTAAGGAATATATAAATAATTTTGTAGGGCACGACTGCATTACTTGATCATAAATAGCAATTTTTTGTGAGCTTACTATAGTTACTATTGTTCTCTTCTTTTAATTGCACCGGTCTGAGAGGGATCAAGCTTACCAGAAAATGATCCCCTGCACCCCTCTGCCCATGAAAATATTGTCATAAGGGTAATTTCCAATAATTACAAAAAGTAATATTTAATAACATAATTCAATCCGCGACGTGTTTATGTGTTAAAATTACATACTCTCAAGACAGTTACCTCTGTGCAACGTTTAAGGTAAAACTCGCGATTCAATAACCTAGTGTTTTAATTATTAATTTATTATTAAGTATAAACTTTTCGTATTTTACAATAACTAACTATCCTAACATCCTAGTTCAACGAAAGGTCGGAAGGTCCTGTTGAATGAACTAGAGTTCCTGTTGGTTTATTACAGTCGATGCCTATCGGCGTCCCTTTTGAGCGAGTTTCTATAGATTTACTGGGACCATTCCCAAAAAGTAAATCGGGAAACACAATGATTGTCGTCGCAACCGATTATGCGACAAGATGGGCCGAAATTGAGGCACTTCCGGACGGGAAAGCCAACTCAGTTGCCAAATTTATAGTGGAAAAAATCATAACTAGACATGGAGCGCCAAAATATCTGTTAAGCGACCAGGGACGAGTGTTTCGGTCGGAATTAATAACAGAAATGTTGCGTGTAATGGGTGTGGTTAGTCAGTTTACAACGTCATATCACCCGCAATGCAACAGACTAGTCGAGAGAATGAACCATACAATAGCAGATATGCTTGCTATGTACACAAATTCTTCTCATAGTAACTATGGCGTTTTTCTACCGCTAGTTACAGCCACATATAATTGCTCAAAACAAATGACTACACAATACTCACCGTTTATGCTTGTCTACGGGCGGGAACCAATTTTACCGACCGAAGTAAATATTATGATGAGTCCTCCGCCTAGCAATACGGAAGAAATCCGAAACCGAGCATTGGCCGTTCGGAATATGGCAGCGGAAAATATAAAAAACCAACAGGGAAAAGATAAAATTCGATATGATGCAAAACATCGTCATGTCGAATATGAAATTGGAGACCAAATTAAAGTTTTTACTCCCGTTAGATTAGAGCTACACAACTATGCAACTAGTATGAATAATACACGCATTTAAATAAATGGTTGTATAATAATAAAATAAATAATAAACAAAATAGTACTTACATTAAAAATACACACACTTTCTTCATCATGTTGAACGGCTTGGGTTGATTCTTTACTCTCAAATATCGAATCACTACTAACTCACTCCTAACCTCTCTGAAACGTTTTTATAAACCTATTCTAACATTGATAGTTCATTCAACAGGACCTTCCGACCTTTCGTTGAATTAGGATGTTAGGATAGTTAGTTATTGTAAAATACGAAAAGTTTATACTTAATAATAAATTAATAATTAAAACACTAGGTTATTGAATCGCGAGTTTAACCTTAAACGTTGCACAGATGTAACTGTCTTGAGAGTATGTGATTTTAACACATAAACACGTCGCGGATTGAATTATGTTATTAAATATTACTTTTTGTAATTATTGGAAATTACCCTTATGACATATGCCGCCGGATGTTTTAGACCTGGACCCTCAGGTCTGTAGGACAATTTATCGCGTACTACCTAATATTTACAATAATTAATTATGATGGCCTACTTAAAAAATATTACATTTAAAAACATGATAATATTCACTCGACCCTACTTGCTCCCATGTTTTCTTTCTTCTCGATGACCTACATTGACTTTCTGCCTACTGTTCATAGAACTCCATTAGCTTGTATATATTGCGTTAACCTTGGCCTTGCTGTGTCAGTAGATTTGCGGTGGATACCCTCATCATCTAGTTGGAACCATGCTTGATTTCCAACGTTGCCATTTGTCATTGGTAATTGTACCATTAACCATGTTGCCATTTACCCTCCCGTTGCCATGTCCATCCATACAGGACACCCTGTTATATAGCTTCTTCACTGCGGCTCCTTTAGGAACTTGACTGGATTCAACTTCCCCTTTCCATACAGTGTTGTTGGTTGTTCGCCTTGACTGTAAACAATTGTGTTTGGTTGACCTTTGAATGGCTGGTAGACTGGGCTGTAACTGGTTATGACTGACTGGTACCACGTGACTGGTTTGGCTGAACTTTCCATCGTTCTAGGGTTCACCGCGCTATGCCACCGACTATGCAGGACCGTGGTTGAATATGACAGTACTGCTGGTCGAATTGTTGTCATGCGATCATCTTGATTACTTCTTCTTGAGTGCACGGGGAGAGCAAGCGGTGCCGGTGAATCTGAAATGATACATACAAAATATAAGTCAAAATATTATTTATTTTTTGTGACGACTTTTTGTACCAAAGCCTTTGGGTATCCTCTTAGATGAATAACTAGTTCCTTTGAAGTATATTTTATTATGAGCTGTTTATTCAGCTATGCTATATAAATTTTTTAAGATTTTCAAAAAAAAATTAAATTAGTTTTTTAAAAATTTTGCTATTTAAAAATTGGCAACAAACTATATCATTTATGAGTTGGCAACATTGCTTTAATTACATTTTGTACCGCGAGCCTCATTTGTTTATAATTTTTTCACATTCTTTATCGAGTGTATTAAAACAATCCGTTTAGTGCACACAATAGGAGAATTTTAATAATTAATATTTTAAAAATAATTAAAACAAAATTATAGCATTTTTGCTATATACACGGGTTTTTATCGACCTAACCCCACATTTGTACGCCCTTATCTCCCACCCATGCAAAAAATATAATAAAATACAAAAAATATTTGGCGGACCGCTCAAGTGACCAAAAGTAGTGTCTACACGTGGTCTAACGCCCTGTCATTTACAATGATATTCATTCAAAGCCCTATACGCATGGACATTGACACCGAATAACAAGGTAAAAAGGAACGCTAGGAGCTCTCCATCGTGGACAGCGGCATTGTCTTGCAAGCCGTACTTTATTTTAAAAACAAAAAGAAATAAACAATAGCGGGCATAGACGGGTCATACGTTCTATGCCGGCAGCGCAACGCATGGTGCGCGAGCGGTTATAAGCACTTGTGTTTTGTTTACACCGGCTTCACGTACAGTATTATTTATTACTGTCGTCTGGGTCACAATTAATAATATAGGCATTTAGCCTTTCGCCGGGAGATAGCGAGAATAGGTCCTTTTTCTCCTGAAGTTCCAGTCTGAATTTGACTGAACCACAATTTATTAAAATTTCACGCTCGGGTACGTTAGTGCTTTCTAGGTCTACCGAAGCCTTACTTTTACTTACCCATTTTTGTACCAATTTTAGAGTTCTCTACAAGCCCACGTCGTTTGAAAATAAAATAGATTTGTATTTTTCACTAAGATTTTGAGTATGACTCCTAGTGACTCTGCTCGGGGTCCCCATTTAGTGGAGTGACCATTGTTTTAAAAAAATATATAGAAACAAATGTACAAAAATTCATTTGAGTGCGGTATAATTTAAACTAAAGTTTAAATTTCATACTAGCATTGCATAATTTTAAATTTGTACCGGGGGAAAAGTTCTCGATTTAAAAAAAAATTACCTAAGTAAAAAAATTTAAAAAAAAGTTCATTCAGAAAATTTTAGTTTTCAGAAAAAAAAACTTAAAAAAAAAACGGAGAACTACGGCACCTCCACCATATGTCGTGACGCTCCTTAGAGCTACACAACTATGCAACTAGTATGAATAATACACGCATTTAAATAAATGGTTGTATAATAATAAAATAAATAATAAACAAAATAGTACTTACATTAAAAATACACACACTTTCTTCATCATGTTGAACGGCTTATGTCTTGGGTTGATTCTTTACTCTCAAATATCGAATCACTACTAGCTCACTCCTAACCTCTCTGAAACGTTTTTATAAACCTATTCTAACATTGATAGTTCATTCAACAGGACCTTCCGACCTTTCGTTGAACTAGGATGTTAGGATAGTTAGTTATTGTAAAATACGAAAAGTTTATACTTAATAATAAATTAATAATTAAAACACTAGGTTATTGAATCGCGAGTTTAACCTTAAACGTTGCACAGAGGTAACTGTCTTGAGAGTATGTGATTTTAACACATAAACACGTCGCGGATTGAATTATGTTATTAAATATTACTTTTTGTAATTATTGGAAATTACCCTTATGACATATGCCGCCGGATTTTTTAGACCTGGACCCTCAGGTCTGTAGGACAATTTATCGCGTACTACCTAATATTTACAATAATTAATTATGATGGCCTACTTAAAAAAAAATTGTTGACTAGTGAATTAAAATTAAATTATACCATAACAATTGGCTAGTTTCGTCACAAAAATATTACATTTAAAAACATGATAATATTCACTCGACCCTACTTGCTCCCATGTTTTCGTTCTTCTCGATGACCTACATTGACTTTCTGCCTACTGTTGATAGCAAGTATCTGGTTTCGATTTCGACTGAATGTGTAGCAGCGAACTCCATTAGCTTGTATATATTGCCTTAACCTTGGCCTTGCTGTGTCAGTAGATTTGCGGTGGATACCCTCATCATGTAGTTGGAACCATGCTTGATTTCCAACGTTGCCATTTGTCATTGGTAATTGTACCATTAACAATGTTGCCATTTACCCTCCGGTTGCCATGTCCATCCATACAGGACACCCTGTTATATAGCTTCTTCACTGCGGCTCCTTTAGGAACTTGACTGGATTCAACTTCCCCTTTCCATACAGTGTTGTTGGTTGTTCGCCTTGACTGTGAACAATTGTGTTTAGTTGACCTTTGAATGGCTGGTAGACTGTAGCTGTAACTGGTTATGACTGACTGGTACCACGTGACTGGTTTGGCTGAACTTTCCATCGTTCTAGGGTTCACCGCGCTATGCCACCGACTATGCAGGACCGTGGTTGAATATGACAGTACTGCTGGTCGAATTGTTGTCATGCGATCATCTTGATTACTTCTTCTTGAGTACACGGGGAGAGCAAGCGGTGCCGGTGAATCTGAAATGATACATACAAAATATAAGTCAAAATATTATTTATTTTTTGTGACGACTTTTTGTACCAAAGCCTTTGGGTATCCTCTTAGATGAATAACTAGTTCCTCTGAAGTATATTTTATTTTGAGCTGTTTATTCAGCTATGCTATGTAAATTTTTTAAGATTTGCAAAAAAAAATTAAATTAGTTTTTTTAAAATTTTGCTATTTAAAAATTGGCAACAATGTTTTAATTAAATTCTGTCGATTCACCAAAAAGAAAATATATTTATTTTTAAAACTATATCATTTATGAGTTGGCAACATTGCTTTAATTACATTTTGTACCGCGAGCCTCATTTGTTTATAATTTTTTCACATTCTTTATCGAGTGTATTAAAACAATCCGTTTAGTGCACACAATAGGAGAATTTTAATAATTAATATTTTAAAAATAATTAAAACAAAATTATAGCATTTTTGCTATATACACGGGTTTTTATCGACCTAACCCCACATTTGTACGCCCTTATCTCCCACCCATGCAAAAAATATAATAAAATACAAAAAATATTTGGCGGACCGCTCAAGTGACCAAAAGTAGTGTCTACACGTGGTCTGTCATTTACAATGATATTCATTCAAAGCCCTATACGCATGGACATTGACACCGAATAACAAGGTAAAAAGGAACGCTAGGAGCTCTCCATCGTGGACAGCGGCATTGTCTTGCAAGCCGTACTTTATTTTAAAAACAAAAAGAAATAAACAATAGCGGGCATAGACGGGTCATACGTTCTATGCCGGCAGCGCAACGCATGGTGCGCGAGCGGTTATAAGCACGTGTGTTTTGTTTACACCGGCTTCACGTACAGTATTATTTATTACTGTCGTCTGGGTCACAATTAATAATATAGGCATTTAGCCTTTCGCCGGGAGATAGCGAGAATAGGTCCTTTTTCTCCTGAAGTTCCAGTCTGAATTTGACTGAACCACAATTTATTAAAATTTCACGCTCGGGTACGTTAGTGCTTTCTAGGTCTACCGAAGCCTTACTTTTACTTACCCATTTTTGTACCAATTTTAGAGTTCTCTACAAGCCCACGTCGTTTGAAAATAAAATAGATTTGTATTTTTCACTAAGATTTTGAGTATGACTCCTAGTGACTCTGCTCGGGGTCGTCATTTAGTGGAGTGACCATTGTTTTAAAAAAATATATAGAAACAAATGTACAAAAATTCATTTGAGTGCGGTATAATTTAAACTAAAGTTTAAATTTCATACTAGCATTGCATAATTTTAAATTTGTACCGGGGGAAAAGTTACCTAAGTAAAAAAATTAAAAAAAAGTTCATTCAGAAAATTTTAGTTTTCAGAAAAAAAAAACTTAAAAAAAAACGGAAAACTACGGCACCTCCACCATATGTCGTGACGCTCCTTAGAGCTACACAACTATGCAACTAGTATGAATAATACACGCATTTAAATAAATGGTTGTATAATAATAAAATAAATAATAAACAAAATAGTACTTACATTAAAAATACACACACTTTCTTCATCATGTTGAACGGCTTATGTCTTGGGTTGATTCTTTACTCTCAAATATCGAATCACTACTAACTCACTCCTAACCTCTCTGAAACGTTTTTATAAACCTATTCTAACATTGATAGTTCATTCAACAGGACCTTCCGACCTTTCGTTGAACTAGGATGTTAGGATAGTTAGTTATTGTAAAATATGAAAAGTTTATACTTAATAATAAATTAATAATTATAACACTAGGTTATTGAATCGCGAGTTTAACCTTAAACGTTGCACAGAGGTAACTGTCTTGAGAGTATGTGATTTTAACACATAAACACGTCGCGGATTGAATTATGTTATTAAATATTACTTTTTGTATTTATTGGAAATTACCCTTAGGATAATATAACTATTTCTTTGATATAGTTATCGTTGACAGAAATACGGGGTCGAAGGGTGTACACGCGGGTCTGACACGCCATTTTTCTAGTAAGTTGTAGTATGCTGGATTTCTCAGCCGAATGCATTTATAAAAAGAAAATAATAGTAACTATAGTAAGCTGACAATAAAATAGCCTATCTGTGTGTGTGCTTTGTTCCCTTGAACTTGAACAAAACAACGTAAAATCGACATGTTCATGGCGTAGGGCAGTAATTTTTATCAAACAATTTAGATAAAATCAACTGTGTGTTAATAATTTTTCATAACCTCGTTATTTTGACGTGGGGGTGGAGGTCACTTTTATTTTCGATATTTGAGTACAATTATCTTACGAATCAAGTGGAAAGCAAAAGGGTGTTTATATATTTTCAATACATCATAAAATTTACTTTCGTGGCTTCCATATTATTGCACGTTACGTTAAAATGAAGCTGTTCGCAAAGTTTCAGCCGGGTGTTAATCATTTAAGAAAGCCCTGTGCTGTCTTGCGTACTAGGACTATGGCTGTATAAACTTTATATTCAACAAAAAATTGTAGCCTTTTTACTACACTTCCTGTTTGAACAGTCTAAAGTCAGGTACGTAGTTCAGTTTTCACTAAGTACAAAAGCTTCTAATTTTTTGAAACACCTTTGTTAAAGTTATATCTGAGAGACAAAAAGATAGTTGTAAATACTTTTCTTGGTGTCGCGAAGCTTTTTACAAATATATGTTTGTTTGATGATGACATTCTCTTTGTCAAACACAGTTGGTCTAGAGACGGTTTTATGAAAAAAAAAATGTAATCTTTAAGTAAGTAAAAGTAAATAGTAAAATCCCCTATGTAGCCCTTTTCTGAGGGGCTACTTTTAGAAAATATTCTGAGAACCTTAAATAGCAACCCCCTATTTCTACTTCATATTTGAGTTCTCGCTGAAATCCTCTTTCCAATGGTACCCCATATCATAAGGTTTATTATTGATTTTAAGGGTTTTTTAAGAGCAATTAAAAAATGACAATTGCTGATCGGTCTAATCCAATTCTTAAGACAAAACTGAAAATGAAGTGCTATTTTTCTAACTGCAATTACAATAACCAAAATACTTATTGATAAAATAACAAAGAAAATCTCTAAATAAATCACTATAAATAGAGTGTTCCAAATTCGATGCTCGAACCATGGAGATTTTTTAAACGGTAGGAGATACAAAAAGGTTTAAACTAGGCCAACGTTGCGCAATTTGGTGCTTTGGTCCAAAATAAAAAAAAGTTACAAAATCCGAGTAGTTCCGGAGACAGGCGAAAAAAATAAATTTTCATTTTTAGTTTTTATTTTTCTTTGCGCCTTTATTCTTAAAGCTATCAAAAAACTCTTTAAACAGGCACTTTTTTAAGATCAATAACAGGTCAGTTTTTGATATTTGACCTATCAGTGTGAGAGGAGCGCTGTCAATTTCATTTCTTATGAACACCTGATTTTTTCTCCTGGCGTTTGGTTCATGCAGAATGACAGATAATATTTTCCAACCTTATTTTGACAAGTCACCTGACATTTTGGGTTAATTGACCACCATCATATTAAATTCAATTTTTGCTTTTAACTAACTAAAGATATTTTGGAAACTTGGTTCCAGTTCCTTTTTTGATACTTTAAAAATTATAGTTCTTTTTTAAAGTTTTGTGCTAACATTTTAAATAATGATTTTACTTTGTTTTCAATTTTAAAATTATTGTTTATATATACTACTCTCTGACATGATCATATAACAGTTAAAATCTAAAAATGTTGTTTAAATTATTAAGATTTCACATTAAGCTCATTTACCCAAAACGTCAGGGACTGGTCAAAATAAGTTTTCAAAATATTAATATTTTGCAAAGGTATATAAAGATTACAGTGCAAATTAAAAAAAAAACGAGCAAGTAAAAAAATGCAAAATTTAGTTATAGCTGACAGAAATGCAGTAAAAGGGAGAGTAGTGGGTGATTAATTGAGGAGAACAATCACCCACTCCCCTTCCTTAATGCATTTCTCTCAGACCTTGCCTATAGATTGCAACTTGTTGATGGCGTCCATAAATTACGTAACGCGGCATGGGGGAGTAGTAAAGAAAATAATAAAATAACTATTAGTTTAAAATATGTCTTACCTAATTTAAGAAGGGGGGGAGTTTTCGAAAATGTTACAAAGAAAAGAGAAGGTCAAAATTAAAATTTGGTAAAGTTGCATAGTATAACGCTTGTTTACTGAGATGTGATAGGTTTTTTGTTATTTAAGACGGTAGTGTCTCGTCCAAACGTCAGCGAGCGAAACGTCAGTTAAGTTTGTTTTGACAGTTTTTAATTATTCTTCGATAAAAATATATGAATTAAAAATTTCAATTTTCGTTTCTCATTAGTGTGAAGAAATGTGTGTGTGGATATTTTTTCTCATATGGATCTTCGCAAATTTAGGGGGTACAAAAATCTGAGAATTCACCCAATTAACAGAGCATTTTTGGGTAAAAGTCCTACCATACAGGGATAAACCTACCGCCAATCTTCTTTTTTTTCCATTTTTTTCTTGAAACACTGGAAAAACTGTGTTATTTCCTTGTGAAATCACTTATGATTATAAGAAGTCCAAATTCCAACACGTTTAACTCAAGTTTAAAAGAGAATTCGCATAATTAGAGTAAAAACGGCATGCGTCCCACAGTCCTAAACCTTAGTCCATCTTAGTAAATACCGCCCATAGGCTCCGAGTTCAAACTTCAAATTTAATAATAAAGAAGATAGAGCATACCCATCTATTGTATATACCATTAAAAGCAATAGGTGATATAATAGCACTTCAGTAAAAAAAGCACTATAACTTAAGTTGTATATGTTTAGTCTCTATTTTTAAGCCCCAAACGTGTTATTGACGTAGCCCAGCAAATACAGAAGGTCGGCAGAAAATCGGACCGATGTCGCCATCGTCGGCGCTACGTCGTCAGCGGTAATTATATATCGGCCTGATGTCGGACCTATAAAACTTTAACCTAATAGACAAAAAATGGATACTTGTCGATGGGCTGACTTCAATTATCGATCATTCGCCATCACGAGAGAGGGTTCCATTGATACCCTAGGGTATTTAGAAGTTTCCTACAAGAATTGAGTTTGTATATTTGTTTTATTAAAAGCTAACTGGCGTTAACAATATTTCCACGGAAATCTTTATAAAAATTGAAGTCATCGGTTCAAATGTTATATAAATTGGTGTTAACAATGTTTCCATCAACTTATTTATAAAAATATAAGTCATCAGTGACAAAAGTTATATAAATTGGTGTTTGAAATCTTTCTGTCAACTCACCTATAAAACCGTAAGTAACTATCAATTAAAGATATATAATAGATTGGTTTTTAAAATGTTGCTATCAACCCACTTATAAAACTTAATTAACCAACAACAAATTTATATAAGATAAGACAAAATTATGATTGTTTTCCACAAACCAAAACTACACTTTTTTGCACTCGACGCGCGTTTCGCTAACAACGTTAGCATCATCAGGAGACGATAAACAATGAACTAAATTAATCTACGCTCTATCTTATATACAATCCTTTAGTGGGCGGAGATAAGATTAATAAATTGTGATTGATCACGATTTTTAATCCTACCTCCCCTCAACTAAAGAATAAAGTGTACTAAACGGGATAGGTCCTCTATCTTTATTTAAACTATTTCTGGATTTAATGATTTCCATACTTTCATATGCATTCAAAAGTCTTTTGTTTGGTACACTTTTTAGAAGTTTTAGGTTATCTAATGTGAATCTATGGTTGTTTTCAAAAGCATGCTCGGCCACACTTGACTTTTCTGTTCTTCCGTATTTTAAGTGTGCTAAGTGTTCTTTAAAACGTGTTTGAATAGAGCGTCTCGTTTGGCCAACATATTTTTTATCACAATCCATGCAACTAATTTCGTAAATTCCACTTTTTTCTAGAACCGTAGTTTTATCCTTGGGATTTCCTAGTAAGCTTCTTATTGTGTTACCGGATTGATATACTAATTTAAGACCGGTGTTATTAAATACTTTCTGTAATCCTTTCGTATAATTAGGATTATATGGAATTGATACAAATTTTGAGTCGCAGGTATCTTTTTGTCTGAAAAAGGTAGAATTCCGAAAGGTCTTTTGAAAAGAACGTCTATTTATCAGCTTATTTATTAAGCCTTCGTCGTAACCGTTTTCGCCAGCTATATTCCTAATCCTATTCTTTTCTGCTTCAAATCTTTCTTTGTTTAAGGGGAAATTTACTAATCTATATGTTAAAAAGTGCAAACTTGCAAGTTTATGTTGTAAGCAATGAAAAGAGTCATTTGGAATATACCTGTTGGTGGCCGTGCCTTTTCTGTATAGGTCAAAGTCCAATTTATTTTTATTTCTTATAACTAAAGTGTCTAGAAATGGCAGTGTACCGTTGTTCTCTGTTTCATAAGTAAATTTAATAGTGGGAAATTTGTTATTTATTTTTTCCATAAAATTTTCAACACTTAATAAAAAAAAAAAATTTTGCACTTTTTAACATATAGATTAGTAAATTTCCCCTTAAACAAAGAAAGATTTGAAGCAGAAAAGAATAGGCTTAGGAATATAGCTGGCGAAAACGGTTACGACGAAGGCTTAATAAATAAGCTGATAAATAGACATTCTTTTCAAAAGACCTTTCGGAATTCTACCTTTTTCAGACAAAAAGATACCTGCGACTCAAAATTTGTATCAATTCCATATAATCCTAATTATACGAAAGGATTACAGAAAGTATTTAATAACACCGGTCTTAAATTAGTATATCAATCCGGTAACACAATAAGAAGCTTACTAGGAAATCCCAAGGATAAAACTACGGTTCTAGAAAAAAGTGGAATTTACGAAATTAGTTGCATGGATTGTGATAAAAAATATGTTGGCCAAACGAGACGCTCTATTCAAACACGTTTTAAAGAACACTTAGCACACTTAAAATACGGAAGAACAGAAAAGTCAAGTGTGGCCGAGCATGCTTTTGAAAACAATCATAGATTCACATTAGATAACCTAAAACTTCTAAAAAGTGTACCAAACAAAAGACTTTTGAATGCATATGAAAGTATGGAAATCATTAAATCCAGAAATAGTTTAAATAAAGATAGAGGACCTATCCCGTTTAGTACACTTTATTCTTTAGTTGAGGGGAGGTAGGATTAAAAATCGTGATCAATCACAATTTATTAATCTTATCTCCGCCCACTAAAGGATTGTATATAAGATAGAGCGTAGATTAATTTAGTTCATTGTTTATCGTCTCCTGATGATGCTAACGTTGTTAGCGAAACGCGCGTCGAGTGCAAAAAAGTGTAGTTTTGGTTTGTGGAAAACAATCATAATTTTGTTTTAGTGCAACCAAAGGTTCCAAATTCCCAACATATATAAGATAAGATTGAAAATATTTCGAGAGACACTTATAAAAACTTGGGAACTCACACACAATAGTTATATAAATTGGTGTCTGTAATATTCTTATGAACTCATTCATAAACCTTTTTTGCCCATAAGTTTTTTTCTATAATTTTCTTAAAAAAAAACAATTTTAATTTATTTTGGCAATTATAAAACCAAAACAAACAAGATTTTTTAAGGTTAATTTTGTGACATCAAAAGGCGCGTTTTGCGACATCAAAAGGAGCGTTTTTGCGACATCAAAAGGCGCGTTTTTGCGAGATACCATACCATTATTATCTTGTTTTAATTACATCAATCTGAGAGAGATAAGAGATCCAAATCTTTTTGAGATAGTTGCCGATGACAGATATCGGGATCGAATGCATTTTACACCCGATTCCCACCAGCGTTTCCCATGCGCAGTCACCCTGACTCAAAAAACTCATCACGTGGTCCGACATGAACTTGTATAGGCAAATCTCGCTTAGACCACGTGATACGTGTTTTGATTCGGGGGACCCACGAATGAGAAACGCATAGATGGGAACCGTGTTTTAGAAAAAGAGAACAATATAGTAACCGTGTTAAGGTCGCAAAAACGCACCGTGAAATGTCGAGCGCATACGCTGATACTGCTGGTCGGCGGCAAATGTGAACACCCCGGAAAATACTCGCCTGTACACCCTTCGACCCCGCAATCTAACTATACTCTTGAGATAGTTACCTCTGATAGTTATGCGGGCTTGAAGTGTGTGGAGGCATGCATTTAGGAAAAGAGAACAATGGTAACTATGTTAAGCTCGCAGAAACGGACCCTCAGTGTTCAACACTGCGCCATCTGTAGCCCTTTGTTCCAAGCAGCATCATTTTTTAAAGGGGTTATAAAATAGTGTTGACGAGGTAAACAGTGGTATAGTTGTATTTTTTTTTTTATAGAATTGTCGGAAATTTTCGCCATTTTGGATTACAAAAATAGGTTTTTGGCCTAAATAAAAACGTTATTTATGGGGTTTCAACATGTGTTTCAATCGAAATATTGCTTGTTAGGGTTAAGAACAACATACAAAGTTCAATATTTGTCCCAGAAAGAATTAATATTTTTTTTCTCGTTTTCTCAAGTATTTTTGGAGCCCATTTTCTGAGTGTATTCGAAAACTATACAGTACACACGGGACCGCAGCTGATTTTCGGAGTAGGACGACTTGAAAAACAGCTTTTATTTGACTATAGTATATAAATATTCATATTCCTGCTTCAGCTTATCTCACTTTCATTTTTATTTATTTTAGAAGATTGCTAAACATCCATTTTATAAATTTTTTTATTGTAAAAAGAAAAAGAATAATACATAACAAGCAAAGGGAAGAAAGATGGAAAATCTATATTTCTAAATCCATAAAAACCTTTAATTTGTTATGTAGTGTTGTTAGAACAGTTATAAAACCTTTTTATAATAATCTCTACTTGAGGGCCCATAAGGAAGTTTTATAAAATCTATATGTTGTTTTTCTATCCATTACTATGTACCATAAATTTTTATAAGCTGGTGTTGAACAGTTGTTTTTCAAGTCTTTTTTACTCATTTAAGAGATATATTAGAGTTATAAAATTATCACCAACAGTAAATAATATAACTTTTGGTTATTTTATGAAGGTTTTATATTATTTGCTGTAACTTTTATATAGACAAAAATGCTCATTGGGTATATATATATATATATCAAATAAAATACGTGATTAACACTTCTCATTCTCTTACCCTGTCTCATGCAAAATATCTACCTATACCAGTATAATTTGGGCTTATGTGAGTCTAAGCTAACGTGCGCTATTCGATATATTAGTAGCTAGGTTTTTATTTTTTGTGTTAGGTAAACATCTTAGTCACGATAAGTAAAGGGTAACATGTTCAAAATTCCTTTTATTGAGTTAATTTAATACTTAAGTCGAGTAGAAAAAATATTGTACCTAGCTAACTCGCGCGTAAAGTGACTTTTCCGCACTTAATTGCATTGCAATTGTGTGCGGAAAAGTGGTACTTTTCGCACTAGTTAGGTAAATTACTATTTCGTCCGAAGTTGGTTATACTGACATAGTGCCGATGTCGAGGGCGGCGGCGCAGCGCGGCGCAGCGCGGCGACTGACGTACGTCCGACATCAACCCGTGTCCACTGTGTTTGCCGAGAGTGGTTCTTTTAATTTTCAAAGGATTAAAAGTAAGGAAAAGTTATGTCACTTTTTACTTTACCCCGGACTAAAGTAGTACTTTAGTTCCTGAAGTGAGGAACTAAAGTAACCACTTTAGTCCCTGAAGTGCGAAAAATTAATTTTTAATGCCAATAGGAATTACTAAAAGTGCCATTGAAGCAGTTTCAGGTGGTTTGTACATTAACCGCAACAATGACACTGATGACATCGTCATTGCTTTGTTATTATTTTTTTTACTTTTTCTTTTTCTGAAGTGCATAAAATAGCGTATTAACCACGGAACTGAAGTGTGTTTTTATCCTCCGGGCGGGCTAAAAACTTTTCGCCTCGGGATAAGTATCATTTATTCCCTTTTGGTGTATAATATACTATTACCAAATTGCATTGAATCCCTTAAATGTTTATTCCATTATTGTATAAAAAAACTATTTTTTTTTTTAGAAAATTTGGAAACTACTAAGGTTGGACAGTCTTTTTGTCCTCACAAGAAAAAAAGTCCCTTAAAATTGTAATCTTAATGGAAGTCTTTGGTCAATTGAATTAGGGAATAATTGAGGAATTTTTGGCTGGGCACTATTATGGCCGGGCATTATTTTGACACTGTTGACACATATGCGTGAGCGCAGCCGTCAGATTTAACACCGGCCGTAATAGTGCCTGACTTTATTTGTGGAAGCTTTAAAATCGGATACAGCCGTCCTTAAGTTGACTTTTTGAAAAATGTAATTAAAAAACAAGGATAATAATCACAGCTAAATTAATTTAAATTTAAAAAAGACAAAAAGTGGTAGCCAAAATATTTCGGATTTCAATTTTTAAGATTTAAGAAAAACTGTTAAAAACTTTAGTTTTTTGTAATTGGTAATTTGGAAAAAAATGAAAAGTGCGAAATTAGCGAAAAAACAGACCTTACCTTGAACAAATTGCAACACGAGCGGTTTTAACGGTTTTTATTGTAAAAAAGCCTACTTTTTAACATATCCAAAATCAGACTTGCGGAACATCGTTTTTTTGACGTTTTTTCAAGATGGCCGCCAAAAATTAAAAAAACTTGAACTTATATATTAATATATAAACCCATAACCAAGTTTTTACCGCTGATTCCAAGAAAAAGACAGAACTCTTGCCGTGAATATTGTTTTCTCACTCTACCCTAAAAAAAAAACGCTCCAAAATCACGTAACAAATCATATGCTGTGTTTTGAAAAAGAGCACCTCGATCTGTTTTAAAGGTTGTTAACTTTAAAATATCTACTTTTTAACATATTCAAAAGCGGACAAAATCGGATTTGCAGAACATCGTTTTTTTGACGTTTTTTCAAGATGCGGAAAAACTTGCATTTATATATTAACATATAAAACCATAAAACAAAGTTATGATTGTTTTCCACAAACGAAAACTACACTTTTTTGCACTCGGCGCGCGTTTCGCTAACAACGTTAGCATCATCAGGAGACGATAAACAATGAACTAAATTAATCTACGTTCTATCTTACATACAATCCTTTAGTGGGCGGAGATAAGACCAATAATTTGTGATTGTTCACGATTTTTAATCCTGGCGTTTCGCTAACAACGTTAGCCGTGTGCCGATCCCCAATACCTTACAATACCTGGAGGAACTACTAAGAAAAGCAATCTAGAAGACAAACAGACTTTAGAATACCTATCTTTAACAAAACTCTGCATGAATCAAAATTACTTTCAATATAAAAATAACTACTACCAGCAATTAGAAGGAACCACAATGGGTAATAGTTTATCACCTTTTATCGCAAACCTCTTTATGAGCAAATTTGAATCAGATATAAGTAAAGAATTTGAGTATTTCCCCAGAGTATGGTTTAGGTATGTAGACGAAGTGTTTGCAGTATTCAACACTAAAGTAACTACTGTTGAAAATTTTATGGAAAAAATAAATAACAAATTCCCCACAATTAAATTTACTTATGAAACAGAGAATAACGGTACACTGCCATTTCTAGACACTTTAGTTATAAGAAATAAAAATAAATTGGACCTTGACCTATACAGAAAAGGAACGGCCACCAACAGGTATATTCCAAATGACTCTTTACATTGCTTACAACATAAGCTTGCAAGTTTGCACTTTTTAACATATAGATTAGTAAATTTCACCTTAAACAAAGAAAGATTTGAAGCAGAAAAGAATAGGATTAGGAATATAGCTGGCGAAAACGGTTACGACGAAGGCTTACTAAATAAGCTGATAAATAGACATTCTTTTAAAAAGACCTTTCGAAATTCCACTTTTTTCAGACAAAAAGATACCTGCGACTCAAAATTTGTATCAATTCCTTATAATCCTAATTATACGAAAGGATTACAAAAAGTATTTAATAACACCGGTCTTAAATTAGTATATCAATCCGGTAACACAATAAGAAGCTTACTAGGAAATCCCAAGGATAAAACTACAGTTCTAGAAAAAAGTGGAATTTACGAAATTAGTTGCAATGATTGTGATAAAAAATATGTTGGCCAAACGAGACGCTCTATTCAAACACGTTTTAAACAACACTTAGCACACTTAAAATACGGAAGAACAGAAAAGTCAAGTGTGGCCGAGCATGCTCTTGAAAACAATGATAGATTCACATTAGATAACCTAAAACTTCTAAAAAGTGTACCAAACAAAAGACTTTTGAATGCATATGAAAGTATTAAAATCATTAAATCCAGAAATAGTTTAAATAAAGATAGAGGACCCATCCCGTTTAGCACACTTTATTCTTTGGTTGAGGGGAGATAGGATTAAAAATCGTGATCAATCACAAATTATTAGTCTTATCTCCGCCCACTAAAGGATTGTATATAAGATAGAGCGTACATTAATTTAGTTCATTGTTTATCGTCTCCTGATGATGCTAACGTTGTTAGCGAAACCCGCGTCGAGTGCAAAAAAGTGTAGTTTTGGTTTATGGAAAACAATCATAACTTTGTTTTAGTGCAACCAAAGGTTCCAAATTCCCAACATAATATAAAACCATAACCAGTTTACAAATATCACTTGTGCTTTTGGACTAATTTTTACCGCTGATGTCAAATATTTTATTATTTTTCAGAAAACGAAAGAACTATAGCCCTAAACCATGTTTTCTCTCTATATCCTTTAAAAAAAGACATAACACATCATATTATTATGCACACATCATAACTTTTAACGTTAATCTTGAAACTCATTGAAAAGAGGCTGCTAATGTTGTCATCTCTCTCACTCCTATATTGGAAATGGACACATTTCATAAAAAACATATTTTATGAAAAAAATTGCCTCCTACTTTATTATAAAATTAAATCATTATCTTCCTACTTGTGGTAGGTAGGTAGGTAGGAATATCTACATATGTTGGTTGGTAGGTGGGTGTAAAAGTAAGTTATAATAGGAAATTTGCGTTAATTTCCTAAAACTAAACTGATGTCACATAACATGAAATGAATACCTACCCACTCAGTGGCGGTCTCAGCCATTTGAAATGGTGGGGGGCGGTTTCGATATGAAAAGAACTTGAATAAAAGCATAGCTTTTATGAGGAACATATCAATATATGCAAACAAATCTAGGAGGTGGGGTACTTAGGTTTTAAGTCGTTTATTTCATAAATTTCTGATTTAAAAAAATGTTTAAAGCCAAAAATGTTTGAGAAAATTAGATTAAAAATGCAATTTTTGAGTCGAATTAAACAAAAATCATAAATATCAACGGTATAATAGCGCCGCAGGCGGAAATTTTTAAGAAAATTGCACTAAAAAATGTATTTTTTTAAATTTAAAATTAAACTAAAATTGTGAATATATCAATGGTTTCAAAGCGCAGCAGGCAAAATTTTTAAGAAAATGATATTAAAAATGCCATTTTTAACACAATTTTTTTAAACTAATACCGTAAGTATTAAGGTTTTATAGCGCCGCAATTTATGCCCGACTATTGATTTTTTACATGTGTTCATAAAAAATTTAAATCCAGGGGGTTATCTAAAAACATATATAACAAACAAACCACAAACAAAACCTTCTAGCTAAATACTTTTTTTTTGAGGTCTAAAAAGCTTTTTAAATTGAAACATTACCTTTTATATTGCATATCTCAAACATAAGATGCCTATCTCAAGAAAAAATCGTTTCCGGTTTTTTTGGGCAAAGAATGACTCGCTCAATGTCAATTTCAACATGTCTGTTGATATGCAGCAACGTGTTTTTAAGTACTTATGTTTTCAATCTTCTGAGACATAAGAAGCTTCATTCTAACGATGCATTGCGTACTGGCAAACATCCAAGAATGTTTTTATCGACGGAAAAATATTGCCACACTTGTTCGTTGCCTCGAAAACGTTATGCAGGTATGTTTTGATTTAAGCTTTTGCTTACTTCTGACCAATATTATTTCCAAATACTGACTTCTCTCAATAAAAGTTCAAGAATTTGTGTTTTGGATTAATCAAAGAGTTTATAGATTTTGATAGGACTTAAGTTAATTTAGCCTTGAAATTTTGGCTTCACGTTGTATAAAACTTGGTATGAATATGTTCATCTCAAAAAAAATTTATGTCCGAAATGATTTTGTCTAAAACTTGTTTATAGAAACTATAATACTGCTCTGTATTTCCAATGGTTTTCGTGGTAAGTACAATACGTCATGCGTTTGTTTATTCTTGGTGTGACGAATTGAAGGTCAAACTGTCTTAAAATACTGTGGAGAGATTCTAGAATGTCTTTAAAGGAACTTTCTGCAACTGCTCGTTTTTTCTCCAAAGACTTCAGAGTTATCACCAGCATCTTTGTTGTCTACTTTTTTCTGGAGCAAAGGGGAGGGCGCATGCTCCCCCCCCCCTTCTGGTACCGCCACTGACCCACTACCTACCTATTAAGTGAACTGAAAGTTGTTCTCATGAACATGTGCCACATCTCCCTATATATTACACTGTCCAACAAAAATTTAGTTTTTTGGTTTCCTTCAACTTATGAGTTAATTCCTACCAATTTTGGGTTGCGAAAAACGAATATGACAAAGAAAATTTTTTATTAGGTCTGGTTTCTGTGATAAAAAATAATGAGTTTTTCATTTAATAAGGATTATGAGGTAAGGTATGCCAACAATATTAAAAGGTGTATTTTTAATGACAGTTACACACTATAAATGACAAAAGAACACTCACCGGTGGTTGAATATATGAAGAATTAATTGAGGGCTTCATGAGATCGTTGTCTTTTGGCTTTCCTCTTGTAAGTAATTTCTGGAGCATCCCTATACATAAACCAGCAGTAATCCGCGAGCATTGCTTCATTCTAGCGGCCCTGATATCTCCGTTCCATGAGAGAAATATCCTGGTGGAATCTTTCCCCATGCTCGTCACTATCAGCTCCACAACTGGGTGGGAAAAAATCAAGATGGGAGTGGAGAAAATGTATTTTTAGTGACATATTACATCCGAGTTGGTGGTACTTTTCTGGAAGTACTTTTACCAATTGAGTGTAATTTTCCTCCCTTCTGTTCCCTAAAAATCCATGCATAACTCCCTTAAGAGCTTCCCAAGCTTCCTTTTCTTTTCCTTTCAGAACTAGGTCGAAAGCAGGATCCTTTACGAGTTCACATATTTGTGGCTCAACAGATTTCACTGACGCTGTCTGTACTTAGAGACCCTGACATCTGGTTGAAGAAGATTCCATTGCTGTAACCTTGATCCTAGAATTTCTCATCTTCCACATTGTCTGCACTCTCTACTTCCAATTCATAGTTTTGAGGTGGAGTAGGAATTTGTAAACTGTCTGAATGTGGTATAGTTCGAATAGCAGATGGGAGATTCGGATATTGAACTGTTCCTCTTTTTTTCATTGACAATCCTGCATTGATAGGCGGAGTCAAGCAAAAATAGCAGTCATCTATGTGGTTTGTAGGCTCCCGCCAAACCATGGGCACCCCAAAAGTTTTTATTTTTAAGCCATTCTCGTAATAGAACTGAACACGAGTTGCAACATGTCCTACCTTCATTCCAAAATAATGTTGGTAAGCAGTCTTCACAAGAGGCGTCAAATTGCGTTTCTGTGAAGAAAACGTTATTTCTCCACAAATAAAACAAAAATTGTTAACTGAATTTACACATTTATGAGGCATGATAATACAATAAGTTTTACTTTAAAAACACTCCAAAACAACAAATTTTGCACTAAACGAAACAGAAATATTGTATGTAAAATGTAAACCTTAGATTTACAGCATAAACACTATAGTCAGTTTGCGATGATATATTGTGTCTCCGTGTATCTAGTTTTATAACAATACCATCCACACTACATTAACTGTGCGTCCGATTAGAAATATGAAACTGAACTGTAAGGTATCGGTCGCCCTGAGTAAAAAGACGCGCAAATACGCAATTATTTCGGAAAGGAGGGAGTTCCCGCTTATATATATCGAGAATAGTAGGGCTGTATTGCAAATATCGATAGATAAATTAAAACTATCGATAGTTCTGTAGTTTTATCTCTATGGATATTATCGATAGTCAATTTCGATGGTGGCGTACCACTATTTCTAACTCCCCACCCTATCCAGTTCTCTGCCCTTTCTATTATTTTGCCTTTCGATGCTTTTAGAGGATATAAAATTGAATTCAGTGGATGAAAATACTTAAGAATTAGCTATTTTTGAGCCCAAAACATTTTCATTGTTGGACAGTGTTATCTGCGAACTATTGGCCCGATAGAAAAAGAAACTGTGGTAACACATTTAATTTTTATTTCTATTCTATCATGTGTCTAAGATAAACTTTTTTACGCCAATTCCATGTAGGGTAAATAAGAAGGTACCTATTTATCTATGTGGGAATACATCATTTGCCTTCAAGAAAAAAAACGATTAACTATTTTATTTCTGTTTTTTCGGAATTACTACTATTTTTGAAATGAGCAACAAAATTTGGCCCCGAAACATGTTCTACGACCCCCCCCCCCCCTAAATGAGCTGCAATGTGTGTAGTTTTTCTTATGTGATAGAGAGAGTATAGAAAAAGAAAGTATTAATAATGACCGTATCTCTATCTTTTTTTGATCTTTTTTTTTAGAGAGAGAAAGCGTGACTAGCGAGCTTATATATCTTTTTCCATTTTTTTTTTCAGATTCAAAACCAGCATTGAAAACTAGTCTAAAAACATGTATCACACGTCTTAATTAATGAAGATTTTTTTTGTGATTTGTTTGGTATCCATTTTGAAAAAAATTCAAAAATGACAATGTTTCGCATGTCCGATTTTGTCCGATTTTGCGTATGTTGAAAATATAAGCGGCACTTATAGTGGCTGGCCGCATTACAATAAGTCCCCCTATAATGGGTGTAATTGGTTTGAGTGCAAATATTTTAAGAGGTGACTAGAAACATCAAAACAAATACAAACATGTCCTATGATATACCCTCCAAAACTGCTTAGTTCTCGAGATATTCGAGTATAAAAAATAATACCTAAGCTTAAAACTGGCAACAGTTCCCAGCAAACACAAATCGTCGGCATTGAATCGGGCAAATGTCGACAACGTCGGCAGTGTGTCGGCATCGGCGACTGCACTCTGGCCCGATGTTGGTCAGATTGCGATTTTTAGTTTTCGGTCAATAATCGGCAACTGACGGAGGTCCACATTACTACAGTCGACTTTATGCCGACACCACTTTAGGACCGACGATGGTCCAGTTGGAACTTTGTTTAATCGGTCGAAAATAGTCGACTTTATGCCGAAGCCCACTTTATTTGCTTTAAGTCCGACGATGGTCCGATTGGAACTTTGTTTAATCGGACGAGAATTGGCAAGTGACGATGGCCCGCTTTACTATAGTCGACATTATGCCAACGCAAACCTTATCTGCTTTAGGGACGATGATGGTCCGATTGGAACTTTCTTTAATCGGTCGCGAATCGGCAACTGACGATGGCCTGATTTACTATAGTCGACATTTTGCCAACGCAAACCTTATCTGCTTTAGGGCCAATGATGTTCCGATTGGAACTTTGTTTAATCAGTCGAAAATCGGCAACTGATGATGGCCCGATTTACTATAGTCGACTTTATGCGGACGACCACTTTATCTGCTTTAGGGCCGACGATGGTCCGATTGGAACTTTGTTTTATTGGTCGAAAATCGGCAACCGACGATGGTCCGATTACGTCACCTTAAAATTTTTAAACTAAATAATAGTTTCTTCCTAGTATGTAGAGATGGCGCTAATGTCACTATGTTCCCTGTACAGTGGAAGATAATATTATATATATATAATGAGCAAAGATATTTCAAAACTAGAATGCGGACTTGACAAGTTGGTACTTCTCTACAAGAATCACCTCTTTTGCCACTTAAACCAGCCCGACTGGTTTAGCACCCGCATTGTCGAAACTTTGTAGTTTTCCAATATCGGGCCGCTTTAAGCTACCACCGACGGATCTCTGTCAATCGCCGACGTGGGACCGCTTTAGGAAACCAATGTCGGACTTGAATAGTTTACCGATGTCGGGCCGAGACCAGCTTGCCTACGTTAGACCGACCAAATTAAGCAGTTATGGGCGGATGGTCGTTACCACGTGGTTAAACCATATCGGACCTTAATCGTACGGCGACGGTATGCCAATGTCAGCAAAAATAAAAATTTACCATTGGTCCGACGACGGGCTACAGTGTAACGCTGCGTCGGCAAACATACATTGGGCCTACATCGCAAAGCGGACAAAAAATACTGCTGGTCCGATGTCGTAAATCGACGTCGTGCCGATGACGAAAAATTCGACAATCGACATCGGACCGACGAAGGCCCGAGGGAACCATGTTTGCTGAGTTAGTACGTACGACTTTTACAATAAAGGCATGCGTATAGCAGAAATACAAAGGTTTAAAAAGTATTGTATCTCCCTTTAAAATATTAAATGATCAACTTACCAAAAAAATTTACGTAAAGTTCAAAGTGATGTTCTTCTAAGCCAGTGTTTCTAAGCCTTTCAAAAAGTCCCGGAATTATTCTAATTTGATTTATCCCATCAATAATTCTTTGCCTTAACTCGTTAATGTTGTTATTGGGAACTGAATAAACTAAATCTTTTAAATGTCTCACAAGTAAAGATCCAAAGGATTGAGATCAGGTGAGCGAAGTAGCCACGGGTGTTGTCCAAACCTACCAATCAGTGATTTACGAATCTTTCAATTAACCTGCAATAGGCGGACTGGGGTCTTTTGGGAACCCAGGATGTGTTTTTTGTGGATAATTCGTCTATTTTTTTGAGTTATAAAAATTCCTTTACTTAATGTGCATATTTTTTGGTTTACTTTGGATATTATATTCTGAATTTTGACATTAGCCATCCATTTTTTGTTATTGGGGTGCCTTAACACCCCAGTCCGCCTTGTATGTTATAAATTATAAACATTTTTTTTTCAGTTCATGGCTTAGAAAAATCTCAACTTTTTGTGGTATATTACCCATTTATTTCTAGTTCAGGGAATCCCATGTCTTTTCGGTACTTCACACATTTATTTTTATTACGGGGAATCCCATCCATTTGTTATAAATAGTGTGTTATCCAAACGTTTCAGTTTAGTTGTATCTGTTCTGGAGTGCGTAGCACATGCGATAAAAAATGAGTATAAATTTGGCTACTCACAGGCCGTTGACGATAGGGAGATGTTATATCTTCTTGAGAACGACGACCCAGAATTTGATACGTGGGTGAAAGAAGATGCTGCGAGCAATTTAGAAGATGAAGATATTGTTGAAGAGGATTAATCTGCAGAGGATGTGATCGAATTCGACCATAATACTGATACTTCGGATTCCGTCCCAAGTAATGCTGATAATCGTAAAGGCCCAATTTATGTAGCGAAGAATGGTACAGAATGGTCTAAGCATCCAGTGGAAACACGACCAGTGAAGCGCCAGAAGACTAAGAAGTTGGTACTTACCCCTTACAGTAACAATTTCTCAACAATAAAAGACATATTTTCACTTTTTATGTATCCAGATATTATTTCAAAAATAGTTGTTGAGACAAACAGAAAAGGACAAGCCATTTTTGATAAATAAAATCAAGATCATCCAGACAATAGAAGAAAATTTATACCTGTTGATGCTTCAGAGATTGAGGCATACCTCTGCCTTTTGATAACACTTGGTGCTGCCTTTTGATAACACTTTAGCGTGAGGAGGAAGCTTATTGTCGTCCTATAATCCCAGCTACGATTTCCAGGGACCGTTTCAAAGAAATAACATCTTTTCTGAGGTTTGACAACTTTGAGACGAGAGCAGCACGGAAAGCCGTTGATAAATTAGCTCCTATACAAGACGTATTCGAAATATTCATCAGAAACTGTAGGAAATCACGTCGATGAGGAAATCCCTTTCTCCACTCAGTCATTTTTGCGTTGACGAGCAACTAGTTCCTTTTAGAGGCAGAGCGCCTTTCAGTGTGTATATGAAAAGCAAACAAGGCAAATACGGGATAAAAGTAATGGCTTTGGTCGACTGCGACACCTGGTTCGTTTGCAACATGCAGGTATATTTAGGTGAGTATTGATCTTGAAAAATATAGTCCTTGCTGTGGTGTAATTATTTTGCTAAAAGCGATTGGTTTTTTCAGGAAAATAACAAAAGATTCCAGAAAAGGATCAAGGCCAAAGAGTAGTAATGGATTTGGTCAGTCATTTGGAAAGCGGCTATGGCATTACGTCGGATAATTTTTTTACCAGTTTGGAACTTGCCGAAAAGCTCTGGGCGAGAAAGCTAACTTTGTGTGGAACTCTTCGAAAAATCAAGACTTTCATACCATCAGAACTTTTACCAGGTACGTATAAAAATGTAAATTTAAGTATATTTGCTTTTAAGAAAAATTGCGCTTTGGTGTCATATGTCGCGAAGAAAATTGCGGCCGTTACTCTGCTGTCGACTGAGCATATGAAGAATGAAGTATCTGGTGAAGAATTCTGCAATAAGCCCGAGATTATTCTTCATTATAACAGAACGAAAGGAGCTGTTGACACTACAGACAAGTTGGCAAGCGAGTACTCTGTGAAAAGAAGATTTAATCGCTGGCCTTTGGTAATATTCAAATATTTTAAATGTTTTGAATTCTTATTTTAAGTTAAGTTTTACTTTCAAAATGTTAGTTTAACACTATATTATTCTTTTTAGGTATTTTGCTTTTTGAAAATATATGTGTCAAAACTGAGTGTTACTGAATTTATTGAAGAAAAAAATAGTAACAAAACAGTATCACAAATTAATAAATCAAAACCGAATTGGAGTCTTTTTCGATCCCAGTCCGCCCCATGTTTAATTTTCCGAAGTCCTATTGTAACGCCTTTTGTTTCTGTGGTGAATATTTGGTCAAATCGGTTCAATAGTTCTACGAGAAAGCATCGGTCAATTTCGGGGAAATGTTATCAAATATTCCCAACTGAAAATCTCGGGCGGCACCCTCTGTTTTTAACGTGGTAGAGGGCCCACTTACCTGGGTAGCTGAGTGGAGACGGTTAATCCAGGGGTTTAGCTGTCTCCCATCGGTATTGTCTTAACTAGAAAGTAAACACAGTAAAACGCAAGGGTTTTTAATGAATATGGTATTTATTCTTTTTTTATATCAAAGATAGGTTACTTTACAAACGGTCCGTTATAACAGTAAGATAGAGTCTGAAGGAATAGGATCTAGAAAAATAGATTTACGGAGTCGGTTAAAGAGTAGCAAGATGGAGTAGGTATGCATGTCTGTTAGAATAATACGGTTAATAAGAATTAGACTGGTCGGTGGTGAACTAAAGAAGATTTTACGAGGTTTCGAAACTTGACTCCCAGGACCCTTCCCAGCATCGGGTCACTCGCAATCCCACGTGTTAAGTCAATTAAATTAATAAGTAATACTATAGCGGTCATTATATGGATGTCTTAATTAAGTATATATCTTTATATATTTTGGTGAGTAGGATACAGCAGTACTTATAAAAGCCGTGTAGTGTAGGTTGTGTTAATTTGGGCGAACCATACTGCCTGTAGCCTGTAGGCGGGGGGATCTGGCGACCCCCCGCCCACGATTCGAGTCTAGTGCTCAATCGTGCAATCAGCTGGCCTAATCTCGAGGGATTCAATCGTCGTATTCCTTACGCCATTGGATCGTCACTAGTTATTGGGGATCGTGGGCTTGCTGACTGTGCATCAGCATGTCCACGTTAATAAAAGTCTCGCACAGACATTCTCTACTCTGAGATCCTATACTTTCTAGGACACATAAGACCATGAAGTCCACGCACACCAAAGTCTTTCGGCGATCGGCAAGTTGCGACGGGAGCAGGACAGTGTAGTCTGGAAGCTCTTAGTGACAAACCGGCACGAAAGCGTCGGAAGTGTGATCGCCGTTTTGCTCAAAGATTGGCTATAGAGCAACTCGTGTGCTGCATCCGTGACTGAGCAGCCCTATTTAGGACCCACTCTGCTCACCCTGAAAGGGAAGGGGCTATAAAAGGTGCCCTAAACATAGCCAGCCAACAACTGCCCGACTGGACAACTGCATCCAGAGGGTACACCACATGCGGTCAAAACAAAAGAAAAATAAATCCAATGAACTTTGCCACATGGAATATCCGTACACTTATGGATACAGACACAACCACAAGACCACAAAGAAGAACGGCAATAGTGACACGTGAACTCGGGAAATATAACATCGATATCGCTGCTCTCAGTGAAACTAGAAGAGCAGGCGAAGGCCAACTTAAAGAACACGGAGGAGGCTACACATTTTTCTGGAAAGGAAAAGAAGAAGATGAACCACGTATTCACGGAGTGGGTTTGGCTATAAAACATGAGATTGTGGACCACCTAACCGAATTTCCATCCGGAATAAGCGAAAGATTGATGATGCGCCTAAACCTTAGCAACCACCAACACGCTACTATAATCAGCGCCTACGCTCCAACACTTGCAACTGATGAAAACCAAAAAGATGAATTTTATTCTCAACTTAGAGAAGCCATAACATCTGTACCTAAATCTGATAAACTTATCATCCTAGGTGATTTTAATGCTCGAGTTGGTACGAATTCAAACCTATGAAAGGGCGTCATTGGCAAGGAAGGTGTTGGAAACATGAACTCAAACGAACTGCGCCTATTAACCTTATGTTCGGAATAGGACCTCACAATCTCAAATACAATTTTCCGACAAAAAGACAAATTCAAGACCTCCTGGCAACACCCGAGGTCAATACACTGGCATCTGATTGATTACATTATTGTACGTTCCAGAGATCAAAAAGACGTAAAGATTACAAGAGCAATAACGAGTGCAGACGACTGCTGGACAGACCATCGCCTGATACGAGCCAAAATGAACTTGCACATTCCACCAAGAAGTAGCCGTCAAAAAAAGCAAATCAAAAGAAGATTCAATCTAGAACGCCTTAAAGATGATCAAACCAGAACAAAATTCCAAGTTTCTCTTAATCAAAAGTTGGGTACTTTAGAATACCCGGAGAATATTGACGATCACTGGAGAATTTTGAAGACAGCAATAACATCTGCCTCCGAAGAAACGGTCGGCTACACACAAAGAAAACATCAAGACTGGTTTGATGAGCACGACAAAGAAATTCAAGACCTTATTGAGAGGAAGAGAAAAGCCCATAATGCTTGGAAAAGCCACCCTAACTCTAACGAAAAGAAAAGGCAATATCAAGAAGCCAAAGCAGAAGTACAAAAACAAACACGTAGATTAAAAAACCAATGGTGGACAACAAAATCACATGAAATGCAACATCTAGCTGAGTCCAACAACACCAGAGCCTTCTTTCAAGCTACTACTACGATCCAAAGATGGAACAAGGCTGCTTAAAGACAGATCCTCTATCAATTCACGATGAAAAGAACACTTCCAAGAACTACTCAACAGAGAGTCTCGATAATGACATCTTCGACAAAATTCCGGAGAAAACTACACAACAACACCTAAGTGAGATTCCGAGATTAGAGGAGGTCGAAAAGGCAATCACACAGCTAAAGAATAACAAGTCAGCAGGCACAGATGGTATCGCTACTGAAGTCTACAAACAAGTGGGTCCCGCACTTAATTCCCAAATGCACATTCTAATAAGTAAAATATGGACCACTGAGACCATTCCTGCCGAACTCAGAGACGTCTCTATAGTTACCATTTTCAAAAAAGGCGATAAGGCCCAATGTGGAAACTACAGAGGTATATCTCTGCTTTCTGTTGCTGGAAAGATACTTGCACGGATACTATCAAACCGATTAATTCCGATTGCTGAACAAAATCTGCCAGAGACACAGTGTGGATTTAGGCCCAATCGAGGCACAGCTGACATGATCTTCAGTGCCAGACAAATGCAAGAGAAATCTAGAGAACAAAATCGCCCTCTCTTCATGGCCTTCATAGATCTAGTCAAAGCATTTGATTCGGTCAACAGAGAAGCTCTTTGGAAAATACTGGCAAAAGCTGGATGCCCTCAAAAATATATTCAAATTCTTAGACTACTACACGAAAATATGAATGCAACAGTCCTGAGCAACGATGGACCAGGAGAGTCATTCCAGATTACGACAGGCGTTAAACAAGGGCGTGTTATTGCGCCCACCCTATTCTCTATATTTTTAGGTGCCATGCTTCACCTTGTTGAGGAACATCTACCGCCGGGAGTGGAAATTCCATATAGATTCGACGGTGGCCTACTTAACCTAGGCAGACTGCGAGCAAAAACTAAGGTCTCGACAACCTCGGTAATCGAACTGCAGTACGCCGATGACAACGTCGTAATGGCCGATACAGAGGAAGGTCTACAACTGGTAATCAACGCATTTAACCAAGCCTACAAAAGCATTGGCCTAGAGGTCAATCTTGCCAAAACGCAAATTCTTCACCAACCAGAACCAGGTACGAATCCCCAAGCTCCAAACATTTCCATAAATGGCCATCCTCTGCAGAACGTGGAACATTACCCATACCTTGGGAGCCACCTATCATCAAACGCAACTATTGATGCAGGAACACAGCATCGCCTAAAATGTGCTACCGCAGCGTTCGGACGGCTGACGGCTTTCGGAGAGAGTCTTCAACAATCACGACATCAATGCGGTGACCAAGCTTCGTGTCTACAACACAGTTATAATACCAACTCTAACATACGGATGCGAAACGTGGACCACCTACAGAAGGCATATCAAATGACTAGAAAAATATCACCAAAGTTGTTTAAGACGAATATTAAGAATCAAATGGCAAGACCGACGAACAAGCATAAGTGTTTTAGAAGAAGCCAACAAATTATTTTCAGTAGTTTAGAAAATTAAGGTTTTAGGGTTAAACTTTAACCCATTTTCTCCATAAATATGCATTATCGGACACTACCTTATAGGAACATTTTTGTTCGTTTTGATGTTTCCAGTCATCCGTTAAAATATTTGCACTCAAACCAATTACACCCTGTATACAAATTGTTCAGTCAGTTTTAGGTCTAAATTTTCTGATCAATATTCGTGCATTCGGGACGATTGCCTAAGCAACCAACAGAAGGCATATCAAACGACTAGAAAAATATCACCAAAGTTCTTTAAGACGAATATTGAGAATCAAATGGCAAGACCGACGAACAAACATAAGTGTTTTAGAAGAAGCCAGAACAACTAGTATAGAAGCCCTTATTTTCAAGCACCAGCTTCGTTGGACTGGTCACATTATCCGCATGCCTGAAACACGTCTCCCAAAGCAGATATTTTATGGACAACTGAAGGAGGGAAAGAGAAATCAAGGTGGTCAACAAAAAAGGTACAAGGACGTTCTCAAAGGCAATATGATGAAGGGTCACATCGATATAAACAACTTCGAGACTACGGCAAACGATAGGACTACATGGCGCATGAGGGAGCACAAACTTTTGAAGAGCAACGATGTAGAGTAGAAACGGAAAAGAGAGAACGTAGAAAGGAGCGACAAAATGGAAGAATTGATGACCAACAACACCCGGCTGCTGCCGGAGACTGGGTGTGCCAGGACTGTGGAAGGGTATGCGGCTCGAGAATTGGCTTACATACCCATCAAAAAACGCACAACAGATAGCGACGATACAGAATAGAGGAAAATCATACTCGGTATCGATGATACGGTAAACGGTTTAATTAGAGACATCTATAAAATACGGTAAAATTTAGTTTATATTTTTGTTTAAATAAATTAATATAATATTTATGTCGGAATAGGCAAAAGACGCTGAGTTAATTAACGGAGGTTGCTTCATACTTTAGAAAATCGTTAAAAAAAGAGAAGAAATTAAGTTGAAACAATATTTTTAAAAAGACACGTGGGATGTGGTGCACTGCACTCGGTTTTTCATCCTTACCTTAAGTGATCTATGTAAATCACTGAGAGAAAGTCGGGAAACTGGAGCAGGTGTTCTGGTCGGACGGTCGGAACGTTGTTATGGTTTCTTTTTCTAAAATCGAGGCGGCAGGCTGTCTGGTCGATTTTACTGAATTTGGGTAGTGGGGATTCCGGCCGTGTGAATTTTGAATTTGTGTGAAATTTGAAAGGATAATTTCCAGTTTAAATTTTGGAAAATCTATTTCTAGGATTCCTAGAGCAACAAAAGTGGTACCATAGGATGCGGGGTACTTCACTTATGTGGTTTATTAAAAAGAACGGAATTTTTACTGGTTGTTTAACGGAATTGGAAACGAATAGAAAAAAACATGCATAACTGTGATTTAAAAATATAATAATTACAAGAAAAATTAGTAAATTCGTTACAATATTAAAGATTAATAGTTCACGAATGCGTCTATCAATATTAGGCGGATCACCATCATGTAAATACCACATGTTAGTTCGGGCATCTATAGCGACACTTCGTCAATCACTAAATCGAGGCATTTAAATTTTCTTTTTCGAAAATATGGTTTTCAATAATACCAGCTCAAACATTTACTCTCCAACGGTGTTGATGATTACATTCAATAATCTCATGAGGATTTTCTGCGGCGTAAACGTGCGTATTATGAAAGTTTACAATTCCATCCCGTGTAAAGTAAGCTTCATCAATAGCAAAAATTCTATTTAAAAAATTTCTATTTTGCCAGATTTTACCATTTGCAAAAAGTTTGTCTTGGACCATAATTAACTGATTCAGACCCTGAACTCTCTGCAAATAATGCGGATACAGTAACTGTTCCTTAAAAGTTCTGTGTACCACGTAATGGGATACGCCATCTTGCCTCCCTATCATTCGCGTACTAAGCCGAGGATTTTTATGAATAAGATCCAAAATCTGTTCTTCGGTTTCTGGATAAATTTGCCTATCAGGGCCATGATTTTGAAATTTTGGCTGTATGCTTCCGGTATCCAATATTCTTTGGACGCAGGCGACAAACGTTCGGGCATTTGGAAAACGCCTATGAGGAAATCTTTCAATGTAAATCTGCCTAGCTACATTGGCATGTTGATTAACTTCACCATAAATTAAATCATATCCAAATATTCGCGATTGGAAAACATATTGTTTACTTAAACGTTAAACTAAACACTAATTTAAAAAAAATCTTTGCTGATATACATTGCACCTGCGACTTCAGAAAAGTTTTCCACACACACTCAAAGTTTTCTACACAAGCTCAAAATTAAGAAAAAACAACGCAAACCTACTACAAGAAGCCTCCCAAAAGACTAAAATACTAAGATAGGTAATAAATAATAATTTAGGGTTGTTGTTAATCCACAAATTCTTACTGTAAAAAAAAACTAAAAATACCCTTGTCAAAAGAGCCGCCAAAGACTTATTGCATTCAGCAGTGCAATAAAACCTAATTATTCATGGATAACGATTTGGGCGCAGTATTTTTATTTACAAGAACCTATTTAAAGTAGCTAGTTTATGCGCGTTTGCCAACTGTTGCACAAATGGATTCCTTTAAAAAAAGGTTGTAAAATAATGTTTAATTACAAAAATTTCTTATTTTTTTAGTTATTTATTTTATTATTTTAAAAGGTAAATGTTTTTGCACATCTACAAGAACGTTTTCTTCACAAATTATTTTCAGTAGTTTAGAAAATTAAGGTTTTAGGGTTAAACTTTAACCCATTTTTCTCCATAAATATGCATTATCGGACACTACCTTATAGGAACATTTTTTTTTTGTTTTGATATTTCCAGTCACCCCTTAAAATATTTGCACTCAAACCAATTACACCCTGTATACAAATTGTTCAGTTTTAGGTCTACATTTTCTGATCAATATTCGTGCATTCGGGCCGATTGCCTAAGCAACTACAAATAAACATACATGAATGTCAACAGACAACGAAATCGGTTGCACTTTTACATGTTTAATAGACAAACATCAGTAAATTTTTGCTGGGTATATTTTCTAGAAATGTTAAAAAATGATTTCCAAAAGAGACTATTTATTGAACAGACCATGGCAAGAAAGAAAATTTGAGAATCACAAGAGAAAGGTAAATATTTTTAGCAAGTAAGTTTGCAGTTACTAACTGATTTGTCTACCATACCAACCTCTTCTCTTTTTAAGAGTTGGGGAGTGGTCATTTTCTCAAATATGCGACTTGCTGGGAAGGTAGCGATGTTAGATAGGATCACCCTTAGAGGGGTTGTAAAGGTGGCGCGCGGTGCGGCGAGTATGGTCAGTGGCTATTTGACTTTTTAAATTTTCCCGTTATAAAGAAACAACTGACAGTAACTCGTCCCTTAGTTCCATTTCATTAATGTCATCGCTGTCACCATCTCTGAGTTACAGATGCAAATCCATACAGTTTTTCGTGATAAATTCTTTCGAGGCTGTAGATAATCGTAATATGTTGTACAAAAACGAAAATGATCCTGGTGTTTCATTAAGTCAAACCTCTTTTCCAGTGAATTTTTTATTTGATCTAAGACTGCGAAAAAGATTTCAACTTTAAATTTTTCTTTGGCATTTTGAATAGGTTCCTCTTGTGCTTCGTACTGAAATTGCACTTTTTTCTTTCTTGGACGAGCTGTGACATCATTAACAAAAATTGCATCTAATTCTAGTTCGTGTGCTAATTCTCTTGCTTCTACTAAAATTTCTTCAAACTGCTTGTCGCTTCTAATATTTGTGAAATAATCTTATATATTTTTTAACGACGTGGTGGCCTCTATTAAATTAAGTATGGTACTTTGAAGTAGTTTACTAGTGGCATTAATTTTATTTAAAATATCATACCACAATACTACGCATGTTAGGAAACTAAAATTTTTATTTTTTTTTTGGCTAAACCATTAGCTTCATTTTTAACAGAGTGGCTCTGAGCTACACACCACCTTTACCTAACAACTGCAACTATATTATCCATGCTCCCAATTAGTTTAAAAGGGTTGTTATTAAGTTAATAATATGGAAAGGAAGAAGCCACCCACCCACAACCACATAGAATATAATTTCGCAGCAAGAAAGAATTCGGTTGTATTTTATGTCGAAGAAATTTGTTTGTTGTACTTGTTTTTTGCTTGACTGGGTAATGAATGAATGAATGTAGAAACGCAGGCGGGATAATTTCCATGTACGTAGGCCACCTTGCTGGGCCCGTTGCACGCCCACTATCCATGGTTTAGCCCTGGAAGCCTGCCTGTTTCGCAAAAGAACAGATTTTTCTGGACTGAAACTCTCTTGACCTGGCCAGTGCCGGACAATTCAGCAGAACATGCAAGGACGATTCTTTGCCCTCCATGCACCATCGACACTCTGGTTTTTGGGCAATTCCCAGTGTCTCTGTTAGGAGCCCTGACTTTGTTTTTTTGGCACTCACTTCACCAATCAGGAGTTTGGCCTGTCTCATGCCCTGTGTGCAATTCTAGAGCTCCTTAGAGCGCTTGTCTAAGTCACTTGTCAGGGCCGTTATGACTTGGAATACCGGAATACCCAGTATGGGTTCAGGACCTACCGGATCAGCCAATCTATCGGCCTCTTCATTTTCCGGTACATCTTCATGTCCCGGGACTCAGAGGAGATTCACCTTTTTGTGCTGTGCCATAGTTGTCAAGACACGTTTGCACTCCAATACAAGGGCAGAGTTAACTCTGTCCGACCTAATAGCTTGGCTGGGTAACTTTTTATTATTTTTTTGTAAATTTGGCTGCTCCCTAAAATCGGCTGCCCGAGGCGGCTGCCTCGTTGCCTTCCATTTAGGAACGGAAAAAAATAATATTCTCAATTCTTGAATGGAGTTCTTGCATAAAAGGGAACTATCCTTTTTTTCTTCTATTGCTAAAATTACTGAAAAGCTTTCTAAGAAAAATTTTTTTTACTATTTCACTCTTATCAATCTCTATCAAATTTGGGGCCCTTGAAAAAAATTGTGACATAACACTGTTTGTGTTTTTTATAAGTATACTTGTAAAATTGACTAATAGTAGTTTACATAACAAGCATGTTATGATGGGCATTGAACGCGAAGATGAAGTTTGAGACGCGAGCCGCAGGCGAGTGTCTTGATTTATTTGAGCGTGTAATGACCATAACATGAGAGTTAGTGTACTGTACTTTACCTACGACCAATGAAAATGTCATCATAAATATCATAAATTATTAAAAATATCAAACGCGAACACTATTAAGTCAACAACCTTCATAACCTGAAATTTCAATGACAAAAACGTCAAAACAAATAAGGTTACTGAGCGACTTTTCATATACCTTTTTAAAAACGAGATTTTTTTCTCTTAAAAATGCTTAATATGTCAATTTAACAGGACTTATTTTTGGTTAGGTACTAAAACTATATTGGATTTATATACGTTTAATAAATATTTATTGCCTTAAAAATATAATAGAAAAATAATTAACTTTTTGCGTCAATTAGTGCTCTTATAAAATAAAGTTTCATCGCTTGTCACGCCATCTTGTGGTTTACGTCTAAGCTTCATTATTATCCTAGGAACGTAAATGGTCCATTACAGTTGGGTTGGGGCACTTGTTAAATTAGTATTAGGGGTTGGTCGTAAGTAAAAAAAATATTGCAAAAAGTATAGTCAAGCGCAAAGAATCACCGTCAAGTGAGCAAAGGCCTCGACAAAGGCGGTTAAAGGGGGAGGGGGGGCTTTAAAGCTGACCGAACTCACATTTGTACTACTATTATATTTTTCAAAAATGTGAAAAAGCTAGCATAAGTTTGTTTGAAAAATGTTGCCAGCAGTAGTATGCGTTGTTGATTGTTAAAATTTTGGTTAAATTTTCTGAGCATACAGCAAAAAGTTTTGACTGCGCGCTAAGACATCAACTGTTACTTAAGGAATAATTTTGGGAACAAATTTAGAATTAAGTGTAGAACCGCCGTATTCGTTGTACACAACTGCGATTTTATGATGAATTTTTACTTTTTTGAGTATCTATATATATATATATATATATATATATATATATATATATATATATATATAGTTTCCAAACATGCTCTTTTTGAAAAATTAGCAAGAACCTCATTTTCAATAAAGATAATAAAAACTGATAAGGCTTGGCTTATGGGTTCTTATTTTGAATCTTAAACTTAAAAATTGCGGTTGACAAAATTAAAGAGGCGTAAAATTGTCAAACATCTTTAAAAAAAAATTAAAAACGAAAATCTTCAATTAATAGTAATATTGTTTGTAGAAATTAAACAAATAAAACATTTTTAGTAGCAGTTTTTGTAGACTTTATATGTTATCCCATGTATATTACAAACAACAACGTTTGAATGGTGTACGTTGGCTGGCTAAAAGGAGTCTAGATAAATACAAACTTTAAAAAAACTATATTTATTTTTTTTTTGGTTAGTTTTTTGTTGAGTACTTTTTTCATTTTTTCAGTAAGTCAGTGGAAAAATTTTTCTAGCCCGCTTCCATCTCTAAAAAAATCTCTGCACTCGACGAAGAGGTGTCAGAAAAAATTAAGCCCCCTTAGAGAAAACTAATAGTATCCTAATAGGCACGTGCATATCAGTCGAGAGTACACGGGGATATGGTAAAAAAGCTCTATAAAGGTTTACTCATGGAGCAAGAACTATTTTATCTAAAATGGGCCTAATTGCATTGCTTAATATATATTATATATATATTATAATTTTTATAAAAAAAAACTTTATAAACTTCTTTTAATTCGGGAAATTTCCTATCAAAACATAATACGTGTATTCGTGCATAAATTATTTCCTGATGCTAATTTTGAAAAATTGGTCTTCAGTCAATTTTTTTAAATAAAAGTATTCGCTGTGCAGGTTCGGTACTTTTTCAGATGTTGCACTTATGGTTATGTTAAAAAATCTCACGCAAAAGTTTTCGGAAATATTTTATGCACTTGTTATACTGGGTATCCCAAGGTGAGAAACCTATTAGAATATTTTGAAAACTATACAATGGAAAATTTTCAAACTTTCTATTCTAACATAAGTCCATGTAAACTATCTTTATGAAATACTCCCATATTTGCAGTGTTGCCATTTGCAGGAAAACTTGGAAAAAAATTTCTTATTTTGTGTGTATGTGTGTGTCTAAGTCGCTACTTAAAGTAAATACTTCAACGCATCGGTATCGGTATACCTAACGCATTCAAGGCCTGCTTTTATGGCGGATGCGATGGGAGAACAGCTGACTCAGGACCTTCGGTCACTAACTATAGCCTACCAACTCGGTTGTCAGAATAGATCAGCTGTGGATAAAAGGTTCTAACCTGTACGTTTGACCACCATAACCGTCGGAAAAATAAAAAATAACAAAATTATTTTTCATTTTGCAAAAAGACACTGTCCAGTCCATGTATTCTGAAAATTGTTTTCAAAAATGCCGAACGTTTGATGTATTACTAATTGCAAAGGCAATAATAGGTACGGGCCAAATGTTTCGGTGTTTGCTTTCCAAATGATACCGATATCTATGGAAAATGGATCAATGCCATAGAGCGACGATTTTGTGCCGAGCAAAACTTCTAGGGTAAGTTTTTATTTTTATATGATACTTATAGATAGATAATTTTTTTTTAGCAATGAAAATTACATTACAATAAAATCCATTCCTCTAGTAAAAATTATTTATAAACACTACAGACTAGAACAAAAAATAATAATATAATTTTAACATTTACGTTCAAGAATAACTACCTATTTTATTATATTATATCACAATACATAGGTAGAAAAAATCCGGATCAACCTCTTATGAAAAACAAGAATTCTAATCTCTATTTCAAAGCAAGCGACTTCATAACATCGATGAAGAGTTTTGATGAGAAATCGGGAAAAGTTTTATCAGTACCATTAAGAAGAATCAGACAGAAGAATTAGTTTTGTTTATTATTATTAGCTATGGAATTACTTTATAACTACTAACTAGATTAAAAGACAAAGATTTTAAAAATCCCTATTTAAATTGTTCCTTTATAATAATACATAGGTATACCTATAGGTAAAAAGTATTACTTACTTTATAACTAGATTGAAACGGAAAGATTTTAAAAGTACCTACTTTAAACTATTTCTTTATAATAATACATAGGTACCTATAGGTAAAAAGTAAAGAACAAATAATGTAAAAACGATTAACACACTTATAAGCAAATATCTAGTGTCCATAATTATATGACGCACTTTTTATTTTCCATGAAACACCAATAAACATGACAATAATATTAGGTAACCTAAAAGAGGTAATTTGACTGACATTGACTAGAGTCCCTGTCAAGGCCGACAAAAAAAACAATCCCTGTATGCATTTTTGACATATTTCATTTTTAAAGAGTCGAAAATCGATTGTTACTGTCGTTGCCAAAACCCCCTATTTTTTTAGTTGGCGTAATTCCTTCGAAAAAAAATATATCACACAGTGGTAGGGGAAAAAATAATAAATACCAAAAATGAAAGCTAAAAACTATCACGTGTTTAAAAAAATAAGATAAAAAGGGATTTTTTTACAGAGGATTTTAGTCACATTTTAATAAAGTGGTTAAACAAATTCATAAGGCGCGTTTTGTCGAGCTTAACATAGTTACTATTGCTTTCTCTTTCAAAAAGGATTTGTCCGAGAGATCCAGCATACAACACAATCCCAGAAAATACCCGCCTGTACACCCTTCGACCCCGCATTATCTGTCAGGGACAATTATGTGTAAATTAAATATTTAATAAATCAAAAAAACGATAATTAAATGAGTTTATGTAACAATATTAAATATTTTTAAATACAGAATTCTAAATATATTTACATTTATATTAAATTAAAATATCTTCGGGCATTTAATCAAAGGTAGCCAAATTACCACTTAAAATTGATTTTAAAAAAGCCAGCAACTGGTTTTGAGTGCATTTTTTTTAAAAAAAGGTATAAAATTTTTGCCAAATATTTAAATGTTGGCTTTTGCAAAATAAATATACAAGGATACACAAGTTTATTTAGGTTTGGATTTTCTTTTCGGTGATAACTTGCGTAACAATCATAAATAGCAGTAAATAAAAACGAACAAAAAAAAAACAATTTAATTAAAATCAAAATTTTGTATAACTAAAGGCAATCCAGGGACATAAAAATTAAAAGATCCATTAGATGAAGTTATAGTGGTTTCGGGTGGTATAAAAGGAATTTCTGTTATTTCCCTCATCCCAACGCTTTTACTGTCTCTTGAAGGGCCATTTTTTTCTACAATTTCGTTTAATTTTTCTTTTAAGAGATTTTAAATAAATTTTTATGCGGTACATGCCCAAGTAACAATTGTATGACCTACTGGTTGTGATGACTAAAATCTTAACCAATATTAACGTTGTATTTGGTGGAGAAATGGATTATTTTAGGGACGACCTTCGTTAACGAAATAATTACCGACGCCTAAACGTTAATTTTACCCTGGAGTTAAGTTAAACGTTTTTGTATGACCAATGAGTTTTCGTGATTATTTTGGTGTCAAAATAACGACAACAAAACGTTAAAGGGTACACGTCGCACATCCTACGTAATTATTTGTCAAATTTACGTTTTTTTGTCGTTATGTGGTAAGAGCACAGAAATAGGTCTGCACCAATCATTTCTGATCGTTCTGTCATCAACACAATACACAACCTCACTTTTTTTATTTTTCATTTAATTTTTTATTGTAAATTTTATTGAATTTACTGAAGTTTTAGTGGCTAATCCTCAACGCGTAATTTTTCTTCTCTCTCTACTTTTTGAAGGCAAAGAGACAGAAATGGAAATTTATGCATTAGGCATTAAAACTTGAGTAAATGAGCCCTTACTTAGAAATCCTTGAATAGTTAAAAAAAACTATGATTTCTTTATTTTTAAATCAAACTAGAAACTATTGCTATTGTATTTGTGTCAAACTTTTAAAAAATTTGTATTTATTAAAGAAAAATAAAACCTTTCTTCTGACTAATTTTAATACAAAATACAACTTGTACAAAGAGTACAAAACATAATACAAAACACAAAGTAGGTACTTAGATTGTAGCTTCTTTAAAAGTACAGAACAAAACTAATAGGGACAACATTTTAATGAATAAACTAGCAGAAAGAAAAACCTTTTTTTTCTTTATCTATCTAATTATAAAACTAACCTAAACAAAAATAAAGAATATATTTTTTTTTAAATTTGAAAAAATATTACGAAGCTTTTTTAGTATGTACAGTATAGGTACTTACACAAATACCTAAATACTAACATAGCTCCAATATTCAGCACTAAGAGGCTGATAGCCCCCATTGTGAGCCGGCCCTAGGATGAATATTGTAGCTCTGTAAGTATTTATTTGGGTAGTGTACCTACTTATTATTTAGAAATCTCAACTAGGTATGTAAAAAATCACTAGTATCTACTTAAATGATCAGAGGATTATCCACTTTTTCAAGTTCTTCATCCAAAGTATTGTTTTCCTCTTTAGATCCAATTGATAATTCATCAGCCTTCAGTGTAACTCTCTTTATTTAGGTCTTTAAGGTGGTCCAGCTTTACATCCATATTATCAATTTCTTTGCACATAAATTTTTTTTTAAATTAAATTAATTAATATAAAACTTCCATGACTGAACAAGCTCTGCTTAGCTATGCTTTTAATGCTCATAAAGCAAAAATTCTGAGATAATCGGTGTTTAATATGTGTGACGGATGGATACTGGGTGTTTACTAAAAATAAAAGAAAACCAGTAAAGTTGTAGTACTTACATGCAGCCATGAGGTTGCAAAGTTCGTTAAGCTTCTCAAGAACATCTGGACTTTTGTTACAATCATCATGTGTGCGCGTGGGACTTCATTATATAGTATTTCCGAACTTTCTCCTTGTTGAGCATTAACTTTGCATACTGATTCCATACGTGTGGCTCTGTCTCTGCGTTAAGCCTACAACAGTTTTTGCCAACGTTTTCTCGGAATGAATCTGATTTTCTTGCAGCTATTGCTTTGATGATCCAGATTAGATTTTATAACTTTATTCACACCGGCAGCCTCTGTAACTGCCTTTTCTGTTGAGGTTTTATCAGCTGTAAGTAAAACTCTTCCTTTACAACACACGGTTAGGTACTGGTTTCATGGGCAGAGCTCCGGTACCATCAGACAGAAGTCTTCTCAACAACCTCAAAGGTAAAGAAGAAGTTAAAAAACCTCCAAATCAGTTACTTGAACCGAAAAAAAACTAAAAAATCAAAAGATCTTGGGTGGATATAACGAAAATTCAAACTTGAATGAGCATCCCACAAGGAACACACAAAAGATCAAAGCGAAAAGAGAAATGATTAAACGATGTTTCGCCCTGGGTAACCAGCGTGGTCTCATCAGTAGAAGAAAAAGACTACTGATGAGCCCACGCTGGTTACCCAGGGCGAAACATCGTTTAATCATTTCTCTTTTCGCTTTGATCTTTTGTGTGTTCCTTGTGGGATGCTCATTCAAGTTTGAATTTTCGTTATATCCACCCAAGATCTTAAACCTCAAAGGTGCCGGCGAATAGAGGTGACCCTCGTTTGTTTCCCATGAATGTGGAACAGGCTCCACTCCAACCCAATTTCCAAAATATGGACCACTTTAAACTAGCTCCGGTCCATTTTTTTATTTGGCAAAAAGCATCGAGTAAAAAACATTTTATTTTAAATTCGAGTACAGATGCAATTTGGCAGTCTTTTAGCTGTCACCCAAGGAAAAAATTTTGGTACGTTGACATTAGGCGCATTTTGGTGAAGCAGCTGTCGAACCTGTTACCAAAGGACGTTTTTTGGTTGACAAACGGTAAGTACGAAACGACGGTTAAGCGCCATGTTGCTTTTTGCAATCACCTTTTTAATTTGAAGCCATATTGTCAAACATAATGTAAACAAACGCGTTAGGAGTCTTTTATTAGTTTTTCCTAGCAATTCGTAGCTGTTATTACTGTTAAATCAGTTGTATACAGACGTAAAAGTTGTTCTGCAACAATTTTTTGTCTTATATAAAATTACAAAAAAATTACTTTTTTTCTAAATCTGCCATATATTTCAGTCCCGCGGTTTTTTTGGACTTAAAAATATCATATTTTACAGTACACTAAGTTGCGTTTCCGATTTTAGAAAGCCTTAGAAACGTACATCTTGTTAGTGATTATTAATTTGAAAAATAATGATTATTATTACTCTGAATCTTATGATAGATCATTTTTGGTGGAGAAAAAATATAAAATGTTGACTAAAGGTTATATTTTGGGCAATCATAAACATCTCTGGTGCACTTCTAACAAATAACTTATTGTAGGTGGCGCTGCAGACAAGGTTGTGATCTTGGTCATTTCTTGACTTGGATGCATACCAAAGGTTGCAAGCAACGTTGAGACAACTCGAAAAGTATTTACCAAATTGGTGTAAAGTAGGGTTGGCAAAACGTTTCCTACAACGTCACATCGCAACGTTGTGGTTGCGTTTGGAAACGTTGTTGCGCCGACAAATTGTTACTTGGGTGGCAAATTTATTAATAATTTTTTTCTTTAAATTTGGATGACAGTTAAATGGAAACGAAAATTCTTTAATTTTGTGGTTTAAATTTACCCCCCTTAAAAATATGTTTTTTATATCGCAGTTGCTGGAGTTTTCTAACATTAACAAAACAACTAACAAAATAAACATAAGTGAAGGTCACTGATTATGCACGAAAAATATTCGAAAGAAAAAAAAACCCAAAACGACTATATTAATTTATTTACAAACTGAAATTAAAACATTGAGGTTATCTAAAAGATCAGTCAAGAATACTTTCCTTATGAGCTTATGAGCTTAAATATACGGCCTTGCAATGCTTTCGGCGTGCACAACTTTGTAAGCAGGATGTCCTATATATATGCCTATACCTTTCTCTTTTACTCTTTTATGACTCTTATTGTCTCTTTCTGGCTTCAAAGCTTAGCGGTTCTGCACATGCGCGGCCATCGTCATCGGTTAACCAACCAAAATCCAGAAAGGCAGCTGTGCAGTTGTCAAAATTTTTGTTTACGTTTTTAGAAAATCAGTATTTTCTATTTTTAAATAAATATATGAATAGAAATAATTTTTAGGTATTTTCACTTTTTTTCCTTCAAATTTTAAGAAAAAATAGCTACCAACCTGTGGAACTTCACTTTTGTTGTTTGGCGGCATCCACAAACACCGCACGTCTTTTTATGCGGCGACATCTTAAGCTCCAAGGTATAAACAGTTTTTATTATAACTCCTAAAAACTTTCGCGTAACCAAAGATTAACAATATCAGAATAAAAAAATTTGCATAAACGAAAACGCGGAAAACGACTATGTGTGATCAAAACAAATTAACGAAAATGACGTCTCGACCGAATGGCGAAGACGAAGGTCGCGGAACCGGCCGCCTCGTAAAATTTTCGCGCATGTGCATAGGCGCGGAGCTAAGACGGCTCCATGGCCTGCTAAATTTTAGATGTTACTTACAAGTTTGGCCTGGGAAAGGCCTATATTTAACCTCATACATATATGGTGCAATCCAAGGTACAAGCAGAGATAAGAAATCCGAACTCGCTGTTTGTGATTTGAAGGCAGCGAATATTTTGGAACTGACATTTCGAAAGTGACAGAAATGTAAACAAAACTTGCATTTAAGTTTTTTAATACATTTCATAAATAAAAACACCTTTTAAATAAGTAAAACATTAATCTACTCCTTATTTTATTATACACATCTAAATCGTTCTGTCACATCAAGTATTAATTGGAAAAATTAATTAACAGAGTGAAGAGAAATTTTTTAATTGTCTTTTCTTCTAAATTAAAACTTTCTTCTTAAATCCAACAAAAGTTTATGATGATTATTCAATAAACAAATTTATTTAAATTCTTCTTAAAACCAAAAATTTAACTTAAACTTAGAACCGTTCTAAAACAGACTAAACCCTTTTCCTTTTAAAGGTATGGTATGGCGCTACAGAGAATATTTGTTGATTTTCCGATAAGAACCGTTTATAGGATGAATTCAGTATCGCGTTTTTTAGGTAGCTAAGCCTGCTTCCAGAACCGATTTAACCGGCTCATGTTTTTAATATTTTCTAATTTCAGGTTCAATCAGCCCTGCCAGTAGTGGACAACAAATCCCCTCCTTTGCGAGGACACGTAATAATAAAATTAAAGAAATCGCAAAAAGAAATTGAACGAATTAAAAATATCGAAAAAGAGAATTTTTTATTGTTGCAAAAACTGAATTTTATTATGAAGAACAAATGGGTGGATAATTATTTATCTCCACAGCCAAAGTAAGAAAATGTTTGATTTCGTAAGCTTAATATTCATTTGAATATTCAACGTTAGAGGAAAAGCGAGAGGAAAAGTATAATCCCGCAAGAACGAGACCTCATAAAAACTGCAATTCGTCAGACCGTTCCTTCCATCCAAATCTTCAAGATGGCGGCCAAAAATCATAAAAGATACGATTTTCGCAACCGGGGTACGATTATACTCGATTCCATATAACTCGAGAACGGAGATTCCAAAAAATTAACTTTCAAGGTCATCCTACCTTAAATGACCTTGAAAATCGCAAAAAACAAGATTTTTGCCATTTTTTCTTTAAAAAATGTTAATAATTCGAGGTTTTGTCAGTCCAACTTCAAATGTACCTCAAACTAGGCATATATGCCAAATTCGATCCTTACAGTTTGATGCAGTTTGAAGCTTCATGACCCTGAAAAATACCCCAGTAAAATTAACATACTAAAGGGCGCTATTCATCAACTATTAAAGCGAAGAGGACCAAATTTCGTAAGACAAAAAAGAAGGGCAAGTACAACAATATTGTTTAAAAAAATTGGTTCAGCTATGACGCGTTTCAATATGGCGGCTGATAACTACATTTTATTTTATTTAACTTCGTAAAAAAGCAAAAATGACAAGGTGGCCATCAATTCTTGTTGAATTGTCGTCGCTTACTATGAAAAAAAAAGTTTAGTTGATGAATGACCTTGATTGACTTTAAAAATACCGTGTACAAGTCAAAAACCAGCTTTTTGTGATGTTTTTTTCCAATTTACCACTACGCAAAAACTTTAAGCGCTAGAGGTGAAATTAACATCTTAGCCATAAACAAACATTTCAATTTAAACCTTTTTTTTTTGATATGGCGTCCCAGATGTTTATGTAAAAATGACCTATATGTCGTTTTTATTACGTTTTGGAACTTCTACAGGGATCCGGTGGCACATGAATGTGTGACTAAATAGCTGTTAAATTCTCATCCTTGAATTTTATTATGAATGTTAATAAACAAGTGTAGTAATGTCCTACTGGATAATTTGAATTTTGTATGCTTTTTCGACCGCCATTTTGGAAAATGGCATCCAAAACCACTGGTCCAGTATATGGTAGTAGTAGTAGTAGTAGTAGTAAGGGGGCGGTCCGCAGGCCTGGCAACTAGGCCTCTTCATGGGCCCTTTCTGCCATACCCCGTCTCGCACCCGTATCCTCCCACTCCCTCTACATTTCTTGCCTCTCTCTCTCTCCGGGCCTTCCCGCCGTCGTTACGAAGGACAGCACGTCAGCCCATCTTAGAGAGTGTAGCTCCTCCTCTTCTATTGTGAGGGCACCCCACGTCTGCTGCCTCAATCTGGCGTACCCGTCACACTCTCCTGTCAGGTGCACTGCTGATTCCTCTGCCCACCCACATGTTGGGCAGGCGGAGTCGTCCAACACTCTGATGCATGTCAAGTGCTTGCGCAGCCGATTATGCCCTGTCAGCATTCCTACTAACAATCCAATGTCCTTGCGAGTCTTTCCCAGGAGCCATTTAGTTCTGGCTGCGTCTGGTCCACTCACGAACAGTTTGGACTGTCTGCACTCTCGCTCTTCCCTCCAGGACGACTTCAGTTGATCGCTCGCCCATTTATTGAGCTCGCTCTTCACCTGTGATTCCCAAGAGCGGTTCCGGTCCAATATATTGGGTTTCGGCACCAGCTTTGGCAAGTTCGTCCGCCTTCTCATTTCCTGGTATTCCCTCGTGGCCCGGGACCCACATCAGTGTCACCCTCTTGTCTTCAGCTAATGTCTGTAGCGCGTTAACGCACTCTTCCACTAGGTTACTGACAATTTTTGGTGAACTAAGAGCCTTGAGGGCAGCTTGGCTGTCGGAACATATGCAAATGTCCCTCCATGCCATGATAATGGCGTATACCTCCGCTTGAAAGACCGTAGCGTGCTCGCCAAGCGGATAGCTTTCTTGAACCTCTAGGTCTTACGCATACACTCCTGCGCCTGTTGTCTGCCTGGCTGACAGTTTTGATCCTCTCTGGCACCAATCCCGTTCAGGTATTGTGACTTTGTACTTTTTGTCAAACCTCCATGGTTTCGAAGGAGTCCTTACTGGCATCTTTAGGAGAGGCAACTCTTTTGTTACCAGTTCCTCGATTGCCAGATGACCCACTTTTTCCCCTCTGCCCTTCCATGGGCCCTTGTCTGTCAGTCGTAGGTGCGTCGCCATCGCTTCCTTCTTGATCCAAGTTGGAAGCGAGGGTAGACCTAAGATGGTTTCCAGGGCTCTAATGGGGGTAGTCCTCATTGCGCCTGTTATTCCCCTGCAGAAGAGCCCCTGCAGGCTCATGAGCTTTCTGGAAGTGGTCAGGTTTTCTACTACAGGCCACCAGACCACTGACCCATATTGGATTCTTGGTCGTATGATGGCCTTGTATAACCAGTATAGGTTCTTGGGGGTGATACCCCATGTTCGACCGACCACACGGCGCAACTGCCACATTGTTGCCTGGACTTTTTCAGTCATTTTGGCAACATGCTGCCTCCACGTGAGTCCCTTGTCCAGTATGACTCCCAGATACTTAAGCTCTGATACTAAAGTTATGGGTCTGCCGTACATTATGGGAGCTCTGAAATCCTCTAGTTCCCTTTTTCTGGTGAAGAGGATCATTTCAGTTTTTGCAGAATTAACTGATAGGCTATTCTGTCTGCACCAGTCTTCTATGATTCTGATCGTCTTTTGCATTCTTTCGCAGACAGTGACCAGGAAGCGGCCAGCGACCTTCACCACGCCGTCGTCTGCATATGCTTGCGCGTCGAATCCTTCCTGTGTCAGGCGAGTTAGGAGGTCGTCCATTATAAGGCACCACAGATCAAGAGAAAGGCAGCTACCTTGAGGGCAGCCCCCCGTCACATCCACCTTGACCTTGGACTCTTCCAATCTTGGCTGTGCTTCCCTCTCTGTTAACGCAGGCTTTATTATCTGCGTTCTTGCCTTGTCGAAGGCTACTTCCACGTCAAAGAATACCATAAGTGCGTACTCCTTGTACTGGAGGACCTTTTCTGTCTTGTGCACTACTGCATGAAGAGCCGATTCCGTTGATCTGCCCTCTCTGTATGTGTGCTGGTCCTTGTGGAATGGTCTGTTGGCCAGTATTCCCTCTAGAAGGTACCTGTCCACCATCTTCTTTAGTGCCTTCATCATAAATGACGTGAGACTTATAGGTCTGAAGGATTTAGCCGTGGTGTAGTCCTTCTTTCCCGGTTTGGGAATAAAGACCACATTGGCTCTCCTCCATGCAGTTGGAACGTATCCCAGAGCTACGCTGGCCCTAAACACTTTCCTCGTGTGAGGAAGTAGTGCCTCCAGGCCTCGCTGAAGCAGTGCCGGGAAGATCCCATCTGGACCTGGTGACTTGTACGGACTGAACTCGTTTATTGCCCAGGATATTGTATCATCCGTGACTACGCGATCTGCCAGCCCCCAATTCGGTGTTGCCTCCTCGTCAGGTGTAGCTGGCATCCGCTCGTCGTGCGGATCTCCATCCCCCGAAAAATGTACCTCCAAGAGATGTCTCAGTGACTCCTCTACGGAGTTGGTCCAAGTTCCGTCTTGTCTCTTGAATGAACTTAGGGTTTGCCTAGTTTCGTTGCTCAAGATTTTTAAGATTCTAGAGGTCTCCGGTAGTGAGGTTATTTCACTGCAGTATGTCCTCCAGCGCTCTCTCTTGCAGCGTTTTACCTCTTTTTTGAACTCTCTCCTAGCCTCCTTGTAATCATCCCAAGTTGCCTCGTCTCTTCTTGCCATCGCCTTGTTGAGGGCCTGCTTGGTTTTTCTGCGAAGTCTGTCGATCTTGCTATTCCACCAAGGTACCCTCCGTAAAGGCTCCAGATTTGTCACTTCTTCTTCTTCTAGACTCTCCTTCGTGGTTATGTCAGCTCCTACAGTTCCCTTCCTTCGATCTAGTTCCGCTTGGTAGCTTTCCCAGTTCGTGGATCGTGGATTCCTTCGGGCACGTTTCCTCGGTTCTCACCCCGAATCCGATCATACGATGATCGGAAGTGATGACCTCCTTGGTAACTCTCCAATCGACGATGTCTTGAAGTAAGTCTCTTGAGACCAACGTTATATCAATAACTTCCTCCCGGTCCTTATTAACAAACGTGGGCTCCCTACCTCTGTTCACGATTTCCAGGTTTGTCGTGGTTAGAAACTCGTAAAGGGCTTCACCCCTTGGATTGATGTCACTGCTACCCCACACTACGTGGTGGGAGTTCGCGTCACATCCAATAATCACCGGCAGTCGTTTTTCCTCGACAAATGCTATGACCTGCGCTAATTCCTCTGGAGGAGGCGGATGTTCGCTATCGTATGGAAGATACGCGCTACAAACTACAACCTTAATCCTATTGTCTCCTACCTTGACTTCCAAGAGCGCTGCCGCCACGTCTCGTGTCCTTAGTTGCGGTAATGCTACCGCAGTGAGGTCCCTCAATATTAGGATACAGCTTCTTGTTGGTTCTTCCTCATTATCTGTGTCTTCTCCGGCTATGATGTTGTAGCCGGTGCTGCCTAGACCCCCTACTTTTCTTCCTATAACATAGGGTTCTTGTATTAAAACAATCTGCGGGGCATTATTGCCAGCCATCGCTCCGACTAACTCAGCAGTCGGACCGAGGCTTTTATGCAGATTGATTTGACTTACCCGTATCGCCGCCCTGTCGGGGATGTCATAGAGCGCAGGGAACCCACTACTCTGACCCCTTGGGGACAGACGCCAGTCGACTCTGTCCAGGTACTGGATCGTGTCCACGCCCACCATAAAAGTCAGACGCCAGCCTCCCGGTCCTCCCGTCGTCTCCAGATGCCTCCACTGTCCAATGTCCAGCGGCCGGTTCTGGAGCGCCAGGAATTCCAGTAATCTGGCGACGTCTACCTCTTCTTTTGATCGGATCCAGAATCCGATCCTCTCCGGCCAGGGAGCCTGATCAGCCCTTATTGGGCTGAAGATGCTGCCCCCAACCGTGACGACCTGGTCCAATAACTAGTCTCTGGTGGCCTCTGATTCCGCCGTGAACAGCATCCAGCCTGGTTCAACCAAGCCGGAGTTTTTGAAGCGAAGCTCGGGGCTGCCCGGGGCTCTCATCGCCCCGAGCATCGCTCCAAGCAGCTCACGGCGTATCTCGGCCACCTCTGCCTCTTCGATTTTGCCGTTTGCCCTATCGGAGCGGAACACTACCTTCAGAGCCCTGGATCCCCGACTCTCGTCTTGAGGGGGTTCGACCTCTGCGGGCGGGACGTGTGCACGGCTTCTTCACCCTGGGATATTTTGGTCAAACCACCTCTCGGCTTCTTTCGGTTCTCCTCAGGCGTCCTGGATGTGTCCGGTCTTCGGCGCTTGGGAGCAGCGTGCTCTATGCCAGATGTACCCTGTTGGGTCCCTTGGCTTTCCGAGCTTCTGCTCTTTGGGGCCTTCGGTAGTTTGGCAATCGCCACCCGCTTTGCCAGCCATTTGGCTGTTTTAAGGTTGTCCCTCTTCTCAGGTCCTCGAGAGGCCTGACCCTTGTTTTTCGGCGCCCCGGTGCCGCCGGTGTTGGCCGTTATGTCTCGGCCTTTTGGATCTTGATTCACCCTTCCAACAGTCGGCGGCTTGGGAGCCTCTGGGGGGGCAGCCTTGCTGCCGGATGGGAGGGCGGGGGTCCCTTTTTTGGTCCCCGGTCCCCTAACCGACCGCCCGGCTGCTCTCCTCTTGCTGGGCCATCCACTCGAGCTTTTTGAGTTTGCGGGACTCTCTACGCCTCTTGTTTTTCTCCGCTTTCCTCCGCCCTTTCTCGCTTGGCGATTCCGACGTGACCTTGGCTTTCCCGTTACCAGGTTTTGGTCCGCCCTCGATTCCCTCTTTGGGTTTCTGGACCGGCTCGGCCAGAGATTCCGGGTCGGCATCAGACTTGCCTTTTGGCGCGTCTTCTGCCTTCCCTTCCTCCTTACTGTCTTCACCAGTCCTTTCTCCCTCCGGGTTCCTCTCGGGCTTTCCCTCACCCAGCTTCGAGTCCATCTCAATCTCGTCGGCGCAGGATCGCAGAAGCTGTTCCTCGTTGGATCCACCCTCCTCAGCGGGTGGTGGGGTAGGGTAGGGGGTTCCCTCGCTCCTCTTTAACAGTGCACTTTTTTCCTCTTTTCCACTCATGTTCATATTCATCTGAAACAGAGAAATAAGGGGTTTATGTGTGTGCGGTTGTGTCTGCATGATTGAGTGTGTGTAAAAGGTGATGCTTGGTAGTGCCGTCCACCCCGGTTCCCCGCCAAACCTCCTACCAGCTGAATCCACGCACTAAACCGTCAACGGCCGTACTTAAGAGCCCCCCCAAGGTGCACAGCGCTCCCCTTCCAGTTACCAACTGCACTACTGTTTCGCATGGAGATTTTCACCGAGTGTCCGGGGCAGCCCCCTACGTTGGTTAGACAAGAGCGGGCCCTATACTTCTCGGTGGCCTAGGGCACTACTTCTAGTTTTTCTGCTACTACCACTTCGACTGTGGGTCTACATGTTCGGGGCCTGCCAGATGCTGGGCGAGGTGGCCGGAGTTTAAACAAAACTTTGCATAAGTGTTTTGTCTGATGTGTGTGAATGTGTGATGTTGCTTGTGTTGCGTATGTAAGCCTGTGCCTTTTTGCAGAGTTGTGTTGTCATTACAAGTAATGTCCTCACAACCCTCTCAGTGGGTACCGGTATCCCACTGGCGTGGGATACACTCGTGGAGGTTGGCACTCGGCACATCTGTGGTATTCGTGTGCATTCGCCAGGCGCCTTTTCTCAGCGTTCTACTTAATGCACCCTCAATACCACAGTTAAACCCACGGTAGTATAAGGTAGTACATATCTAACTTTTGCTAACTCTCTTATAGGTTATTTAAATGACTTTGTTGGCTAGACAAGTGAGTAGAACATAAAATTCACAGTTCCGAAACTTAATAAAAACGACAGGCATGTAGGTCATTTTTACCGGGGTATAGCATAAACATCTGGGACGTCATATGAAAAAAAAATGGTAGGGAGATTTAAAATAAAGTGTTTGTTTATGGCTAAGATGGTAATTTCATCTCCCGTATTTAAAGTTTTTGCGTAGTGGTAAATTGGAAAACATATCACAAATAGCTGGTTTTTTACTTGTTAATCAAGGTCATGCATCAACTAAACTTTTTTTCCATAGTAAGCGGAGATAAGTCGACAAGAATTAATGGCCACCTTATTGTTTTTGCTTTTTTACGAAATTGGATAAAATAAAATGTGGTTATAGGTCGCCATTTTGATATATCAGCCGCCATATTAAAACGCGTCATATTAACAATATTGTTGGACTTGACCTTCTTATCTTTTTTACTAAATTTGGTCCTCTTCGCTTTAATAATTGGTGAATAGCGCCCTTTGGTATATTATTTTTGCAATATGTTAATTTTACTGGGGTATTTTTCAAGGTCATGAAGCTTCAAACTGATTCAAACTCTAAGGATCGAATACGTGCCTAATAGTTTGAGGTAGATTTAAAGTTGGACTGATATAATCTTGAATTATTAAGATTTTTTGAAGAAAAAATGGCAAAATTCTTTTTTTTTTGCGATTTTCAAGGTCTATTAAGGTCGGATGACTTTGAAAGTAAATTTTTTCGAATCCTCGTTGTCGAGTTATATGGAATCGAGTTTAATGATGCCCCGGTTGCGAAAGTTGTATTTTTTATGACCCGGTAACACTCGATTGTGTGACTAAAGAGCTATCAATCCCACATGTCATAAAACTTCTTCATTCGAAATCCTACGGACTTATACATGCCTCTTCACTATTCATTTTAAATTCGTATTTAGTTAGTTATTTTTTCTTAGGTTTCTAAACAAGGTACCAATGTTTCAAACCTCTGTAGAAATCGAAAAGGAACCAATTTTACCGGATGGAAACTGGAATGAAGCTAAGATCAAGACCAGAAAACTGATTTGTCCTGCTTGCACACCTCAGAAGCCTGTTGAACCCATGGTAAGTTAAGAAATACCCATAGTTTTAAAATATTTAATTTGAGGTAGATTTTAAATAGGTACCGAAAATTTGATACAAAGGAGTACTCTAGATTCTCACAAATCGTATAGCTAAAAGCTATCACGAGTCGCGCAAAACCCAATAATAATAATTTAACTATATAATTTTATTATTTTTTTTTTTTGGGGGGGGGGGTTGGCCTTAACTGTGGTCCCGCGGCTTCGACTTATACGGGTGCATCTGCAGGACCTGGACCGGTATTCTCGTAACTAAATACGCTCGGCGTTTCGTGCTCGCTGACCGTATGATAACGTAATATTCGCATACCACGTGACCTGTTTTGCTCTCCGCGCGTACGATTTTCCTACCCTACAATACTTTGTAGAGTGCTGCAGAAAATATAGTAGTTTTTTTAGTTTGCATTTTTATTAATAATACAAAAAATAAAAATCTCTTATTAGTAGCTTCGGGACGGGTATTTAGAGACTCTCAACATCTCACAAAAGTGGCTTCTTAAAGTAATTTTTAAGACCGGCTTTACCCATTAACCTTACTATTTGATGCTCGATGTAAGACAACTTTTTTTTCCAAAAAATAGCAACAAAAATTTTTCTTAATAAAATCGACATCGAAATAATTGAGCATACGTATAATACTAGAAATAGAAGCAATCAAAATTCTGTAAAGCCAAGGGTAAAAAAAGCCATTGGTCAGCGGTGCTTTTTGCATCTTTTATCAGCTGTGTACCAAAAAATATCTGGTTTTATTAGGCTCATGCCCACATTGTTTTTTTTTTTAAAATAATCTAAAAACTTTCATGAAATATGAAATTAGCATACATGAAATAAATAGCTTAATTGATATAAAAAATAATTAGTAAACCATATCTTTATATCTGTGTTTTGGTCTGTATTTTCTTTACTTTTAAAGAATACTGGTCCTGTATTCTCGTAATACGTAACGTTTTGAAGTCGCTAAGCGAAACGAATAGCGAACAGCTCCCTCAGCGGCATGCTGCCCGACGACTTTTCGTATTCGTTTTGCCGAACGCGCTGCCCTGCGAGCAGACAGAATCAAATTCGCTTAGCACATCTTGGCATCACCGCATTTTGCATTTTTATTTCTTGTTAGCCTTGTCGTTCCTTTTTTTTCTATGATAAGAAAGAGGCGTAGTTTAGAAAGGTTAAATCAAATGGTGATAAAACTAATAGTCAGAAATAGTTATTTTTGATGGATTAGGTTTTCTTTAATTTGCAGAAGTGTTGATCCTTTAAAAAATTACTTGATTTGGTTTAGCCCAGTTAAACCCGCCTTTTAACCCTGTGATATATAAACTAAGTAGCACGTCCCCCCACAGTGTGCGGGAAACTTACTCCGAGACTTAAATTAATTCCCGCACTCAGTCAGGGAAAGTGGCGTTTCCCGCCCGTTTGTATATTGATAGTGATGCTAATAAGAGATCTTAATTTTTTTTATTATTAATAAAAACGGAAACTAAAAAAAAGTAAAGAACTACTATATTTGCCGCAGATCTCTACAAAGTATTGTAGCGTAGGAAAATCGTACGTGCGGGGGGCAAAACAGCTAGCAAATGGTAGGTGTTTCTCAAACGGTCGCCTCGCGCTGAGTGCTTTTCGTCTACGCCTTGTGTTCAATATACGTGAATACTATTTTTGTTACTTTGGTCACGTGGTATGCGAATATTACGTCATCACACGGTTAGCGAGTGCGTAGGTTAGTAGAAACGGTGTTCCGCATCGTGTGCTCTTAGCAGACGCAATGATCCGAGGATGAACGCTTTCTGCATTGCGCCAGCAAGGTGGTCTTGAGAGCTGAGAATAGTGTTTGCTGTGCACCTACGAGAGCTCCAATTACCAAAATCACTAGCTTGACTGTATAGCCCCGGTACACTCGGCGAAGGTCAAAGAGAAGATCTTGACATTTCGTCCGTTTCTCTTCCTTCTTAAAAATGATGTATGTCTCGGCAGGTGCCGAGAACTCAATGAGATACATAATTTTATCATTATTGTCAAGAAGTACTATATCCGGCTTGTTAGCATTTACAATCCGGAGAGTGGGGAATGCGAAATTCCAGTATATTCTGGTTCTATCATTCTCCACTACGGACGGAATATCAGAGGGGACATATACAGTACCCGTAACGCCGAATTGTGTGGATGGTAATACGCGGTAGTGATGGGCACAAAACATCGATGTTTCAAGAACATCGATGTTTTTTGTTCAACATCGATGTTTTTTACATCGATGTCTAGAAAATATCATCGATGTTAAAACATCGATACTTTTTTTAAACATCGGAACATCGACCAAAAAAAATATAGCAAATACGTTTGCACTTGTACTATATACCCACTGCGGCTCAAAAAACAGGAATTGCCTATTTTTGAGATGTCGGTTTGCTTTGCCGCCAAATAACCCCTAAATGCACCGTAGGCACTTAATCGCGATTGGCTATCTAATCGATTCTTTTTCTCTCTTAATCTCACATAAATGAACAAAGAGGAAACATGGATTACCTAAACTAATCCGAATATTTTTACGGTGCATCTGGGGGTAGGTGTCGCTATCTAATTTGTCTACTCATATTTTTTGTGTTTTTAGCGTAGATATTTAATATAGCTTTTATATATCGTGTACCTATTATTATTATAAATCTCTTTTGCAAGCTTATTATAATTATATAATGTGTAAAATTTACAATAAGTCTTAAATAAAAGAGTTGCTTTAAATAACGGAATACTCTCTAAAAAAGCAAAAAAAAACATCGATGTTTTTTTTCGATGTGTCCATCACTAATAGGCGGAGACCACATACCGTCCGCAAGCAGATAGTAAATGGTATTATCAATAAACAACAAAGTGAATCTCGTGTCCGCAAATAAAAATGAAAGTAAGATTCGTGGCATATCGGACAAACCGTTTTTGTTTCTCACTTCATTATGACCAGGCCTCCAATGTCTAATGGAGAGTCCAGATACCTACAGACCTGTTTCATTCTTATTAGGAATCATCAGGGAGTCATAGGATTGTACCTGGCAGTTGAACCTACACAGGCATGCACACCTCTCGAATTTAAAACAAAAAGTTTGTAATCCGTGGAGACGTAGTACATGTGTGCGACATCTGTCGAATAAACCAAGAAACAAAGACATCAAAATTAAAAAGTGCAGAAGACCGTAAATACAGGATCCTGTACTTTCAGCAGGTTATAAAGAAGAAACCTGTAAAAGTATAAGGTCACTGTAACATGACTCTTAAAAAGAGGTAACGTTCGCAGCAGCACCGCCCCCAATTGGAGCTTCATACTACGTGGCCCTAATTTTAAGGCATCAGCAAGCAATCGCTCCGAAGGAGGCTTGTTGCGCAGAACTAAAAGCCAAAATATTTAAAAAAACAACAAAGTGAATCTCGTGTCCGCAAATAAAAATGAAAGTAACACTCGTGGCATATCCGACAAAGCGTTTTTGTTTCTCAATTTATTATGACCAGGCCTCCAATGTCTAATGTAGAATCCATACACCTACAGACCTGTTTCATCCTTATTAGGAATCATCAGGGAGTCATAGGATTGTACCTGGCAGTTGAAGCTACACAGGCACCATGCACACCTCTCGAATTTAAAACACAAAGTTTGTAATCCGTGGAGACATATTACCTGTGTGCGCCACCTGTCGAATAAACCGAGAAACAAAAACATCAAAAATTTAAATGGAAACTGGATCTTGAGACAGACCCTGAGAGCATTTTGTCTCATAGACATAGGACCGACATCTACAGAGTGAGCCAATATTAGCTGCCAAAATTTGGGATGAGCGTATTGCTATCATGCTTGTGATGACCGATATCGGCAAAAAAAATACCAGTTCCCACTAAAATGACGCTGAATTTAAAAATGACATTTATATTGACACCTGTCGAGCCCTGTCAAAATAGCGGAAAAATAATTAATGAAATTGAAGTTTTGGGAAAAGCGAATACCTTCCCCAAGTTTTTGGGAGAGCAAGTACCTTTTTGGTACTCTGCTGAAACCGTAAAAACAAGTGACAGTTGTCTTAACTGTCATTTATTGTTATGGGGAAAACCACTGATGCGATGACACATATTTATGAGTAGGAACTCGAACTACACTAAATTGAGGTCGATGAACTCAAAAATGTTTTGACACCTGTCAAACCCTATTAAAATATCGGGAAAATAGTTAATGAACTTAAGTTTTTGGAAAAGCAAATATCTTCTTCTTACTCTGCTGAAGACAATAAGTCGGAAACCGTAAAAAAAGTGCTGTTCTGTTAATTATCATGGGGAAAACGACTGGTGCGATGACACATATTTACGAGTGACATTTGTCAAACCTTATCAATATGGCGACAACTTTTTAAATACTCGGTGTACGACCTTGTCAAGATAATATTCCCCACTCGTTATTGTAATGAATTAAGTTTACACCGCACACTTACTTTATTATCGCACTGTTGTGTTTATTACTTCAACTAGTGCGGTAATAAGACCCACTTATTGTTCAAGTAGAATATAAATATACCTACGTTATTTAAAATCTGTTAAAGGCAAAAAAAATCTTGGTAGGTACTTTAAATAAATAAAGAAATAAGGAGTTTAAATCTGGTTTTTTTTCTTCTTTTTGTCTGGATTTATTAAATTATATTTAATTTTTTTTTATCAATAACAATCAAGAGATTCCGCTTGAACTTTTTATTATGTTTTTCAATATTCGTAGAATGTTTTACTTCACTGGCAGTTTTGTCAATGACAGTTAAGACATGTATCACTTCTTTTACAGGTTTCATTTTGTTATTTTTTGGAGAGGAAATAAAGTACACATGCTCTATTTAAAAGTACAAGATCACAAATTATCTATTTGCCATTTTGACGGGGTCTGATATGCGTCAAAATTAATGGCATTTTTGAGTTTATCGACTTCAATTTAGTGTAGTTCGAGTCCCCATTCGTAAATATGTGTCATCGCACCAGTGTTTTAATCACAGCTAAGACAGCAGTCGTCTTCAGCAGAGTGCAAAAAAGGTATTTAGTTTTCCAAAAACATCAAGTTCATTCATTATTTTTCCGCCAGTTTGATAGGGTTTGACAGGTGTCAAAACTAATAACTTTTTTGAGTTTATCGACCTCAATTTAGTGTAGTTCAAGTTTCCACTCGTAAATATGTGTCATCGCACCAGCGGTTTTCCCCATAATAGTAAATGACAGTTAAGACAACTGTCACTTTTTTTTTTACAGTTTCTGATTTAACGTCTTCAGCGAAGTGAAAAGAAGGTATTCCCTTTTCCAAAAACTCCAATTTCATTAATTATTTTTCTGCCATTTTGACAGCGTTTGATAGGTGTCAAAATAATTGTCATTTTCAAATTCAATGTTGTCATTTTAGTGGGAATTAATGCTTTTTTGCCGATAGCGGTCATCATAAGCATGATAATAATAAGCTCATCCCAAACTTTGGAAGCTTACCCTGTAGATATCGGCACCTGTGTCTATGAGACAAAATGCTCTCAGGGACTGTCCCAATAACATACTTAAACGGCGTTGAAATCCCACTGAGATCCAGTTTCCATTTAAATTGTGCGAGGTTCTTTCATTCTTATTGATATTCGCATTCTTTAAAATTTGGTTTTAGCCATACCAATATCCCGCGTTACTTGACGACGAAAGTTGTTTAAATTCGCTGAGTGTGGTTGCTTATATTATGCCACTGGCGCACCGCGAGGGTTTTGGGCTTAACCCTTAAATTACGATATTTTTAAATTTATCCCCCCCCCCCGAAGTCAAGAATGAAACAGGCCCGCAGGTTTCTGGACATCTTGGAGGCCTGGTCGTAATAAATTGAAAAGCAAAATGTTTGTCCGATGCCACGAACCTGTCTTTTTAAAAAATTTTGTGCTTATATGCGTAATTTCAAAGTCAAAGTGGCATGCTGCCTTTAATTTTATATATACTTGGGCCACCTCTCCGGGGCCATTTTACATAATTTCCTACATAACATTTAGGATTTTTAATAAAAAAGCACTTTCACAACAAAAAGGTATATATACCTATATATAATAAGAAAATTTTTACCAAAAAATTAAACCGACTTTTAAAAAATACAGGAAAAAGTATAAAATAAAATCATTTTTGATTTTACATAAAATCCAACTTTTTTGAAGAGTGCTTATTTGGTTACAAAAAGCTATTTGAAAAAATGCCTACTAAGCAAGGTCTGTTACATTACAGGTTTTCAACGTTGAAAAAATGTAAAATTGGTGTAACTTTGAATACGTTAAGGAAAATGTTTAAAAAAAATAAAATGTAAGTTCAAAATTAACATTATATGTGAAAGTATCGCTAATAGTTAATATTTAATCTATAAACGATTGTTTATCGTCTCCTGATGATGCTAACGTTGTTAGCGAAACGCGCGTCGAGTGCAAAAAAAGTGTAGTTTTGGTTTGTGGAAATCATAGCTTTGATCCGATATTCAATCTGATAAAATACTTTTTAATTAAATTTATTAAGATTATGTTAGGCACCCACTGGATATTTTGTTACGTTTCCATAAATAATAAAAAAAGTTATAGTGCCTTTATAAAAATATAGAGACTCTAATACATGTAAGTTGAAGAATTTATTGCCATAACTATATAGATATAAAAACTATCTAGTAATCGTAACAAATTTTAAAATTCTACTTTAAAAAGTAAAAAAAACAGATGATAATGTAGCTTTTTAAAAAATCTTACTAAACCATTCACCCTGTAAGAAAAAAGTCACTTAGGAGACATGTGTTGATGTCATATTAAAATTATAAAACTTAGCGCAGATCAAATAACAAGACCTGTCGCGGTTTTCAGAATTATAAAATATTTTTAAAAAAGGCTCTGGAAAAGTATTTTTTTTAACGTAAAATTACATTTTTCAAGGTCATCAAAGTCAATTTAACGTAGGTATTGTCAAATTTCTCTTCATTAAGTTCTATAGATTCAAGCATAATTTCTTTGTGATAAGTAACTTTCGATTTAAGAGAGCCATTCGCCGCCAACTTAGTTTCTGTACATCGATCATAAATTTTCTTGACCACGATCCTAAAAAATTGTTAAAAAAGTAAGCGCACCAAATTTGGTGCTTTCCGCAAAAAATGAACAATAGGGTACATTAGAGTACTATTCGGGGCGACTAAACACAAGTTAGGTCAACTTTACTGGCCTATAGCGTAAAAACGACCCGATAGAATTTGGAATTTCATATCTGAATCGATTTGTTGGGGCCTTCTAATTTATCAGAATTCATCAACGTGCATATGAACTTTTATCAAATTTAAAATCGGAAATTTGGGTGGTACGTCGTCCGCAGCGCCACCTACCCAAAAATTTTTTAGAGTATCAGTTGACCTTAGTAATTGTAATGATCGTGCCAAATTTGACATTTTTTTCTCAAAAACTAAAAAAGATACGGATGATAATGTAGCTATTTTCAAAAATCTTACTTTAACTGGCCTGGTATAACTAAACCCATCACCCTTTAAGCAAAAAGTTTATTTGGTAAGTTATTTTGACGTTCTTGCTAAATTATAAAATTAAAAGAAGAGACCTGTCGTGGCTTACTGAATTCTGAAAAATGATAAAAAAAAAATTCTCAAAATGCATTTTTTTAAAATAACATGTCACTTTTCAAGGACTATAAAGGTCATACGTCAATGTAACAATTTTTTTCCAATTCCTCTCCATCGAATTATATAAATTCGATTATAATCTTGTTTTGATGGCGAACCTACAATTTTTTTTAAAATAGACGTCCATTTTGAAAAAATTGTCGCCATCTTATCTCCTATACATCCGATTATCGATTTCCTTGACCAAAATTTTAATGAATTGTCTAAAGAATAAGTGTCCCAAATTTCATGTTTTCTGCACAAAATGAACAATTGCGGACCTAAGCCGGACGACTATTATAACATCAGTCAAACGGCAAATCGACCATGACATTACAAAGTTATAGGAAAATATTGTGAGGCCTAGGTTTAAAAAAATCATAGCCAAACCATCTTTAAATTACGTTTTTTTTTTTTAAGAAACGTTATTATAGTGGAAAAAAGTTAGATTTTATGTAAAATTACTTCATTTTATACTTTTATATCAATAAAAAAAAAGAACAGGAAGAAATAAAATAATCAAAATTAAAAAGATAATTGATATATTTGAAGACATGAAAAGTGCTATTTTTACTCTTGTTTAGGGATCTAAATTATCATTTTCTAAGAGGGCGGTAGTTGAAAAAAAAGTGTTAATATTCCTACAAAAAACTGCTACATTTGTAATTACTAGTAAAATGTTTCTGATTCGAAATGATTAGCAAGAAGAATGTTTACCAATGCTCCTCAATTAAATGATAAAATACAATAAGTTGACATTCATTTTAGGTTCCAGAAGAACGGGTTCCCTGGGAATCAACCAAAAAACCGGTCGGCAGAATAAGAAGCAAATCAGTACCAGCACAAAAATCGTCTCCATTGCCTGTCATTAAAGAAAAACCTCAATCTGCCCCGATATCAACAAATTTTAGTATCTCTGCTTTAAAAAGACCTAAACCTGGCGAAAAATCAGAAAAAATTAATAGTTTATCAACATCATCATCATCCCATGAAAACGAAAAATCATCATCGTCAAAATTACCCCATGAAAACGAAAAATCATTATCGTCAAAATTACAAAGATCTAAATCCAAATCCAATTTAATACCTGTTAATTTTTTAAAAAATGAACCCCAAAGAATAATTTTGTCAAGTGGTTCACTTAAATTAGCAGTAAATTTTCCCCCGGACACTAAAATATTTTTTGAAGATGGGCGAATTGAAAAACATTTAACCAAGGTGCCTTGCCATTTCCAAAAAACCTCGGTTTCTGCTTAGTATTTAGCAAAATGTACACTTTTTACTTCCCTCGCCAAGGGAAGTAATGTAATCATCTAAAAATCGCCCGTCGAGAATTTCATGATCTTCGATGAATTTTGAGGTTTCGAATAGTGATTAGCACGAATCCAGATGCCGTCGCTCTGTCTGTCGGTCTGTCGGTCGGTCTGTCTGTCGTCTACTTTGTAGCCACTCTAACTCAAAATCCCTGCACCAATCATAACAAAATTTTACATAGTAATTACTTGTGTTGACGCGCAGACCTCTATTATTTTTGAACATTCCTCTATTACACCTTTCGGAGCTACTCCCAAAAAAATTAATCCCCAAAAAAAAAAATATTTTTTTCTCACCGTGTGATACCTCTTTGGAAAGCTTATACAAATCTTGGTTGAATGGCGCCAAAATTTTTTGCCTACATATAAATTTCAATTTTCTGTGCCATTTATATCAAGTTATGGAACGAAATGTTAAATAAAAAGTAGCTTAAGTTAAGATTCAGGTCATACCCTATATTGTCTTATCAAATTTCATACAAATCAGTTTAGCCGTTTTTGTGTAATTAATGAACAAAAATCTTAGTTTATCGGCACGAAAATTTTTGACAACATATATATATACGAGTATATATACTGGGTGGATTCTTTGAACGGAACGGTGCTTCTAGCGGGTTAGAATTTGGTTTTACAAAAAAATCCAAAAACACGTCAACTGACATTTTGTTTACGAGGTATGACAAAAAAATTTATATTTTTTTAAATAGGACCTGTATAGTTTGACATTTTTGAATTCTAAAAAAAATCTTTTTGGCTATACCACACACTAATACTCTATCTCTTATGGTTTCCAAGACAGAGGCATTTAAACTTGCATGGAATTGTTGTCTATGCCCTGTTTTACGGGGGATATTTGAATGAATATCGAAGTTTTCCATACAGATTTAGATAAAAATATCTTGATTATCGTAAAAGATAGATCCTACTGTGTAGCATTGCTGAAGAGAGAATTGTTTGCAGTTTTCCAAAAGTGTAAAATATACAGAGTGTCCCATTAAAAAAATTTTTTTTGCCATACCTCGTAAACAAAATTCTAACCCGCTAGAAGTACCGTTCCGTTTAAAGAATCCACGCTGTATATAGATATAGCACATATAAAATGTATTGGAGAAGTCCGTCTACTCAAAAGAAATTCTGGATACACCCTGGAAAAGTCTGGATAAACCTCGTAAAGGTCTGGATACACCATGGAAAATTTAGATACACCCCGGAAAAAGTCCGGATACGCCCTGGAAAAGTCAGGATACTCTCTGAAAAAGACTGGAAAGACCCTGGAAAAGTCTGTATACACCCTGAAGAGTCTGGATATATCCAGGAAAAGTGCGCATACACCCTAGAAAAGTCTGGATACACCAAAAGTCTGGAAAGACCGTGGCTACACTCTAAAAAAGTTGAGAAAGACCCTCGTTAAACTCTGGAAAGACCCTGTAAAAGTCTGGATATACTCTGGAACAGTCTGGAAAGACCCTGGAAAAGTCTAGATATACTCTGGAAAAGTCTGGAAAGACCCTGAAAAAGTCTGGATACACCCTAGAAAAGTCTGGATACACCCTGGAAAAGTCTGGAAAGACCCAGTAAAAGTCTGGATACACTAATGAAAAGTCTGGAAAGACCCTGAAATAGTCTGGCTACACTATAGAAAAATCTGGAAAGAAATCTGGAAAAGTCTGGCTACACTCTGGAAAGACCCTGAAAAGTCTGGATATATTCTGGAAAAGTCTGGCTATACTCTGGAAAAGTCTGACTACACTCTGGAAAAGTCTGGATACACTCTGAAAAAGTCTGTAAAGCCCCTAGAAAAGTCTAGAAAGACTCTGGAAGAGTCTGGATACACTCTGGAAAAGTCTGGAAAGACCATGAAAAAGTCTGGATAAACTCTGGAAAAGTCTAAAAAGACCCTGGAAAAGTCTGGATATACCCGGAAAAATTCTGACTACACTCTAAAAAAGTCGGGAAAGACCCTGTAAAACTCTGACTACACTCTGGAAAGACCCTGGAAAAGTTTGGATACACTCTGGAAAAGTCTGGAAAGATCCTGAAAAAGTCTAGATACACCCTGAAAAAGTCTGGATACACCCTAGAAAAGTCTGGATGCACCCTGGAAAAGTCTGGAAAGTCCAAGTAAAATTTTGGATACACTACGGAAAAGTCTAGAGAGACCCTGAAATAGTCTGGCTACACTCTGGAAAAGTCTGGAAAGACCCTGGAAAAGTCTGGCTACACTCTGGAGAAGTCTGGAAAGACCCTGAAAAGTCTGGATACACACTGGAAAGGTTTGGAAAGACCCTGGAAAAATCTGGATATACTCTGTAAAAGTCTGGATATGCTTTGAAAAAGTCTGGAAAGTCCCTGGAAAACTCTGGATATACTCTGGAAAAGTCTGGAAAGACCCTGGAAAAGTCTGACCGACACAATCTAACCCATGTGTATATGAGTAGTTGTTTTTTTATATATGTTCTTGAGCGAGGGAAGTCGTAGAGTAAACCTTTACTGGATTTATTTTAAATTAGAATTTATACAAAAAATTAAATCATAAACCATTCCTTTTTTTTTAAATTTACAAACAATATGACAGCTTCAAATCTGAACCAGTCAAAAAATTGTTCCCATTTCCTGCCAGGCCATTAAAATAAAAACCTTAATAGATACTTAAAGTTAATTTTCAGTTTTATCAGCAGTCGGCCAATCAAGCAGGTGCACTTTTAAAATCATGGCGAATGCGTGACAGCTCCATCTGATAAAATGCACGAAAATCTCGTTAGGTACGATAAGGCAGTTGCTGGAGCTATCACGCATTCGCCATTAGTTTAAAAGTACACCTGCTCGATAGGTTATCTCGATAGAGATAAGGATACGAATGGCGATAGCACCGAAATTTAACTTTAAGTATCTAATATATACTTGGCATTGTTTTGCGCAACTAGCCTCCTCCGGAGTGATTGTTTTTAAGCCTTAACATAAAGCGACGAAGTACATATAAACTTCAAATGGAGGTGGAGCTGCTGCGAACGTTCTATTTTGAACGGTCGTCCTTCAGTAACCCATACATTTTTGCAAGTTTTTACTTTTTATGTCCTGTTCGCAAATTGCATTCTTATTAATATTTGCATCCTTTAACATTTTGCTTTTCGCTTTATCCCGACAGGTGGCCCGCTGCATATAGCCATACCAACATCCTGCGTTATTTGAACGACGAAAACCTTAATTTTTCTGGATATCAACAAATTTAAGTATTTTTGCTTTAAAAAGACATGCAACTGGTTTTTTTCTAAAACTGACGACAAAACAGTAGAAATTAAAAAAATTCAGCTTCATTCCATGAGAATCACTATCGTCAAAATAATAAAGATCTAAATCTATACCAAATTTAATAACAGGTGCCTAAAGTTTGTCAAATGAACTCCAAAGCCAAGTTGTCTGTATAGTAGTTTACTAAGGGATGGGGAAATTATCGAAAATATTGTCGAAGGTTTCGTCATCTAAGAATGATTTTTCGATTATTTCACCATCTCGAAATTAATTTTTAAGATTATTTACCAAATTAGAAAACGAACAACACAACAACCAACCAAAATGTTCGCTATTTATATATCATCAAACGACACATCGATAATAAAAACCTGTTGGTACAGAGTGTGATTTTGAGTTTTGAAAAGGGCAATTATCAGTTTTGACAAGGAAGATTTTTAGTTTTGACATGGGAGATTTTCACCTGAGCGGGAAATTTTCGCTGAATAATGAAGTATGCGGTAAATAATTAATCAGTTTATGTTCCTTCGGTATGTTTTAAATATGGAAGTTTAAAAAATAGATTATAATGGTACACAAGGTTCACAAGATCAATTTTTAAGATTTTAAGAATTTAAAGACAAATGTATATACCCAGATGCCTCAAAATTAAAAGTATCTTGGGAATTTGTACATTAAATAAGTAAGTAATAATTGTGATTAGAAATATATAAGGCAAAGTTACGAAAGCGTAGAAGGGCCACAAAGCAATTTTTATTTTAATTCCGACTTTGAACTCGTAATTCCGACTTACAACTCGGAATTCCGACTTTAAACTCAGAATTTCCACTTATAACTCGGAATTCCGACTTAGAACTCAGGATTCCGACTTTAAACTCGGAATTTCGACTTAAAACTCGGAATTCCGACTTACAATTCAGAATTCCAACTTTAAACTCGGAATTTTACTTTAAACACCCCCAAAAAAATGAGGGGGGGTCCAAAACTGTTTTTTTGATTCTTAAACGGTTACCTATACTTACAACATAAACGATGAAAGTCTTTTCAATGGAGAAAAAATACATTCAATAGTATTTTTTTTCTGTTACCTTTTATTTACTTTTTTCATAACCGGTGAAATATAGGTTATTTCGAAAAAATGACAGGCCAGTGTTATGAAATTTAGACTTTTCAATAATAATAATTTTTATAATATCTTCATAACTTATTCTTCTGTATGTTAATAAAAATCATATTCATTATCAGACATAGTCGTAGATAGCCCGAATCGTATTAAGAATTCCAGTCCTCAAGGGGGGGGTTGGTAGTTTTTATGTTTGTTTTTAAACTGGCGACCAACCAACCAATTTTTCTTAAAAGGTTCGAAAACACACCCAAAAAAAAAGTTTTAAAATTCGATATTTTCCAAACGAGTGGCGTTGAAAGAAAAGGATTAAAGCATGTGTATTTTTACAAACCATAACGGGGCTAGTCGCGCACTAAAATCGAGGGGGATGAGCGTAATTTTTCAAATACAAACGGTTGAGATAATCGAAAGTCGTAGCATACGACTGTTGCCAAAGATACAAAAAAAATCTGATGGAGCCCATAGGTGTCCTTGTAGCCCCCCACCATTTTTTTAAAAATATTTTAGAACCCAAAACAGATCCAGATTGGAGACCCAAATTTGGGCAATCTAGGGTATTAGTCGATTAAAGAAAAAGATCCTCTCCTGCCAGTTTTTCAGAGAAGGTACGTAAGGGATTCAGGCGCTTATTTGAAGGTCTTAGTGGTCTCCGGTACCGACCAAGCGCCTATGGGATAATTTAAAATAACCAGAGATTATTTTTCTCCCCAGAAAAACGAAATTTGCAGATAGTTTACGAGAATCCAAATCAAAAGTGTCATAATACTCGGATTTTTTTAAATATTTTGGTCGCCAGTTTAAAAAAAAACATAAAAAAATAACCCCCCCCTTTTAAACTTTATAAAGAAAAAAATTTAAAATAATGAGAACTGGAATTCTCAATACGATTCGGGCAATCTACAACTATTTCTGATAATGAATATGATTTTTATTAACCTCCTCCCCACTGAAAGTTTTCCAGAAAAGGTCCACAAAAGATAAAAAAATTAAAAACTCCCAGAAAAATAGGTTATGAAGAGTCCGTGATATTATAAATGTTATTGTTTTTCAAAAGTCTAACTTTCATAATACTGGCCCCTTCTGATTTTTGACATTTACAGTACTAAAAAAATATATATTAAAAAAATAATATATTGGAAAAATGTTGGAAAAAAAATAAATATTTTTTTTATTTCTGTCATTTTTCGAAATAAGTTATATTTAACGGATTATGACAAAAAAATTATCTCGGGTAGCTAAATAGTTAAAGAAAAAAAAATACAATTAAATGTACTTTTTTTTCTCCATAGAAAAGACTTTCATCGTTTTTGTTGTAAGTGTAACAGTTTAAGAATAAAGAAAACGCTGGGGACCCCCTCAATTTTTTCCAATCGAAACTATATAAGAGTTAGAAGAAAAAGTTAAATATAAGGAAAATTTATATCAAAAAAAGTAATTAATTTTTGCTGAATTTTTGGGTTATAAAAAATGGTATTTTTTATTGTTTTATTGGTTTGGGGGTGTTTAAAGTCAAATTCCGAGTTTAAAGTCGGAATTCTGAGTTGTTAGTTAGAATTCCGAGTTCTAAGTCGAAATTCCGAGTTTTAAATCAGAATTCCGAATTTTAAGTCAAAATTCCGAGTTCTTAGTCGGAATTCTGAGTTTAAAGTCGGAATTCCGAGTTGTAAGTCGGAATTCCGAGTTCAAAGTCGGAATTAAAATAAAAATTGCTTTTTGGCCCTTCTACGCTTTCGTACAAAGTAGACGTTTGGTCAGAACTAGATTTAAAAGCACATTGCTCACATTAAATATAATTATAATCGATATTTAGTGTAGCGATCGGATCCCTGGGTAGTGGTAATTTTATAGGGATAGAAATTCTGAAAATTATAAAATATAAAATCTTATAATAAAATAAATAAAATATAAAATCTTAGAAATTGCCAATAATAAAAAACTGTTACAAGTAAGCATATTGTCCTTAGTCTTAAAAAATTCTAGGTTATGCCTGCCTACTTTTTTATATGTTCTAGAATAAAAAGGGGGATTGTAACAACGGTAAATATACAAAAAACAATAGAATAACAAAAATTTCTCTCAAAAAGGTAGGAATACTATTTCCACCACCGCTACGGCTACCTTTCTTGAGGGAAATGCTGTTATTTTATTATTTTTGCTAAACATTTAGTTATAATCTAAGGTAACATATCAGGTATTTTTGGAATCAGAATGAAAAAACCTACTAAAATTTGGTAAAATACACAGAGTGTCTAATTTTTTTTAAAAGTTGGATCGGCGCCCTAGCTCTGCCTCCTTAATGACTTACGGCTTGACCAGCATTAACGGACTTACTACTAGGATTCCTGGGGAGGACATAGAATTTATTATAAAAATCGGTTTATGGAAACAGAAGAAAAAAAAAACGTGAAACGAACGCAGGTGTAGCGCTTATTCCACTGGATGGAAGGGTTTGTCGGGCAGACGAGAGTTTCGGGGAGGCGTGTGGAAGTGAGGGGCATGAGATGAAGGAGGAAATAATTGTTAACACGCGGACGAAGTGGAACTTGTGTTACATAGCTATGGTCTATACATTTCCACTGACTAAAAAACAGCAGTGCACTCTTTAGCAACCAAATAAGAGGTGGCCGTTCAATTAGCTGTACAAGCAAGGCCTTTATTTTTACTTGGATAGAAAATTCAAAAGAAAGGAGTACTCTTTCACAGATTTCCAACAACCGCAAAGCCAAACGCTGTTACAAGTTGGAAGAAAGCCAAATAAAGACGACTGGTCAATGCCCGACTCATCACACACAAGCACAGAGTACCGAACAGACACAAGCACCAAGCAGTAGAGTAATCTCGATAGAACAAAGTGAAACGAAACTGCAGACGTCTATGTTAGGTCGCTTTATTCTTTTGCGCAACACGTGACAGTGGAAATCTGGGAGAGTCCATGATTCTGTTTTATGGAATTTTCTATCAATTCAAGAATAAAAGGAGTAATTTTTCCTATAGAAACCAATGGTTGTATATGGTGGTCCAAAGAAAAACGTCTGTCAATTACTTAAAAAGTATTTTTCCAATTTCAAAAAATTTAATCATCTTAAAAAGCCAAGATTTTAAAATTTAAGAATTTGATACCAATAATTAAAAATAGGCATTTTGGACGCTGTTCGCAAATTTTTTATGTGCGCCATGCACTGTTGAAAAACTTAACTTTTGCGAGTATACTGATGTATTGCTTGTTAACATCGGGTGAATGTTGTTTGGCTATGTTATCGGGTATATTTATCCGTCTTGGTGTCTCAATAAATGGCAACGCTTGCGGGCGACTTTCATATGAAAACATGACGTAGGTTTAATGCTTAGATTAAAAAGAGAAAAGATACCCGATGTTTACGGAGACTTTGGTTAAATTATTATCTGAGAAATCTTGGGACCTAATTTTCGAAGCCGCGAGAGGAATCAATCACACAACAGCCAAAGCACATCAAATGCATGCTCACAGTTCAAGAATGACCGCAAAATAGACCAGTGTTGCCAGATCAAAATTTAAGAATTCACTAGATGGAGTTTTAAAAAATCACTAGAATTTCACTTGACTTATATTTGCTTTTCTGGCTCTTAGAAAATTTTTGTTAATGAGGTGGGGGGGGGGGGTGGTGACTGAATGAAAACACCGAAGTACATATTAAATGCATATTTTTATTTTCTTTCATCACAAAAAACACCATTATTAAAGATTCACGTTGCTGTTATGATTATGTACTATTTCGTTGAGTATATCATAATCATAACAATTACAGGAAAAAGAGAGGCGTCCTTGTTCTACAAAAATTCATAAATAAGTCAAGTTTTTTCTGAAAAAATGTTGAATTTATTTACATAAAAATCCCAACGCGTTTCGCCCTCAGTTGAAAGTCCATTTTCAAGGGTTCTACAGTAAAAAAAGAAAAAAAAGGACATACAAATGTAAAATTTTGAATAAAGCACTGTAAAAGTAAATATATTAAAAATTTAAAAATCATTTTTTGTAAAAAATATTTTTGAGGTTAGAAAATTTTTGTTTTAGATTGATAACTTTTTTTTCCTTAATAAAAATGTTTATTTTTAAAAGCAAATTGACTAGTTATGAATAACAATACATACATAAACACTTATTTAAAATACAATACATGCTCTTAAAATTAAGGAAAATCTTAGCGAATTTGTCACGCCGAAGACATTTTTCACATTCCCAACTTATAGCTGTTTAACGTCATTTTAACAGTGGCTTAAAACTACAAAATTGAAATATACCCAAGAAAGACACCGGGGGAACGTTCTTAAATCAAGTATTTGAAAGAACAAACAACCGACTAAAAGCCAACCGCACCGCTCTATCCGACCCAACTCAAACAAAATAAATGCCAATAATAATAACAGTTTTTTCTGACATAAAACTTAACACTAAAATTTCTTTCAACACAAGCACTACTGTGTGGCAAAGTAAATAAAAAATTTCGTTGGGAGTATGCTAAGTTTCCATCTCCTTTTTTAACACTTGCCACATTTTACCAAAGCTTCAATATTTATATCCGAATTAAACTATGAATTCTTCGGAAAAATGTGAAGCTAACGGTTCAACAGTTTCTATATTTTTAAAATTTTTGGAATTTAAAAAATCACGTTTTTTTTTCTTTCTTGTGAATCGAAAGGGAACCGTTTATAAATTTAATCTACAGTTTCAATAAATAATTTAGGCATTTTGGGCGAAACCGGTGGAGCCTGGATTGGTGTAGTTTATTTGCTTCTAAAGGTACAGCTACTTTTGGACCTAGATACAGTTACATAATTTTTTAGGATTAATTTAAAATATTAGAATAATAAGATCAAAATATAAAAAATAGTAAAATGAGTACGTAAGTACTAATGTGAAAAAATCACTAGAATATGGCATTTTAATAAAAGTTTTCACTAAATCACTAGATCTGGTGAAATTTCACTAGATCTGGCAACACTGAAATAGGCGCTAGCTCTGCCATTCACCTGTTCATTTAGGCTTGTTTTCGCCACTGCGTTACACCCTACATATCTCCGTCGCTTTCCCTCTCTAACGTTTAGAACGATATGTAATTTATTCCAACCTATTGTTTTGGTTTTGTCGGATGGTGGCAAATTCTCTGAGGAGTTTTCGTTGGATCAGATATCTTGTCCCTTTTTAAGGTTTAATGTTGTTATTTGATTCGCCTTTATTTTTCTTTAAGTCGTGGTATTTACAGTTTTTGCATACGACTATAATATATTATAGTCATGTGGTTAATGCAAAAAATACTAAAGGGTTTTTATTAGTATTAAAGTATTATTAAAATAAAATAAACCTATGAATCACTTTAATTTAATTGTTAATTATAATTAGCATTTTATTTGCAATTTCCACATACAACAATGACATTGTGTTATTGTCTAAACTATTTTTATGGTCAAATTGTATAAAGGGTACCAATTTGTCTCTCTCTCTTCTCATTTGATTACCGTCACTTTTCACTATTAACTAAATCGGACGGGTCATCAACTACTTTCGTAGTCTACCGACTTAGGGAGTGTGTATCTAGGTCCGCCTCTACGTAATATCTGATCCCATTCGGCCAGGATACCGGCGTGAAGAGAGGGGTAGGGCCTAAGCTACATTTTACACTTATTTTCCCTGGGTTCCTCCCCTTACCCCGCTCATCAAACCGGTCTGATGAGCACCCCTAGGAAGGCAGTTTTCTTTTCCTAGAAGGATTTAATTTAGCCTAAACCCCTTTGTCGGAGCTAGGGATCTTTAACGTGCTCCACTATCAATATATGGATCACACGGGACCGTCCTCTTAACGTCCTCTCCGAGGGACGGTATGAAATCGAATTAGCCTGCCTTCTAGTTAACTCGGCCTACTCCGCTTCATACTGCGTTTTGCCTTAATCTTACAAAATTCTGTAATTTTATAACAAAAAGTCCAAGTAGACTACCTGATGCACGACCCGGGGCTTGAACCCGGCATCTCCTGCTTGAAAGTCGCGGCGTTAACCGTACCAATTTGTGTTTATTGTGCAAATATTTAAGTATTAAATAAACCTTCAAATATTGCTTTTGCTGTTGCTTTTGTTTAATGATACCTAATTACTTTGTTGTTTAGTAAATAAACTGTGGAAGATAATTTAAAACTTAAATGTACTTGGAACCTATTCGAATATTTGAACACTCTAACAACTAACAACTTATGTTTCGCCAGGGAATACTAAAGAAGATTCTAAGAACAACAAAAACCTTTTTTGTGTATTTCCGCAGTTTTAATTAAAACCCGCTGAATGAGTTTGAGAACTCCTCAGTAGCAAAGGAAAGGCTTGGCAGGGTGGGTCTTTGAAGAATTTGTCGTAGTTTTCACCCTCACCGAGAGGTAAGGTTGACCCTTAGTTAGGGAACATGGGTAGTGTAAACCCTTATTTTGAATTGCTTTTACAAGGTTTTTTAAAAAATTTTGCAATTCGTTTCAAAGATATTCACGTTTAAATTTATTATGGACCGAAAAAAAAGCGATTTTGTTGATGGTATGTTTTATATTTTTAAAGCTTTTCTAGGACACATCGATTTGGTTTTTTATGAAGCATATTTTGCCACAAGTGTTTTTGTGGGGGTTTTTCGTTAATATAATCTTGGATTTGACAAGAAATGTAAACGATAAAGTAACTGAAACATAACATTATTTGAAGTTTAATAAATGTCAGTGTCGAAACAAATTGGCTTCTTTACAGTTACACGATATTACATAATATTGTAAAACCAATTTGGTTCTTTATTGTGACATGACAAAATACAATATTGTATGTAAGTGTAATAAACATCAAAGTTGAAACAAGTTTAAGTTAAAAACCTTCACTTGTAAAAAAAATGGTACATGATAACAAATAAAAAAAATTGTTTAATTTTACAAAATAAGTTTTTTATATGTTGTAACCTGGGAATATTTTATTATTTTTAAACTTAATTGCGCTAAAATTCTCTAAAATTAACCAGAAAAATAACCACAACCACAACGAAATGGATTCGTAGCTTACGGCAGTGGTAGTGGTTAATTACCTCAACGGAATGACGTTTAGCTATTGCGCAGAGGCAGTAATTACCACAACCACTACGAAGTGTCAAATAAGCGTTCCAAAATATCCCTAATGTCAATTTGTTTGCTTATTAGGAATGCATATAGTTTTATACAAAAATTCCAAAACTGATGAAACTTTTAACCCAAATCGATATCGAAAAGTTTACTGTTTTTATGAAAATCCTGCGATTGTTTTGATAACTTCACACAAAAGCGAAAATATGTTTTTTTTACGGTTCGAGGAAATTATATATTTTCAGTTTTTTTTTTAATTTCGCCAAATTATGTTTCTATCAAATTATTGTGATTCGATATTTTTATATAATTTTCTTTTTATTGCAACTGAAACCTTTGTATATGTATTTTATTTATGAAAAACAATTAATTAAATTAAATTAAAACCGAGAAGGCGCTGAAACACTGGTGTATCATCTTTAGAATAGTGGTTCGAGTCCCGACAGTGCATATTTTCTTTTTTATGTATTTTTACTATTTTTTTTTATTTGTTGAAGATGTAATCACGAAGATCAGAGATTTTAAAGCACAAAAATATATTTTTTATGTTGTTTGAACCAATATTTAACAAGTTAGAGGTAAATTAAAAAAAAAAATTACCTAGCTATGGAAAAAAATCGAATTTAACACTGTTACGTTTAGGACAATTGATGTACTGGCAATGTTATTTCGTTAAAGTTACAAGCCGTGTTAAGTAACATGTACACTGATAAAAAGGTTTGCTTGAGACAAATAAATTGATATCTTTGGGCCCTATCACTTCACTTTGTCACATACTGCATTCACAAACTTACCCAGATCTGTGGAAAATATCAAAAATTTGCCCAATACCAAAAAGCGCAAACCATGAAGATTTAAAAGAATACCGACCAGTTGCTTTAATTTGTACACCTAGCAAAATTTTTGAAATAATACTTCAGGGCAAAATATTTAACCACGTTAAATCAGCGATTGCAGAGGAGCATCACGGCTTCACAACAAAACGATCTACGGTCACAAATTTAGCTTGTTTTACCCATTACATTAGTTCAGCTTAGATAACAATACTCAGGTAGATGTTCTGTATACCGATTTTGCTAAAGCTTTTGATCGGGTTAACCATGATTTTCTTTTGCAAAAGCTGTCATGGTGTGGGCTCTCAGAAAATCTACATTACAAAAGTTAAAATCAATGCATAAATTAAAAAAAAAAATTTGAAAAAACTCAAAAAGGCCATTTTTGTTTTTTTTTTTCAAAAAAAATATATTTTTTTTGTCCAGAGTTTTAGCTAGCTATCCTAAACATTTCATGATGGAGAAATGATGGGTTCATGACCAAAAAAAAATATAAAAAACTCATTACACGAAAAAGTTTGATAATTCGCCACTAATATGTGTAAATTGAGAGATATTTAATCCACTTACAGTCATCTGTTTATTCTTGTTATTATTTGCTCCACCCCTGAGGCCACACCCCTTTGATTTTATTGGTTTCTTGAATTTTTTAAATCAATTTTTAACAGGAAATTTTCTGCAGAACCTGACTGACATTTTCTACAGTGTAGGGTGTGCGTGGATCTAGCAATTTTTTTTCAAAATATTGTCAAATAAAAAAAATGATTGCAGCAAGTTTAAAACAGTGGCAGTCCAGTCATTTGAAAAAGGGGGGGGGGGCGGTTTAGATACGAAAAAAAATAAAAGCATAACTTTTATGAAGAACATATCAATATATGCAAACAAAACTTAGTAACTACAAGCACGGATTTGGTCTCAAACCTAGAGTGGGGGGGGGGGGGGTACTCATGCAGATTTTAAGTTGTTTATTTCATACAGTTTTTATTTTAAAAATTTGAGAAAATTACATTAAAAATGCAATTTTTGAGTCAAATTAAACTAAAATCGTAAATATCAATGCACCATAGCGTCGCAGGCGAAAATTTTAAAGAAAATTGCACTTAAAAATGCATTTTTTTATTTAAAATTAAACTAAAATTGTAAATATATCAATAGTTTCAAAGCGAAGCAGGCGAAAACTTTTAAGAAAGTGACATTACAAATGCCATCGTTAACACAAAATTAAACTCTCCCATCTCTCAGTGCATCAAAACATTTTATAGCATACCAAAGACATTGTTTGAAGGAGGTAAAAAAGCTGTTGATCATAATCTCAAGAAGTATCTGAAAGACAGAGATAGCTAAGCAATATCTGTGATTTAGTGATAAAATAGACAATTACTCTGTTATTATATATTACTAAGTTAAAGGCCTCGGTGCCAGATTATTGTTATCTGATTTGAGGTCTGAAATAAATATTTTTCAAAAAAAAAAAAAGATAATACTACCGTAAATATTAAGGTATTAAAGCGCTGCAATTTATGCTCTACTTTTGATTTTCTAAATATTTTCGTAAAAATTTAAATCCAGGGTGGGGGTGTGGTGAATTAACCCCCTTCCCCCCTGAAATTCGCGCTTGAGTAACTACGTATAATTTTTTCAGTTATAAAAAACATAGCTAACAAACAAATCACAAGCAAAACCTAATAGCTAAATACTTTTTTTTGAGATCTAAAAAGCTTTTTAAGTTGAAACATTATCTTTTATATTGCATATCTCAAATATAAGATGCCTATCTCAAAAAAAAGTTCGTTTCCAGTTTTTTTGGGCAAACCGGTCAATGACTCGCTCAATGTCTATTTCAATATGTTTGTTAATATGCCGTCGGACGAATTTCCGTCATAGTATTCTTTCTGACGAAGCATTACTTACTGACAAACATCCAAGAATGTTTTTATCAACGGAAAAATATTGCCACACTAAACTTGTTCATTGCCTCGTAAACGTTATCATATATGTTTTGATTTAAGCTTTTGCCTACTTCTGACCCTGACCAATATTGTTTTCAAATGCTGACTTCTCCCAATAAAAGTTCAAGAATTTGTGTTTTGTATTAATCAAACAGTTTATAGTATTTGGAAACGACATTAGTCAATTTTGCCTTGATTTTGGCTTCACGTTGTATCAAACTTTGCATGAATATGTTCAGGTCAAAAATACTTAGAGTCTCGTTATTGAACCTTGATTTTATGTCGGAAATGATTTTAACTAAAACTTGTTTATAAACTGAGACTCTACAATACTATTCTGCATTTCTAATATCGTGGTTTTCGTCTGTTCCAAACTGGCCCAAAATACTGTGGAGGGTTTTGCAATTTCTTTTTTCTCCAAAGACTTCAGGGTTACCACCAGCATGTTTGTTGTCTACTTTTTTCTGGAGCAAAGGGGGAAGCAATCGCCCCACGTAATGTATAACAAATGGCTATCTGTAGATCGATGCGCAATGGAAACCATTGTAAAAAAATCCGATGATTTTGTGCAGGAATTCACAGACAGCCTAATAAAACTGAAATCGCATTCATTTATCGCTAATATGCAAAAAGAAAATTATAACGACATTAAAAATAATCTAAAACCTGGAGAAGCCCTCATTACATGCGATTTTGCCAAAAACGACTCGTTTCTTATGCCCGATGAGGTTCAGGCTTACCATTGGAACAACCCTCCATCCGTTTGCAATGTATTTTAAAACTGATGGCAAATTTCAAAGCTTAAATTAGGATTGTATTTCGGAAAGCCTTATTCACAATACTGTGGCATTTCATTTATTTTTGTCAAAATTAATGCCAGATCAAAAAAAAAAGATTTTAGTGTTTGTGTCTCTATAAAAAAGATTTTGGAATCGAAGCAGAATGGCATTATTTTGCAACTTCTCATGGCAAGAGTACCTGTGACGGCTTAGGAGGCACAGTTAAAAGGCTTGCAGCAAAGGCTAGTCTTCAGAGTCCAAACAGTGACCAAATAATGACACCCCTTCAGTTGTTTATTTGGTGCCAAGAAAACATTATTGGCAATAATTTTAAATATTACATTGAGGATGAATATGTCAAACATAAAAAATTTTTGAATAAAAAGCTCACTGCTGTATTAACCATACTTGGTACTCAAAAAATTCAAGCTTTAATTCCCTATACAGAAAGCTCTTTTATAGCTAAATTTCTTTCGGAAAGTTTAGAAACAGAAAATCATCAGCTTATACCAGGGGGGATATTATAATTATTTCCGAAATACAAAATGTTGAGTCAGATTTTGTTACTGTGAAATATGATAAAGAATGGTCGTTAGCATGTATTTTGGGAAAAAATATTGAGACTGGAGAGCTAAAAGTAAGCTTCCTTCATCCAAAAGTTCCTGCAGCCTGATTTTTCTACACAAGTAATTCGGATATTTTAGTAGTAAAACCCGAAAGTCTGGTAAAAAATGTCGAACCTATTACTGCTACCGATAGAACATATGAAATTAACAAAAAAGAAATGATGGAGTCCTCATAAGTTCTTGAAAGACAATTAGACAAAAAGATGTAGTTGTATAATATAATATTTTGTATTTCTTATTTGAAGTTTTATATATTGTATATATATTTATTGAGTATATTTTTATTTTACTTTGGAGGAGGGGAGGCGGTTGCGTGCACGTGGTAAAAATGAAGCAAAAAAAGGGGGTATTTCGTGCAAAATTTCTTTTATTTTCTTTCTATTATATATATTATTATAGAAAGAAAATAAAATAAATTTTGCACGAAATACCCCCTTTTTTTGCTTTATTTATTTTACTTGTTTAATGCATTTAATATACGAAAAATTTTAATGTTATGTTTTAATTTTTAAATAAGCAAATACAGAGATCTAAATTAAATTCATAGCCATATAAACCCAAATTTTAGTAATTTTGAGGTAACAATATTTTCAATTTTTTTTGCCAATGAACCCCTTATTTCTCCATCATGAAATTTTTAGAGTAACTAGGTAATGGTCTGAATAAATTATAATTTTTTTAATAAAATAAAAAATGGCCTTTTTGAGATTTTTAATATATATTTTTTTTAATTTATGCATTGTGCTAGATCATTCAAAAGTTATTTTAAATACCTTTAAAGCGAGCCATCACTCATTTTGCTAGCTTAAGTGGTTCCTAAGATATTCAATTTTTTGTATATAGGGATTAGGGAAATTAGGGATTTTTTTTAATTTTGAAAAATTAATTACAAAAAAAGTAATGGTCAAAAAAATATAAAATTTGGGGAATTTTAGTTTTTTGTTAGGTAGAAAATGGGTACCAAAAATCATCAAAATGTGATATGGAATGACCCAAATACATACATACCATAAGGTAAGCAGTATACGGTAGGATGCAAGGAAAATAAACTATAGCAAATGCCTGCTGCTGTTCATAAGATTCACAGCTTGTGGCTTACGGAATACTATGAACAGCACCATGCATTTGCTATTGTTTATTTTTCTTGCGTCTTACCGCATACCTCATACTGCTTACCTTACAAAAATCTGAATCTGCCTTACCTGTAACAATCCTTTCATCAAAAGGTGAAGAAGCACTGGTAGATGAAATTGTTACAGTATGCTGTACATTAATTAATTAATTTAATTAATTTATGTCACCCAGTTGTCCCATTGTAACTAATTTTTTTTTAGTTTAATTCAGTTGCTCCAGTTTTTTTATTAATTTACCTAGTTAAAGTGTTTAACTTTGTAGTTTTTTAGTAAATACAGCATTTTGAAAATAAACACAAGATATTTTTAACAGTTTTTTTTTTTAAATTTAGAACCTAAAATCCAAGAGTACCAACAAATATGTTAAAAATAAAATGTGCATAAAAAAATTAAATAATTTTACAAAACCTTTTACTTATTTTCATTTGAAAATAAAAAGGTACATACATAGAGACAAAACAAACAATCAAAGTATGAATGAAAATATGCTTTATTGTCCAAGAGAATATCTTCTTGACAAAGTAGGTACTCTAAAAAAAATTAAAGTCAAATCATGGGGTTGCATCAGTTTTTTTTATTATAATAAATAACTTATTGGTTTGAATTTGTTTAAAAAAATTTAATTATTACTATGTTGATCTTAGAGCTGAAACAAAGAAAAAACAAATTAAACAAATGCCAAAAATTAGGTAAGTTTCAAATTGATTATAATAATCCCTTTGACAAATCTAAACTGTGAACACAAAGGTAAATCTGATTGAATTTGTATTCTCTGCAGTAATTACAGCATGGTTTATTTATTTAATTATTTATTTTATTATTGTTGTAACACTGCCTAAGACGTACAGTTAGGGAATTTTTAATTTACTGGTTACTAGTGTTTTGACAGTTTTTGTGTAGAGAAACTGTCATAACACTAGGTGAATCCAAACTAAAGCGCTAAATTAATAACTCCCTGCCTGTACAAGCTCAATTACAAAGCAGGATCAGCGTGAAACAAGGTAGAGAAATTTCAGTTACTAAAAAAAATTGTATTACAAAAAATACATGTTGACAAAATAATTCACATAAAAGAATAAAAATAAAATATTGTTACTAACAATAAAAATAAGGCCAAAATAAAAGAGAAACAGAAAGGACTTTTAGGGATAGCGGGTAAGGTAAAATAAAATTAAAATGTCATGAACAAATTGATATTATTAAGGCTTGACTTATACTGAGAAGTTCGGCTTAGGTTGGAAAAAGTCTGCAATTAGCATTTGGCAAAACTTTGATTGGAAAAAGTTGGACATAACTAGCATGTTTATCTTTGGCCAACTTTAGCAATTTTTTTGTTGACCAACTACGACCTTAAGTAACTTAAGTTGGCAAAAGATAAACATAAATTATCTTGAACTTTGGCCAAATGCAAATTGCAAACTTTTCACAACTTAAAGGTGTAGTTCAGCAAAATGACAAGTAGGGCTTAATTGATCACACAAAAAAATTACTTTAAATGGCTATCTTCATTTTTCTCTATTAAGCTTTGTTATTAAAATATGAGCACGTTTGTACTATAAGTCTGGTCAAAACAATTGCTAGCCTGCTCAGGGGTGGCAACTTTCAAAACCAAACGGTACTGCGATCTTAACAGACCCGTAGCAAAAAATGGCATTTTTGAACATACCCATTCAATTGTTGCAGCGAACGTCATGCTTCCGTCAACTTGGCAGCCATATTTACTTTGTAGATTGACCTCCGCGTTGTGTTTTGGAGTTTTCACAGTTTATTATTTTGGATTTTGGAGTTTACTTCAGTTAAAAAGCTAAGTAAATCATTAGTTTTAATAGAGCTTTACCTGAGAGAGGTAAGGCTTTAAGGGTCTTTTAATAAATAATTATGGTGTCGTTTTTCGATTAAAAAAGATGGACTTTTTCAGTGTTTACACACTTTTTATAATTCTAATGAATATTATTTTAAAACTAAAGGCAGGCTTATTCCTAACTTTATAATGCATAAACACATTTTTAAGGCATAACTTGATCATTAACTTTAATCTCGATTACTCTGCTCTTACAAGGAAGCCTATTTTCTAACTTTGATCAATGTCAGAAAAATTCAGATGTATAAAGGATTTATTGCAAACATTTTGTTTTATGGCCTTCTTAAAAATGTTTGTCAGGAATTTTTATCCAAATGATCAGGAAAAGTCAGGGATTTTTTTTCCTAAAAAGTATGCACTTTTATTTATTTAATTGGTAAAATCTATAGCAAACTCCTCTTAAACAGTTTTTGTTGTATCTGTTATTATCTTACAATAATTCGTTTTTTTAGATTAGTACCTACCAAGTAGAAGATGGACTCAGCCCAACCCAACCCACTTAAAAGACTAAGTTATAACAAGACTTTTAAGCCAGTATCCCAAGAAACAGGTAAAAACTTATTTTATTGCAATGTAAAATTTATTCGCAGTTACCTAATTCCAAAAGTGATCTGAAAACTGATTTGTCAAAATTGCTGTTAAGAGAGGTTTTTGTGAAAAAAGATATCAGCTTTTTTTATTAGGTAGGTTACCCATGTATTTTAAGGATTTCTATATAAAACATACTAGTGCCGCAAAAAACTCACATTTCTAAAAACCCTGATGCCTAGTATGTAAAAAAGCTCATATTACAAGATTTTTTTTCATGCTAATTATTTTTTCAAGGATTTCAAATCCCACAGGCGCCCTGCGATTTTTATGAAACCAGTATTTGAACTGAATTTCGACTATATTTTTATCATTAGACCTCGCATTGGACGAAACCATCTTGTAAGCTAAACAATTAAAAATTTATCAATAAGACAATTAAAAAATGTGCATATTTGAGCGAATTATACATGAAATATTTTACATATGACCCACAAAAGGTTTCAGTTTTGTCAAGAGAATTAATTTTTTTCTTAGGGTATCAGATGTACCTCCTCCATTGCCAAGTCTATGCAAAATCCCATGCAAAGCCCATGTAAAACTCAAAACATTAAATTGTATGTAATCTGGTTAATTTTTTTATTTATAAATATGCAGGGTGAATAAACGCAAAAGGAAGAAAAATATAATGGGGGGCAAAACAAAAAAATGGTTTCTCTATCTCTATAATTTTGTTTTTAATAAAAACATTTTGAATTAACTAGCCAGCAACTTTTTCACAAAGAACAAATTGTTTTTAAAATACATGCTGTAGGAGTTGGCTAGACTTTAATTTCACTTTTTTTTGGAAAGCATTTTCGCGAACTGGCAACTTTCTACATGAAATGTTGTTATTATATTATTTTTAAAAACAATCAAATGCGAAAACAAATCCCTAGTTTTCGCCAACAAAGACCAATTTCTGGCCCAAATGCCTTCAAGAGTAATGACAGGTATATATAAGGTACAGATTACTCCCGTGTAACTAACCTGTGGATCCTTGAAAAATATCTCTTTTAAGATTGATGTTTGGTTACTTCTTTAAAACGAATATAAATTTCCTTTACTTAATATTTCTTGTACTTTTACTTTTAGCAAACAAACTTAAAGTCAAAAACAAGCACACAAAGGCGAGACGCTCCAAGCTTGATGTGGCCCAGCTCTAAATGGACAAGGCTCTTTAAGGAAGTCAAGGACAGTTGATCGTCAAACTAAACTAACAGTTGGGTGTTTTGTCAAGTGCAGACCTGGCCCCAAATTTAGGGAGGTAATCAGATTTTTGGCGAAGGCAAAAATTTTTGAGAATATTGCATTAAGAATGACATTTTCGACACAAAGTCGTAAAAATGCATGGTGTTATAACGCCACAGGCGAAAATTATTTTCAATTTTGGCAGAGAATTCTTGATTTTTTAAATGTTTTTGTGAAAAATGTAAGTCCAGGGGGGGCAATTATCCCCACTCCGCAACCCGCGCTTGTGTTTTTCAACTGACGACAAAGGTAGTGCAATCAATATTATTTGGTTTGTGATAAACTTACTTTTGTTATTTTTAGGAAATATAAGGAGTCCTCAAGCCCTACATGAGTATATTTGAGACCAATCATTCATAGAGGCCATACAACATCAAGGATTAACGGTGACAGGAAGAGAAAGTCTCCTTAGTCCTTTTTTAACACATGTCTTAAAAGTCACTATGTAATATTAATATTATCATAAATAATATCCCGAGACATAGCAAATTTACGATAAACGCGAATGTGCTCGATTGCTGAGGTAAAAATTATGATAATTTGCTGCACGAGGCATATTCTGCGGACTATTTCCTGAAATTCCTAATCTTTACAACTTGCGTTTCACTGAGGTGTTTTGTTCAGTCCTCATAAACAATACTCTACCTGATAGTAATAGGCAAAATATGTGTTAAAATGGCATTTTTAGTGCAAATTATCGCTGTAATTCGTTTGCTATTGGTCCAAATCTTCAAGCCCCCATCGATTTTATTGGTCAACGTTTTCAGAGATATTTTCTAAGGGGAATATTCTACTTTATTTTTCTGTTTTAAGTAGTTGACAGGAATAAGTCTAAATAAAAAAAAAATAATATTTTAACTTAATAAATGCTGCAGATTTGAAATTTGTGCTAGGATGACCGATTGGGTCTTGGTTAAGTTGTTTTTATTTTGTTTCAGGTTACTGCAAAGGCCAGAGCAACCTTTTTGTGGACTGTGCGAACAAGTCTACAATTGGATAAATTTTCACATGACTTGACAAGATATAATTAGTTAATAAATATAAGAAAAAGTTTGACTTTTTATGATTATATTTGTAATAAGAACATTTGGTTTAATATAGTAATTAAATCTAGTTGTTTACAAGGGGGGTTTCAATGTGGTTTTACTTGAAATATTTAAGTTTATTTAAAAACCCACCAAAATAAAATGCATCCATTTAAAATAAGGATAATTTTATTATAGTTCAACCTAACTAAAAGAAAGATATTTTTACCAGCGCATTCACCATGATCTATAGAAAAGAAGTACAGTGAACAACAGGCTCTTCGTAACTGCAATTAAAATATAATAAAGAGGAATGGCTTTTAAAGACTAATTATTTTCAAATTCTAAGGTATATTTTTAGAGAAAGATTGTTTTATTCAGTTTTTTAATCCTTCACGTGTTGTTTCTTTTAATAAGATTGAAAAATAATACACTTTTTGGTTTGGAAAAGAAAATAGAAATATAATATGCTATTGTATCAGTAAAAAACACCGTTTATGTTTAAATCAAATAAGTAAATAAGCAGACAGACCCTTGGTCACATGCAAACGAAGTCCGAATACCTTTTAAATTATTCTTAATTTTATTTACGTTCCAATGTAAACAGTGTAATTCGGAAATAAGCCAACCAACTATTTTTTTTTAGCTTGTTGTTGGTCCTGTTGCGCAGGCTTAACCCAATTTTTTTTTAACCCTTCTATTTCTTTGGGAGACACAGACATCATCAAAAAATTTTGCATCCATAAGTATCCTTAACTACCTACAAACTTTCATATCCTCATAAGGTTTTTTGTACCCTTAAAACTTTTTGTCATATATGACATTCTAAATCGAAAAAAAATCAAAACATTTTAATATCTGGCTGTGCTTTTTTGATTGCCAACAACATTTAGTAAGCAAATAAAAGGTTCTAGGTTTTGACATTTGAAATGTCATAAACTGTCAGCGTCGGCGAGAAATACGGTGACCGGACTATACTATAGATTTATAGTGATAGTGCCAAATGTTTTTCTGTCATGCATTGGCAACAAAAAAAAAACATAAGATGTACCAAGTGCTCAAATTCTTAATATGCCATAAATGCAAGTGTGCAATTCACCTATATAAACAAGAAATTTAGATTAAAATTTTACTATGGTACAAACATGCTCATATTTTAATACCAAATAAGCCATTTGACATAATTTTTTTTGTATGATCAATTAAGCCCTACTTGATATTTGGCTGAACTGCACCTTTAAGCCAAACTTCTCAGTATAAATCAGGAGAAAAAATTCGAGTAAAAATTGCTCACTTTTGCCATAACTACGGTGTAATCTCCAAAAATACATGTTCTGCAACTACTCACAAATCCAGCCTCAAAATAATTGACTGCATTTAGGGCCAAATTTATAGTCCGACGTCGAAGGAGTCTCTTTGACGAAGGTGTCTTTCAAGGCGTCGTCGTTTCATTTCTTATTTATAGTTCCTTCCTTCGGCAAGGAATATTTCAAGGTAGGGTTGCACCGGCAACGTCGCAAAACGTGAGATGGTGCAATTTAACTATTGATAACTTCATTGTTATTGTTTTTGGGATTATAATTTTGTTATTTTTAAAATGTTTCAATTCTTTTTGACAAAAAAAATAAATGAAAATAAAATTCAACAAGAGGGCACTCTAAAGGCGAATTCAGAGTTCCGTAAGGTAAGCGGTATGAGGTATGCGGTAAGACGCAAGAAAAATAAACAATAGCAAATGCATGTTGCTCTTCTTGCGGCTTACGGAACACTGTGAACAGCAACATGCGTTTACTATAGTTTATTTTCCTTGCTGTCTTACCTCATACCTCTTACCTTATGGAACTCTGAATCCGCCTTAAGATCCTATACTAGCCAGAAAAAGGTTTTCCTCGCTGATCTGATTCAAAGATATAAGAATACATTGCGGTTAAGTTAAAACAAAGAAATGTATGTAAGAACTATGAATCCCACATTATAAAAGATACTTATATTACCTAGTTACCTACTTGAATACTTCCAGTGCCATAATGCCATAGAGGGTACATAGCAAGGCCAATATTGGGGACACTGGAAGACCCCGGTTGTTTTGGTGAATAAATTTAGCTTCGATCATGGTTAGTATAATGTGCAGTGTCGTGTTTTTTAAAAATCTATATCTGGGCAAAAACTCCTTTTCTCTAAATATGAGGACGTTCATTATAGTAAATTGTATAAAACGGGCTGTATGTTTAGGTAGCTTTTGGTGCCCATGCGGGGACATTTTAATGGTCTCTCTGTGTGGGCCCTTGGTAGAAATAAGTAGATATTATAATAATTGGGAAATAGAAAAACCCTCGCTGATTTTAAACAAGTGTTTTATTTAAAGGGACTTTGCATGTCCCGTATGTATCTTTTTGTTTAGTATTGCTATAAGCTTAGAATGCACCTTTTTTGATCATTTTAGTAAATATGTATTTTTTATCTAAACTGCTTTCTTAAAAAAAACTTTTTTATTACCTTTTTTTGTAATTTTTTTCTATTTCTATCAAAACAATTGTTGGACTGAAATAGTTCAAAATTTTAGCTTCTTGTTGGAAATTAAAAATAAATAAATATTTAAAACGACAATTATGACTTTTGCAATTCCGGCTTAATAAGCTCTATTAGATTACCTTACGATTTTTTGTGAGCCAGTAATATAAATATCCATCGTAAAAATTTTGAAACATATACTATTTTTGAAAGCAAAAATCGGATTAATTTTTGACATAAAAATTATATTCATATAAACAAGAAATTTAGATTAAAATTTTACTATAGGGAAAAAATGCATCAATTAATTCTACGAAAAATAATTTTTTTTTATACGGTACTCTTAAAGCGCTTTTAAACAAAGGACGATTTGAAAATGCTTGTCCTAAGCATATCATTAGAACAATTTTAAATACTAAATCAATTTTATTTTAAACCGGAAAAAAAATTGTTAACTTAGTTGTTTTATTTGCGTTTAAAAAAAATGTAATACAAAGATTTTTTAATATAACAATATATATATATATATATATATATATATATGTTTTAATTTGTGAGAAACTGTAAGGTCAGCTGTTAGAAAACGATTTTAATGAAGGGGAAAGCGACTTTATTTAAAACCGTTCTTATATAAAAACGGTTTTAGGCGCGTATAAACGTAGTAAATTAAATACCGTCTCCTTTGTATTTTTTTCGTACAAATAGATGTTGTAATCGGTCGTTGATTTTTTTTTTAATTTAAGAAAATTATCAAAAATTATTGCTGAAAAATTCATTGTTGCAAAATCCATTATTTGTTTTTTTGCATTTCTGAGCATGATTTTTTTATCCCACCAATAATTATATGCCAAAATAAAAAAATGAGCAACGTCAAAAAATACTACGAGAATTTTCCTGAGTAGAATTTTTGATTGAAAAAAAAGTGATTTGGACCGAAAAAAAAAATCATATCGTAAAAAATGTTTAACTTTTTTACCTAAAAAAAAAGGTTAGGCATTAAGGACATAGAGGGGTATATTTTGGCTAAGTTTTGTGAAAATACAGTAATGTTTGGGAACATTAAAAATAAGAAACGAAAAAATTAAAATATTACGATTTTTCGCATTTTTCTCGAAAATTTTGAGGTTATATGAAAAAGTGACATTTAAAAAAGTTGTATATCTTTGCACCGTCTACAATTTTTGTATTAAAGTTTTTACTCTATAACGTTCAGTTTTGCCGGAAATTACGATAATAACCATTTTTCTCCCCCTTTCCCCCCACCAAATCCACCCCGTAAGAGTTCTAATCACGCATTTTTTTTTTAAAAACGTTTATCAGAAGCCTCTTTACCATTTCCACTCAAAAACTGCTGTTAAAATTTTTTTTGTCTTTTTATTTTAATTTGGTTGGACTATGAGGCAGTCGCAGCAGCATTTGCTGATGATGCGGACTTCTACTTTAGGGCAGGCACTTGGGAACAGTTAAAAAATAAAGTGGAAAGCAATTTTATAAATCATATAAAATGGTTCAATAATAATTTGCTAAGTAGTAACTTCCAGAAAACAATATTTACACCGTTTTACAGTAACAATTTACCACAATACACTTCTTTAAATATCAATACTCATTTAACATCTATTGAAATAAAAAGTTGCAATAAAATTAAATACCTTGGAGTGATTATGGATATATAGATTATGAATCGGAAATGCTTGATGTTGTCTTTAAAAAAAATAGCCACAAAAATTTTTCTTAACAAAATCGACATCGAAATATTTGAGCATCCGTATAATACTAGAAATAGAACCAATCAAAATTCTGTAAAACCAAGGGTGAAAAAAGCCATTGGTCAGCGGTGCTTTTTGTATCTTTCATCGGCTGTGTACCAAAAAATATCTGGTTTTGTTATGCTCATGCCAACATTGTTTTCTTTTAAAAATAAACTAAAAACTTTTATGAAATATGAAATTAGCAGACATGAAATAAATAGCTTAATTGATATAAAAAATAATTAATAGACAATATAGGTAACTATCTTTCTTTCAGTATTTTCGTCTGTATTTTCTTTACTTTTCTGAAAAATCTGTATTAAAAAAAATTCACACTAATTACTATTTTTATTAGAGAGGTTTTGTTTTCTGTAAGTAAAAATTGTGAAAAAAAACAACTCAAAAATTATGGGTAGGTTACGCTCTTTAGATTTTTTTGTTGTTGTTTTTGTAAAGTCTAGATTCAACTTATTTTCCAAATTTGAGTTCCTTTTTGTAAATAATAGTAGTTTATTTTATAAGGAGGCAAAGTAGAACTTTGTCTGCGAGGTATCACGTAGACAGCTGAGCTGAAAGCGAGGTGGATGGTCAGTTTTTTACCGCTGAATAAAATACCTAATTTTTTTTCGAAAGGTTACAATTTTCTAATAACTGCTTTATTATATATAGGAATTTGTGTGCAAAATTCCACATACAATGAGCTTTTTTGACAGGTCACACTCGTATTTTTCGGAAATTTTTGGCGCAGGGCCTTTTTGCCATTTTTGATGTTGATCCCATACATAAACGTAGCGAACATAGCGAACTCTACATCATAGAAGGGGTTGGTTATGAAATCTCAAATGAATGAAGCTCAAACTTTCTTTGGGGCATAGGCATGGTAGATGCACGCATTAGTATTTTTTAGGGACGTATTAGGTATATAGCCGTAAAGAGTAGCAACATCGATAGAAGTCTGTTTCGTCACACTTCACTCTAATATTAGAAAGTATTGTTATTTTAAATCTAAAACTGCATATTCGTAGCAGTCTTGATTAAAAAGTTATGAATTTACATCAACACACTCACCAAACCTAAATTTATAAAACTGCTAAAAAATTTAAAAAGCTTTGGTCATGAATTTTCAAATATATTAGCTCCCTTTTACCCCTTAACTATCCCCACCAACCTATGTTCTAAAAAAACTAGAAAATATTTACTTTAAGTTATATCAGAAAATTACATATTCATAGCGACCGGCTTTGTTTCAAAAGTTATGAATTTACAAATATATCAACACTCTCTCACCCCTTCCACTATACCCCACAAAATCCCAAAGTTAGAAAACAATATAAATCTCAAACTGCATAATCGTAGCAGCTTTGGTTTACAAGTTAAGAATTTTGAGTTCAATCAAGCCACACCCCCCCGAAAGATATTCGAGTTTTGATATGCTTATAATTTCGAACCAATTTCGAACTACTTTTAAAAATTTTGAACCACACTCCTTCCTGGTTTTTTTATATTCAAAATGAGAGCTTCAGCCGGACGTCAAACTACCTACACCCCCCTCATTTAAAGCGTAGAGAAAAATGAAAAGCAACTATCCCAAAATTAAGAAATAATTTCGAACTCCTAATATCACTAAAAAAAAATTGAAAAATCCACTAGTAACCCTTTTTTTTTAAATATGGGGGGAGGTGCAGGTTAACGTCAAGCCACACTCCCCTCCAAAAAAGTTCGAACTCTGATATGCTTATAATTTTGAACTAATTTTGTACAACTTGAAAAAAATTTTAACCACCGTAATTTCTCAAATTTTTTATATTTATTCAAAATCCAGTCAGTTTAGAAAGCATAGAAATATACTATAAATCACGTAAGAAAAAGTATTTTTATCTTTGGTTTAAAAAAAAATATAATTTATTTATTTTTTTCAGTGCCAAACGTAATTTTTTAAACTAAACGTAGGAAAGATTTTTTATGTAGAAAGAAAATACTAATCAAACAAAAAAAGATTTTGATGTTTTTACAAGGCGAGTTTAAATGGCCGTCAATTACTTGTCAAAGTGAACTTAAGTGGCAAATAGTTTAAAGAATAAAAACAAAATTTATTGCAATCGTTGTTTCCTAGACGTCGTTCTAAAAATCACGAAAAAATGGTCCTTCGAGTTTCTTGGATGACATATTTCAATTGTTTTTAGGTGACATATGACAATTTTGTTATTTTTCGTTTAAAGGGGTCAGTTTTAGCTTAAATACCAAGAAAAAAATTTTGAATTAGGACTTACGGATTTCGAAATAAAGCCATTCAAGTTTTAATGTTTACAGTGTTGCCATATTGTGGTGCTCCACTTTATAGGTGGCAATTTTATATTTTTGGTATCCCTTAACATACCCCTACCTATGATGAAAATCTCCTATTGTAGTTATTCTTATAACCAAAATGACAGGTAAAACATAACTTTTTTATCACTTCGGTATATGGTTGCGGAGTTAACTGGGTTTTAAGTTGAGACGGTGCCGGTGTTGAGTCAACAAACTTAGCAGGAATCCACTAATTTTATTTTGATTCTTATCAATATATCTCCCACGCCCACCGTAAAGTTTAACACTAAGTTTGTTAGGTAAAATATTGTATTGTATGTACCTATCCCAAAGAATATCGCCGGATATTTCGGCGGCAGAGAAAGTAACTTTGTTCACCTCTTATTTGTGTTGAAAAAAAGTGGCCGATTACAGCTTACACAGAGACAACATAATAACTTACGGAGACTAACCGAAAGATAGGGCCGCGCAGAAACTACGTTCCTGTACCTTGCCTCGTTCATCTCTTTCTATATGAACATAAAAGAAACACAGAACATATTTCACTGTCGAAATATATTTCACACAATTTTAATTTTGTACCTGCCGGTTTTTGCCTCCCCTTTTGCCTCTTAGTGAGTTATTTTAATCAGTTGCAAAATCACGCGAGTTTATGGGATTAGCTATATAGTGAATTAACAACTTAAAGTATAAAATGCCATTCAAATCAGGCTGGATCACTACCATTAAAGCTAGAGAGCATGGGATTATTTTAAGAGTGCCGAAAATTGGGGTTCAGATTTTTGCGAACCAAATCCCTGAAGAAAATATTGTGATGATTTATACAGAGTTAAGAAAGAAGATAATAGGTTAAAATAAAACAAAAAAAAAAGAGATGTAGGTCGAAACATTTATGAAATCTGTTAGACTTTTATGCTGGGATTTGTTCCCAAATAATAAAAGAAAATAACATAATAAAATGTTGTTACCTTTAATATTTGATAATATTCCTCAACATAGTTATAACCCCCTCCCCTATTTTATGTTTTTAAAGGGCCTAAAAAACTTTTTGAAAGCTAAAGAAAGATTTTTAGCTACATGGAATAGTAAAAAGTTGCAGAATGCATTGCGTTTTAAACTAAAAAGTGTAGAAAAACGGCGTCTTTTAAGTTTTTTTTATACAATGGTTTTTTCATATCTTTTTATTATTAAAAGTAAGTATCTGTAAAAAATTAACCAAAAGAATATAAGTATTTTATTATGCGTCTGGCTGTGTAAGTAGTTCGTTCTTGTAGCCACCGGCTGCGCTCGTGTCGCCGTCAAACAATGTTCCCCAAGTATAAGTATCGGTTAAGGCGGGTTTACCCAACTTTTCATATTTATAATTTATAACCTAAGCACAATTTTATTCATAGTCATAATATTAAATACATTATTCTTAATAGAAGTGTTTACCCAAGTTTTCATAGTTATAATTCACAATTCATAAACACAGTGAATAATTTAAAAGTTGGTTAATTTTAACTTTATGCACTATCAATATGAAAAAAGCAAAGAAAACATTTTGGTTGGTTGATTTCAAAATGGAATTGATTGATTTTAGCTGATATTAGAAAACATAAATTTAGCAAGAAGGAAGAATAGCTAACCTGTTGAGGTTAGGTAAGGAAAAATATTTTTTTTGTTCTTCTTTTTTGTTAATTTGTTATGTCAATTTTCAAAATTTATCCTAATGCACTATGCTTATAAACTCTTGGATAAACAGGTGCTGTTAAATTATGTATTAACACTAAAATTGTGCTTATACACTATGAATTAAAGTTATGAATTATCAATATGAAAAGTTGGGTAAACCTGCCATTATTCTCGCGTAGCTATTACTTTCTCTATGATCTTACAGCCCTTTGAAAAAAAAATATTAAAAGAAAACAAAGCCGATTTCAAAGGGAATAGAGGGGCGGTGTAGTATAGGTGTCGAGTTGGATCGGTGTATAAAAAAAACTTATTTTTATTTAAAAGAAAAAAATTATGTCTTTAACTGCCCAAAATTTCTCTATAAAATTACTATTTTTTTACTGTTACTGTTTGTTGACAACAATGCCTCTACACTAAAGCAAACCTTTAATAAAATCATTGATGTCATAGTGCCGCGGCCGCAGGCAAATTTTTTTGCAGTTTAAACAAAAAAATCTTCCAAAATTTAAATTTTTTTCGCGTTTTTTATGAAATATAAAAAAAAGCGTTGGGATTGTCTTAATTGTTAGCAAAATCATTTTATAAATGCGTCGCAGGCCAAAATTTAAGAAAAAATATACTATAGATGCAATTTTTTACACATCTTAAATGCCGTTGTCAAAAATTGCGTGAAATTAAACTAAATGTATGAGCAGAAAATTTCCAAAAAATTTAACTATTATATATATATCACAAATCCACGACGTTAATTATACCGCAGCAGACAAATTTTTTTGAAACTACAAAAGGACAACTCCCCACCTCGACCCCCTAGCTAACAGCAAAAGTCGCGGCCCGGACCGGAAACGGAGAAACAACTGCCCGGAAAAGTTAAAAAAGTTTGGAACATAAATATGTAAAGTAAAACTTTCCGCGTACAAAATATGGTACAAAAATGTCTTTCTAATAACTGAGAAATAATGTAAAAATCAGGGTTGGCCCTGGGTAAGGCCAAAGGCGAAAATTCTACTGCGCATGACTCATGCAGTCTGCTCGCGCCCAGATTTGAGACCAGCGTTGAGAGCCCAAAAAAGAATTGAACTTAAACTAACATGTGCGAACTTACGGCTTGCCCGAACTCCTAATAAGCTGGAAAGGTATTAAGATTAGTAAAAGTACAGAACCCAAAGGCACCATTTATTTTATTATTAATCCTTACCCACTAAAACCAATAAAAATGAACTGAATCCCACCCGGTGATATTTTAATATATTTAAAAAAATTTCCCTCGCCGAATCTGTCCATCTCCTTGACTGAAACGACAGACAAACAGGTACTCAGAGACACCCTCGAAATAAAATTGTGGTTTTGCATTAAAAAAATCCTTTTAGCAGCGAACATAAGTAGACTGAACAAATTTAAAAATTTGATATTTTAACATACACTTATTTTATATTTCCAGCGCCTTGGCGACCTCGGTTGTATGTCAAGGACAAAATCACGAATAATAATTTAAAATTTTGAGTCGTTCCTACGATAAGGAACTGCTCTCGAATCCTAATTACGTGTGCAAAATAAGGATAAATATATTTTGGATGAATTTGCGAACTAGTAATGAACATTGGAAAATGCGCTAGCGCGATGACGTTGGAAAACCAGCTGAGTTTTCCGATTTAATCAATGATCGCAACGAGAAGCGTAAGTAACAGTCGTTTTTGTCTCGGCGATATTTTCCGACTATACGACTACAGGGTTTGTACAGAAAAACCTTCATTGAATTTCCTGACTTTTGTCGGTTTCCTCAGACGTATTCAACAGTTCTTCTTTCAAGGAATAAGGCGTTCTTAAAATCAAGTATCAGTCTTCGTTCGCGCAAAGTCGCCTTCTGCCAAGATTACGAAATCGGCATTCGGCAGGGAAACCTCAAGTCTCCCTTCAAGGGAGTACTATGAATAACATATAACTATGAGATAATATAACGACCCTGCCCTTGCTTTTCCCGAGAAAAATGCATACCGATAATAACTCTCCCAATCAAGTTAGCCTGGAAATTATCCAGAGGCGAAGAGCATAGAGAAAACAATCGAAGGGTCTACCGGGCAGGCGCGTCGATTGCGTCAGTAGTGAAAGCAACTGACAACCATCTGACAGCGAAAATTTAGGTTGTGTGTATAATATTTTTGTTTGCTTTTGGAAAATATATTAATAGAGTGGACAGTACCGTAAAAAAAATTCAAAAATGTAGTCTTGTATTTCCCGTAATTCGGCATCAATAGAAAATAGTATTCCTCCAGATTTATGGTCAAGCCATGATGGTAATTTAAGGCTTAAATATTTTAGCATAATTTAAAGGGTAAAGTTTTTGATTAGGCAATTTTTACTATGTTTTTCACATTTTTATGTCAAGATTTTGCTCACATTTTAAAGCTTTCTTACCAACTTTCAACTTTTAGAATAAAACACTCAAATTTTTCAAGTTTTTACTGTTTTTTTAGCGTTCAAAAAAAGTACTGCCAAAAAACATATTTTCTCTGTTAAAAATAAAAATATTTAGAGAGAGGTTGTTGAAGAGAGACAGCAGGCTATAAAATAGTAGTTTTAACAACTAGTGGCTAAAATAGTGCTTTTTTTTACAAGCGTTGGTTTAACTAACGAGCGCAACGAGGTATTTAATACCTTTTTCAAAAAATCCAAGAAAAACAGGAAAATACTTTTTTTTAATACCTTCATCAAAAACATGATTTTAGTAACTGTCTGCAGATAATTAAAGCATGGCTTTTTTGGTTACCGATGCAAAAAAACTTTTTTTTTGATCGGGAGTGCAAAAAAAGATTTCGGTGGTGAAAACTGGCGGAAATGGTTAATTTTTAGGCAAGAATAATTATATTTTTTCAATATTACTATTTTCCGCTATTTCTCTTTAATTTTGGGTAAAAAACGGATCAAAATCTTTTTTTGCACCCGTGATCAAAAGCAAAGTTTTTTGCATCGGTAGGTAACCAAAAAAGCCATGCTTTAGTTATCTGCAGACAGTTATTAAAATCATGTTTTTGATGAAGGTTAAAAAAAAATTCTGTTATGTCATTTGTCTGTTATCTTGAGTGGTGTCGTGCATATAATTTGCCATTTTTATACAAAAAGCCGCAAAAATTGTCATTTTTCAAAGCATAGTGTGTGAGATATAAGGTGGTATTATTTTTTTTTCAATAAAAGTTTTTTGCAGTCTTTAAATTGACCAAAAAACGTGTCCTACCAAAAGTGTATTTAAGCACATCTAAAAATCATTTAACAGGTATTTAACTAAATTATTTTAAGGGTCATCATGGCTTTACCAATAAACATGGATAAAACAAGATTAAAAAACAAAAACCAGTATCCTTGAGGCTTAATTGGTGGGTATAATTATAGATTTTAGATCAATCTATAGCTTTCTCCAAATAAAATCTACTTGCTAGGTATTATTGTACTTTATTTTTCAAATTTTTGCATAAAAGTTTGGAATACAAGTGCTCTTGTAGGTATTCCGTGCCTTGGACATTATGAGTGTGGGATTTTGTGGGTTAAGAGCCAATTAATGCGTTGTTTATTTTAGGAGGGGAGGTCTAACATTCAAAAAGAGGCCATGTGCTTCACGTATTTATTTAAATAACGAACGGACTACTAATCACAGAAAATAACGCCACGAAATTTTAAAACACGAAAACACCACAATAACAAACAAAATGGCGAAACCACACCTTGTCAAAAATGTAAACTTTTTGACGATGCCGAATTGTGCAAGAATTCCCGGAGCAAAAAATGTTGGTTTTGTTTTTTTTTTAATTTTTCTACTAGTTTCTTCATCAAATTGGATAAATTTTATTTTTAAACGACTCCAATTTGTTTAAAAAGCTTTAAAATAGAAATAATATTGTAGTTAAAATACATTTAAAGTAACATAAGATACTTTCAATAAATTTTTCAGAATATATCGGGCAACGTTGATATTTTTTGTATTATCTGGCATGGCTTTGTTAGTGCATGCGCAGTAGATTTTTCGCCTTTGGCCTGGCCCAATTTTGATTTTCTGCCTTGTTTTTCAAAGTTATTTTCGTTACATATTTTGCGACACTTGGGTCATTATAGTCAGTGGCGCACCTAGAAATTGGCTTCGGGGAGGGGGAGGGGTTAAGGTAAAAAAAAACTTAATTTGAAGTAAATATGTGACCATAATTGATACAAGATACAACAAGATACAGGTGCTTACAAGTGCGGATCTGGGCTCAAATGTAGAGGGGGTGGGGGAGGGGAGGGATGTTAACCAAATTGTTTATTTATCCAAAATTTGATGTCAAAATCAGGATTCAATGCGCTGCAGACCCAATTTTTTGAGAAAATAACATTTAAAATGCAATTTTGATGGGGTTTTGGGAAATTGAGTTATTTATTCACCCTTAATTTGTTTGTAAAGATGCTAAAATGCGCCGCTGGCGAAAATTTTTGTGAAAATCACTCTTAAAAAGCCATTTTTGACACCAAATCGCAGTAAAAATGTTTTGATAAAATTACATTAAAAAGGCCATTTTGATGGTGATCCAAATTGAAAATTTTTGCAATTTATGATTTTTTAAAGATTTTTGTAAAAGTTAAAGTCTAGTCTCTTGTATTTTCTGCTGTTATTTGATTGTGCCAATTGTATATAACCAGGCTTCTCGGGGGGAGGGGGGGGGGGGGTTAACCCAAAACCCCCTCCCCCTCGGTGGGGCACTGTTATATGAATACGGTCGCTTGACAATTTGTGAAAAATTCGAGTCATTTTTTGTAAGAAAAAACGACAGCGAAATTTCTCCTGGCAAGTATTTTTTAATTTCTTCATTATTTTATAAGAAAAACAACTTATCCTTATTATATGTGCATTGTTTTTAATTTTCTTCCTGACTTTCTTGACTTATCGGTTTTCCAGTTCGATACGAACCCTGTACTAATAACAGTATGGCGAGGCCAGAAACTAGCGGCTAGCGGCTAAAATTGTATTTTTTCTTTTCAACCCTTGGTTTAACCAACAATCGCGGCCTGTAAAAGGCTCACTTTAGCCCCTCATTTTTTGTTTTAGTGGGTTAGGTTTAATAAAATAATATTTTACGAGTAAATAGGGGTTTTTATGCTAGATCAAATTTTAAAATTGTAAATAACAGCCTGAGGCATTAGCCGAGGGATATTACACGCGGAAAGCTGTTTTTGACCCAGGTACATACAACTTTTTATGCACGATCGGCATGTTTTCATTTTAATATTTAAAAAATAATAATCTATAGTTTTGTAATAACATTGGGGCAATTCCATGAACAATACATTTTTTTCGTCATTTTAAAGTAAGACATTTCTGAAAATATTTGTACTTTTTTTGTAGTACATTGTTTATATCACATAATAAAACTAAAATGTTTTTACTTCCTAATCTAGTAGTCCAGGAAAATAGTAACAACAAAATAAGTTTTGTTTCTACAGAATGAAATTCCAAAAAATCGGTTTGGTTTATCAAGGTGGCTATGGATAAAAAGCTGAGCAATGCTGTCAACGCTGTCAGTTTTGTTTGCGCGTCTATTTTGGTGATACAATTATTGTCCTTTTATTCTTTCCAAGTGGATATATTTTGTAATAAAAAGTGTTTTATATATATATATATATATCTAAATATTATGTTCCGTTGGTAAACAAAATATATAATAAATGAAAATATGGAAATACGTGAAGCAAAAAAGTTTTCACAATATATTAAAAATTTTGTATTAACGCATTTTAATGTTTTAACCGTTTCTTTTTGGAAGCTTCTAGTTTTGTTGTTGTTTTTTTTTTAATTGGATTTAGTCCCGTTAGTAAACAAAAATAATATTTTAGGATGGGAAAAAATAGCCTAGAGCACAAACAAAAAATTAAAGCCTGTGTGTCTAATTACAGAAGAGAAATATATGAAAGTGACAATTTAAAACAAAAATATTTAAAAAATTGTGCAAAAAATCATAAAAAATACATGGAAAAATGGAAAGATTTCGTCAAAGGTAATATTAATAAATAAATAAAAATAAATAGAAATAAAAAAAAATAAATAAACATAGATAAATAAAAAATAATAAATAAAAGTAAAAATAAATAAAAATGTTAATATTTTAACCGTTTATTTTTTGAAGTTTCTGTTTCGTTCGTTACTAAAAAGAAAGAAAATAAAACAATTTATTTCTCATTCTGTTATTTAAAGATAATATTGCCTTGAAAATGGAACTAAAAATTAAAGAAAATAAAAGAAAGAGGGAATATAGAGAGATAGAGAGATAACAGACTTTACAAGAGCTAGAAAAGCTATAAGAGCGGCAAATAAATCACTTCCTTTGGATAAAAATAAGGAAGTGACTGTTTTAACAGAGATACAAGAAAAGTTTTAAAATTCAAAATATCTCCCTTTTTACATTTGTTTACCGTCACTTTTTCGAGCCCCGTAGGCACTATTACCCTAATCAGACTGGGTCATCAACTACTTTCAAACCCCAGACCAGGTCTTTTGTCCTTCAGTAGTCTACCGACTTAGGGAGTGTGTAACTAGGTTCGCCTTCACGTGATATCTGATCCCATCCGGCCTGGTTACCGGCGTGAATGGAGGGGTAGGACCTAAGCTACCTTTTACATTTTTTTCCCTGCGTTCCCCCCCAAACCCTGCTCACCAGACCGGGCTGATGCAAGTTTCCATTATTTCAGATCCGTTAATTAACACCACCTTTTAATTAAAAGACACAGAGAATCTGAAAAAATGAAATTTTTGAACTGTTTTTAATGATTTAAAATATTTTCCTATAAATTGATGTTATTTCTTTTATGAAATGAAGTAAATTTTTAAATTGTTTTTTTTAAATTACAATACATCTTGTTGGAAAAAAATGTCCCGTTAGTAAACGTAAAATAACACCAGAAACTTATAAAACTAAAAACTAAAGGTGAGTAATATGCTTAGATATCTTTTGGGTGAAACCTTTACCGTCTTATTTTTTTTTACTTTTTTTATAGGGTATTTAAATTTACATTTTTTAAAAAAATGTCTGAAGTTTTTTTTGTCCCGTTAGTAAATGCATTTTTTTGTACAATTTTCGTGAAACTAATAAAAATTTAACTAATATTTTTTGGAAAAATTATTATTGTATTAACGACAAAAGATATAAATATTTTTAGAAAACATCTCATTTTTCTTTCTGTTTGTCCCGTTACGAATCATGGAGTCGCCAATTGTTCAAAAATACTTCAACATATAAACTTGACAAGTCACTTAAAACAACATCAAGCGATTGCATGGGACAACTAGTCATTTTAGAACTTTATGGCCCGCGGGCATAAAAGACGCCCTAGTGCGTTAAAGAACTACTTTACGCTTGAAAATGCGGGCGTTAAAATGCACTTTTGCACTCGGTTTTGTATAAAATATATTTTGGGCAGTTAAACATAACGCGCCGTCATCTGTCGAATAGAATTCATTTATCTTATGATAGCGAGTTTTATTTCTTTTTTTGTAATATTGATGGTAAGACAAATAACAAAATGTTTTCGTAAATTTTTAAAAACAATTCAAATAACATATCAAAATTAAAGTTAGAAATAAGCTTAAAGACCGTGTCGAGATTTTCGTTCTGCATTTCATTTAACTCGCCTCTTTTTGCTTAGTGCCCAGCCGCATAAAGAGGCATAAGCACAGAAAATGTTATTTTAGGTGGCCCAAAAAGTCCCTAATACTTTTTTTATTAATTTTATTAAACCCAACCAACAACACTTGGAAAATTCACCGAATCTTTGCTATCCCGGCTATAAAAAAGCATGCTGTCTTATTTAAATTATTTCAATCGAAAAAAATCAAATGTAAAAAGGTGCTTTTCGAAAGACATGTTTTCGACCCAATTTTGGCACGAGTTAACCTTAAAATCTGTCCAAATATTTAATTTTGACATATTTTGAAGTTTATTAAAATAAAAACAAAAACATTTCAAGCATTTTATCTTTGTTCAAAATTTTCTGAAGTGTGGTTTAAAAAAAGGCTGCCACATACAAGCTTGTGTTTGAGAATTGGGTATATTAGTCATTACTCAACACATTTTCAGCAAAAATCTAAAAATCGCACATTGGTGATAAGTACTATATTTACCTATCGCTTTTTAAAATTAAAATGATAGTATAAGGTGAATTTTCGTGGTTTTTTAGTTCAAAAATCTTTAGTCACAATAAAGCAGCAGTACAAAATCGTCGGGTGCTTGAGGAGGTTTTTATATTTAGATATCAAAATGAAATTTAAAAAGGTGACCCACTGTATTTTTGATATGGATGGACTCTTAATTGGTAAGTGAAAAATTATGATTATATTTAATACAAGTTGCATCAAAAGTGGTGTTAAATAGTTTGGTTATGCCTACATATATTTTAGTTATTGTTATTTGGGTGTGTATAGCCTTGTTGTACCATTTTGTGGGTAAAATATCATTATTTGTTTATTATATATTAGAATAAAATTTCGGCTTTTTTAAAATAGGTCATAAAAATTTAAATTAATAAGCCTGTTCAAATTTCCTTAAAAATGATTTTCCGCTAAATGTCATAATTTTTTATTAGTTGTAGTACATGGACTGGCCAAAGTAGGATCAAAAGATTAATCTATATGTTGATTGACAGTTTCTGAGATACGGTGCTGTAAAGGCGTAAAGACGCATCTATTGGCATTTAATTAGAATGCACGTCCCTTGTTTCTTTTTCGTTCTTGGTTAATTACAGCCAGCCAAAATAAATTAATTTGCGTCTCTATTTGTGGGGAACTAAGCGCTTTTTTCAACTTTTATCCAGGGTGGAGACTTTAAATGGAATATTGGTCGTAGCGCGTTAAAAAATTGTTTTTTGGAAAAATTCAAGAATTTTTTTTAGCAGCCAAAATTTTCGGCAAAAAAGTTTTGCGGACAGACCGTCAGAAAAAGGTCTATTCACATAGAACTTTTATTTTTCAAATAAGAAGATCCCGCTTGTAGCATCTTGTTCGAAAGCTTATCGAAAAATAAAAACGCTCGTGTATTTTTTTTTGACATTTATCAATCCATGTGTCAAAATCGTAAAAATGATTCTGTCTTACTTCATGTGGAACATTGCCCCTAGCAGGTTAGAAATTTGTTTTTTCCTTTGAAAAAAAAAATTGTTTAAGTTTCTAAGGATGGGTTCACAAAAATTTAGGGCCGAAAATTTTTATTGCTAAAAATATTAGTTAACGTGTTTTTGGATATATCTGAAAAGAAATTCGCTAGGGGCAATGTTCCATTCAAAGTCTTACACAATTATTCTTTGAGCGTTTTTATTTTTCCATAAGCTTTCCAACAAGGTACCACAAGCGGGTTCCTCTCATTTGAAAAACAAAAGTTGTATGGGAATAGACCCCTTTCAGAGAGTCCGTTTCCAAAAATTTTATTCCGAAAATTTTGATTGCTAAAAATATTAGTTGACATGTTTTCGGATTTTTCTAAATAACACATTTCCAACCCGCTAGGGGCAATATTTTATAAGTCCGACACAATAATTTTTTGAGGATTTTGACACATGGATTGACAAATGTAAAAAAAATACACGAGCATTTTTCTTTTTCAATAAGCTTTCCAACAAGGTGCTACAAGGAGGGTTTTCTCAATAAAAAAAAATCCGGAAATTTTGACTGCTAAAAATCTTAGATGACGTGTTTTTGTATTTTTCTAAAAAATAATTTTTTAACCCACTACGGCCAATATTCTATTTAAGGTTCCACCCTGTATAAAAACGTACATATACGGGTTTTTTGGTACCACAAAAAAAATGCACAATGATCGCTCTGCAAACCTTTTAATTTCGAACAAATAAATTGGAAACGGAAAAGCATTTCTTATAGGAACTATTTTTAAACCTGTTTAAGTTGTTATAAAAAAAAACACTGTTTTTTAAGAATTGTTTTTTAAACAAACGACTGGATATTGCTATTCTTAGATCATATGCATATGTACTTTTAGTTTTACCTAAAATAGTTCCGAATACCTTCGAGGATTATTACACAGAACCTACTTTTAATGAATACATTTTATTTAGAAAGTTGCGCCCCATATATTTTTATTTTACTTACTTATTTAACCAAAGATACTCTTATAACTATATTTTTACAAAAAAATAAGTAACGTTTTTTAATATAGCATAATTATAAACAGGCTGGATTTTTCAAATGGAACGGTGCTTCTAGAGGCTTTAGGGAAGAGGTTTTAAAAAGAGCTAGAAGCAAATCTTTAGTGATTTTTACGGACGTTTAGCACACGATAAAAAAAAATTTGGGGTCCCCAACTGGAGTCCCAGGGCCACCAATTATTTTTTTTTTAATAAGAAGGTACCACTTGTGGCACCTTTTCGGAAAGCTTGTTAAAAATGAAAGAACACCGCACTGGATACATAGGATCCTGGCGATCTACCGATTTCTTTTATTTTAGCAATAGCAACTTTTATGAGACCCTTCCGGGTAAGCCAGAAAATGTCTTCAAACTCTTAACATTTTTTATGTTTAGGTCAGTGGTTTTTAGGAAATCATTTTGTTAAGATAACCCTTTCAGTTGAAATTTTAATATTTAGTTACCTTAAGCTGTTATAATTTGACTTTGGCAAATTAGAAAAAAAGGTTGACGGATTAATTTTCTCGAAGTCAAAATTTTAACAATTCGTCTGGTTCACAAAATAAAGGGTGTTTCTAAAATATTGCAAAACCATTAATCTAAATACAAAAAATGTTAAAGTCGAAGTGCCAGACCCTAAAATATAGGACCTCACAAAAAATGGGCTAACACTTTAAGATTTTCACCATAGGTAGGGGTATGTTTAGGGATACCAAAAATATAAAATTGCCACCTATAAAGTGTAGCACTACAATATGGCAACACTGTAAACATTAAAATTTCAAATGGCTGTATTTAAAAATCCGTAAGTCCTATTTGAAAATTTTTTTCTTGGTATTTAAGCTAAAACTGGTCCCTTTAAACGGAAAATAACAAAATTGTCATATGTCACCTAAAAACATTTTTTCGTGATTTTTAGAACGACGCCTAGGGAACAACGATTGCAATAAATTTTGTTTTTATTATATTATATTATTAAGGCTATTATTATAAACAGAAAAAAATGGAGGTGCCACCTGAGTTCACTTTGATAAGTAATTGAGGGCCATTTTAAACTAGCCTTGTAAAAACATCATAAACGCCACTATCTGCTATACTATAAACGCAAGGACAATAAATCTTTTTTGTTCGATTGGTATTTTCTTTCTAGTGTAAAAAAATACGTTTGGGCACTGAAATATATAAAAAGCACATTTTTTAATGGAAAAAAATATACAAATGACTTTTTTTTAAAAACTAATTGCTGTAAAAAAACTCACCATTATGAAAAATTCAACGCATTTCAAGTGAGTTAAAAATAAGTTTAATTGGTTTTGATAAGTCACGTAGTTTCCAAGATATGACCAAAAATTATCAAATTTGCAGAAAAAATTCATTACATAAGTGCTAGACAATTGAGCTGTATAATTTGTGCTGTAGCTTTGATATGATTAATACAAGTACTATAAGTAATTTTAAGAATAACAAAATGAATCTCGTGACCGCAAATAAAAATGAAAGTAAAGCTCGTGGCATATCGGACAAAGCGTTTTTGTTTCTCACTTCATTACGACCATGCCTCCAATGTCTAATGGAGAATCCAGACACCTACAGACCTGTTTCATCCTTATTATGAATCATCAGGGAGTCATAGGATCATACCTGGCAGTTGAAGCTACACAGTGACCATGCACACCTCTAGAATTTAAAACAAAAAGTTTGTAATCCTTGAGGACGTAGTAACTGTGTGCGCCACCTGTCGAATAAACCGAGAAACAAAAACATCAAAATTGAAAAGTGCAAGACACCGTAAATACAGAATCCTGTACCGTTCAGCAGGTTATAAAGTAGAAACCTGTAAAAGTATAAGGTCACTGTAACATGACTCTTAAAAAGAGGTAACGTTCGCAGCAGCACCGCCCCCAATTGGAGCTTCATACTACGTGGCCCTAATTTTAAGGCATCAGCAAGCAATCGCTCCGGAGGAGGCTTGTTGCGCAGAACTAAAAAGCAAAAATATTTAAAAAACAACAAAATGAATGTTTACTTTGCAAATTGGGTTTATTTTTAACTTACTTTACCCCCGTTGATTTTTCATAATGGTGGGTTTTTTTACGCCAATTAGTCAAAAAAAATTGTTTTATTTTTTTTCATTAAAAAATGTTTTTTTTTATATATTTCAGTGCCTAAACGTAATTTTTTAAACTAAACGTATGATAGTTTTTTTTGTAGAAAGAAAATATCAATCGAACAAAAAAATATTTATTGTCCTAGCGTTTATAGTATAGTAGATAGTGGCGTTTATGATGTTTTTACAAGGCGAGTTTAAAATGGCCGTAAATTACTTGTAAAAGTGAACTCATAATTTAAAGAATAAAAACAAAATTTATTGCAATCGTTGTTCCCTAGGGCTCGTTCTAAAAATCATGAAAAAATGGTTCTTCGAGTTTTTTGGATGACATATTTCATTTGTTTTTAGGTGACATATGACAATTTTGTTATTTTTCATTTAAAGAGGCCAGATTTAGCTTAAACAGCAGGAAAAAATTTTTCAAGTAGGACCTACAGATTTTGAAATAAAGCCATTTCAAATTTTAATATTTTCAGTGTTGCCATATTGTAGTCCTACACTTTATAGGTAGCAATTTTATATCTTTGGTATCCCTAAACATACCTCTATCCATGATAAAAATATCAAAGTGTTAGCCCATTTTTTTGTGCTCACCTGTCTGGCACTTGGACTTTAAGAGTTGAGAATGATTTGTGGCTTATCCGGAAGAGCCACACAAATTTTTCAATTACCAAAAATGCTTCTCTGGCCAGGGAAAACAACATATCAAAAAATTAATGAAATCGGTAGATCGCCAGTCAACCAATGTGTCAAAAAATTTAAAAAACTCAGTTTTTTGTCATCTGTTTTAGCTTCAAAATAAACTACATATTTTTCTATTTATTAAGCGGAATAAAGAAAATACCACACAAGAACATTATTGGCGGCCCATTTGGGGACCCTAACTGAAAGGGCCTACCAATATTTTTTTCATGAGGAGGTACCACTTGTGGCACCTTTTTGGAAAGCAACCCATGTGTTAAATATTTTAAAAATATCTATTTTTTGTCGTTAAGGCCAGTTGAGTGGAAAAAAAAATCGAGGCGTGCTTTGGATGTATTTCCCTTTTATCTAATATCTAGTAAATTTAAAAAAAGGTAATTAGGCTGCGCCCCCGCCAATAATATCCTTGTGTGGTATTTTCTTTATTCCACTTAGTACATAAAGAAACTTGATTTATGTCAATGACTCAAAAGCCTCATACTTTCTTCGCCTTCCGAAGTATCACTTAGCTAAATTGGTTATAAGATAAAAACGTTACACAAATTTGAAATCAGTAGTATTTAGACCAAAAGTTGTAATATCTAGGTGTACTGTTTAGGGCTAGAATAGCTTACGATTTAGTCGTCCGATTTTAAAAATTTTAGGCTTTTGGTAGGACAAGACATGAGTTCTTGCTAATCGGGTTCAAAATTTGACATACTTATATCAAAAATCCAAGATGGCGGAGTGCTTTAAAAAATGGGCAAATTTCACCCCACTGCGAAAAATTTGTGTGCGTCCCTGGACTTGATTTTTGTCAATGAGGCAGAAGCCCCATGCCTTCTTTACCTACCGAAGTATCACAGTGTCGGTCTCAGCCATTTGAAAATGGGGGGGGGGGGCGGTTTCGATACGAAAAAAAAACTAGAATTATGAGGAATATCAATATATACAAACAAAACTACAAGTGCGGATTTGGCTTCAAATCTAGAGGGGGGGGGGGTACTCAGATTTTATGTTGTTTATTTCATTCATTTTTTATTCTAAAAAATGTTTAAATGCGCTGAAAATTTGAGAAAATTACGTTAAAAAAGCCATTTTTGAGTCAAATTTAACTAAAATCGTAAATATCAACGTATCATGGCGCCGCAAGCGAACATTTTTAAGAAAATTGCACTGAAAAATGCATTTTTTCATATTATTAAAATAAAATTGTAAATATATCAATGTTTTCAAAGCGCAGCAGGCGAAAATTTTTAAGAAAGTGACACTACAAATGCCATTGTGCCATGTCAATATTTTGGTAACTACTCCCCTGAAATTCTCGCTTGAGTAACTACGTATATTTTTCTCAGATAAGAAACATAGAAACCAAACAACCACAAAAAAACCTAATAGCTAAATACGTTTTTTTTGAGATCTAAAAAGCTTTTTAAGTTGAAACATTACCTTTTATATTGCATATTTCAAATATAAGATGCCTATCTCAAAAAAAAGTTCGTTTGCAGTTTTTTTGGGCAAACCGGTCATTGACTCGCTCAATGTCAATTTCAATATGTCTGTTGATATGCATTAACGCTAAGACGAATTTCAGTCATAGTGTTTTAAGTACTTTTATATTTTCAATTTTCTGAGGTAGGAAAAGCGTCTTTCTGACGAAGCATTACTTATTGACAAACATCCATGAATTAAAAACATTCATGGATGTTTAACGGAAAAATATCCCCACACTTGTTCATTGCCTCGAAAACGTTATCATATACGTTTTCAAGTTCAAGAATTTGTGTTTTGTATTAATCAAACAGTTTATAATATTTGGAAACGACATTAGTTAATTTGTTGTATATATAAAACTTGGTATGAATATGATCAGGTCAACAATACTTAGAGTCTCGTTATCGAACCTTGAGTTTATGTCTCGTTTTTTCTGGAACAATAGCCCCCCCCCGCCCCCCTGGGACCACCACTGAGTATTACTTATCTAAATTGGTTATGGAATAGAATTTAGACCAAGACTATTTAGACCAAAAATTGTATTGTTCTCACAAAAACAATGTTGAACACCGTTAGGGAAGATTCATGTGTCGTTTTACCAAAGAGCTTAACATTCTGAAAATCGTATGACTAGGTCGCAAGTTATGCTAGCCTTAATATATATTTCATACCTCAGTAGGCGAAGGGCTTTTGCCTTATTGACAAAAATCAAGTCCAGGGTTGCACACAAATTTTTCGCAAGGGAGTAAATTTTACCCATTTTTTAAAGCTCTCCGCCGTCTTGGATTTTTAAAATATGTCATATTTTGAATCAGATTAGCAAGAACTCATGTCTTGTCTTATCAACAAGTTTAAAATTTTCAAAATCGGACGACTAAGTCGCAAGTTATGTTATGTTATGTCTAAATACTCCTGATTTAAAATTTGTATAACTTTTTTAACTCATAACGAATTTAGATAATTAATACCTCGCTACGCGAAGGAGGTATGGGGCTTTTGCCTCATTGACAAAAATTTGACAAAAAGTCCAGGGTTGCACACAATTGGTCCTTTTCCAGCCCACTTATACCACCCATCCCTTATTATTGAAGATATTAGAAGCTCTACCCATAATAAATAAGTATATAAAAGTTGCATAGTTTTCTACAAAGTTTCAAATATATGCTTAAGAATTAGCAGCTGTCATCGCAAATGCCAAATTTTGTACCTTAATTTCTTTTTTTTTTTTAAGGAAATAGACGTTATGTATTTTTTTATATTCGAAATAGCTAATCAATTGCTTGTAGTAAAGCTTAATCCGTAAATAAATTTATTGTCCTAATTTAGTTTCTTTTAGATTCGGAACGTGTCTACGACCGGATCATTCAAGAAATAGCCGAAGCCCATGGCAGAAAATTTACGCCAGAGGTCAAAGTTAAACTGTTGGGATTGGTCGAACTGGATACGGCTGAAGTTGCCATCAAAGAAATGAAATTGCCCATATCTCCTGAGGAGTTTTTAACAATCTACAGAGAAAAAGTCAGAAAGGGGCAGATGCATCCTAATATGATGCCAGGTATGTTCGTCAGGGCCCATATTTTTTGGTTTCATTGAATTTGATAGGAAGAAGTTCTCTCTTACAGATTTCCACCAAGACGTTCCTTAAGGGGGGGGGGAGCCTCTCTCCACAATGTTTAATTGAGTTGAAAATGATTTATTCAACCATGTGCAAGAAAAGGATGACGCACGGTTTAACATGTAAATTGGACCCCCGTAAAATCGATTCATATTTTGATATTTTGTCAGCCTCAACACTCCTCTGGCGTAAATGTCTGTGATAGAAGCTACATCGGGTCTCATCACGTATGTCCTGTATTGAATAAAATGCGAAACCCCTTGGTTTTCTTTTAATAACTCAAAAAGTTATTAACCGATTTACATAATTTTGTGCTCATATTAAAGTCAATTAAATGTTCTAAAAATCAGAACTAAAAAACTTCTACAGGGTGGTTATTTTTTTTTGTTGAACAAGATTTGCTAAAAATAGAAGAAAATGAAAGTGATGCTTTGTGTTAACTTTACTTATTGGTTTAATGGAATTTTTTTTCATTATAAGTTATATGGTATGTTTTTCTTGACTTATGACTTCCAGGGTGAAATACAGGTAAAAAATTAATTTCGCTTATTTAAAAATTATTAATTTTTTTAATGATACAATTTTTACGTTACATAATAGTTGAACCTGGTAAAAACAATTTATCTTTTGTTATTTTAAGTTCTTACAACCACTGTCAAAACACAAAAATATAAAGGAATATAGATCCGTTGTAGGAATTACAGTGGGTTTAAATACGGAGGTATATTCAGCTTTTTGTTTCTATTTACTTTTTTAAAAGTTTTTAACGAATTTTGATAAAGGTTATGGAAAATTGCAGAAAAACATATTAGTCCTGGAGCCTGTGTTAAAAATCATGGGTCCCGTGTGCACGTATGTTTAGACGCATTGAGGCATACTTTTTTTTGTAGGAAATATTTCCAGAACTAATAATTTTCATGGTGGAGTAACGGCATTTTGTGCAAAGGATGTATATGACGTCATCAAAGATGACCGTCGTTTTAACCACAAATTAATGGTGTTGAAATGGGTTTTTGGCAATAACTCCGCATTCGTATATTCTAGAGACACAAAACTTGTCACAGGTTTATTAGATACATTGGAGACAAAGTATATGAAGTTTCAAAATAATTTGTCTCATTTTGTTAAAACCAGAGGCGTACAAATTCAAGAAATATTTAAAAAAAAAATTTGGAACACATTATTTTTAAACCTTTCTGACTGACAGCCGCTTTGACATATGTCAAGATTATTTACGTTTTTGCGTTAACATTACTTTCAAATTTAAGAATTTTGATAGTGGAGTTGTTAGATATTATACAAAGAGTACCTATAGCGTCATTAAATTTTACGGATCAAAAAATCTTGTGCGATTTCCTTTATGAATCGTTTTATTTTATTATCTACTCGCCGAAATGACCAACTGCCACAAGATTTGTTACAGTTTTACTAGAGAGACTAGAGGATACTTCGCTAAAAGTTTTATTACAAATCTCTTATTATTTTTAGTACCAGTGGCGTACAATATACTAGTTTTTAATAATAAATTCATTTTACAAACATTCCGTTTAGCTGCCTTGTAAAAACTCGCGTCGCGTCAGCGTTCCATACACCGTAATTTCACGAAACTTTTGAAACAGGGAGTAATCTTCCTAACATTCCGGGTAAGGTGTTCTTTCTTGTGATCTCAAAATTCTGTTAAAATTAGTTTTAAATTAAGTCTAGTCTGCCTACCGTATCTAGTTTCAAACCTTGTGTATATAGTGTTATTTAGATTTTGCGATGAGAGTGAACCTATATAGAAATATCTTGGAGAAAATAAGAGAACTTATTTGGTTTCTTTGGTTTAGGCCTACCTGTGTTTCGCCGAAAAGATTAAACCGTTTTTATGGAGTGATGTACTTACTTACTTAGACTTTAAAGTTTAAGTTATTTAGCTCACACATAGTCAAAGATGACTAAGTGTCATAAGTTACCTTAAGTTAGTGATTCTACAGAGTTAGGTCTAGGATGAAAAATAATGGCTAACTGTAAATATTGTAAATACGAAAGTCAGTTCACACTAGGCGTACCAGCCAGGAAGTAAGTAATTCGGGTTAATAAAGTATCAGTATCAGAGTTTAAAACCTAGCTCTTGTCGGTGATGACTCCTCTGTAAAAGTTTAGAACGTTTTATCTGAGTATAATTTAGTGATAGGTTCTGAAATCTGATACTTGTGATAACCAACCGCCAACGACAAGGATATTTAAAGAAAAGGGCAAAAACCACTTCAGTAACTTAAACAAGTTTTGATTGTTTATTTAAGCTCATAAGAATAAAATTACGCGAAAGTATAGGTTATCTAAATTTCTGTCAAAAATACTGTAGAAAAACCTTATGTTACTACACAGTAAAAGGTATTCTCCGCTTTAAAAGCAAAATGTTTGCTTGACGTCAGTTTTATTTCTCCTTAGAGTTTCTTAGGTAGGTAAATAAAGTTGGAAAAAATATTTACATGAATAGCTTCGGTATAACTGGTAACAACTCACTACTCCACCATCAACTATCTGAGTGCAAAAACACCCAATCAGGCAGATAGGGACCAGGAATATTTTAATCTAAAATATACTGGTAAAATTTAAAACATAGTTCTACATTCTGAAGCCACTGGTATTGACAGTATTGATATCTTTTCGAAACTTTAAATCTGGTTTTCACTTGTTACAATCGCTGTCGGTTAGCGATTTTTAAAAATATATTGTAAGGTAAATAAAATATAAAACATGTTTCTGTAATTACTACGCCACTGGTAGTAACAATATTTATACTTTGTTAACCCACTAAAAATCCTAAAGTTTGGGTTCTGTCCAAGTACAAAAATACACATCGTGCAGACTTCTGTCAAAAATACGTCGAACACGATTAATTTTAATGAAGAGTAATAATAAAATTTATACAATATAACTGTTTCATGGTGCCACCGTCATATCGCAATACGTATATCTTACCACTCCAATTTTTAAAGCAAGAAGTAATTTTAATACAAAAATGTCCTTTTGGATGACATATGTCATAACCGCTGCCAGTCCGAAATTTTTCAAATTAGAATGCCTTAACAAATATTTATACCGATTTCTATGCCTCTGGTACTCTTAGTGATATGACCTTGCCACTCCACCATATTTTTTTTTTAAATTTAGGAATACTCTGAATGCAAAAATAGCAACCGTGCAAACATCTGTCAAAAACAACTCGATCAGGAATATTTTGTGAAAGGTGTTTTTTATAATAAAAACGAAATAATATAACTGTAAATTCTAACGCCACTGGCAAAATATTTCCGCTTTACCATATTAATTCTTTTATTTGAAAGTTATCCTAATTCAAGAGTATCAAAAACCACTGTCATCCAGGGATATTGGAAAAAGGATAGGTACATAAACAAATAAATATATTCAACCACACAAATTTTTAAAGCTGGATTATATTTGAATCTAAAAAGATCAATCGTGCAGTTCTGCTAAAACAGCGTCAATCAGAAATATATTTTTTATACCTTCATCAAAAAGATGATTTTAGTAACTGTCTGCAGATAACTAAAGTATGGCTTTTTATGATCAGGGGTGCAAAAAAAAGATTTCGGTTCGTTTTTTACCTAAAATTAAAGAGAAATAGCGGAAAATAGTAAAATTGAAAAAATCTAATTATTCTTGTCTAAAAATTAAGTCATTTCTGCCAGTTTTCACCAAGTATTTACGAAAAAAATCAATTAAAAACATCGTCAAAATATGAAACTGTCAACGATTAAAATGTCGCAACAATGAACGTCACCGAATAAAAAGGCACATCGCCCCATGGAAACGTCATTTACCAGCCGCCTTGATTTATAGTGTAAAAATGGTGTGTTGCGAGAAGTGCTCTTCGCTCGAGATTTTTAAAAGTATTTTCCTGTTTTTCTTGGATTTTTTGATTAAGGTATTAAAAAAAATAGTGTTAACAACTCACAGCTAAACTGTGCTTTTTTTTACTCGCGTTTTTAAATACCTTGCAGCGCTCGTTATTTAAACCAACGCTTGTAAAAAAAGCCCTATTTTAGCCACTAGTTGTTAAAACTACTATTAAATAAAGGGTATTGAAAAAATAGTAAAAAACATATTTTTAACTTTGGGGGTTCCAGTAACTAAAAAAATGAGTAATTTTTGAAACTATCAAAAAATTTGTCAAATTTCAACTTATTTTCAACGCAAAAATATTTGTTTTATTGATATATGTCAAAAGGGCTGTCAGTGAAAAATATTTGAATAAATACGATAAAATGAATTTATTAATAAAAACTGGTATTTATGTACGCCACTGGCACTAAAAAACCAAGAGATTTTTAATATAACTTTAAACAAAGTATCTCTGGTCAATCTAGTAATATATATATATATATATATATATATATATATATATTACTATAGTAGAAATTCTTGTGTCACTTTAGTCCAACCAAATTAAAATAAAAGACAAAAAAATTTTAACAGCAGTTTGATGAGTGGAAATGGTAAAGGGGCTTCTGATAAACGTTTTAAAAATGCGTGGGGCTCTTGCGGGGTGGATTTGGTGGGGGAAAAGTGGGAGAAAAATGGTATTATTGTAATTTTCGGCAAAACTGAACGTTATAGAGTAAAAACTTCAATACAAAAATTGTAGACGGTGCAAAGATCCACAACTTTTTTAAATGTCACTTTTTCACATAACCTCAAAATTTTCGAGAAAAATGCGAAAAATCGTAATATTTTTATTTTTTCGTTTCTTATTTTTAATTTTCGGAAAAATTATTATTTTCACGAAACTTAGCCAAAATATACCTCTCTGTGTCCTTAATGCCTAAAATTTTTTTTAGGTAAAAAAGTTAAACATTTTTTAAGATATGAATTTTTTTCGGTCCAAATCACTTTTTTCTCAATAAAATATTTTACTCAGGAAAATTCTCGTAGTATTTTTTGACGTTGCTCATTTTTTTTGATTTGACATATACTTTTTGGTGGAATAATAAAAAATTATAGTTACAATTAAAAAACATGCTCAGAAATGCAAAAAAATAAACATTATCTACAACATCTATTTATTCTAAAATTAAAATTGTTCTAATGGTATGTCTAGGACAACCATTTTCAAACCGTCATTTGTTTAAAAGCGCTTTAAGAGTACTGTATAAAAAAAGTAATTGTTTGACCTAAAATTTTATTTTTGTGCAGTTTTATTATAAACATCTTATTGGTGGAATAATAAAAAATTATAGTTACAATTAAAAAACATGCTCAGAAATGCAAAAAAATAAACATTATCTACAACATCTATTTATTCTAAAATTAAAATTGTTCTAATGGTATGTCTAGGACAACCATTTTCAAACCGTCATTTGTTTAAAAGCGCTTTAAGAGTACTGTATAAAAAAAGTAATTGTTTGACCTAAAATTTTATTTTTGTGCAGTTTTATTATAAACATCTTATTTCGATTAATATAGTTTCATACATAAACAACAATTGTTTTTAGTATAATCGATTGGTGCACTCATTGTTTATTTTTATTTTAGTTTTGGCATATACTTTTTGGTGAGATAGTCAAAAATTATAGTTACAATTAAAAATCATGCTCACAAATGCAAAAAAAAAACAAATAATGGCATTACCAACATTTTATTTTACAGTAATTGTTTATAATTTATTTCAATTAAAAAAAATCAAGAATCTATTCAGTTCCGTTGTACGGAACAAAATGAAAAAACGCTATTTTTGTTTAGAATTGCTATAAGCTTAGAATGCACTTTTTTTGATCATTTTAGTAAATATGTGCTTTCCTTAAAAAAAACTGCTTTCCTTAAAAAAAACTTTTTTATTACCTTTTTTTGTATTTTTTTTTATTTCTATCAAAACAATTGTTGGATGAAAATAGTTCAAAATTTTAGCTTCTTGTTGGAAATTAAAAATAAATAAATATTTAAAACGACAATTATGACTTTTGCAATTCCGGCTTAATGAGCTCTATTAGATTACCTTACGATTTTTCGTGAGCCAGTAATATAAATATTCATCGTAAAAATTTTGAAAAATATACTATTTTTGAAAGCAAAAATCGGATTAATTTTTTTACATAAAAATTACATTCATATAAACAAGAAATTTAGATTAAAATTTAACCATAGGTAAAAAATGCAGCAATAAATTCTACCAAAAATAATTTTTTTTATACGGTACTGTTAAAGCGCTTTTAAACAAAGGACGGTTTGAAAATGCTTGTCCTAAACACATCATTAGAACAATTTTAAATACTAAATCAATTTTATTTTAAACCGCAAAAAAAAATTGTTAACTCAGTTGTTTTATTTGCGTTTAAAAAAATATAATACAAAGATTTTTTAATATAACAATATATATGTTTTAATTTGTTAGAAACTGTAAGGTAAGCTGTTAGAAAACGATTTTAGTTAAGGGGAAAGCGACTTTATTTAAAACCGTTCTCATATAAAAACGGTTTTAGGCGCGTATAAACGTAGTCAATTAAATACCGTCTCCTTTGTATTTTTTTCGTACAAATAGATGTTGTAATCGGTTGTTGATTTTTTTTTTAATTTTGAATTATTTCCGTCCAACAATTGTTTTGATAGAAATAGAAAAAAATTACAAAAAAAGGTAAAGAAAAAGTTTTTTTTTTAAGGAAAGCAGTTTAAATAAAAAATACATATTTACTAAAATGATCAAAAAAAGTGCATTCTAAGCTTATAGCAATACTAAACAAAAATAGGGTTTTTTAAATTTTTTTTCGTACAACTGAACTGAATGGATTCTTGATTTTTTTAATTAAAATAAATTATAAACAATTACTGAAAAATAAAGTGTTGATAATGCCATTATTTGTTTTTTTAATAAACAATGAGTGCGCCAATCGATTATACGAAAAACATTCTACATAAACAAAAATGTATGACACTTTATTAATTGAAATAAGATGTTTATAATAAAATTGCACAAAAATAAAGTTTTAGGTCAAACAATTACTTTTTTTATACAGTACCCTTAAAGCGCTTTTAAACAAATGACGGTTTGAAAAGTTTGTCCTAGACATACCATTAGAACAATTTTAATTTTACTAAATCAATTTTATTTTAAACCCGAAAAAAAATTGATTAAGACCGAAAAAAATTATTATCTCAAAAATTTTTTAACTTTTTATCTAAAAAAAATTGCAGGAATTAAGGATACATAGAGGTATATTTTTACCAATTTTCGTGACAATGCAATTACTTTTGGGGAAATGAAAAATAAAAAACGAAAAAATAAAAATATTACGTTTTTTTGCACTTTTCTCGAAAATTTTGAGGTTATGCTAAAAAGAGACATTTAAAAAAAATGTAGACCTTTGCACCGTCTACAACTTTTATATTGAAGCTTTTACTCTATGACGTTCAACTTTGCTGGAAATTACCATAATACCATTTTTCTCCCCCTCTCCCCCCACCAAATCCAGCCCGCAAGAGCCCCACTCACGCATTTTTTTTTAAAACGTTTATCAGAAGCCCCTTTATCATTTCCACTCATCAAAATGCTGTTAAACATTTTTTTTTTCTCGCTAAATGAGTTAATCCGATCGGTCTACTTATTCATTTCGTCAAAAAGATATAAAATAAATCCATTAGTAAGTGAAATCATACAAGATTTTTTGAACCGTAAAATGAAATGACGCTATAGGTACTTTTTGCATAATATCTCACAACTCCACCATGAAAATTCTTAAATTTGGAAGTAATAGGGACTTATCGGTACATAAAGTCGGCATAGCCTGACTTGGCACTATTTCTGACAGTTCCGCACGAATACTGAAAGGTTTCTGACATTTTTGTCATATAAACATGTCATCTAAACATGCTCATATTGTGCCATTCTTAAAGTTGACAAATTAAAGTTAACGCCGTCCTTTATTAAAGGCAGGCAGAAACATTATGAAAGTCGACATTATTTTGATAGCAAAGATGACATATTTAGATAACAGCAATGTCAGAATCCTTTTAAACTTCGTGCGGAATTGTCAAAAATAGTGCCGTCTTTATTGAAGACAGGCTACGCTGACTTTATGGACCGATAAGTCCCTAATGTTAATACAAAAACGTAAATAATGTTGACATATGTCAAAGTGGCTGTCAGTCAGAAAGGTTTAAAAATAATGTTGGGACACATTATTTTTAAACCTTTCTGACTGACATTTCTTAAATTTGTACGCCTGTGATTTTAACAACATGAGTCCCATTACTTTTATACTTTATATATGCCAAGTTTGGTAACTCTATATTACACAAGTGCGGAGTTATTGTCAAAAACCCGTCTTAACACCAATTTGTGGTTAAAACGACGGCCATCTTTAATGAAGTCATAGACATTGTTGGAAGCATTTCCTACAAAAAAAAGTATGTCACAATGCATCTAAACATACGTGCACACGGGAAGACATAGGCTGCAGGACTATATGCATGTTTTATAGATTTAATGTAACATTATTTACAGGGTGATCTATTTATTTTTATTAAAATATTTTTTGCAGAATGGAAAAAAAAAACCACAAAGTCAGATACTACTCTTTGCAGTCATGTATAGGGGCATTAAAAAAATCCCAGTTATAAGTAAATGGAGCAATTTCAACTTTTTGATCTTTATTTTCACGGAGGCGAACTAAAAGATTTATGTGGAAGTGATCTTCACAAATATAACAATCAAAGCGAAAGGCCATGTTTTTTTTATAAGGAAAACGAATACATTCCGGATTAAAATTCTGACTTGTTTAAATAATTGACAATGAAAATTGTGTCACTTTCATTTAATTTCAAAGAAAACTAGATCACAATTTTGGTATGATACACATATTTGACTTACTAACCGAATTATTTATTTAAGAGTTATAATTTTATTATTAAAAAAATATCACCATGTAAGCTATCGGTTTTTAAATTACGGATATAGAAAAAGTTATTTTTATGATTATAAATAATCACCAAAAAATGCATTAATGATTATATAATCATTGTTTTTTTTTAAACAATCGATTAAAATAATTTAGTCACCCTATAGATATTTTTACCGCAAGTTTATAAACCTTTTATTTATCTTTAATATGAAATAGTTTGAAATTAAGTGTAACTATCTATTTGAAAACATAACCACCATTTAGAAGTTTTTGTAGCTCTGATTTGTAGAACATTTAATTGTTTTTAATATGAGTCAAAATTATTTAAATCGGTTAAGAACTTTCGGAGTTATTAAAAGAAAACAAAGGGGTCACGGATTTTATCCATAACAGGACCTACGTGATGAAACCCGCTGTAGTTTCTATCACAGACATACGATCCCTTTTATATTTTTGTATTTTGACAAGAGTGTTTAGGCCGACAAAATATCAAAATATAAATCGATTTTCATCCTTTACAATTTTATAGAGGTTCATCCTTTCAAATTACAACTAAATTACTAAAAAATTAAAAAAGATAACAAAAATTATAAATGTTGCTTGCAGTTGCGAAATATGAAGTTGAGTCAGGAAATTTATAGGTGCATTTCTGCCAGTGGCGGATCCAGCAATTTCACCAGGGGGGGGGGGCGCAAGCACTAAAACTTATATAGGCCGGCTCAAGCGACTACGAACAATAACGGTGGGATTGACTAAAAAGGTTTAGTCTATTTTAGAATGATCATAAGTTTAAGTGAAATTTTTGGTTTTAATATTTTAAACTAACTCCCCTTGAATTTTAGGCATAGTTTGATTTATAAGAAGAATTTGAATATATTTGTTTATTAAATAATCATCTTAACACAATCTTTTGTTGGATTTAAAAAGAAAGTTTCAATTTAGAAGAAAAGAAAATTCAAAAATTTAAACCCACGCGGGGTTTAAATAGTAAACACTCTGTAGAACAAATTAAAATTGAGGTTATATGTCACTTTAATTAAAACTTACCCTTATTCGTTAATTTTTCCAATTAATACTTCATGTCACACAACGATTTAGATGAGTAATAATAAAATACGGAGTAGATTAATTTTCTATTTAGTTAGAAGGTGTTTTTATTTACGAAATGTATTAAAAAAGTTAAATGCAAGTTTTTTTTTTAATTTCTGTCACTGTCGAAATGTCAGTTTAAATATATTAGCGCTGCGTTCCATCACAAACAGCGAGTTCGGATCTCTTACCTCTGCTTGCACCTTGGCTTGCTCCAACCTCTACCGATAAAAGCTACAGCTTTAAAATGAGTGATCTTTGAGTAAGGAAAGTTTTTTTGACTGACCTGTAAGATAAACTCAATGTTTTTCTTTCAGTTTGCAAATAAATTAATATAGTTGTTTTGGGTTTTTTTCTTTGGTATATTTTTCGTGCATAATCAGTGACCTTCACTTATGTTTGTTTTGCCTCGTAGTGCCCTCATAAATATATTTTTTGTGCTGAAAACGGGTTCAAAATTATTTTTGAGTTTTATAGGTTAATAAAGAACTTGGGACAATAAATAAGTTAAATTAATCCTTGTAAAAACGATTTCTTAGGAAAAATAATAAACGAACTTATTACTAAATGCCACAAAACAATCCTTTCTGGGGGCTATAAATTTAAACCACCCCTCTGAGGTGGTCTAAAAAATCACCAACTTTATAACCTCAAACACAAATAATGAAGCTATTATTTGCCAAATTTTTGGCGTATTCGCCATTTGCCATTTTGAGACCTGTGAAAAAAAATTAGTTTTAGTGCATTTTCTTCTAAAATATGGTGTATTTTGAGAGAAAAATCAGTTTTTCATTGGTATTTTGCAATAAAAATACAAAATAATCAATAACTTTGTGTCTTTTCTGTAAGGGTAAGTGTTTTTTAAAAATTGGTTTTTAACAGGTGTAAATATTTAGACCTGTGGGGGGTACTATTTTAGATCTTAGTAAATCCCACTATTATTTTTTTTTAATTTTATGGTCATAATTGTTTTTGGGGGTTTGGTTAGTAGTAGTATTAACTAGAGGGCGGCCCAAGACCTGGCAAGTAGGCCCAATCGGTCCCTTTTCACCTTACCCCAGCCCAGCCCCCTAATCCACCACCTGTAACGCTAGTACGGTAGTGGGCTCTCCGGGCCTTCCTGTTCTCTTCACGAAGTCCAGTACTTTGGCCCACCTGATAGCTCGCAGGTCCTCTGCATCCAGGTTCGGTTGTCCGAGTACCTAATGCCTCATTCTTAGGTATGCATCGCACTCCGCAACGAGGTGCCGGGATGTCTCCTCCGCCCTCCCGCAGGCACGGCAGATGGAGTCATTTCCGACCCCGATGCGAGTCAGATGCTTGCTGAGTCGGTTGTGGCCGGTCAGTATCCCTGTCAGTAGTTCAATATATTTTCGTGTCCTTCACAGAAGCCATTTGAGTCTGGCCGCGTCCGGTCCGTCGACGAATTCTTTGGACTGTCTGCATCCTAATTCGTTCTCTCACCAGTTCCCCCGCCAGTGCATTGTTAGCCCACTTAATGAGTCGACTTTGCAGCTGTCTCCTTGCTATACCTAAGAGTGGTTCCGGCCCCACGTATTGAGTGCTGGCCCCGATCCGAGCGAGTTCATCCGCCTTTTCGTTTCCCGACACTCCCGTGTGTCCCAGTACCCACATCACTGTAACTCTTTTGTCTTGACTCAAGTCTCCAGTGCTTTTCCGCACTCTTCCACTAGAGTATTGACAATTTTTGGCGCACTGAGTGCCTTTAGGGCCGCTTGGCTGTCGGAGCATATGTACACATACTCCTCCGAAACATTGCGAACCTCTTCTAGTGTTGCCGCCATTATAATGGCGTATACCTCGGCTTGGAAGACCGTAGCTTGCTCTCCGAGCAGGTAGCTCATCCGAATTCCTTCTCGGTTTTGCACGTAGACCCCCGCTCCTGTTGTCTGCCTCTCCGATAGCTTGGAGCCATCGGTGTAGCATATCACAGCGTTCCTCTCGAACTGTTGGTGGAGATTCTCCCTCTGCCAGAATTCCTCATCGGGAATTTCGACTTTGTACCTCTTATTGAATCTCCAGGGAATTCGGGTTGCCTTGATTTCAAAGGATGCAAGTGGCATCTCCCTGGTGGCCATTTGGGCGACCCTTCGGTGTCCAATGGCTTCTCCTCTTCCTCTCCACTGACCAGAGTCTCTCAGACGCAAATGGGTCGCCATCGCTTTCTTCTTGATCCAAGTCGGTAGCGGATGCAGTCCCAGAATGGTCTTGAGTGCTTGAATTGGTGTCGTCCTCATGGCATTGGTTATTCCCCTGCACATTAGCCCTTGCAGGCTTCTGAGCTTTTGGGATATGGTGGTCCTCTCCACTGCCGGCCACCAGACGATGGATCTATATTGGATCTTAGTATCAGGTCTTAGTATTGCCGTGTACATCCAGTGAAGGTTCCTGGGTGTAATACCCCAGGTCCGACCTACCACCCGACGCAATTGCCACATTGTTGCCTGGGCTTTTTCGGTCATTTTGGCAACATGCGGCGTCCAGGTGAGCCCCTTGTCCAGGGTGACTCCCAAGTACTTTAGCTCCAACCAAAGTCAGGGGGGGTTTCCCGTACATTATGGGTGCTCTGAATCCCTCCATTTTCCTCTTTTTGGTGAACAGGATCATCTCTGTCTTTCCTGGATTAACAGAGAGGGCATTCTGTTGGTACCAGTTTTCTATGATTCGTACAGCTCGTTGCATTCTGCTGCAGACGGTGTCGAGCGACCTATCACCTCCACAACTCCGTCATCTGCATACGCTTGGGCGTCGAGTCCTTCCGCTGTCAGCTTTTCCAGAAGGGTATCCATAATTAGATACCATAGGTGTGGCAGCTGCCTTGTGGGCATCCCCCCGTAACCTCGACCTGTACCTTGGATTCACCTAGTTTAGCTTGTATCTTCCTTTCGTTTAGTGCAGATCTTACCCATTCAATTATGAGGGGTTCTGCCCCTTTCTTTTGAAGGGCGGATGTTATGACCTGCACCCTTGCCTTGTCGAAAGCTCCCTCCACATCAAAGAATACCGCGAGGGCATACATTTTGAATTGAATTGTTTTCTCTGCCTTGTGCTCTACTGCGTATAAGGCTGTGTCGGTCGACCTGCCCTCTACTTAGGCGTGCTGGTTCTTATGGAAAGGATTGTTGGCAAGGACTCCCCCTAGGAGGTGTCTGTCCACCATCTTTTCCATTGTCTTCATCATAAACGATGTTAAACTTATGGGTCTGAAGGATTTCGCTGCAGTGTAGTCTTTCTTTCCCGCTTTTGGGATAAAGACCACGGCGGCCCTCCTTCATGCTGTCGGCACATATCCTGGCGCAATACTGGATCTGAAGACTCTCCTCATGTACGAAAGGAGTATCTCCTGGCCTTTCTGCATCAGCGCCGGGAATATACCGTCTGGCCCAGGTGACTTATAGGGGCTGAACTCATTGATCGCCCAGATGATGGTGGCGTCCGTTATCACGCGATCTGCTAGTCCCCAATCAGGTTGTCCGCCTGTCCGTGGTCCAGCTGGATGTTGCGTCCGACGATAGCCTCTCTCTCCGGGCAAGTGAACCTCAAGGAGGTGCTGCAACGACTCCTCGCTTGAGGCGCTCCAGCTTCCATCTGACTTCTTTAACGATGTTAACGTTTGCCTTGAGTCACTGCTTAGGATCTTAAGGAGCCTGAAAGTCTGTGGGACAGAATTTATCTCTCCACAGTAGGTCATCCAGCTCTCCCTTTTGCAGCGTCTTACCTCTCTTTTGAATTCTCTTCTGGCTTCCCTGTACTCCTCCCAGGAGCCCTCCTCCCTACGCTTCGTCGCCCTACTTTGGGCTCTCCTGACTTTGTGACGCACCTTATCTAGCCTGCCGCTCCACCAAGGTACCCGCCTAGGCGACAAGGATTTTAGGGGGCATGCCTCCTCGAAGCTGGACATGATCTTCCTTTCCAAGTTGCCGACTGCCTCTTCTAGTTCTTCTCTTGTGACGATGTCTTCACCCAGGGATCCTTTTTTCTGGTCCAGGATCGCTTGATAGCGTCCCCAATCCGTGTTACGCGGGTTCCTTACGAGTTCCTGGTGTTTCTCGCAAATGTCCATCTCGAATCTGATCATACGATGGTCAGACGTGACGATCTCCTGCGTTACTCTCCAGTTGACGATGTCTATATATATAGTTCGTGAGACCAATGTTATATCAATGACTTCCTCTCGGTCCTCAATGCGAACGTCGGTTCACATGCCTTGTTTGCTATTTCTGGGTCCGTGGTGGTGAGAAACTCAAATAGAGCCTCCCCACGTTGGTTCACATCACTACTACCCCACACTACGTGATGCGAATTCACGTCACACCCCGCGATCACCGGAAATTTATTACTTTCTGCGAACGTAATTACCCGCGCTAGTTCCTCTGAAGGGTCTTCGCTATCGTACGAAAGGTACGCGCTACAAACTACAATCTTAAGCCTTTATCTCTAGAAGTGCTGCCGTGATGTCTTGAGTCCCTAGCTGTGGTAGCTCCACAACGTTCAGGTCCCTTGACACCAGGATGCAACTTCTTGGTCTTGCCTCTTTTGTTCCGGCCAGGATGTTGAGGGCGGTGCTACCTAAACCCCCTACTTTGCTTCCTGAAACAATAAAGGGTTCTTGAACAAAAACAATCTGCGAGGCATTAGTGCCGGTCACGGTCCTAACAAGTTCCCTAGTAGAACCGAGGCTTTTATGCAGATTGATTTGACTTACCCGCAGTTTATCCATGATGGGGCTATTCATGTTCATGGAGAGCGGAGGGACCCTCTACTCCGACCCTTTGGCGGGGGGGTCGCCACCAGGCCCCCGAGGTGGGCGCCGTCGCGCGGCGGCGCTATAAGTCTGTGCCCTCGTCACAGCGATGGTCACAAACTCATAGGCAAGCCGCCAGTTGACGCCCTCCAGGTACCTGATGGAGTCCGCCCCCACCATGAAGGTCAGCCTCCAAGCGCCGGGTCTCTCTGTGGTCTCCAAATGCCGCCACTCTGACATATCGAGCGGGCGGTTCTGGAGTCCCAGGAATTCCCTTAGCCTGGTGACATCAACCTCTTCTTGGGACCGGATCCAGAACGCGATACGCTCTGGCCAGGGTGCCTCGTCAGCTCTTATTGGGCTGAACGTGACGCCTTCGACAGTCACGATCTGATCCAGCAATCAGTCAGGGGTTTGGTTAGATTGGTATGTTAGTTAGTGGTGACCTAACCCTCCCCAATAACCAAACAGTTTCCACCTACATATGTTCGTAGTTACAAGCTTGAGCCATTGTTGGTGACTAACAGATACTACCTGATACAACCAATTTATTTTGGCAAACTTATTTCTAAAAAACAAAAAAATTCATTTAGTATTAACATTACAACATGATTATCGTATTACAATAGTAGTTTTCACAACTAGTGGCGTAAATAAAATAACAATTGTTTCCATAGCGATGTGACTTTCTACGCGGTGACGTTCAGTGTTGCGACATTTTAATATTTGACAGATTGATATTTTGCCGATTTCTTTAAATGATTTTTTCTTAAATACTTGGTGAAAATTGGCGGAAATGGCTTAATTTTTAGGCAAGAATAATTATATTTTTTCAATACTACTACTTTCCGCTATTTCTCTTTAATTTTGTGTAAAAAACGGATCCCGTGATTTAAAAAAAAAGGTTTTTTTGTATCGGTAACAAAAAATTTTTTTTTTCTCTCTCTAGTTTTCTGCAAACAGTTACTAAAATCATGTTTTTGATGAAGGTATAAAAAAAAACTTTTAGTTATATAATAAAATTAAGTTTTCTTTTTCACTTTGCAAACCTATCTAAGATAGATTCTAAATCCAGGTTGAATGATATATATAAAAAAGCGCCAAGCTTCTCCTACCGTGAACCGAAAAGATATCTTGGATCGCCCTCTGTATGCAACTCAAATATGACATTTGGCAGACAGTTGCATGAAGCCTGCAAATTACAATATTTAAGTGATTTCCCAAAAAACACAACGTGGTTTGGACGCCAGCGCATCTCTTACAATTTTTCGGAATCCAGCTGCCGATGCCGGCTCGACAACTAGGAGCGCCGTGGCATGTATACCGCCCATGACCATTTGGGCACGCCAGTATTTTACCTTAGTTAAAAACAAAGTGTTGGACGCAACCGGGATCCGAACCTGTGCGTGCCGGCTGAGAGTCTGATACTCTACCACTACGCCACGAGCGTAGTTTATTTCTATGTTGCGAACCCGCAACGAGAAAGGTTGCGTAGAGCGCGCCTACGAAGCGACAAAACTCTTAATACGGTCAGGCGGTTTTCAGCAAGCGAAGAACCTACTCGTTAGAAAGTGCATTTTGATGGAGTTTAACCAACCTCGGAATGAATTCGAATAAGCGAGCGCCAAATACGTTCCGAAATACAGGACGATTTTAGCGGCTGCATTGCAAGTGCATATACGTCCCGTCAGAAATCCGTCGGTATCACGTAGCGGCCGACTGTTTACCGCCACCTCCTGGTTTGCTGGGTTGTCTCGACTCTCGACAAAATATTGTTAACCCGATTAAGCTGATGTAATTTTTTTAGTCAAGAGGAATACTCTAATCTTAAAACATATTTTCTTATGAAGTCGTTTAAGTTACGCAAGCCAAACCTATTTTTCTTAGCTAGAAATAGTCGAAATTCAAAAATTAGCAAAAATGCCTTATTTTTTTTTGACTGTCCCCCGCATAAAAACTAAGGCATCCGCCAACAGTACCAATAGACTCTTGGATACAGCTTGTGTTCTGTTTAGTAATTTTAGCCACCTTCTTTTCATTTATTCTAGAGAGACCCGTATTTTCTTAATTGAAACAGAACAGTGGCTATTTTTTTCACTTTGATAGCGGATATTTCAGAAACTGGTCATAGAAATAAAATAAAAATTACTCATTTTCTTAACTAGCACTAGTAGTAGTAGTAGTAGAGAAGAGGCGGCGCGAAGCTTGGCAAGTAGGCCTCCCTGGACCCTTTCTGCCTTACCCGAGTCTGCCCCTAATCCACTGCCTGCACTACTGGTCTGGCAGTCTGCTCATCTGGTTTCACTGTTTTTTTGCAAACATTTGAGCGTGTGCAGGTCCTCCTCATCCAGGGCCGGGAAACCGAATACCTGATATCTCGTCCTCTGTTCGCTATAACATGTCGAGATGTCTCTTCTGCCCGTCCGCAGGCCCGGCAGGTCGAGTCATTTTCCACCGCGATCCGGGTCATGTGCTTCCTTAGTCGGTTGTGACCTGTTATGATTCCTGTCAGCAGACCAGCGTCCCTTCGTGATCTCCCAAGAAGCCATTTTTGTCTGGCTACATCCGGGCCCTTTACGAAGTCCCTGGTCTGTCTGCATCCTGTTCCTCCTCTCCAAGCGGTCGCCATGGTATCGTTGGGCCATTTATTGAGTCGACTTTGCAATTGCCTCTTGGTTGTTCCTAGAAGTGGTTCCGGCCCTACATACTGGGTGATTGCCCCGATCCTGGCGAGCTCGTCGGCCTTCTCGTTCCTCGGCACCCCCATATGTCCCGGGATCTACATAAGTGTCACTTGTTTGCCCTCTAACTAGCACTAGTTATACAACATATGGAAAATTAGTTAAAATCGACTGAGATATATTTTATAGGAGTGTCCAGTGCGTGGTTGTTCAATGTTTTTAAAATTTTGATTATATTCAGGGGGGCGCGCGCCCCCCGTGCCTCCCCCCCTGGATCCGCCACTGGTTTCTGCGAACTTATTATAGTTACTATTGTTCTCTTTTTCTAAATGACCCCACATGTCTAACCATCTTCTTGAGATAGTTATCCCTGACAGATATGCGGTGGTATAGTATAGTACGCTGGATCTCTCTCAGACGAGTACATATAGAAAGAGAAAACAATAGTAACTATGTAAAGCTCGCAAAACCGGACCTTAAGTAGCTGAACCATTTACTATTAGAACCGTATTCATAGTCCTCCCTTGAAGAGCACTTTTCCGAGGGCGGCCTTTCAAGGCGTCCTTCGATTTCGATTTCCTTGGCAGAAGTAGGCCTTGAGGCTCCCTCAAGGAGTTCTCGCGCAATTATGAATACCGTTTTTGCTAAAACTTTAGACAATGATTTTCGCTCAGGAATATATTACGTGTTTTTTCTATATATTTTGGCTACTCAAAATTGTTAAAATTTTAAAAATCGGAATAAATTTTTTTAAGTAATAGACAGCAAAAAAGTCCCTTTTTTTAGGACACCCTATATAATGGCTTATTATTTAAAACTTTAGGTGCAAAAGAACTGGTCAAACATCTATACAAACATGAAATTCCCCTAGCCGTCGCCACGTCCTCCTCTCAACCCACCATGGAGATGAAAACCAAAGATCATCAGGATGTTTTTAGGTTAGAAACGATTATTTTTCTGACAGATTTGAATGCTAGTTGTAGTCGATTAGAGAGGCTCGTTGCTTGACAAGTAATCTCCTATCTTACCTAATCTTGGTCGGGTAACTGTATTTTAAGATTTATTTCTTCGCACTCCTCAAAATATACTACTTTAAAATTAGTGTCCTGAGATGTAAAAGACAATATTAACTCTTGGAGTAATTATTATAGGTACTCTTAAATGGTTGTTAGCAACATTATACGTATGTCTGTAATTATACCATGAAACGGCAACCCAACCTAACCTGCCAAATGACCTTGACCGAATACCATACTGCGAACTATATTGCAATCCTTGAACTAGAGAAATAATGCGGAACCATAACTAGGAGTTCCTATCCATATTCCTGAATGACAATTAAGAGTTATTTCAATGACAATCCCTTTAAATCAAACAACAAGTCATTGAATAAAAAATGTATAAAAGCTATTAATCAGTGGCGCCAGTATTGATTAAAAGGGAGTATTTTTAAGTTTTCATTGAGGCATAAGGATGGGAACTGCTATTGATGCTACCGCAGTGTTTTTTTTGTATATCGATCCTTGATCTTCTTTTATAATATAATATATATATATAAAAAGGAATAATGTATAATCCAGGAGAAATTGTTGACAATACCCTATTTTTTTTTAAATTGGTTTTTTGTTGTAACAGCTATTTTCCAACCATACCCAGAAATATGAGAGATTTTTTTATCGTAAAAAACTAGAATTTGAAATTAAACAACCTTGCAAAATTTCGGCTGACTCTGATATTGTACTTTTAATATCGCAAAGAAGTTGGGATCCTGCCATTACCTTATTAAAAATCTTAAATATGTTTTAACAGTTCAACAACTCAAAAACAATATACTATTCACAGATAGAATCTCACTTAAGATACGGCATAATATTTTGGGGGTATTGGTCAGGGGCAAGATATGTTCTTGTAAAAAAAATGGTTGTAAGAAGTATGGAGTTTTGTATAGGTAATTGATCTTTGATCTAAAAATACTTACATTGTAAGCACTTTACATTTATGAGCTTTCAAAGTAAGTTTTTTTTTAAATAAACAAAAATTAGTTCAAAATCAAGATATTCATAGTTATAATACAAGATCTAAAACGCACACCGGAGTTCCATTTTACAAAAACAATCTTGGAAAAAAATTGTCATTATCTATGGGCATAAAAGTGTATGTAAGGTTACCAACCCAAATTCAGGATGCACCAAATATTGATATTGATTGATTTAAGAATAGATTATTATTGGTGTAGTAAATTCGTAGGGATTTTTAAGAAAAAGCTGCAAAAAGGGTATATTTTTTTATATTTGGCATAGTGATACCTAATACCAAAAGCTAAACCAAGATGGCGGCTGTCAAAGACCTCACTATTACCCAATTAATTTCGATTTGATTTTTCTGAAAATTTAGAAAAAAACATTTTTTCCTAACTTTGACAGCCGCCATTGGTTTCTGGAATTTTAGCTTTTGGTATTAGGTATTACTATGCCAAATATAAAAAATCTACCCTTTTTGCAGTTTCTTTTTACGAATTTACTCCACTATTATACTCAATGGAATAATATTTTGACCAAAGCTAAATCTAGTCTCTTCATTACTGACTCTTAATTTTAAAGTGCTTGTGATGTTTTTCCTATGATTTATTTAAGAAGTGTACAATATTATAAAGTATTCGTTTATTTACGAACTTTCTGGTTTTCGTTAGTAGTTGTCTCTAATTAGTGCTTTGATCTTGTTTTTAAAATGTTTGTATGATGGTTTAAGTTTTAGGTAAAAAGGACATATTATTAGATGCATTAAATTAAATCCTTTTGGTTCGTTTTAGAACTTTAACGAGTTGTCTGACTTGCGTGTCACAAAATATGTGTATTTAATGTTTTTTATCTCAACAATAATGTTATATTCAACGTATTCCATACAATTATAAAATTGTTAAAGGAAATTAAAGCTTTATTTATTTATTTATTTATTGAGTTTTCTTTGGAAGGTTTAAAAAATTATATATTATAAAAGGTGTTGCCAGTTGATTTTTTTCTATTTAAAATCTGGGTATCAACTATATATATGGCCTTAAAAATAGCTGAGTAATTTGGTATTTTCAATGAAACTGTCCCTGCTGTTGTACTCGAAAAGTATTTCTGCGGAGAGTAAAATAGAGAGAAAATATAATGCAAAAATAATTTGCCTGGCAATTTACTCGGCGACTTGTTATTTCGACGACCGAACTAATCCCGACTCGCTTGATAATGAGCTTAATTGTATCAAGATGTATGCATGTATATCGCGAGGCTTAAAAGTGCAAAGTTTCCAGTTATGAATGCTTTTTTATAGCCGGGTTAGGTGGGGTTTGGTGCGGGATTTAGAAGTCCTGCTATAGAAAATCTTCTCGACCAATTTTCGATCTACACTGAGAAAACGGGGCCAACCCACGGCCGTAGGTTGAAAATTTGGGGCTACCAGAACTCACGCCGTGCGTTACTATAGCACACGGTATGATTGTCCCAAACCATTTGAATTTAGCTGGGATAACTCAGCAAGTCGTGGGCTACCATAATTCAGGCATGGGATTACCCCAGCCCAGTTTCATGTAATAACTTTTTGGGTCTATGGTAATTCACGGTCTGGGCTACGATAACTCAGGGCCTGAATTGTTCTAACTCATAATCATGGTTTGTTTTTTCCGCCGTCTAGTAAAACCCAGGGATTTACACATGTGAATCCGATTATAGGCGGTACTTGCCGAATGTCGAGTTTTACACATATTCGGGCTTGCGGGTTGCTTTGGCTGGCAGTTGCTAGCTTCATTTCCAGTTGTGATGTAGTCACTGTGGGTAACTTTGAGCAACTTGGAAAATTACATGTTGGAAATTTTCATCTGTCTAAACTGAATTTTCCAAGTGGCTCAAAGTTACCCATAATGGTTCAGAGTTACCCCGACTGACTATACTACAACTCAGATGCTGAGTTATGGTAGCCCAAAGGTAGGGTTCTCCCAGCCCAGACCATGAGTTACCACAAACCAGATGCTGAGTTCTGCGAGCCCAAAAGCAGGATTCTCCCAGCCCAGATCATGAGTTACTACAACCCAGGTGCCGAGTTCTGGTAGCCCAAAGGCAGGGTTCTCCCAGCCCAGATCATGAGTTACCACAACCCGGGTGCTGAGTTCGGGTAGTCCAAAGGTAGGGTTCTCCCAGGGCAGATCATGAGTCACCACAACCTAGATGTTGAGTTCTGGCAGCCCAAATGGCGAAAAAAGTACATTCAGTGTTTATGCATATTTTGGGCTACCACAACACACGAACCGTGTTTCCCTGCAATCCCTTGAACTTGGTTCTCACAGTCCAGGGGTCTGGGCTGTCCTCTATTGGCAACACGGCTGGGTCTAGGAGAACACATATTTGAGTTTTCGTAGACCAACATTTTTCTTAGTGTATCAGTAAATATAATTTTTGTAAGATTAAAAAAATTATTGTTACCTATTTGTTTATTTTAGGCTATTTAGTCACATCGTCTGTGGCAGCAGCGATCCTGAGGTGAAGAATGGAAAACCCGCTCCCGACATATTTTTAGTTACTGCCAGGAGGTTCAAAGACAATCCACATCCCTCAAAGGTTAGTTTAGTTTGAGGTACGGTCCAACCAAACCACTAAATAAATTTTTATATGAAAAAGCCCCCTAGATGTGTATTGAGATCGGCTAAAAATAAGGTATTTGGGTCAAAAAAGTCCTAAATAAAATTTATGTGATGGTGACTGTCTGTCTGAAACGCGGTAACTCAAAATCCGCAAAAACGATTTTTTTTTAAATTTAGCTGATTAGCGAGGAGCTGATTGGTGGGTGAGGGTTGGAAAGAGGGTAAGAAGGGGAGTGGAACTTTTTAGAGAATCCGGAGAATGTTTGGAGAAGCCGTCGTAAAAGGAGGTACCCGGTAGCCCTTTACACTAAAAATAAAAGTTTTGACTTCTTAAGCATAAAATGGAAAATTTTTTGGCTTTCCAAAATATAGGTACTATTCAAAAAAATAAACACAAATAATTCAATAACTTTTTCTTACTTAACTAGTGCGGAAAGTGATACTTTTACGCACGCCACGGCAGTTGTACGAACGATGCGTAGCGGAGTTCGGGCAAGTCATTAAGGGCTACAAAAAAATACGCATCAAATCTCTTTGAGAAATTTGCCAAGATTTGACCAGATCTAATATATGTTTTTGATGCGGTTTGTGAAACATCCCTCATAGGATCTCTTAAAATCTTGTCTGTTTTGGAGGGGCAAACATTTTTTTTTCACTCACTCTAAGTTTACTTTTACGCACGCTTAATTCATTAGTACTGATATAGTGTAGTTCTCCATATCTTTATTCTACCATGCTGCCATGGTGTTAAAGCATTTTCATATAGCTGGCCTCCAGAAAGCAACCAATTGCACGTTTATGTACAATTTTCAACAAAAACAGCATGCGTGAAAAAAATTTTCACGCGTAATAATGAATTAAGCGTGCGTAAAAGTAAACTTAGAGTGCGTAAAAAACTGACTAAGCGTGCGAAAAAATTCACGCACGCTTATAAAGTTTTTTACGGACGCCGTGCGTGATACTTTTTTTTACGCACGGCGTGTGGGAAGTTGAACTTTCTACATGAAAATTGGTGAAGGAAAACGCGTTTTAAGCACGCTGGTAGGAAATAGTTATTTACCTAAAAAGTGCGGAAGTGGTACTTTTCCACACGCGACAGCAGTTACACGAACGACGCGGAGCGGAGTTCGGTCATGCCGTCAAGGGTCTGCAAGAGTTAGGTACAATGTTTTTCCTACGAGTGTTTTTGTCCATCTTGTTTATCAAAAAAAAATGTTTTTAATACGCAAAGATTTTATAATGATGCTACAAAATTACACATAAGGTAGAATATTTACATAAATCATTTAATTAGTTCTAAATATCTTCATGTGGAAAAGTAACTTTTCAGCACTAGTGCGCACGATTTTTTAGTACTGTCTCTGTATAGTAACCATAGATAGCAATTTAATTTAAAGTCTATCTTGAATTAAAATATTGTCATTTAAAGTGAAAATCGTGCGTTACATTAAAAGTCGTGCGGAAAAGTAAAATCGTGCGGAAAAGTACAACTTTCAAAACGAAAAATCATGCGGAAAAGTCTCGTAGGAAAAAAAAGTTTTATGCACGCAAATTGTTTTATTATGATGCATTGAAAAAGGGTAGCTTTCGTTTTTATCCCAAAAACCCAAAAATTTAATAGGAACATGCTTATTTTTATCCAAGTGGGTGTAAAGTGCCTTATTTTCACCCTTGATGGTATACCCGAACTCCGCACAAGCATCGTTCCTGCAACTGCCACCGCGTTTGGACAAGTATCACTGTCCGCCTTTGTACGTAACTATTAAGTCCCTTAGTTACGGAACAAGCTTTTTTTTATGAAAAAAAAACTCTATTTCTAACTCCGTATTAGCAAATTTGCAGTGTAAGGCAATGCACAGGTATCTTAAAAGTTTTACGCGGTGATTGTATGATGAAGTAAACAAAAAATACCTTATGGTTTTCATGATGATGAATAAAAAAACACAAAATGCCAATGAAAAGTAAGGAAGTCAAATTATCTCGCACCTATGCATCTCATTGGTTCAAATCTTCTGTTTAAATCGGTTTCTCTCACTTTTGCCCGATATTGATCGAAAGTTATTCTCTTAGTCAAGACCAATAGAATAACTTTCTATCAATATCGGGCAAAAGCGAGAGAAACCGATTTAAGTCGAAGATTTGGACCAATGAGAAGCATAGTATAGCGAGAGAATTTGACTCCCTGGGAGCAGAATTTCTATCAGTTCGATAATGAGAGCACAGGTCCCCTTAAAAAGTAAACTGTTTATATCACTCTTTGTAGGGTAAGTACATAAAGTTTCAAAAAATAAGGATGAAACAATATCAAATTGAAAGCTAGCCAACCTTAAACTTACGATATTTATGATTACGGTCGGTATAGCGTTGCGTTTACATATTCTTAGATATACACAAGGTGTAGCAATGAAAACGAAACAGAGGTGTTTTTGAGTAATCTAGAGTATGATTTCGGAAAAAAACCTCGGAAACATCGATTTGCTATTATTTAAGGGGGACACTTTTTGGCAATATTGGAATTTTTGTAGAATACACCCCTATCGAGGGGTGAGTTTTATCACCAGAATTTATGTAGGAAAAGTGGGTCAAGTATACCTTGTTTTTAAGGCCTTAACTTTATAAAAATGTTAAAAATTATAAAATCTAGCTATAAGTTTTTGAGATATTGGTGGCATGGAGATAAAAACAAGCCCCTGCTTTCAGGAGTGAGTTTTACCACCGCAATTTAAATACCTAGTGAAAGTGGGCTCTTATTTTAAAGAACAGAATGAGGAATATTTAAATTTATTTTTATTTTATTTTTTTATTTTTATTAATTTTTATTTATTTTATTTTTATATAGTTATTTTAAAGCCATTTGAAATGCCTTTACATAAATGTAAATAATTTAGAAATCTAGCGATTACTTTTTGAGATATTTGCAGAATCAGAAAAAAGTAGTTAAGGATTAATTCTCTTTTGGATTTTGTTTAGAACGACCACTTTCCCTATATTCTGGTAGTGAAACTCGCCCCTCGATAGAGGTGTTTCCTTCGAAAATGCGAAGCTTTTGAAGCTTTGAACTAACTTTGTAATTCATTGCCGGTAGGGGTATTTGCCTTCGGAGTAGTTGTTTGCTCCCTGTATAGTGTTAACTCTACACGGAGCTCTTACCAGGATTCACCTGATGATATTCAATAAAATCGAAACCGGTCGTGGATTGGCGATGGATCACGGAGCCTGCAGCGTGTCAGGAGTCAGGACGTACGTGAAAAACAAAATTGTTTTAATTTCTTTGCCAACGAAAGCTTTGAATTAACTTTGCAATTCAATGCCGGTAGGGGTATTTGCCCTCGGAGCAGTTGCTTTAGTGAGTTCCCTGTATAGTTATTTTAACTGTCAATTTCTGTCAAAATAAATAAATCATTTTCAAACATGAAGTTTTGGCACACACAAATACTTTCTTGTTACTCTGTTGAAGATATTGAATCGAAAACCGTAAGAAAAGTGACAGTTGTTTCAACTGTCATTTAGGTACTGTCATGGGAAAAACTTCTGGTGCGATGACACATATTTACGAGTGAGAACTCGAACTACACTAAACTGAAAAATGTCATTAATTTTGGCATCTGTCAAACCCTTTCATAATATCGAATAAATAATTTATAAACATGGAGGTTTAGGAAAAGCGAATGTAATTCCATTTGTCCTTAGAACTAGAAATGCCATACCAATTCTCATAGTTTTTGTTTCAATCGAGAGAAAATTCAATGCTCTAAGGAAGAGGTTTAAAAAAAACTAAAAGCGAGTATTTAATGATTTTTTACGGACATTCTGCCCATGATAAAAAAAAAATTGGGGCCACAACTGGAGGCCCGGGGTCTACCAGGTATTTTTTTGAAATGTGGCACCATTTTGGAAAGCTTGTTGAAAAAAACACCTAACTTATTTTTTTGTCAATTATTTTAGCTTCAAAATAAACTACATATTTCTGTATTCACTAAGCGGAATAAAGAGGAGAGCCAGGGTCTACCAACTATTTTTTGTTAAATGAGAAGGTACCACTTGTGGCAACTATTTGGGAAGCTTGCTAAAAAAGAAATTTAATGCATTAGTTTTTTTAACATCTGTCAAACAATGTGTCAAAAATGTAAAAAAACTTATATTTTTGTCAATTTTTTTAGCTTGAAAAAAATATTTCTCTTTTTACTAAGCAGAATAAAGAAAATAACACACATGAACCTTATTGGCGGATCATTTAGGGGCCCTCATTGAAGGCGCGGGGCTTACCAACATTTTTTTATGAGGAGGTACCATTTGGCACTTTTTTGTTAAAAGAGAAATTCGATTAAATAGATTTTTTTGACAGCTGTCAACCCATGTGTTAAAAATTTTACGCCAATAGTATCCTTGTGTGGTAGTTTTTTCTTCCAGAAAATAAATAAATAAATAATAATTAATATTATAATAAATAAATATAGGATTTTTTAAATGTTCGACATATGGGTTGACAGACGTCAAAAAAATTTATTTAATCGAATTTCCTTTTTAACAAGCCTTCCAAAAGGTGCCACAAGTGGTACGCCGTCATGAAAAAAATGTTGGTAGGCCCTGGGCCTTCACTGATGGCCCCCAAATAGGTCGCCATTAATGTCATTGTGTGGTATTTTCTTTATTCCGCTTAGTAAATAGAGAAATATGTAGTTTATTTTGAAACTAAAACAATTGACAAAAAAAATAAGTTAACTTTCTTTTTTAACAAGCTTTCCAAAATGGTGATAGATTTCAAAAAAATACCTGGTAGACCCCGGGCCTCCAGTTGTGGCCCCAATTTTTTTTTTATCATGGGCAGAAAGTCCGTAAAAAATCATGAAATACTCGCTTTTAGTTTTTTTTGAAACCTCATCCTTAGAGCATTCAATTTTCTCTCGATTGAAACAAAAACTATGAGAATTGGTATGACATTTCTAGTTCTAAGGACAAATGGAATTACATGCATTTTCAGACATACTTCTTTGATGGTCCATATCTTCTATCGCGGACATACTTAATACATCTTCTAATAATAATTTGATTCTTACGCCCTTCCCTCTTTCCCCCCTCTAAAAAAAAGTCTGCTTTCTGCTTTCAAAATCCATATTTTTATGATTTATATAAGTATTTACATTTTAAAAGCAACCCCTAGGTACGACTCTGGTAAAACTTCAAAAAACTGACAGGTGCCTTTAGAGCATTCAATATTCCTTCGATCGAGACCAAAATTATGAAAATTGGGTAAAGACTTTTCTAATTATAAGGAAAAATGGAATTGGGTGCATTTTCAGACATACGTTTTTGACGGCCCATATCTCCTATCACAGACATACGATCTTCTAATAATTTCACTATTTTAATCCAACTGTTTAAAATATCTGGATATGGTCAAATTTTACGGAAGTCCACTTTCCCATGTTATCCGTGCGGGATTCTCTGTCTTTTTTGGTTCTGGAAATACTAGGGTGGACTTGAACTTTTGGGACACCCTGTATATATATATATATATATATATATATATCATCTTTTCCATTGACCACCAAATTGTATATTTTAGTGCTTGGTTTTCGAAGATGCCCCTAACGGAGTCCTAGGAGCCTCAGCAGCCAGCATGCAAAGCGTCTTGGTTCCAGATGAAGCGGTACCGCACGAACTTCGAAAACCAGCTACTTTGGTAATCAAGTCATTGAAAGATTTTAAGCCGGAACTGTTCGGGCTACCATCTTTCGAGTAAACCAAGTAAAGAACTGTGATAGTACTAACATTTTATTAAAATAAAGATAGATTTACGATATATCCCTGCTAAAAAAACCGCGTAGAATCTCATGAAATTTGGTGAGTTTTATTTATGTTTCATGAGATTTATCTTGGTTGGTTCTTACTACATAAATATAAGATACTTGTAAAATCTCGTCAAACAGAGATTTGTATTTTTAGCAGGGAGATAATCAAACCTTAGGTTTTTAATATATTAAATTCATTAGTTACACAAAAAGTGAAATGTAGAAAACGAACGTATATCACTGCTTATCAAGATAAAGGAACAAGGCGATTCATTATAATTTAGCTCCCTCCCATCTTAATTTGGTTATTAGAGGAGCTAGAAAAATTTGTAAGTACAAAAGTTATCTACTTAACTTTTTATAAGTAAATGTGAAATTTTTACATTAAATTTAAAATATTTGGAGCCATAGAAGTACAGATCATTTCAAATTCTGTATGTATGACATATTTTGAAGAAAGAGAGAAGCAACAATACCAACAAAGTCAAGTTTAATAAAAAAAAGCATTGTTTAGAGAAAGAAGGCAACTTTTGTCCTCCTTGTTTATTTATAAGCGTCGACAAATTTAAGAAAAAAAAACAATTTTTTTTACTCTTTTGGCAAATGTTTTTGTTCGATTTCATTGTCAACGCTGTCACCTTACATAGAAAGTAATTTTTTATAATTTATTTTTTCTATGTTTGCGGACTTTTTGGATCTAGAATTGAGGTAAGTACTTCGTTAGATTTAAAAATGTGTTATTTTGGACATTTTTAGACTAAATTATTATTTTATGAACGCGCAGTTATCAAAAGTCACAAAATCATTACAAGTTTGTTGTGATAAAAACTTGATAACTACGTCTACACCCAAAATATTTTTTTCATACGACCACATTTGCAACTCGATAGAAAGTAACTTTCTTATACTTGCGTGTTGTTTCACTCGGCTGGCGCCTCGTTCACAAAATTCACGCTTATGTGAAATTTGTCACTTTCTTCTCTTGTTATGTAATATACTAGTGAATGTAGTTTATAAAATTTGTTCAAAAAATACATAAATACCCATCTATATTTTGAAATAAGTTATTTTGAAGTTTTTGGTTTATGTTTTCGACTGCGTAATATTTTGATTTGAATTTAATAAAAAAATATTAGTTTTCCTAACAGTGCGCAAAGTTGCATTTTCTCGCACGCGAAAGTAGTTAGACGCCAAGCTGTGTTTGGATACGCTTTAAGTGCAGGAAAGCGGCTTTGCGCACGTGTTATGTTTTTTTTGACCACAAAACCTACATTATTTTAAACTTTTATAGAAACCACAAACAAAGTCTTGCTATATTTTAATTTTTTGTTAAAATTATCAAATTCTCATTTGGTTTAAAACTGGGTTTATACGGGCAAATACAAAATAAAAAAATAATTAAAAAATAAATAAAACTAAAAATGAGAAATAAAAATAAAAAGACTATTTTTTTATTATTTTAACTTTTATTTCTATTTTTATCTGAAAACGGATTTGCTCATGCCTCATGGAGGCACCCTTATGGATGCACATATTATAACCTCACTTTTTTTTGTTGTTGTCGTTTAAACGGGTGTTTTCAGGTTTTTTAAATTTTTTGGTTCATTTTTGACAGGTATTATTTAAGAAAATAGTATGATGGAGTTTAGTTTAGTTGTTTCAAATATTGGTATCACTCACTTTTGTTTACTTGTGGAATCGAGTGTATGTGTTATTTTGGGAATGCTTATTTGTTGTTGGGTATCCGAAAAATACCATAATAAACAAGGCGTCTCATTTAAAATTTTAAATTTAGTGTATTTTTGGAAATTTTCAGGTATTTTCTGAAAGCATAAGAAAACTTCTGTAACTTTTATTCTTACAACTTTTTTCTAGCCCTTATAGTAATTAGTTAATGGGGATGCCAAAATATAATGAGTCACCCTTTAAACAATGTTACTATTTTTTTACACATTTTGGATAGTAATAATAAACAGAAACTTTTGATAACAGGGTGCACTAGTTTTTATTCACATATCGTCCTTTTCAGAATGCACACACAAAAAAGTGAATGCTTAAAGCTGAAGCACAATCAAAAATACAAGCTACTAGATACTAACGACATACTTTCAAAGCCGCTTAATCAAAGTTCTGGTATTTTGTAGCCTGTAATCTCGCTAACGAAAGTCGCGCAAAAAAGTAAGTGTGCCTCCTCCCTAAATGAAGCATTTAAATATTTTTATTCGTTTTTGCTAGTTGTCGATTACCATATTCTCAACATTAATTTTTATACTAAGTACATAGTTTTATTCTAAGTAAGTTAAAATTATGGTATTTAAACTTTGACAGTGGCGGACCCAAGGGGGGGGGGGCGATCGCCTCCCCCCTTTGCTCCAGAAAAAAGTAGATAACAAAGATACTGGTGGTAACCTTGAAACTTTTGGAGAAAAAAACGAGACATTGCAGAACGTTCCTTTAAAGCAGGGTTGGAAAAAACACGGGTTTTTTATATAAAACCCAACCGACTGGGCTTTTTTGGGTTTTATAAATGGGTTTTATTAGGTTTTTTATGGTTTTCTTTTTATATTAGACACAGATTGTAGTTCTTCTTTAAAATTAGGACTTATTCTCGTGATCGTTTATCAACTATAAAATACGATATACAAATAGGTAGAATACAGAAATCGACAGTTTGTTTGTTTGTTAATAAATCAAAGGAGTTTTGCTTTAGTTTGACCAGCGCTATATGCGGATGCGATGTTTGAATCATATTTTCTTAATGTAAACAAACCTAAAGAAAATTATTTTTGGAGTTTGTGTATTTACTACACTGTAAGTACCTGCTTACTTAGTATGATATGTTGGTATACGATTCAAGTTTTCCTTTTTTTCGAGGTTGTTAAATCTAAACCATAAAAACCAAAATTCCTAAGAGGAGCGGTGAAAAGAATGCTTCAGAATGGACTGAGGTTTTAGAATCCAGTAATAAAAGTAGAGTTTGCTAATACTGAACCAGAAGCGTTTTCTTTTTTATAATTTGCATTGTTGCCCAGCTAGTCTTATTTGGAATAATAAAATAAGAATTTGTTTGGGATTAGAAAAAGCTTTGCAAACACAAGTTTATGAAACCTTACGATCAGATTCAAACGACTGTTAATAATATACCTTTTTTGCGTTTATTTATTTTATTAATAATGAAAAAATGCACTTTTAAAAAGCCCTACTTGTTTTTTTAAGTAGGTTTTACCCAAAAAACCCAGTGGGATTTTTTGGGTTATCCACTAGGCAGCCAACCCTGCTTTAACTGTTTGACCTTCAATTCGTCACACCAAGAATAAACCACTATTATATTGGAAATACGGAACAGTATTATAGAGTTTCTAGAAAAAATCATTCGGACATAAAAAAGTATTTTTGACCTGAACATATTCATACCAAGTTTTATACAACGTGAAGCGAAAATCAAGAAAAATTAACTAAAGTCGTTTTCCAAATACTATAAACTGTTTGATTAATCCGAAACACAAATTCTTGAACTTTTATTGGGAGAAGTCAGTATTTGGGAACAATATTGTTCAGAAGTAGGCAAAAGCTCAAATCAAAACATACTGATAATATTTTTCAAAAGTAGGGCATAAATTGCGGCGCTATAACACCTTTGATATTTACGGTATTAGTTTAATTTTGTATTAAAAGTGGAATTTGTAGTGTCATTTTCTTAAAAAATTTTCGCCTGCTGCGCTTTGAAACCATTGATATATTTTTATTTAATTAGTTTAATTTTAAATAAAAAAAATCATTTTCTATTAAAATTTTCTTAAAAAATTTCGCCTGCGGCGCTATGATACTGTTGTTATTCACGATTTTAGTTTAATTTGACTCAAAAATTGCAAAATGTATGAAATAAACAACTTAAAATCTGAGTAGCCCCCCCTAGATTTGAGGCCAAATCTGCTTTTGTAGTTACTAAGTTTCGTATGCATTTATTGAGATGTTCCTCATGTAAAAGCTATGCTTCTATCCTAGTTTTTTTTTCATATCGAAACCGCCCCCCTTTTCAAATGGCTGGGACCGCCACTGACTTTGATAATCTCAATTGGAAGAGATATCTACTTAAGTATACGGGAACCCACAAAAAAGACGAATTTACGAACACCGAAACACAATTGAGCAGAAAATAAAACGTCAAAAACGAAATATGAACGGAAGTAAAACACCCACAAAATAATGGATACGGATATAATTTTATAGAATTTTAATTTACTCGTTCCTTAAAAGACACGAATATAATTTAACCGACTATAATTTTCCCGAACCTTAAAATATCAGAATTACAAAAGTATCGAAAATAATTTTCTAGAAATGAAAAACACTTAAACCACAAATTCATAGAAAATAATGTACCCGATCCTTAAATGAGCAAAACCGCAATCTATCTGAATCGCTATTGGGCATGCGTCAAATTTAAATCTCTAGAGCGCCGTAGGCCCTGGATTGCGGCGTTGACAAGTTTCTCTATTTGGAAGATGACACGAGATTTTTTTTTTATTACACGATTTTATTTAACTTCACAGTTTCTGATTGTTTAACTGTCTATCAAATCTTGCGATTAATTTTCACACTTCCCGTGAACCGGTTTTATAATTATAAAAAAATTTGGATGCAGGGGGTGGTTGAGGGATGTAAAAGAGGTAAATTAATACAATATCACAACTTGCTTCGACTCTTCCCTGCCGTAAGCCTGGCAACGTAGCAATTGAATTCGTGGCTATCAATTCAAATCATTTTCGTACAGATTGGGGTTCTTGAACTTTGTGATTCGGCATTATTATGTTTCTATTAAATTATTTTCGTTGAAAATATTTCCTGACATTTTTTTTTTCTACTAAAAATATGTTTCGTTTAAATTTAATTCTATGCACATATTTTCTAGCGATTTGATTTTCCCGTCATTTCATTTTCGAGACAATTTTTTTTGGACCAATTATTTTCTTTTCTCTTAAATTCTGACAAATTATGTTTCTGCCAAATTTTATTTCGGGATTTTTTATAGGGACCCAAGTATACATATTATAGGAAGCTAACTAGGTAATGCTTAAATTCAAATTAATCAAATCAAACTACATTTACATTTTTGGGTGCAGACTTATGAAAACTTTCTGTAATGCACAACTTTCGCACCTCCTTTTCCTTTACGTGGGAAAGTAAATAAAGGCTGTCCCCAATGATTTTTTTAATTTTTTTTGTTTATAAACCAATTTTTCTGTACTTAACACATTTCGATAATGATGGCTTGGTAGCATGTATCAAATTGAGAGTGGTCTTTGAGAATCATCATCAGTAGGCACCTAATAAATAAGTACCTTGTTTTTTTGATGTCTAATGTGTACATTGCACCAGCATCGTAATTTTACTTACAGAAATAAAAATTAAAACGCAAAATAAGTGCTTGCTAATTAGTTTAATTTTAAAGTTTACATGAGGTTACAAATACGTGATTTCCTTCCTAATATATTTTTTATATTTCGGAAACTGTGTTAGAAAGAAGAGTATAAAAAGAAAATGTTACTCTAGTCACCTAAAAACAAAGAAAATTTACGATAAAAAGAACCAGCACAATATACGAGCAAAAATTATAAATTTCAATAAAGATATTCATGTGATAGGTACTGAATAAAATCTATATACAATTTATGGCGGATTCATAAGACAGAAACTATTTTTTTGGGTTTTTCGCCACTAAGTTAAGGAAGTTTTTCAAACAATTGTTAAAAACCACTGCGTAAATTTCTAAAAAAATAATTAATCCGTTTGTCAGTGGATTCTAAACAAATAAATTGGGTAACGATCCAGACTTTCTTGGTGTATCGGGACTTTTCTGGGGTGTATCCAGACTTGTATTCAGACTTTTCTCAGGTGAATCCAGGGTGTATCTGAACTTTTTTATTACCTTTAATATGTGCTAAATATACTAGCGCCAATAAACTAAGATTTTAGTTCATCAACCAAGCAAAAACGGCTGAACCGATTTTAACGAAAGAGAATAGGGTGTAGTCTGGGTCTTAACATAGGCTATTTTTTATTTGACATTTCGGTCGGAATTTTTCCAGGTTTTTGCATTTTTATATGCTATATATATATTTATTTGTTGAAAAAAAATTTGACGCCATTAAACAAAGATTTTTATAAGCTTTCCAACAAGGTATCACAAGGTAACAATAAGCGTCTGCGCGTCTACACAAGTAATCGTTATGTCAAATTTCGTTATGATTGCTGCAGGAGTTTTTGAGTTACGGTGGTTACAACGTGAGCGACCCACAGACAGAGAGATGGCGCGGCGGCTGAAAACGTGCCTATCTGGATTCGATACCACGAAGATTCATCAAAATTTCGAAGCGCGATTTTTAGATGATACAATTTGACTAGTTTAAAAAATTAACACTTGATATTGGATGAGTATAATAAAATTTTGAAATCAAAAAGGATATTCGTTTGAGTTTTTTTAATTTTAGATGGCGTCAGAGGAATTGAAAAAAATTAAGTTTAATATTTTGTTTTGTGAATTCGCAGATTCAGCCAAATAATTTTGTCACAATCTATGGCCTTAAAACCACTGACGTTTGTTTTTTCAAAAGACGTGTTTTAAAATTAAAACCAGGGTAACTGACGCGACATTTGGTTTCACTTTTCGTGGAATGGCTGAGTACGTATAGATGCAAAGTTAATTGTCCTGTGCTATGATTAACCGTTTTAAAAATTCATTCTCGAAGGTATTGATCATATCTTTTTTTTTTAATTTGGTAAAATTTAAACTTTTAGTTAACAAAGTTTTTTGCATCGAAACAATATTTTACACCTAATATTTAGTAAATCTCCAAAAATAAAAATTTTAAACATTTTTTAGTAGATTTTCGATTAGAGACATAAAGTAGTAAAATTACTTATCTGCTTCGATACGTAACGTGAAACTTATTAGGGAGTAAAAGCCAACCCACCGCGTAAACGGAAATAACGAAAATGGGCTCATCAGTAGTTTCGTTATTCCACCCAAGATCTTTTGATCTTTTGTTTTTTAGTTTCTTTTCGGTTGAGGTAACTGATTTGGAGTTTTTTAACTTCTTCTTTGTCGGTGCGGGTCGGGTCGGGATGCAGAAAGGGTTTTTCGTGTGGCCCTACTGGAAGTTGGGATTACAATGACTGTGGCGTCTGCCTCCACGTGGCACACCTGGATGTGGCGGCGCCATAGTTTGACTCCTTGTGACATCTTTGGCAACACCTAACCAAAGACGTCCCACAAATATTATTGGGGGATTCCCTGTGACCTTCACGTTGATTTGGAGGTTATCGTGAGACGTCCAGTGTTACTTGGATGTGAAACAAATGAGGCATCAAGTGGAATGCCGTATCTTGAAGCCTATATTATATTTTTATGATCTGCAGGAGTTTTGATCTCTAGGAGATAACGTGTATCTCCAGTAGATAACGTGGTCAAAAACTTTCTATCGCTTAGGCACAGGAAGCAGTGCAACGCCGGCTCCCGAAAAGCTGCTGACTGCCACTTATGCAATCTAACATCTAATCTAATCTATTTGGATCTAATCTTATCTGAAATAAATCTGAGTTACCTTTAAAAACATATGAAATCCCACATCGAGAAACTTAAACGCAGTCAACTTTGATTTCTTGTTCGAACACATTAGTATAAAAATAAGATCTTTCTTCAAAGCTTTGTCATTGATTGAATACCAGTTGTTTCCAAAAATGTATTGATCCAGTAGACTTGACTAAAAAAGCAAAAACTTTTATTAAATGCGCTCACAAGTAGAAAATAATTTTTTATCTTTCTTAAGTATACCATAATAAAAGCCGAGGGGGATTTCACTAGCCGCAATAAATGTACAAATTTTGATGAAATAATTTCACATTTGTTCACATTTTTTCCCATTATTTCAAATTTGTTAGAATTATTTCAAATTTTTTCGAATAATTTCACATTTTTCTGCATTTTTTAAAAGTTTTTCGCATTTTTTACATTTTTTCGCATTTTCTTGCATTTTTTCTCATTTTTTTTATTTGTCTCTCGTTTTCCTGCATTTTTTTACATTGTTTCTTTTTATTACAATTTTCTCCTTATATATCAAAAATCAAGTGATTGCGCTCCCTGAGTTCAAACCCGGGGATCGCGCTGATTTCACAGACACTGCACGTAAAAATATAATTTGGATAATACAGAATTTTAAAGATGTTTCAAGAAAAGGCGGTTATCCTGCAATATATTGAAAGCATCTAAGGGTAGATTTATATTCATACGGTAAAGAAACAAACGGAATCAGTGTGCCGTAACATTTTTATTTTAAATTGACTCTGATTTATGTTGTGTTTTCAACTCGTATATGAAATAATTACCAAAATCAAAAAAAAAACGTCGATTTTGTTTGCAATGGCGACAAATTTTGGCTATATTGGAATTTTTGTAGCTTCACCCGAGTTCAGCCCTTGAATTTAAATAGGAAAAGTGAGTCAAGTGGTTTCTCATTATAAAGGTGTTTTGATTCTCTTTATAAGCCTTTTATTTTTTCTTATGGTTAGTTTACCCATCTTTTAAGCTTAAAGGACCCCGCACGCAAGTTTTTCTTCGGTGGAATTCGCTATAACTATGATTGAGAGAGATGATGAATGAGATATAAACAAGCAAAGTTGGAAAAAGGCTGTTTTTGGCTATGTTTTATCAATAAAAACCTTACCCTAAAATTAAAATAAAAGCTTGTAACAAAATATTTTTTTTAAATCTTAACGGTTTGACCTACGATGATGAAATTTGGTAATCATATTGGCCTTCGGGCCAGATTGTTTTATATAAATAAAAAAAATAACATTTAGTGCCTCTAGGAGCCGGTAGAGGGCGAAATGCAGTTTGGATTTTTTTCGTAAATAGATTTTTTTTCGAAATTTCAGGACTGTTCAGGGCTCTCTGCTCACAGGCTAAAACATTTTTTGTGATATCGCGCTGATTGGTAATAGTATGTACTAGTGTTACAGAGCCATATAGTTTTAAGTGGCCAGGATATGTCGTTCGAGATGATACAGGGAAAAATTTTATTTTTTTATTTTTATAATACAATCGAATCTGGTCCGAAGGTCAATATGAGTACCAAATTTCATTATCGTAGGTAAAACCGTTAAGATTTAAAAAAATATTTTGTCGTCCTAACCTCACTTTTTGACTGTAGCACTTTTGAGGCTGTTCACAGACAGGGTGATGTTAAGTGGTCTATTACTAACCGGTTAAAACAGGTTTCGTAAAATCATCATCAAAAAGCCCACGGAAATCCATATGCCCCCCAACTATATAAGAAACAGTTGCATTACTCTATAGCCTAAGGACATTTCCAAAGGATTGCCAAGCATGGCAATCTCACCCGTTCTCAGCTTCGTTAGATGAAAGCATTATGTTTATCAATCAAATTTCATCATCGTAGGTCAAATCGTTAAGATTTAAAAAAATATTTTGTCACCCTAACCTCACTTTTGGACTGCAACATTTTTGAGGCTATTGATAGGTGGAGAAATATTGAGTGATCTATAAGTAACCGATTTACATAAATTTTTGATGCCCTTAAGTTAAGTTTGCGTAAATATTTTTTTTTTCGAAATTGTCAAGAAAATGGTGTCTATTCAGGGCCCTCCGCTCACAGGCTAAACATTTTTTTTGTCATATCACGCTGATTGTTAATAGGTTGTACTACAAAACCAGATAGTTTCAAGTGTGCAGGATAAGTCATTCGGGAGATACAGGGAAAAATCTAAAAACACATTTCGCCCTCTACCGGCCCCTAGATGCACTAAATGTTATTTTTGAAATTTTATAATACAATCTGGCCAGAAGGCCAATACGAGTACCAAATTTCATTATCGTAGGTAAAACCGTTAAGATTTAAAAAAATATTTTGTCGTCCTAACCTCACTTTTTGACTGTAGCACTTTTGAGGCTGTTCACAGACAGGGTGATGTTAAGTGGTCTATTACTAACCGGTTAAAACAGGTTTCGTAAAATCATCATCAAAAAGCCCACGGAAGTCCATATGCCCCCCAACTATATAAGAAACAGTTGCATTACTCTATAGCCTAAGGACATTTTCAAAGGATTGCCAAGCATGGTAATCTCACCCGTTCTCAGCTTCGTTAGATGAAAGCATTATGTTTATCACTCAAATTTCATCATCGTAGGTCAAATCGTTAAGATTTAAAAAAATATTTTGTCACCCTAACCTCACTTTTGGACTGCAACATTTTTGAGGCTATTGATAGGTGGAGAAATATTGAGTAATCTATAAGTAACCGATTTACATAAATTTTTGATGCCCTTAAGTTAAGTTTGCGTAAATATTTTTTTTTTCGAAATTGTCAAGAAAATGGTGTCTATTCAGGGCCCTCCGCTCACAGGCTAAAAATTTTTTTTGTCATATCACGCTGATTGTTAATAGGTTGTACTACAAAACCAGATAGTTTCAAGTGTGCAGGATAAGTCATTCGGGAGATACAGGGAAAAATCTAAAAACACATTTCGCCCTCTACCGGCCCCTAGATGCAATAAATGTTATTTTTGAAATTTTATAATACAATCTGGCCAGAAGGCCAATATGAGTACTTTCATTATCGTAGGTAAAACCGTTAAGATTTAAAAAAATATTTTGTCGTCCTAACCTCACTTTTTGACTGTAGCACTTTTGAGGCTGTTCACAGACAGGGTGATGTTAAGTGGTCTATTACTAACCGGTTAAAACAGGTTTCGTAAAATCATCATCAAAAAGCCCACGGAAGTCCATATGCCCCCCAACTATATAAGAAACAGTTGCATTACTCTATAGCCTAAGGACATTTTCAAAGGATTGCCAAGCATGGCAATCTCACCCGTTCTCAGCTTCGTTAGATGAAAGCATTATGTTTATCACTCGAATAGAAGAAGAATTTAGTTCTTTTTTTGTAGTTCTCTCTGTGTCACCGTAAAGTTAAAATTTTTAATTTGCGCCCATCGCTTTTATTATAGTATAAGAAAGATAAAAAATTATTTTCTACTTTTGAGTGCATTTAATAAAAGCTTGTTCTTTAAAAAATTTTTTAAATAAAAATTAATTTTTTTATTTTTAGATTTGTACCCTAAATCGTCTATTTTGAATCAGCCATATTGAAATTTTCAAATCTGATCAAAAATTCATATCCCCTTCCCGAAAAAACCCTGTATGCTAAGTTTAATTTAAATCGAACAAATTAAATCTTTTTCCCCCTCCACTTCCCTCGTTAGAGCTTACCAAATTTGAACACACACCCTTAATTTTTAGATTTGTTGTACCCTTAATCGTCCATTTTGAATCCGCTATATTGATATTTTCAAATCTGATTCCAATTTTGACTGAAATCGAACAAACTAAATCTTTTTCCCTCTCCACTTCCCTCGTTAGAGGAAGGTGGGTACTTGAGAATACCATATTATTGTATGTCCATCGGAACTATAAACGCATACCATCTTGAATCCGCCATATTGAATTTTCAAAATCTGATCAAAACTTCGTATTCCTTATTCTTAAAAGCCCCCGTATACCAATTTTGGTTGAAATCGGACAAACCTAGGTGTTTTCCCTCCTCTACTCCCCTTGTAGAGGGAGGGGTGCCTAATAATGACATATTATTGTATTGTCACCCAAGTAGCACACGTCGTCCTCAGGATGTCCCATGAAGGGCCGAACGTTCCGAGTCCAAAACTTACGTCCTGGGGACGTTTGAAGTGGGATCAAAGATCGGTGGGGAACACTTATACGTCCTCAGGACGTCCCCAGGACAGCATAACTATAAAAAAATTTTATACTTATTTCGAGATTGGTTTTGATTAGTTGCCATTTTATTTGGTTTTTATTGGTTTTTTAAGGTATTTATATTAATAAAATGCTCAAACGACCTAGGTCCAAAACCTACATCCTGGGGACGTTTGACGTGGGACCAAAAATCGGATTAAACCACTCAAACAGTTTTAGGACGTCCCGAGGACATCCATACTATAAAATTGATTTTTACTTATTTCATAACTGGTTTTGATTGGTTCCCATTTTAATTGGTTTTTATTGGTCTTGTAAGTTATTTATAGTGATAAAATCCATTAATGCTCAAACGCCCTAGGTCCAAAATGTACGTTTTGGGGACGTTTGACGTGGGACCAAAATTCGGATTCAATTAACCACTCAAACAGTTCTAGGACGTCCCCAGGTCAGCCCTACTATAAAATTGATTTATCAAGTGTCGATTTTTGGCGTAGAACACGGCGCTTGCGTTATTTCGAAATGTGACGTCACTGGTTCAACCGCAAAGTCATCGGTTTTTTCCATCGCCAAAATGCATTTTCAGTGACAGTTTTACAAACCAAACCTAACTTTGTTTTTATTTATTATCCCCGGTTTATAATTCCTGGGTTATCTTATCCTTTGTTATTTTCATATATAAACTCACCATTAAATAACCTACTTGACGAAAATTGCTTGGCAGTGTCCGAATCTTCCTCTGAATTTGGCACATTAACAAATCAGACTCCATCATTTTATTAATGAAAAAATAAAATGAATAGTCGGTGCGCCATCCCAAGTAGCACCTCACATAACAAGTCTTAGATATTGTATATCACAAAGATATTTAAAATAAGGATATACGTTTTGTATGTTAGATGTATATTTTATATATATTATTTGTTTTTAATGTTAACTAAATATATAATTTTTTTTTAGTCCTTTCTTCTGCATTTAAAATACTATATATTTTTTACATAAAATTTATTGCAAGAAATTATATAAAAAATATGAATATTTTCCCAATATTCAGTGTTTATCCGTTTTAGTAAATTCTGATATACCATTGCTATATATCAACTAAAATTTTGACAAATATACATTTTGTATATCGAAATAGATATCAACAAATATATACCATAATGGATATACCATAGAACATCAAATTTTGTGTAATAGAAATATAACTCGAATTTTTTTTTGGTGGAATAATTAATACATGTTCAGAATATATTCAATATATATTCCTCTGGATCTAAATTGGATCTGTTTTGGAGGTCCTATGCACGTCGGGTCAATATCTGGGTGATATCCAGGGCAATATCCTCGTCCGTTTTCGTTTATACGCTGGATATACGCACAATATTTTTTTGCCATGTGGAACACACCTGTCCCAAAAATGTCCTTGGGACGTCCGCCACAGGACATCCCCGGGACGTCCTAAAGACGTCATAGATCCCAAAGCGGACGTACCTAAGACGTCCTGTGAATATGTCCTGCAGACGTTTTCTGTATACGTCCCAGGGTCGGCTTTGTCGTACGTCCTGTGGACTAATTATTTTGTAACATTGGACCTCCTAAGGATGTCCTAAAGACGGCGTAGGTACCAAAGCGGATGTACCTAAGACGTCCTGTAAATATGTCCTGCAGATGTTTTCTGTATACGTTCCAGGGACGCCTTTGTTGTACGTCCTGTAGACTAATTATTTTGTAACATTGGATCTCCCAGGGACGTCCTTAAGGCGTCGTAGGTCCCGAAGCGGACGTACCTAAGATGTGCTGTGAATATGTCCTGCAGACGTTTTCCGTGTACGTCCCAGGGACATCTTTGTCGTACGTTCTGTGGACTAATTATTTTGTAACATTGGACTTCCCAGGGACGTCCTAAAGACGGCGTAGGTCCCAAAGCGGACGTACCTAAGACGTCCTGTGAATATGTCCTTCAGACGTTTTCTGTGTACATCCCAGGGACGTCTTTGTCGTACGTCCTGTGGACTAATTATTTTGTAACGTACAGGAATAGTACCGTCGATTCAAAGCGAATGCCCAGCGCGCTCTATGTGCGACACACGCAAGCTAACCATATATCAAATAAAATATGTAAGTAACATTTCTCTCAAACTATCCCATGCAAAATATCTACTTATACCAGCATAATTTTTTATTAGATAAGGTGTGTGCTATTATATACATATATATATATACATACATATATATATATATATATATTAGTGGCTAGGTCATAGTTTAATTTATATTAAGTTTAGGATACTTAGGTGTGGTTTAAATTTAGTTTGTGAATACATATATAATTACTACTACTGCCGCTATTAAGGTCCGAAACGTACGTCCTGTAGAAGTTTTTCGTGTACGTTCCAGGGACGCCTTTGTCGTACGTCCTGTGGACTAATTATTTTGTAACATTGGACCTCCCAGGGACATCCTAAAGACGCCGTAGGTCCCAAAGCGGACGTACCTAAGATGTCCTGTGAATATGTCCTGCAGACGTTTTCTGTGTACGTCCCAGGGACGTCTTTGTCGTACGTCTTGTGGACTAATTATTTTGTAACATTGGACCTCCCAGGAACGTCCTAAAGACGTCGTAGGTTCTAAAGCCGACGTACCTAAGACGTCCTGTGAATATGTCCCGCAGACGTTTTCTGTGTACGTCCCAGGGACGTCTTTGTCGTACGTTCTGTGGACTAATTATTTTGTAACATTGGACCTCCCAGGGACGTCCTACAGACGGCGTAGGTCCCAAAGTGGACGTACCTAAGACGGCCTGTGAATATGTCCTGTAAACGTTTTCTGTGTACGTCCCAGGGACGTCTTTGTCGTACGTCCTGTGGACTAATTATTTTGTAACATCGAACCTCCCAGGGAAGTCCTAAAGACGGCGTAGGTCCCAAAGCGGACGTACCTAAGACGTCCTGGTGAATATGTCCCGCAGACGTCTTCTGTGTACGTCCCTGGGACGTCTATGTCGTACGTCCTGTGGACTAAAGATGGCGTACGTCCCAGTCAGACGTCCTGTGGACTAATTATTTTGTAACATTGGACCGCCCAGGGACGTCCTAAAGATGGCGTAAGTCCAGAATCGGACGTCCCGGGGATGTACGAATATCCGGAAGCGGACGTCCCAAGGACGTTTTTGGTACAGATTTATGCTACTTGGGCACCGGAACTATAAATGCATGCCAAATTTGAAGGCAATCGGATACATATAAGTTAGTTAACCAAAAATCGCCCCAACACGTCAAATCCTCAAGTGCCCCAACACGTCAAATTTCAACGAAATCAGGCGTACTTTAACTGTAGCCCCCTCCAGCCCCTTCGAGTACGGGGGAAGCTGTCAATTTTATCACACTATATTCTTGTGTTGTCACCGCAACTATATAAGCATGCCAAATTTGAAGTCGATCGGATGTTGGCAAATTCCACCCAAACAAACAGTTAAGCATAAAAAAGAAAAATAAGGTCTCTAATATATTATAATGGGATAAATAAAATAGAAACAAAATTTTTGAAATATTGGTTTTTTTAAAGTAAATAAACAACTGTTTTTATTTTAACATTCCTTTTATGTAAACATTTCCGTAACCATTTACGTAAACATTTACGTAAACATTTCCGTAAACATTTCGTTCGAACACATCAGAATAAAAATAAGATCTTTCTTCAAAGCATTCATGGAATACCTCCAAAAATGTATTATTCTAGTAGACGTGACTAAAAGCAACAGCGAACATTTTTTAACGGAAACACTTGCTAACGTTAAATCCAATTTAGATTTTGTAAAAAATTTAAACAATTTTTTTAGCTTACCATTCACTACGTTGCAATATGCTCTTCAATAGTAAGATTTAAGCCTTTTTATTAAAACGAAAAGAAAACAAAAGAAATAAACAATACTAAAAGGAGACCTTACAAGAACGATCAGTTTTGACGAAAAAAACTCTATTTAATTGTAAAAACGCAAACTCTCAGATGAGAACCTATTCGATACGAAAGCTATGAAATTTAGTTCTATTTTCTTAGCTTACCTGATAGGTTAGTTCGTTGCCCATGGCGCATAATAACAAAAGTTGAAACGCAAAGTACACTGAAGCACCAATTCCACTTAGTTTAGCTGGAACCGTAGTATGAGGCTAAAATAGATTGAAGTATTTATTACGATAATTCCACAAAAAACGGTTGTGGGCAATTTGGCGCCGCCAATTTGGTGCCAGAATCAATAATTTCTATGAGGAGGTTTAGTGATATACATCCAGTATTAAGTATATATTTCAGATTTTGTCAAATTGCAATATTTGTTATGACAAAATATTCGGTGATTTTATGCAGGTTCAGGGCATTTGGCAGCTGTACATGGTAATTCACGATTCAACAGCAATTCGGATTATCTGCCGAGTTTCCACAGCCTTGCCTTCATACTGAATTTTTTAACATAGCAAGATTTTAGCAAGAGTGTTATGGGTACTCCGAGGTACTCACATCTGGATAAACTAACCATTACCATAATTACGTAAGTATGCCATATGATATATGCAGAACATTATCCTGAGGTGCGGCTTGAGGCTTTTTATTCTTGATTTTTAAGGAAAATTCAATCTTTAGAGTAGATAGTATATAGTAGCTTTTTTTACTCGCGTTTTTAAATACCATTTTATTCTTTATTTTTAAGGAAAATTCAATCTTTCGAGTAGATATTCAAGGGGATCGGGGGCATTTTTTACTCGCGTTTTTAAATACCTCGCTGCGCTCGTTATTTAAACCAACGCTTGTGAAAAAAGTACTATTTTAGTCCGAGTTTTGCCCCATAAGTCATATGAACTTTTGGACTTGATTTAACCCCCCTTTCATTGTTTATAATATTGTACAGGGTGATTCAAAATTTCTTAGAAATACTTTAACTGTAGGTAGAATTTGTTGTTTTGAACAAGAATTAGTAAAATATTTTTTTCTAAACTCTTTTTTTCTCGAGATATTTGCATTTAAAAATTGTTAATATTTTCTGGGAAGCAGCCGTTACTATGTAGTAGATTTTTAAAAACTAAACTTTGACAATTTCAAAATGCCTTTGACAAAAATCATAAAACATGTCATTGTCAGCACACGTAGACTTGCTTGGTAAACTATTTTTTTTTATACCTTCTTCAAAAACATGATTTTTGTAACTGTCTGCAGAGAACTAAAGCATGGCTTTTTTGGTTACTGATGAAAAAAAAACTTTTTTTTTATCACGGGTGCAAAAAAATATTTCCTTTCGTTTTTTACTCAAATTTAAAGAGATATAACAGAATATAGTAATATTGAAAAAATCTAATTATTCTTGCGTAAAAATTAAGTCATTTCGGTCAGTTTTCACCAAGTATTTACGAAAAAATCATTCAAAAACATCGTCAAAATATCAAACTGTCAAAGATTAAAATGTCGCAACAATGAACGTCACCGAGTAAAAAGGCACATCGCTATGGAAACCGCATTGTTATCTCATTTACCAGCCGCCTTGATTTATAGTGTAAAGATGGTGTATTTCGAGAAGTGCTCTCCGTTCGAGAGTTTTAAAAGTAAAACTGTGCTTTTTTTTACTTGAGTTTTTAAATACCTCGCTGCGCTCGTTATTTATACCAACGCACTAGTTGTTAAAACTGCTATTAAAGGCGATTCCCATAAAATATGAAAATTTTACTCCTATATTCAGAGAAAAAAATATGAAATTTAAACAAAATAATCACGTAACTTTTCTTAGATTAATGATATCTAACCAGTGTTCAAATTTTTTTATTTCAAATTCAATCGGACCAAATTAACAGTACTTGCAAATAAAACTAGAAAAAGAGATCAAGATGAGTCGTCCACCTCGGGTAAAACAACAACTGTCAAATATACAGGGTGGATTCTTTAAACGGAACGGTGCTTCTAGCGGGTTAGAATTTGGTTTTATAAAAAAATCTAAAAACACGTCAACTGAGATTTTTAATTTTCTTTAATCGTACTATCTTGGATTTTTTTTATGTCGTTTTGTTTACGAGGTATGGCAAAAAAATATATATTTTTTAAATAGGACACCCTGTATAGTTTGACATTTTTGAATTCTAAAAAAAATATATCTTTTTGACAATACCACACACTAGTACTCTATCTCTTATGGTTTCCAAGATAGAGGCATTTAGACTTGCATGGAATTGTTGACTATGCTGTTTTATGGGGGCTATTTGAATGAATATCGAAGTTTTCCATACAGATTTAGATAAAAATATCTTGATTATCGTAAAAGATAGATCTGTTTGGTCTTGCTGGAGAGAGAATTGTTGTGTGTCCTATTTTTAAAAATAAAAAAATTTGCCATATCTCGTAAGCTAAGTGACATAGATAAAATCGAAGCTAGCACCATTAAAGGAAATTAAAAATCTCAGTTGAAGTTTTTCTGGATTTCACCAAATACTAACCCGCTAGAAGCACCGTTCCGTTTAAAGAATCCACACTGTATAGAACGCCTCTAACGGGACACAAATATAGATTACTAATTCGTAGCGAGCGAAGTTTTTTACACGCTGTCCATCGTGGGCAAAACTTTTTCAAAAGCTGTGTGAGAAACGCCATTTTCACAGGTCTAGCTTGTAGAAAACTTGATTTTTAGAGGTCGTTGAAGAAAATAGTTGTTTTCTTACTTGCGTGCGTAAAAGTGGTTTTTACGCAGGGCAATCCCTTTTTAAATTTGGATGAGTTGGTGTCATGTACAAAATTGTCTTAAAAATAAAAAAATATACCTTTTCCTTTTTTTTATCCCGAAAACGCATAAAATTAATAAGAAGTTAAAAAAAAGAATTTGTTGTCCGTGAAAAATAAATAAAAAGAAAGGTTCGTGGCATATCGGACACACATTTTGCTTTTCAATTCATTACGACCAGGCCTCCAAGATCTAATGGATAGTCCAGAAACCTACAGGCCTGTTTCATCCTTATTAGGAATCATCACAGCAACATAGGACTGTACCTGGCGTATGAAGTAGAACATAAGCAACCACACCCAGCGAATTTAAACAACTTTCGACGTCAAGTAACGCGGGGTGTTGGATGGCTATCTGCAGCGCGTTTGTCGGAATAAAGCAAAAAGCAAAACGTTAAAGGATGCAAATATCAATAAGAATGAAATTTGCTAGCGGGAAAAAAAAAGAAAACAGTTTCGCAGGTTTTTTTTTTGTCCTTGGATCTAAAAACTCCAATTAGACTTAAAATTCACGACGTGCGAAAAAGATACTTTTACCAATGCTAATTTTTTAATAAAGTTTTGCAGGTCACTTGACATTAAATAGGTAAAAAAACCACTTCGCAAATGCGTGTGAAAAAATCTACTTTTAAATATCAATTTTAATGTGGAAAGTTCAAGTTCCCACACGCCGTGCGTAAAAAAATAAGCACGGAGTGCATAAAAAACTGTCCCAGCGTGCGTTGAAAAACTTTTAAGGCACGCAAATTTTTTTAAATGGTACTTTATGGGCCAAATTTTTAAATTTTAAGTTTTAAATGTGTGTTTTAAAAACTATTTTTTGATCAAAAAAGTCATGATAAACACTCGTAGAAAAAAAATTGTACCTAACTTATGCGGAAGTGCCTCTCCCGCCAGAACTCCTCCCGTGCGTAAAAGTATCACTTTCCGCACTAGTTAGGCAACTATGTGAAGAAAATTTAAAAAATTAATATTTTCTGTTATTTCTTTACATAAATATTTTCACAATGACAAATATAATACCTCTCCATACCTCGGTATCAATTATTTTTTTACAATGACAAATATAATACCTCTTCATACCTCGGTATCAATTATTAAGTATAAAAAAATTTAAGATTGCATTTTCAAAAATATTTGACAAGTCTGAAAATGAAGACCAAACCTTTTTACATTTCTAAATATCAAGCCGCTTCTGGTCGCTGGTAAAAGTGACGTGGTATTGCCTGGGCCAGCGTTGCCAATGGAAATATAGGTTTTTCCTAAGTCTAACGACTGATCGCGTTTCAAAGTGATTTATGAATGACTTGATGGGTCTATTTTATTTGAATGTCTTTGAATCAAACCAACCCGCGACAGGTGGTTTGGCATAGTTTACTATAGTAACCAAGACGTGTTATTGTACAGTACGAACTTTTTTAAATTTAACTGCGAAAAACAGTACAACCATATTCTTACATGATGGTGTAAGGAGAAAGGGGTGAATCTACAGAAGTATCGGACGTAGAAAAATAATGTTCCTAACTCATGCGTGGACACGTCCCGCCCTTGACTGCTTGCCCGAATTCCGCTCCGCGTCGTTCATGCAACTGCCGTCGCGTGCGGGAAAGTATCACTTTCGGCACTTGTTAGGAAAATAACTATTTTATATGCATGCTTCCCCGTTAATACTTACTTTTGTCACAAGGGCAATATTAAATGCCAAAACACAAACAGTTGTAGACATATGGACTGCATTAGTTATGTTAAATGTCTTTTCTAAAAGTGAGACAACTCTAAAAAAAATAAGCGCTTCTAAATATTTCGATAAGAGTACGGTAAAATGTCGATCGTAAACCGGCCAGGTTTTATGATTTTCTGATATGGGTTAAGGCCACAAAAACGGCATAGATTTGACAACACTGCTTTGCTGTTTTTGGGCCAATGTTTACTGGGCAGAATATCGGAAACGGAAATTTGGCAGGAATGTTTATTTTTAAATTCCTCACAACCGTATCCATTTGCTGGACTCTTTCAGCCCCGAAATAAAATAAACACGGCTAACAATAATCAAAAATCTTACCTGAGTTTATCTTTAGCCTCGTCGATAATACAGAAATCTGTAACAACAATTTTTGGATTTATTATTTAAAAAAAAATACACCAAATTTTTAAAAAATCTTTGGATACGGTTATAGATTTTTATAAATCCTATTATCTGAGAACAAAAAAGTTATGTTTTTTTCTTTATAAGCGAGGTTCTGCCGGAATTCTGAAAACGGCAAGGTCACGTAATTTGATAGGCCCAAGGAAACTGAGTGAGTTTGATTGGATTATTGTCTTATAGAACATTCGGCCAATAAATTGACACATGTCAATTGAAAAAAAAATAAGAACTCGGAAATGTGTCACCTTCCTAATAAGTAATACTGTGTTTGAAAGTTTGAGACAATGATGTGTTTGAAATTAACTCTGTGTTTCGGACTTCTATTGCCTATATTTTATTTATACACGACGTTTCGATCAGTACAATCTCTGATCGTCTTCAGGTGCAAACCACAATCAATTCCTAAGGCTACGTACTTATATACTGTGAGAAATTACTCAACCTTGAAGTTTAGGAAGTTGGCTCCGCCCAAGGAGGGGCTTTCAAATATTTGGAATTTCAACCCTTGGTTTACTGAAAATACCCTGATTCTGCCCAATAAAGGCAGCTTCAAGGAATTTTTGTTTCTTCCAGTGTGACTCCTTGTGCAAAACCTTTGCTTCTGCCCACTTCATTGGGTGTTGTTTTGACCATTCATGTTCGGCGATTCCTGATTTCGTTATTTCACCTTTTTGGGTATTCGCCTGATGTTCCTTAAGCCTAACAGATAATGGTCTTTTTGTTTCGCCTATGTATGATTCACCACACTCACAAGGAACTTGGTAAATGCATTCCTTATTTTGTTTGTTCTCCGGTTTTGTTTTACTAAGAAGGTTTCGAATTGTATTGTTAAATTTAAAAGCTGTTTTAATATTAAAGTTTTTCGCTACTCTTCAAATTTTCTCTGATACTCCTTTAACGTATGGAATTGTAAGGAATGCATTTGCCTTGTTTCGGTTTTGTAATCTCTGTCCTGTTTGTTGATATTTAGAAATAGTATAGTTTAAGGCTGGAACTATTCTGCTGCAGATCCTTCTTAATGTTTCTTATTTCGATTTCCAAGTCATGAGAATTATTACAAATTTGAACAGCTCTGTTGTACCAATATATACATGTAGTAGTTCCAATCACACGCGGTTGATACCGCAACATATAAACCTAAGCTCTGGCTGAGATATGTTGATGGTACTTTTATTGTCTGGACCGGGAATGACCAACAATAACATAAGATCCACCATTAAATTCACAATGAAGTTGAAGCAAAATTGTCAAGTTCCTTTTCTTGATGTACTTGTCAAACGAGTAGAAAGCGACATCAGAATAATAGTCTATTGTAAAGTCACTCACACAGGATAATATTTAAGTTAAGGTTCAAATCATTCTTCTACAACCAAACGAGGCATAATCAAAACTTTGTATAACAGAGCCGTCAAAATTTGTAACAATTCTCATGATTTGGAAATCGAAATAAGAAACATTAAAAAGGATCTGCAGCAGAATGGTTACAGCCTTAAACTTATAACAGATACTATTTCTAAATTTCAACAAACAGAACAGAGATTACAAAACCAAAACCAGCCAATTGCATTCCTTACAATTCCATACGTTAAAGGAGTATCAGAGAAAATTCGAAGAGTAGCGAAAAACTTTAATATTAAAACAGCTTTTAAATCTAGTAATACAATTCGAACTCTTCTTAGTAAAACAAAACCGGAGAACAAACAAAATAAGGAATACATTTACCAAGTTTCTTGTGAGTGTGGTGAATCATACATAGCCGAAACAAAAAGACCACTATCTGTTAGATCTAAGGAACATCAGACAAATACCCAAAAAGGTGAAACAACGAAATCAGGAATCGCCGAACATGCATGGTCAAAACAACACCGAATGAAGTGTGCAGAAGCAAAGGTTTTGCACAAGGAGTCACACTGGAAGAAACGAAAATTCCTTGAAGCTGCCTTTATTGGGCAGGATCAGGGTATTTTCAGTAAATCAAGTGTTGAAATTCCAAATATTTGGAAGCCCCTCCTTGGACGGAGCCAACTTCTTAAACTTCAAGGTTAAGTGATTTCTCACAGTATATAAGTACGTAGCCTTAGGAATTGATTGCAGTTTGCACCTGAAGACGATCAGAGATTGTACTGATCGAAACATCGTGTATAAATAAAATATAGACAATGGAAGTCTGAAACACAGAGTTAATTTTAAGTTTTACTTTACTATGGTGTTCGCACCGTATTCTGAACACTACACGGTCTCACTCGAAATGGTATTAGTGATGCCACCTATTGTTGATCTTTCAAAAAAATAGCAAAGCAGTGTTGTCAAATCTATGCCGTTTTTGTGGCCTTAAAACTGCAATTAAGCAGTCTTAGACCGTGAAAATTATAATGTCTAACTAACTAAATTGGCCAAAGAAGTTTAGCAAATTTAGGGCAATTTTATATATATATATATATATGTATAAAATTACTTTGATTGATTGTTTTTATATGAAAAATGAACCCTCAAGATAAATTTAGTGTAGCGACTTTTAGTCGGGACCACTAGTATATAGGCAAATTTTGCGACTTTCTAAGTATTACTTAGGAACCTGTAAACCTAGCACAGAATTAGTTCCGATACTGAAAACGTCTCAAATTTGTGCATTTGTTTATTTAAATGATTTTTTAAAAAGTAGACGGTTTGGTCGAAAACCTCAAAAAACAAGTAATGATTTAGGAAAAATGTACAACAAAATTGGTTTGATAAAAATCGGTTCATAAATAAGTCTCGTCAGCTATCTTTAATCCAAGATGGCGAAGAATGCAAGCTTTTCCCAGAATTTTTTTTTTATGAACTACTACAGGAGTAAATTAACATATCTGTAAAAACACTAACTCTAGTCGGAAAACTTTCTCTATAGACTGTTTTAAGAGCTAACGCTCTTTTATTAAATGTATCATCTCTCTAAAGATTCAGGCTGTGCCCTTATTCTCAAGCTGTGGGTCTATTCTTGAATCGAGAGAAAATTTGCTCCCAGGGAGTCAAATTCTCTCGCTACTATAGTATGCATCTTATTGGTCCAAATCTTCGGTTTAAATCGGTTTCTCTCACTTTTGCCCGATATTGATCGAAAATAATTTTCTTAGTCAAGACCAATAGAATTACTTTTGATCAATATCGGGCAAATTTTCTCTCGATTCAAGAATAGAACCCCTGATAGAAATTCTGCTCCTAGGGAGTCAAATTCGCTCGCTATTATGCTTCTCATTGGTCCAAATCTTCGGCTTAAATCGGTTTCTCTCACTTTTGCCCGATATTGATCGAAATCGACCAGGATGCTTATTCTTGACCGACCGTGAGGTGAGGTGAGCGAAATTCCCCTAGGAAAAAGGTGGCGAGAAAAGCTCACCTCACCTCACGGTCGTTCAAGAATAAGCGTCGAGTTTTGAGTACATACATTGAATGTATAAAGACGGCCAGCGTAATAGTAAACTAGTTTACTGTAACCATAGTTATGATATTATCAGTCTCACTAAGCACAAATAAAAAAAAAGTTATTTTAATAGTTAAAAAATGTTTATTAATCCCTGTTATAAGGTTTTTTTTTCGAATAACGTTATTTAAATGTCATTATAACGTGATTTTAAAACACATGAACACATGACATGAAACATGAACTTTTTTTTACATTTTTTTAAACATAAATAAAAAAACTTTAAAGAATCAATACACCGCACTTTAACCTCACATTTTTCGAGCAACCACCTTCCTTATGCCCTGTTCTCACTATGCAACTTTTCCATGCATCAAATTTTCTAATAACATAACACATAACAAAGAGATTATGTCTTCTTCTAACCTGTTATTAGAAAATTTGATGCATGGAAAAGTTGCATAGTGAGAACAGGACATTAGGCTGGTACAATTACTCTTGATAACATGGTTTGGGTGAAGGTGAACACCGCGAGTAAAACCGAAAACGAGAAACATGTTTACGGTAACTTGTACTTATCCCTTTTAAATACATACATATTGAAAATTTCTGAAAAAAATTATCCTAAAAACGATATTTTATTTTTTTAAAAGTATTTAGTATTGTGTATAAAATATAGTTTCCAAAACTTACCTATTTAATATAGCATGATGCTGGACACATATATTCAAAAGCTTTCTTGATTCGCTAAAATTCGGGTTTATTGAATCTTCACCCTTCTGAGCTTTGATTTTTTTAATAATATTATTAATCGGCTTCTCTTTGCCGCTGCCAATTTTTGAAAACAACTTCTGTAAAATTTTGTACTGTGTGCAAACGTTGTATATTATACTAAAAAGTAAGAAGTCGGTCCCGCAGAGCACCAGTAAAATGTAGACCACCATAAAACATTGAAAAGTCATCATAATTTCGTGAATGGGACTCTTAGTATCGTCAAATGGGTAGTTGCTGGGTAGTGGGGATCCTTCTAAAATATTTTGATCTATCATTTTCTGGACGGGCTTCAGTTTTGCTATTTTTTTGTAAATCAAATTAGATAATTCGAGCGCCAATTTGCACTTTTTGATCTCTCAGTGGACGGTATCTGGAAACGGCGTCCGAGGTACATTACAGCGAAAAAATATTACCTAGAAAATCGTTTTTTACCTAACAAGAGCGGAAAATGATACTTTTCCGTACGCGACGGCAGTTGCACGAACGACGCGGAGCGGAGTTTGGGCAAGCCGTCAAAGGCGGAAAAAACACTTTTCGCACGTGTCAAGTACCAAACTTTTCCTACTTTCGTAAAAACCGTCTAGAGAACATGATATTTTCATTTTTAAGTATTAAAATAGCAAAAAAACTGTTTTCAAAGTGATTTTCGGAATATTCTATTGCGAATGTGACAGGAATGTTACAAACCTGTTTTTTGTTGAATATTCTTTAAGAGTGTGTAATAGTTATATTTCTTTGATAATCAGATAATAATATTCCCATGATAACGTGATAATCAAGTTATTTTTATGAATATTCCCAAAAAGAATATTTTTATCAGGATTTTGGTATGTTTGCTGAAAATATTACTATCTTGTTAAAAGAACGCGATTTACATGATTTATAATTATAATTTAGTTCAATGTCATCTATTGTAGGTAGATGGCACTGGAATCAATATGTTCCCTATATAGCAGGTAATATTTTTATACATACAGGGTTCCTAAGCAAATCCTTAGGGGGCCAAGCAGCCGTGTATAAGACGCAGACAAACGGAAAAGCACATTAGGCAGAAAAGGATGGGCATGGGGCGATGTTGTCACTACATCTTACACGTAGTAAATCCATTCCAGGTTGTTGTTTTCTAATGTTTTCCATTTTCATACCTTTAGGAATGGAATAAAAATTGTTTTTGCTCGACTTTAATACCAAACTGATGAAAGATATCGTAAAAAAAAATATTTTTCGGCTTTTCATTTTGTAACCATTGTCCTTACGCACTGTTTACAGGCTGGGGACTGAGATACATGCAAATGCCTAACCTAAAGCGTTCATACACGGCCGGAGAAATCGACTGAGATATTTCCGTAGAAACTTTATGAAGCCAATAGGACGGGTTGACGCCTTCGAACGTCCAACCCGGGTTTTGCACTTTGATTGATTGATTTGATTCGTGATTTTACCAATTTTTGACCCCCTCCCTATGTAATGTTTTGTAACGGTTTGGCACGCCACTCCCCTAATATTACGTAACGATTTCAATACCACTACCCCCCCCCCAAAAAAAAAAACTTTTCACTTATTTTCATTCCAAACTTTCTTAGTTTCACACAAATGCAAACGCTGTCGAAAGCCCCCCTCTCCCCTATGACCATTACGTAATTTGTGCACGGCCCCTGTAGTCCCAGTGAAGGAGGGCGAGAAAATTGATTTTTTTTTCTTAAAAATTATACTCTTTAGACCTATTTCTTTGCGTTCCCGAAATTACGAAATTAAAAAAAAAAAATTGTAAGCGGCGCCATTTTTATTTTGTGCTTTGTTTTTCTAACATTTTTGCGTTCGGCTAATTTAATTGAAAAAATTTTGCCTGCGGCGCCCTTTATCTTCTCACTCGAAACCAAGATCACCCGTTTTAGGAAAACTGATCCCGTCTCTGTTTCTAAATTTTTTCGAATAAAAGTAGAGTATGACCATGGGGGATGACGAAAATTTCGAGAAAGTTGAAGAAAAAAATAAAAAAAGTGGCAGAGCACAAGTTCTTCGTAAAAAAAACGTTTTTTGTAAAGAAACAGAGCAAAATAAATCTTTTCACCCCTTTTTGGGTGTTACAAATATTGGCAGCCCCTTATTTTTCGCTTTTACCCTCCCGTTAGTTTTGAAGAATTGGTTCGCTACATGTTTCGAGATCATGTCAAACACCTCGAAAATATCAAATGTAGTGTAGGGCTTTATTTTAAATCAATAATATCGCAAGCACAAAGCTGTGCAGGAAAAACAGCGCCGTTTATTGATTTCTTTGACTGCTAGTGCTAGCTGCATGGTTTGGCCGTTTCCGGATAGATGTCACTAGTAGAACAGAATGGAAAGAAATTTAATTAAAAGCGAAGAAATTTCTTTCTAATGTTAACAACCTCACGAGTTTATCGCTCAGTATCGTAAATAATGGACCCTGCCGCCTCCTTTAAGCAAGAAAAAGCTGTGGTTTGGACCTGAAAACATCTAATTTTTAATTAGATTAGATGGTGTGGCCGCCATCTAGCCGAATTTGCAGACATCTTGTCAACGGTTATTATTGTAACTATGATTTATGCTCACAATGAAAGAGTGGCGACAATTTTATCTCATGAAAGCAGTCCGGAGATAATAACAAACTGGCACCATTGCTCAATATACCTGTTTCTTTTGTGCGCGCCGAACTTTCTATGCCATTTCTGTTTGATTTATTGAAATCCTATCCCTAAGGAAAATCTTAGGAACCCTGTATAAGACAGCAAATAGTACATTATAAACCTAGGGACTAAAGTGCCACATTTAATTCCTACGGTCGGGCTACAATTCGCTAAGGGATTAAGACACTTTAGTCCCGAGGTTTATATACTATTTTATGCACTTTATATAAAGATCTTTGTTAAAATTACGTTATTTCTACGCCAAATGTATCGTCAACTACAAAAAAGGGTGCTAAGAATGAAATCTTGGCCAAGAGCAAGTGCTGTTTGGCTTGACTTGCCATAAATTTAATTATAATTTTCCAGGGATTAGTTTTTTTTAATCCCTGAAGGATTAAATTTATTTGTAATCCCTCAGGGATTAAATTTTCTTTGAATCCTTTAGGGATTAAAAGTTTCAATTTATTCCCTGAAAAGAGGGATTAAAAGTACCTATTTAATCCCTGAAGTGCATAAAAGTTATTTAGGTAATCTTTTCTGATAACTGATTTCAAGTAGTACATCGACATAATGGTAATATATTAATATACCTACAGACAATATTCAATAGGGATATCCATATTTTTTGCTATGTGGGATATTACCATCATTTTGCGAAAAAAAACTTTCCGGGAATATTTTAGTTATATTTTTGGAAAAAGTGTCCAGGCATTTTACTATAATTTGTTAATAATATTATAGTCATGTTTCACGTCATGTTTCTATCACATTTATATCACTTGTATGAGCTGAAATGTAACTTATTGCTGGTATTTGTTAGTATCATTCTCAATGGTAAAATGTAACATTCCTATCACATTTTTTGTTCTCTAAGAATATTACTATTATATTACAGAGATGTTTAATTCTTATGTGTGAAAAAGTCGAATTGGACCTAAAAAATCGGAAAAAAAACGTGCGTAAAAATATTTTCCGCACGCCGTGCGGGAAAGACTCAGGGTAAACCTATTCCCGCATGGCACTTTTACGAATGCTAGTAGGAAAAAGTTCTTAATTATATTCCATGTTTTAGCCGCAAATTAACATTTTCGCACACTGCCCTAAAAAAAAGGGAACCCCACTATATAGCACAACCACAATATGGCAAGGTTTGTTTGAAAAATTAATATTTAGGTTATTTTATCCATCACTGACAAAATCGCACTGAAAGTGTCTGCCACCTTGGTGACACCTTCAGAAATAAGGATACTTTATTCACAAAGTTTCCAGCCACTATCATGTTAAGTAAACTGATAATCTGGGATTTACTTATTTTTTGTTTATGGTTGAAATAAAAGTGTAGACAAACCAAGTGAATTTGAAATAAGAAATTCGCTTAAAAATTGAAGTTTTACATCTAGAAAATAAAAGCAAATTTCAGTGTTTCAGATACCTTAAACAGTGGTTGGCATATTGTGCAAAATAGCAATTTTCGTTTTATGGAAATAGAGAAATGAGATTTTGCATACAAACCTAAAATTTTACTTCCAAATGCGCTACAGAGAGCTTTTTTAGAAAAAAAAACTTTATTTAAAAATAAATTAATTCCAAAATTAAGATTTGGCACATTGGGCTCTGTAGCGCAATTGGGAGTCACATAATTAGTATGTGTGCAAAATTTCATCCCTCTCGTACTTTTTGTTTGGCCAAGATTTCCAGAATACGATTTTCCCTGGGATCCTCGCTCTTAATGGCTTTTTTGCCCAAAAATGTATTATTTGTTTCTTTAGAATGGATTTAATTTAAATAAAATTCAGAATATCCTTGACAGAAAGAAATAGTAATTTAAAAGGACTACATATTGGTTTCCTTTGAATTTTTGGTCGACTCCGATAGGTAACAGGGAGTTTCGGTCATAATTTGGGTAGCTGAATGTTTTAAATTTTTATCTTACTGTTGTAATTTGTTTAAAATTTAACTTTAAATATTTCAATCCAGCTGTGCTCGGGTTATCTGAATATTTGCGGATATTTAATACTTTTTCTTTAAAAAATGTCAACTTATTTTAAGGACCTAAAAAGTAACAAAAAGCTAGAAATTTGAATATTTTTCGTTTTTTTTTTGGGGAATTATTTAATGAAATATGGGTCGGGTCAGCTGCAAAGGGGAGGCAATCGCCACTCCCCTGCTCGCACCCCTACATCCGCCCGTATTTAATACCATTTTTTTTTACTTATGGGTGTGTTTTAATCCCTAAACCCCCACCAGCGGTACGCGCCTTCGATCAGCATTAAACTGAATATTTAATAAAGTCAATATTATTTAGAGTTTCACATCTTTTTCTAAAACTATTGTAAGCGTAAAAATGACACAGTAACCACAAATGTAGACCCTCAACAAAAATCCACTAAAAAGTTTAGTTTTTAGCATTAAAACATAATTTAAGCTAACAAATAAAAATTGTATTTAGTAGTTTAAACATCTGTATACAATATTTTAGCAACTATTTTTTTCAGATACTGTTCCGAATTAAACTTATTTAAAATAAATATTTAGATTTATTTTTTTTTTATTGCATTAAAAGTACCTACTAGCTGTTATAAAGTTTTTAAATTTCTAGCAGATTAATTTTTAGTGTAAAATAATGTATTACACACCTAGGAACTAAAGTTCTACTTTTAATCCCGAGACAAAAATTTATATCTATTACTTGTTGACAAACTAAAAAACACTTTAGTCTTACAAGTTAAATACACCATTTTAGGCACTTTAGAAAAGTATTTCTAGTATTAAAATTTAATTCCCTGGAAATAAAGTAAATGTTTAATCCCCAGGAAATGACGTTAAAATTTAATCCCCAGGATATAAAGCAAAAATTTAATCTATAATGATTTAATGATTTCTAGTAGCAACTTTATCCCAGGGATTGAACGTCCCACTTTACTTTATAAAAACAGGGATTAAAAACTACCTTTTTAATCTCTAATATGTCTTAAAAATAATAATGGTGATATTTTACTCATACTAGTTAATGTGTTCATTTTGTGTGTGATGGAACATAAAATTTTTAAATTTAAAAAGTGATTTAGGCGGCCATCTTGAAATGAGTTCATTGGCTTTTTAGTTAAGAAGGTGTTGGCCTGTTGCGATGACCGAACAATTCTAATCGTTGCGTACGAGGCAACACCGTTCTCAACTAAAAAGCCAGTTAACTCCTACCTTTTCAGTGCCCTTTAGCCTAGAGTTGCAGCCATTTTTATAAGCAAATTGACAGATAAAACATGGATTTTCTGTCAGTCCGGTGTCAATTTTTGACTTAAAATTAAACTAAAATCGTAAATATTGATGGGGTTTTGGGAATTTCAGTTGTTTACTTACCCTTAATTTGTTTGTAAAAATATTAAGATTTTTGCTAAAATGACACCTAAAAAGCTATTTTTTCCACCAAATCGCAAGCAAAATGTTTTGATAAAAATTACTGTCTGCAGATGCAAAAAAACTTTTTTTTTGATCACGGGTGCAAAAAAATATTTCTGTCTGGTTTTGAACAATTGAAGAGAAATAGCGGAAAATAGTAATATTGAAAAAATATAATTATTCTTGCCTAAAAATTAAGCCATTTACGCTAGTTTTCACCAAATATCAAAGTGTCAAACATTAAAATGTCGCAACAATGAAAGTCACCGAGTAAAAAGGCACATTGCTTTGGAAACCATTTTTATTTCATTTACCAGCCGCCTTGATTTATAATGTAAAGATGGTGTGTTGCGAGAAGTGCTCTTCGTTCGAGATTTTCAAAAGTATTTTCCTGTTTTTCTTGGATTTTTTGATAAAGGTATTAAAAAAATAGTGTTAACCACTCGCGGCTAAACTGTACTTTTTACTTGCGTTTTTAAATATCTCGCTGCGCTCGTTATTTAAACCGACGCTTTTTAAAAAGCACTATTTTAGCCATTAGTTGTGTAACCTCCGTTGTGCAAAAAATGGAAATTTATGATTTTTTTGGCGGAGTTAGTCACAATTTTAAATTTTACTTGCATATGACATAAAATCGACCAAAACACGCATAAAACCCTAAAAATTGTTTTTCCGTTGTCGAAATGTGTTTCTTGTAAAAGTTATAGAAGGTCTGTGAATCTTTAAATTGAAACACTTCCTATTCTTGTAAAGCTAGTTTTATTACTTAAATTTTAAATTTTACAGGACACGTTTTTCGGCGTACATTTTCGTTTACTTATTATATACGAACTCCCTCCTTACTCTCTATCTCTTTCTATTGCTAACTTATAATCTAAGACATGCCCTTTTTTGGTGCCATCTATACAAATATAATAAAAACCTAGCATAAATACAATAAAGAAAGCTGTTACAGAATTGGGTCCCTATTCTTGAACTTACAACTGGGTGTCTATTCTCGAACTACAATACTTCCCCGCAATTCTGTAATAAAAACTTAAATGTAACACTTGTATATTGTAAACACAAACTTACTTAACTAAGAATACTGCTAAAATTAAAAATAAGTGTATGAAAATCAGCAAGTTTATTTTTATTTAATTTCAACCACATTTAAACAATTTCAAAAATACTTAAATTTTGGATTAGGTAAAGCTTTCGTCAATATGTCTGCTTATTCTTTTTCAGTCGAAATGTAATGCTGAACAACACACTCATTGATGTGAAACACCATTTTGTGTTTCACATCAATGTGTTTAGTTCTTTTTGTTTACATTATTGAGGCCATTTTTATACAAGATTGATTGTCTTCAAAAATATCAATAGGAAAAATATTGCAATTTAAAATTTCAGAGCATAGTTGACCTAAAAATAAACATTCACTTATGCATGATGATAATGCCAGATATTCAGATTCTGAGCTAGACAAAGCGTTTCCACTCAATGATATTATTATTGATTTGATTTTAATAAGAAAACCAGCTATGCTCTTTCTGTCGACAGTGTCATTAGCAAAATCCAAATCTGCATAGGCACAAAGACTAATATTTGAACTGTCACTTCTAGTAATTTTAGGACAAAATTTTGAATACTTTTTAGGTACCTTAATGTATGTTTTAAATATTTCCAATGCTCAATGGTATAGCAATTTTGAAACTGACTAAAATAACTGATAGCATAACATACATTAATGAATGAAGTAGGGAAATTTTTGTAACATTCAATTTGAAATTTTGGTTGCATTGGCAACTCCTGAGGTTTGCATTCTAATATATCAAACTTAAATCAGTTTGATTAATAAAAATAACATTGTCTATTTTGGTTATTATCAGTCCAAGAAAGTTAATAACATTATTTTGAAATTGAGTCATTTGAAATTTGTTAGAAAGACAATTTTTAATTGATTTCAAATTTTTCTGAGATTTTGAGAATTGACGGAGACCGTACAACGCTTTTTTAGATTATTATTTTTGAAAACTAAACCCTCCGGTGGGTACATATATACAGGGTCTTTCAATGTTCCATTGAGGAAAGCAGATTTTACGTCTAACTGACAAACATACAGGTCAAATTCAGTAAATAATGACAAAAGTAATCTGATACTAGCCATTCTTGCTACTAGAGCATACATATCTTCATTTATCACACTCTGTTTAAACCCTCTTGCTACTAGATGAGCCTTTTTCTTTATTTGTCCTTCCACTTCTTTCTCACTAAATACACATCTCGAGTCAATTGTTTCTGTACCTTTTCTTGGCACTACTAACTTCCACGTCTCATTTTGTTCCAATGCACTTAACTCTTCCTTAATTGCCTCCTTCCATCCATGACTTTGCTTAACAGCGTCGCTATATGTTTTTGGTACTTCAGCAAATAAATTTCCTGCAGAAATCGCTGCAAAGAAATTCATGTCTACTAATTCATAATCTTTCAAATATTTTGGTGTCATTGTTTTTTTTGTACCCTTCCTACTTTGTTTTTCCTCCACTTCTGCATTATAATATTCGTCTGTCTCACTTTCTTGTTGTCTCTCTTCTGGTGATTTTTTGTCATTTTTTGGGTTCTCGTTTTTCTCACTCTCACTGGTATTAATGGGTATCATTCCTTGGTTGCAATCCCTCTTCGTTTCATCAAAAATAATATTCCTTCCATGTAAAATCTTTCTTTCATTTTCATTCCACAACCTATACCCATTGTCGGCATATCCGACCATTATCATCTTTTCTAATCTAGGATCTAATTTTGAAATTCTCGTCTCTTTAGGTATCAAATTATATGCTGTACATCCAAATAATTTTATTTTGTGAAAATTAGGTTTTTCATTATTCTATATCTGACAAAATTCCTTAAAACCATTACTGACATATTCTCCCCCGTTATCACATCTCAGCTTTTCTATATGAGTGTTAAATTTTGCCACTACCAATGTTAAATAGCTCTTAAATTTCTCTAGTGCCTCACTTTTGTTGCTAAGTAAGTACACCACACAAAAATCTGAAAAATGGTCAATGATTGTCATAAAATATGACTTACCGTCATGTGTAGTAGGCTTAATTGAACCACATATATCAGATGACACTATCTCTAGGATTCCTTTTGCTTTTCTTTTTGGTATCACACAAGCTTGGGGGTGATGAATGACCAATTTTTCTATGAAGTAACATCTGTTCTTCTTCCTTTCTCACATTAGCCGAGTGAAAATATCTCAACTTGAAGCTTACATAGTACAAATTTTCTTTTAGCTTGCCCTTTACTATAAGCACCTTATTTTTCATAATACTGAGTTTTCCATTTACAAATATCACTTCTAAACCATTTTCTTCTAATTTTCTTGCTGACAACAGATTATAGAGTAAGTTTTCACCTACCCATACATTTTTAATTGTAACTTGTCTTTCGGTTTCTGTTTCCACTTCAATATTTCCTTATTTTGTTGTCATTATTGTTTGCCCTTTTTTCGCCACATTTATTTTATGTTGAATGTCCTTGCTGCATTGTAAGAACTGTGCTACATCCCCTCTGATAAGACGGTTTGTAGCCCCACTGTCCACTATGAAACTAATGCAGTTTTCTCTTGTGTGTGTGTGTCTCTCTTTTTACTTGATAAAAATGACACTTCTTAATGTTCTTGTGACATCTCTTGCCTCTGATTGAAACTGCCTCTAAAACCACCTCGGTAACGACCTCTTCTATTTCTATTCAACGGACACTCAAACTTTTTATGGCCAACTTTGTCACATAGGTAACATTTATAGGGAAAGCTTTCTGTTGTCGTCGAGTTTTCTGTGCTGCTTGAACTGTTGCCACCTGTATTTCCAGCACTAGTGGTATTATTACTGTATCCTCCTCTAAAACTTCCCGGTTTTCTCCAATTACCTTTTCCTTTTCTTGACACAAATGCTATGTTTCGATGTTCTTCTTCTTTTGCTTTACTCTGTCTTGATTCTTCCATTAGTAATTTGTTTTTCACAAAATTTATATCAATTGCATTCTGGCTTTGGCAAAACATTATATCAATTGCAGTAGTCACACTTTGAAAACTTTCTGGCATTGCAGATAATAGCTGCAAAATTAACTCGCTTTCATCAATTTTTCCTCCTGCTGCCTTTATTTCACAAATTGTGTTGTCAAATTCTGTCAAAAATGTTGTTAACTGCATGCCATCAGTATAGATAGATAGATTTTTATTTCCATATTAATTATACGATACAATAGTATTTTATAAATATGGTTTGTCAATATTTTAACTAATTTAAACTGTACAAAATCATTAAATATTAAAGAAATAATTGTATAGTAATTGAAAATAACAATTTACAATGATTTAAAAATATTTAAAAATGTCTGTCAAAAAATTCGCACAAATATATAATATGCTCGTCTAGAAGAATCTCAGTATAAAAGAATAAAAAAATAATTTTTAAAAATTTAAAATTTAAAACTCGAATAAATATGCATTAAAATATAATATTATGCTCTTGTATAGAGATCTCTCTGTATCAACACTATAAGTATTACTTTATTAAGAGACACTAGTGTTAATAAAAGAAATAACATTAAAAAATACAATATCAAAAACCATATAAATTTAAAATGCACAATACAAAACAAAACAATACAAACCGATCAAATTCTAAAATATGTAAATTCCTAAGATTAAACGGAAAAAAAATTGCACAGGATAAAAAGCGAACACTCACACTTAGCTAAGCTTTTTTGACTAGTTATTTTGCCTTAATTATATATATGCCCTAAATATTCGTCTATAGTATATGGCTCAATATCACAGATATAAATAAGACATGTTTTTTTAAAAGCTTTTATGCCATTTATGCTTCTAATACTGCTTTGCAATTTGTTAAAGAATTTCACAGCAGCATATTGCGGACCTTTCTCAGTTAACGCCTTGGATAATTAAAGAAATCTATTTGAGTATTATTCCTTGTTTTATGGTTGTGAGCAGGTTTAAGTTTTTGAAATTCTTTAATGTTTTTTCTCAAGTATATAACACATTCAAAGGTGTAGATACCCAAAACTGTCAAATACTTGTTCGATCTAAATATGTTTCTACAAGTTTGGCCAAAGCTAAGTCCGAATATGATGCGCATTACTCTTTTTTTGTTGGATAAAAACGCTCTGTGCTTGATTACTAACACCCCATAATAAAATGCCATACTTCAAGTGTGAATAGTATATTCCATAGTAGATAACCCTGAGCTCCCTACCAGTTCTAAGTACCTTGGACATAACTCTTATCGCATAGCTTGCTCTGCTTAATTTGGTACAAAGTTCTTGTATGTGTTGAGAATAGTTGAGCTTACTGTCAATAACGACTCCTAACATTTTGGTGTTTTTTACAAAGTCTATTTCTTTTGGAATCAATAAAACTTTTGTATCAGTAATATGTGTATTGTTAGTTATTAATAAGATTTTAGTTTTGTCCTCATTGAGTATTAGTTGGTTTTTATTTAACCAGTCTTTTGTTTTGTTTAATACTTGAGCAGTCCTGAACGCTTTCATTTTTGTTAATGGGCACTACAAGATTAGTATTGTCAGCAAAATTAGCCGCAAGATCTGGATCTTTATAAAGCATGTCAAGATCATTTAAATAAATTACGAAAAGTAGTGGATCTAGAATGCTTCCCTGCGGCACTCCAGTTGACATAATAGTAAAATCTGACTCATAGTCTATATCGACAGTACTTTTAATGACAGTTTTTTGTCTTCTGTCTGTTAGGTAAGAAGCAAACAAAATCTGCGGAATTCCCCTTATGCCGTATGCCTCAAATTTGTTTAATAGAATGTCATAATTTATCGTATCAAACGCTTTCGATAGATCTAATAAAATACCGCAAGCTGATGACTTTTCTTCTAGCGTTTGCAAGATTTTTTTATTATAAGCAATAAGTGCCGTTTCAATAGATCTTTTTGGGATGAAACCGTGTTGAAATTTTTGAAAAGATTGTTTTCTTGAAAAAAATTTAGCAGTCTTTGATGAAGAAGAAGCTCGAAAATTTTTGAGAATGAACTAAGTAGGAATAGGAATTATACAAGCAACTTTTAGCTGGCTTGAATATATCCACTATACATACGGTTCAGCGACAAGAGATATGCACTTCTTCAACACGCTAGGAGGAACCTCATCGTTACCCGCAGTATTTTTATGTATAAGTTTTTTGCGCTTCCTCTAATTTCGTTTGAGCTTGTGGGATTCAGAACTGCTATTAGAAATGTTGTTAATTTTTAGTAGATTAGGTGCTGCATCCGTGAAAAAGGCATTCAAGTCATTTGCTAGTTTAGTACCGTCGGCGTCGGTATGATCTGGAAGTATCCTTACAGGTTTTTTGCTGTTGCCCGGGCTATATTATCACTTGATTGAATATTTTCAATTATAAAGTTGCTTTTTGCTTTATTTAGTTCGCGATCGTACTCAATTTTATATATTTTAAATAGCTCTTTATAACGGTTATCTCTTTGGGAAAGTATTTGGAGCAAAACAACCTGATCTTTAAAGCTTGACAGCTCTGGTGTTATCCATTTTTCCTTATTATATTTAGTTGTAGAGTTTGTCTTAAGTTCTTTGAGAGGAAAACATACATCAAAATATTTCAAAAAGATAGTCATAAATATATTCCAAAACTCATCAACGTCACTGTTGTTATTAAGGTAAAGCGATTCCCAAGAAATTTCAGACAGATAGCTGCAAAAAGTCCGCATGTTTTGCTCTGTAAAGAATCATGCTTTATGATTATTTTCTGCTCTGTTTGGTATGATGGTCTCAAAAGAGACAAGTTGCGCTGTATGATTAGATTTACCAGTAGTGATTATTTTTGTGCGATATTTAAATTTGGATAATTGAAAAACAATATTGTGTTGAAGGCCATACGCGTTTAATAGTGTTAAAAATCGTATTTATCTTTATTTTCTGTTTCTAAGTATATATTAAAATCACCGGCAATAATAACGGTTTTATTTTCATTGTATAGTTTTTCTAGTATCTTATCAAGGGTATCAAAGAATAATTTAATACCCATAGACAAACAGGACCTGTACAAATATTTCATTTTTTATTTTAAGTTCAACTGCTGAACATTCTATAGAGCTCAACACAGACACTCTAGAGACATCCGACCCTTCTCTACTTACAATATCTTCACGACAATAAATTGCTGATCCTCCATGTTTGCCTGCTTCTCGACAAAAAAAGAAAACCAGTTAATATATAAATCACTTTATTCTATATTCCCAGTTTGAAAATGAACTGCCATCAAATGGTTTTACGTAAAAGAGCCCTTGCTGCTTTTCTCCCATTTTTCCCTCCTTTTTTTCCTGTTTCCTCTAACCTTACAATTTTTCCATGCCAATTTCCGCAGTATTCCTTTTTCTGGGCCCATAACCTATAGAAGGTCTGTGAGTCTTTAGATTGAAACACTTCCCATCCTTGTAAAACTAGTTTTATTACTTAAATTTTCATTTTTACAGAACACATTTTTCAGCGTACACTTTCTTTTACTTATTATCTACTCTCTATCTCTGTCTATTCCTAACTTATAATCTAACACATGCCCTTTTGTGGTGCCATCTATTCAAACATAATAAAAACCTAGCATAAATACAATAAAGAAAACTGTTACAGAACTGGGTTCCTATTCTTGAACTTACAACTGGGTGTCTATCCTTGAACTACAATAACAATATAATTAAATATTGGAAACAAATATTATTGATATTATAAAACATTTAAGTTCAAGTTAAATTTTGTAAATTTAAAATAATTTTTCAATTACATTTTATAAACATATGTTGCTTTAAACAAATTTTGTAACCTCCGTTGTGCACTATTTTAAATTCTGATAAATTTAAAAACATGAATTAGCTCAATTTAAATGGAACTTTTTTATGATTCTCCCATTTGCTTTCCCATCATATTAAATATTATTTTATTTTTCATTTTTTTTTAACACATAATTGGGTCAAACAAGAAAAAAAAGTAATTTCACTTCTTTTGTGTGTAACCTCCGTTGTGCAAATTTGCAGCTTTCCCGACGCGAAACAAGGAGTGGCAGAAGATTAACTGAATTATTATTTGGTTAACCATTTCATGTATTTTTACTCTTTATCACTAAATATAGCATATATGCCAAACAAGGTACCCAACTTCAATTCATTTGTGAAAAAAGTGTGCAAAATGTAAACTCCGTTGCCTTGGAATGGCTGCCTATATATTTTATTTCTGCTGTTATTATTTGACTGTGCTAATTATCACCAGGCTTCTCGGGGGAAGTTTCAACCCCAAACCCCCCCCCCCCTTGGTGCGCCACTGTTGTTGTCAGCTGTTCTGTCATCGTATCCACCATAAAAATAAAAAATGTAGTGTTTTTTAAAATGTTTTTACCCGTTGGGTATATATCGCGACACCGATACGTTGAAATATTTACTTTAATTTTCTATACATTGACCCATCAGGACAGTCGCAGGCAATCCACAAATTAGTACTGTTCGGATAAAATCAGTACGAATGGTAATTTATACGGGGTGAACCAACGAAAACGAAATAGGGGCGTTGCACGTTGGAGGGGTGAGTTTCATCGCCAGTATTTAAATAGGGAAATCGATACTTTATTTTGAAGGTCTTTCAAATGTTGTTACAAAGATGTTAAAATATTCAAAATCTAACGATTTGTTTCTGAGATATTTTCTTTAAAGTAGAAATATACAGAATAAAAGATGAAATGATGAAATGTACTACTAACAAAAAAAATCGACGTATCCCGCGATTTCTAAAAAATTAAATTTTAATATCGTAAAAAAAACGATTTTGCATTGGTCCACATAAAGAGTGAAAGTCTCAAAATAAATTGCTAGATTTTTAAAATTTTAACACCTTTGTACAATAAGGTGTCGCTGACCAACTTTCCCTATTTAAATTCTGGTGATAAAACTCACCCCTCGAAAGGGATGTATTCTATTATATTCCAATATAGCCAAAAACTTCCCCTTTGAATAACAAATTCGAGAATTTTTTTATACATATGTATAAGGGAAAACAAAAAAACTATACGTTACCAGTTGTATTTCCTAATACTTACCAATGAGGCCCTTCGTAAGAAAAGAAACAACAAATGCCATTCCCATAATAAACAACAGTTTAAAATACCAAGTTAAAATGTTACAGTAGGGCTTAAGTTTATTGCCAATATGAAAAAAGTACGATGGCAAAAACTGAAATTCTACAGTTTCGATAATTTCTTTTAGGTCGACCTTGTAAAAGTAAAAAGCCAAAATTTTGGAGACGACCTAAAAATATTTTAATTTAGAAATGGGAGTATTCATGGAAACTATTTATGGAAGAAACTGGTGTAACAAATTTCGGATTTCTAGCATTTCTGAAAGTACTGTAAAATTTTGATGATCTATACATCAATTACCGACTTTCAAAAACAAATTTTTTTACTGCTCAGCGGCAGTCGATACGATTTACGACTGTGCAAAGTATTATTATTTTGCCCGTGTTCCCAGACTATTTTGAGTACACAAAAATAAGAAAATTATACCACTAACTGGTTTCAGAACTAAGTCCATTAACCAGTCGGTCTTCGTGATTGAAAATTACAACTATGAACAGCTAGAGCAAAAAAATCGAATTGTTGTTAACCTTTTCTAAGCAAATATCACTAACTGTTTACTAGGTTGCATGGCAGTCAAAAAATCCTCAAAAAGCTATTTTTTTGTTGAGGGTTGGCAACAAAAGTCAACTTTTGGGGATTCTTGTACTGTCAACCTAGTAAATAGTAAGTAATTTACAAGGATACATCTGGAGTCGGCTTGAAAAGTAAACGCAGAAACGTGTTTCGATCTTATTACTTCTCATCATTGATTGTCTAATATATTAGGAAAGTCGGAAAATCTTATGGACAAAACAGTTGATACTTTTTTTGGTAAAAATCATTAAATTTCTTGCACAAAAAGAGTCGCACACTTTTCATTTCATACAGAATTTAGTTTGGATAGGTTTTAAAATTAAATCTGTATAAAATAAAAAGTGTTCGACTTATTTTATCCCATATATTTAATGATTTGGACCACTATTTGGCCCAAAAAGGTTCAACTGTTTTGTCCATAAGGTTGGCCGACTTTCCTATACATTAGAAAATGGTCTCATAAATGCGCCATAAGTCTCGGACAGTCCAAATTTAAAACAACTACGTATTTTCTAAGTTCTCATTTAGTACGTTTTCATGTAGAACCAAATACGTTTTCAATTCGATTCGATTTGGAACTTTTTTTTTCGTTACAGTTCTTTATTGTTTTTTATAAATAAATTCGATAACAAGAAGTTCTATAGTTAACAATTTGTGCTTAATATTGAAAAAGAATAAGTCCATATTCAATACTCATAAAACTGCGTGAGAACGGGCATCGAACTGACTGTGATGACATCAAGAATCAGCTATTGGCATTTCCAATATTCCTGCAAAAAGCAGGAATATGTTTATTTTAATCATATTATTGTGCTGTAAAATTGTTGGTCCTAAAAAAACCAACAAAGAAGTAAAATTGGAAAAAATCTAACCTTAAAATGCCCCTGGCTAATATGAAATATTTTAAAGCTTTTTAAAACGTTCAATTCGCTTGATGAAAACACAATAGAGAATCGTATTCAAGTTTACGTGAAAACGTATAGTTAGTAATTGTTTAAGATCCGGAAATGGTTTTTGGACTTATAAAAACCGTTCATAGCGTGGTATTAAACTTTGGCTGTGCCTGCCTTTCTCGCAAACAAGATCGACGTGGATGTTTTTCAGGTTTTTTCTCAAAAACTATGTTAAATATTCGCAAATATCTTTGTTTTGTGTTCTAAATTCAAATGCAGGTATTTTCATTTCTTTGTGCCATATCTTATAATCTCAGTCAAAGTTTAAAACCACTACGCACGGTTTCTAAAGTTCTCATTGTTGTTGATGATTTTTGAAATCTTAAAAACTGTTCATAATGGTTTAAAATTTTGGCTGTACCTCCCTCGAAAAATCGACATGCATGTTTGAGGGCTGTTTTCATAAACTATATTCGAAAATGTCTTTTTTGTATTAAATTCAAATGCAGGTATTTTAATTTCTTTGAGCCGTAAGAGAATAATCTTGCATAGATGTATCACCATCATCTTCATATACTTCCTAATAATAACTTAATTATTAAGTTTACAGTGTAAGTAATTTTGCTGTCTATAAGTAAAGGGTAATTCCAGGAGAGATGGATCATCGCCTCAGATCGACCGGAGTATGTCGGAGTATGCGAAATATTATGAGCCTGTCGGGCGCCTTTTGTTTTAATTGATGCAATCTGATGCAATTTTCGTAAACAATTTTTTGATGATTGTAAGTAGTAAAATTTGTTGATGTTAAAAAAAATTATTTTATAAATTTGCGTAGAAATTAAAAAAAGTAAAGGCGTATAGTCCATCTATCCCTTACAATTGGGCTAGATGGAGCGAAACGAAGAATTTAGTTGGAGCTATAGAGAGTAAAACAATGGGTATAAATAGAGCCGCCGTACACTTAAAGATACCTAAAACGCTATTAAGAAGAAAAGGGGCGGAAAATCTAACAAAAACTAATTCACTGGATCCCTCGTCTACTTTGGGACAAGAAACTAAAGCAAAGCTGGCAAGTTATATAAAAAAAAATCAAAAATTTGGATTTGCTTCCATTAGAAAAGACGTCCGTAATATGGCGTATGCACTTGCTAAGCAACTTAAATTACAACATCGCTTTGATAAAGCAACAAGGCTAGCAGAATAAGACTGGTTGCAACTTTTTTGACTCCTCACCCTGATTTAAGAATAAGAATAGCTGAAGGCGTGTCTGTAGCTCGTTCAACAGGCCTCTGTAGAGAAAATGTGGATGACTATTTTCAGCCGTTCGAGAACATTTCTACTGGAAAAAACCTGTATAAAAAGCCTGGCAATATTTTTAATATCGACAAAACTGGTCTACAGTTGAACAACAAACCAGGGCAGATTATTGCTGCTAGCGCTATCACGTCTGGAGAGAAAGGCAAAACCATTATCGTTATAGCTTGTTGCAATGGCGAAGAAAGTTTTCGTCGTTTTTATGTCTCAAAAATCAGCCTACGTAAATACTGGAATCTTTTTTAAGTGGTTAAAAGCACATTTTACTCTACGAAATCCACAGGGAAAAGTACTCCTTATTCTTGATGGACACACGTCTCATTGAAACCTGTGTGAAATGCACGAGTTTGCTGAAAAAAATTATATCATTATTTTGTGTTTGCCATCCCACACCACGCATTATTTATAGCCTCTGAACAGAGCTGTATTCAAATCTCTTAAATCACACTACTATGCGGCTTGCAAAAATTTCATGAAATAAATCCAATATTAAAGATTAGTAGACTGTAGTGCTTGGAATAAATCAGCAGCAGCCAAAAATTCTATATTTCTATTCAAGTCAACGGGGATCGTTCCATTTTCTTTAGAAGCCATTTCTATTCCTATGCTTTTATCTCATGTGATGATTCAGTAACAACTTAGCTTTTCGACAATCCTACCTTATAAGACGTAAGTTTTAATAAACTCTAAGTTAATTATTTAATTCTGACTAAATCTTATTTGATTTTTAGAACGTCGACAAGGTGAATAAAACACTTTAATGAGCAACAAGAATTGCCATTGGCATTGGATCAATTGCCTGTCAATGCAGATAAATCTAATGTAAGTTTTACCAAACATATTTCTACTTGATTTTTTTAAACTTAGGTTTGTATTTTAGGACCTAACTGATTCAGTTGAAGAAACTATGGTGATGATGATCCATTTGTGGATGTACCAGTCTGGCACTGTCCACTGCGACCACTAGCGGATCTATTGTGGCTCACTTTTGTTGCTATAGAATATTCAGCTCCTTAAAGAAGCTCGTAATTTGCTTTGGTGAAGCATCTTGCAGATCCAGCGCGTCGATCTATGGTTTGCCGAAAATAAGTTGACGTTGACGTGCAATGACACACAGCACATGTCTGACCGTCTTGTCTTCCTCCATAGTTAGTCTACATTCAGTGTCCTCACTTAAACCCATTCTATTCACTTGTACTTGACCGGTATATAGATCAATCATTGTCCGGATCTCCTGCCTGGTGAGCTTAATAACTTTCCCGGCCCTCTTCCTGCAGGATTATGTAATGAACTCTTTGGAATATGCCGGTCCTGACAATTCTCTTCACTCTACTTTATTTTGTCTGTTTTTAATTTTCTGACCCAATTTCCTAATTTGAATAATTTTCTAATTATCGTTTAAGATTGGCCTTATTGAGAGATGCCACAATATTCTTTTCTTTCCCTTAGGGGTTCGGAGTTTTAGTTGTGCACTATAGTCTTCAAAAGAATCAAATTTAAAGTCATATTGAGTGGTTGACCGTAAATATAAGCATCTTTCTTAGCGACCTTACCGGGAATTTTTATGACCAAAATTTCTTTCCTTGAGAAGACCATAGATGAATAATGACACTGGATATAAGTTTTAATAAAGGTGGTTATATTTTGGTTTTAATTCATAGTCACAGATTTTTTTTAGGTAAATGATAATATTCGGCAATAGTAAGTATATCAAGTCTATAAATAGCTGTTCGTCGACACATAACAATAAAAATTAAAAATGATTCTGTAAACGTTTAAAAGTCTATCCGATATTTGCGAGTCACCACATATTTATGAATTAAAATTATAGTCCTTTACAGGTAAAAATATTATGTAAATACCTTATTGTAAAGTCCTTCCAACACAATAACTTTACCAAAATACTTTTAAAAATTGACTAAACTGGTTAGTATTCTGACTGGCACTTTTAGTTTCACTAGTTTTCATAACTTTTAGAGCACTTTTTATAACGCTTTTAAACCTAATTGAATTTTCCTTTCCGCATTTTACTAGCTTTTAAAACTACTTGAATTTTACTTTGAATAGGATTAGAGAACTTTTTACGAATTGAATTGAATTAAATAGAATATCCTCTTTCTTGTTCTGGCCTTCCCTACTTATTGTCCTCAATTCCTTTCCTGCGATCGCGAGTATGTGTAGTGCCGTGTGCTAATTATAAAATTCTGTATTTTTCCATGTATTTTTATCAAATTGAAAAAGTTTAAACTTTTTATTTTAATAATCTTTGTCTCTCTTTATCCTAAGTCAGTAGCAAAATAGAAATATATTTAGATCGTATCAAAATTAAACGGGTGCAAAACAAATATTCATTTTATAATTCTAAGTTCGGAGTAATTCTATATTAAAGTAACACTCGTGGCATATCGGACAAAGCGTTTGTTTAATTTTTATTTGCGGACACGAGATTCATTTTGTAATTCTTTATTTTTGTTTATATTTTAGCAGTGAATAAAGCAGGTGTGGGGATGACTTAGAGTTGAGAATTTTAGTGAAATTGACAAGTTTAGTTGAGGAGGAATCTTATTGGTTGACACACTAAATTAAGTCAAAAGTAGAGGTTTAAACTTTTCTTGGGACGAGATGTTATTTTTTTACTTTTAGTTTTAGTTTGAATTGGTTAAGTAAAACTTGAAATAAAATACTAGTGCAGTGCTGCGAATATTCCTGTAAGTTATATTTTATTATATATTAATTTTTATTTCTGTGAAAATATTAATATTTTTTTTAAGTTTAAATTTCAAAAATTTATTGAATTCATTCTTATTCGGGATATCACAAGAGCAGTGTTGATTGTGTTATATGCTATTTTTGGGGCTGGTTCAGGGCCAATGAACGAAATGAAATGAAGTGACTACAGTGCTATAGTGACTAAAAATCAGCCTGCTTGTTCACACTTACTCACTCTGTTACCAAAAATCCGACTTCTGCAATGCCTCGGAAATCACGACCTTTAAACCAAAATAGTTTTACCCTAGAAAAAGTGTTAGAAAGAAATATGTCCCATTCCTCTAAAAAAAAACGGATGTACTCAAAGTCAGACAGCGTATTAGAGCTCCTGCTGAGATTTTGACAACACTTGAAAATATAAAGAAACAGAATGTCAAAAACAATGAAAACAGAGACCAACACCACCTGTTAACCAGACAAACAAAGTAACCAGTAAAGCAAAAAGAAAGAAAAAAACAAAAACCTTAGTGCTGAATCTAATGGGACACTCTTCTACCAGGTGCCGGGCCGATTCCTCTTTCAACCCACAGGCTATACCTATGCGTGACAGGTGTTCATTTAGCCGATTGTGTCCAGTCAGTATTCCTACCAGCATGCAGCAGTCCAATGTTTTTTCGAGTTTTGCAGGAGCTATTTAGTTCTGGCTGCATCCAGGCCATTCACGAATAGTTTGGACTGTCGGCACCCTAACTTTTTCCTCCAGGACGATCTCAGTTCATGGTTTGCCCATTTATTAAACTCACTTTGAACCTGTTTCCTTGTCATTTCCAGAAGAGGCCAACTCGTCCGCCTTCTCGTTCTCTGGCATACTCTCATGGCCCGGAACCCACATCAATGACACCCTCTTGTTTTGAGGCAATGTCTGCAGTGCGTCAGTGCACTCTTCCGGTGCACGGGCTGACTATTCTGGGTGCACTGAAAGTCTCGACAGCAGCCTGGCTGTCGGAACATATGCATATTTCGGTCCTTTTTGACCTCCGGTATGGTTGCTGCCAAAATGATAGCATATACCTCTGCTTGGAAGACCGTAGCGTATTTGCCGAGAGTGGGTAACTCTCCCGAACTTCCAAGTCTTCCACATACACTCCTGCGCCTGTGGTCTGCCTGATGGACAGTTTAGAGTAGCAGACCGTCGCCTTTCTACTTAATTCCGTTTGGAATTTTTCACTTTGCCACATTTTAGGACTGTTTTTTGGTATCTTTAGGACACATTTTCCTCTATGCCCTTCGAGAATCCTTGGTCCCGCAATTGTAGGAGCGTCGCCATCACCTCTTTCTTGGATTGTTTCCAGGGCACGAATGGGGGTAGTGCTCATTACGCCAGTTATTCTTCTGCAACAGAGCTTCTGTAGACTCGTGAGCTTTTCGGATGTAGTCAGTTTTTCTACTGTTAGCCATCAGACCCCTGACCCATACTGGATTCTTGGTCTTTTAATTGCCATGTATATCCAGTGCAAGATCCTGATGTTAATCCCGCAGGTTCGACCGATCACACGGCGCATCTGCTACATTTTTGACTGGACTTTTAGGCTGTGTTTCCACGGGCCACTGTTTGAAGATGACATCGACCACAAAAAGTGGTTCGCTTGTAGCCGTTCCAGCCACTTTTACTTTACGGCAATGTATAAACGGGCTCGACCACTAGAGGCGGCAGAAGTTTAATTGTGGTCGATAAAACGCCCGCGTAAAAAGCATCAAAGTTTATGCATTGCCGTTAAATGGAACTGCAAGCTGGCGATACTAGGGCACAAACGAACCAATTTTTGTGGTCGATTTTTACTTCAAAAAGTGGCCCGTGGAAACACGGTCTTATACAGTCATTCTGGCCACATGCTCCCTCCACGTGAGTCTTTTGTCCAGTGTTACTCCCAGAAACTTCAGATGTGATACCAAAGTTAGGGGTCTACCGTTTATTATGGGCGCTCCTATATGTCGTTGAAAGATGATAGTGAAACGCTTAAAACGTTTCAAGAAAAAACTAAAAACGAAACGACCGCGTGCGATGGGTTATTTTTTTTCGGTGGTTGCATGAATTCTGCATATAATATGATGATATGTGTGAACGATGGGGTAAGAAATTCACCGCTTTGTGATTTTTAACTACATCATCTCCGCACAGTTGGGGTTAGTTGGACCATATAGCGGTTTTTTGTTTTTGACTGTAGCCTTAAGAAAAGCTAAAATACTGAGATTTCGATTTGTGTTATATTTTTTTGGATAACAATATATGCAGTTGTCACTTTCGTTTTTTTTTTTCCGAAACCATTATATGTTATCTACCAAGGGATCTACAATAGAGAAAAAAACTTCAAACTAGCGCCATCTACCCACAATTACTCTAATGGCGGACAGTTTCATTAAACTGCAGGACCCCGGGATGTCTTAAGAGAACGTTCCCGAAATGTTCAAATGAGGACATTAATAGAGTATCTCAAATAGTACATTCCTAGAACATCCTACGTAAGATGTTCTGGGAATGTTCTGATCGGAAAGTTCTTAAAATATGCATTGATGGGATGAGACATTTAGACTTTAAGATCTACATGAAATAATCTAGGGATGTGATGTGCTATTAGGGATATTGATGTTCATTTGCATCTTAAAATAATAAGCACCAAATATAAGGAATAATGTACTCAAAAGAAAATATAAGCGGTCTGAAATTTGAAAAACATAGTTTCTAGGGACTGTAAGAAAATTTTGGCCCCATGTTTTAAAAATAGGGGACCAATTTTAGAGAATTAAAACGGTCAGTATGTTTTAAACAAAGTATATCCTCATATTGAATAAAATCATCCTCATTCCTATCCGACCCATATTTTGAACAAGAGGTCCATTTTTTTGCAAAATTTACTGTGAGGTGGTACGCGGGGTATTAATGCTGCCTTATTTGGCAATGGCCCTTCTACCGAAATTTCAGGGTGGAGACTTTAAATGGAATATTGGCCGTAGCGGGTTAAAAAATTGTTTTTTTCAAAAAAATCCACAAACAAGTCAACTAAGATTTTTAGCAGCTAAAATTTTCGACAAAAAATGTTTGTGATCGGACCCTCAGAAAGCGGTCTATTCCCATACAACTTTTTTTTTTGAAATGGGAAGACCCCGCTTCTAACTCTTTGTTGGAAAGCTTATCGAAAAACAAAAACGTTCGTGTAATTTTTTTTGGCATTTGTCAATATATGTCTCAAGAAATCGTTGTGTTGGGCTTCAAATGGAACATTGCCCCTAGCAAGTTGGGTTGGGTTCGTTTTTTAGGAAAATCCAAAAACACGTCAACTAGTATTTTTAGCAATCAAAATTTTCGGCATAAAACTTTTGTGAACGGACCCTCAGAGAGGGGTCTATTCAAATAGAACTTTTTTTTTCAAATGAGAAGACCCCCCTTGTGGCACCTTGTTGGAGAGCTCGTGTATTTTTTTTACATTTGTAAATACATGTTTCAAAAATTCTCAAAAAATGATTGTGTGGGACTTCAAATGGAACTGTCCCCAGGTGGTGGAAATTTGTTTTTTCCTTTGAAATTTAATGCCGAAAATTTTGATTACTAAAAATATTATTTGACGTGTTTTTGGATTTTTGTAAAAACCAAATTTCCAACCCGCTAGGGGCAATGTTACATTTGAAGTCTGAAACAATCATTTTTTTGAGGACAAATGTCAAACTAATTTATACGACCGTTTTTCTTTTTCTATAATCTTTGTGCCACAAGCGGGGTCTTCTCATTTTAAAAAAAAGTTGTATGTGACTATACCCCTTTCTGAAGGTCCGTTCACAAAAATTGTTCTCCTTTTGGTCCTTATCATGTAAATGTTATTTTAATGCTATGTGAGATATCTTATAATCGAAGTTGAAAATTAATATATTCTGGGCGTCTGGCCGTCTCGGTCAGTCAAAATTTAAAACAACCACGAACAGTTTCTAAAGCTCTCATTGTTTAAGTTCCGGTGATGGTTTTTGGAATCCTAGAAACTGTTCATAGGGGTTTCAAACTTCGGCTGTGCCTTCCTGGCCAACAAAATTAACATTCACGTTTGAGGGTTAAGTTTCAAAAACTGTTAAATATTGAAAAATGTCAAGTATGGATGTATCTTATAATCTAAGTTTTTCTTGGTTTCTGGGCATGCCAGTCAGTCAAAATATGCAAGGTTTCTAAGGTTATCATTGTTTGAGGTTCGGTGATGGTTTCTGGAATCATCAAAACCGTGGTTTTAAGCTTTGGCTGTGCCTCCCTCGCAAACAAAATCGATGTAGGTACATGTCGGGTGTTTTTTAAAAGCTAAGTTAAATCTTTGATGTCTTTTTTTTTTGTTGTATTAAATTAAATTGTAATCACGTTCACTTACCAAAATACTTGTAAATGAAGAAAGAGCACATGTTGCTGCCAGTTCCAGTTGATTAACGACAGTGGTTAAATATGCAGATTGTGCATAAAAGTTAAATATGCACATCAGGCTCAATATAAAAGAAATGATGCTGTTACGATCCTGGCAAGGCCACATTTTAGTAATCTTTAGCAAAGAACGTGCAAAAGTGATTGTCGATTTGGCGTTGTCTGAAAATAAGCATGTATAAAATATATTTTGGCACGTTTTATTCTTCTAAGGTGTACCTACCAACAACCGTTTTTTTTTCTGGAACCGTCTATTCGGTTCCATCCAACTATCTACTCTTAATTACCTAATTATTTAGTTGTTAAAGGTGATAGATTTTAATTTCAAATATCTACAGTTATTTAAAAAAAAAAAAAATATAACTGGCAACGTTTTTGCCATAACCTTGCCAGGTTACCCAGAAAAACCTAAACATCAGAATTACCTGAAATTTTGCACGTTTCTTCATTTTCAAATTCTTAACAAAAATATCTGAATGATTTTTCAAAATTTTCAATATTTTTTTTCGATAAAAAAGCTTTTGTGATAACATCTTTACCGTAAGATTGAGAACGATTAAAACAAAAAACGGAGAATGATCAATAATTTCCTTTGGATTAGATTCATTCTTTTCTAAAAGCCTCACTGAAAAAAAGGATTACTTGAGTCAAGAGAAATTCTCTTGAATAGGGCCAATCCCCTTGTGCCCTTGATTCAAGATCATAATTATCTTGAATCAAAAGGAAATTGCTTGAAACGGGGGAATTTTTGAAATTTTTGAATTTTGCATTTTTCTTGTTCTAAGAGAAAAATGGTTTTTAAAGAAGGACACAGGGGGGTTGGCCCTATTCAAGAGAATTTTTCTTGAGCCAAGATATCCTTTTTTTCAGTGCTGCAATGGGCACTCCGGCCAAGGAAATCACTACCCTACAATGGAAAAGTAACGTATGCCGAAAACAATGGTTTTGAATAAATGGACTTCAAACATTTCGATTTTTGAAAATCGCATATTTTTTGCTATTAAAAAGTTAAAAGTTGGTATAGGTATATTTTTCTTCGTTCCTTACATTGTGCCTCCAATTTTTTTATTTTTTTATACTTTCTGGTTTTTTTTAACTCACACGTTTGTTTTCCAATACCAATATGCTTTGGTAAAAGCACGTAAATGGTGATACGTTGATTTTCCATGGATAAAAACTCTTAGTAAAACATACTTTCACAGTGGAAATCTAACGTAAGTTGTATATACACTTTTTTTCCATGCCATTTAGTAATACATGACGATTCGTTAACCACTGGAAAAGTAGCTTAAATAATATATACCGCTCATAAGATATGGCTCCCGGTCATAAGATAAAACTTACTATTATTTAGTAATGAAACGTTGAGGAAAGGCAAAAAACATTTAATAAAAATAAATAAAAAAATGCACTAAATATACATATAACTAATTCTCTAAAAACTATTTTTAGCGTATTTTAAATACTAACAAACGTAACTTGAGATGAGTTGGGTGTCATACAAACTATAATAAATAATAATTAATAAAAGTAAGTAACTTAACTACTACATACCAAAAGTCTAAAAATATGCTACTGAAGAGTCCAGACGAAGTTTTTGGCTTTCTTATATCTTAAATCATTTCTTCTCTATCTACAGACGTTTCACATTCTGCCAGGTCAAGCCAGAATGCTATTTCTCTAGAGGAACTTCTACCACTGTAACCCTTTTTTAAGATTGTTTTCTTCTTTAAAATATTTTCAGTCGTCCTATAATCCTCGTCGTTGTAGTCTATTTTTAAATTTAAAATCTAATAATTCTTTTTCAAATTTCACTTCAACGATTTCTTAAACATATGGTACAGTAGTATCTTCTTTTGCTTTTCTTTGGCGAATAACATTATTAATATCCAAAAAATCTTGAGTTTGTAAATTAACAAAAATATTAAATAACAATGCTGCGCATGGTATCATGACGTATATTTAGGCGCGCTTTGTAGGGTCATGTTTTCTTAGGGTAAGGTAGTACAAGAGAAAAATGTGGATGTAATCCTTAAGAAACAAAATGGAGAAAAAACGTAATCGACGAACAAAGTGCATGCGTATGAAGCTTATACGTTTCTCTTTCATTGTTTTTTTACAAAATTTTGGTTGTACGATAATTTGACACTGTAAATTAAAAAAAAACTAAAAAAGCTACCGAAAGCTTAAGAATACCATATGCTGTTGGGTTAGCGGGAATAAAGGACCGTGCTTATTGTTGTACCTTTTTTATTTCAACGGCAACGTTTCGGTGGCATGGTTTCCACCTTTATCAAGCCTCAAAATTATAAGGTAAAAATCTGAAAACTGCTCAGAGCCGGACTTCAGTGAAAGTGAAATGCAGCATACGACTATAACAGAATAGGTAGAATGCATATTTTTTTACACTATTTGACGAAGAATGAGAGTATTATTAAATTTCTGAAAACGATTCAGAGATCAAAGAAAGTGTAAAAGACTACGTTCCAAACTTCTAATGCAGGAAGAGGGTGTGTCTGGTTATTAAGAAGACTGTTCAAGAATGCTAGGGAATGTTTAAAAATGGAAAACCATAATTTAAAAATCGGGAGATTTTTTGCATCAGGCGAGAGGTGGGAGGAAATTCAAAAAAGCGGGAGAATCCCGTTTTAATTCAAAGGGCTGACAATCCTAATTGCACTTGTACCCACTGATGGTCAAAAAAATTTTCAGAAACATCGATTTTTTTATTCCGATGTTTTTTCACCATCAACGTTATTATTCCGATGTTTTTTCACCATCGATGTTGAGTTTCGATGTTGACATGGATGTGCAACATTGATGTTTTTTTCGATGTGCCCATCACTATATCGAAGCAACCAGCCGCAAGGCGGAAATTACTTTAATTCCGGCACGCAACGCAAGAGAACTGTTCTGCTCAACATTAAAAAAAAAATAACTGGCGTTTGCGATTTCAGTCAACTGTGTAAATGGGGTAGCGATGCGGCTTTGGCAAGGCGTTATCGAAGCAACCAGCCGCACGGCGGAAATCGACCCGTGTAAAGGCACCTTAAGCGTTACTATTTCATTGAATTTAAGAGAGAAACGCCTAGTTCAAGGGTTGTAATTGCTCAGGGTGACTTTGAAGGTGAGTCATTAATTTTAACAGCATATAGAATACAAAAACAAAATTCTTTTTTATATACCATTATTCTGAACTCAAAATTAACGAAAATAGAGCCCTTTGAAGCTTTGGGTACGGGCCTGTGCTTTTTTAAATTTTGCGCCATAAGTAAGCTGGATTTGCCGTGTTGCCACGGCGAGTAGTAGTAAACTTAAAGCCGACTCCTACCGCACGAAGCAGCTAAACACCGCGGCTAGCTGAAGCTGATTGAATGTGCTTGCGTAAAGTTTTTTTTTGTCGGTAGCGATTACGTGTAATTAGACACTTAAAGTTGGCAAGCTATTTTTGATTCCTTGTTGTTGGCGTATCTTTGTTACCTTTGTGAAAGCATTCTTAAAAAAGAGTTAAAGTTGTGCTTATAAGGTACGCCGTAACTAGTTTCTAGTGCTTGATGCACAGTTTTATTTCATGCCGCTCACTTCTATTTTCTTTCTTAAAAGTGAGAGGGCAATAGAATGGAAAATTGAAGGAGTGAAACTGTGGATCAGGTATTTATGAAAACCCACAGATAACAAAATGTTTAGGATACGCTAGCTGCGTACGAATACTGCAAGGATGGTCGCAGAGATAGGTGAAGCGTAGTCGCTATTGTACGACGTATCCGTTCTGAGCATGCGCACTGAGATACGATTACGATTAAGCACTCTCTATTTGTGCAACTTTAAATTTCTATTATCGTGTATTATTTTTCTTCTTGCAAAAAATGGCTCATATTTATGACAATAATGAGCTAGTGGACATGGTGATTTTGTATGGTGAAGCAATACGACCTACATAGAAGGCGTGGGATCAACCCGAAATAAAAACAATATGGCGTCGTCTTACGTTTCTGTTTGACATTAGTGTGTTTGTTTACATCGTGGAATCGCGTCTTCGAGAGACTTTTAAAGAGTTTTTATTGATTATTTTTATATTTAAATATTCCAAATGGTTTTAAAATATTTGTTGGGTGAGTATTTACAGGTAATTTAGGGTTTTGACTCAAAATTTGCTGTAGTTAGTGCTTTTTTCATCGTCAGTATTTCTAGGGTTATAGTGTATTTTTTAGAGAAATTATACAGGATTTTAAGTGATTTCTGGCTGTTTATAAGCGTTTTTTATTAAATCTTTTTGACAATTAAAGTGTATTTAATCGTATAAAGTGTGCGTCGTTAAGAGTTTGTCTCAAAATCCACCAATTTTTGCAGGATTTACAGTGCATTTATAAATCTTGTGAAGGTGTAATTAAATTGTTTGTGTATCTTTTAGCAATGCCTACTACGTGCTGTGGCCAAATTGCCAAAGCAATTACAAGGGCCAAGGTCCATCAAGTGTTTCTGTTTTTCAATTTCCAAGAAATTAAGAACTTGCAAAGAAATGGATGCATGCCATAAAACTTTGTTTCTAGCAAGCGTACATGCGTAAGATACAGGTGAAAAAATGCACTGGAATTAGGGTACTGAAAGTGTTCTTTTTGTTAGGTGTGAACGTTCATCTAAATAACACTGGCGATCTGTTGGAAGTTTCTTTATTAAAGCATCGTTTAAAGGGCGGTAAGTTATTTTTGAGTTATATGTTTTTTATTTTTAAGTTTTTTTTTACAAGGGGTGCAAACCAAAGTGATGGGCAAATGCGAGCAATATTTTTGGCATTTTTTTAAAAACTGCTGTGTACTTTTTGGCTGCGCCAGGAGGGTAGTGCATGCTTAGAGAGATGGTATAGGGTATCGAAAAAAGATAGAGTCAATTGTAAACCAAAGTAGGTGAATAATGTAAAAAAATTGGTTAGTACTAACTGTCAAAAATATTTTAAAGCTATTTTTAAAAAGGATTTTTTTTTGATTATTTAAAAAATTAAATTATACAGGGTGATATTATATATTTTATATAAAGTTAAAATAAAAACCCAAACTTAATTTTTTTTTTGCATTAGGTACCCGGTTTTATTTGTATGTATTTTCTTAAAAACTACTAAAACTAGAGAGCAGCGGTGTCATTTCACATTTCTCTTAGGGGGGGGCATACCTAATTTCAAAAAAAATATGAATTAAGCGAGGGTGAAAAAACACTTTATCGACGCCAAAACAAAATAAATTTTTTGGGAAAACGTACAAAAAAAAACAAAAAGGCTTAGACCTAAACACTAAATTAATGGTTTAGTGGATAACGGTGATGCGGTAAACCGTAGTAGGTGTACTTAAGTTAAAAAGTGTTTTGAAAATGTGTTTTTATTTGTAAAAGCCAAATTTTGATTTTTGTTTGCGGGTACTCCGCCGCGCAAATAATAGCTTGTTTGTTTTTTTTTCAAGGGTATCAAGGGAAAATCTTGCATAAGACGCCCAAACTACTTCCCTGACAGAGTCATTTCTCCTCTACCAGGAGAGCCCGGGTAGTGTCGGATTCCTACCGACTAAAACCCCTCGATTGAAACTCCAACCTGCCAGGTGGCAAGCTAGAGTCACTGCACTGTATTAAAAATAGCTTGTTGCAAAGGTCTTTAAAAAAACCTTTCATATGATGTGTCGTCGAGAGTATGATATTACTTAAATTTCACAAAAATTATATAAACATTTTTTTTTATATATATCTTAAACATTCTTTTTAATTTTTTTCTATGGGAATGGTTTGCTATGCTATGTAGGCAACCTAGTTTGAAATTTGAGGGTGAAAAATTATTATTCATGTGCTTATGAGTAAAAAGGAGAAGCTACGTTATAGTTTAATTTCTATAATACTTTTTTGTGAACCAATATCAAATGTTCATTTCGATTTTTTTACAAAAATAGATAACTGTGCTTTTGGAATTTTTCAAAAGGATTAAAAATACATATGTTTTTTATTTTTTTTTTAATAAAATACACTGTGACAAATTATATGAGGTATCCCTCGCCTTTCTAGTAGTAGATTTTCTGATCTCTATCAATTGCACCAAAAATCAATATTTTGTTATCTATGAAGACTCGTCTAGCTTAAAAAGAACTGATAAATCCTGTAATAAGTTAAGAAAATTTAAAAAAATTAAAGTTTAATGTTAAAACGTTAATCTTTCACTTCACACTATGCAGCAAAAATTTAAAATTCTCGCCATTTGCCCATTTAAGGGCTAATTTTACAACCAAAGGTAAAACTCCAGATTAAACCTTAGTTTAAACTTCAGTTTAATCTTTGGATTAAAGCATTGGTAAACAAGTTGCTCAATTTTATAAGTCGCAGTCAAACCACAGCTAGAAAGAAAAGAAGAGCTGTTGGATTAGGAGCATAATAAGTTCTTTTCTAGTTTAAAAAGACTACATTTTCTGATTATTTTAACCATATCTTTAAAATGGCACCAACTAGAGCCAAACACATCATGGTCACCAAATTTGATAAAAATCAGTCTAGTAGTTTTTGAGATATCAGCGTTGGTTACAGAGAGGCATACAGCCAGACGCCACAACAAAAAAGTTCAGGATTGTCAGAAAGATATATAGTATATATATACGTGTGGGCTCGCTGTGAGAATGAAACTTGGTCTGTGGAATGAACTCTTCTCGTGTACAATTTTGCATGTCTCTTTAGATAATATAAACCATTTTCAAAAGCTACATCGTCATACTCCTCTAAAGAATATATTCTAGGACGAATAATTTTTGGTCTTCTTGGTGCTTCGAAAATGTCAATAATTTCGTCATCATCTTTATCTAGTTGATCAAAAATAAATTCTAAGTCATCGATCACAGCGATTTCACTAAATATTCACAGTTTTTTTAGCAAAAACAAATTTTTAATAAATTTTTAATAACTATTTTGAAGTTAGAATCTTTCGGTAACTATTAAACTGAAGTTTAACCCACAACCAGACCACCGGTAACGGTTAAACCGAAGTTGGTTGGTAAACTGCACCTTAAAACGTAAAAAACTCGACATCTGTCGTTTAAACTGAGGTTTGGCGTTTAACCATGAGTTGTAAAATTGCGCATAAAGCAGTGTTGTGTGGGAACATAAGTGGCGGCCATTTTGAATTCGATTCTTGGCCTTCCGTGGAGGCGGTATTGGGTGAATTTATGTAAAATGCAGCCGAAGCAGCGCGACCTTACGCTCAACGAAGTTTGAAGAACAAGTTTTGGAATTAGTTCATGAAGATCCGACCACAAGCACGCGAATAATTTCTAACCAGCTACGAATTAGCCAACACAAAACCTGGAAAACATTGAAAGAAAACCAATTTCGACCATTTCACCACGGATCACCTACATTCACATGAAGGCCACCCACGTAGAGTTGAATTTTGTCGCTGGCTTTTAGATCAACACCAAAATGACGGACATTTTTTGCAAAATTTTCTAATGAGTGACAAGGCTACTTTTACTGGAAACGGAATGATTAATTCCCACAACTCTCATGTTTGAGCGGTCGAAAACCGACACAAAGTAAAAGAATATCGTTTTCAATACCAATTTCAGCCAATAAACATGTGGGCAGGAATCGTAAGTTACCCAATCGCTTGAATGGTGAGAACTATCTTCATTTTTTTTGCAAAACGATTTTCCTGGACTTCTTGAAGATGTGCCTTTAAATGTTAGGCAAAATATGTGGTTTTTATACTGCACGTAACGTCCGCGAATTTTTGAACAGATATTTCCATAATCGTTGGGTCGGACGTGGTGGTTTTGTACCTTGGGCGCCAAGGTCTCCAGACTTGAACCCTCTAGATTTTTGTTTGTGAGTATGGATGAAATCGCTAGTTAGAAAACACCAGTAAATACACGTGAAGAATTGCATGCGTGAATTGAAGCAGTGGCGAATATCATTTGTAATAAACCTGTTGCTTTAGTGCGTGTTAGTATCGAATTGCATTGAACAAAACGGGGATGATTTCCAACAGTTCTTGTAAACAGTGGGTATCGACAGGACCGTACTAAATTTTTTCTTTGGTGTAATTTCGTCTAGAATAATGTAAGTATTTTTTAAACTTATTTTGTATTTTTTCACACATATTGTTGGTTGTAAAAAATGACTCAACTTCGAAGTCACCATATATATCGTAGTACTTCCGGTGTTCGGTCAAGGTCATTTGGCGATGGCATTGTCACTGGCTTTTTATGGTCATTATGGTAATAGTCCCTAGATCGTAACTATCACCTTAAAGTCTACGGTATAGAAGCGAGGGGCGAGACGTGGCGTGGGTACACTATTGTATCACTGTTCGGTAACAGTATGTAGGAGACGAAATTGATAGTAAATTATTATTAGATAATAAAGTGACCCGGAAGACAAAAAAATAAATTGAATTCATAAAGAACATCGCTTTTTTTTCTAATCATAGGTAATAAGGGCCTTATCATACAATATATGCTGACCTTATTAAAATTAGCACTATTTTTAACAGTTCCACCCAAGGTAAACAATTACTACATAAATACAAATGTTAAATATTATTCCCAGAATATTGATTTATAGGCCATAATATTGATTAACTAACCTAAACTTAAACTTGGTAACCTAAACCATAAACTATATTGATGTTGATGTCAGATTCGTTGATTCGAATAGCTTTTGAGATATTATATTTCAACAAAAATTTTACTTATTTTGAAGTTTTTTAGAGCCCTATTATACTTACGATGGGTTTTTGCTATAGTAAATATTCGGGTAAATATTTTGGAACCTAGCTTTTTTAATAAAAAAATAATCGTGTTTTAACAGCTCTTACCGCTTAGTTATACTAGTTATTTGTTGTGTATTTCGCGGGTGGGAACAAAAAAGAAACTACTGAGTTTTTGGATACGTCTCGGAAATTTACTTTTGATGTTTCAGGCCCTTAATAACCAAAATATAAACAATGACTTCAAAATACAATTTATTTTATAAATGTTATGTACTACTCACTTACTTAGACTATTGCTTCCTGAGACCCTCTGGTGCAATTTTTGCATTCTTTTGGGAAAACTAGTGCAAGTTTTTGTATTCTATTGAGCAACTGACAAACCCTGTTTTGCCTACAAATCCGCATAAAAACTTAATGAATCCCCTGTAAAAGTTTGTAAATATACGCTAAAATGTGAGGCGTGACATTTTTTTTCATCTTTTTTACTTGTTCAGCACAAAGCATTTTTAAAGTTTATTGTTCATACATATAATAACTTAAAGACTTGCAAACTTTTTTTTGATACTGAATTTTAGCAATTAAATTCCCTTTTAAAAATTAAATATCACGTGGTGTTCATTTTTACTTTTTTATGTTTGTGACTGTGGTTGAGCATAATTTACTTAAAAAGAGTAAAAATATCAAAATCCCTTGAACAGGTAGCAGACAGGAATATTTTTTGTAAATAGATAGGACAATTTTACATTTTTTTTTCTAATTTTAATTTAAACAACTCAGTTTCTAAATAGTAAAAATTGTTGCACACGTGATTTTAAAGAGATTTTCGTACCCTTTCTATTGGTTTAATTAGAATTGTAAAATATTGAAATTTGACAGAGATATACCTGTCAAACTGGGGCACTGACAGAAAAAAAACTTAAAGGCGTCGGGATGCCTAACCGACGCCGACGCCGAAAAAAACAATATCTATTTGGTGGTTCCCAGAGCCATACCTAGGTGTGTACCAAGTTAAAACAAAATCATATATGTCTTTTAATAACCAGATTTGTTGGTCAAGAATTAATTTAATCATTTTTTGTCAATTTATATAACCGTAATATCAAACGTACAATCAATACTTTTATTATAATTATTGCTGAGTAAAGTAAGTAATCGATGCATCAAACAAGTTCTTGAAACGTTCCGATGCCATCAAACGCGTTCCTTTGGATTTCCGATGCAACCGACTTGATGCCAACAATTGCCATCGGCTCCGAGGGGTGATGGCTAGTGATGGATGGATTAATCATCAGTGATGTCTGGCAGAATCAGATGTTTAAGATGAATTTCAGGTGATTTTGAAAACATGCCCTATTTAATTTTTTTTTACTAGTCAATCATTTAAGTAGTGCAAATATAAAATGCATTATCTAGTATTTTTAATTTTAAATAAGGTTTTTTTAAGAATCTATATTTTATTAGATTTTGTGTCAGGAATCTATTTTTTTATTGGTTTTTTATAACTTGTAAAAGCACTTATGTGTAAATATTACCAATAAATAAAACTAAACTAAACTATTCCGTGGCTCCACTTCGTTATAAGAAACGGCATATGCAATCATAACCGGTAGTGTCTGTTTAATTAAAAATTAATTGATTTTTTGTTTTGATAAATCAATTTTTTTATTTTACGATGTTAGGAATTTTCTTATAACTGATGAAGGGTCTTTGGAAGCAATAGTCTGAATAAGTGGTTTTGGTAAATTTGTTTTGGTATTTTGAAGCCATGGTTCATATTTTGGTTATTAAGTGCTTAAAGTTCCCATTTTAGGGCTTGAAAAAGGAAAAATAAATTTACGAAACGTTGCCAAAAACTCAATGATTTCTTTATTGGTCCCACTTTTCCTTTATTCCAAGAAATATCTCACTTACTAATTATTAAGTAGGTATTCTTACCATATTCCAAATGGTTAAAAAATTTATAATTTAACCTATTAGCTTTATCTTGAACAAGGGAGGCCATATCATTTCTTTACAAAGTGTAAAGCATATACTGACATTAATTGTATAGAATCTTCAGTGTTCAATATAGATAGGTTGTTTTATATGACGCTTAAGCGGTGGTAGACAAACCGATCCAACTTCCAAGGGCGGATCCAGGGGGGGGGGGAAAATAACTTTCTTTTCAACAAAAAGATTTTTTACAAAAACTTAAATAAAATATCCCTTTGTTTTTATTTTAATTTTATCTATAGCGCTATTTTTATTATTTAATGCCTCTCCCCTTGGGTTAAGCTGTGACGGCTCCTGGGTACAATGTTAAAAAAAAACAACTCCCTGGCTTTAAAGGAACCATTAAAAAAAGGGCATACGGGAATTTTGCTTTTTTTACTTTTAGCAAATTTTATCCCATACTTTTCGTGTAAATTATAACCTTTAATCGAGAAATTGTCGATGTGTCCCTTTATCCTTTGTACCCTCCAAATACGAGGCTCTCATTAAAAAATATCATTCAAATTTTTTATTAACTGTCCCAAAACTCTCATTAAAAAAGTTATTTAATAGTAGTTTACATAACAAGCATGTTATGATGGTCATTAAACGCAAAGATCAAGTTTGAGACGCGAGCCGCAGGCGAGTTTCTTAATTTATCTGAGCGTGTAATGACCATAACATGCGAGTTACTGTACTATACTTTAACCACGACCAATGGAAATGTCATGAGAAATATCAGAAATTTAAAAAAATATCAAACGCGAACACTAAGTCAACTACCTTCATAACCTGAAGTTTCAATGACGTTCTATCTAAAACGTCAAAACAAATAAGGTTACTAAGAAACTCTTCATATATCTTTTTAAAAACAAGGTTTTGTTTCTTAAAAATGCGTAATACGTCAATTTAACGAGACTTATTTTTGGTTAGGTCCTAAAACTGTATGGGATTTATTTACGTTTAATAAATATTTATTGTTTTAAAAATATAGAAAAATAATTCACATTTTGGCGTCAATTAGTGCTCTTATAAAATAAAGTTTCATCGCTTGTCACGCCATCTTGTGGTTTACAACTAAGCTTCATAATTATCCTAGGACCGTAAATGGTCTATTACAGTCGTGTTGGGACGCTGGTTAAATTAGTATTATATGTTGGTCGTAAGTAATAGTTATTTACCTAACAAAGTGCGGAAAGTGATACTTTACCGCACGCGTCGGTAGTTGACAGAACGAAGCGAAGCGAGTTTGGTGAAGCCGGCAAGGGGGTAAAGACACTTTAGGCATGTAAATATAAATATATGTATTTTAATTTTCTGAAATAAACGTAGTCACTTTACCGCAAGGAGTACGGTAAAGTGCCATAACTTAAACTTTACCACACTGAGTGCGGTGATGTACTACTTTCCGTACGCAACTGAGTGCTATAAAGTGCAATTTACCGCACGCGAGTAGGTAAAATATTTTAATCCAGTGTCCTCCTCTTTTTACTGTACTGGACCTGCCACTGTAAATTCACGTGGGTCTTTATAAAACCTTTAATTTTTAGATTAAAATTTAATTATCCCAGATGGAGTATTGAAGAAGTAATTAATGCTTCTCAGTTCAATTTAAATATTACTACGTGGTTATTACCCACCCAAGAAATTAAATGATACCTATGAATTATTATTATTGATACGTCTTAACTTTATGTGCTCAAAAAAACAATTTTTTAGATGATCCGTTTTTCTAAGTTTAGTTTTTAACCTATTTAGTACCTATAAAAATTTAATATTCTCGTAAATGCAAAGGGCGATATTTGGACCAAAAAAAACTGATTTTTCCTACGACCACATGCAAAAATGGTGCATTTCATGCCTTGAGAAACCATTAAACACAGGCGTATGCAGGGAGGAGAAGCTCAAGTCCCCCCTCCCCTCAGAGCCATTGAAAATCGACTCCCAAGGGTGAATTTTTCGCAAAAATCACCAATAAAATTGTAATCTCAGACTATTTTGTTAGCCCCCCCCCCCAAGAAACCTCAAGCCCCCCAGAACCAATTTCTGCGTATACGTCACTGCATTAAATTTCACACGCGTGCAGAAATATTTTCAATCCCCTGAAAAAATTTCTAAATACACGACAGAATATAAAGCACAACATAATTTTTGTTATTTTTGAAGTTTTTATCAAAAAGCTTCTTTAAGTATGTTTTTTAATTTTATTAAAATTTGGGCGCCCATCGTGACTTGTTACATTTTTTCTACCGTGTTATATAGCCTTTTAAAAAAACATATAATTGGCATCTGTAGAGGGAATGTGAATTAAAAAATTTGAAGTTAAGCAGCCGGGTCAAAAAATTGAGATTTAGTAAATTTTCTGAACATGCTTCAATTTCCGATTTTTTTGTGATTTTTCCGTGGCATAAATTTGCATTTTTTTAATATCGGCGAATAGCTAGGACCTTCTTACAATCACTAGAAAATGAATTTGCACAATTCCGTTCATAAATAGAGAATAGAATTTGTTTTGTCAATTTTTATTATTGATTATTTTTTTATGCAATCAACCGGAAGTAAAATATCATGTTTTGCATACTGTATTAAAGGCCATTTCGTAGGCTTTTAAGAGGTTTAACCAACATTTATATATGATAGATATAGCTGTCAAAAGTCCTAAAAAAAGTTTAGGGCGTCGCGACGCCTAACTTAAGCCGTCGCCAGAAAAACTAATATTCATTTGGAGGTCCTCGAAGTCATACCTAAGTGTGTACCGAGTTAAAATAAAATCACCAAAAATTTTCCTATACATTGGAAAAAAGATATAAAAAACCCCCGACTACTAGTTCTAAGTAAGGCTTGAATTAATACAAACATTTTTAGGAATGCATTTGTTTGCCAGTCATAGGATAAAAATCATTAGTTTCGGAAGCCAGGAATTTTGATTCATTTTAGAAAAAGCCGGACATAGTTGGATTTATCTGTACCTATGGCCACCCTTATTTTTTTCTCAAAAAATATTTACATTAATGAAGATTATGGTATCTTTAGTGGATCGCTCTAATTTAATGAAAGGCTAGGTATACCAGTTCTAATTTCTTTCTAAAAACAGAGGCCCTTTTACAGGGCATCATTTTGAAATCAAAGCAGCCTTCATTACTTCACTGCTTAAGTTCAAAATGTGATAAGATTCAAAAAGGGTTACGTAGGAATAAAAGCCTGATTCTTGCAATCATTTTATATATTCAATGAGTTTCTAGTAACTCTACAAGACTCAGAACGGACCTACTAGCATTGCATTATAAAAATGCAAAACTGACCGAGGGGGACCCTTATAGCCCGCCCTACAGCCTCAAAAATTTCACTTTTTCACGAGTCACAAACGCCCCTTAAAACTTTGAATATCGAGATGGGAGAAACAATGTCACTTTGAATAAAATGAGGTTCTGACATAACATTTCGACATATTTTTATTCAATTGATAGTTGACACACACTAGGGTTCCAACATGAGAATACCGCTCTTACCGAACATACAAGAGGACGTTTCCCTTATAGGAAATATCTTGATTATTCTGAAGATTTCAAAATATACAGAAATTTTTAATCGGGAAAATTGTACTGGATTTTATCTAACACCTCGAAGAAAAAAGCAACGGAGTAGAAAAAAAAGCCTTTTTGCAATATTAAATAATACTATAAAAAAGCACAGCCTAAAATCAGTAAAAGCACCAATATGGGAAAGATCATGTATACACTCATTCTGGGATGACAGGTACTTGTCAAAAGCGTTATATCGTCCGCTTCGTGTTCGATACCGTCTCTAGTTGGTACCTCCACTATGACCATTTCGTCTGATAAAAACCCTAAATTAAACTTGCATTCGTTACTGGCGACGCATTCCTGTATGCTGGTGTTGGCGTATCTGTAAGTTGGTTTATAAATATCAAAAATGGTGTGAATGTCGTTTTTGTAAAAATCGTTGTCCGAATAAAATATGTAGTAATAGTAACCATCTGAAGCTACTTCGTGGATTGTCACCTAAAACAAAAAGATATGGCTATAATTAATAATTACACAGGCGCTCTGAGGAGCTCTGGAATAGCAGACAGGGCATGAGACAGGCCAAACTCCTGATAGGTTAGGTGAGCGCCAAAAAAACAAAGTCCTTGCTCCACCTATCCAGACAGCACAAGTACGTACCATGTATGTACCTGGTACGTAACTTTGCGACGAAGTGTTCGTCCATGGTACGTACATTTTTGGACTTACGTACAAACGTCTACATCCCAGGGACGTACTATAAACGTACTTTGTCCAACGAATTGTACGTACCTGCTACGTACCGGGGTATGTACTAAGTACGTACCAGCTACGTACTGGGTACCTTTACTTTTGTACGTTTACATGTCCCAACATGGGACCAAAAAAAGACTTAAAATGGACGTATGTACGTGCTAAGTATGTAAAAAACTCCTTAACTTTACGTACACGGTACGTTACATGTACGTACATAGTATGTACCTGAGACGTAGTACAGTATGTATTATGTACGTACTATGTACCTACATTCAGGTACGTACAATTCAGGTCCTAGGCGGACTGGACGTAAATTGACTGTAAGTGGGCTTGGGTCAGGCAAGGATATTTCACCAGTAATTTAAAAAAAAAGTGTTAAACACACTGGGAATTGAAACCGCGCCTTCCGGTTGAGACACAAATGCTCTACCACTAGACCACCATACCTATACGTAGAAAACTCTGCTAAAATTGTGATATACTTTATAACTGTTTTTACTTGTCGTCTCGCTCTTATAACGTGTACGCTTATGTATAGTGTACGTATTGTACATAATTGGTCCCAGGACGTACTCACGTAAAATGGAGGTCCCTATGGAACGAAGTGTTGCAATAGGACAAACAAACCGTTTTTCCATAAGCTGTAATGTTAACAAAAAACCGTAAATTTCCCAAAAATGATAAGCGCTGCAGTTATCTAAAAAAGATAGTCAAATCACATATTAAAATTCTTGAGAGACCCGGCCTAATCGTGAGAGTTCTTTAGACAAGCAATATTGAGATATATATTTTAGACCAGAGTTACAGATGTCACCCCAGAAGCCATATTTAGTTGTTTGAATATTTAACTTTGTGTAATTGTTTATAATAGATACGTATATAGTACGTACTCTTATAGACGTCCGTAGTACGTACGCTTATGTACGTTCAGTGTACGTATGTAATTGCATGTTTGAGTGGTAGCCTTAAAATGTACGTAAAATGTACGTACATAGTGTACGTACTATGTGCGTACTCTTTTGTACGTACATAGTACGTCCCTGATTGGTCCCGGGACATACCGACGTAAAATGGACATAACATGTAGGTTCTTGGGACGAAGTGTGTTGTATGGGTAGGTAGGAAGGATGTGAGACTGGCAACAGGGCTCCTAACGGTACACTGTCGCCTTAACTAGCACCTAGAGATGCTGGGAATTCTCAAAGACTCAGAGTGCCGATGGTGCATGGAAGACGAGGAATCGTCCTTGCATGTCCTGTTGGAGTGTCCGGCTCTGGCCAGGTCAAGAGAGTCGCACCTTGGGAACTGTCTGCTGGGCCCAGGTGATGTAAGAAGGTTGCAGCCCAGAAAAATCTGTTCTTTTGCGAAACAGGCAGGCTTCCAGGGCTAAACCATGTATAGTGGGCGTGCAATGGGTCCAGCAAGGTGGTTTACATATATGGAAATTGAGAGGAAACTAGAGTTTCGAACTTCAATTTTTACTTTTTTTATAAGGATGGTTTATACGTCCTTTATTAAATGTCATTAAATATACGTACCATGTATGTACCTGGTTTTAGCGATCCTAATATGGGTTTTAAAGCGATGAAACACTTTCTTAAATCGCTTTAAAATAAAATAAAATCGATTTAGTGCTCAAAATAGTTTTAGTGTTGTTTATACGAAAACATTTTCCAACCGTCCTTACATAAATTATAGTCATAATTAAAATTTTTGAATTTAAAATATATTTCTTCGATTTCGGAAAATCATAGTGATAAATTTTTTGACTTACGTCAGGTGATAAGAAATACACTGAAAATTCCACACCACTACTTTCTAACCAATCAAAATGAGATTTTTTTGACAGGTCACCATGGCAGCACATGTTTTTTAGATTTGATTTGAAAAAAACTTTTGATACAGTAAACCACAGTAAAATTTTAGAAGGCTTGGAGGAATGTGGGATTAGGGGGAATGCCTTGAAGATCATGAGAGACTATTTAACAGATAGATATCAGACGGTACAATTAAAAAACATCTATAGCAACAAGAAAACTGTAACCTGTGGTGTTCCTCAAGGGACGGTCTTAGGACCGCTGTTGTTTAATTTATATATTATCGATATGCTTACACTTAATCTAGATGGTGAATTTGTTAGCTTTGCAGATGATACAGCTATATTTTTTTACGGCCAAAACTTGGGACGAACTTAAAATAAAAGCTGAAAAAAATTTGGAACAACTTTTTCACTATTTTCAGTCAAAATTTTTAACTGTTAACTATTCCAAGACTAGCTATATTCCTTTTACTTCCTTATCGTCAAATCTTCCTGGGTTTGAGTGCCTTACTTTAAACATGAACTGTGGATGTGATGGTACCCGAATACAAGGGGTTAAAAAAATTAAATACCTGGGAATCTACGTTGGTTGTCACATGCGCTGGGATGCACATATATCTTTTGTGACTGGAAAAATAAGATGGCTTTTAGGCAAATTTAGAAAGTTTTCAGATATCTTTGACCTACAGCAATTAAAAACTTTGTATTACGCTTTGGTACAGAGCCACATGACATATGGGTTGGTCGCTTGGGGTGGTGCTACTAATAACTTTTAATCTTAATCAACTCGAAAAAGTCCAAAAATGGGTACTAACGATAATATTTAAAAAAGATTATAGATATCCAACCGAGCAACTCTTTGCGGAAAGTAAGATTTTAATGTCCGGCAGCTTTTCTGCCTAGCCTTAATAAAAAAACAACATTTCTCTGAGTAGTCTATAAACCCAGTAATTAAAAATACTCGGTTTAACAAAAATCAAATTCAAGTTCCTAAACCGACCAAAACTATATTACAAAGAAGTTTCGGATATCTAGGGCCGAAGATCTGTAATATTTTCCCAAATGACATAAAAATAATGAGAAATAAATTTATATTAAAAAAAAAAGAAAAATTATGGATTGAAAGCAAATCTAGATTATACATCCATTCCATCATTGACTTAAAAATAACTCATAAGTCATGTCTGTTTTTTTTTGTTGTGTCACATAATTTCTTATTAAATTTGTGCAGAATAAATTGGAATATTTTTTGTGCTATTTTAAACATAGCTAGGTTAAAATTAACCACACAAGTCTTTGATTTTAGCTGGTTTTTTTTTGTGTATTTATTCTTTATTTTGTAGTTAATATGTAAGTACTTATTATTATATAATATATATATATATATATATATATATATATATATAATGTTTTTTTAGTAGTTAGTTTCAATTTCTTTACTTTACGTACAATCGTAATTAAACAAAATAAGGCCTTAAGTTTTGATAGTTTAAAAGGAAAGAAAGAGTCAAAACTTTAAAAAAATTGCGCGTGCACGGGAAATCGGCAAACAGCTTTGCATTAAAAGTTTAGAACCTCAAACATGAAAATCCGTAAATATTGAAATTTCTCACTTTATTAAATGTAAATCAATTCAACCCTAAATACTGTTGTGTTTTTCAGTAATATTTTTATATCGTAATATCGGATTTTAAAGGTCGTCTATACATTTTTAATATTTATTGCAATAAATCTCCGCACGACTCCATCCAACGTCAAAGTGACCTCAACAGATTATCAAAACGGTTACGTTCGGATTCCCAGACCCACTTTGTTGTTGGGCCAACGTGGCTAGAAGCCATCAAGGTGCCGATTCTTGAATTTCATAGGACAGGTCGCACGGGTACAGTCAGCTCCCGGATATCGACCAATAACACTTTAAAGCTATCACTAGCTACCCTAAACCTATCCGACCGCGGCCGAACTTCACCCCATTGCCGTGTATCGAAGGAACCTTCCTACACTTTCATACACCTGCCTCTGAGCAGGTGAACGGGCGCTCTTGAAAAACGATAATCAAGTCAGCTTTGCGCGGGTACCGTACAAGGCTGGCAGCTTCTGAGCCTTCTTATTTGTCGAAATCAAGGATGTGAACGTTCCCAGGCGACCATTCTCTCCAAATTCAAGAATCGGCACCCAGGCCTACCACACCTAACTGAGTTGTGGACCGACGTTTGGCAAACGTCATTATACGACAAAAGAAAGGGCTATTGCTATTCCAGATTTGGTAGCAAGTTATGAAAATGTTGCCTGAGTACGTACACAAACGTTTGAGATTTAGGTACGAGGTACGTAATCTGGTACATAACTTTGCTGTTTAGGTTATTATCTTGCTTACTTATAGGGCACAAAGTTACCCATTTTTTACAGCCAGTATAAAGCTAAACCCGAGTATAACATGGTTTGTTCTACTCAGGCTAACCGCTAACTTTTAAGACAAATGGAGAATGGCCGTACTCTTTAAATCTAACGAATAACAGGATGAGTCCCTAATAAGGACGAAACAGCGATATCCTAGGTTCCACCCTCTGCGTGGATAGTCGAAAATCAAGACGTTAATTTGGCGCGTGGTCGCGATTCTTCAGAAACCATAGAAAATCTCACCCGTCAGAATTCTGGAAAGTGGCGATTTTTAGTTATTGCCTTATTTAAAATAAAAACACAGCGTCCTTAATATTTATCCTAACGTTGTAAGAGAAACTGCGTCATTTTTTTAATAACGTTTTGTAAATTTAATATTTTAAAGATATTCTGCAGAACTAGTTTTACGGCGGAGCTAAATTGCTACTATGCGTACCAATAGACGTTAAAAAGTGTCAAAAATTAAGAAGACAGAATTTGTGTGACTTTTCTGAACAGTGACGGCGACATATGGTTAAAAGTTTTAGGGGTTTGTTTACACACAAAAATGAGCTTAATAAATACATTTTCAAATAAAGAAAAGGTTTTTTCACAAAAACTGCCTACAAAAATTAAAATTTACATATTTTTTATTTACTGGAACAGTATTAATAAACTAAATTTTAAGGAATCCTAGCAAATAAGTCCGGACAAAAAAGCAGTTAGTGTAAACTTGTGGTAAATAAGTAAGGGCGAGATTTTCTGACGGTTTTTGAAGAATCGCGATCATAGTACAAAAAAGTCCTGTTTTAATTGTTTGTTTAAAATTTTATTATGAACATTGCCAGATTAAGTTGATTTCCTTTAAAATCTAAGGCATTTTAGAATAAACTCCAGAACTATATATAAGCACAGGAATCTAGATTAATATGGTAATATAACGAGAGAAGAAGCGAAATATTCTCTGTCATTAAAAAAATGCCAGATATTACTCACCATATGATTACCTTTTTCCAAAAATACTACATCATTACACTGATCACTAGGAGGAAAGTCTTGAGTTAGCAAAATCTGCCCATTGTAACAACTTAGTAAATCAGTTTCAAAACTGCTGACGCTTGCACTGGCGCCCGGCTGTATGTCAGACAAATTGGTTTGCATAGCGTTGCCGCCATGCTTAATATGAGCGTCCAGTTCCGCTATGTTTCGTTTTTTGCGTAGCCGTACTTCGGTTTCATCTAGCATTTGGCGTAGATTATTTGCTCTTTCTTTTCTGCCGATATCTTCTGCAGATTTTTTGTTTTTGCTATGCATTTCTTTTATCTGTAAGATTCTTCTTGTTTTATTATTTATTCTGTCTTTTAATAAAGTTTCATCATCCAAAGGAATTTTATATTCCCCATCCAACTTTTCTTCTGAATCCAATTTTTCTTCTAGTATCTATAAGATTAATATATTAATGTAGGTAATCATGTTTTTACATGTTACCCCACATTTTTGACATTTTGCTCCACTTGAACAAAGCACAATTTTAAGAATTATGCTGATCGTGCTGATACATGAACTGCCAAAATAGCTGACAACTATAATATTGGAGTCACCTGTCAGAGCAATAACGCATACATCATAAAATATGGTTTTGTTCAACGAACTTCTTGAAATGTAGTTTGATGTGATGGTGAGTAATTATTTGGTCAATTTTAGTACTCCTGACTTCACGTTATCACGAGTAGTTCAGGACGCTTATTCTTGACGGCCCGTGAGGTGAGGTGACCTTACTTTCGCTACCTTTTTCGACAGGGAAATGAACTCTAATACCTCACCTCACGCGCCGTCAAGAATAAGCGTCCTGAGCTGCCAAAAAAATTGCTTGTCGACTTTTATGTATAAGAGGATTATAAGGATATAACCTCACGTAGTATAAATCTGTGTCGCAAACGCAATACGGGAAAGGTGGAAAAATTAATTCACCATTTTCAATTTTCAAAAAGGTGGGACCTCATTATCGAGGGAGACAAGTATAATTAAGATCGAACTTCACTTCACTTCAAGAAGTTCGTTCGATCTTTCAATTATACATGTGTCCCTCGATAATGAGTAATTATTCGGTTAATTGGAGCCGTTTAAAGCAACACCAAATAAAATTTTACTTAATAAAAAATAGAAGCAAAGCCAAAGAGCTAAAAACTATGTAGTAAAGATACAAGTGTTAATCTAAAGAAGATAAAACATCCCTAGCAAAGAAAATTTTTTCAAACATTGGTCTATTATTATAGAATCTAGAAAAAGTGGATTCTTGGTAGCAAGCAGCAGTGTCGAGTGTGATACACCGAAAAAAATGCTTATATCTACCCCTAACTGGTCTAGGCTTTTCGTCATCTTGAGGTTTGATCTCTTTTACATTTTTAATATAATAAAGTAAAATGGACTACATTTTTACCGAAGATTTCTATTCTGAATGAAACTTTAATTTAAGCCCTTTTTTATTTTCAATACGTAGATAGCACGTTCGCAGAAAAAGTATCTGCTCTATGTGCTATAAACAATACAAGCAATGAAACAACTTTTTGATTGGAAACTATTCACTTTATGGGTTACTAAAAAGGATATAGCCCCGCCTGCATTCCATACAGCCTCATATTTTGTTTTTTGAGGTCTTAAGTCCTTATTAATCCTTTGGCGACTGCTAACTCTGGTCTAAAAATTTAAAGACAAATCTGACCTATACCTAAATTTAAAGACAAATCTGACCTAGAGAGAGATTATCTAAAATCGATATTCAGGTCATCTTTTTTTATAGCCTCGGGAACTCTTCATAGACACTGGTCTGGTGGTCTGCCAAATGTGCCCGATTCATCCTCTCTTTGGGGCGCCTACAGACTAGACCCCTCCGCTGCCAGAATTCCAGTGTTTTATCTTTTACAATTTCTTTGTTTTTACTTCCCTCTTATGACCTGAACAGCTTCAGTTGGTATCGTTCGGAGCCGCAGGCGACTCTCAGTAAGGCTTTCCATTGCATTCCTATCAGTATGATTTTGTACTTCTCTGTGTGAAGTACTGTACTCCATATCACTGCATCATATGTCACGATTGAATGGATACTTGCTCGTATTGGGCCCCCGTTTATGTTAAGCATTAGGCTTTTTAGTTCAGCGAGTCTTTTAGTTGCCTTTTTAGTGGTTTCTTCTATATGCTTTCCGAATTTCTGGTTTTCACCGATGTGGATTCCAAGATATCGTACGCTCTTTTGCGGTTTTATGAGGACTCCATTAAGTCGGAACTCAATGTTATGATGGTCTCTTTTTCCGCTTAGTATAACCGCATCAGTTTTTTTCTGGTGCTAATTCTAGATGGTTGTTTGTCATCCATTCGTTAATAAGTCTTGTTGCCTCGTTTGCTCTTTGCATAAGATGTATCGCTGTGTCAGCCCTGACTATTACCATTAGATCATCCGCGTATCCTAACATGCCCACGTCCCTAGAGAGTTTTAGTCTAGTATGGGGTCATAGTATAGTTATTTCATTTATTTATTTTTTTTTAAATCATGTTAATCAGAACATTTGCTTTAAAAACAATATTGTTATGCTTCAAACAAAAACTCCACTACTTTTTTATGCAACTTCATATTGTTTAAGCGTGGACTGAGATATTAAGGCTACCGTTATGTTTGAAGTCGAATTCTGTACACCTTTCAATTTGAGAGATTCTTTGATAAGATTCTGCCACCAGTCTAAGTCGTTGCCACAGGAGGTGAGGGATACTTCTGAATCAGGATCCTTTTTTCAGATATAAAAAGTAAATATGCTGTGGCGGTTCTACAACACTTAGCGTTAACGTTAACGTATGTCCGTCTGTCTGTCTGCGCTGAAACTCTCTAATGGCTGAAACTCCTCAATATCACGTGCCTGTTAGTGACGTTAATGTGATCACGTGACTTGTGTTCTACAGAGTGAGTCTCTTCGGGGATTCTACAGGGTGCTATATGCCCAAGAGGGTTGTTAGGGGGTTGCAAGGGATTGCCCTAAAGGCCTGTCTGAATAGGGGATGCGATCATGTGACTTATGTTCTACAGAGTGAGTCTGCTTGGGGTTTATATAGGGTGCTCTAGTGTGTATGAGTGACATGTACCTGTTATATGCATAGGCATCTGTTATTTGTGACGTCTAGCCAAGCTGTCAAGTGCCACAAGGTCTTAGACTACTTAGCGTTAACGCTAACGTATGCCTGCTGAAATTCTCTAATGATTGAAACTTCCTAATATTACTTGCCCATTCTCGGTCACAAGTGCCAAATGTCAATGTATAGAGTAGAAAATGACGTCACGCATAGCATTGGGGCCTTATTATTTCAAGAGTGTCAAAGGGGCACTATTTGAAAAATGTCGAGATGAGAGAGATTGCTATCAGCCGGTGTCCCAAAGGTACTTTTTCCGCTATGTGCGCACGTTTTTCTCCTATGGTTTCTGTAAAAGACTAATTTTGGTTTGCTGTGTAGGGGACAAAATACCTTAGTAGTTTTCTGCGAATATCTCGAGTTGTAAGTGATCGATTTGAAAAATTATTTTTTTACTGGATTTCTGTATTCCAATGCTATTTATTCTCACAGAGACGGAAAAGCCAAAAGGGCATTAGAGTGCTCAAAGAAAGACCTTGGTAGTTTTTGTTGCAATATCTTGAAAAATAATTTTTTTACTCGATTTCTGTGTTTCAACGCTATTTATTCGCACACAGACTGAAAAGCCAAAAGGGCATTAGAGTGCTCAAAGACCTTGGTAGTTTTTATTGCAAATATCTCGCGTTATAGCGATGGGATTTGAAAAATTCTTGGATGTGTTACAAAGGGGGAGGGCAGCTCGAGGTAAAAGGGTTTTATTTTTACGGTAAATAATATTATTATTATATGGTTTAAAATGATCAAAATGTGTGTGACTCATATTCCTGTCGAGGGTTCTCACATAGAAGTAGTGAGTGGTCCAGAATACCTGTTACAGCATTTTACAGAGGAGTAGTGGATGGTGTAAACCCCATATCTAAAAAATAGTACAATACCAATCAAGATATTTGGTATAGGAGTAGTATCTCAAGGTGCGCAGTCATACTGCACGCTGTTTATTTATAACGTTTTAAAAATGATTAAACTAATTCAAAGAGTGGCAATTTAAAAGTCAGTAGAAAAATGATTCTAGCCCGCTTCCATTCCTGTGAGTATCCTGATCACAACTGCCTACCTATATGGTAAATGATATAATGCTGAAGAGTTAACAATTAAAGTATTGTACCAATCAAAACGTCGCATCTTGTGCAAAATAAATAAATTATGGACCTCTCAGACTTAGATTAATATTTCTATCGTTTGCTTATAAAAAGGCAATTGATCACGATTGTAACCAATATCAAATTTTCTGTTTTTTTTTTGAGAAAACTACTTTTTACTATTTATTATTTTGACTTCTACTTTCTAATAAGATTATTATTTTTCCTTTTTGTCCAATATTTAATTTTATATTTTATGATTAATGTGTATTTTTATCTAAAATGATTATGATTTTTATTTAAAATATATATTTACTCTGTGGTAATCAAATTTTTAGTCCGATAAATTAATTAAATTAAAAGGGTCTCGAATTTTCGACATATATTTAAATTGTATACCTAATTAAAGAGTTTTGCGCGTTAAATAAGATTAGATTTTTTAAACAGTTTAACGACTCAAAAATTAAATAAATTATACTTAATATGTAAAAAAGGTTTTTTATTGATGTGAAGTATGTGCTATTATCAGTAGCGGTCACCAGCTACTGCCCTTCTCATTTCTACAGCTAAACCATTTCAATATTTCACAGAAAAACGTGAAAGAAAGAAAAAATTTGTAAGATTTTTGTGCAAAAATAAAAAAAAAATTACCTGCAGCGCTGTATTTTAGCATTTATTACGTGTAAAAATTAGCATTTTTATTAAAATATTTTCAAAAGTATAGCTTGCGGCGCATTTCTGACTAAATAAAATTGAGACTAGATCCCACCCCCTACCTAACCCTCCTTGACAGCTTTTGAATTAAAAATGTTTTTTCTACTCGCATGTGCACTCATCGGCTGGGCAAAGTTGAAATTTGCGCACGCTTTTTTTTTGTTAGGATATTTAGTGCCTTTTTAAACGATTTTTGTGTATTTTTATGTTTTCTAAGACAAACGTGAAACGCAATGTTTTAAAATGGTCTTACATGTTTTTTTTTGTAAAAATTTAGACCGGAATGTCGAAAGTTTGAGAATTGTTTCAACGACCCTTGTAATTTTAACTAATTTAAGGTTGCCTCAATTTAAAAAAAAAGTTGAAGAGAGTCCACATGAATTTTCACTGTTTTATGCATTCTAATAATTTTTAGGCTGTGCAAAAGAAAATATTTTATTGTTAAATAATTACTTTGTTTTATTTTTATTAATAGATGGTGGTAAAATAATCCTTGAAGGTCCGCCACAGCATATCTACTATAAAAGCATTTGCACTTAGCATTAAATCGCTGGAAAAGAGATAAGTTACTGAGTTTTTAAGTTTTTTAGATATCTTTAAAAACCCTTCTTAATTCAATTTCCATTTTGTTTCTCTTTGCAATATATGAGACACCTTATTTGTCTGAATATTTGAACTGGATATAATATAAAATATCCAAATCCAACGATCTTCATAGATTTTTCAAATATCTTGAGCAATATTATTTAATAGGTCCCTACTAAATAATGTACATCCCCATTTTATAAATAACAGAAACTTGTTGTCAACCCTAAGCCAAATTTATTAATTGCATCTCTTAAACTAATAAAAAATAAAAATATGCTGCTTTAATTTATAATGCATTTTTACGCTCTCTCCTAACCAAAAAACCATTTTCTTTTTCTCTTCCACAAACTATTCCCCAGCATGTTTTGCATCACAGAAGATTTCTTTGAATTGACTACAACCACGAACTTAACTCTTAGGAATCTTACTGTATTACAATTTTCTGATTTACAAGGTAATGCAAGAAACTTTGCTCTTTCCAGACTCCTAATATGTCTCCAACCATATTTAATTGCAGAACCCTAATAATTTGACAAAAAATTTAATTTATATACACCTATAATATTGCACCTCTTCCCAGAGCAATGAAATAGTTATTTTGGCAAAGTTGAAAACAAAACCAAGATAAACGCATTCCTCGCTTGGCATTATTAAACTTTTATGGGCATACCTCAAACAACCCAAGTTTTGTAGTATATTTGCAGTTCCCAGAATATTTATTAAAAACTTTACATGAATCACCAAAACAAAATCCAGTCATGTAAATAGACTGATGCAAAACCTTAGCACCTTAAAAAGTGCAAAATGGTTTTTATTATTTTGGTGAAAATTAAAGGAGCTGACCTAAGGTTAGTAGGCAAAACAGTCTACTTATATATAATTAATCCTTAAATGAAACCTTTAAAAGTTTTGTAGAATCTGCATGCTATATTACTACTATAATAGGCCTCTTTAAGGCCTCAATGGTAGCCATAAAGAAATCATTTGATATCAGTGTGCAACCTGTATTTTCTTATGATTAACATTTATAAATAACCTCCAAAGACACAAAAGATTTTTAATGTAATTTTCAAGAAGGAAACAAAAGGGTTTTACAAAAAAAAGTACAAAGACTTTGACACAAAATCCGGCATATTTCTAAAATTAGGCACACAGACTATAATTGCAACACTAGGCACAAAAACCATGTTTGTAAAACTTAGGCAAAAAGATATATTATCAAATGTACGCACAAAAACCGCATTTGTAAACTTAGGCACAAAGCCTATTATCAAATCTAAGCACAAAGACCGCAATTGTAAACTTAGACATAAAGACTATATTTGTAATAATTTTCTAATTTTTCTTCCTCTAATGTTTTATTTACCTGAGCAATTTTCTTAGTGCTGCGTTTTAGTTTATTTTTTAGCTTTCTACTTATTTTATTTTGTCTATCATAAGAAAAAATATTAGGAGCCAAATTTAATGGCTTTCAACTTTAGCACAAATACCAGAACATTTGTAAAATTAAGCACAAAGACCATAACAGTAAAACTAGGCATGAATACTACATTTGTAAAACTAAGGCAGAAAGATCACATTTGTAAAACTGAGGCACAAGACCTATTCAATGCAGGCACAAAGACCGTATTCTAGTAAGTAGTCTAGTAAGTAGTAAGTCTAATTTAATAATAATAAAGGTTTTTGCTGCAGTTAATTCATCTGTAACTAATTTTATCTATCTCTCCAATATCTGTACTTCTAGGTCTTTATTAGTTTTCCTCCTCTAGAGAGAAAATTAATTTTCACACTTATTTTATCAAATCAGAGTCAATTCTTTTAATTTAAGCTAAAAAGAAAATAGAATAAATTCTAATGTGCAGGACCGTCAAACTATACAAACGGTTAAGTGAATAAAACACTAACCAGCAACTTTCCTTTTTACTTCTCTCGCTAAGGGAAGCAATGTAATGATCTAAAAATCGCACTTCGAGATTTTCATGATCCTCCTCAAATTTTGAGGTTTCGAATAGTGATAAGCATGAATCGAGACGCTGTCGGTCTGTGGGTCTGTCGGTTGGTCTGTCTGTCTGTCGCCTAGTTTGTAGCCACTCTAATTTTAAAACCCCTGCACCAATTATAACAAAATTTCACATAGGGATTACTTGTGTTGACGCGCAGACCCCTATTGTTTATGAGCATTCCGCTATTACACCCTTCGGAGCTACCCCCAAAAAACTTCATGCTTAAAAAAAATATTTTTTTTCTCACCGTGTGATACCTCCTTGAAAAGCCAATAAAAATCGTAGTTGAATGGCGCCAAAATTTTTGACTACATATATATATATATCACATAAAAAAATGCAAAAAAACTCTTGAAAAATTCAATTTTCTGTGCCATATATCTCGAGTTATGGAACGAAAAGTTAAGATCCAGGTCACACACTATTGTCTTATGAATGATTTCATACAAATCGGTGTAGCCGTTTTTGCGTGATTAATGGAAAAAATCTTAGTTTATCGGCTCTAAAATTTTTTACAACATATATATATACGAGTATGTTTTTAGAAACAATTAAGTCTGAATCTATATATATATAGCACATATAAAATGTATTGAAAAAGTCCGTCTACTCGGAAGAAATTTTGGATACACCCTGGAAAAGTCTGGATAAACCCCGTAAAGGTCTGGATACACCCTGCAATATCTGGATATACCTAGTAAAAGTCCGGATACTCCCTGGAAAAGTCTGGAAACTTCCAGGAAAAGTCAGGATACACTCTGAAAAAGTCTGGAAAGACCATGAAAAAGTCTGGATACACCCTGGAAAGTCTGGATACACCTTAGAAAAGTCTGGATACAACCTATAAAAGTTTGGAAAAACTCTGGAAAAGTTTCGGAAGACCCTGGAAAAGTCTGGATACACACTGGAAAAGTCTGGAAAGACCTTGAAAACGTCTAGAAACTCGCTGGAAAAGTCTGGATACACTCTGGAAAAGTCTGGATACACTCTGGGAAAGTCTGGAAAGACCCTGGAAAAATCTGGATACACTCTAGAAAAGTCTGGAAAGACAATGTAAAAGTATTGATACACTCTGGAAAAATCTGAATACACTCTGGAAAAGTCTGGAAAAACCCTGGAAAAATCTGGATACACTCTGGAAAAGTCTGATAAGACCCTGGGAAAGTCACGATTGAAAAAGTCCGGATACACTTTGAAAATGTCCGAGTACACCATGGAAAATGCTGAATACACCCCTGAACATTATGGATACATCCAAGAAAAGTGTGGATATACGAGTAGTGGTTTTTTTATATATGTTCTTCTGAGTGAGGGAAGTTTTAGAGTAAACCTTTACTCGATTTATTTTGTTTTCCAATTTTTTAAATTTTCTTCCCCAGAAATCTGCCTTGTCCTCTGAAGACGATGAAGCACTGCAAATACACATGTTACGTTTTCTGAAAGTAATTTTAAGGTATTTCAAGTAATTTTGTCACACTTTTAAATTTTAACGAACTACTTCACATCACCTCTTATACGTGAGAGCCGACATGCAAAATTTTTTTTAGCTACTGTGAACTACTCGTGGTAACGTTAGTTAGGACTACTACAATTGACCAAATAATTACTCACTATCGAAGGCGTAGAATTTATTAACTCTAATCTTGAAATATCAAAAAAATTTTTAGGTCGTTTCTTTTACCTGTGAGAGTAAAGGTCTAGTTTCTTAATCGATAACATTCTGTACATTTTAATATTTTTAAAATCTACAGACAATGCTCTATCCAAAAATACCAAACAATAATGGTCCACCTTTTAGCATAATCAGGATATTTTCATCTGAATCTGTAAGGAAAACGTCATTATTTCCTTTCAAGTTGAGGCAGAAGCAACATTCTTTCATAAAAATTTATAAGCTATTATTTAGAGAACGATAAAAGATGGACCACTAGTATGTGTTAAAAAATGAATTTCGTGTCCGTAAATAAAATTTAAAAGTAAAACTCTTGGCATATCGGACAAAGCGTTTTTGTTTCTCACGTCATTACGACCAGCTAAGTATTTATAAATTTTATTATTCATTACAACACAAATTACAAGTAGAACATAGTTTCCTATACTCGGATAAAAGTCCGGAATAATACAAAGCAATGATAATACTGAGAGCTAAACGAAACTCTTAAAAACGGTATCTTTTTTATTAATTTTATAAATTTAACAGTGGCGCAGGGCCAAAATAAGTGTTTGCTTTTTAGTCCTGGAAATCCAAAGACAAGGTAGGTTAACTGCTAATTGGTTGACACATTTTCGTGCAATGTGCCATTTAACTGGAAATTAGCTCTACTTCAAAGTGGTGTCAGTTTCGGATAATTTTTTAATAACTATGCAGTAATTTATTTAAACTTACTTTTTTATTATTTTCCTCCGTCTCGTGCCTTTTTAACCTATCAGCATTCATGTTTGGCTCATCATCGAAATTTTGCTTTTGTTGTTGCTTAGCTCTGCCCTTCTCAATTCTTTTTCTGACAAATACGTCCACTTCTTCTTCACCATTGGTTAAATCTTCACCGCCTACGCCTTCAAGAAAATCTTGTTTATCAACCATTCCGATCATTTCAGCTGGTTTTTCATACGTAACTTTAACCTGAAACAATAAGTTTATTGTTAAAAATAAGTATCTTTTTATTTTTACCACTTTTTTTTAAAGTTTATTTCGAATAGCATAACTTTATTTCTGAACAATGAAAATTACATTTTTATCGATCGATAAATTAAAGTATCTTCACTAAGGTATATTACACTGCCATGCGAAATAATAATTATCTTAAAGTTTGCTGGATGTCAATTATGTACTTTTTAACAGCCATTTAAATTTTTTGGATGCGGAGTGTGTAACGATGCCTATTTGTGAGTGATTCAAAGTTGGAAATCAAAGTGTATGATGGTGTTGAATGATATTTGGGGAGGGTGACCAGTAGAATCACAGATGAGCCCACGCTGATTGCCCAGGGCGAAACATCATTTGATCATTTCTCTTTTCGCTTTGGTCCTTTGTGTGTTCCTTGTGGCATACTCATCCAAGTTTGAATTTCCTTTTTTCCGGCCAAGTTCTTCTGATCTTTTGTTTTTAGATTCTTTTCGGTTGGAGTAACTGATTCTAAGGTTTTTTAACTTCTTTTTATTTTAATAGCCTTAGGAGCGTAACCCTATTGGAAATATTAACACGCCAGGACTAACTTGTATCAGGTGACTTAGATAAGTGCTAGTGCGGAACAATGCCTTATTGTGGTTGATTCAAAGTTGGAAATCAAAGTGTTTGATGGTGTTTGGGGAGAATGACCAGTAGAACCACTGATGAGCCCACGCTGGTTGCCCAGGGCGAAACATTATTTGATTATTTCTCTTTTCGCTTTGGTCCTTTGTGTGTTCCTTGTGGGATAATCATCCAAGTTTGAATTTTCGTTTTTCCACCCAAGTTCTTCTGATCTTTTGTTTTTAGATTCTTTTCGCTTGGAGTAACTGATGGTTTTTTAACTTCTTTTTGTTTTAATCGCCTTAGGAGCGTAACCCTATTGGAAATATTAACACGCCAGGACGAACCCGTATCAGGTGACTTAGATAAGTGCCAGTGCGGAACGATGCCTATTTGTGAATGATTCAAAGTTGGAAATCAAAGTGAATTATGTTTGGGAAGAGTGACCAGTAGAACCACTGATGAGCCCACGCTGGTTGGCTAGGGCGAAACATCATTTGATCATTTCTCTTTTCGCTTTGATCCTTTGTGTGTTCCTTGTGGGATACTCATTCAAGTTTAAATTTTCGTTTTTTCCACCCAAGATCTTTTCATCTTTTGTTTTTAGTTTCTTTTCGATTGAAGTAACTGATTCGGGGCTTTCTTAACTTCTTTTTGTTTTAATCGCCTTACGAGCGTAACCCTATTGGAAAGATTAACACGCCAGGATGAACCCGTATCAGATGACTTAGGTAAGTGCCAGTGCGGAACGATGCCTATTTGTGAGTGATTCAAAGTTAGAAATCAAAGTGTATGATGGTGTTGAATGATGTTTGAGGAAAGTGACCAGTAGAACCACTGATGAGCCCACGCTGGTTGCCCAGGGCGAAACATCATTTGATCGCTTTGGTCCTTTGTGTGTTCCTGTGGCCATCCAACAGCCCTGATCTCGACCCAATAGAAACTATATGGGTTCGACTTGTCAAAAGTATTTATCAGAGAAACTCGAAAGTACAAAATGGTTTAGAGTTAAGCGATGCAATTCATCGCGCATTGGAGGTGCTCTCAGAAGATCATGAATATTTTCAACATTTAAGTTTTCCAATGCACAGGCGTTTGCAAAGTGTTATTGAAAAGAATGGCGCGTCCACCAAATATTAAGTTTGTTGTTGTTTAAGATAATATTTAATAGTTGTTTCCAATCCGTTGTGATACTTTGAATCCATCGCTTTTTTCATTTTATTAAATTATCATCATTTTATCAACCCAAAAATGAGTGGCTCTCCTTATAGACCAGCCGTGTTCTGTAACTCGAGTGATAACTACTCTTTTGCAATAAAGATTGTTTTTAAATATATTTATTTTCTGTTTAAATGGAGATTGTTGGTATCATTAAATAAGTACACTTTATTTCAAATTCAATCGGACCAGTTTTTTGACAGTGACAATGACAGCTCCATTTAGTTTCTGTGTATAAATGTCAGAATCCTCTTTTGCGTTGCCTAGTCGGGTAACAATGTTATTTGTTTTAAATTACAGCATTTTTCCCTATATCTCAAACTTTGACTTTTTATTAATATGTACTCAAACACGCCAGTAGGTAAAAACAACAACAAAAATTAAGACGTCTTTTCGTGATCGATGATTTCGAAAGCACATTTGGAATACATACGTCACCGTTTCAACCGCAAGGTCACCGTTTCGAACCATCGCGACTGCTTGCGAAAATGACAATTAGTGAATGACATTAATCAGCGGTGTGTGTGTGGCTTCTCGTTTTTCGGATTTGAAAGTTTTTTTTTGTGATTTTTCGAAATGGATGTCCTGGATCCACAAGTGAGCCTTTTTTTGTCGCCGCCAGATAACCTTGGCCTATTTTCATTATTGCTAAAAATTGACAAGTACCGCCATATTGAACCGTGTTCGAAACGGCGGCCGAGGCGTTTCGTCGCCAAAATAACATTTTACGCATGTTTTCAAAGCGGTTTCGAAATCATCGGTCGCAAAAAGACGTCTTGGTCGTGTGCGCACATTATTCTTTTCAATAATACTCTGCAAACCCCTGGGCGGGAACCCACAATTGAACATAAAATAAAACAGAAAAGATTTGTGGCGTAGAGGGCAAAGGGTGAGGGAATATATCGGAAAAAGTTTTTCCTCGACCAGGATTTGAACCCAGGACCTCTACAATGGTCCCGGGTTCAAATCCTGCTCGAGGAAAAACTTTCTCCGATTTATTAGGGCGCTAAATTTTCCCTTCACTTTATAAAATAAAACGTTTGAAACGAAATATGAACGAAAATAAAACACACAGAAAATAATGGATACCAATATAATTTTATAGAATTTTAATTTACTCGATCCTTAAAAGACACGAACATAATTTAACCGATTATAATTTTCCCGAATCATTTTCTAGAAACGAAAAACACCCGAACCACAAATTGATAAAAAATAATATGCCCGATCCTTAAATGAGCAGAACCACAATCCATCCGAATCGCTATTGGGCATGCGTCATATTTAAATATCTAGAGCGCCGTAGGCCCTGGATTGCGGCCTTGACAAGTTTCTCTATTTGGGAGATGACACGGGGATTTTTTTAACTTCATAGTTTCTGGCTGTCTAACTGTCTATCAAATCTTGCGATTCATTTTTGACAGACTTCCCGTGAACGGATTTTAATATTATGAAAAAATTTAAGGGGTTCGGGGTGGTTAAGGGGGTAAATTAATGCAATATTACAACTTACTTCGACTCTTCCCTGCCGGAAGCCTGGCAACGTAGCAATTGACATTGACATCATTATGTTTCCATTACATTATTCGTTCGTTAAAAATATTTTCTTACATTTTCAGTGGGATTTACTAAAAGGGTTTACACTTCACCGACTTTTTTTCAATGGTCCTTTAATTAATTCTCTCTTTATCAATGGGTACGCAAGAGATGGAAACATCTTATATCCCTTTTGCACTCATTGTTAAAGAGAGAACTAGTTAAAGAACAATTAACAAAAAATCGGTGTAAGTGGCCGTTAGCCCATTTTAGACAGGTCCTAAGTTTAAGTGAAATTGTTGGTTTTAAGCATTTTATATCAGCTTCCTTGAGTTTTGGACATAGTTTGATTTATAATAATTATTTTAATTGTTTTTTTTTTAGTGAAGAATCACCTTAACACAATCTTTTGTTGGATTTAAGAAGAAAATGTCTATTTAAAAGAAGTTTTTTTTTAACCCTCTGTTGAGCAAATTAAAATTGACGTTATATGTTACTCTTATCAAAACTTACCCTTGTTTATTGATTTTCGCGATTAATACTCAATGTCACAAAACCATTTCGATATGTAATCATAAAATAATAATTGGATTACCTTTGTAGTTATTTAAAAGGGGTTTTTATCTATCAAAAGTATGAAAAAACTTTACAAACATAAACCCATCGCAATTGAAGACCACAAATAAAAATATTTCATCAAAGTAGGTTATGAAAAAAATGCGGCTTAAAACAGATCTGAATCCAACTGATGCGTTCACAAAGGAGTCATGTCGGCTCAACAAACTGTTCGGTGCTGCCATATATGTATGAGCTTAAATATACGTCCTTGCAATGCTTTCGGCGTGCACAACTTTGTATACTGTATATATGCCTATACCTTTCTCTTTTACTCTTTTATGACTCTTATATTGTCTCTTTCTGGCGTCAGCGTTAGCGGTTCTGAACATGCGCGGCCATCGTCATCGGTTAACCAACCAAAATTCAGAAAGACAGCTTGTGTAGTTGTAAAATTTTTTTCCATTTGTTTACGTTTTTAGAAAATCAGTCTTTTCTATTTTTAAATAAATAAATACATGAATAGAAATAATTTTGAGGTATTTTCACTTTTTTTCCTTCAAATTTTAAGAAAAAATAGCTACTAACCTGTGGAACTTCACTTTTGTTGTTTGGCGGCATCCACAAACACAGCACGTCTTTTTATGCGGCGACATCTTAAACTCCAAGATATAAAGAGTTTTTATTATAACTCCTAAAAACTCTCGCGTAACCAAAATATCACAATAAAAAAATTTCTCTCGACCGAAGGGAGAGGACGAAGGTCGCGAAACCGGACGCCTCGTAAAATTTTCGCGCATGTGCATAGGCGCGGAGCTAAGACGGCTCCATGACCTACTAGATTTTAGATCTTGCTTACAAGTTTCGTCTGGGAAAGGCCTATATTTAACCTCATACATATATGGGTGCTGCAGACTTGAGACTTTTGATTGTGATCTTTCACTGGAAAGCTTCGTTTGATGATTAAGCTTTTAGATAAACTCAATGTTTTAGTTTCAGTTCTGTTTGTAAATAAATGAATAGGTACAGTTGTTTTGGATTTTTTTCATTGGAGACAGTTTTCGTGCATAATCAGTGACCGTCGCTTATGTTTGTTTTGCCTCGTAGTACCCTCATAAATATATTCTGGACAAAATTGGAAGTGTTTCATTGATTAAAAAACAACTTGGGATATTAAATAAGGTAAATTAATTCTTGTAAAAACGGTTGCTTAGGGAAATTATAAAGGAACTTATTAGCAATTGCCACAAAACAATCCTTTCTGGGGGCTATAAATTTAAACCACCCCCCAGAGATGGTCTAAAAAATCATCAACTTTATAACCTCAAACACAGATGATGAAGTTATTATGTGCCAAATTTTTGGCGTATTCACCACTTGCTATTTTGAAACCTCTCAAAAAAAATTTAGTTTCATGGCATTTTCTCCTAAAATATGGAATATTTTGAGAAAAGAAGCAGTTTTTCTGTGGTATTTTGCAATAACAATACAAAATAATCAATAACTTTGTATCTTTTCTGTATGAGTAAGTGTTTTTTGAAAATGGGATTTAAAATTTAGTACCCCCCACGGGTGTAAATATTTAGACCTGTGGGGGGTACTATTTTTGATCTTAGTAAATCCAACTGTTTGTGTTTCTATCAAAATATGTTTCGTTTAAATTTAATTATATGTATATATTTTCTAGCGATTTGATTTTCCTGTCATTTCATTTTCGAGACAATTTTTTTCGGACCCATTATTTTCTTTTCTTTTAAATTCTGACAAATTACGTTTCTGCCAAATTTGGTTTCGGGTTTTTTATAGGGACCCGACTGGGCAATGATAAACTTAAATTTTGAAAATATTCTTGCTCTTCTGAGAGCACCTCCAATGCGCGATCGCTTAACTCTTCAGCATTTTGTGGCCCCATATGTTGGTTGACAAAAGATGATTGTTTTCAATCCACTGGCGAATAACATTACCCGTGTATTATTTCACTTAAGAACTTACCAATTTGTAAATAACAAAAAAAAAATAAAGTTCAAAAAGGTGAAGTGAACAGTGAAGTGAACAGTGAACACAGGTTTTTTTATGGTTCACTGAACACATACTAGTATATAAGATTAGGTAGTCTTAGTTTTTGTTAGAATTCACCTGATGACGATTGCAGATACATAAGCATTTGAAACGTTGTTGAAAAATAAAAAATAAAATCAATACAATGGAAGTTCCAAACTCTAACTTACTCTCAAGCATAAGATCCTTTGACTGCTAAATCCTAGCATTCGGGAGTAGGTATATAACTATTCTAATAGGTACTTTTCGCTATTTTTTCAAACGCATCCGTATACTTATACCTAACGATGCCAAAATGCTACTTACAGCTGACTGCATGCAATCGATGCGTGCGTTGCTGTGGTCGCAACGACGTCAATCCCGACCTATGCAACGAGTGAAGACCGCTGCTCTACTATCGCATCCACCATAAAAACGGACCACGTTCGCAACATGGCATAAACAAGTCTTTTGGCTTTGTTTTGAAGGCGTTAAGTATAAGTCAACAGATACGGTTAAATAATGGCTAAACGTCCCTAATTTCTTTGAGGGGAACTTATTTTTGCAAAACTTGAAGTAAATATATTAAAATAATTATCTACTTTACCTGATTGTGTTCGGTGTCAAATTTGGCTCCGATTTTTTCGTAATTGTGCTCTAAAAGACCGCAAGTTTTTAAGTTTTTTTCACCTCGAACTACCAAGAGTCTGGATCCGTCAAATCTTGAACAAACCTAAAACCAAACAAGTCTCAAAGCCATCAAATTTAACGAAAAATGTTGTAATTATTATTAATCAATTTTCCCTCATTGAAATTTTGTCATGTATGCAACTTAATTTTTCAGTATACGACTTCAAAATATCATGGGCAACACCATGTGTCTTCTCCTTTAGCTAAGCTGCAAGAAGTCAAGTATAATTAAATTAAGCATGTCTTTAACATGTAGATGGCATGATTATAGGAGCGGTTTAGGGTCACTGCGTCGAGGCGCCAGGTTTCAGGATGCAGTGACTCTAAGGCCGGTATTACACTATAAAATTTATTTATCAAATATCATTTATAAAAGATATTTGGTGAAACATTTTACAGTATAATAGACCATATTTTATAAAAATATTTCTTTTATTTTATAAAATATGACATACTACACTGTAAAACGTTCCATCAAACATCATTTATACAAGATATTTGATGAAACATTTTACAGTGTAATATACCATACTTTATAAAATATTTCTTTTATTTTATAAAATATGGTATATTACACTGTAAAATGTTTCATCAAACATCCTTTACAGAAGATCTTTTGTAAAAGATGATTGATGAAATATTTTACAGTGTAATATACCATATTTTATAAAATATTTCTTTTATTGTTGTTTCATCAAACATCCTTTACAAAAGATCTGTGCTGACCCATTTTCGCAAAAAGCTGTCAGAAATTTAGAACTAATTCCAACCTTTAGCTTCACAGAAGCTCCTTTGAGTAAGTAAAATCCCCAGTACTCCAGGGTATCATCGGGTAATATCATTGATTTCTTAAGCCTAATGTGCTTTCTTTTCGAGCTAAGTTGTGGTGTTCCTTGCAGTTGAAATGCATGGAATGAGGAATTCATTTTAAGAGACAAACTCTCACAAAAAATGGATGACACTCCTTCCTGCATCACAATGACATCGCTTTCGGCTACTGGGTACGTGACTTCAGCAAATACATTATGTTTAAGATAAAGTGGTGTGATGATTAGAACGGACGGGATGACTGTGGTCATAAGACAGAACACCAGCACTCGCTTGGCCCCATGCATCTGGCCGATTTCTAAAGAGAAATAAAAAATTATAAAAGAAACTTCCAAATCCGAAACAAATTAAATAGCTCAAGAGCGTTAGCTCCCAAACAGGCTATAGGAGAATTTTTCCGGATGAAGCTGGATTTTTGATAGATGTTAGTTTACCCTTAAAGCAGTTTGTGATACTTATAATTTTTGGAGTCAAATAAACATCAGAATTCACTGAACTTTGAATGGAAGGCACATTTTGTAAAAACTAAGACACGGCTCTGGGCACTTTTTTGAGTTTTTGCCGAATAAACTAAAATCAAAAAAGTGCTCCGAGCCGTGTTCTAGTTTTAGATTAGATCAGCCAATTTAGATGTGTATTTGACTCCAATAAGTGTGGATATCACATGACCAGTTTTAAACGTAACTTTGACATTTCCTGAGCCAATTAAGGTCAATGACAAAAAAAAATAATCTCTACTTTTAAGGCTATAGTTTCTCCCCAGATTTAAAGTAAAAAAAAGTACAACTGGCAACGCCTTGTTCTTTATTTTTTTAAATCTTTTGCCAGAGTGCACAGGGAAAACTTAACATCAGAATTAGCTGAAATTTTGCAAGGTTGATCATTTTTACATGCTTAACAAAAATATCTGAAAGATTTTTGAAAATTCTCAATTATTTTTTCTTAAAAATAAAAGCTCTGGTGATGTTATCTATCCCAAAAGCCTCAAAATAATTGCGTTTAGAACAAACCCGATTTACAAAAAAAAAATAGAGAAATACTCACAATTTCCTCTGGATTAAATTTTTTCTTCTTTATATTTCCTTGCTTTAGCGAAAATAAAACCTAAGTTTCCTTCTTTAAAAAGCCTGTGCTCTCAGTTCAAGTGTTGGCCGATAGACCGCAGAATTTATACGATTTTATGGTAATTGCAGGTGTTTTGTCAACAAACTTTAAATCGGACCGCAGTGGGAAAGAAGAGTATTTTTACGTTTTCTGACAGAAAACCATTCGAGTTTATCTATGTTGGGAATTTGGAACCTTTGGTTGCACTAAAACAAAGTTATGATTGTTTTCCACAAACCAAAACTACACTTCAGGAGACGATAAACAATGAACTAAATTAATCTACGCTTTATCTTATATACAACCTTTAGTTGGCGGAGATAAGACTAATAATTTGTGATTGATCACGATTTTTAATCCTATCTCCCCTCAACCAAAGAATAAAGTGTACTAAACGGGATAAGTCCTCTATCTTTATTTAAATTATTTCTGGATTTAATGATTTCCATACTTTCATATGCTTTCAAAAGTCTTTTGTTTGGTACACTTTTTAGAAGTTTTAGGTTATCTAATGTGAATCGATGATTGTTTTCAAGAGCATGCTCGGCCACACTTGACTTTTCTGTTCTTCCGTATTTTAAGTGTGCTAAGTGTTCTTTAAAACGTGTTTGAATAGAGCGTCTCGTTTGGCCAACATATTTTTTATCACAATCAATGCAACTAATTTCGTAAAGTCCACTTTTTTCTAGAACTGTAGTTTTATCCTTGGGATCTCCTAGTAAGCTTCTTATTGTGTTAGCGGATTGATATACTAATTTAAGACCGGTGTTATTAAATTATATATATATAATATTTTTGTAATCCTTTCGTATAATTAGGATTATAAGGAATTGATACAAATTTTGAGTCGCAGGTATCTTTTTGTCTGAAAAAAGTGGAATTTCGAAAGGTCTTTTTAAAAGAATGTTTATTTATCAGCTTATTTATTAAGCCTTCGTCGTAACCGTTTTCGCCAGCTATATTCCTAATCCTATTCTTTTCTGCTTCAAATCTTTCTTTGTTTAAGGGGAAATTTACTAATCTATATGTTAAAAAGTGCAAACTTGCAAGCTTATATTGTAAGCAATGAAAAGAGTCATTTGGAATATACCTGTTGGTGGCCGTTCCTTTTCTGTATAGGTCAAAGTACAATTTATTTTTATTTCTTATAACTAATACAAGATAATAAGATAGAGCGTAGATTAATTTAGTTCATTGTTTATCGTCTCCTGATGATGCTAACTTTGTTAGCGAAATGCGCGTCGAGTGCAAAAAAGTGTAGTTTTGGTTTGTGGAAAACAATCATAACTTTTTTGTATTCGAGCTTATGTTTATCTTTCAAAAATGTATTTTCAAAAACATTGTTCTAAAACAAATATGAAACTACTCCGCGTGTGCGGTCGCCCGCCGACAAAGGCCTAGCGCTGCGCGGGCATTACCCCGAGTCTATCAAAGAACCAAGAGAATTTTACTGGCTCGCTGAGATTACTAGGAATTCGTATATAAACATTCGGCGCCCATAACCCTACATAATTTTGTTTTGGTTTTCATTCAACCATTTTTTTATTATTTGCGGCATAATTATGTGCAATTGTAAAGTGAAATCTTGGAGTTCAAAGAATAGATTTTAGAACCTTAGTTTCAAAAACACACGGATACTTGAGTACTAACAAAACAGGTCAGTAAAGCTCCATTTAGAGGTTGGAAAGACTCTTGCTAGTCGTTAACGCTCCTGTTTAAAAATAAAATAGTAGCCGATTTTTAAATCTACATGGTTTAAGTTAACCTGTAGTTTTTCCAATTCAATTATAAATGCACCTGTAAATGCAACCTTAAACATTACACCCAGTTACTTTAATTCGTAGTTGGGTATCGTTTTTTTAGCAGGTAATTCTGCAAAAAATGTTTTTTTTTTCATTTTTGTATTTTAGTTGGTTTTTTACTGGTGCAGAACGCGAAAAGTCAAAATAAGTAACCTAACCCCAAATTTTTGACCCGGTGCTAAAAAATCTCTGGTGTCCCACTGTGGATAAACATAAATAAAGTCTCCGCGTTGCCATGGAAAACAAATCCAATGACGTAAAATTTTGCAAAAAAATCAGGTCGACATAGTTAAATTGATTTCCCATACAGTGTTGCTAAAAACAATTCCCCAGATTGTAAGTACGACCTTCAAAATTTTTGATATAACTACTTACACTCCATTCCAAATTGCTGCGGAGCAGTTTTTTGACACTGTTAGCAGCCATATTGAAATTGGTCCGAATAATTTGGAATGAGGTGTTAATGTTTGCGTACCGAAAAAAAATCATTACGTATTTTTTGAGGTGTTCGAAAAAACCGTAAACGTATTAAAAAAAAAACTACGCATTTGTAAGACGAAAATGGGCCCTAACTATTTATGCTAGATTTAGTGTTTGCTATTCCATCAAATTCACCACATAGTTGAGTCAACTTGGCTATGGAAGCTGAGCTATGGGGGTATTTTTAAAAATCATTAAAATCTAAAAATGAAGATAAATGGGGTATTTATAATAACTAACTTTAATGATTTAAAGTACTAACCCTTCATTCTATCAAATACTCCACATAGCTGAGTCAGATAAGTGAGCAATGTATATCAACAAACTTTAGCGTAACCTTTTAGATTTTAATTTTCTTTTTTTTTTCTCTCTACCTATTGGGATTAAGATTGGAATATAGGGAAATTGCTATAAATGGCTCACTCTTTTTTTTTCTCTTTCTAAGTGGGCATAACATTAAACATTTCAATACTTACTAGACCTTTTTTCTAACAAACCATTTTAAAATCATAAAAATGTAAATATAAAGATAAATGGGCGATGTATATCAACAAACTTTACTGATTTGGAGTACTAGACCTTTATTCTAACAAACCCACCATAAAGCTGAGTTAGCTTGGCTTTGAGAACTGAGCTATGGGGTGTTTTTAAAATCAATGAAATGTAAATATGAAGATAAATGGGTAATATATATCAACAAACTTTACTGATACAGATACAGGAGTACTAGACCTTTATTCTAACAAACCCACCACATAGCTGACAGCTTGACTTTGGGAGCTGAGCTATGGGGTTCTTTTTAAAATCACAAAAATGTAAATATGATGATAAATGGGCGATGTATATCAAAAAACTTTACTGATTTGGAGTACCAACCCTTTATTCCATCAAATCCACTACATAGCTGAGTCAGCTTGGCTTTGGGGGTTCTTTTTAAAATCATAAAAATGTAAATATGATGATAAATGGGCGATGTATATCAAAAAACTTTACTGATTTTGAGAACAAACTCTTTATTCCATCAAATCCACCACATAGCTGAGTCAGCTTGGCTTTGAGAACTGAGCTATGGGGGTCTTTTTAAAATCATAAATATTTAAATATGAAGATAATTGGGCTCAAAAATTTATTATTTTTCTATTATACAAAGCAGAATATCATATGGCATTCGGTTCTGGGGCTCCTCACCTTATGCAATGAATATTTTTATTGTTCAAAAGCGACTATTAAGATGCATGCTACGATTAAGTCCGCAAACATCCTGCAGACCATATTTTAAAAAGATAAGTATCCTCACTGTACCATCTTTATATTTTGTGTCCCTAGTAATGTTTGTTAAAAATAATTCTGATGTTTTCCCTATAAATCAAAATAACTATTCTGAGGATATAACTATACGAACCAGGTAGGCATCAGAATTGGCTATACCTCATCATTCCTCTACCTTCTTTGAGAAAGGTGCCTTCTATCGGGCTATCAAAGCATGCGGATCCTTACCAATGCAAATTAAAAGTATTCAAAACATTCCAAAGCAGTTAAGGGATATGCTCTTGAAAATTGTTTTTATAGTTCATGTATTTTGATATTTAGTTTAAGGATATTCTTTGTATTTCTTTTTAAATCTAAAACATTTGGGGCTGCTAGGTTTTACATATTGTAAGGTATTGTGAGCAATAAACTAAGTAAGTAAATAAGATGTATGTATGATGTAATACTGATTTGGAGTAATAATCCTTTATTCTATTAAACCCACCACATAGCTGAGTCAGCTTGACTTTGTGAGCTGACTCAGCTATGTGGTGGGTTTGATAGAATAAAGGTCTAGTACTCCAAATCAGTAAAGTTTGTTGATATGCATCGCCCATATATCTTCTTATTTACATTTTTATGATTTTAAAAACACCCCCATAGCTCAGCTCCAAAAGTCAAGGTGACTCAGCTATGTGGTGGATTTGATAAAATGAAGGGTTGGTACTCCAAGTCAGTAAAGTTTGTTACTATATATCGCTATAACTAATAAGATTCTTTAGCTGCCTTTAATTGGCAATTGCCATGGCTTGAGTAATGTGTAGTTATTGTCTGTCAAGTGTAGATATTTTTTCCAGCATTTTACGGTAAAACCCATTTTTTTCTAAAAAGTTTAAAATTTGTTTGGTCCGGTGTAATTAACATGAATATTATGAAAATGAAGATATCTTCAACGTCGTCCAAACTGGTTATTCTTTCACACACTACCCTCTGACCATATAATTTTAACTATATTTTTTGTTTCTAAATCAAGATTACAAATATTAAGTACTTTAATAAAAATTAAATAATGGACATTTTTTAATATTAAAAATAACTTCATCAAGGCTTAGTTATTATTGTCCTTAAGCTTTCAGTAGTCGCCCCAAGATTTTGGAATTTAGGAGTCACCCCGGGCGGCGGCTTTTAACACATGGACATACATTTTTATTTAAAATAACTTGTATTTTTTTTTGTGTTTAATATTAAGACAGTACAAAAAAACTTTGTGGTCGTCGGTTTTTAGCAACTAAATATAAGTATAAGGGTAATACATCTCAGGCAACCAGTCACGTCAAGTCACGTGCATTTGACGTGTTATTTGGGACAATCATTCAACGTGACGTAAGTGACGTCGAACTTACGTCGAAATTTGGGTTTCAGTGCCGTTTTCTTTTTGTCGCGGTTACGGTTAACCTTGGTCCAGAAGTATAAGCAAACGAAGGAGAACTCGATTGTGTAATATCTTTGAATATTGTTTAAATTTACAGATAATTGTTTATGGTTACATCTGTATATAATCAAAAGTTTTTAATTTTTTTGGATTTCCGGATTATACTTAAATTTTCATATTAAAAATGATGATAAAATTTTGATGGTTCAGAATGGTTGCGGTTCTCAAGGTATGGATCTTCACAGGATGTGCTATCTACGTTCATTTGTTCTGTCATGTCAGCTAGTAGATGACGTTATAGCATTTTTGATGTGGAAATTTAAGTATAATCCGGAAATTCATAAAAATTAAAAACTTTTGATTATATACACATGTAAGCATAAGCAATTATATGTAGATCTAAACAATATTCGAAGATATTGCACAATCCAGGTCTTCTTATTTTGCTTATACTTCTGGGAAATTTTAGGACCAAGGTTAACCGTAATCGCTACAAAAAGAAAACAGCTCCGGAAACCAAAGACACAAGTCACACGAATTTGACGTCAAATTTTAAGCTCTCAGGCAACCAGAGGTAAACAAGTAACATTTTTCTTACATCTGAAGCAATATTTTGTGTAAGTAATTCACGTGATTAAAGTCACGTCAAAAAGCGGGTCAAACCCACGTGATATAGACGTCGAAGTGAAGTCGCAAAAATCACGTGATTGGTCGAATTTTTGACGTCTTCTCGACGTGATATAGACGTTTTTTGGTTGTCTGGGATACATACAACATAAAAAAGTTAAAATAATAATAGTAATATAAAAATTAAATAAAAAAACACACCGATCTCAGAGACTGGACAACGTAATATTTTAATACCACTATACTTTACAATAACCACAGATCTAGAAAACCTCATTAACTATAACTGGACTACTACTAGTAGAGGCGAGCATGAAACATAGCTATAAAAAACGACTATTAGTGATTAGCATTCTAAACACACATTTTCTACTATCTTGCAAAAAATTGTTTTATTTTTTTTTGGGGTAAAATTTCTTTTTTTTTTTATTTCTTTTCGAAAAAAGTGCGTCCGAAAAAAATCGTCTAGAAAGAAAATATGTGACCACTCAACTAACACCGGCACCGGTGTGAAGATGACAGATTGAGATAGCAAATTTCCAAGCCGAACGACTCCGATCGTGTATATACTGCTCTACCCCAACGTATTTTTTTTAATAACCCAAAAATATGTAAAAAAACTTCCAAAAACACTAAAATTCTTTCAATATGGCTACCATGTTATTTTTAGACATTTTTATAATGCATACTTTATCTGCTAAGTTTAGAGCCTCCAAACCAGGAACTGCCCAAAAACAATTTTTGGTACACTTGTTCTCATTAAAAAATTTCTATAAAACATTACTACACCCAACCCTCCCGCGTCCCTGAAAATTACAAAAACTACCCCAAAATTCGAAAACTTATATACAATACTTCTGCTATATCTACAGCTTCCAAACCAGGAAGCGCCCAAAAACATTTTTGGTACACTTGTTCTCATTAAAAAATTTCTATAAAATGGTACTACATCCAACCTTCTCACATTCCTGGAAATTCGAAAAACTTCAAAATCTAAAAGTAATATAGAATACGTTTGGGGATTGGATTATATATTAAGGAGGTTGTGTAGTACCATTTTATAGATATTTTTAAGAATAACAAGTTTACCAAATATTGTTTTTGGGCTGTTCCTGGTTTGAGAGCTATAGAAATAGCAGATAAAATAAGTAGTATATATTAGTTTTAGAATTTTGGGGTAGTATTTCACATTTCTAGGAATGCAAGGTGGTTGGAAGTAGTAACATTTTATAGATATATTTAAGCAAAACAAGTGTACCAAAACTTGTTTTTAGGCAGTTCTTGATTTGGGAGCTATAGACATAGCAGATAAAATACTTATCATATATTAGTTTTATATTTTGGGGAAGCTTTTGGCATTTATATGGATGCTAGGGGGTTCGGTGTGGTACCATTTAATAGATATATTTAAGGAGAACAAGTGCACCCAAAATTGTGTTTCGGCAGTTTCCGGTTTGGGATTTGTAGACGTAGAAGATAAACTATGTATTATATAATAATTTTAGATTTTTGGAGTAGTTTTTGGCATTTATAAGGACGAGGAGGTTGGGTGTACTACCATTTTATAGATATTTTTAAGGGAATCAAGTGTACGAAAAATTTTTTTTAGGTAAGTGCTGGTTTGGAAGCTATAGACTTAGCAGATAAAGTATGCATTATAAAAATGTTTCAAAATAACGTGGTAGCCTCATATTAAATGATTTTTAGTGTTTTTGGATGGTTTTATTTACATATATTGGTGTTTATCTTTGGAGTCGTTCGGTTTGAAAATCTGCTATCGCAACCTGCCATAAGTTGGGGTTCTCCAGGTTTGTGTTTCGGCAATATTATGTTTCTATTATTGTGTGATCGGCTGATTTATATTCGTCCTAATTATCTTCGATCAAAATATATTCTTACATTTTTTGTTTCTTTCAAAATTCGGACAGATTTAATTTCGGTCTCTTCGATATTCGGATCATTTAATTTTTAAGATATTTTTACGGCTGGATTGTGGTTCTACTCATTAAATGGTCGGTCAGATTTTTTTTTTAAAAATAGTTTTTCGGATGTGTTTTGTTTCTAGAGAATTATTTTATATAGCTTTGTAATTCTGATGTTTTACGGTTCGGATAAGTTTTAAAATCGGTGAATTTATATTAGTGACTTTGAGACATTCTTCCAAATTAAAATTGCATCCATTATTTTCTAGATTTTACTTTCGTTCATATTTAATTTCGGGTATTTTATTTTCTGTTCAATTGGGTTTCGGCTTTTGTAATTTCGGCTTTTTGTGGGCTCCCTATTGTTTGAGTATTCTTAGTTTTCCCCTACAAGATATCCACAAAACATAATTTGAGCCTTTTTTCTAACCTATCCCAACCCCCAAAGGGGGGTAACCTCCTCCCAAGTAATTGCAACGAGTCGCTGGTGGTTCTTGGTGTTGGCTTTTAGATGAGGCCAAGTGCGAAAGAACCACGCACTAGTTTTGGAAGAAAGTGTTGATTGAGAAATATGTAATTTTTATTCTGTTGGTATTACTAGTCGTTTACCCAAAAATATTGTAAAAACTAGTTTAGGCAAAAGGAACACTCTCAAAGTTGAAAAAATATTTTCTTATCCATTCGGTTAAGTACTAATCTAAACAGGTATTCTCTATCTACGCGTAAACCAAACTTATTTTCCTTACCTATAAATTATATATTTTTAAAAAAATTCTTGGTGTTGGCTTCTAACCAAACCATATAAATAACATAAATTTTTAGAAAATTTATCTACCCGTCTATCTGCTAAACAGATTTTGATGAGACTCTCACTTATTTTGTTTATACGGGCCTCTTAAAGCTCTTTTATCTAAGGACGGTCCAAAAATGTTGGTTGATCGCTTTAAAACCTATTTTTGGGACGGTATAACCATTTTAAAATTGAAACAAAGTTTTTACGACGAAAAAATTGACAATGTCAAAAATAATTCTAGTTTAATGTGGAAGTCGCTTAAGTCTATAATAAGCAGCAAAAGCTCAAATAATATTCCTTGCATTAACGTCTCTGGCGTTGAAATTTCGATGGATCTTCCGATTTTAACGAATATTTTGTTACAATTATCGATGATATTGTCAAGGGTTTTGAAATACAAGTATTCATTCTTAATGAAAGTGCACTTTTTTATCGTAATGCTGCATATTCTACTCAGACACCAAGTCGTTTCGAAAAGCTATCCATTGCGCAATTAAAAAAGTTAATTTTTTCTGAGCGAAATAAATATTCAGATGACGAAGTCAATTTTAGATAATTAGTAAAAAATACCTTTGACGCTATCGGATATCCACTGTTACATTGTATTAATACATCCCTCGAAACGGGCATTTTCCCAAGCTGTCTTAAAACATGTGTAGTAATACCAATACAGAAAAAGACGGGCACTAAAAATAAAGAAGAATACAGGCCAGTTAATACTTTACCGTACCTTGAGAAAATTTTAGAACTCGCCGTATATAAACAGGTTACAGCATATATTGACAAGCAAAAATTACTGTCAGTAAATTAGTCAGGTTTTAGAGGGGGATTTTCTTGTGAAACTGCCCTTGAAAAGGTTATCAATGATTTTAAAAATTTTATAGATAAAGGAAAATCTATGGTAGCGGTCTTTTTAGAACTCAAAAGAGCTTTTGAAATTGTAGACAGAGAGCTGTTGCTTATAAAACTTAAAGACTATTCTGGTATATCCGATAGCGCTCAAATATGGTTTCAGACTTACATGAGAGAAGATAGATATCAGCAGACAAAAATAAGTGGTAAAAAATCTGAAAAAAAAACTTGTTTGTGATGGCGTTCCGCAACGAAGTGTTTTAGGTTGTCTGCTGTTTGTATGTTTTATTAATGATATTTTGAAATTAGGTGATGATTTCCCCGATTGTGATATGCATTTATTTGCAGATGATAAAATTATATACATAGCAAGTGACGATATTGATGAAATTATGTCAAGAATTAATGTGATTTTAATTAGGATTAAAGACTGGTTTAAAATGAACAGATAGGCTGTCAATAAAAGTAAGTAAAGTAAGTAAGTCAAAATACATGATTTTACATGACAGAAAACATGCTAATTTAAACCCCACCGAGTCCGTTTTATTTGATGGTAAAGGTTTGGAGCGTGTCTACACGATAAAGAATTTAGGAATAGTCATTGACTGTGAACTTACCTTTAGTGATCATATTGACTAAGAAGATTTAAAAAAATATTGGGTTTACGTATAGAATAAGTAAATGTCTATCGCAAAATACAAAAATTTTAATTTATAATAGCATTATTAAACCTCTTTTGAATATTGCGCAACTATTTTATTTATTTGTAATGAGACGGACTTGGCCAAGCTTCAGGTTCTGCAGAACAGATGCATGCGACTAGTCTTGGGTTGCAATAGACATAAGAGCATAACAAGCATGCAGGAAGGATTAAATTGGATGTCGGTTAAATTAATCCTAAAATTTAGAACATTGTTTTTTATCTTTAAATTAATTAATAATATGTTGCCTGTATATTTATCTCAAAATTTGCAATTTTAACTATTATCCACAAAAAAGTCGATATTTGTTGCAGGTATGAATTATTATAATAAACTGCCTACAGATATTAAAAATTGTATTAATATTTTACATTTTAAAACAAAGTTAAAAAAGTTTTTAATGCCATGTCAGTGTTTTTAAAATGTGCGTATTATAAACAAATGTTACTGTGATTCAGAATCAGTGTGATTTTTAAGCTGTACTATTTTACTATGGGACGACTACTATTGTATTGTGTACTTTTATTTTAAAAGGCTTATGTATTTTATAATTTTAGAAAATGTAGTGTAAGTTGTAAAGACTAGCTTTTGCTAAATAAATAGATTATGAATTAAATTTAAAAAAGCTTTTTTCTACGACCACATATGAAAATGATAGATTTCACACGATTTGCATCCTTAAAAAACGTTAAGTTTCACCCGTGTGCAGACATTTTTTCGCACATATATAAATGTCTTATAATGTCGTAACTCCACACATGTGCGAAAGAGCAGTTTTATTTAATTCGTGCGAAATTAAAGATCAATTTGTTATTTCACTCGGCTAGCGCCTCGTTCACATGAACGCCTATGGTCTATCAAACCAGAAATTTATCAGACCGTATTTGTAGATACTGCAATTCGTCAAACCAATTTTTTATCCGAACCGTATTTCACCAAACCCATTCAATAACAAATTCGGAATTTAGCAGACCCGTTTTTAATCGAACCATTGTTCATCAAACTCAATCAATATCAAACCCGGAATTCGTAAAACCCGTAATTTATCAGAAAATTTTTGCTAAATTGATGGCGTATTAGCCAATAACACATTAATCCAAGAAGGGTGAATTCAAGTGACATCTATACACAAACTATTGAACGCAACCTGTAAGTATGCGTGCGTAACAGCGACAAATGCGTGTACGCCTCCGGTTCATGTCGTATTGGCGAATGCTAATTTAGCTAAAATTTTCTGCTAAATTACGGGTTTTACGAATTCCGGGTTTGCTATTGCATGAGTTTGATGAACAATGGTTTGATTAAAAACGGGTCTTAGAAATTTAGAATTTGTTATTGAATGGGTTTGAAGAAATAAGGTTCGGATAAAAAATTGGTTTAACCAATTGCTGTTCCTATAGTGAATGATTTTATAATTGAACTTTCTTTTACTTAACGGGTTTGATTTTGCACATTCTGATAAACCGTGGACGTTCGTTTACACCATTCAGGCTCGTGTTAAATGTTTCACTTTCTTCTCTTGTTATGTAATATACTATAACGTATTTTTTATTAAGAAATACTCAACCCTCATTTTACTGAAAATCTGTTTTGTTGTTAACTTAATTTTCTTATTTGTTTTCTTTTTAAACGGAAATTTAATGACATGTTTTAATGACGGACGTATAAACCGGTAACAAAAGCCATTACCATTAAAAGCAAGAAAAAAAATTACATATTCCCAATAAACACTTCATTTACAACATATCAAAAATAAGTTGAAATCGACCGAGCTTATATTTTATAAGAGTGTCCATCAGTGCCTGGGGGGCTATTCCAGTGGCTCATACCGATATCGTTACGTAGCGAATTCGTTATCGCCACAACACCGCGGTTTGTTTTGTTGTTTCACAATGGCCGCGGCCGTGTCAATTCAACTTTGACAACTAAACTCGCACAAAAATACAACTTTTGACTAATAATGGTGCTACAATGATTGAGAAAAATTAATATGATTTCTTCGGCGATGGTTGCAGTTCACACTATATTTGGAGCCCACAAAGAGCAGCACAGTAAGAAAAACTAGCTTTTGTTATGGGGAAATATTTGTTTTACTTCTCATCCCAAACTTGTACATCATAAGTTCCCGACTAGCTATTTATGAGACTGCTCTTTTAAGGTGGGTTTATATTTTATACTCTTCTGTAAAAGGAAACGCAAGCCCTTATGGCAGAATATAGATAAGCATGGCCCAACCAGTTGAGTTTGCTAAAGTTTATTACCTACTTAAATTAAAGTCAGGGTGGGCGAGAATGTGATACGTTGAGGTGATTGTTTATTTTTAATACATAAAATGTCTTTATTAAAAAACAAAAAACCGGTTGCACTATTCTGTTAGCTAAAAAGTGCTTTAAATGGCCAAAGAGCTTTAAGAACATAGGTCTAACAAAACAAATAATGACAAATGCAGAAAAAATAAAAAGGCATGTTCTTTGTGTTTTTGGTGAAGAAGGTATTAGTAATTAGCGAACATACTCGTAAGATGAGCCTAGAAAAAATTATACAGTAAAAGGTAGGATTCAAATTTTTCTTGAAAGAAATTAAAGCTTAGTTTATGCAACATACTTTACCAATTTTGGACTTAAAGTTAACAAGTGCGCATATATGACATATATATTCTTTGCATCAGTGTATGCATGGGCGCATTAGCGAGGGCTATTGAATCCGTATATATCTTTTGAGTTCTACTAAGAGAGTTTATTTCAAATAAAAACTACTGACCTAGATTCTTGCAGTTCACCAAAGAAAAAATAACTACTTAAAGCTGTGATCAGATTTTGGATAAGTACTATTTTGATAAAATTTTAAAATGTATACTTCTTTTTAGGTATAACATGCTAGGGTATGTGAATGGAGCTACATGTAAGAATTATTCTAGTAGGATCAAGTCTCCGATCAAGTACCACAACTCGGGCCACAAATTAAGTATGGATGGATTCAAGTAAGACATAGACCAACCTTTCAAGGCACTAGATGAAAGTAGACAAAGATTCGATGTTCAGTAGACATAGTGAAACTAATTTTCAGAAAAAACTGATGCAATATACGTACATGTATGCTAAATGTTATTCGTTCTCTCATTTAAAAAAAATCATAACATAACTTTTAATGAATTAAAAAGTTGTGTAAAATATAGTAAATAAATAAAATTTTATTATTTAATTCTGTTAGGCCGCATTTGTTTAAATCAAAAAATTTAAATGTCACTTAAGTGATAGTTACAGAACATTGGACCTATTGTAACTACGATTTAAGAACTTTTTCATGAAAATTCGCAGAGTGGGTCACAGTTACTGCTCACCGCCACACCTGTAAAGCCACTTTATTTTAAACATATTAATTTAAGTTATTGCAAACTTTTTAAAATAGCAGAGATTTTTTTCAAGAGCCTTTAGATTGGTTTGGTGGAGAAAGTTAAGTACAGTATTATGTTATTTCCAGCTCAATGTGATTTATTATTTAGCTAATGATATTTCTTCATTATTTTACATCCATTTTTAAGTTACCTAAATGATATTTCTTCCCACACACATATAGCATAGCATGATATTTATATAGCAGTTGGCTAATTAAGCAAATTATTTTAATTTTTAAACAACGTTTTAATATTTGTTTTGTCAACTTATTTTTACGGCTACCAGAAAAACTAATATCTCAAAGTTATAGATTCTAATTAATCAAATAATTGCTTACCTCAGAAACCTATTTTTATAAATAATACTCTTGAAAATACCATACTTTAAATCAAACTTTATGAATGTAAAGCTGAGTAATATAATTTAAGAAACCTACTTAGTACTTCAAATAAAGAGCCTAAAATGTATGCTGCATTTTTAAATTAACTTTAAAGGTTTACTGACTGACATGACAAGTTTTTTACAATGCATTTAGGTAAATTTCATTTTTTGACTAGATTTATACTTTATACTAGCTTTTAATTTAATATTACCAATTTATTATGTTACAAAGAAAAAATTGATTTGACTTGATTTTGTCACTCTTAACATTGCTATTAAAAAATAATAAAATTTGGGATAAAAAACTGATTTATTTTACTTATTGGTTTAAATGTTACTTAGAATTAAAAATTGTTTTTTAATATTTCAATAATTGGTGGATTGCATCTTTTCTTTAATCAGCTTGGGCACTGCTAACCTGAAACAAAAAATAAAATGTATTTAAAAATTTTAGCCAGTGAACTGGCTACTTAAGATTGAAAGCTTTCAGGTTTGCTTTGTAAAATCAATCAATTACACCAATAGTAACTTTTAATCACCTCGCCCTTTAAACAAGAGTATAATCCATCGACGTACTAGGTTAGTACAACGATAGTATAATCCGACTTAGACTTACATCGACTATATCTCACCAATTTTTGGCCACCAGTTTTATTGCTGTCTGCCAATTTAGATTCTTTTAGAAAAGTACGGACCAAGTTTTATATTACATTCTACTTTGAAAATTTTATTATTGACTCTTTTGTTTACCCCACATCTTAATATTTAAGGTAAACTAGAAACTTAAGTGATGGTCAATGCTTATGTGAATTTGGTCCAATGCACTTTGATTTAGAAATTAAGGGAGAGAATAAAACAACTTTCTGGCTAAGGTGTCAAAAAAACAATATGAATTTGTCCCCTGTATATATTATTTAGAAAAAATAATGTAAACTGTCAATCAAAGAAACTGTCAAGATAGTGAATAATAATTAAAAACTTTGGGGAAACAAAGGGAACAAGTTCAGAAAATCTAACAAGTTGGGGTCCAAGTGGAAAAATACTCTTGAGTTTTTCTTGTAAATTAACGAAATAAGTGTAGCTTATCCCCTAGTTACCCCAAGATCTTCAATTGTATTTAATATTTTTTTTTTAAATATCCTGTGGACATACAAAGTTACCTTAAAAAAAAAAGAAGTGGAAATTTATATTTGGTTAAAACGACAACAATCTTCCAAAAAGTAGCCAAATTTTTTAATTTTACTGATGAGTTTTTGGGTTTTAAAATGTTTTCTTTTTAATGTGAAGGTATCTTACCATATGTGTTTTGTCCTTCATATGATTTTGCCGAATTTTGTTAAAATGTTTAGTTGCGTGGGGTGGGGTGCTGCCTGCTTAAATGTCTTCATCATACATCTTAATAGTTACGAGAAATCATTGATCTGAAATTAAATTTAAAGTAATTTATTATAGGTGTGATGTATGCAAATCTATAGTCTAAGCAGCTAACCAGTTAGTTCACTTGAATTAATACTTCAGACAATAGCAATACCATGTGCTATTTTTTTTTGTTTTTCCCCAATTTTGTGACAAATTTAAAATTAATCTTATATATATTGTTATTCTTTCATGCTCTACTGATGATTAAATTTCTGTATTTGAGACTCTTTCAGTTATTGAGATATTGACCTTTCAATACGAGGAAAAAAATGAGCTAACTTTTTCATGTAAAAAGTTTAGATTTTTATAACACATTTTAGGTACGGTATTATCAATTTTACTTATTCTTTTTATTAGTGGCATCCATAAAATCTATGCTTAAAAAATGTAATGTGAATTAAATAATCCAATTTTTTTCAAAGTTATCTAACAAAAATGCATAAGATTTGTTAAATAGGTATATATGGTAACCCAGTGACGTCCCAAAGGAAGGAGGAGTCGAGGTAAAAACTCTCTGATTCTGGTTAAAAAAACGAAATTATCAAAAATTATCCCTATAAAATGACTTCTGAGTAAAATGACATTTTATTATTATTAAATTATTTTATATATATTTAAAAAAAATTAGACCAATTAAACAGGGTCTTTTGAAAGCTACTATTAGCTAGCTATTCTGTATATAATTTCAGATTTCTTGGCTTCATTGAAACCACAATATTGAATGATAAGCAAGCATATTATTTACAAACAGAGAAAAAAATAAATGTAGTTTTTTTTTTAACCAATACATGTAAATTATAGTATATAAGTGTCAATAATTATCAATTTTTAGAAATATTGAGAAACAAATTAATCCCAAATTGGTCGATTTAAAAAGTAATAACTCATTGTCTATAGGTACTGATGGTAAAATTTACTAGAAGTTTTTGTTTACTTTTTAAACATGCCTTATAATTAACTCGAGATTTAAGTAAAAATTTTTAAAACTCTCTATTAAAACATCTAAAACCGAGAGGCCAACACCTCCAATAGTTGTACGAAAAGTCGATAATACCTGACAATACTTGACTGTATGAGACAAAATCTTAGGATAGTTTGCATTACTTGACAATAGGTGTACCTACAAATTTAAAATCAGGTGTTGGAATTGAAAACTTACCAAAACTGATGTCTATGGATAATTTATCAATATACATTCAGAATCAGCCGCCTCTCTTCAACTAGGTACTCAATGCGTTCTATTATAAGTACTATCGTTTATACAAGGCATAATATTTAGTGATTTGGCGATAACCACAAAAAGTACAAGCATAAACACAATGCATGATAAATAGGCGAGCAAGTGTCAGTGTCCAAATAAATTATATTTGATTTTTTCTCAATATATAGGTAGATATTAGTTGATGTCAGATTTTTTTCAATAAAAAGTCAGTGTAATTACCCTTGGATCAAACAAATCCTGCATTCTTGACTAAAGGCGGGTTTACCTAATTTTTTATATTGATAATTTATAACCTAAGAACAATTTTATTCATAGTCATAATCTTAAATACATTATTGTTAATAGAAGTGTTTAACCAAGTTTTCATATATAGTTATAATTCACAATTCATAAGCACAGTGCATAATTTAAAAGTTGGTTAATTTGAACTTTATGCACTATCAATATAAAAAAAAAGAAAACATTTTGGTTGGTTGATTTCAGAATGGATGAAAACAGAAATTTAGCAAGAAGGAAGAATGCCTAACCTGTTGAGGTTAGGTAAAGAAAAACATTTTTTTGCACTTCTTTTTTGTCAATTTGGTATGTCAATTTTCAAAATTTATCCTAATGCACTATGCTTATAAACTCTTGGATAAACAGGTGCTGTTAAATTTTTTACTAACACTAAAATTGTGCTTATACACTTATAAACTGCCTTAATTTCCAACTTTTTTTTCTTATAATGTTTGAATATTTTGTAAAATTATTTTTCGGTTTTTTGACCACTGGCTCACCTCTTTTCAAAATGTATAAACCGAACTTAAAACTGACCTACTATATCTTTTTGTTTACATTATGTAAGTAGTGTTCTTTAAGCACCAAAAAAAACAGAATAGAACATAAGATAAAGTAAGTATAAGTACTTACCCAAACAAAAAATTTGGCGGCACTCCACACAACACACAAGGTCCACGTGGGTTTTTCTTCACAAAGAACGTGGCTTTTCCGAACAAAATTCAATCAAAAATTGATAACAGTCGTCCAGCATCACATTGTGATCAGATTTTTAGTCCATATTGCGTGCAAAAAGTTCATGAAAATGATCATTTTCTCGAAATTTCGTCGCAAGTTCCAAAACAGTTAAACAAACTTGACTGACTGTCGATATTTGACAATTGTTTTGGGAAAGTATTGCGGGTTGCGTGCTATTCAAGCCTTCTTTTTAATTAACAATAAGCGATGTTGCCCTAACAATGAAAATAATGGCGATAGTGATCGTTATCTCATAACGATAGCCCACTGGAATTGCCCCCCTGGTTCTTTAAAGTTATAAATCGTGTAAAAACCCGCGAGGTACCTACAAATATTTTAATCGGAAGCCAGCACCTATTTATTTAATCAGTTGACTGCTTCGGTTTACTTATAATAAAATAACCAAAATTGAATAGAATCCAGCTTTGATAAGGACAATCTTTACACTATATCAAAAAAGATAATACATATTAAAATAAAATATATTTTTTAAACTGTGAAAAAACAGTTTTTGATCCTCCGGCAATTTTATTTTTGTTGCGCCTATTGGCTCAAAAGTAAAACTTTGTATTTGCCAACAGTGTCAGGAAATAGTAGTTTTTACAACTAGCGGCTAAAAGAGTGTTTTTACAAGCGTTGGTTTAAGTAACAAACGCATAGCGAGTAAAAAAGAGCACACACGAGAGTGGTAAACAATATTTTTTTAAGTATACCTTTATAAAGAAAAACAGTAAAAAAACTTACAAAATAAAACTGAAACACAACATCCAAAGTGGTCGTGGATGACACAACAATGGTTTCTATGGTAATTTTAATTTCTGACATTTGTAATTTTGTCTTATTTTCAAACTGATTTTTTGTGAATATTTGAAAAACACAAATGCCTTAATTTTTAGGTAAGGCTCATTACATTTTATTAATATTAAACTATAGTTTACGCTATTTTTCTTGAAATTTGGGTAAAAAGGGATGGGAATATTTTTTTGCACCCGCGATCAAAACAATTTGTTTTGCTTTGGCAACCAAAAAAACTATGGTTTGGTTGTTTGCAGACATTTAATAAAAAGAAAGGTGTTTTTGTTGAAAATATATAAGAAAAACCTTTTCGCTAAAAACTGGTATTGAACTACGTGTAAATATCTTGCGTGCACCACTGGTGCCAGAGTAAATTTTCCCCTGTAAGACCTTGTTTTTTACTTGTTGTGCGCTTGTTGATATTGGTTAAAAAATAGGAAAAGTAGCTTTACATGAAGTAAGACGTTAAGTAACGTAAATAAAGTATATATATATATTTGTGGCGGATTCATAATGTCAAAACTACTTTTTTTAGATTTTTCTCCACTAAGTTAAGGAAATTTTTTCAAAAATACTGCTACTACTACTAATCAAATACACTGCGTCCTAAAGAAAACATTTTTTGGTTCGTTTGTCAGTGGTTTTTAAATAAGATAAAAAATTTGCCTACACATACGGAAATCCTAACTAGAATCTAAGTACTTATCTGACGTTTCAGCAGAAACTCTACTGCCGTTATCAAAGGAATTATTCTTTTCAAAATTTTTCTCGATTCTTTTTTAAAAATATCTGTCTGTTGTCATACAACTGACTGACTTTGACTGATTTATATTTCAAATATTAACTTGACAGTTTGGTGTGGCGATAGTAGTCAACAAGGTATTGGGTAAGTTTAATAAAATTTAAAATCAAAATGATAGTTTTTGATTTTAGATTACATAATAAAAATACAAAATTTAAAGTAAAATCAAAAATAAAGTTTTATATTTTGTTTTTTATTTTAAAATATCAAGTATAAAGATTATCTTTTGACTGACTTTAAGAAAAATTACATTAGAAACCCAAAAAACATCAATGTAATTTTTTGATTTATTTAAAAAAAATCTTATTTTAAAATTGAAAGCCAAACTGTATGTATGCTAGCTATGCATTCATCTTCGTTTAGATAGATGCAAGATGCTTCTTTACTCTTCTTTTTTCCCAATCTCCTCTTCTGAGGTACCCCCTATGGTCATTTATTCTAACTTCAAGAGGCCTTGAAGTTTCCTCAATATAAAATTTAGCACACTCGCAAGTAATTTTATAAAGGACATTTTTTGAGTTTTGTTCAGCCTTTAATGGTTTTGTTTTGGTTAGAATTGATCTAAGAGTATTTGATTTTTTTAAAATTGTTCTAATATTATAATTATTAACGATTCGTTTATTTTTTTCCGAAATACCTGGTATAAGAGGAATTGTTGGTTATACATTATCATGTCTACGTTCGCGCTGTCCTGGAAATTCGATTTCTTTAAAAGAATTTTTAATAAATTTATTTGGTTACGAATTTTTAATTAAGACCTCTTTTATTTTTTGTTTTTCTTGTAAAAATGTGTTATTGTCCGAACAAATTATTTTAGCTCTATCGTATAGACTTTTTATTACTGCTTTTTTAACCGATGAGGAATGAGGTTTGTAATGTATTTTGTTTGTTTATCAAAACATCTAAAAATGAAATTTTGTTATCATTTACTACTTCTAAAGTAAATTTTATTATTGATTCTTTACGGTTAATAAAATTAAGAAAATCATTAAGTTTATTTAAATCGTGTGGTCAAATACTAAAAATATCATTTATATAACGAAACCAAATGACCGGTTTAAAATTAAATTCTTCTAAAATTTCATTTTCAAAATCGTTCATAAAAATATTACTCATTAGAGGAGAAAGTGGAGAGCCCATTTCCTTTTCAAAATCCTGTTGAAAAAATCACTTTTTCACTGAAAATATGTGAGAAGCCCCAGAATATAATTGACGCTCAGATTTTTTTCTGCCGAAACGACAGATAAGTACTTAGATTCTAGTTAGGATTTGCGTGTGTGTAGGCAAATTTTTTATTTTATTTAAAAACCACTGACAAATGAATAAAATTTTTTCTTTAGGAATTTACGAGGTGGGTTTCAATAAATTTTTGAAAAAATTTCCTTTACCTAAAGGCGAAAAACCCAAAAGAAGTAGTTTCGACGATAAGTAACGTTTTATAAACCAAATTAAGTCAAATCAAAAAATTCACCTATTCTTCTGGGCGTCGCTAATTTTAAAAGTAAATAACTGCACTGTAAAAAAGGATCAAACGACACTTCTTTTGGTGATAGTTTTGACTTTCTTTCAGGGAAATCCCATCACTAAACCAGAAATCCAGGAGAGCTGAACCGTTTTCTCTTTATAAAAGAGATCTTTCCTTTTTAGTGTGGTTTAAAATTGAATGTGTTGGTTGGACAATTGATGTCTTAATCAAATTTATTAAAATAATGTGATGTGCTGTGATAGACAAAAAAAAACCCATATGGCAAAATAAATGCAGACAAGGAACCACCACAATTTAAAACGTGGTTATATTCTGGTGAAATCATCAGAATCACCTGCGATGACGTACCCACATTGGGATGGCTGACACAAACAGTCGAGAGGATTAACCCCTGGGAAGACGCATTACTTGCGGTTGTGAGCATTGATAAGCTCCCTAAGCTGACTAAAGCCACCCTCTGGATTCCGGGTGAAGCTAAGGACGAACTCGAGGAAAAGGAGGCTGTTCTGCGGCGACTCCTGGGACAAAATCCCGACTTAAAATTAGCCGAATGGTGCATCTTACACCACGAGGCCAAACCAAACCCAAAAGGCTCTTTGTTTTTGGCGTAGGTGAAGAGGATAAGACCAAACTAAACCCTAAATCAAGAAGGCTGAGCTACGCGTTCAACTCTTTAACTCCACGTTGGAAAGAAGACAATAAAGCGGAAGGAAGTGAAAATACCTCTTCAGAGGATCCTATTCGCCCTCTAATGGAAGTCGACCAACCAACACATGAAAGCGTCGAACCGACAACCGTAACCGAAAAAAACTTTATGCCGCCACCTGGACGAGCTGCAGGATACACTTGCACTTATACAGGAACCCTGAATATTAAAAACCAAAGTCGTAAGTCTAAATAATCTATCTGGTTTAATTTTTAGCTTTCCAAGCAACTCCCAACCTAGGACAGCCATTTACATTCCTAGGAAATACAAGGTCTACCCATTGGCACAAAATTTCACCTCTGATCTGACGGCAGTACGACTAAAATATGCCCACAATGGCCAAACCAAAACGCTAGTCCTAGCATCAGTGTATCTCCCCTCCGATGCAGCTACAGCTCCACCAAGTAGAGAAATGGAGAAACTGGTCAAATACTGCTAAAACGAAGGTTTTATATTAGTGATGGGTTGCTATTCAAATACGCATCACATAAATTGGGGCAGTAAGGGCAACAATGCTAGAGGTAAGTCCCTTTGTGACTATTTAATTACCAAAAATCGAAGTATTTTAAACAGAGGCGTAAAGCCAGCTTTTATAAACTCTCGCAGTTAAACATTAATAGACATTACTCTGCCTACAAATAATATATCTAAATTTATTCACGACTGGCACGTATCTGATGAAATCTCTCACTGCTGGTTGAAATATGATATTAATCTAAGGCTGACAACCTCCACACTCCAACATGACCCCAAAAGAACGGACAGAGAAAAATTTTCTCCACTTCTTGAGGGGGCAATGCGGGTTGTGGAGGCTGAAACGCCACAACAATTATGATGATTTGGAAAAGTAAGTTGCAACTATACAAAATACCATAAACAATTCATACAAAAAATCATGCCCCTTGAGGCTGGTCCAAAAATTGGCACTCCCTGGTGGTGTCAAGACCTGGAACAACTCAGGAAGATGGCAAGGAAGTCTTTTAACAAGCCCAAAACACACAAAATCTGAGGAGGACCGGGATCTTTACAGATCTCACCTCAAAGAATACAAAAAACTCGTAAGACAAAAACAAAGGGAGGCTTGGAGAACCTACTGCGAGGAAATCGAACGACTTCCCACAAGCAGCAACACTTTAAAGAGCTCTCACCAAAGACCCATATCGTAGCGTATGTGCCCTTACAAAAGAGGATGGCACAACAACTGCTAAACTCGCAGAAAGCATTCAACTAGTAATGGCAACCCACTTCCCTGGTTCCACAAAAACAGACACAACAAACTATCTGGGCCGAAGAGGTAATACAAAACCCGTCCGAAGACGACTGGCAAATAGCTAAATTGATCGTTGATGAAAGCAGAATAAAATGGACAATATCGAGTTTCTCCCTCTTCAAATCACCAGGACCTGACGGCATCTATCCCGCCCTACTACAGTCGGGCCTGAAGGTACTATTGCCGCACCTAGAGGGAGGGTTTAGATCTTCACTGTCTCTAAGATAGATTGCCAAGGTTTGGAGGGAGGTGAAGGTTGTTTTTATAGCCAAACCAGGGAGAATGGACTACTCCACTCCAAAATCCTATCACACTATTAGCCTTACTTCGTTTTCTATGAAGACACTAGAAAGACTATGCGAAAGATATATGAGAGATGCAGTGATTACTACAAATCCACTGCACCCTAATCAGCACGCATACACCTCAGGCAGATCTACCGATACGACACTCCACCTGGTGGCGGGCCGTATAGAAAGATCATTGGACAACAAAGAGCCCACCTTGGGCGTATTCATAGACATGGGATGTGCTTTCGACAAAATCACCTTCCCAAAAATAGCCGTCTCTCTTGTCGCCAGGAACGGTCCTCGGTTGATAAGTGGTTATATACTCTCAAAAAGAGCAATAAATATTACGGTAGATAATGTCACACTACGAGGCCTGGTTGTAAGGGGTTGTCCACAGGGAGGGGTGCTATCACCTCTACTGTGGAACATGGTCCTTGACACCCTACTCAACCGCCTCAATACTGACAACTTCTACACTGTTGCTTATGCGGATGACTTATTCGTCCTGCAAATAGGAAGATTCGAGAATGTACTCTGCGAAAAAATGCAGGTTGCTCTCAAATCCATTGAACAATGGTGGGAGGACTACTCGGTGTCGGTAATCCCAGAAAGACAGAAATCTCTGTCTCTGTATAAATATAATATATATCTGAAGTCTCTGTATAACGGAGCATGGAGGTGATTCTTGGTCTCACCTCCCCTTGACATTCACATCAAGGAGGTTGTTTTGATGACTATGTACCCTTTCCGCATAGTTGGCATAGAACCAGAAGTAGAAGCCGGTTAAACGAGATGACTTTTGTGGCGCGAAGAGCTTAACTCGCTCCCAATGCTACAGGCGAATACGAACTCCATTACACTTGGCTTTGTTTTTCACAAGCCCTACAAAATAAGCATATCCAACACAGCAGAAGAACCGGTCATAGGAGGTACTATCTGTATCTACACGGACGTTTCGAAAACGGATCACGATTCTGGATGTAGAATATACTCAACATCACTAAACCTCAAAACTAAATGGGCTATGGGCAAACACGCCAGCGTAGTTCAAATAGAACTGAATGGCATCCACATAACAGTAAAATAAATATCCACGAAAAATATTTCGGGACAAAACATCTGCATTTACACAGATAGCAGACAAGCAGTACTAGCCCTACAACGATCACGTATTACAATGGGCTCAGTACTGGAATGCCATAAAACCTTGGTCAAAGTATCAGAAAACAACAACATGGTCACGCTAAAATGAATCAAATGTCATGGCAAATACAAAGGAAACCACATTGCAGGCCAGGAAGGCAGCGGGACAAACACTCTTTGAACCTGCCCCTTCTGCCAATATAACAGCATTAACAGTGGCGAACTAAATACGAGAACATTCCCAAAAACACTTTAGAAAAACATGGGATGAAACTAGAAACTGCAACCTTGCCAGGGAATTACTACGTTACTCTGACCAAGCATCAGCAAAAAAATTCCTATCAATGACCAGACAGAACCTGCGCTTTGTCAAGGGCATTTTGACCGGCCACTGCCAACTAAATTAACACCTCAATAAAATGATGTTATCTGAAAGACCTCTATGTCGAGGTTGTAAACAAGAAGAAACCATGGACCACATTCTCTGCTACTGTCCAGCGCTGTCATCTACCCGAAAGGCTATTTTCGACGAGTTTTGGCCAACACCAGCCAACATACGGGAGGCTCCCCTTGGTGACGTTATCAACTACGTTCGAAGCGTAGGATGACTGACGAACTAGGGGGAAGCCCAACGGGTCTAGGTGATGTGAGGTTAAATCCACAAACTCCCAAATTATCAGATTAGATACTAAGGACTATAGCTTAAGGAAAATTTGGTTTGAAGGTGAACATAATATATGGAGACCGTAGAGTGGGGCTATTTCAGACTTTTTTGAACTTTTTTGATTATATCTCGTACACAACTTCAAATTATTTTTGTCTAAAAACTAATTTTTATAGGTCCTCCCATAGGTATTACACTTCATGAAAGAAAGATGGACCCCCTTCCATGGGGAAACTCAAATTTTTGGTGGGGATATTTCGGAAATTGTAGAAATACAACGAATTAGATTTTATGACCGCTTTTGGAATTATTGTAGATTAGAATTTTTTTTTTGGGTTTATATATGTATATGATATGAACATATTTAAAAGCTTCCATTTGAAAATAGTACAGAAAAAAATCTAAACTATTTAAATTTTGCAAAATAAAAAACATTCGGTACCAGAGACTCACTAAACCACAGACTAATTGTCCTGTCTAAAATAGCCCCACTGTACGAAATGGTCAGTAAAATTTTTGTCAATGGCATTAGCAACACATGTAACAATTTGCCAGCATGGTTAAGAACAATCAGTTACCTAAGTACCAGTGCGTAGAACTTTTTTTAGATTATATTAGTTTTTTAGGCACGCGTCTCATAGATCTAAACATAACCCATCTTAGTAACTAATGACCTATAGTTTTAAAGAGTTTTATATTTTTTTAACATTTAATGGTCCAAATACATAGCCTTGGAAATAGGTAACCAACCGACTAAAACTTGAAAAATTGTGAGTGTTGAGAAAAAGGTAACAGTATATGTGTAAAAACACTTTTTTATACCTTCATCAAAAACATGATGTTATTAAGTGTCTGCAGATAACTAAAGCATGGCTTTTTTTGGTTACCGATGCAAAAAAAAAATTTTTTTTGATCACGGGTGCAAAAAAAGATTTCTGCCCGTGTTTTAACCAAAATTAAAGAGAAATAGTGGAAAATAGTAACACTGAAAAAATCTAATCATTCTTGCCTAAAAATTAAGCCATTTCCGCCAGTTTTTACCAAGTATTTACGAAAAAATCATTTAAAGTTATTAAAAAAAAATAGTGTTAACAACTCGCGGCTAAATCGTTCTTTTTTTACTCGCGTTTTTAAATACCTCGCTGCGCTTGTTATTTAAACTAACGCTTGTAAAAAAAGCACTATTTTAGCCACTAATTGTAAAAACTACTATATTATATCCCAAATTTCAAAAGATTTTTTTTTTATATTAAAAAACATACTATTATTTAAAAATCTTATTATTTATTTCCTCACCAATGTTCTTACATTCCGAAACAATAAAATCCGGATATTTTTGAAAATCTATTTTACACTAGCACTTGTATAACTACAGAATCAATACTAAATTAAAAATAAATAAGATTAAGTATTTTAAAAAATATCTTTATTTATCTACTCATTAGATATGATTATCCCATATAGTTATACTTGCACATTTTCACCATTTTTGTATTACGTTTGCACAGATGATTTTAATAATCTTATACCTACTCACTTTTGCTACTTAACAGTTAGATGCGAAAAAGAAAAACTAATAATAATAATTATTCAGTGGCGGCCCCACGGGGGGCGGGGGGGGGGGGGCGATCGACCCCTCTTTGCTCCAGAAAAAAGTAGACAACAACAAGCTGGTGGTAATAACCCTGAAGAACAAAAAACGAGAAATTGTAGAAAGTTCCTTAAAATACATTCGGACATAAAAAAGTATTTTTGACCTGAACATATTTATACCAAGTTTAACATGAAGCCAAAATCAAGGCAAAATTAACTAAAGTCGTTTCTAAATACTATAAACTGTTTTATTAATCCAAAACACAAATTCTTGAACTTTTATTGGGAGAAGTCAGTATTTTGAAACAATATTGAAGTAGGCAAAAGCTTAAATCAAAACATACTTGATAACGTTTTCGAGGCAATGAACAAGTGTGGTAATATTTTTCCGTTGATTAGAACATTCTTGGATGTTTGCCAGTAAGTAATGCCTCGTCAGAAAGAAGCTTCTCATGCCTCAGAAGATTGAAAACATATGTACTTAAAAACACTATGACGGAAATTCGTCTGACGGGCTTAGCGTTGCTGCATATCAACAGACATATTGAAATTGACATTGAGCGAGTCATTGACCGGTTTACCCAAAAAACTGGAAATTATTTTTTTTTTTTTGAGATGGGCATCTTATGTTTAAGATATGCGATATAAAATGTAATGTTTCAACATAAAGCTTTTTAGACCTTTAAAAAATAGTAGTTTTCACAACTAGTGGCTAAAATGGTGCTTTTTTTTAAAAGCTTTGATTTAAATAACGAGCGCAGCGAGGTATTTAAAAACGCGAGTAAAAAAAAGCACAGTTTAGCCGCGAGTTGTGAACACTATTTTTTTAATACCTTTATCAAAAAATCCACGAAAAACAGGAAAATATCTTTAAAAATCTCGAACGAAGAGCACTTCTCGCAACACACCATCTTTACACTATAGATCAAGGCGGCTGGTAAATGAAATAACAATCGTTTCGTGACGTTCATTGTTACGCCATTTTAATCTTTGACAATTTTATATTTTGACGATGTTTTTAAATGATTTTTTCGTAAATACTTGGTGAAAACTGGCGGAAATGAGTTAATTTTTAGGCAAGAATAATTAGATTTTTTTCAATATTACTATTTTCCACTATTTCGTAAAAAACGGACCGAAATCTTTTTTTGCACCCGTGATCAAAAAAAAGAGTTTTTTTGCATCGGTAACCAAAAAAGCCCTGCTTTAGTTATCTGCAGACAGTTACTAAAATCATGTTTTTGATGAAGATATTAAAAAAAGTATTTAGTTATTAGGTTTAGTTTGTGGTTTATTTGTTATCTATGTTTTTTATAACTGAAAAAAATATACAACGTATGTAACCACATAGCAAAAAAATATTGCATGTATATCCAGCGTATATAAGAAAACGGAGAAAGATATTGCCCCGGATATCACCCAGATATTCACCTGACGTGCATAGGAGCTCCAAAAAAGATCCAATTTAGATCCAGAGGTACCCATTAGGTAACATCCACTGAATATAAGTTATAAGTATATTCTGAACATGTATTAATTACTACACAAAAATATTCGAGTTATATTATGGTATATATTTATGTATTATATCCTGTCGATATCCGTCACGATATACAAAATGTATATTTGTCAAAATTTTAGTTTATATATAACAATGGTATATCCATAAAAGTATATTCTTTTCGTATCCATAATATGTTATTGAGGGTATATATAAGATTTATATTACTGCAATATACTAATCCTTATCAGGGTTCCTAAGCAAATCCTTAGGGGGCCAAGCAGCCGTATATAAGACGCAGACAAACGGAAAAGCACATTAGGCAGAAAAGGATGGGCATGGGGCGATGTTGTTACTACATCTTACACGTAGTAAGTCCATTCCAGGTTGTTGTTTTCTAATTTTTTCCATTTTCATACCTTTAGGACTGGAATAAAAATTGTTTTTGCTCGACTTTAATACCAAACTGATGAAAGATATCGTAAAAAAAATATTTTTCGGCTTTTCATTTTGTAACCATTGTCCTTACGCACTGTTTACAGGCTGGGGACTGAGATACATGCAAATGCCTAACCTAAAGCGTTCATACACGGCCGAAGAAATCGACTGAGATATTTCCGTAGAAACTTTATCAAGCAAATAGAACGGGTTGACGCCTTCGAACGTCTAACCCGGGTTTTGCACTTTGATTCGAAATCAAAAAGGAGGAACAGTCAGATGTGGGGCCGTGCACAAATTACGTAACGGTGATTTTACCAATTTTTGACCCCCTCTCTATGTAATGTTTTGTAACGGTTTGGCACGCCACTCCCCTAATATTACGTAACGATTTCAAGACCACTACCCCCCCCAAAAAAAAACCTTTTCACTTATTTTCATTCCAAATTTTCTTAGTTTCACACAAATGCAAACGCTGTCGAAAACCCCCCTCCACCCTACGTAACGTTTTGTAACCCTCCTCCCCCCTATGACCATTACTTAATTTGTGCAGGGCCCCTGTAGTCCCGGTGAAGGAGGGCGAGATAATTGATATTTTTTTCTTAAAAATTATACTCTAAAGACGTATTTCTTTGCGTTCCCGAAATTACGTAATTTTTGAAAAAAAATTGTAAGCGGCGCCATTTTTATTTCGTGCTTTGTTTTTCCAACATTTCTGCGTTTGGCTAATTTAAATGAAAATTTTTTTCCTGCGGCGCCCTTTATCTTCTCACTCGAAACCAAGATCCCCCGTTTTAGGAAAACTGATCCCGTCTCTGTTTCTAAATTTTTTCGAATAAAAGTAGAGTATGACCATGGGGGAAATAATTTTTGTCTACGGTATGACGAAAATTTCGAGAAAGTTGAAGAAAAAAATAAAAAAAGTGGCAGAGCTCAAGTTTTTCGTAAAAAGAAACGTTTTTTGTAAAGAAACAGAGCAAAATAAATCTTTTCACCCCTTTTTGGGTGTTACAAATATTGGTAGCCCCTTATTTTTCGCTTTTACCCTCGAGTAGTTTTGAAGAATTGGTTCGCTACATGTTTCGAGATCATGTCATAAAACACCCCGAAAATATCAAATGTAGTGTAGGGCCAGCTTTATTTAAAATCAATAATATTTATTGATTTCTTTGGCTGCTAGTGCTAGCTGCATGGTTTGGCCGTTTCCGGATAGATGTCACTAGTAGAACAGAATGGAAAGAAATTTAATTAAAAGCGAAGATATTTCTTTCTAATGTTAACAACCTCACGAATTTATCGCTCAATATCGTAAATAATGGACCCTGCCGTATCCTTTAAGCAAGAAAAAGCTGTGGTTTGGACCTGAAAATATCTAATTTTTAATTATATTAGATGATCATCTCATGGTGTGGCCGCTATCTAGTGGAATTTGCAGACATCTTGTCAACGGTTATTATTGCAACTATGATTTATGCTCACAATGAAAGAGTGGCGACAATTTTTTCTCATGAAAGCAGTACGGAGATAATAACAAACTGGCACCATTGCTCAATATACCTGTTTCTTTTGTGCGCGCAGAACTTTCTATGCCATTTCTGTTTGATTTATTGAAATCCTATCCCTAAGGAAAATCTTAGGAACCCTGTAACACTGATATATTCAATGAAGAATGTCCATTACAAATCTATGATCATATATATAAGGTTTATATGTTTTGTATATTCCCTGAATATATTGTCAGTTATATTACAACAATATACCCACTTAGCACAATAACAATAATAGGTCGCATTCTAAATTTAAAAAAATTAACGTGAGCAAAATTAACAACAACAATCAGAAACACATGCTCTTACATAAATTTTTTAGAAGTACTTTAAAATGGTAGAAAATATCGTTTTTTATGTTATTTATATATCCAAAAAATATACGGTATCACGTAAAAAAGTGCTGTTTGTTAGTAAAAAAACCTAAAATGCCTAAATTTTATTTTTTGAAAAATAAAAACGCCTTGGACAGCTAAAAATTTTTAACAACAATAGTTTCAAATTTTTAAAAGTTTTTTAATAATAAACAAACACTTCTTCCTCATTTTTTAATTTAAGCAGTTAATTGAATTACATTTTTTTTATTTAGAAAATACAGAATTAAGCTTTCCATTAAAAAATTTCGTTTAAGTCAAAGAGAGCAAAGCAGTATATTAAGACTCGCAGGCACCATATCGCATTATTACCAGTACATATCCTCATGTTTAGCTCTATTCTTTTTGGTGGTTGATATCTGTCTCTATCTGCAGAATCCTTAATCAGTTTTCTATGACAATATGAAGCTTTGTATTCGTGGTGGTGCGTAAAGAAAGGGAATTTCTTCTTGTTGCAGCTACATCTGGAAATAAAATATTTTTATAAACAGATAATACGTGGCATATTCATTTTTTAATCAGTTTTTATGAGTTTTTGTTCAGTTTGCTGGTGGTATAAAGCAACATTTTATAACAAAAAAAAAACTATAAAAATGCCATGGGCATAAATTTTCCAAAAAATGTGTTATTTTAATTTTTTAAATACAATGCTGTAAAACAAAAATTTCAAAAAAAAATAAGTTTATAAAAAAATATAAAAACAAAACTTTTAAAAAACTAATGTTTAACTTTAGTAACAAATATAAGTAAAGAAAAAAATTATACAAGTTCTCTAGACAAAAAATGAATATGTCAATTTCTGGGAAATTTATGCGTGAATATTCTGAGCACCTTTATATGGGACCTTTCGGACACTATCGTTTTAGTTTTTAACAAAACTAATATATAAAAAACTAAAAAAAAAACAGTCTATAAAAAGACACACACACAAAAAATCTTTTGCAGCGTCCCAATTTTGCTTTAAAATGAATTTAAAAAAAAATTTCTTGACAGTTTATACTACTTACTCTGCAAAGTCTAGATGTTAAGATCGCCGCCAGGATTATTGTCTTTTTCCATGTAAAGGAACCAAAAATATAATTTTTGTTGTTTAAAAATTGAGAGGCATGGTAACAACTACCCATATTTTGATCAAAAGTCCACCTGAAATAGAAATTTGGTGATTAACAGTTACCATTCCTACCGGATTTATTAGGGCAGAACCTATTTTTGAGTAGTCTTAATTTTACAAAATCCTTAAATTGTTGTTTATAGTAAAATAAAACTTTAATATTTTATACCGGGAATTTTCACAGATAATTCAAAAAAATGAATTATGTACTGCTAATGTCACTTATTTATTTGGATAAAAAATAGAGAAAAAATAAAAATTACAACTTTGAAGTAATAATCAATTAATAATAAATATTGTTCATGGGTCTCCATTTAGGTAAATATTTCATTTCCTGAAACCTCGTCCAGATTTGGATTAGACTGAAATGTTAACCTAAATTATTTATGTTTATAAAATGGCTTGATTTTTGGTATGAAAAAAATGGCCAAGGTGCATTTTTTTCTAACTCCACCATTTATGAATTAAAAACTTTAATCGGCTTTATCTACTCACCCCAGAGATGTAAAGTTACCAAAGATGGTGGGAACAACCAACCAAATTTTCATCAAGTGTCTATCTGAAACAAAAAATAAAACCATACAACTCATATATTTGCTTTTAGAGGTCTAATAGGAAAGCAGAAAAATAAAAGTTTCAAAAGGATTCTTCTTTTACAATACACATAAATAAATAAAATAGAAATATAGGTAAATAACTTTAAATTAATCAGCACAAAACACAAGAAAACCAACCAATACAACCCCAGCAAACCCAACTTAACCCTAAAAAAGGTTGTTTTCGCTCTAGATATAACCGTCGTAACTTTAGACACTGTGAAACAAAAATGCAAAATACACTGACTCCCATATAGGTCAATGTTTCTTTTAATTTTACAGTATAAACCTAGTTTCTGATTGACATTGACCCTTCTCTGTCCCTTTGTTATGCTGCGCATCAACATCGAAAAGCCACATATATCGTCAAGTTGAAATTCAGCCATATATATAGATGCATTATTTATTTCATCTGACGCCACCATTTTGAGCCCACACGAATAAAACAACTTCAATCGCGTTTATCTACTTACCTGCAACAACTGGATGTAAGATAGCAATTCCCAGGGGGATAGTCCATTGTAGTTTAATCCAACCGATAATAAAAAATATTGTTTTTTGCTACAAAACTTTAGAAAACGGCAAAAATTCACTGCACACAAGTGAAACAAGCTTATTTCCATATTTGCAAGAGGAAGGATTTATTAATCTCGTATCTGATTGGTTGAATTGAAACCACGTGGTACACGCGCTAACGAATCAAAATGCGTAAAGGAACAGCGAACTCGTAGGGTCGTATACACTGCTAAGTGGTTTTTATTCAAGGCTCCCTCACTAAAGGAATCCTTTAATACATTTCATCAATTTAGTGGTTTTTGATTCACTGAGATAAGGAAATATATATAAGACTAGGGACCATGTGCACCGACAAGTTAAGTGGCCACTCGGAGAGAATACGATTCGCCAAATTTTGGCAAGATGGTAAGTCACAATCTAACCCGAGTAAAAAATATGTTAACTATGGCAATATACCTACGATTTTTTAAAGATATATAAAACGAGGAGGATCTCTAATGCTAAAAAAATGTAATTATATAATTATACATTATAACAATAATATATTTAATAAAGTATTCCATTCCACAAAACAAATATTTGGGCATATTTTTTGTGCAAATATTCAAATGATATTGGGCTAGGATATGTCTGCCTTAAATTCAAAAAACAGATAAACAGAATATACTCAAACGGATACACACTGAATATTGGGAAAATATTCATATTTTTTTATATAATTTCTTGCAATAAATTTAAAAATTATTGAAAAATATTAAAATCCCTTTTTAGAGAATATTACGTAATAATTAGAAAATTTATATATTTAGTTTATATTAAAAAACAAATATTTGGGTATTATTTTATTTTAAAATATTAACTGATATTCGGTTAAAAAATATAAGGCTTATACAGAAAAAACATATATTTAGGATGTACGACAGCGCATATACACTGAATATACATTAAATATCCGTTCATGTGTCCTTTTTTAAAAAACGAATCATGTTTTTTTTCTAATATATATAAAATATACATGTAACATACAAAACGTATATCCTAATTTTAAATATCTTTGTAATATACAATATCCAAGGCTTGCTATGTGGGTAGGTACTCAAGCGCGGATTTCAGGAGAATAGGGGGGTAGTTAACCCGCCCCCTAACCTGACTTTAAATTTTTTATGAAAACATTTAGAAAATCAAAAGTAGGGCATAAATTGCGGCGCTATAACACCTTTGATATTTACGCTAGTTTAATTTTGTGTTAAAAATGGCATTTGAAGGGTCATTTTCTTAAAAATTTTCGACTGCTGCGCTTTAAAACCATTGATATATTTACAATTTTATTTTAATTACAAATCAAAAAACGCATTTTTAGATCAATTTTCTTAAAAATTTTCGCCTGAAGCGCTATAATACTGTTGATATTTTTGATTTTAGTTTATTTTAATTTTCTCAAAAATTTTCTGAAACATTTTTTAAAATAAAAAATGTATGAAATAAACGACTTCAAAGTACCCTCCCTCCTAGATTTGAGACCAAATCTTCGCTTGTAGTTACTCAGTTTTCTTTGCATATATTGATATGTTCCTCATAAAAGCTATGCTTTTATTCTATTTTTTTTTCGTATCGAAACCGCCCCCCCTTTTCAAATGGCTGGGGCTGCCACTGAATTATTTTAGTTGAATCAAAAAAAAATATCTATTATTTTTAAATTCTAACCTTTTTTTTTAATTCAACAATAATTTTAAAATATACAGAAATAATAATTATTGAAAAAAATTAATATATCACGCTCCAATAAAGTGCAAAGTAATATTAGTGACGCAAGTCGTAATTGGGCATGTTTTTAAATTAATCGGTAGATCCACCGTTGGCATCAAACGAGTTTCTAAAATATTTGGTGTCCATCGAGGTTTCATCCATCGACCGACTGCAATTGGGTTCCATCGGTATATTTCGTGTAATGTAAATATTACTTTTTTTGCATATATAGGCTATAATATGTATTCAAAAATGTAATGTTTAGATTACAACCATTCTGAATATTCAGTGATTGATAAAAAAGTGAACCGTTGGACATTCACAGGATGGGTTTTGAATATTTCAAATGTTTGAAGAATATTCACGCTACATACCAATATTCTTGGTATGTGGGTTAAGAGTCGATGGACCAGTTGGGATGGATTGAGATGCAAAAACCAAAAAAAAAAATAGTTTTCTTTTTTAAAGTTCGCTTTTTGCTGTTTTTTATTTTTATCTAATCTGTAACGTTATCAACCAAAGCTAATTGCTGCGCAAATAATCGCTTAGAATAGTTCTAAAGAGAGTTCTTCGGAAAAAGAGCTGTTTTTAATAGTTAAAACCAGAAAACCACACGCCAAAATTAAAACAGCGGCGAGAACAGAGTTCTAAGATACGATCTAGGTGAGTGCAGATCCCACTTTGAAATTTATGTTAGTACGCACACACACCTTCGCATTTTTAATATATTAGTCGGATATCATGTCGATCAGATATGTTTCTTTATTCGACTTTTGGTGAGAAATATTATTTTCAACGACAATGACGTCACTACATTCATCAGTCCATTAATCGATGCACCGAACAGGCAATGAAGACTTGGTTTTTTTTTCACGGGCAACGAGGGAATATCTTAGGCATAGGACGCCCGGTCCAACCGTCCAATCCACTCCAACGACAGAGTCTCATCCCTCTGTCAGGACAGCCCGGCTGTGGTCAGATTTTTCGATGAGTGGAGTGACGTCATATTGGCCTCTAAAAACGTATTTCTTTTTTGTCAACAATTGGCATATACTAATTTATTTCTTGATGTTATTTTGAAATCTGCCATAAATTGAAAAGGACACTGGTCTTTATTTAAAATCTTGATATGTTGATAAATTAAGGGTACCAATAGAAAAGTTTTTATTTCCAAAAAATTAATAAAGTTAAAAACAAAGGGTTCTTATTAAATTAACCATTATTTATCGATATTCTGTTAACTTATAAATACCTTAAAAATGCTAACATTTCACTTTTATTAGAAACAAAAAAAGGTTTAAGAACTACTCTTTTTCTTTTAGTATCCTCAGAAAATACTTATTAGTCTGATATTTCCAATACCCACGGAGAATCCCGCTGCTATTTGTCTTTTTTGAACTTAAAGAGCGCTGATAACTTTAACATTATTAATTAATTTTGCCCACTAAATCGCTTAGCTTTTATTTTTAAAAATGTTTACATGAATATTACATAAATTTCAAAATTTTGACAATAATGTGAAGTAAAAGTGAAAACAATCAACGACATGCCTTTTTTTGGTTTATTTGCTATGTCTGTCTAAAACAATGTATCAAAGAAAGGTCCAAGGTCCAAGAAAATGACGTCACCCCGTACATCGAAAAATCCGACTATAGGTCGCGATTCTTTAAAAACCGTCAGAAAATCTCATCTTTACAAAAAATATGACGATTTTTAAACACAAGTTTACACTTAATGCTTTTTTGTCATGACTATTTGATAATATTCCTTAAATATTTTTATGTGTAAACAAACCTTTAAAACTTTTAACATACAAAACCATAGATAGCCATGGAATATTTCCCTGTCACTGTTCAGAGAAGTCACACAAATTCTGTCTTTCCTTTTACATGCTGAGAATTTTTTGGACGTTTATTGGTACGCGTAGTAACAATTTAACTCCGCCATAAACGAGTTCTGCAGAATATCTTTAAAATATTAAATTTACATTAATAAAAAAAATGACGCAGTTTCTCTTACAACGTTAGGATAAATATGAAGGTTGCTGTGTTTTTATTTTAAATGAGGCGATAAGTAAAAATCGCCACTTTCCAGAATTCTGACGGGTGAGATTTTCTGTCCTTTCTGAAGAATCGCGACCATAGTGTCGGATTCCTACCGACTGAAACCCTCCGATTGTGATTCCGACCAGCCTAATAGCTGGCCAGAGTTACTGCACTGCGTCCATTATTGGCTTATTGTGCACCCTTTGATTCTAGTTTAACCACTCCATTAGATTTATCCCCTGTACGAGTTTGTACAGGTCTTAATGGAGCAGTTCCTAGTAGTTGTTGGGTTCAACTTTCCCGTAGGGCTATATCGCCCATATTCGGTCGCGTCTTGTCTGTTTCAGTGGCGGCTCGTGACTTGACTAAACCTCGGCGGAAACGAGACGTGCGTACGGTCGTCATGGCAACTGATTTATTTCGGGAATTTACTGTGAACTAGAGATGTGTGATTCGTGAACGATTCGTTCACTATGATCGAATCACTTGCGAGTATTGAGTGATCGAATCATGTTTGCTCGATATGATTCAATCAGTCAAATGACCGACGAAGACAGAATGAATCAAACGAGTGAATCAAATCGGAACGGATCAACAACTGACTGACCCACTGTGGCGATACACTGAATCAGTTGGAAAAGGTCGTTTGTTTCGTTCATTCGTTCCCTTGATTCGAATTCCTTCGCGTGGGGTAATCTGTATGAAAATATAGATTTTTTGGTCAGCAGAGTATGTCGTATTCAGCTGCATCCTGCATAGACCTTTTTTGTTTTTTGTTTGGTCACCATTTTCTTTAATTTAATTTCAAATGATTGATTCAATGATCGATTCAAAAGATTCGATCACTCTATCTCTCTCTCTAAACGCAGCCTGAAAGACACGAGGAAGCTGCTTCGCAGAGTGCCGTGCCGTTTGTTTTGGCTCATGGAGAGTTTTCGAATCTCGGACTTGCGGTCGTTCCGCTCGATCCTGGGATGCGATTTATCCACATTTACAACTTTTTTTTTATAACTTTTTAAATCTAGTAGGCTTTGCGTTTTAAAGCTTTTTTGACGGTAAGTACGTACCGGCTTTAAAGAAATTACTAAAAAAGTGGCAACACCGCATGATTCTAATCGCGCCACGCCTGCCCTTGCTAGAGGCGGTCTTCAACGATTCAAATTTAACTTCGGGTTTAGTAAAGGCGAAATTAAGCAAGCAAGCAAATTTCATATGGAAATATGAAAAGCGAAGTGACATATGATATTTGCGAGCGTAAACTATTGTGTGGATTCCCATATTCATTGATTTATTTATTTAATCGACTTTTGCAAAATGATGAACTTTTCCGAATTGCTTGCTTGCTTATTAACCTGCATATATCCGCCTTAAAGCTTGCTCGAAAAGAAGGCTTATTGAAGTCCGGCGTTACAAAAGGTACGTTTCTGCGAGCTGAACATAGTTAGTATTGTTCTCCTTTTCTAAATGCATTCGTCTGGAAGAGATCCAGCATACCAGGGAAATACCCGTCTGTACACCCTTCGACCCCGCAATCTAAATATCTTCTTGAGATAGTTACCTCTGACAATTATGCGGGGTTGGTGATTAGATTTCATGTTTATTGTTTACCAAAAATTTGTTAGCAAAGGCATGCTTTAAATGCGCTGCAGTTGAAAATTTGAGTCATATAATTTTTAAGACGTTCTGAATGCTGCTGAAATAAGCCATTGTAAATTAACGTTACACGCAAAACAATAGGGCTGTCTAACAAATTGTCAAAGTCAGTCATTAATCACGTAATGGCCCTTTAAAAGTGGTGGCTGTAGGGTAAACAAAGCGATTTTCCATAAGACGTAATGCTAATAAAAATGAAAATTTTGGGAAAGTGGAAAAAGATTCAGATCCTTTCTGAATCCGGGAGAAACGAGCATTTAAAAAAGGCAATGTCATGTTCTCTCTTGCATTTGCACAGTGTGGATAGGCATTTTCTTCCTCAGTTCAGCCAGAAGATCGGCCAAGATCAGCTTGAAGAGAGACAGTTGCGCTATCTGATTTGAGGGAGATGACGCTATCTGTAATTAGACGGGTGCGACAGAAATATGTAGAGGGACATTTCCACGTTTAATTGCGAATTTGAAGTTTATTATTAAAATTTCGGCAAAATGTTTTGTTTGTTTTTCCCCGATCCAGAAAGGATTACTCTATAAAAAAATCACTTTGCCTAATCTGTGTCTTTTTCCACTTTAACAAAATTTTGATTTAAGTTAGCATTACGTCTTATGGAAAAACGGTTTGTTTACCCTACAACGGCCATATTGGATCGGCCGATATTATTTTTGTTAGACTGTCCTATTGAACGTCGGGTCACGTGGTACATCGAAAGTTTTTTTTGGGTCATCCAACCAAAAGTCTAAGCTATGGTCTGATTTTCCAACACATTTGACATCTGAAAATACTTTGACATTTTCAGTTTAAATGTTCAGATATCAAAATGTGTTGTCATAACAAATCATACCTTAGACTTTTTGTTGGTTAGCTCAAAAAAAACTTTCGCTGTACCACGTGACTCTTTTGCGTTAATTAGGCCATGAACACGTCGTTGAAGTTAGACTGGTTTATTGGGATTGAGACTGAGAAATATTAAACCAGACCGAACAAATACTGATAAAAAAAAATCGATTTGGTTCAAGTTCGGTCAAAACTGGTCTACAGGGACTTTTGGGGTCGAGGATTACGAATTTTCATCAAATCAGATTTTCATAAAGTTGACAGCTCGCCGTAGGGGGGGGGTACCATCTAAATCTATCCGATTTCGGTTAAAATTGGTATACAGGGGTTTCTGGGGTCGAGTATTACGAAAAATTGATATAAAGGTAATTTTGGGATCGAGGATTATGAATTTTCGATCAGACCAAAATTATGAAGATGCTGTCTCTTCGGGCGGGGGGGGGGGGGAGGATATAACGTCTCATTATCTTCTATTTCTTTTAAAATTGGTACAAAGCGATTTTTGGGGAAATAGTCTAGGAATATTAGATCTTCTGTGCGAAATAATTCGCACAATTCATAAGCATAAGCCATTTCGAAACCGAAGAGATCACACGCTCCCTCTGCAGAAACGACGCCATCTTGATTTGGAGTATTTTTCAATATTTTTAAATTTCTTGCTTATTTTCTATATCCTACAATAAAAATTTAACACGTCGTTTTGCAGGGAATTTATTGTGGTTATTGAGTTTAGAATAAAATTTGTTTAAAAAAATTTCAATTGATTAACTTTTTTCTTGTTTTGTTGGCGGTTTCTGATGTCTAGTAAAAAAGTGGTTCAACAATTAAATTCTATACATTTTAGTGCAAGTAGGTTTTTTTGTGCAACAAACCATTATGAATGAAATAAGCAGTTGCGGAAAATTTTAGAGAGTGCAAATGCGTACACCAGAATTTAAATAATCTAAAGAAGTGTTGGTTTTGAATAGGATTTATAACTACATTGAGCAAAATATTAAAACACTTGTCGCGACGCTCCATCCCGCCACCGGCAGCTGCAGCTCCAACATTTCGGGAGTTGTCAACTTCATAATTTTTGAAATCTTATCGAACTAAAACTCATAATCCTCGACCTCAAAAACCTCTGTATACCAATTTTGACGAAAATCGTATACATTTAGATGGTATCCGCCCCCCTCTGCGGTGAGCTGTAAATTTTTTAAAAATCTGATCGAAAATTCGTAATCTTCGACCCCAAAAACCCCTGTACACCAATTTTGACAGATATCGGATACATTTAGATGGTTCCCCCCCCTCCTGCGGCGAGCTTCAAAATCTTTAATAAACTCCAAAAATCACTTTTTGCCAATTGCACCACAATGTGAAACCTACTTTAAATTTAACCGAGGTCTTGCTTTCTAAACATGAGTTAAATTTAAATCAAGTTTAACATTATACGGAGCAATTGGCAATATCACTTTTAACTTTATAAATTTTTCACAAGTGCGAACGGCGCCAAAACAAAACATACCTACTAGATTAAAATTTTTTCTCAGTATTTATCATAAAAAAAAAATTGGGTTCGGTCTGGCCGGCAGACCAGAATGTTATCTGCTATACTGTGCTACGGAACTAATTATGACCTTGGCGCCCGACATAAAAATAGTTCAGTGAAACACGAATAGATGGAGCACCACACATGATAACCAAAAAATTAATACTACAATAGAATATTGATTTTTAAATAAAAAATTTTCTTGGCATAGCAACAAGGACCACAATGAGCCCAAAAAACAAAAAAAGTTTAAAAGATAAATCAAAAGTTGGTGTTTTTGTGAATTTTTTAAACTTTTTTGTCTTTGGGCGTCCTGAACTTAATGACAAATGTGTTTATGTACTTTTGACCCAAATGAAATGTTATGAAAAAAACATTTTGCCTTTTAATTTCATAGGTGAGGTCCTTTTACAAAACCCTTTATTGTATAGTTTCATTGAGAATTTAACTTATAAAGGGTTGGGTAAAAAGATAAAGACAGATGATAAATAAGTATGTGTAATTAAAAAAAATGGAAGTATATTTCCCAAATACAGGTTTAAAAACAATACAAGGGTTCATTATATTTTTCACTCCCTTAACTCATTATTGGAGTGTTGAATACAAGAATTCCTTTCTTTTTTTTACAAAGTTTAACATTTGTTATCCCTCCAATACTATGAGAGTAAAGAGGAGGTGAAAAATATGATGAATCACCTGATAAAATAAGTAAAGACATAAAATATTACCTTATAGTAAAAATCGAGGTAAAAATTATTTAAAAAGAAAATAAATTACTTAGAAATAATTAGTTTTAAAATTATTCCACAGATAATTGCGAGGATAATTAAGGATTAAAAGACTTACCTATAAGGAAGTTTAATCCAAATTATACGAGATTGGTCACATCCTATTAGATACACCAGGTAGTGATACTTCGTAGCACGTCATAGGCAAGTTTTAGAGATAAGAAAAACATACCGCCATGGCAGCCTGCCTGATCTCTGCTAGGTACTTCAATATACTTCTAAAGCTTTCCTGAAATACTAAAATCGCCAAAGGCGGGTTGACTAGTACTTAAGTAAATTGCATGAAAAATACATGAATATATAAATGGGAGGGCGTCTAATAGGATGTGACCAATCTCGTATAATTTGGATTGAACTTCCTTATAGGTAAGTCCTTTAATCCTTAATTATACTTCAATTGGGCACATCCTATTAAATACACCAGGTAGTGATACTTCGTAGCACGTCATACGCAAGTTTTAGAGATAAGAAAATCATACCGCCATGGCAGCCAGACTAGTTATGGTATCGCGTGCGCGAATTGTGAAAATACGCTTTTAAAGAAATCTAACGAAAGAAAACGTGAAAAGCAAATGGATTACCTTAAGAAGAAAAGGAGGAATCTGGAAAAGGAAATGAAAAGAGCAGCAAACTGTCAGTTTTCAAACAATGGAGTGATACAAATATTATGCTTCTGGCTAATATCTTTTGGCATCGGTTTATTTATTCTGTAAACACACATTTGTTTTTATTACGCATAAAAACTTAAATCCTGCATAGTTTCTGACTTATGCCCGCTAAATTAGTCTCAATAAAAAACTCCAAATGTTTACTTACTAGCACGTCGTTATTCAGATATGTGACGACGAATCTGCCAGAACGAATAAAATGCAGAAAAAAATTAACAAAAGAAAACGTGAAAAGCAAATGGATTACCCAAAGAAGAAAATGAGGAAACTGGGAAAGGCAGGGAAAAGGAAGCGTCTTGATTGAAGTAAGTAAGGCGCATTGTCAGTTTTAAACAGTGGATTGAGACAAATATTAGGCTATTGGCTAATATTTTTTGGTATGGGTTTGTTTATTCTGTAAACACGCATTTGTTTTTATGACTCATAGAAACTTAAACCCTGCATAGTTTTTGACTTATGCGCGCCATATTAGTCTCAATAAAAATCCGTTTCCAAAATATCACATTTTAATTTCCAGAATAATTCTTACAACAAAAATTCTCAACCGAATTTTCCATGTAGACAGAGCATGACTCAGAATTTTTTTGCCTAGCGCGCTATATCCTATATGCTGCACGTAAAAACAAATACTACATATCTCACCCATGCTCCCGATGCATGGTTTACTCTACCGGGTGTCCAATTCTCTAAGAATTTATAATATGTTTACTTAAAAAAGTATTATTAGCACATAGTTTTTCATATTATTATATGTGACGACGAATCTGACAGTTCCTCAACTGCTCAGACACTAGTAGTTCCATGAACTCTAGCATATGGGAATATAGAGATAAGGAAACTAAATCTCCTCGAAAAATACAAAATTCCCGGAAAAATTGCCAAATTCTTCAAGAACCCAAATTAAATCCAGGATGCTAGCATCCACAATCTAGATCTTTTCTTTTTTAGCGAAGGTTTTGCCGAAAATTGCAAAAATATAAAAAACGCGCCGAGAGGAAATATTAGAGCTAAACAGTGAAAGAACGTATTTCTGCCGAAATTTTTTTTTCAGAAGAGTGGAATCAAATAACTCAAAATAAATTAGCTTTGAGTTGGACAAAAGGTTACAAAATTCCCTTTGTGGACAAACCTTTTCAAGTTTTCACCCCCAAAACCTAAAAATTTACCAAAAATGAGTTAAAAATTTATTCGAAAAGCATACAACATTTATAAGTAGGAGCACTTAAAACTGTTAATAACTGTCAAGATCAGTTTTTGTTAAGCTATTTTTTAAGACAGAACGATAACAGGGGATTTTAGGTTTATCTTTAATCCTAGAAACCTACATAAAGTTCTTTCACCCACCTCATTTTCAACTGGAAGATATTAGAGAACTTAATTACTAAAAACTGCTTCCTTGCGACATTAGATCTTAAAGATGCATATTTTTTAGTTCCAATGTTTGATGAATATAAAAAATATTTAAGATTTTCTTTTCAAAACAAAAGTTGAATTCCAATGTTTACCATTCGGTCTAGCCACTGCATTTTTTTGTGCCACCCTTTCAGGCCTGTTTCTCTTATCTAAAAGATTAGGTTTTTTATTAACAATTAAAAAACCATACACAACCGACTCAAGAGATACAATTTTTAGCATTTATCCGTAACGCAAAAAAGATGTGGATATATATCGTACAAAAAAGAATAACAAAAATAAAAACAGCCATTAAGATTATTCAAAGGAAAAAAACAATTAAAGAGGTTTCGCAAATTATAGGAAGGCTAGCCTCGGTTTGTATAGAGTACGGGCTTGTTGTACGTAAAAACCATCGACGTACTGTAAAAACCCTTGAGCGAGAAAAATATCGTGCCTTAAAGGCTAACAGGAACAACTATAAGAAGAAGATGCTTGTTAAGTTCTTAGTTAAAAATGAACTTTAGTGGTGGTTAAAGCACATACTATTTTACACCCTAATTATAACATTAAAATTTTCTCCGATGCATACAAATCGGAATGGAGGCGTGTTGCAATGAAAAGGAAGCAAAAAGGGGTTTTTTGGCAACAAGGTGAACAGGAGAAACACATAAACATTCTTGAAATGAAGGCAGCTTTTTATGGCTTAACAAAGACTTTAAAAAATTGTCATATTTCACTAAGAATTGATTGCTATTGGGAGAATGATGTGGCAGGGAGCTTAGGTATATTTTTTTGTGTTTGCCACGTACATAAATACTATATAATAATCATATAGCGGACAAGAAATCTGGTATAAAAATGGTATATTTATTAGCAAGCTACCTGAACAAAAAATGCCACCGGTTTGTGTCGTGGCTTCCAGTGGATATATTCACAATGAATTAGAAAAACCTTAATTCTTATGTATTTCCTCCTTCCTCACTGTTTCCAAAAATGTAAAAAAAGAGAAAAAATTGAGAACGATAATGCGATATGTCTGGTGGTTTATTCTATCTGGAGAACTCAAGCATGTTATCCAAAATTAGAATCCGTGATTCGCTTAAAAGTTATCGTTTTAAATCCGAAAGGTGATTTACTCTTATCCTCGTTTAGGTAACCCCACCCACTAGGAAAGAATCTTTCCCCTGGGGGTAGCAATTTTATCAAGGTGGCCTATAGTAAAAGGGGCGTTTGGGAGGATGCAATTAATTTTTTCCAAATGAAGTTTTGCGACAATAATATTGAGACCATCTTGCAGCCTAATGTAAATCAAGTTGTATCCGTTTTAGAAACAGAATCTCAAAATACTGGGAAATATTGAACTCTTAACACACATAGGTCTGCGTTAGATTTAATTTGCGAGCAGAAAAATCAGAAATAGTAGATAAGTTTATGAGACGAATTTTTACGCTGCGCCCTCAGTTTCCGAAATATAAACTTGGTATCCGGAACCAGTGTTACCTTACATAGGTAACTTGTACCCTTTGGTAAATTTAACATTCGGGTTATTAACTATAAAAATGGTACTTCTTTTAACATACATGAATATCTAAATGGGAGGGCGTCTAATAGGATGTGACCAATCTCGTATAATTTGGATTGAACTTCCTTACAGATAAGTCGTTTAATTCTTAGTTATACTTCGATTGGCACATCCTATTAGATACACCAGGTAGTTGTTTAGAGAATATGGGGATATTAGTTAGTTAAATAATGATAAGGAAACCACAAGGTTTAAAATGTAAATGTGTTTAAAATATATTTCTTAATATTTCTATGCCCTCTTCGTCAGCCTTGATGTTACTTAACTTACAGAATATGTCTGAACTCTTTCAGCAGAACAAAGAGTCAAAAAAAGTACCATTTTTATAGTTAATAACCCGAATGTTAAATTTGCCAAAGGGTACAAGTTACCTATATAAGGTAACACTGGTTCCGGATACCAAGTTTATATTTCGGAAACTGAGAGCGTAGTTTAAAAATGCGTCTTATAAACCTATCTACTATTTCTGATTTTTATGCTCGCAAATTAAATTTAAGGCAGACCTATGTGTGTTAAAAGTTCAATATTTCCCAGTATTTTGAGATTCTGTTTCTAAAACGGATACAACTTGATTTACATTAGGCTGCAAGATGGTCTCAATATTATTGTCCCAAAACTTCCATCATTTGGAAAAAAAATAAATTGCATCCTCCCAAACGCCCCTTTTACTATAGGCCACCTTGATAAGATTGCTACCCCCAGGGGAAAGATTCTTTCATAGTGGGTGGGGTTACCTAAACGAGGATAAGAGTAAATCACCTTTCGGATTTAAAACGATAACATGCTTGAGTTCTCCAGATAGAATAAACCATCAGACATATCGCATTATAGTTTTAAATTTTTTCTTTTTTTTTTACATTTTTGGAAACAGTGAGGAAGGAAGAAATATATAAGAATTAAGATTTTTTTAATTCATTGTGAATGCATCCACTGGGAGCCACGACACAAACCGCTGGCATTTTTTGTTCAGGTAGCTTGCAAATAAATATACAATTTTTATACAAGATTTCTTGTCCGCTATATGATTATCCAAAGTCTTTTGCAAAGCTTGTTAAGCCATAAAAAGCTGCCTTAACTTCAAGAATATTTATGGGTTTCTCCTGTTCACCTTGTTGCCAAAAAAAACCCTTTTGCTTCCTTTCCATTGCAACACGCCTCAATTCCGATTTGTATGCATCGGAGAAAATTTTATAATTAGGCTGTAAAATAGTATGTGCTTTAATCACCACTCAAGTTCATTTTTAACTAAGAAGCTAACAAGCATCTTTTTGTTATAGTTGTTCCTGTTAGCCATTAAGGCATGATATTTTTCTCGCTTAAGGGTTTTTTCGTACAACAAGCCGTACTCTGTACAAGGCTAGCCTTCCTATAATTTGCGAAACCTCTTTAATTGTAAGTTTTTTTTCTTGGAATTATCTTAATGGCTGTTTTTATTTTTGTTATTCTTTTTTGTGCGATATATATCCACATCTTTTTTGCATTAAGGATAAATGATAAAAATTGTATCTCTTGAGTCGGTTGTGTATGGTTTTTTAATTGTTAATAAAAAAGCCTAATCTTTTAGATAAGAGAAACAGGCCTGAAAGGATGGAACAAAAAAGTGCAGTGACTAGACCGAATGGTAAGCATTGGAATTTAACTTTTGTTTTGAAAAGAAAATCTTAAATATTTTTTATATTAATTAAACATTGGAATTAAAAAATATGCATCTTTAAGATATAATGTCGCAAGGAAGCAGTTTTTAGTAATTAAGTTCTCTAATATCTTCCAGCTGAAAATGAGGTGGACAAAAAAACTTTATGTAGGTTTCTAGGATTAAAGATAAACCTAAAATCTCCTGTTATCGTTCTGTCTTAAAAAATAGCTTAACAAAAACTGATCTTGTTAACAGTTTTAACTGCTCCTACTTATAAATGTTGTATGCTTTTCGAATAAATTTTTAACTCATTTTTGGTAAATTTTGAGGTTTTGGGGGTAAAAACTTAAAAAGGTTTGTCCACAAAGGGAATTTTATAACCTTTTGTCCAACTTAAAGCTAATTTATTTTGAGTTATTTGATACCACTCTTCTGAAAAAAAAAATTTCGGACAGGAATACGTTCTTTCACTGTTTAGCTCTAATATTTCCTCTCGGCGCGTTTTTTATATTTTTGCAATTTTTGGCAAAACCTTCGCTAAAAAAGAAAAGATCTGGATTTTGCGCAGTAGCAATTTATTATATTTTTGCAACTGCGCCGATTCGGCAAGACCCAAAAGATCTTCATCAAGTGCTTCTCTCTCCCTTTTTTGTTTAGGCCAAATTAGAGAAAACCCGCTCTAAGGCTGTCAAATCTTTTCCCAAAATGGTTTACAATTTCAAGAGTTACGTATCTCTTTTTTGCTCTGTGGATGCTAGCTTATCTATATATTCCCATAGAAAGATGCTTCTTCCATCTGCAAGCTAGCTCTGCTGATATATCTGGACTCAATGTATTATCATCTGTCCCCTCTAATATACTTTCTAAGGGGTGCCTCTCTATGCTAGAGTTCGAGGAACTACTAGTGTCTGACGAGTTGAGGAACTGTCAGATTCGTCGTCACATATAATAATATGAAAAACTATGTACTAATAATACTTTTTTAAGTAAACATATTATAATCTTCTTAGAAAATTGGACACCCGGTAGAGTAAACCATGCATCGGGAGCATGGGTGAGATATGTAGTATTTGTTTTTACGTGCAGCATATAGGATATAGCGCGCTAGGCAAAAAAATTCTGAGTCATGCTCCGTCTACATGGAAAATTCGGTTGAGAATTTTTGTTAAATTACGACGGATGAAGGGTTTTTTTTATAATAATTATTCTGGAAATTAAAATGTGATATTTTGGAAACGGATTTTATTAACATTATGGAGTTTTTTATTGAGGCTAATATGGTGCGCATAAGTCAAAAACTATGCAGGGTTTAAGTTTCTATGAGTCATAAAAACAAATGTGTGTTTACAGAATAAACAAACCCATGCCAAAAAATATTAGCCAATAGCCTAATATTTGTCTCACTCCGCTGTTTAAAACTGACAATGCGCCTTACTTACTTGAATCACGACGGTTCCTTTTCCCTTCCTTACCCAGTTTCCTCATTTCCATTTGCATTTCACGTTTTCTTTTGTTAAATTTTTTCGGCATTTTATTCGTTCTGTCAGACATATAATATATGAAAAACGACGTACTAGTAAATAAACATATGGAGTTTTTTATTGAGACTAATTTATCGGGCATAAGTCGGAAACTATGCAGGGTTGAAGTTTTTATGCGTAATAAAAACAAATGTGTGTTTACAGAATAAACAAACCCATGCCAAAAAATATTAGCCAAAAGCATAATATTTGTCTCACTCCATTGTTTAAAAACTGACAGTTTGCCTATATCTTGAACACGATGCTACCTTTCCATTTCCTTTTTCAGGTTCCTCATTTTCTTCTTTAGGTAATCCATTTGCTTTTCACGTTTTCTTTTGTTACATTTTTTCTTTAATCGCGAATTTTCACAATTCGCGCACTTGTCGCAGGAGAGCAAGAAGTATACTGAAGTACCTAGCAGAGATCAGGGAGGCTGCCATGGCGGTATGTTTTTCTTATCTCTAAAACTTGCGTATGACGTGCTACGAAGTATCACTACCTGGTGTATCTAATAGAATGTACCCTTAGTAATAAATATTAAATAAAGCCTCAAGCAAGAAAACATTATTTTTTTCGAAATATTTTTTGTTTGGCTTGCCATTTATCAAATGCTGATTTTTTTTATTTATCGCAATAATCTCCTCTTTAGACTTTTAGAAAATCTTACATATCTTATTAACTTGCTTATACCACCAGAACAATCACCACATAATTAACTTTATTATTGCGGTCACTTTAGGAATTTAAAAATATAATAAAGTTTGTGTCTTGCCAAATAAAAAATTAAAGTATGTTTCTGATTTTGTCAACTTACAGTTTTTATACTGCAAGGCGTCAATGAGTTCATTGTCAACATCATTATCACGACTTATAAGTTTACTTCTGCAAGCTTCACAGTTTTTTAAATTAATTTTTACTTAACAAAGCAAAAATCTTAGACAAAAGGCTGTAAGTCTTACCACTTGATTTAAAAATACTGAGGGAGAGAATCTTTTCTTCTAAAGTGAGTCTTCTGGCTTTAGGTTTCTACTGCTGTACTCTAAGTGGCATTTACCTTCTCCATAATGTCTTTGTAATGAATAATAGCATTTTTTGCAAGTGCTAATCTTCTCTGGAATTATTGCACATAATAACTGCTCATACGCTATCTCTTACTACTATCAATAACTTTCCAATAGAAATGGCGTGCTTTTGGTGTGAGATTAACCTGTCTGGTCACATTGACTTCATTAAGAATTAAAGAGAGTCTTCTTTTAACTGTAAAAATAAATAAAACAAATGTTAGCTAATTAGTTAAAATAATAACACTTATAAATACAATAAATTTGTAAAAATGTAAATAACTCAAACAAATTGGTATTTCTCAGGGTAATTACCAGCTGGGGTGTAATTTTTTTTATGAATTTATGACTGACATGTTTTGGAAGCTCAGAATGCCATCATCAGGTGTCCCTAGTTTGAGCTAAGACGTAGCAGTTTTGGTAAAGTACGAAAATTTTTGAAGGGAGACTAGGCCCAATTCATGGACCATTCTTCCATATTGGAAAAAGAAATAGAGACTAAAACCCATTGTGAAAAAAACTTTAAAATTTAAAAAACAAAATAAATATATAAATATATGCAATAAATTATAGTTATTTAATTATGTCACGGATAGACTTCATGTACTACTAAGAAAACTAAGCCTGACTTCTGTTTAAGCCTCAGTTTAAGGTAGGTACTTTAAACACTTCTAAGTACTGGCATAGTAGTTTTTTTTTTATTTTATAAGATAAAATATGTTCACATTAATCATTTTATGATCAGCTTATCATAAAACGCTTTAATTTACAGACCGCTTCAAGCTACTGCGAACATAGGGGGAATCAAGTCCAATTTACTCTCCATGCCGTACGACCGAGGTAGATTCGAAGCACGCTGCAGTGTTATCTTTTGGAAATTCATTTTGTTTTTATTATTTTGTTTTATTTCTGCCTTGCTCGAGAAACAGATGGGTAAGTTCCTAATTGAAATAATACATTTTTAAAACCAAAAATGGATGTCTACGAAGTTGCCGAAAAAGTGCAGATGGTCAAATGGTCAAATCGTCATAACCCAACACACGTTCGATATTGGTCGAGGGAAAATTTGCATTTGTATTTTGACGTAAGAACACAGTATCCCCAAAAACTAAATGTTTGGGGGGGGGGGTATTATAGGGGAACACGTAATTGGGCCATTTTTTATTAACGGCAATTGCAATTTGAATGGTCCTAGATACTTGGATCTACTGCAGCAGCACATTATTCCAACTGCTAGGCAGTTGTTAGGTGTAAGATTTGGTGAAACATGGTTTCAACAAGATGGTTGTTCCGCTCACAATGTTGGCCTTGTTAGGGAATATCTTGATAATGTATTTCCTAATCGGGTTATAAGTACACGGGGAACTATTTTATGGCCAGCTCGATCTCCCGATCTTGCTCCTAATGACTTCTATCTGTTTTTGAAGAAGCTTTTCAAATTATCACCCCTAACATGCTTGGAAACGTTAGAAGGGGTTTTTATAGTAGGCTCGGATATTGTCTAGCCGAGCAAGGAGGACTTTTCGAACATTTGCTTTAATTTTTTTTTGACTGGGAGAATCTTTTTGGTTTTTAGAATGTATTATTTTATTTTGAGAACTTGCTTTTATTTTGTTTCTTCTTATTATTTTCATTGTAACACGTCGTCACTGATAAATCTGAGCAGTTGACAATAAAACGCTCTTATTTATCAGTGACAAAAAATAAGAAAATTACGTTATAAAAATACGACCAAATTTTGGTTTCATTGACTACGCTCCACACAGCACCGTGGTTAGAGGCGTACTAAATACCAAAGGAAAGTCATGTAAGTGGTGATCGCAAGCCTGAGTATTGGTTGCTTCACTGATAGGCGTGCGGTGTCTCTGCATGTACGTACACTGGCAAATTAGAGTTCTTCCGCCCTATGTTCGCAGTAGCTTGAAGCGGTCTGTGTAGGTAGGAGCACTAAAGACGCAAAAGATTAGTCCCTCTTTACAAAGTAAAACCAAACTTCTCAATACTTTTTGACCATGGGTATAATATATTTGTGAACAGTTTTGATACCTACTAAAATTTAAAAAAAAAACTTACCTGTCTTTCTTTCTGGGTTGCCCCATCATCCTGTCGTCTCTAATATTTTATACAACATAGCTTGAATTTGATATATATACTTCACCTCATACTACACTTTATTTTACTTATCGTATACTATCATAAAAGCCTGTGGCTTGTAATAATTCCTTTCTTTTCAAAAAAACAAAGGCATCAAAGAAATAACCTCAAAAACGCCATATTGTCGTTGTTGAGCTGCTACGCACTGGCGTAAGATAAGGGAGAGATATGACAAATTTAGAATTTTTGTACTATTAAAAAAAGAATTACTAGACCCCGAAATAATTATACCTAGACTTTTCCATAAGACAAAAAGGTCTAAAACTACAAGTAGTTTATCTATGGTATTTATATTTGCCTCGAAATGTTCTCAAACGCAACTCCGCTCTTTCATGCAAGGGGGAATGAGTTACCCCGAACATCACCCCGAATATCACCGAATCGGCGGCTGCCGGCGACCATCTTTATGTAGTATTTTGCAAAGTTCGTTCTAGTGGCTTTTTATTCAAAATTGTAATTAAAACAAATTTAATTAAATCAAAAAAAAGTGTAATTGTAATTTAGTGACTGTTTTTCATGACAATGATGACTGTGGGACAAGCCACACATTCATTTTTAATGCAATAAAGGCAGTGCTGTGTGACCGTACGAGGTAACAGATTTTTTGAATTAATAGTTATTTATCACTCTTAAAATATTTAAAATATCAAAGAAATCGCTTTACACTATTAGTTAAAGACAAATCCTTTTATTTCGTTTTGAATCTGACCCAAACGTCGCCTTAATATAAAACCAACAAAACAAACAGCTTTTCGAAGTGCCATCAAAGTAAATCAAATTATAATTTTTTTTTAGTTTATTGACGATTTTTTTGCTAAAGTTTACGGTAAACTCACATATGTGGGTGTTATGTGGGTAAACTCGTCAACAAAAAGTTAGTTAATAGATATCTGGTTTACATAAAGTAAAATAAAATGCATTTTTAAAGAAAAATGCTTTAAATCCTCCTTATTATACGTTTTTATCGGCAAGTAGCTGATTTTAAAAAAGTTGTAAATGTGGATAAATCGGACCCCTGATGATCGAATAAAAAATACAATATTTACAAAATTTGGAAACGTTATTTTGTGGAAGCGGAAGGTTTAATTTTTTCAGAAATATTTAAATGAACATTATTTAGTGAGACTGGATGGACATTTGGATATGAGAGGCTAGATGTATTCGCATCATATTGATCGAAATCCTGTGGTCTCGCTCTGCCAAAAAAACCTAATAAAAGATCATAGCAAATAACAGATAAAACATCATAAGTTTTTATAATCTATGCTCATATAAACTTATGAAATATTATAATTTTTGACTAGTGAAAGTGAAATACAAATACCGCATAGGAGTTCATCATATTTTATCGGCCAGTTGGCTTATAAAAGTTTACAATATTTTATGATTTTTAATATAACAATTACTCATAACGGTTTATTAGATTTTATAAGATCTACCTGTAACATTTGAAAATAAAAAATTACAACTCAACTTTAACAGTTGTAGTAGTAGTAATAGTAGTAGAAGTAATGTATTAATATACAGTCAAACTAAACTATAACCTAACCTAAACTATAAACCACGACAACCTAACCCACTATAATACAATAACACTCCTTATGCTTGCACAATATCTATATGTCTAATAGAAAATTGTTCTCGTATAAGTACTTATTTATCGCCAGGGAGAGATGTCACTTTGATAAATTTCTATGAGATTTCATAAGCCAAAAACTATTTTTTACAAGCTTTTATTTCACTTACAATGTATCTATCTATGTAACGAACAAGATATGTTTGTTCGGGTGAAATATTGCACCTTAATTTTGACCAACTTCCCTACATACGATCGGCTTCAAATTTGGCATGCTTATATAGTTGCGGTGACAACACAAGATTATAGTATGATGAAATTGACAGCTCCCCCCTACTCGAAGAGGGTGGAGGGGTGTACAGTTGAAGTACGCCCGATTTCGTTGAAATTAGGTGCGTCGGGGTACTTGGGGATGAAATGACGAATTTCTAAGCGGATTTTGAAAATTCAATATGGCGGATTCAAGTTGGAAGATTTTTGGTTATCCTTTGCTAACCAATTTTAACTAACTTATACACATCCGATTGCCTTCAAATTCCAGCATGCTTTTATAGTTCCGATGACAATACTATAATATGTCATAATTAGGCACCCCTCTCCCCCTATGAGAGTAGTGTAGGGGGGAAAACACCTAAGTGTGTCCTATTTCAATCAAAATTGATATACGGGGGCTTTTGGGGATAAGGAATACGAATTTTTGATCAAATTTTGAAAATTCAATATGGCGGATTTTCGGTCATGTTTTACTAACCAATTTTAACTGACTTATCCACATCCGATTGTATTCAAATTTGGTATGCGTATATAGTTACGATGAAAATACAATAATATGGTATTCTCAGGTACCCACCTCCCTCTAACAAGGGAAGTGGAGGGGGAAAAATATTTAGTTTGTTCGATTTCAATCAAAATTGGCATATAAGGGTTTTTAAGGAGGGGGATTATGAATTTTTAATCAGATGGGATCATGAGTCAAAAAATATTTTCTTGTAGAAGTAAGTAAATATACTAAGTATAACTTTTTTAATTAGTTTTCAGGTGGTCGAAAAAACTAATAAAAATCAGGTGTGTTTTTTTATGAGATTTAATGAGGTTTTTTTTGGCAGGGTGGACACATAAAAATATATAAAATATTGTAAGATTGTCTGACTATAAAATCTATTTAAACGATGAGAGACTTTAAAAAAAATTGTTTTTACAAAAATTATAAAAGTTCATATAAATCTGTCAAATTCTATGAGTTGGTCTGATCATAAAATATCCCAAAATCTCATTAAAAAAAAACGTTTTTTTACAAACTCTTCAAACATTATAAAAAAAAAACAAGGATGTAATCACAGAAACCCATAAAATGTTATGAGTTGGTTTGACTATAAAATCAGTCAGAAAACTATAAAAACATCGGTTTATATAATCCCATAATACATCATAAAAGAAAAAAACGGGGGCTTTTGGGGATAAGGAATACGAATTTTTGATCAAATTTTGAAAATTCAATATGGCGGATTTTCGGTCATGTTTTACTAACCAATTTTAACTGACTTATCCACATCCGATTGTATTCAAATTTGGTATGCGTATATAGTTACGATGAAAATACAATAATATGGTATTCTCAGGTACCCACCTCCCTCTAACAAGGGAAGTGGAGGGGGAAAAATATTTAGTTTGTTCGATTTCAATCAAAATTGGCATATAAGGGTTTTTAAGGAGGGGGATTATGAATTTTTAATCAGATGGGATCATGAGTCAAAAAATATTTTCTTGTAGAAGTAAGTAAATATACTAAGTATAACTTTTTTAATTAGTTTTCAGGTGGTCGAAAAAACTAATAAAAATCAGGTGTGTTTTTTTATGAGATTTAATGAGGTTTTTTTTGGCAGGGTGGACACATAAAAATATATAAAATATTGTAAGATTGTCTGACTATAAAATCTATTTAAACGATGAGAGACTTTAAAAAAAATTGTTTTTACAAAAATTATAAAAGTTCATATAAATCTGTCAAATTCTATGAGTTGGTCTGATCATAAAATATCCCAAAATCTCATTAAAAAAAAACGTTTTTTTACAAACTCTTCAAACATTATAAAAAAAAAACAAGGATGTAATCACAGAAACCCATAAAATGTTATGAGTTGGTTTGACTATAAAATCAGTCAGAAAACTATAAAAACATCGGTTTATATAATCCCATAATACATCATAAAAGAAAAAGATTGTAATTATAGAAACCCATAAAAGTTGATTGGTCCGTTTGATCATGAAATCTCTTCGAAAATCATGTTTTTATAAAATCATAAAATATGTTAAAAAAAATGTCTGCACACAAATTTTGTAAACATTTATAACCCTGACTGATTATAGGATCAGATAAAAAACACACATATGAAACCACATAAATTCTTACCAAAATCAAAGACATACCTCATAAATTCTTACAAACTTTTATAATACTAAAATTTTGCCTCACAAAAGCTCATGAATTTGTATAAATTGTATTTAGAAGGTTTATTATTAAAAAGAAAAATAGTCCTAGACACATGGATTTTACAGTGATAGCCAACCGTAAGGTACGTAGTAATATAAAGATATATTACCAAAATGTAAATGGCCTGAGAAGTAAACTAAAAGAATTCTCTGGATCTGTAAACTGAGGAATATGATGATATTTTGATTTCCGGTACATTATTATACCCTGACTTACATAATAATGCATTAAATATTGAAGGATGCAACATATTATATAGAACTGACAGCACTAATAAAACAAGCAATTTTACGGTAAAGTTACAGTATATGCTACCCGAAATTTATCCACATTGATTGACGTCAACTGTCAACGAGAATTTTCAGTCTGACGTTTATTTTTTGTTTCAACCTAGATTTTTGGCCACACTGATCACAGTATGGACAGGGCCCCATTCAGAAAATTTTCGATTTCGTTTAGTTTAAATTTTTTTTTAACAATTTTTTTGCAATTTTGTTATTGTTACCGTAAGACAATTGATCACAGTGTACTAGATATGGCCAAGGGAGCAAGTGTTGATCCAATACATAAACTTAAATGGTGCGAACTCTACACATTATAGATGAATTATGAAATCTCAAATTAATGAAGCTCAGACATTGTTTAAGGCACAGGCATGCTGGACGCACCCACCCATTGGTCATTTTCAGGGGCATAATATATAGGCATATAGCCGCAAGAGTAGCAAGATTGATAGAAATATTTTTCGTCACAATTCCCTCTAATATTAGGAAGTAATTTGTTATTTCAAATCTAAAAACTGCAAATTCGTAGCAGCCTTAAGGCTCAAAATTAGAAAACATTAAGTTTATTATTACAAGCTTTTATTTAACTTTACATCTATTATTATGTTTCTATGTTCGGGTAAAAATCTTGCAACTCAATTTTGACTAACTTGTAGTCCGATTGAATTCAAACTTGGTACGCGATTATAGTTCCGGTGACAATACAATAATATAGTAATGTTAGGCATTCCCTGGAGGGAAAAAAACGCCTAAGTTTATCCGATTTCTCCCAAAATTGTTATACGTGGGTTTTTGGGGATAAGGAATACGAATTTTTGATCAGATTTTAAAAAATCAATATGGCGGATTCAAGAAGGAATTTTTGGTCATGTTTTGCTTACCAATTTTAACCGACTTATACTTATCCGATTTTCTTCAAATTTGGTATGCGTTTATAGTTCCGGTGACAATACAATAATATGGTATTACCAGGTACCCACCTCACCTAACGAGGGAAGTGGAGAGAGAAAAGGATTTAGGAAAGATGATTATGAGTTTTTTATCAGATTTAAAAATGGACGATTTAGGGTACAAATCTAAATATTAAAAAATAATTTTATATAAAAAAAGCTTTTCAAATGCAAGCTTTTATGTAATATAAAGTTCACTAAAAAGTAGAAAATAATTTTTAGGATTCTGATATCATAATAATAAAAGCGATGACCGTAAATTAGGTCGAGTTGGGTTGAATTTACTTACCCTTACATTTCTCTGCATTATAGTGAATTCAGATTCTTGCGAACAATCATATGATCAATAACATAAATTTTTCGAGTCAACACGGCCAAACTTTCTATGATGTGCCCTACGCTTTTTTTATTATGATAGTGAACTTTATATTTTTGTATAAAATCTTGGATTTGCAAAGCTTTTTTTTATATAAAATTATTTTTTAATTTTTAGATTTGTACTCTAAATCGTCCATTTTGAACCCATATTGATATTTTCAAATCTGATCAAATATTCATAATCCCCTTCTCTAAGAACCCCTGTATGCCAATTTTGATTAAAATCGAACAAACTAAATCTTTTTCCCCCTCCACTTCCCTCGTTAGGGGGAGGCGGGTACCTGATCATACCATATTAATGTATTATCACCGGAACTATAAACGCATACCAAATTTGAAGAAAATCGGATTATACACAGCCCAGGCAGTTAAAATTGGTTAGCAAAAGATGACCAAAAATCGTTTATCTTGAATCCGCCATACTGAATTTTCAAAATCTGATCAAAAATTCATATTTCTTATCCCCAAAAAAACCCCGTGTACCAATTTTGATTGAAATCGGACAAACTTAGGTGTTTTTCCCTCTCCACTCCCCTCGTGGGAGAGAGGGGGTGACTAATAATACCAAGTTATTGTATTGTTACCGGAACTTTAACCGCATACCAAATTTAAAGACAGGTGGATGTGTATAATTCAGTTAAAATTGGTTAGCAAAACATGACTAAAAATCGTTCCTCTTGAATCCGCTATATTGAATTTTCAAAATCAAAAATTCGTATTCCTTATCCCCACAAACCTTCGTATATCAATTTTGGTTGACATCGGACAAACTTAGGTGTTTTTCCCCCTCCACTCCCCTCGTAGGGAGGGTATTGTTACCGGAACTATAAAAGCATACCAAATTTAAAGACAATCGGATGTGTACAAGTCAGTTAAAATTGGTTAGGAAAAATGACCAAAAATCGTCCATCTTGAATCCACCATATTGAATTTTCAAATTCTGATCAAAAATTCGTATTCCTTATCCCCAAAAACTCCCGAATATTTTGGTTGAAATCGGAAAAACTTTTCTACCGTTTTCCCTCCTCCAGGGGGTGCCTAATAATACCATATTATTGTATTGTCACCGGAACTATAATCGCATACCAAACTTGAATTCAATCGGACATGTGGAGGTTAGTCAAAATTGAGTTACAAGGTTTGACCCGAACATATAAATATACAATACATAGAGGTAAAGATAAATAAAAGCTTGTAAAAAAAATACGCAAAATATAAAGCCGGTCCAACATTTTTAAACGTCTAATTTGAATTTATTAATTTTTGGACGACTTCGCTCACCAGTCTAGGTCTCTGTCAGGCATATTGGGTCAGCATCGCGTTTTCTTTGTTATGTTCGGTGTACAAATAAAAATCATGGCCGCCTTAACAGGAATATTACATAATAATATATTTTTCATCCATAAAATATCTCTGGCATCTTGCTGTTTCACTCTGGTGCATTTGATTGATATGAAAGCGTAATATAAGGTGTTATTCGGAGTGATTTAAAGTTAGCAGTGTAGTTATAATGCCGTGGGGGCGTTTGATTTTGGCAACTTAAAAATCTGGTTTTTGTTCTATGGAAAGTGAGGTTATGTTCTGTCTAAATAAAAATGGAATGGACTGTACAATAATGTAGAAACTGTTTTTTTACAACTGTCCTTAGGTACACTTCTCTCCATATAAAACTGGTACAGCAGAAGCAGCCTGTTTAATTTATAAAATGTTTGTAGTACGGGATTGTCTTCCTATAAGTGACAATGTCACAGACTCCTGACAACATCATGTTTTGCATATCAGTGTCATCCAAATTTTAAAAAATTTCGCTGTATCTTCCCGAATTTGATAAAGCTCAAACCTTAGCAAAACTAGACGGTGGTTGGTCTATTCGGCAACTAGTTGTTCATTATGGGAGAAGCAACTCTACGACAGTAAACATAAAAAACCTATTTCAAGAGGAGGGAAGTATCCACCGAAAAGAAGGCACCGGTGTGACGAAAGTTACTAGCCCAGAGGAAGACCAATAAGCAATCAATTTTCTGGAAAATCATCCGTTTGCCAAAGCGAAAGAAGTAAAAATTGAATCAAATTTTCCAGGATCCATAACAACATTAGGCAGTAGGATTAAACATTCGAGGCTAAGGTGTCGCATTGCGGCAAAAAAAAAATAAACTAAGTGAGGAAAAGAAGCAGTCTCGATTAATTTTTGCGTTGAATTATTTTCTCATGGATGAATAATATTGACCGCAGGTGGTTTTCACAGTCCAACAGCGATAATTCTGGTTTATCGACCGCCAAGAACCCGATACGAAGAACGATATGTATTGCTGGAAACGAAGACATGGCGGAAAGATTTTCGGTAAATGTTTGGAGCTGGATATCGGCTAGAGGACATGGCGCTCTATTTAGAATTAATGGGCGATTTACAGCCGAAGTTTACATTAACATGCTGAAAAATGTAATGCTTTCAAGGTGTAAGGGACTCACAGATCCAGATCATTTTGTATTCCAACAAGATAACTGTCCAGTTGATACGGCCAGAATTGCGTAGCGATGGTTCCAGGATAATGATATCGAAGTTTTGCCTTGGCTTGCAAAAATCCCTGATGCGAATCCAATAGAGAACGTTTGGGGATTTATCGCAAAGAAATTAGCAAGTTTTAATACCATTCCCAGGAATTCAGAACATCAAATGGAACTCAGCGGTTCAATGACGCGCTATTAGAAATAAGTATTTTTTTATATGTTTATAATTTCGTTATTTTTTTTTTATTTTATTTATTTCGTTAACTTGATCTTGCCGTTTAATTGTTTTGGGCTAGTAACTTTCGTCAAACCGATGCCTTCCTTTCGAGGGACAGTACCTTGAAATCGATTTATTATGGTTACTATCGTAGACTTGCTTCTTTCATAATCAGCTAGTCGAATAGACCATTTACTGTGTAGATTTTGTTTAATTAATAAAACATTTTTGCTTTTTTGAAATGTGGTTTTTATTTTTAGGGACCTTACATTTTGAATTAGTAAAAAATAAACAACCGTTTCCTTATAAAAAGTTTATATATGCCAAAAATATAACCTAAAATGACAAAGTCAAAAAGTTAGTGTTGCACATAGGAAAATACAAAGAATCGTATTTACAGCTACCTTCTGCTGTACCAGTTTTATGTGGAGAGAAGTGTACAAGTAAAGTACTTCTAGGCTGTATATATCTACCCCCAGATGCCAATAAAGACCTTTATATTTTTTAGGCCTGCTCAGTCGAAGATATCAACGACAACAATAATTCTTAACAGACTCGATGAAAATCATGAAAATAGCGGCCAAGTTATTGGAATCGCTTCAAATAAATCAGAAGTAATAAGATCTAGCAGTATTCTTAAGACAAATTAACAATGTACCAAACTGTGTAGGAAATTTTCTAGATAGTTTTTACAGATATCAACATCCAGCACTAGTTGTTAGCTTAAAGTGTGATAAAGTATCGTGTATCGTGAATTTGATTATTTTTATAGTGACTTTAAAATTGCAGACTACATTTTAATTAGTAAGAGTCTAGGCTATTATGATTGGGATAATTGGTTTAGTGTTAGTGATGTGAAATGTGCTGTTGATATTTTGTATGATATTTTGAATTAAGTTATTGATATGTGTATCGCAATTTGTCGTTGAACGCTATCGAATTAAAACAATTAATCTTAAAAAGAAAAAAGCACAAAAGAAATTCAAAAATACAACTACATTGATTATCAATCATTTCCTGATTTACGACAACAGTCGACAACTATTTGGGGTTAGAGCGAGGGTAAGAGAAATATTTGTCACAAAGTCACATGTTAACACTGAGGCGAGAATCACCGATTTTTGCTTGAACGGTAATATATTATATGCAAGGGCGTCGGAAGAGAAGGACAGGAGAGGGGCAGCTGCCCCTCTGCCTATAGATTCGAATCCGAAAATTTGAAAGATGTTGCTTAAATTGCAAATTTTTGATATCGAAAACTATTTTTGATATTTTCTTTAATTCTTATATGCTGCCCTTTCCACCTTTTCCCTGTTTTCCCAGCTGGCGACGCCCTTGATTATATGGCAATGTTTTTAAAATCAATTACTTTTTTTTTAGTTAAAATAAATAAAATTTTATTGATGATACCAAATGTTATTGATGATACCATTTTAAAACAATAAGCAGGTACTATTATTAACATAAGGTAACATTGAGCATACAATCAAATAATAAAAGTGCTAATAAATCAACAAACATAAATATCACAGTTTGTGCACACCGAAGAGAAAAATCTTTTAAAGAGCTTGAAATTTCTTGTTAATCATTTGATGAGCTATCATTAAATATGATTAGATGTGGGAAATCAAAAGTATTTTTGTTATTGACAAATTTTCAAAATTGTTATTTGTCAGTAATGGAATCTTAAATTCCAGTTCAGTCATATAATTTTTAGGAGAAGCAGTAAAAAAGTATCTACCAGATAAATTATACAATGGTGCATACCAGCATTAGTGTTTTCCATTTACCCTCAAAAACCGCTCCGAGCTATCCGAGATCAATAAAAAAAATGGACAGAAAGACAAGTTTACGAACAATATGTCTTTAATCAGTGGCGTAGCCGAAAATCGACTCTGGGAGAGGGAGGGGGGTTTCATCGTTTAATAAAAATCACCTAACAATCTATGGCAAATTTTTAAAAATTAGGTAGGTGCCTATTGCTTCAGCTCTTGAAGTGAAGGGAGAGGAGAGGGGTGGTGTAATCGAGGATGAATTAAATGCGCCGCAGGCAAAATTTTAAAAAAATGACACTACAATTCTATGTTTTACGCATTTCAAAGGTTGTTGTGCGGTGGTATATTATTATGATATATATGGTTGCCAAATCATAAATTTATATCATAAATTATAAGACTCATAATGCCATTTATTAGACGTTTTGAATGCTGGTAATAAAAGAACATCACACTGGATACATAGGATCCTATCTAATATGGTATTTTCCTCCCTCAAAGAAGCATTTTTGGTAGTAGGAACTTTTGTGTGACCCTTCCGGGTAAGGTTTAGGTCAGTGGTTTTTAGGAAATCACTCTGTTAAGGTCACCCTTTTAGTTTAGTTTTAATATTTAGTGACCTTAAGCTGTTAGTATTTGACTTTGAAAATTTAAGAAAGAAAGGTTGACGGATTCATCAATCAAAATTTTATCAAAGTCAAAGTTTTAACAATTCGTCAGGTGTGAGGTTAAAAAAATTAAGGGTGTTTCTTAAATATTGTAAAACTATTAATCTAAATATTAAAAAATGTTAATAGTTCTCTGACAGGGAACAACAACATATCAAAAAATTAATGAAATCGGTAGATCGCCAGGGTCTTATGTATCCAGTGCGATATCCTTTCCTTAGAACTAAACTAAAATTGTAACAATTAATGACGTCAACGTCACAATTAAAGCGTCAAAAAAGTGGGGATCTATATAATAGCTCTTCCTGGGACTATTAATCACGATTAATTTATTTTAGATTGGGTCGTTAGACCTCCCGGGAGGGGGTTTCACCCTCAAACCCCCCCCCTTTGACTGCTTTAATGTGCCTCAAAAAAGGGCAGAAATAATGAATGTAGTACAAAAAATGGTGCCCGAATATACAGACAAAGTGGTAAAGTAAAGCTTTGTGTTCAATTACCCTACTAAACACCCTTTGCATAAACCCCATAGGGGGCCTCACAAAAATACATCCCGAAAAGTTAAAAAAAAAAACAACAAAACCGTAGTGTGTGACGTCACTGTTCTGGCTAGGAGTAATCTGAGAGCAGAGTAGATCGAAAACGCTATATCTTGCCATAGGTTGGTAGTTGATTTTTATTAAACGATGAAACCCCCCAGAGTCGATTTTTGGCTACGCCACTGATTAAAGACTTAATAAACTTGACTTTCTGTCCATTTTTTTTATTGATCGCGGATAGCTCGGGTTTTTGAGGGTAGATGAAAAACACTAATGCTGGTATGCACCATTGTATAATTTATCTGAATAAGACTTTAGCCGTGATTACATAATATTTTTCTTATGCACCAAGCGTTTTTTTCTCCTAATCGGCAATTAACTTTAATCGCCCGATGTCCCAGAATCCACCAACGTGAAAGTTCTCCAATCAGGCTTTAATCGTGTTTTACGTTAAAACTTTGTTTGCCAAGACTCATTCCAAACTACGATTAGTGTTAATCATGATTAAAGAATAATCAGAGAATTTTCACGTTGGTGGATACGAGAGCGAGATAACCGCGGCTAGTTTATTAGTGAGGTTATGTTTGGTTTTACGTTTTCAAATATTTGTCAAAAAAACTAAAAAAAAATAGTGTGTGAGAAATAAGAATAATATGGAGGTGAAAGACCTATTATTTGCTGATGATTTATACTTTCCCTACTACTATGAAATGCCTACATACCCTGAATGACCTTAACTGATTTTAGCTAATGCTGGTTTTATACAGTAAATAGAATAAAATAAGAAATAAGAATCTGTAATTGGTCAAATATGACCATGTCATTACAAATACCGTTTTTTATTGAGTGTTCTTATTTGTTATCTTATATTTTAGTTTGCTGTATAAACCCAGCATAAAAGTCATTATGGGAAATCAACTCAGAAATCAGTCAGTCATCTTATAGTCATATTTATACAAATTTGTACCACAATGACATTCTGACATTCCCACATAGCAAGCCTTGGATATTGTATATCACAAAGATATTTAAAATTAGGATATACGTTTTGAATGGTAAATGTATATTTTATATATATTAGAAAAAAAAACATGATTCGTTTCAAAACAAGGAAACATGAACGGATATTTACTGTGTATATACGCTATCATACATCCTAAAAATATGTTTTTTGTATACAAGCCTTATATTTTTTAACCGAATATAAGTTAATATTTTAAAATAAAACATTATGGATACGAAAACAATATATATTTTGTATATCATGATGGATATCGACAGGATATACTATATAAATATATACCATAATGGATACACCATAAAACGTCAAATTTGGTGTAATAGAAATATAACTGGAATATTTTTGTGGAGTAATTAATACATGTTCAGAATATACTTATAACGTATATTCAGTGCATGTTACCTAATGGGTACCTCTGGATCTAAATTGGATCTTTTTTGGAGGTCCTATGCACGTCGGGTAAATATCTGGGTGATATCCTGGGCAATATCCTTCTCCGTTTTCGTATATACTGTATACCAATATTTTTTTGCTATGTGGGTTATTACAAATGTTGTACGCATTTTATTTGAAATCCACAGTATAGTAGTATCGCACACCTACTAACATGCTCTATGGCATGGCACTTTCCCTTTGGTAATGAATTTTACAAGCTAAAAACAAATACAGTACTAAACTGTATTTTAGGTTCTCGCCTTTTTTATCGTTTTTCAGGAACAACCCAATTATGCCTATAAATCAGTTATTGGCGTTAAGGTTTTATGCCTCTAATGGACACAAAATAATTTATTTAATATAAATACCTAGGAAATTTGCGACGTTGCCTGCTCTTTCTGCTGGCCCTGATTATCAAATTACAATTAGCTAATTGGAGTGCAAAATCCTTTGGTATTGAGTATTTCGCCGTGATTACATAATTAGCCGTGATTAACTAATTACGAACACACCAGAAAACTAAATCTAAATGGACCAAAAATTTTCGTTTTTTTTTGCATATTTTCAGTAAACTAATAATTATTTTGGCGTGTGAGTAATGTGTGCGTTAGGCTCCCATTAAACTTTGTTTTGATTTTTTGATTTTTGAATAGACGTAGTGGTTATATAATTAGGTTTATTAGGTTTACGCATATGCTTAAATAAAAAAACTCTTAAAACTAAAAAAGAAACTCTTAATAACTCAAACAAATGCTCTGAATATTAAAAAGTTAACTATTTAGAAATTATCAGGGGTACGATATTGCACATATCATTAATTTTCATTGTTTTATGTTTTTCTTTATGGAAAAGAAGGTTTTTTTTTACATTAAGACGATGGTGGAATGTGTGGATTTTAAGTGCAAAACTGTCGAAAAAAAGTAGATGGTGTTCGTTCGCAGATATTTACTTAATACAAAATATTTCTTTAATTTGTAGTATTTTTTTAGGCTTTGAATATGTTGTAAACAACACTCTTTTTTTCATTGTTTAACTAAACTTGAGTCGACTAAAAAATATAGCTCCAAATAACTCACTATTAATCCTAGACATCGAACTGTACTTCCTAGGATTGTAATAAGCCAGCCTGTCAGATACATTGTTGGTTGATGGAATGTATGTTACCATACTTAAAAAAAAACTGTTAAACACAATAATACTGGTAAACAAAACTGAAAAAAAACCTTATATTTTTATTAACTATAATCGCATCATTACTTAAAAATTACTAGACACACAACTTTTAAGAAACTGTAATTTCACTACGCAAATAAAAAAATCTGCGAAACTTTTTCCAAAAACTTTTAATTATAAGTAGTCATTATTTTCTTCATAAAGGGTCATTAAAAATTACTTTGATAAAGAGAGAATCACAATATTATAGTGAACAATATTGAGATCTGTGTAGGATGCATTGTGTAGTTCAAAGATATTAAGTCTTAAGTTTATCATTAGATAAGAAATTAACTGTTGTAAAATTAAATATTTAAGCCGTCAGGTCGTAAAAATAAATATTGAAAATATAATAATAAAATCAAATAAAGTTTGAAGGGCAAACTTCTCTATGATAGCATAGAGCTCATGATTACATACGAAATTACGGGTTTTTCTGAGTCCAACCATATAGAGGTTCACACGACACGACGCGACCAATATTTTTGTGTGTAGTTTCTAAATAAAACTACAGAATAATAAATCTATATCCGTTCCTGATAAAGCAGAATGTTGTGCGTGCCAAAGTAGGATTAGACAAATTTAAATTCAAAAATTAATTGTGGTCGATATTATATTATAGAAAATAGTAATTTTGTGGTATGTTTAATATTTCAATATTTTGATGTTTCAAATGCAGAATATTTTATCTTGGTATAAAACACAAATATATCCGAAAGCACATTTCTTTTGTCCTGATAGCAATGGCAAGGCTAATCAAAAAATGTGACGAGTTATTAGACACGTACGCTGGCAAGCTATTTTTGATTCCTTGTTTCTAGCGTATCTTTGATGCATTTGTGAAAGCGTCCTTAAAAAAGGAGTTAAGTTTGTGCTTAAAACGTAAGAAGTAACCAAACCAATTCTTGTTCAGTGCTTGATGCACTGTTTTACCTCATGCCGCTCACTTCTATTTCCTTCCTTGTCGAAAAAAGTAAGAGGGCAATAGAATAGAAAATAAAAGAAGTGAAACTGGGGATCTGGCATTTATGAAAACCCACAGAAAACAAAATGGTTAGGATACGCTAGCTGCCTACGAATATTGCAAGGGTGGTTGTAGAGATAGGTGAGACGTAGTCGCTGTTGTGCGACGTATCCGTACTGAGCATGCGCACTGAGATACGATTACGATTAAGAACTCTCTATTTGTGCAACTTTAAGTGTCTATATTTCTGTTCTTTACGGTTGCAAATAAAACATGAGACAAATCAGGGGCATGTCAAACGGCAGCGCGGGGGAGCCTACGATATATTGGGGGCACCTCAGACAAAAAAGAAAGAATATAATATCATAATATAACAAAGTTGGTTTGATATACTTGGATTATATATAAAAACAAATACGCACACGAATACCTTTCGGATCCTTTGAAATTGCTTACATTTAAAGCACTAATATACAGAGGGTACATGAGATCCAATAGTTTATTGGCTTTCTTTATAGTTAGTTTTATTACATATTATAAATATTTTTAATAATAAAATATAGGCTAAAATATAAGGAAAAAACAGGAGTTTTTTGTACTTAGTGCAAAATTAACATCCTGATCTTTAACTTTCACACAAAGGGTGGAACCTAGGACGACGCCGTTTCGTCCTTACTAGGGACTCATCAGCTAGGTGTACCACAATGACAGACAATTCTTTCGCGCTTTTACGCCAAAAAATTCGGCAAAGCGCAGAGAATTTCTGTCGAGTACCGACCACAGCGCCCTCCGTGTGAATCTCCGACAACCAAGAAGAGTACCCACTGTACCCGCCTCTGTACCACTAAATGCCTTTTTAGATTTATCAACTCCAGAGCTTAGGATATCTGTAGATAATTATATCTTTCTCCGTAGAGACGCTTAATTTTTCTTCAAATTGAAGATGCATTTGCCAATTCTGCCATTTGACAGATGGTTGTCTTTTACATGAACCCTGCGTCATATTTTTTCATCATCATTTCATCTTCTAATTCCTAGCACCGTACTGATGAGCACCACAAGTGCGAAATCCGGATCTACGGTTACCATTACCTTTTTTGAGGGAAAGCTCCCTATTCATTGATTTTGTTATTTATTCACCCTTGCTAAATCGTTTTTTAAAAATTTTAGCTTTAGGTATCGTATAGAAACAGTTGTATTACTCTATAACCTAAGGACATTTTCAAAGGCTTGGCAAGCACGGCAATCTCACGCGTTCTCAGCTTCTTTAGATAAAAGCATTATGTTTATCACTCGAATACAAGAAGAATTTAGTTCTTCTTTTGTAGTTCTCTCTTTGTCATCGTAAAGTTAAAATTTTTTTAATCAAAGTTTGTTCTTTAAGAGTTTTTTTTAATAATAATTTATTTTGAATTTTTAGATTTGTACCCTAAATCGTCCAATTTTCAAATGTGATGAAAACTTTATAATCTCCCTCATTAAAAACCCCTGCATGCCCCCTCCACTTCCCTTGTTAGAAATATGGTGGGTATTGTATTATTGTGTTTTCACCGGAACTATAAACGTATACCAAATTTAAACACAATCAGATGTCGAAAAGTCAGTTAAAATTGGTTAGCAAAACATGACCGAAAATAGATCATCTTGAATCCGTCATATTAAATTTTCAAAATCTGATAAAAAATTCGTATTCTTTATCCCCAAAAGCCCCCGTATACCAATTTTGGTTGAAATCGGACAAACTTAGGTATTTCCCCCCTCCACTCTCCTCATAGGGAGAAGGGGTGCCTAATAATGACATTATTATCACCCTAACTATAAATGCATTCCAAATTTGAAGGCAATCGGATGTGTAATTAGTTAATTAATTAATAAAATTGGGTAGCAAAAGATTATCAAATATCGTCCATCTTGAATTTTCAAAATGCGATTAGAAATTCGTTATCTCCATCACGAAGAGTCCCAACATACCAAATTTCAACGAAATCAGGCGTACTTTAACTGTACCCTCCTCCACCCCGTTCTAGTAGGGAAGACGTTTCAATTTTATCACACTATATTCTTCTGTTGTCACCTATAAGCATGCCAAATTTGAAGCCGATCGGATGTGGGGAAGTCGGTCAAAATTAAGTTGCAAGATTCCACCCGAACAAACATATCTTAATTCTTATAATTAAGAACTTACCCATCTGTTTCTCGAGCAAGGCAGAAATAAAACAAAATAATAAAAACAAAATGAATTTTCAAAAGATAACACTGTAGCGTGCTTCGAATCCACCTCAGTCGTACGGCACGGAGAGTAAATTGGACTTGATTCCCTCTATGTTCGCAGTAGCTTGAAGGGGTCTGTATATACATACATTGCATGTTAAATAAAAGCTTGTAAAATAAATGGGTAGGTAGCTGATGAGTCCCTAATAAGGACGAAACGGCGTTGTCCTAGGTTTCACCCTCTGTGTAAAAAGTCGAAGATCAGGATGTCAATATAAGGGTTTCACATTAAAGATGGCCTTCGCATTAATGCATTATTGAGTAGTGGGGGGCACCCTAAACAATTTTGCGGGGGGGGGGGCTCAGAAAAATCTGACACGCTTCTGATCAACGCATTTAACTCACAAGATAGTTTAAGTTGGTCATAGCACGTACGAGGTGCCTAGCGGTATACGTGGAATTTGCCGGATTGGACTATCGATCTTTTACATGATATTTCTATGTATTTTCATCTTGATCTCTTTGATTTCGCCGTTCGTATTAACACTTTATTGATATTTTGACTCCCTTTGGCAAAACTCACAACGATTTTTTCTCATATCTACGCTTTAGCAACATAGATAAGACGTTATAGAACGTAATCTTGCGTCTGGTCTGAACGTTATTACACAAAGTAAAAGTAAAAATATACTACATTTTTGACTTGCTCATGCCATGATTCGAACGATGCCCGCTTTTTTAACGGGTGCAATGAAACAACAACTGATTTCAATCAGCAGTTCTTTTATCGCACCCTTCAAAAAAGCGGGCATCGTTCGAAACATCGCATCAATAAGTCAAAAATGTAGTGTATTTTGGCTTTATTTCGAACGCGTTACGTATACCGATACCGATGCGTTGAAATATTTACTTTAAGTCTCTACTTAAAGTTAATATTTCAACGCATCGGTATCGCTATACCTAACACATTCAAAACAAAGCCAAAAGACACTATATTTCTCACTTGTTTACGGCATTTTTCGAACGAGGCCTGCCTTTATGGTGGGCGCGAGGCCTAAACAGCTGGTTGCAATCGTTGCATACGTTGGAGGTCCGTAACGGTACGTACAAATACGTACATGCCAGCGTACGCAACTAGTGGAGTCGCTCCACCATAAAAGCAGGTCTCGTTCGAAATATGCCGTAAACAAGTGAAAAATGTAGTGTCATTTGGCTTTGTTTTGGAGGCGTTAGGTATACCGATACCGATGCGTTGAAATATTTACTTTAAGTGTCTATTGTCTCAATCGAGTACGCTATAAAGCTTCGAATGCTGGCGAATGTTTGATGCGCGAAAACCGATGGAATTGGGCATAAATAGTAGAATACCTTGTTAAATATATCGTGGTCGTGCAGGTACTTTAAAAAAAATATTCACAACACTTTATTTGCAAATAACTCACACACGGTTAAGCGACCATAGATATGCTATATATTTTTGGATCGAAAGGTTCCTGATTAATTAAAATAATCTGCTAGGAGAATACGGTTCCATCAAAAAACAAGATAAGTCATTCCTTGTGCCTACCTAATAAATATTCATAATGTTTAAATTCCTTTTAAAAGTGGATTTATTTTTTTGGCATCCATATATTTTTATTTATAAAAAAAAAGCTTCTGTGTGGAGGCATATAATATAAAACAAATCGGCTAAAAGCTAAAAAGATAAATCATATTTCTGGTTCTTTGCTTTGCCTTTTATTCCGTAATAAAAATAAGATTTAAATATTGACCAGTGACTTTTACAACGACCAATGAAAAAATTCTTCTACAATGTCTATGGTTCTGGATTGGGTGGTTTTTGTTTTATTTGTTACCCAACTTAATTTAATAAAAACAACCAATGCAAATCAGGTAATTTCACAAGCATAACTTCCTACGAAATATAGAGAGGTTCCAACGTAGTCCAAGCACCATAAGGTGGTCAGATACTGTACAATCACTTAAGCGACCACGTCACAACATCGAGGCCTCAACGCAAAGTTGTACAAAATCAGTAGCTCTTATTTGGTTGTTTATTAACGACGTTGGCCAAACGTCGACCATAAGAACCCAATTAGATCTGGAAGGCCTGGACCGGTATTCTCGTAATACGTAACGTTTTGAAGTCGCTAAGCGAAACGAATAGTGAACAGCGCGCTCAGCGGCACGCTGACCGACGCCTTTTCGTATTCTCTCTGCTGAACGCGCTGCCCTGCGAGCAGAGAGAATCAAATTCGCTTAGCACAGCTTGGCATCACCGAATTTTGCATTTTTATTTCTTGTTAGCCTTGTCGCTCCTTTTCTTTTTTTATGTGTAAGAAAGAGGCATATTATGTGATCGATTTCGATCCGTAGTTCAGAAAGGGTTAATCAAATGGTGACTTATACAAGTGTTGATCCTTTCAAAAATTACTTGATGGTTTTGTTTAGCTCAGTTAAACCCGCCCTTTGACTCTGTGATATAAACTAGTAGCACGTTCCCGCCCAGTGTGCGGGAAAAAGTTTACTCCGAGACTTAACCGCACAAAAAATTCTGGACTCAGTAGGGGGAAATTTTAAATTTATTGCGGCACTCAGTCAGGGAAAGTGGTGTTTCCGGCACGGTCGTATTGTACATTGATATTGATACTTTATTATATAGCATTTATTGTTACTTATATATCTAGTAAGTTATACCTTATAATTATAGTAAACATACGTATTCTACATTTTAAGAAACAGAAAATAAAACTCTAAGGTATTTGTTACCCAAAAAATAACCTAACCAATTCAACAACAAACACAGAATTCATAAATCCACAAGAGAATCCTCGCGCGTGGATAAATGTATGTTTTCATGGAAGTGTTGAATTAAAAAAAGAAAATAATACTTTTTAGTACATTTATGAATAAATAAAATGAAAAAAGTTAAAAATCATAAAAATGGTAATTAGTGTGAAAAATGTGATTTTTTAGAAAAGTAAAGAAAATACAGACCGAAACACAGATATAAAGATAGTTACCTATATGGTTTACTACTTATTTTTTTATATCAATTAAACTATTTATTTCATGTCTGCTAATTTCATATTTCATGAAAGTTTTTAGTTTATTTTTAAAAGGAAGCAATGTGGGCATGAGCCTAATAAAACCAGATATTTTTTGGTACACAGCTGATGAAAGATACAAAAAGCACCGCTGACCAATAGCTTTTTTTACCCTTGGTTTTACAGAATTTTAATTGCTTCTATTTCTAGTATTATACGGATGCTCAATTATTTCGATGTCGATTTTATTAAGAAAAATTTTTGTTGCTATTTTTTGGAAAAAAGTTGTCTTACATCGAGCATCAAATAGTAAGGTTGATGGGTAAAGCCGGTCTTAAAAATTACTTTAAGAAGCCACTTTTGTGAGATGTTGAGTTTCTAAATACCCGTCCCCAAGCTACTAATAAGAGATTTTAATTTTTCTTATTATTAATAAAAACGCAAACTAAAAAACTACTATATTTTCTGCAGCACTCTACAAAGTACTGTAGGGTAGGAAAATCGTACGCGCGGAGAGCAAAACAGCAAGCAAATGGTAGGTGTTTCTCAAACGGTCGCCACTCGCTGAGCGCATTTCGTCGACGCCTTGCGTTCAATATACGTAAATACCATTTTTGTTACTTTGGTAACGTAGTATGCGAATATTACGTTATCATACGGTCAGCGAGTACGAAACGCCGAGCGTATTTAGTTACGAGAATACCGGTCCAGAAGACTGCTGACCACGTTGGCCCAACAACAAAAGGATTTTCGATTTACATTTGGTCCTGGTTCTGATTGAACCAGAATCGGATCCAGTTCTCTCGATTGAAAACAATGGCGTCACAGTTGTAACCCGGTTATGATATTTTAGGACCAGCCTGGGAGGTTGGTTTGGTACTTTGGTTGTAAACATAACCTGTAAAATATTGCAAAGTTATAGGTATTCTTTCTTTTGAGTAAAATTAAAGATTTCTTTACAATATTATATATGACGTGATTGTTTTTAAACCGCTGTCAAAATTTCTGTCAAAATAATTTCAACCAGAACCGGCACCAAATCCTAAATCGAAAATCTCTAAAGTAGATCCGGGAATCCTAACGTTTTGGTAATCTGTTGAGGTCTCTCACTCATATCAAAAGTATTTAAGGGAACTTAAAAATATTTAAGGATTTTAATTTTTGAGGTTCTAAATTCTCATTGCCGATTTCCCGTACACGCCCATGTTTTTTTAGGTTTTTATCACTTTAAGCACATAATAATTCATAGATAAAGAAAATCAATCCGTTTAACTAGGAGTGTAGGTACAAAATGGTGAAACATATCAAAAGTTGACATAATTTTTATACCTACTTTCGTGGAAAGTCGATAAAGTTTTGTTAAACAAAGGCAAATAAATCTCAAATTTCTTTTTTAAAAATCTCTAATTATTTGACAAATTTCTGAAAAATACCATGAGCTATACACCTCGAAGATACAGAATCTACAGAAAATTTAAAAATTAAAATAATAAAAAAATTAAAAACGCCATTTTAACGATTTTATATTTCTATTATTTTTCCTGTAACTAGACACTGGAAAATCCATGTTTTAACGATTGTAATTTTTTTCGCATTAAGAAAAAACAAAAAAAATGATTAAACTAGCGTATTTTGAAGTCACGTTAAAAATTTATTCAGACACTACACATATTTTCATCAGAGAACTGCCCTTTGTTTGTTAAAATTGGGTATACGACTTCGTAAAATATATCCACATTCTTAATAAAATTTAATCAGCCATTAACACTGTTTTAATGTTTACCATTCCTTTTATTAATATTAGTAAACAATAAGTCGTACAGAATTTACCTTTTCCAACCTGAACGGAACTGTCAGAGTCAAAAATACCTGTATATATACACGCATGCTCCTTTACAAAGCCAGTATTTTCACGTCGGGTCCGACAAGTCCAAGCGAACGTCGGCCGACATTGGTAGGTAATATGTGTTACGACGTCGGTACGGTGGTTTAGGTTGAAACAACGTCGACTACTAGTTAGATACGTAAAATCAAAAAATATTATTTTAGGTTGGGTAGGTCCAGTTTGAGTTGGGTTCAGTTTGGATTAGTTATAATAACTTTTTACGGTTTTTTTTTTTCAGGGGGTTATTATATTATTATATTTTGTTGTACTCGCCTTTAGAATAATTTTGTTTTATTGCACCAACTCTCCATTCCTTTCAGAAGTACCCGAAAATGACGCCAAAGTTGTCGAAATCGCACTTTTTGATTTGCCATTTTTTTTTATTTGCCCTAACAGCTTTTTTAAAATTCAAATTCAAAATGCACCGCCATATTGAATCCGCCATATTAAAGTTCCGTTCGATTTTAAGAAAAACCTTTGGCACAAAACTGAAGTTATTTTCTTGTCCGATTTAAACAAAATTTTTGTTGCATATAAAGCGTGTTTAATAATTTTTAATTTTGATTTAGAATTGACTTATGTCAGCTGACATCTTACATCGACCATATTGAACTTCGCTATTTATTGTCCGATGTAAACAAAACTTTTTTTTGAAATATATTATAAAGGCTTTAAGTGCACTAAAAGTTTTAATTAAATCATACAAAAAATAACGAAGTTCAATATGGCTGACGATGGCGACTGATATCTGCCAGTTTTGTGCCATAGTTAGGTCTTTTGAAAGCCCACTATAATTTAAAAAGAGTTTCCTTTAAATAAGACGAGGAATAAAATCCAAGATGGCGATGCCAGTATTGACATTTTTAAATTTATTTTAAAGAAGAACCAGCAAATTTAAAAAAGGAAATTACATTATGGTTGGCTTCTAAGGGCGAGTACTGCAACATATAAAAAAGTCGAGCAATTCTACCGTATATTCCATTTAAGAAGGGTGATGTACTTGTTGTTGTAAAGCAGCGACAAAAGAGAGGGTAATGTATTTGTTTGGCTCTAGGCAGGGGGAGGGGCAATCCTAACCCTATATTTTCCCCCATCTGTAGAAGTGACTGACTAAGAAGGGGTGGCAATTGAGATATATATGATTTCATCATCATTAAAACTGTAGAACAACCATATAAATTGGGGGAAAAAAAGATGGTCAGAAAATGGAGTTTTTTACAGGGACGCTCCGAAACTTCCGTAAGGCCCTTAACATAATCTCACCAATAAAAACCGTGATGTAATAATTTCATGTAGGTAGTGAATTTTTGTGCAAGTTTTGGGGCTTCTTTATCTTGGTGAATTCTCATTCTCATTGATAAAAAACCTGATGAAATTAATTCATATAGCTATTTTTTTTTTAACTTTTGGAGTCTCCTTATAAAAAAACCCACGTCTATGGCAGCCGCGATAAAATTTCACCCGTGTGCAGAACTTTTTTCGCACATGTGTGAAAAAGTGTACGATGACGTTGACTGTCACCATACTTTTCCGCACATGTGTTGTAAAGTACTTTTCTACAGTTTCATTTGATTTGTGCAAATTTGAAGACCAACTTTTACAAAAATTAGTGCAATACATCAGTGTTCTTAGGAAAAATAACGTACACAACTCTATAGAAAGTAACTTTCTTATTCCTTGGAGAGTGTCAATGTGGATTTTTTTGAATAGGAACTTTTAGAGGAATGAAACAACAAAATTGCTGCTGGGGTCTTTTTCCCACAGTATTTATTTCAACGGTAGACCGGTTTCGCCTAAAGAGGCAGATTTTTTGAAAAATTTAGAAACAATGTAAGAAAATATAAAAAAATATAAAAATAATTAATACAAAAGGGGGAACAAATATTTTTACAGGCGACCTGTGTCAATTGTGTAAAAACCTAGGAATAAACATATATAATCAAATCTAAGACCAAATGGAGGTTTTTTGTAATATTACGAAAACAAGTTTTAAAAAGATACTCAAGAATATACAAAAAATAAATAAAATTATATGGAATCTGTTATTGGCTAGAGTCTTACGTTAAAAAATCAACAGCATTGAGTCCATTGTAGGGCATTTATCAAATGCATGTTCGTCTTTGGAAGAAAGGCAAATTAATATTTTGAAGTGTGGTTGCACTATTTTTGAAAAAATCAGCTTTAAAAAAGGTTTTTTTATTTATATTTTAGAAAAATCATGGAAGACGTGTAATTCTTCTTGTCATCGCTTATATTATTTTGTTTTTGCTTGGTTAAGTGATGTGCAGCGCCATCCTGTATGAATATTGTTAAACATTAATTATACCTACCTACTTCTGGGTGGTACCTAATAAAAGATTTCTTTTTTTTTAAATTAAATCGAAGCTGTCGCGAAATATTACTCAGAACTACAAGACCACAAGATATGTGAATTGAAAATTGTCCAACCAATGATAAATCCTACAAATTATATTTCATTTATAGGTACAAGCAGACGTCCTTAAAATTTATTAAAAAACGTTAAAAGATTTATTTTACAAAATTGCTAAAAAATATATATTTGTTGATTAGTAAAACTCTCACAAATTTAGCTAATGGCGCGGAAGCGCACCACCAGAAACAAGCACACAAGACAGAAAATATTCAAAAAGTGAAATAAAAGTAGAGTGTAATCAAATTTAAAGACAATTATTTATGACGAGGAGGAAAAAGTTTTTCTAAACAAAGTTTTAAGTTTCAAAAAATATTTTTAAAAGGCTATTATTAGCGAGGTTGAGTTGTTGATTTAAAGTCTTTCGCGGGTTGTTCTTATGCAACTTGTATATTTCCAAAGCCTCAAGGTTTTTTTGGGTCTCTAAATTTCTGCTAAAGTGCAGTATTTTGTAGTCTGATTGAATATCGGGTGTGTGTCCCGTTTCCAGAATATGAGAGGCAAAATTGCTACCGTCTTCTCTATTTAGACGGATATATCTCTAAAATGTTCCAGAAATCTAGTTTTAAAGTTTCTTATGGTCCTACCCACATAAGATGCCTGACAAGTACTACATGTTAACATGTAGACTCTTTTGCCTTGAAGTTTGTCCAATTTATCTTTGTTATTTAAAACCATGTTGCCAAGTGTATCATTTGAAGGAAGTGCCAATTTTAACCATTTGTTTTTAAAAATGTTTGCTATTTTGGGAGGGGGCTAAAATTTGGTTGTAGCTATTTTTTAGTTTTCTTCTCTGCACTAGTTTGTCAATTAGCTCATGAGAGTAGTTGTATGTGACTGCGATCTGCTTAATTGTATTCATTTCTCTTTTGAAATTAGATTCAGACATAGGTATTGCTAGTGCTCTATATATATAACTATGAAATGCAGCCATTTTATGGCTTGTTGGATGAAAGGTAGAATTGTCTAATATTAATCCGGTGTTGGAAAGTTTACGGAAAATAGAGAAGGAATGGTACCATTCTCCCTACCAATTGTTAGATCTAGGAAATTTATTTTTCGGTTATTTTCTATTTCCAGAGTAAATTTAATTTTTGTGTGGATTAAGTTGAGATTATTTAGAAACTCTTGAAGATGATTAGGTCCTCCGGTTCAAAAGCATAGGACATCGTCAACAAATCTGTAGTAATATGTTATATGTGTGTAAAAATCGTTATTTTTTAAAATAAAATTATTTTCCAAATGATCAAGAAACAGGTCTGCCGAGAGTGGTGCCAAAGGTAGACCCATAGCAAAACAAGTCCTATTAAAAGTAAAAGTAAAAAAATCCTGTTGAAAACAAATATCAAAGAGCTTGAAATATTCTGAGACCTCCAAGTTTGACAGATTTTTGTCAATTAGTTTTTGCTTAAAAATTTCTAAAACTTCATTTGTGGGCACATTGGTAAATAAGTTAGTGATATCAAACGAGACCAGTAGGGCATTATCCGGGGAAAAAACATCTTTAATTTTGTGTACTAAATCTAGATTGTAGGAAATTGTATTTTTTAAGTTGCAATTAGTTAAAGATTTATATTTAGTATTTAGTCATTTGGATAAGTTATATGTGAGTGAATTACTAAAACTTACAAGAGGCCTTATAGGAATTACCTCAAAATCATCTGACTTATGGGTTTTTAAAAGGGGGCTGGGGATATTGATGTGTGTTCGGGAAAATTTTTTTATTAAAAAGGGGGTGAGTACATTTTTGCATGTTTTTAGTGTGCGGTAGACTCTGGTAATAGAAAAAGGGAATTTAAGTTGAAATGTTTCGAAATCATTGTTATTTAGAAAATCATACACTTTTTGGTCATATTTTTCTTTGGGGAGAACTATTGTGCAATTTCCTTTGTCTGCCCTGGTGACTGTTAGTTTATTTAAATATATTTTATATTTAATTGATTTTATGATATTAAAATTGAAGTGTCCTGAGGATTTGGAAATTTTTTGTTGTATGACTTTAAGTTCATTACGTATTATTATGGAGCATTCATCTCTTATTTTGGAGACATCCTGTGGGTTAATTATACTCTTGTTCTGAATTATACCCTCAGTTTCAGCCGCTAAAAGTTCAAGCGATTTTAAATTTTGTTTTGATTGAAGCTTTGGGGTCTGTATTTTAAACCTAGGCTCAATAGTTTTCCCTCCTTTTCATCAAAATTTGTATTGGAGAAATTTAAAAACGGTTTGTGAAACTGCTGTAAAAAAACAATTTAAATTTTCCTGTGACCACACGTAATTTAGCCTATCATATAAAAACTTTAATTTTACATTACCTCCATTGACAGCTTTTCTAATTTCTTCTCGTATGAAGTTATACCTCAAATTTTTTAGAATTCTTAATGACTTTTTATAAAGATTAGATTTCTTAATTCTATGTTTTACATAGGTCGGTGTTAGATCATATTGTTAAATAAGATTCTAGTTTCCATGCATGCAGTTTTCACCCGTAGCTTGCCAAATTGAAAGACACAGGTAGCCATACTCGCATTTCTTAATCCTTGGAGGTGTCCATGTGGATTTTTTTAAATAGTAGCTTTTAGAGGAATGAAACAACAAAATTGGTTCTGGGGTCTTTTTCCCACAGTATTTATTTGAACGATAGACCGGTTTCGCCTAAAGAGGCATCTTTAATACCAAATACTACAAGTGAAAAGAGGGGATTTTTTGAAAAATTTAGAAACAATGTAAGAAAATATAAAGGGGGAACAAATATTTTAACCGGCGAACTGTGTCAACTGTGTAAAAACCTAAGAATAAACATGTATAATCAAATCTAAGACCAAATGGAGGTTTTTTGTAATATTATGAAAACAAGTTTTAACAAGATACTAAAAAAATATACAAAAAATAAATTAAATTATATGAAATCTGTTCATAATAAATTTTAAGGACGTCTGTTCCTAACTTTCTTACACTTGTTGTTTCACTTGGCCAGCGCCTTGTTCACAACATTCAGGCTTATGTGAAATTTGTTACTTTTTTCTCTTGTTATGTAATATACTATTTGAAATGAGTTTTTTACGATTTTTTTTATACAAAGAAAAGTATTTGTTTTGATATTTGAATTTTTTATAAAACTTCAAAATTATGGTTACGTTTTAAAATTTGCACGTTAATTTGACCAATCTGTGTGCAAAAAGTTTTTCAGAGCGAGTGTTCAGTACGCTTCAGTTGTATAATAGTAGTTTTCACAACTAGTGGCTAAAATAGTGCTTTTTTTTACAAGCAGTGGTTTAAAAAGAGCACAGTTTAGTTGCGAGTTGTTAACACTATTTTTTTTAATACCTTTGTCAAAAAATCCAAGAAAAACAGGAAAATAACTTTAAAAATCTCGAACGAAGAGCACTTGTCGCAACACACCATATTTACACTATAAATCAAGGCGGCTGGTAAACGAAATAACAACAGTTTCCATAGCGATGTTCCTTTAGGCTCGATAACGTTCATTGTTGTGAAATTTTAATCTTTGACAGTTTGATATTTTGACGATGTTTTTAAATGATTTTTTCCTAAATACTTGTTGAAAACTGGCGAAAATGGCTTAATTTTGGGCAAGAATAATAAAATAAAATACTAATATTAAAAAAATTTAATTATTCTTGTCTAAAAATCAAGCCATTTCCGCTAGTTTTCACCAAGTATTTACGAAAAAATAATTTAAAAACATCGTCAAAATATCAAACTGTCAACGATTAAAATGTCGCAACAAGGAACGTCGCCGAATAAAAAGACACATCGCCATGGAAACCACCATTGTTATTTCATTTACCAGCCGCCTTGATTTATAGTGTAAAAATGGTGTGTTGCGAGAAGTGCTCTTCGTTCGAGATTTTTAATAGTAGTTTACATAACAAATATGTTATGATGGTCATTAAACGCGAAGATGAAGTTTGAGGCGCGAGCAGCAGGCAAGTGTCTTAATTTATCTGAGCGTGTAATGACCATAATATGCTAGTTAGTGTACTATACCTTACCTACGACCAATGAAAATTTCATCATAAATATCAAAAATTATTAAAAATATCAAACGTGAACACTGTCAAATCAACAACCTTCATAACCTGAAGTTTCAATGACATTCGATCTAAAACGTCAAAACAAATAAGGTTACTTTTCATATATCTTTTTAAAAACAACGTTTTTTTTTTTCTTAAAAATGCTTAATATGTCAATTTAACCGGACATATTTTTGGTTAAGTACTAAAATTATATTGGATTTATTTACGTTTAATAATTATTTATTGTCTTAAAAATATAGAAAAATAATTAACTTTTTTCTGTCAATTAGTGCTCCTTTAAAATAATGTTTCATCGCTTGTCACGCCATCTTGTGGTTTACGTCTCAGCTTCATTATTATCCTAGGAGCATAAATGGTTCATTACAGTCGTGTTGAGACGCTCGTTAAATTAGTGTTATGGGTTGGTCGTAAGTAAAAGTATTTTCCTGTTTTTATTGGATTTTTTGATAAAGGTATTAAAAAAAAATTAGTGTTTACAACTCGCGGCCAAATTGTGCTTTTTTTACTCACTTTTTAAATACCTCGCTGCGCTCGTTATTTAAACCAACGCTTGTAAAACAAAGCACTAATTTAGCCACTTATATGGGCTGCGCTGTAGAGGTAGTATCTCTTGTTTAAGACGGTTGCATCGAGAGTCATAGACTGGAGAAGGTTTTGAACAATTGATCAACACAGGGCGGTCAGCTCTCACATATAGCTCCACGTGCCACACCCCGGTAACTGCATCAACCTGTAGGCCAAACTATGTGAGGGTAGCCAGATATATCGAGAAAATTAGTGTTGGGAAGCAGTAACACTAAAAGTAATTGTTCTGTTTTGTTTTGATGCTGCGATGAGGAAGGCAACGGGAAACCACCTCATTACCGTCCACAGGAAATATCATCATCATGACTGGCAAAACAAAAGCCCAGGCCCTCAGTCCCCGGCAAGTCTGGAGTGACCAGAGGGTGCTAAGAGTCTCCGGACCAGTCATGAAGAAGATTGCTACATGGAACGTACGTAATTATGTTTTAGGCTGGAAAAGTCCACAATGTCATCTTCTTCTTCAAGTGACATGCTCTTTTCGAACGTTCGCTATTATCAGCGCAATCTGCACCCTGTCCACTGCTTTTTGGAAAAGTGTCGTAGTACTAACACCATACCATTGTCTAAGATTTTTAAGCCATGATATCCGTCTACGACCCGGACCTCTTCTGTCTTCAGTTTTGCCTTATATTATCAATTTTAAGAGTTTATATTTGTCATTTCTGAAAATAAGGTAAAAATATTCAAGTTTTCGTTTTTTGATGGTAAATAAAACTTCAAGCTCTTTCTTTATTCTAAGCAGAACATCCACATTACTTACTCGGTCCACGAAATTGTCTAAGATTTTTAAGCCATGATATCCGTCTACGACCCGGACCTCTTCTGCCTTCAATGTTGCCTTATATTATCAATTTTAAGAGTTTATATTTGTCATTTCTGAAAATAAGGTAAAAATATTCAAGTTTTCGTTTTTTGATGGTAAATAAAACTTCAAGCTCTTTATTTATTCTAAGCAGAACATCCACATTAGTTACTCGGTCCATTCAAGATATCCTTAATATTCTACGATAACACCACATCTCGAATGCCTCAAACTTTCTGCACATGGCCTCAGTCAGTGTCCATGCTTCCATGCCATAATATAAGATGCTAAAAAAATAACACCGAAGCACACGAATTCGGAGAGTGGTATTAAGATCGCGACTACACAACACTGGTTTCATTTTGATAAAAGATGATCTGGCCGAACTTCTTGCATGTTGTCTCAGTTCTCATTAAGGAGACAACCTAAGTATTTGTATGAATCCACGCGTTCTTCTAACCTAACCTGCCTCGGATATTCTTTTCCTTGGATATGACCATCCATTTCGTTTTTTCAACATTTAAGTTAAGCCCGATTTGCGAACTTTTGGCAGCAATTTGTTTCAACAACTCTTGTAGGCCTTCCAGCGTGTCTGCTATTATGACAGTGTCGTCGGCATATCTTATGTTGTTGATTTTTATACCGTTTATGGTCAAACCCTCTTCGTTATGAAGTGTCAACAATGTCATCAGAGAAATGGAACGATTGGACATAGAGATCTTGGGAGTTAGCATCTAACGGCCTAACTCAGGTAAATTCCAGATAGATGACTACCACGTCTACTACGCAGGCAATGACGGACAAAACCACTATAACGGCGTCGCAATAATTTTGAATAAAGAAATTCAAAAATCCGTTATCTCTTTTGTCCCTGTGTCGGATCGAGTCATATTTCTTCAGCTAAAGTCTAAGCCTTTCAATGTCAATATTATTCAAGTATACGCTCTAACCAGTAAATATTACGTAAAAGCATTCTACGACCAAGTTCAGACTGCCCTTAATTTTACAAAAATGACAGAAATCATTATTGTTATGAGAGACTTCAACGCAATACTTGTTGGGAGATACAGTCTCGGTACATCAAATGAACGTGGAGATCGCCTTATCCAGTTCTGTCAGGAAAGGGATTTTATCGTGTCATATACTTTTTTTAAACTTCCAGACGCCTTTATACTTGGACTTCCAATCAGATAGACTTTATGTTAATTATTTAGATTTAGAAACATTATTAAATCTGCAAAAACTTATCCTGGTGCAGACGTAGGCTCGGATCACAATCCAGTTGTGGCGAAAATTAAATTTACCCTTAAGAAAAATCGTCCCCCAAATAACAAACCCAGACCCAGGTTGCACAAACTTCAAGATAACATGAAAGCAACGGAACTTAAAGTCGAACTTAACAAAAATCTTAAAGATATTAATGAGTCTACCGAACAAGATGCAGAAATGGTCTGGACAAAGGTTAAAAGTTCCATACTCGAAAGCACAACACTCTTAGGTAAGGATGAAACAAGAAATAAAAAGAAAGTTTGGATGACCGATGAAATCCTGGAGTTGATGGATAAAAGACGCAGTAAAAAAGGCAGCGATCAGTATCAAGAAATCAATAAAGCAATAAAAAACAAGATAAAGTCAGCAAAACAAGACTGGATAACACAGCAATGTCAAGAAATAGAAGATCTAGATGCTAAACATGACACTTTCAATTTACACAAACACACAAAAGAAGCGGCCGGATTATTTATTAAAAGACAAGCTGGAATCCTTGTGGACAATCAAGGCAAAATTATACCGGATACCAAAGAAAAACTAAAAGAATGGGGTAGCTACATAGAACATCTCTTTAGCGATAACCGATCCAAACAGCCAGAATAATTGTCAAACCCAGGCATAGATATAACACCAGAGGAAGTAAAACACTCAATATCTTCAGCTAAAAACAGAAAAGCGGTAGGGCAAGACGAAGTATACACTGAGGTTTTAAAGCTAATAAAAAACGAAGATTCACTAAATACGTTGGTCAAAGTTTCCCTGCTGACTGGCTAAAATCAACCTTTGTTACGCTGCCTAAAAAGCATTCAGCAAAGAAGTGTAATGATTACCGCCTAATCAGCCTAATGAGCCATATTTTAAAAATATTTCTAAAGATTATCCACAAAAAAATTTATGGGAAAGGCGAATCCTTTATGGGCGACACGAAGTTTGGATTTCGTGGTGGGTTCGGGACAAGAGAGACCTTGTTTGGCATTCAAGTCTTAGTTCAGCGATCTAGGGATGTGTCGATGCCAGTATATGCCTGTTTCATAGATTATGAGAAAGCATTTGATCGAGTCCAACATAGAAAGCTTATAGAATCGCTAAAAGAAGTTAGTCTAGATGACCGAGATCTAAAGATAATCGCTAATCTATACTGGAATCAGACTGCTCAAATAAAGGTTGATGGCCAACTGTCCGAAGAGGTTCAAATAAGAAGAGGAGTACGCCAAGGTTGTATATTGTCTCCGCTGTTGTTTACTAACAAAATAATAGAGAATGCACTTCATAACTGCGAATAGGGTATAACCATAAACGGCATAAAAATCAACAACATGCGATATGCCGACGACACTGTCATAATAGCAGACACGCTGGAAGGCCTACAAGAGTTGTTGAATCAAATTGCTGCCAAAAGTTCGCAATTCGGGCTTAACTTAAATGTTGGAAAAACAAAATGGATGGTCATATCCAAGGAAAAGAACATCCGAGGCATGTTAGAAGTAAATCATCTTTTATCAAAATGAAAACAGTGTTGTGTAGTCGCGATCTTAATACCACTCTCGGAATTCGTGTGCTTCGGTGTTATGTTTTTAGCATCTTATATTATGGCATGGAAGCATGGACACTGACTGAGGCCATGTGCAAAAAGTTGGAGGCATTCGAGATGTGGTGTTATCTTAGAATATTAAGGATATCTTGGATGGACCGAGTAACTAATGTGGATGTTCTGCTTAGAATAAATAAGGAGCTTGAAGTTTTATTTACCATCAAAAAACGAAAACTTAAGTATTTTGGCCATATTTTGAGAAATTACAAATATAAACTATTAAAATTGATAATAGAAGGCAAAATTGAAGGCAGAAGTGGTCCAGATCGTAGACGGATATCATGGCTTAAAAAACTTTCGAAGAGAGCATGGCACTTGAAGAAGAAGAATTTAGCCACTTTGTTAAAATTATTATTTTGATGAAGTTATAAAAAAATTTTTAAACATATCATGGGCTTAATAAAAAATTAGTTTGATATTGGTTCATACACTTATCTTATATCTATAACAATAAAGCTAGTGTTTTTTATTTTTTGTACATTTGCCTTTGAAAGTTTTTTACATGCTAGGCAAACTCTGAAAATGGCGTTTTTCACACAGATGTGTCAAATGTAAATTTCCTCCTCCTCTATATTTAAAATAAAACAACTTTTCTTAATGATTTTGTGTTTGTGTTTGTGATTAACACTAAATTTTAAGTAAACAGATGTATACATATTTAACTTTTTTGACACTACTTTAAACATACTGATAAATTTCTGCTTAATTGATGGGTAAACCCACCAGAACAAAAGAAAAACTAAAATTATATCATAAAAAAAATTTACTTGTGCGCATGCTTCTTCTAAAATCGGCCTTTTTCTCCTGCTTCGGACCAGACGAACGCGTTCGTGTGATTTTCGCGCGACCGCGATCGTTGTTCCCGCGTTGAAGAATACAGGCTCAAACGAAGTGAGCATTCGCATGAAATTTTAGCCCCCTATAACGTCATACCCACTTAGCACCTTGCAAAATAACGTTATTTGGATGGAGAAAATCACGCTTAATAATTAGCCTTCTAACGTTTTTTTCTCAAATCGCGTGTTGTTTACATGAAAACATGTGATTTTCCGAAAAAAAACGTTAGAACGCTACCTATTAAGCGTGATTTTCTCCGTCTAAATCACGTTATTTTGTAATGTGCTGTATGGGTTGGGTTGTAAATTTAAGATTGAGACCAGATTTTACCCCACCCAACCCCCAACTATTTTTTTAAAATTTTCACAAAAAACGTGAAAAAAATCTAAATTTTTAAACAATATTCCGAATAAACTGCGGCGCGGCGCTATAACATCGTTATAGATAGAGAGGTGGTGGCCGTAAAAAATTAATCATTTTATCCCATTTAAGGTTTATATAGTTTTGATAAAAAAATTTTCTACAGGTAAGCCCCGAAACTTGCAAAAAATAATAGCTATATGAACTCATTTCATCCCATCTGCAATTTATATTAAAACAATCTACTTACCTCAGGACTTAAAAAAATCAAACGGTACCCGCCTATGGCGATGGCGGGCGGGACGTTTACGAGTAGTTAATATTTTTCAAAATATTTAAAGTTAGTCATTTCATCCCTTTTATAATTAGTGCTATTATGTTAAGGTCCTCACCGAGATACCAAAAAAAAAAGTATGGCAGGTCTCGAAGAGAGGGCTTTTTTTACAGGGAGATCCCAAAACTTGAAAAAAATTTTAGTTCTCTTTTCTGATTAGTGCTATTGTGTTAAGGGTCCCATCAATATAATAAATAAAAAAATTATTGCACACCTGTAGATGGGGGCGCTTTTTACAGGGAGGCCCAAAGCTTGCAAAACATAGTTGATATATGAACTCATTTCATCTCTTTTCTGATTCGTGCTATTATGTTAACGGCCACACCAAGATAACAAAAAAAAAATTGGATCCCTCAGGGTGGGGGTTTTCTTTACAGGGAGGCCTCAAAACTTGCAAAAAATAATTGCTATATGAAGTCATTTCATCCCTTTTCTGATTTGTGCTATTATGTTAAGGGCCTCACCAAGATGGCAAACAAAAAATTACACACCTCTGGGTGGGAGCGTTTTTTACAGAGAGGCCTCAAAACTTGTAAAAAATAATAGCTATGTGAAGTTATTTCATCTCTTTTCTAATTAGTGCTATTATGTTTAGGGTACCACTAAGATAACAAAAAAAAATTGTATACACCTTTATGTGGGGCCTTATTTTATAGGGAGGCCCCAAAACTTGCAAAAAATAATTGCTTTATGAACTCATTTCATCTCTTTTCTTGTTTTTGCCATTATGTTAAGGGCCACACCAAATTAACAAAAAAAAATATTGTGTGGGGGCATTTTTTACCAGGAGGCCCCAAAACTTGTAAAACATATTTGCTATATGAACTCATTTCATCTCTGTTCTGATTCGTGTATTAGTAAATCTTAGTGGAACCCTAAACATAATAGCACTAAGTTTTGGAGCCTCCCTATAAAAAACGCTAACACCCAGATGTGGCCAATATTTTTTTTTTGTTATCTTGGTGTGGCCCTTAACATAATAGCACTAATCAGAAAAGAGATGAATTGAGTTCATATAGCAATTCTTTTTTGCAAGTTGAGGCCTCCCTGTAAAAAAAGCCCCCAACTAGAGAGGTGCAATAATAACGCCCCTACCCCAATATGTCCAATATTTTTTTTTGTATCTTGGTGTGGCCCTTAATATAATAGCACTAATCAGAAAAGAGATAAAATAGCATTATTAGCATATAGCAATTATTTTTTGCAAGTTTTGAGGCCTCCCTGTAAGAAAAGCCTCCCCCCCCCCCCATAGGTATATAATATTTTTGTCTGTTATTTTGGTGTGGCGCTTAACATAATAGCACTAATCAGAAAAGAGATGAATTGAGTTCATATAGCAATTATTTTTTGCAAGTTTTGAGACTTCCCTGTAAAAAAACCCCACCTAGAGAGGTGCAATAATTTTTTTTTATCTTGATGTGGCCCTAATCAGAAGAGAGATGAAATTACTTCATATAACTATTATTTTTTTCCAGTTTTTGTAAGCAATATATTTTTTTGGTATGTTGGTGTGACCCTTTACACAATAGTAGTGTAGGTAGTGTAAAAAAGCCCTATTACCTGAGCATCATAATGTTTTTACTTAATTCGTACGGATGTAAACTACAGTTTTATACCAGTTATAATGTAGGTGAAATCATACACCTCAATTGCCACCACTTCTCTATCTATTAAGCCGGTCCTATTTTAAGGAATTTTCTTCAACATTTAAAACATGTAAAATAAAGCATTTTTAGGAAAATTTTCGCTGCGACGCATTTAAAATCTAGAATTAAGACTAGATCCACGAAAGGGTTCCTGGCCTTTGTTTTAAAGTATTTTTTTTTGGTACACACTAATTTTTACTACCACTACCACTGGTTCAAAACGTTGTAGTTTTGATTTAATCATTTTTTTGTTCCAAAAACTATTTTACAACTAAATTGCGGGTCCGGGTAGGGGCCCGATTTTTCCTTTGTATGGTGGGGCGTTTATGAGTAATAAATTTTTATCGCGGCTGTCATGTACAGGGTGGTTCAAATTCGAGGGGTCTCTATAACTTTAGGCTTTTGCAGCATAGTTAGCCTAAAACTAATATACAAGTTACGGGCTCGATTTTCAAGAGAAGTCGAAAACTAAAAACCGCATTGCCATATGTCAAAGCGTTTCTGAGCTACAGGGTGATTCTCAAAAATGTGCGTTTCTTAAAATCCTCTACAACTTTTTTATTTGTAAAGATAAGAGATTTTCATTAAAAACATTTTTTGAAGATTTTTTAAGGACAAATTTACCTTTTTCACCGATTTTGTCTTAAAGCCTTTAGGTCACGAGATATAACAAAAAGTTACATTTTTTTAAATGGAATACCCCAATTTTTTTAAAAGCATTAGTTTTGTAATAAAATTTCCTGTTAAACGATGTGTCATACACCTATTTTTATTAAGTAGTTAAACAGATATCTGCAATTTTTAATAATTACCATAGTAGGCTGTGTTTGCTGTGTGCTGACCACATACTTATATATATAGATATACCTCTGAACCCCAACTGACCAAGCGTCTCCCCTATCTGTTTTCGTTTGGTGGCCCACGCATGTCTGAGATAGCTTACCTTTGAAACTTTTGACGTTGAAAGGATAATAACCTCACTTTTTTGGTGGCCGAGCGTGGCAAGATCGCGGAAATTCGAGTGAAAATGGTGTTTTTCGTCTGGTTTTTAACGATATTTTGAGTTTGAGTACATTCATTAAGTTTGGCACATTTTCCGATTTTGTTTGGTCAAATAATAAAGCCACCTACAGAACTGCAGGTAAGTGAAAAATATGCTTTTTTTGTGCTAAAAGGTCAAGCAACTTGTATATTTAAGGTTGTGGCAGGTTCGTTCGATGTTCCGTAAGGTAAGCGGTAAAGCCAGTTGCTGACGATCCGATATTTGGATGCGATTTCCTCGCATTGTGGAAGTTGCATGACTTGCGGCATTCTCAAGGTACGATTTGCTGAAAATTAGAACAAGCTCTATTTCAACACGATATCACATCCTTACCGCTTACCTTACAGATATTACCTGCAGAATTACCTACTTATTGAAGAATTTAAAGTTTAGTTCACTCACACACAAATTTAGTGTTCATTTTCTATGTAGGTATGTCCTTTGTTTTCTTCATCAAAAGAGACAGGGATACAGAATCAACACTAAATTTATGCTTAAAAGTTGAGTAAACAGGGCATAAAACAATTAGAATCTTGTGGGTATATCTACTCTAATGATGATAAAAATCTTTTAAGGAAATTATTTAAGGATTTTTTTTTTTAATACCAAAGAGGAAAACTGGCACTTTCTTTGATTTTTGACTCATTTTTATCCAAATTATTACATTTATTTATATTACAATTAAGAAAATTAATGAAGAAAAGGTAATTTATTTTAAGCACCCTTAAAAATATTTTAACAGGTGGTTAAGAAAAATGTTGAAGCTTTTGTATGGGCAGGCCATAAGGAAACCAGGATTTTTATGAATAACAAATGTTTTAACTTTATATTTTAGTTTGAGAAATAGTCCGATTACAATGATACAAGCAAATCCACTTAACTAACCTAACCAGACTTATACAAAGCTAAAAACCACTAATTTAAAACAATAATCCTAAAAATTAATGAAAAGTAAAAAATAGTATAAGTACTTACATTTTTCTAGTCGATAATTGGACGCACTTTTAGCACTCCCTCACAATTTTACTATTCCAGCCACACCTCACTGTGCTACTTATTTTGACTGGTGGACACTTTCAATCCATTTTCTGTGACCACCCATTTACAACATACAAGTTGCTTTATGACAATACGCTCCAATTCATACAGGTTGCTTTAAGACAATATGCTCCGATCAGTGATCTCTATGGAGATTACTGGCTCCGATTAATCAAGGATTAGCTGATCAAAATTCTGTCTGCTGTGTACTGATTTTAGGTTATAGAATTGGAATTCTATTCACAGCTGCTGGATAAATTTAAGAAAATTAAATATCCTGTCAAACCGCTTTTTATATTTTTAACAGATACCCTACGGCATGGTCTATAGTAAACAATAATTATGCAGTAAAAAATCCTGCTTGGGTTAAGCAGTATATGTTATTAACTCTAGTTTCAAAGGCTAATCCTAAGAAGACTCAACTGATCATTACATGCACTACTTTTAAAAAACAATAAAAATCAGCTCTCTAAAAACAAAGGATTTATTTTATTTTTAACACTAAAACATTTTGGCCTTTAATTCATTTCTACAGCCTAAAATCAGATAACTTAAACTGCAACACAAAAAAAATTAAAATAGAACATGGAATGCAACTAATTATTTTACAATAATCAATGTCAACCATGAAATTAATATTTTTTTTGTGTAATGCAAGGAAAAGCATTGCAAAATCAAGCACAAAATTTATCCATTATGAGCATTCAGCAGGCTTGAGCTTGTAAAACTGTAAAAAAAAAATTTCTTACTTGTTAGGTAGGTATGGGGTGTTTCATTATAAATCCCCCCCCCCTGTTATATAATGTAAATATTTGGGTGCAATATTTTTTGAGATATGGACTTTGCCTACTATAATTATGATGATGTGTCTAATAGAAACAGCACAAGAGAGCATATATATAAGTTACTAAGTTAAAAAAAGTTTTTAGTCCAATAATGAAATCAGGAAAGAACATAGAATTCAAAAATGCAAAAAAATAAAATAAGAAAGTTGCTATCAATATTTGACACTTTGAAATGAACCTTGTTTTTTTTGACTTTAATATTTTTAAAGATCTTTATAAATCAAATAACTTTTGTATTTAAATCTTTTTTCTAGCTCACATATTAACAGATATAACAGAGGGGGCCCTTTATAATGAAACACCCTGTACCTACAGTGAAACTACAAAGATTAACGTAAATCAAATATGACCAATTTGAAGGAGTAGTTTTTTTTGTTAATCGATATAGTTACTGTAACAACAGTACCAAAACTTGAAAAGTGGAACCTTCTCAACTAGTGCGAGTTTATTTTGATTTAAAATTTTATGTTGATTCTGTGATATAATAAATCATAGCTTGTTACTAACATTTTGCGACAATGTGAAGAATAAGTGATAATATAGGTCCCTGGTGATACTGATACTACCTACTAGATCACTAGGTTATAAAGAGAATATGAACAGCAGGGATTCAAAATAATTAAATCCTTACTTCTTTTTATTTTAGGTGAGATCTTGGATGATTATAATATCAGATTAAAAACTCCCAAACAGTGCAGAAGCTTACATGCATAAGAATACGCAATTTATTTTATGATCAGGTAAAGTTTTATTTATGTAGTGGATTGTCAAAACAAAAAGAGGAATATATTTCATTAATTATTATTATTTCATTATATAAAAAAAAATAAAATCTGGAGATGGATGGAATGATCTGCTTTAAACAAAGCCAAAAACCAATTAAAAACTAAAAGTTATGCTGCTTTACCCCCATCCCTCTTCAGCAATCTAAAGATTCTTTTTTTTTTTACAATTGTTGAAGCTGATCGGGAGAGATATAGAGGTTTACGAAAACCAAAAAAAAATCAATAAGAACTCGCTATATGCGATTTTATATATTTCGGATGCGAGAAATTCAAAAATAGGCCCTATAAGATGCTTCTATTTGAAAATTATGCGGTTTAAATATCCGTCCCTGATTTAAGGTAAAAAACGTAGATTTTCATAAGAACGAATTTTTTTGCTTGCAACTTCCTAGTACTTTAACGAAGTACTGCCCTTGACCTAGCTTGTCTTTGTACCAGTGGACACAGTGCAAAATAGGCACTGCTAGAGTCTATAGAGTATCAATAATATTCATTAATTAAATCTTTTACGTCAGTGCTATTTTAGTACTATCATGTATAAAACTAGATATTATTGTTTTATCATTAAAATTGATATCCACGCTTGTTTATTAGCGTTAAACTAAATAAATTCATAATAAAGGTAAATTGAATGCTCAGGTTACTCTTTTAATTTCAGGTATATCACGTCACTTTGTCCTACCGGTACCAAAGCAGATCAACAGGACTTATTATTATCTCGTTTTAATAAATAAATTAGTAAGTACAATTACATGGCTAATGTTAAAATATACATACATTTTTATTTGGCCAAGTCTACGATTTTATTTAAACGCTCACCATTTTAAGAATCCGCTCAAATTTATTGAAAACTATTTAACAGTTAATATTTTTGGCCTACATGGCTTGAGCTAAAATTTTCAAATTTGGTATAGTTATTCTTTGGGGTACTGGCTACAACCTTACAGAACCAGGTTTTTCAATTTCGATTTAGGAGGAAAACTAGAGGCAAAAAACGGGTTATGACGGGCTTTACCCGAGTTCAGTGCTCGCGTCTTCGCCTGTCCGTCGGGAGATAGGCCTAAATTCACTAGTAAGATAATAAAATCCTTACCTATTTTATTTTAGGTCAGATATCAGTAAAAACTCCTTAGGAAGACTTTCAAATTCTAGAAGCAGAGTCAAGATTCCACCAACATTGAGAGACATGCCATGAAGATATTAGAGAATGAAGATAGATTCGTTTTGTTAGAAACATGTGGGGCAAAGTGGTCACACATGTGAGGCAAAGTGGAATGGAATGAATAAAAAATTGGTGGAAATTTAAAAAACATACAGGGTGAGCAAGTATTAAAAAATTTTAAAAACGCCAAAACACGTCGATTTTGTTTGTAAGGGGGACATATTTTGAAATTTGTCTGAAATGCCCCCTTCAAGGGGTGACATTTACCCTTAAAATTTAAATAGGGAAAGTGGGTCGAGTGGCACTCGCATTCAAAAGGTATTTTAAATACCTTTACAAGTCTATAAAAATTTTGAAAAAACTTACGATTAGTTTCTGAGATATTCGCCTTTGAATTTGCTTCCCAATGCAAATCCGATGCAAATATCTCAAAAACCAATCGGCAAATTTCAAATTTTTTTACAGACAAGAGGTATTCGGAATACCTTTGAAATAAGATGCCACTCGACACACAGTCCCAATTTAAATTTTAAGGGTGGATTTCATCCCCCACCCCTAAATTTTGGGACAGTGGGTCGAGTGATACCTTATTTCAAAGGTATTCTGAATACTTTTTTATGTATGTAAATTTTATTTTTTAAGTTTGTTAATTGGTTTTTAAAATATTCGCATCGGAATTTGACATGGATAGCAAATTCAATATCTCAGAAACAGTTTGTTAGATTTTCAAAAATTTTACAGGCATGTAAAGGTATTTAAGGTACCTTTTGAATGAGGTGCCACTCGACCCACTTTCCCCATTTCAATTTTAAGAGTAAATATCACCCCTTGAAGGTGGAGCAATTTGAATGAATTTAAAAATAGTCAAAATATGTCCCCTTGCAAACAAAATCGACGTGTTTTTGCATTTTTAAAATTTTTTAATAGTTATTGAGTTACACCCTGTATATTCACTTAAAGTCTTACTCTAATTTCCACCGGACAAACTTAAATAAAATGAACAAAATCCTTATCATAAAAAGATTAAACAAAGCGCATATATATTTTGTTACATAAAAAATGTTTTGTTTATTTTTTTAATTATTTGATTTTAAGAAAAAAAGTTTAAGTAAACCTAGCGTCCTTTTATGATAAGTATTTTATTTGTTTTATGTAAGTTTTTCCGATCGAAATTACAGGAAGACTTTAAGTTAATGTATTATGCTTTTGAATTTTCTTCTTTGCACTTAAAAGCAAAAGTAAAAAAATAACGCTATGCGATTTTTTTGCTCCTTAGGCAGGGTAACCGCTTTACGCCACATGACTATTGATCTAATTTGACTTTTTTTTTGTGGTGGAGGTGACGCAACACTTTCCATGTCACTCGAAATGTCAGTGGCAGTGAAACTACTTGCAATTGAAGTTGTGTTAGGCAAGTTTTTTGATGGGATACAAAACGTATTTATTTGTAGAATAAAAATAATTATATTGTCCTAGAAAATTCTATCAAAAAAGCTTTAAAAAAATAGTCTACATTTTAGAAAGTTATTCGTTTGTCATAAACTATTTTCTTGTCCTTTTATAAAATTATATTATTTGAGTGTTTTTATTTCATACGTTATTTGTTTTTATTTCCTTTAATATTGTTCAATTGTTTATTACTAACAAGATAAATGTTGAGCATCTTGTTAAATCAGAAGTATCACTTTCCGCACTTGTTTGGTAAAAAACTATTTAACAACTAAAATATAAAAAACGTTCTAATAGGTATTTCCTGTATTTAAACACCAACTATCTTTATGTTATGACTTCTCTTATGTTATTTTTCTGTAGAAACCCAGCTAAAGTTTTTAATTTATTTTTTTAAATTATTCGATTTTTTTTATCATTCCTTATAGATATAAAAATTAGTATTTTTTTATAAACTTGAATTAGGTCTAGGTAAAGTCGCCAGCAAAAACAATTGAAACAATTGAAAATAAAAAAAAAGTATTTAATTACGTGAGCAAGAAAGAACCACCTTAAGTTGTTTTTCTAATTATTTACGTTGCACCATCGTAAGCAGTTTGCTTTTTAAATTGTTTATTTAAATTAATAAAAATCGACAGTTTTTGCTGGAGACCCTACATGCTGAAAACTCCTTAAATTAATTTGTTTATATTAATAGTCTAGGTATTGACACGTTTTTCCTATGAACTGTTTTTTTTTCTCTTTTTACTCTAATTTTATATTATGCATATGTATTTTTATTAATTTGTGAAAATTAACAAATAACTTTTTAAAGTATTTTTTATATGCAAGTCATAGGTATTATTATGTTGTGTTCGCAAAAAAAAATTTGGGTAGCTTAAGCTTTCGGTATGTTGTTTGGGTGTTCCACACATCTAACCTTCAGATTCCTACGAACAGAATGCCCTATTTACTTCTCAGAACATGCACGATTCAAACTCTAATCAACCTTTCAGGGCCAAAGCATGCATGTTGAGCCTTATTTAAGGTGGAATAATTGGTGCATTAGTTTGCAACGGAAACTCGAGTTTTGTGTGAAGGTTTAGTGCATAAGAGGTATATGTAGGGATTTATTCTGGTCTAAATAAAAAAAAAATTAAATGTATTAATACTATTTATTCACTCAAATGGCAATAGCAAAAACATAATTACCTAAGTAAGTATATCTTTTTCGTAATATATTGATGTAAATCTTACCCCTGTCACTTGTGCACATCTTGGTACAAAACACTTATGTAACATTTTCAGAAAGGATTAAAATTGATCGAACTTCCGTTGGGTACATAGGATAAACATTGTGTTAGAAATAATGTAGGTATTATGATTATATACAGTGTGTCCCAAAAGTGTGGAATAATGGATTTTTTGCGAGAACTATAGGTGTTTAAGAAAAATGCTCGGACACTATATCATTTAATTCACGAGAGACAGTCAAAATTTGTTTTTTTTTTAATGGGACACTGTATATTTTAACATTTTTAAAATCCTCATTGAATCCTCTTTTCAGCAATACCACACAGAAGAGACTTTGCCATCCGAATCTGTATGGTAAAAGGGGTAAATGTAATTATTTATTTTAATTTTTTTTTCATTTAATTTTTTTCGGGGATTTAGGTGTAAAGCTCAATAATCTTAATAAAATTAGTTTTGCAGTAAATTTAAGGGAAAGTTAATAACAATCAGTGTTTGTTTATAAGAAATTTATTATTTATTTTCAGACACACACAGTTCTGACATCTATAGGTGTCTTTTCTTTTACAAATAGTAAGTAGGAAATTTTAAATTATTAAATTAAAATTTGTAATTTGCTTATAACTTTTGTAATATATTGAATTGAATTGAAATATCCCTCGTAAAACAGGACATAATGCTTTTTCATACATACTCAGATGGAAATATCTTGACAACAGTAAAAGATAGATCCCTACTGTGTGGTATTGCTGTTTAGAAAATTCATCTTGGATTTTAAAAATGTTTTTAAAAAAAATAATTTTTGAAAATCTCGTAAATTAAATGATATATAAAAATTTTAAGATAGATGTATCCGAGTATTTTTTTTAAACCTCAAAAAATCCACTTTTCAGACTTGGGAAACACTGCATATCCACCAAAAAGACAGGATGCAGGCAACTTATAAAAAGTGCAAAGAAGCCCAGATAATATACCTATTTATTCTTTTAATGATTACAAATAATTAAATATACTAAAAACCATAAAAAAATTAATTACTGAGAGCATGGCAACTTGAAAAGATTTTTATTAAGTTAAAAAAAACTTTATTTTATGATAAATAATAATTGATTGATTCAACTTGACAAATTATATTAGACTACTGAATTTAGGCCTGTCTTCCGGCAGGCAGTCAAAGACGCGGGCATAGTACTCAGTGCGTATAAAGTCTGTTAAAACCCGTTTTTTGCTTCTAAATTTCCTCCTGGAACTCCGTTAGGTTCTAGCCAGTAGGTACTCCAAAAACAACTGGGTATGCCAAATTTGAGAATTCTAGCTCCAGCCATAACGTCAGAATGGTCTGGGAAGACATATATCTTTAGCGAATTATATATTGTTATTTTATTTATTAAGAAGAAAAGTACAAAAATAAATAAACAGTTTTAGCAGGGCATAAAGCAAGGGCGTCGTCAGAGAGGGGCAGAGGTTAACGCTCACCATGTCACCCGGCTAGTTGAAACGATAACGCTCACTTTGAGCCAAGAAGATTATGTTTCAATTGATTTTCTATGTATGTTTCCATTGGTTTTCTATGTAGATATTTTGTTCGTTTTTTATTTTTCACTTCAGCTCTTTTATGCTGCCCCCCCCCCTAGCTTACCAGCTGGCGACGCCCTTGGCATATAAAGCATGGTTCGAGGATATAAACTCATAAGTATAGGAATGATGTGTAGGTCTAGTTTAAAAAAATATAACTATAAGTATATAGTAAGCGGTGTTAGGTAAGAGGCAAGAAAAATAAACTATAGCAAAACCTCTTAAACCATACCATTGCATAAAGAAGCAAACCTCACCAAACCACTAAAAAAAAAACCCCAAACCTCATGCACCGAAGCCCACTCAAAAAAAGACAACATCACCCCACCGAAACCCAAGCAAATTCCACTGAACCCAACAATCTTAGCCCAAAAGAAGAAGCAAACTACACCGAACACCTATAAAAAAATAACAATAACTCCACCGAACTACACCTAAAAAAAATATACCAATAACCTCACCAAACTAAATAAAGTGAACTCCAACAAATCCAATGAAACCCAAGCAAAAAGCCTGACTGACCAAACTGCAACCAAAAAAAATACCAAACCCCACCGAACTAAAGCGAACTCCACCAAATCCAACGAAACTCGAGCAAAACCCCACCAAACTCAAGCAAACTCCACCGTATCACACAAAACCCCACAACATCCAATAATACCCGAAAACCACACAGAACTTTAAGGGGCTTAATTTTAGCTTAAAGTGACATTAAGAAAAAGTTGCTGCAAGTGACCGTGCACGTTAAAAAAATTAATAAAAAGTGCATGATTCAGAATGCATTAAAATATATAGGTACCTACCAACTATTTCGATTTTCAAGTCCTCTGAATAATTGATGGTTGTGGTTGTTTAAAAAACAAAAAAAACACTTTTTTTGTAGTTTAATATATTTTTATTAAATAAGCAATCCTTATGGAATTAAATAATGAAACCAATTCCTTTAAAAATTCAAATTAACACCTCAAAAACATTAAAAAGATGGCGGGATCAGCTCGCAATCTGATTGGCCACACATCTAACGCAATCAATTCCGCCCAAACACACGTGATTCTTGATGGTTTAACGTGGAATGGATGAACTCTGAAGAAGTCAGGATTTGAAACGAACGTGATCATAATGCCTAAATCCAAGACATGCGTCGCCTACCAATGGTTTTCCGTCTCTCTCTAACTTGGTCCCCATAGGGGAGTCACTATTCTCTGGTCCGGCTAATGGCATCAGTTATACATGGTTTTTAAATACGTGGTCGTAACCAACTTGACTTTGTATGAAAAAAAAACAATGAAATTTTATTTACACATTTAGGGCGCGCACAGCGCCTACTATGGTAAATATCAAAATATGCAAATATCTTTTAAACTATTTAATAAAAATAGGTGTATGGCACATCGTTCGACAGGAAATTTTATTAGAAACCTGATTTTTTAGAAAAATTGGGGGCATCCCATTCAAAGAAATATAACTTTGTGTGATATCTTGGGAACTAAAGGCTTTAAGAGAAAATCGGTGAAACAGGTAGATTTGTCTTTAAAAAATCTTCAAAAAATGTTTTAATGAAAATCTCTATCTTTACAAATAAAAAAGTTGTAGAAGGCCTTTAAAATCGCACATTTTTGGGAATCACCCTGTAGCTCAGGAACGCTTTGACATATCGCAATGCGGTTTTTAGTTTTCGACTTCTCTTGAAAATCGTGTTCGTAACATGTATATTAGTTTTGGGCTAACTATGCTGCAAAAGCCCAAAGCTATAGAGGCCCCTCGAATTTTTACCACCCTGTACAAGGACCACAAGTTATGGCACACATCTAGGTGAAGGCATGTTTTACAGTTAGATTCCAAAATTTTCCAAAAAAAATAGCTATACATAAAATCAATTTATCGCGATTTTTAGAAGGCCTATGGTTTATCAAACCAGGAATTTATCAGTCCGTATTTAATAAATTTAATAAAAAAAATTCATCGTAAGATCGATTCACCATAGAAACTGCAATTCGTCAAACCAATTTTTTATTTGAACCTTATTTCATCAAACGCATTCAATAACAAATTCGAAATTTAACAGACTCAACAACAACAAACTCATTTAATATCAAACCCGGAATTCGTAAAACCCGTAATTTATCAGCGACAAATGCATCAAAACGCCGCGCCGCTGCGCCACCTGCGTATACGCCTCCGGTTCATTTGGTTTTGGCGAATGCGCAAATAATTGACCAAAAATTTTCTGATAAATTACGGGTTTTACGAATTCCGGGTTTGATGTTGAATGAGTTTAATGAACAATGGTTTGATTAAAAACGGGTCTTATAAATTTCGAATTTGTTATTGAATGGGTTTGAAGAAATATGGTGCGGATAAAAAATTGGTTTAACGAATTGCTGTTCTTATAGTGAATGATTTTATAATTGAACTTTCTTTTATTTAACTCCCAAGATAAGGAAAAAAATTATAGAACACTTCTATGGGGGAAGCGCTTTACGCGTTTTATATGAATGCGATTCTGTTAAGGGCCCACAAAGATAACAACAGAAATTATGTTACATTAATTTTTTTTAAATGGACATTTTGTTTGACAATAAATAAGTAAAATATAATAAAAAACTAAATAACCAAAAAAGGTCAGGGTAAGTTTTTAAAAAACATTGAGGTTAGAAATAATGCCGCCAGTCGCAGATCCGCTGTAGTAATATTGCAAATAATCAATTTAAGTCCGTATTCCAATATAAGCCCCTATTGTTTAAGAACGAAAATAGTGCCGCGGCCAAAATGTAAAAAAATCTATGCATTTATTAAATCTTTTGTTGGTCTGTTTTGTTCCAGAATCAAGCAAAAACTAAAATGAACGGATTTTCATGCGATATTCACTGCTGGATTTATTGGTTTCTGGGCAGGACATAGGCTTATTTTATTAAAATTGGTTTATGGGAACAAAAGTTATAACCATTTAAAGCAAGAAAAACGGGGGAAAACGGGTAAGACCGTAGGCAAAGCTGCGAGTCTTTAGATAGTATATGAATATAAGTAAAATAATAATATGTAGGTAATATTGTGATCAAAAATCTCGCACTGTGGGGTGCATTTTGCAGAACACTTCGTGAGACTAAAACCTTCAAGCGTAATGTGAAACAAATACTAGACACTTAAATTAAATATTTCAACGATTATGTATCGGTATACCTAACGCGTTCGAAATAAAGCCAAAATACACTACATTTTTGACTTTTTTATGCCATGTTTCGATCGATGCCCGCTAGGTACGTCTGGAGGCCCTGTATACGATTTTTGAAAGTTATTGTTTTACCAGAGGTGAGCAACTGGATTTGACAGTTGCTAGGGAAATGTTTAAAAACAAATTGTGTGCTGGCACAACACCGTACTCAACTAAAAAGCCAGTTAACTCCTACCGCCTCAGTGTCCTTTAGCTTACTGTGGCTGCCATTTTTATAACCAAATTGACAAGTAAAACATGGATTTTCTGTCAGTTTGGTGTCAATATGGCACCGATCATAGGCCAAAGGATACTTAAACGAAAATGAGTTAACTGGCTTTTTTCTTGAGAACGGTTTTGGCTGGCAGTGGTAATTGGTAACCCCTGGCAATAAATAATTTTGTCACTGTCACATTTTTGATTAAGAAACGTCAGGTCTAAAAATGGCATTTTGCTGTATCAAAAACTGTAAAAACACGTGCCTCGACGAATTTGTATTGTTCCGTTGTCCAACGGAGAAAGCAACTCAAGAAAAGTGGAAAGAAAACATGCATTTACCAAGCTGGAAAATTAATAAAAATAGCCGAATTTGCGAGGTATGTGAGCTATAAGCAGTAAGTACAAACATACGCATTTAGCATATACTTTGTTAATAAATAACACATTATGTTTCCGTGTTTCATTGTAAGAAAAAGAGAAACAAAAATATAGATTAATAGGAGTCTTTATATTTTACCTATTATTTACATTTTTAATATCTCCGCCTGTATATTCACTGTTTGTTTTTGTGTTTTTTTTTTGTCAAAACTTGACATATTTTACTAACCAAAAAAATCAATCTTTCAAAAACTGTCTGGGGAAATTATACAAATTTCATAAAATCGCTTTTACATGCAAATATGAAAAAAACTAGAAAGAGAGGGCAATATGAGTTGCCCACCTCTGGTCAAACAATAACTGTCAAATGTATAGACGGCCTCTAGGTACATCGATGGACCTCGCCCAAAAAAAGCGTGACTGACTTATAAGTTTTTCTTAATTTAATATTTTATATTAAATGAGCAGTTATAAGTTATAAAAATATAATTATAAACACCCGGCTAATGCTGCACAAATCTATAAATAAGACTATACGCTGCATTACTAAAAAATCTAAAACATAACTTTTTTTAAAACAGATATTTATTCATATATTTAACACAATGGCGCAGTGTGTGACGTCTTTCCGTACAATTTACATAATTCCAGTACTTAAAATTCACATTATATAAACATATTTTAACTTTATTTTCTAATTAATTATACTTTTTAGAATTTAACTTTTAAACATATAATTTTACTTTAAACAATTAAATATTGTTCTATAGTAAGCATTTTAAATTCTTTCAAAAACCGTACATACTACAATAACGGTCAAAAATTAAATATCAAAATACTTATAAACCTCATGTGTAGAACTTTACATAGTACGTGATGTCACGCAGCCCTTTTATGAAATTTTGACATTCGTTACCAAAACAAGAAATAGTGAGGTAATATTTACACTGACAGCGGCCAAGAATATTTCACGATTGCGTGACGTCACAAAAGTTTCTGGTCGTTTCCTGTTTTTTTATGTTAGGCTCTGATTGTAACACTTACTATGTTTCTACCCGCCTAAAACTATAGTTTTACATAAGGACGGTTTTAAATAAAATCGCTTTTTTTGAGGGTCAAAAGTTAAAACAACTAAGGTCACAATAGATTTTTCGGAAAAACCAATGTTGAGTATTTTACTTAGGGGGCATACGTAGAAAATTTGGGCGTGGGCCTTTTGATGAAGATTTTACAAAACTTATTTTAATCGGTTACTAATGGACCCACCAACACTGCCTAACCTGTTAACAGCCCCAAAAATGCTGCAGTCAAAAAGTAGGATTAGGATGTCAATTTTTTTTCTTAGATTCAGACGCTTTGGCCTAGAGCAATGAAATTTGGCACATATGTTCTGGCAACGTACCCCGTGTGTCATAAAAAATTACATATGTGGCCCTTAGGGGGCAACAGGGGCCAAAATGTGTCCCTCATACCTTATATACGCACATCTGAATCTTAGTCAGTTGATAGTTCACACTACTACCTACAAGTCTACTGTACCGAAAAATTTTTAATTTCTATTAATAAGGCTACTTAGGGGCTAAAAATTTTGTCGATTTCAATTAAAATTATATTTTACTTATCTTTTACTCTATGGGCGCAGAGTGGATCATTTCTTTATTTTGAATTCTTTGTCTCAGCCCCAGGAGCTGTAAGGGGGCGGGACTTTTTGATGAGGTTTAGATGTGCATATTGAGTGGTTTTCTGGAATATATAAATGGTAAAAATCTTGCCCTCCTACAGCTTCTAGGGGCTGAGATAAAGTTTTGACTCGAACCTTTAATTGCCAAAATAAATTTGCACTTTTTGAATGTGGTATAGTAAACTTAGAACAAATTGTTCGAGATTTAAAATTTTTAGCCCCCATTTAGGGGTCGCCCCTAGAATTTTTATATTACATTTTTATATTGCATAATATTTGTTACACCTAATTGATGAGTTTTATATATGCATATGGAGTGTTTTCTGGAATTTGAAAATTTTGAAAATTAGATCTCGCCCCCTTACAGCCAGCCCTTGGGGGCTAGAGCACAGTTGGGGGTATTTAAAATTGAGATTTGGTCCACTGCCACTGGTAATGGATTTTTGTTGACATTGGCTGAGAGAAAAGTAAAATATAATTTTTGAATTGAAATCGACAAAATTTTTATCCTCTAACCTAGGAGCCTTGTTAACAGCCACAAAATTTTTTGCGGTATAACAGACTTGTAGCTAATAGTATGACCTACCAACTGACTAGGATTCAGATATGCAGGTGCATTAGTATGGAATATGAGGGATAGTTTAAAAATACATTTTGACCACTGTTGCCTCCTATGGGACACAGATGTAATTTTTCGTGGCACACGAGGGTACGTTGACGGAAGGCCAACATGCTTTGCTCTTGCTTAAACCGCCTGAATTTAAGAAAAAAAATTGACACCCTAACCCTACTTTTTGACTGCAGCAGTTTTGGGGCTGTTAACAGGTTAGACAGTGTTGGTGGTTCCATTAGTAATCGATTAAAACAGGTTTCATAAAATCTTCATCAAAAGTCCAGCAGACGTTATGCCCCCTAAGTAAGCAACGTACTTAAGGGTTTTTAAAGTGTTTCTACCACCCTAAAAAATAGTTTTAGTTTAAAAGAGGTCCGTATAAACAAAGCAATTAAATATCAGTATTGCGTTATTTGAAAAACTTATATTCAGACAGCGATATTAGAGGATTTATGCCGTGAAGAGGCCGAAGACGTTAACGATACGTGGAATTTGTCGGATATAACTTTATATATTGTGCAGTGATAGGCACAAATCTTTTAACCTTAAAGGTTATAAGGTTTGCAATGCTAATTTTATTTCTATCTTGCCCTCGCGTTACAGGTTAGACTAGACTCCAATAAGCTACAAATAGGGGAAAGCGGGGTAATGCGGGGTACTTAAAAGAAAGCTCTTATTTCTGGCAAGCCACAGCCAAAGTTGTGCCCTTGGTATTGTCTTGATGTCTCTGCTAAACTCTTTTATAAACTTAATATGATAAGTCTTGTTAGGTTTTAAGTTATCAATTTTTTAGAAAAAGTACGCATTTGTCCCGCTTTGCCCACCAGGTCGGGGTAAAATGGGGTACCCTTGAGGGCAGGTCATCTTAAAAATGTTTATATAAAAACTGATTTTATTCAAGAAAATATTCTTATTTCAAAAAACATTTGTAAAAAAAATCATTTGTTGTAAAACAAAGTATAAACTGCAAAAATACTGCCCAATATTATTGAATACAATATTTTTTTTAACATAAAAAACATGATAACTTTATTTAGGTACTTTAGGTATTAACTGGTTCCTAAGGCTGTCAAATTTAACAAATGAAAACCATAGTATACCCTAGCGAACGTATCTCTCCAATGTAGTTTACTGGTAGGCTTTTTTTTAGACCCATTTCTCTGGTCTGAACTGCATGAACAGCATTTTCCATGGATGTCTGGGACCAACTTTGCCTTTGTTGCATCTAGTACAATAATTAAATTTACAATGCATTTGCTAAAGTTTTAAATAATTGGCGTAAAATGGGGTATAAAGATTCATAGACTATAGACGTTTAGCGTGTACCGAAGTTACCAGCTTGCGAAGTATAATTTCTTGCCCCGTTTTACTTCGATACCCCGTTATACACCACTTTCCCCTACGTAACCGTCGCGTCGCACAGTGTATCCAGTTTGTATAAAAAGTAGACATAGGTCAATTTTAAAAAGTAATACAATTCACAGTTTTTATTAATTATTTGGTTTTAATCCTTTCGAAAAAATATATACTTAACATTTTGTTATTAGTATACTGGAGAACAAAAAAAAATTCAACACCAGAAAGGGCAAATATTTTTAAAGTAATTTATTTATATATTAATATTAGGATGATCTTAGTAATTGATTAAATATCCAAGAAGATTCCGCCTTGATAATCAGCAAAAAATTAATAATGAGTGGTTCATCCATGGTTATTTACGCACTCGTTTGTTCTATTGAGCTTTGATATTAAGGATCACTCATTCAAATCCCACTTACGGTATGCCAGAGTTCATCTAAGTTTCCAGGGGGACGAGGTAATCGACTAAGATTGCGCCATATCATATCCCATGTGTGTTTGATAGGCGACAAGTCAGGCGATCTTGCTGGCCATTCCAAAGTCTCTATGCCAAGTTCATTGTCCAGAAGTCCATTGTTTCACGAGAAATATGCGGTCTGGCATTACCTTGTTGAAAGATCGCATTTGGGATAGTTTGTAGGTAGGGATGTAAAACTGGCTGCAGCACTTCATTGATATATCGCAGAGCAGTCAGATTGCCGTTGATGAGGACTAGAGGCTAAACATACAGCACCCCATACCATAATACTTTACTGTCTTGCTCTATCACGTTCAACAGCAAAGTCTACATTTCGTCTCTCACCTCGAAATCGCCTAACCCTCATGCGTCCATCATGGCTGCCTAAATAAAACCTGGATTTGTCGCTGAAGCTTATGGTATTCCATTCGTCATTCCAGTTTTGCCGAGCTTTGCACCACTCCAAGCGGCGAGCCTTATGTTGTGGGGTCAAAGGTAGCACCAAAAGCGGACGGTAAGCCCTCAGCCCTATACCAAGCAATCTTCGATTAACTGTCATCCTTGAAAACACTCGACCTGTAGCTACAACTAGAACATCTCTTACTTGGCGTATACTGTCCCGTCGATTTCTGAGAGCAAGAAGTCTGAGATGCCGTAAATCATGACATTATCTAGGGCGTCCAGAACCCGCACGACGTCTATAAGTCTCATCATTGGACCACCTTCTCCAAACTCTTAATACTGTTGATGGATTGGCATTAACCCTTCTTGTAATTTCCCGTAAACCAAAACCAGCCTCTTTCATGCCCACGAAGCGTCCTTTCTCGAAGTCATTGAAATGATGAAATTGTTGGTGACCGCAAACTCTTGGCATTTTTATTTTTTAAGCAAACTGTAAGCAATCAAAAAAGACCAAAAACTACGAGAAAAATTATTTAAAATTTTCGGAAAATGTGTTGGTTGTTTTTGAAAACGAATAGAAAAAATCCGTGAAAAAAGGAAAGATTAGAAGACAAAAAATTTATCAAATATTTCTTTTGAGATAAGGTATACACACAAATAATTTTCATTTAAATAATTATCCATATACATGGTGTTGCATTTTTTTGTTCTCTAGTATATTTTGGACGTAAGGCACAGGTTTCCGAGTAAAACTAGGTTTTTACAAAAACTGCATAATAATTCCTTAACTTTGAATAGTATGTTATTCTAAATCTATATTTTTTAGCATTATTATTTAAGAATTTATAGATATAGGAATTCCTTAATAGTAAAAAAAAATCCTCAAATAACAAAAAAAAATCTTTTATGCCTATTTTAGTTTATCACTACAAAAAAATGCATTTTTAAAAGTTTTTTTGACTTTAAAAAAAAAACGCATAAAAACACATAAGCTAAAAGTGTTTTTTATACAAAGTCCAACTATCTCTTTAAGCAAATATGCAAAAAATAGCTGCGACCTCCTACAACTTCTTGGCATACTTATAGCGATTTAAATTAAACTTAATATTCAAAAGAAAAACAAAAAAAAAAAAGTGGAAATGAATGTTACAAGATATTTTTTTACTGATTTTGTTAGACAAGATGCTTTGTTTTAAGAATCCGATTGATGCCACTATGAAAATCTTGGGCATTTTGAAAAATCCATTTTAGGGTGAAAATACTAAAGAAAAAAAATATTTGAACCAATTCTAGTCCGTTTTTGGTTGCCGCAATCAAAATTGCGGCACAATTTTTTTTCTGGAAAATACCACAGCAGAGGAGGGGTTGATTTTATGGAAAAAAATTGACTTACTAACATAAACAAGTGATATTATAATTTTGCTCTGATTTTTTTGTTGCTCAATTCATATTTGCAGTTAAAAAAAGTTGGGGGTAATTTCAAGAAGTAGGAGGGGTACACATACGGGCATTAGTTCTAATATTAAAAATGTAGGTCGTTATGTGTTTAATCAGCTCTGCAGAAACCATTTTAATCCTATCTTTAGTTTTCTCGTAAGCGAAGGTTAAGTTTAGTAAAAAAACGGCCATGTTTGTAACTTTCTAGTCAATTTCTAGCTCACCCTGAAGATATTGGGGAAAGTGCCCATGACAAAAATTGGTCATTAAGACACCCTTTATAACATAAGAAAATATATTTTTTAAATCGAAAAACACCCCCGTAAGAAAATGGCAGTGTTCTTTCACCTGTCATTCATTTATTTGTTGCGTATAAGACATAAGAAACACATCTTTTAATGACTTGCTTTGATTTTTGAGAGAAAGTTGCAAAAACATGATATTAAAAGAAATAAATCAAAATGTCCTTATTTCCCTATACCTCGATCTACTGTGCGTCGGTGGTTTTGGTAAAAAATAGCTTAACTTTACGCAAGACGACAAATGCGGGAATCTGGTATTCACACAAACCTTATAACCAAAAAAATAGACTGCTAATGCTTATGGGTTTTCTCCCAATAAATGACTGCCTCATGGAAGTGACAGTTTGGTGTTATTGGAACCAGAGTAAACCGACTTGAGTAAAATTTGTTGTGGTTGCAAACCCAATATTTTAGTATTTGATGAATATATAACAAGCACTGCTTGACGAAATTTAAGAAAAAATATAAAACCACTGTTTCTTGAGTATTTAAAAAAATTTATTTAGAAAACTGTTCGAATTAGCTAGATTTCAAAGGGGCAGTGTAAACAGTGTCATGACGTGACAACTTATTTTCTCTTTATCCACGTTTTTGGTTGGTAACACTGCGTTTGACGGTCTTGACGTTTGTAGATTCGCCATTTTCTTTATTTTCGTTTCTTGGTTTTCGAAGATTTTGCTTTGGATAGACGTCTGTAAAGACGCGAATCCATAGTAACCGAGAAGAAGATGAAGAAGTTTTTGCTTAACGTGTTGTGTTTTTAATATACTTTTTCTCTGCCCTTTTGCATCATGAAGTGCTTTGTTGTCGGCTGCAACAACAGCAATTCTGCGAGTGGAAATACGTTTTCCTATCACAGGTAAGGGTAAATAATTCCTATTTTTGCATATTTTCTTTAATACTTCTGCGATCATTGTCTGTATTCTGAAAGGCCCATGAGGTGGTTACAGCTCACCAGTGTGGGGATTCTTGAAAGTGTGAGAAGGGAGTACACCCCAAGGGAGTATCCATGTCCTCTTCTTACTTGTGTACTTTTGTATATCTCCACCTCACTCACAAATTTCGAGGAGTACTCGCTGGTTTGCATTTCAAAAATCTCCGCACATTTCTCACCCTTTTCACGTCTGGGTTTACCCAACTTTTCAAATTGATAATTCATAACTTTGTGCTAATTCTGTATGTCTATTTTTTTCTTTGTGATTAAAATAAAGAGACAGAGATACTAGCACTAAAACTTTAAATTATCAATATGAAAAGTTGGGTAAACCCAGCCTTATTTTGACTTGTGTGAAAAAATATAGAGACATGTAGAATTTGTTCGCAGTAGCAGCCCAGTAAGTAAGAATATTAATATTCGAAGGATATTCATATTAGGTGATAAAAGAGTGCATACTGTTCATACGATAAGAATATTAATTATTAATATTTTTTAAAAATATTCCTGTGCTAAAAATACTTGTTTATAAAATTAATCTAAAGAAGGTTCTAAGAATGTTACAGGAGTATTAAAAAAAAAGAATATTCTACTCATGTTAACTGTACTTAAAAAACCTCATCTGTAATCAATTTTTATCATATTTATATCGTCTGTTGAAAGGCAAAATCAACTAAGTCAAAAAAGTTAAATTTTAAGAAAAGGCGATATTAAATTCTGTGCTGCATTTAATTGGTTATTTTATTTTGAGAATTTTCAATTTTATATGGATAAAATTAGTGTAAAATTAATGTTAGTATAAAAATTGTATTTGTCTCTGTGAAAAAAAGTGACTTAGTTGATTTTGCATTTAAACCGAAGATATAATCTAAGAATATTCCTAGAATATTTCTGTGTTTACTGGGAGGCCTCATCTCAAGAATACATCTTGATCCATGCCCTCATGGCAAAACACTTGAGCCAGGTGGTTGCCATAGGACAAACCATTTTTCCATAGTGCATAATGTTAATATAAATGAAAATTAGAAGAAAGATTCGTGGCTATCGGAACCTTTCTTCTTATTTATTTTTCACGGACAAGAAATCTACTTTTTTATAAATGAAAATTTTGGAGAAATGAGAAAGAACACAGAATAAAAAAGTGACTATTTTATAGAATAATTCTTTCTGAATCAGAGAAAAATAAGCATTTTGATAAAATGTGAACCAGAAGCTCAAAATTCGCAGTTGTTTTGTACTTTTAGCTCGCATGCACTTGTAAATTGTTTTCTAAAGTCATCTCTCCCAAGCCCTTCTACTTGCTACTACTAATTTTATAAAAACTGGAAATAAACCTATGAACTACAGAGTATACACCAAAATCAACATTGTTGACAGGAGAAAGAAAGAAACATAAATTCTTTAAAAGAGATTTGTCAAAAAATTGCAATACTTAAAACTATGAGCTTAAAAACTTATTTAATCTTAATAAATTTAACCTTTTAGTTCTTATAATTACTGAGATATCAATAGTGACCCATGTTAATTAGGACACCCTGTATTAGCAGTATGCCTTATGAAAAAGGGTTTATTTTTCCTAAGGCAACCATGTTGAATCGCTCATCAGCTGATGGCAGTATTATTAAGTATCGTAATAATGAAAAAGTCTAATTATTGTTTTTCTATTTCTTTCAATAGGTTTCCACCAGATGCTGCTATTAGTAGAAACTGGTTACTGAGCATTTGAAGAGACTCTAAGACTGTTATTAAATACCAAAGACTCTGTTTTGACCAGCTTTTAGTTGAAGCAATCATTAAAACATACAGCACTTTGAGGAGTCATAGCTCTGCAAATAAAATTAGTGAAAGTATATCTGGAGAAAAGGTCCGAAAAGTTTTAACAAAACTTGTATTGTTTAAACAACATGTTTTATATATTATCTTTAATTTAAAATAAGTAGTTTCTGTTTGTAAATAAGTTACTTTTAAGTATTTTTTGTATTGTAACTTTTTTGATGGTATTTTGTAAATAATTATTTTCTACAAATAAAATTTAAGGCTGGGTTTATACAAGCAAATAAAAATTAAAGTAACAAAAATTAAAATAAAAATAAATAATTTTGGTTTATACAGCTGAATAAAAATAACTTGGCAAAATTTTTTAATGATCCTATTTTTAATTTTCTTGTAGCTGTATGTTTATGGGTTGAGGGATCTTGTTAATGAAATGTCCTTTTTTTGAAGTGCCAATGTTTCACAAAATTTATATAAAAATAAATTTTGCAAAACGTCGGCATTTCAATATATAAAAATAAATTTTGCGAAACGTTGGCATTCCAAAAAAAGGACGTTTTATTAACCAAATCCCTTGACCCATACACATACACCTTCTAGAAAATAAAAATAACTGAACCAATCAGCACACAGCTTCAATAATTGAAATAATTAAACTAAACTCAATCATACTGTTTTCTTAAATAATAGGTATCTGCTTAAACCAAACTGAAAAATGAGAGGTTATGCGCAAATTTTTTTCAGATAATAAAAGTTGCCCATCTTCCTATTTTTATTTCTGCTGTATAAACGCCTACACTATTTCCCATAAGCTCAACTTTTATTTGAATTATTATTTTTATTTGCCTGCATAAATAAAAAGTACCAAACAGACAGGGTGATTTTTTTTAAGGGGTCATTCATAAACTGGTGTAGATACTTAAAGAAGGGGAACTTTTTTTCCTAAAGATAAAATGTACTTTATCCATTTAAAAAAATTCATATTTTAAGGGAAGGGGGGGGGGCTATTATTTAAGATTATCGTTAAAAAAATTGCAAATTTATTATGCCAGAGCCTTTTTTACAATTAGCCGCGTCTAGTGTTATTTGTGCTTCTCAGTTGGTAGTTATAGGGATTTTGGTGCATTGCCAACTGCTTCTGGCACCAAACTGTCAAATACATGAAGCAGTCATTTCTTAAAGCAACATCATCAGTCTATTTTTTTGGTTATAAGGTTTGTGGGTATTCATATTTGTGCAAAAGTCTCTGTCTTTTTTATAGGAAAGAAAAAGGCATAAATTAATGCTACATTTCATATTAATGTCTACGTGTTTTGACAACTAAAGTGTATATTGCGGTGCGTAAAGAAAAAAATTAAAAAAGTAGTTTAGACTTTTGTGTAGTATATAGTATGTATAATATATACACAACAGTGTGTAAAATACAATAAAATATAATTTTGTTAAACAATTTGGTGACTAGTTAGAATTTGTGTCAAAAATGTTTTTCCTTGCACAGTTAACTCTTCAAGAGATAAATTAATTTAAAAACAATTTGACAGATTTCTTAAAAATTGGTTGAACCCTATTTTATTAGATTCTAGCTAGACCCTCTAAATTTTACAGTAAAAAAATTAAAAAAGTAGTTTAGACTTTTGTGTAGACTTATTACACAATTATGTATAATATATACACAATAGTGTGTAAAATACAATAAAATATAATTTTGTTACACAATTTGGTGACCAGTTACAATTTGTGTCAAAAATTTTTTTTCCTTGCACAGTTAACTCTTCAAGAGATAAGTTAATTTAAAAACAATTTGACAGATTCCTTAAAAATAGGTTGAACCCTATTTTATTAGATTCTAGCTAGACCCTCAAAATTTTACACTGTTCGTCATTACGAAAAAATTGGCAGAATATATATATTTTTTCATTTAGATCGTAGTAGGGACCGATATTATCTATCCCTGATTCTAGCGCAAAGGCACAAACAACTTTTATATTATAGTTCATATTTATATATCTAATAGAAGAGGTTACTTATTCATATTTCAATAAAATATCACTTTTTATCAGAAATTTTGTGCTAGCATCACAGTTTGTAAGCTTAAATTAGGTTTGTTTGTTGCTGGATCCCATTGCTTCGTCATAGGATGGTGGAGGCACTAAAAAAGAAAAGTTGTTAGTAAAAAAATATATTTTTATACTTTAGGGGCTAAAAACGAATTGTAGTCCCTCATGTGCGGCACTAAAATGCAATTTTATTCCTTCGGTATTAAAATAAAATTTAGGGAGTAAAACGAAATTTAACGATATAACTTCAGAGAGTAAATAGTAGTTTTTACAACTAGTAGCTAAAATAGTGCTTTTTTACAACACAGTTTAGCCGCGAGTTGTAAACACTACGTTTTTAATACCTTTAATTATTAAGAATATAGAAAAAAAATTGGGTTCGGTCTGGCTGGCAGTAGTTTGTCTATGATTAAAAAACATACAGAATCATATCTTTCTGTTGGCCATTTGATTTTTTGACCTTATTTGGGTGCAAAAAAATCATAAACATAATTTGCTTACAGCCCTGAACAATAATAGTAGTTTTCGCAACTAGTGGCTAAAATAGTGTTTTTTTTACAAGCGTTGGTTTAAATAACGATCGCAGCGAGGTAATATACGTGAGTTAAAAAAAGCACAGTTTATCCGCGATTTGTTGACACTATTTTTTTAATACCTTTATCAAAAAACCCAAGAAAAAGAGGAAAATACTTTTAAAAATCTCGAACGAAGAGCACTTCTCGCCACAAACCATCTTTACACTATAAATCAAAGCGGCTGGTAAATGAAATAACAATGGTTTCCATAGCGATATGTCTTTTTACTCGGTGACGTTCATTGTTGCAACATTTTAATCCTTGACAATTTGATATTTTGACGATATTTTTAAATGATTTTTTCGTAAATACTTGGTGAAAACTGGCGGAAATGGATTACTTCTTAGGCAAGAATAATTATATTTTTTCAATATTACTATTTTTCGCTATTTCTCTTTAACTTTAGGTAAAAAACGGACAGAAATCTTTTTTTGCACCCGTGATCAAAAAAAAAAAGTTTTTTTGCATCGGAAACCAAAAAGCCATACTTTAGTTATCTGCAGACAGTTACTAAAATCATTTTTTTGATGAAGGTATTAAAAAAAAGTTTTTTTGCATCGGTAACCAAAAAGCCATGCTTTATTTATCTGCAGTAAGTTACTAAAATCATGTTTTTGATAAAGGTATATAAAAAACTTATTTTGGCATCGGTAACCAAAAAAGCCATGGTTTTGTTATTTGCGCACTGTGAGTAAAATAGTAAAATCGTGTAATGAATGTATAAAAAATTAATTTTGAGGATTAATATTGAATTTGGTGACAAAAATGCTCCTTTTTAGCTCACTTTGCTCAGGCTGTAATTTTTTTGCCTCAATGTAATGTAAGAATGTTGGGATTGTTGTAAAAAGTTGATAGAGGTTCTAAACTGTTGCGTAGGCAAACGCATTACGCGGCACAAAAAATTACTTACGCGAATCTGTTGCTGGAATCAATGAGTTACCTAAAAAAACATCACAAATGTATAGGTATAAAAAACATAGTTTACAGGTTCTATTCAGACGGCGGCGGGGCGCGGCGCGGCGGTATCGTACTTTTGATTGTTACTGTTACTGGGGGGCTATTCCAGTGGCTCATACCGATATCGTTACGGAGCGAATTCGTTATCGCGGCAACACCGCGGTTTGTTTTGTTGTTTCACAATGGCCGCGGCCGTGTTAATTCAACTTTGACAACTAAACTCGCACAAAAATATAACTTTTGAGTAATAATGGTGCTACAATGATTGAGAAAAATTAACATGATTTCTTCTGCGATGGTTGCAGTTCACACCATATTTGGAGCCGATAAAGAGCAGAACACAGTAAGTAAAATTAGCTATTGTTATGGGCAAATATTTGTTTTACTTCTCATCCTAAACTTGTACATCATAAGTTCCCAACTAGATGTTTATGAGACTGCTCTTTTTTGGTGGGTTTATATTTTATACTCTTCTGTAAAAGGAAACGCAAGCCCTTATGGCAGAATATAGATAAGCATGGCCCAACCAGTTGAGTTTGCTGAAGTTTATTACCTACTTAAATTAAAGTCATAAAATGTCTTTATTAAAACAAAAAACCGGTTGCACTATTCTGTTAGCTAAAAAATGCTTTAAATGGCCAAAGAGCTTCAAGAACATAGGTCTAACAAAACAAATAATCACAGATGCAGAAAAAATAAAAAACCATGTTCTTTGTGTTTTTCATGTGTATGTTTATCACCGATAAAGAAGGTATTAGTAATTAGCGAACATAGTCGTAAGATGACAGTAGAAAAAATGATACAGTAAAAATTTTTTTGAAAGAAATTAAAGCTTAGTTTATGCAACATACTTTACCAATTTTGGACTTAAAGTTAACAAGTGAGCATATATGACATATTCTTTGCATCCATGTATGGGCGCATTAGCGAGGGCTATTGAGTCCATATATATCTTTTGAGTTCTACTAAGATAGTTTATTTAAAATAAAAACTACTGACTTAGATCCTCGCAGTTCACCAAAGAAAAAATAACTACTTAAAGCTGTGATCAGATTTTGGATAAGTATTATTTTGATAAAACTTAAAATGTATACTTCTTTTTAGGAATAACATGCTAGGGTATTTGAATGGAGCTACATGTAAGAATCATTCTAGTATGATCAAGTCTCCGATCAAGTACCACAACTCGAGCCACAAATTAGGTATGGATGGATTCAAGTAAGACATAGACCAACCTTCCAAGGCACTAGATGAAAGTAGACAAAGATTCGATGTTCAATAGACATAGTGAAACTAACTTTCAGAAGAAACTGATGCAATATACGTACATGTATGCTAAATGTTAATCGTTTAAAAAAATAATAAGATAACTTTTAATGAATTAAAAAGTTGTGTAAAATATAGTACAGAAATAAAATTTTATTTTTTAATTCTGTTAGGCCGTATTTGTTTAAATCAAAAAATTTAAATGTCACTTAAATGATAGAAAATTGGACTTATTGTAACTACGATTTAAGAAATTTTTCATGAAAATTCGCAGATTTTTGGGGGAGTCATCGAAAAAGATATTGCAAACTTTTTAAAATAAGGCAGAGTTTTTTTTTCAAGAGCCTTTAGATTGGTTTGGTGGGGAAAGTTAAGTACAGTTTTAAGTTATTTCCAGCTCTGGTTGCTATAAAAAAGAATTGATGAAGATTTTTTTAAAAATTGAACTCATGTGATTTAATATTTACCTAAATGATATTTCTTCATTATTTTACATCCATTTTTCAATTACCTACATGATATTTCTTCCCACACACACATAGCATAGCATGATATTTATATAGCAGTTGGCTAATTAAGCAAATTATTTTAATTTTTAATACCTTTTTAATATCTGCTTTGTCAACTTATTTTTACGGCTACCAGAAAAACTAATAACTCAAAGTTATAGATTCTAAATAATCAAATAAATGCTTACCTCAGAAACCTATTTTTATAAATAATACCCTTGAAAATAGCATACTTTAAATCAATCTTTATGAATGTAAAGCTGAGTAATATAATTTAAAAAACCTACTTAGTACTTCAAATAAAGGGCCTAAAATGTACGCTACATTTTTAAATTAACTTTAAGGGTTTACTGACTGACATGACGAGTTTTTTACAATGAATTTAGGTAAATTTAATTTTTTGGCTAAATTTATACTTTATACTAGTTTTTAATTTAATATTAATAATTTATTATGTTACAGAGAAAAAATTGATTTGACTTGATTTTGTCACTTTTAACATTGCTATTAAAAAATAATAAAACTTGGGATAAAAAACTGATTTATTTTACTTATTGGTTTAAACGTTACTTAGAATTAAAAATTGTTTTCTAATATTTCAATATTTGGTGGATTGCATCTTTTCCTTCATCAGCTTGGGCACTGCTAACCTGAAACAAAAAATAAGATGTATTTGAAAATATAAGCCAGTGAACTGGCTACTTAAGATTGAAAGCTTTCAGGTTTGGTTTGTAAAATCAATAAATTACACCGATAGTAAGTTTTAATCACCTCCTCCTTTGAACAAGAGTACAATCCGACTTATTAGACTTACATCGACTATGTCTCACCAATTTTTTGGCCACCAGTTTTATTGCTGTCTGCCAATTTAGTTTTTTTTTAGAAGTACGAAACAAGTTTTACATCAAATTCTACTTTGAAAATTTTATTATTGACTATCTTTTGTTTACCCCACATCTTAATATTTAAGGTAAACTAGAAACTTAAGTGATGGTCAATGCTTGTGTGAATTTGGCCAACGTACTTTGATTTAGAAATTAAGGGAGAGGATAAAAGAACTTTCTGGCTAAGGTGGTAAAAAAACTTGCCTGTTAAATAAAAACAATATGAATTTGGCCCCTTTATATATTAATTAGAAAAAATAATGTAAACTGTTGATCAAAAAAACTGTCAAGATAGTGAATAATAATTAAAAACCTTGGGGAAACAAAGGGAACAAGTTCAGAAAATCTAACAAGTTGGGATCCAAGTGGAAAAAGACTCTTGACTTTTTCTTGTAAATTAACGAAATAAGTGTGGCTTTTTCCCTAGTTACCCCAAGATCTTCAATTGTTATTCAATGTTTTTTTTTTGAAATATCCTGTGCCCATACAAAGTTACCTTAAAACTTTATTCCACTTTGGATTTCACTAATGAAATTTGAAATATGTATGTTGGAAATTTATATTTGGTTGAAACGACAACAATCTACCAAAAAGTAGCCAAATTTTTTAATTTTACTGATGAATTTTTGGATTTTAAAATGTTTTTTTTTTAATGTGAAGGTAGCTTACCATGTGTTTTGTCCTTCATATGATTTTGCCGGATTTTGCTAAAATGTTTCGTTGCGTGGGATGGGGTGCTGCCTGCTTAAATGTCTTCATCATACATCTTAACAATTATGAGAAATCATTGATCTGAAATTAAATTTAAAATAATTTATTATAGGTGTGATGTATGCAAATTTATAGTCTAAGCAGCTAACCAGTTAGTTCACTTGAATTAATACTTCAGACAATAGCCATACCATGTGCTATTTTTTTTTTGTTTTTCCCGAATATTGTTCCAATTTTGTGCCAAATTTAAAGGTAATCTTCTCATCTAGGCCTGAATCAAAATGAATAAAACTTGTCATATATTGTTATTCTTTCATGCTCTACTGATGATTAAATTTCTGTATTTGAGACTCTTTCATTTATTGAGATATTGATCTTTCAATACGAAGAAAAAAATGAATGAATTAACTTTTTCATGTAAAAAGTTTAGATTTTTATAACACATTTTAGGTACTGTATTATCAATTTTACTTATTCTTTTTATTAGTGACATCTATGCGTAAAACATGTAACGTGACTTAAATAATCCAATTTTTTTAAACGATATCTAACAAAAATGCATAAGATTTGTTAAATAGGTATATATGGGTACCCAGTGGCATCCCAAAGGAAGGGGGAGTCGAGGTAAACAGTCTTTGATACCGGTTAAAAAAACGAAATTATCTGAAATTATCCCAATAAAATGATTTCCGAGTAAAATTGCATTTTATTATTATTCAATTATTTGCCTCATTTTGCACATTAAATTTTTTTAACTTTAATAATTTTGTGTGATGATGGGTTAAATAATTTACTGATAAGAACCAGTAAACTTTGTAAAACAGTAGATAAAAACTAAAACAGTTTTTAAGACAGGAATTTGATCAAAAGTAGAGAGCTTGAAAAGTTAAGTTTTATGCATTTTAATTTTGACAAAACTGAGAAAATTGGTCTTAAAACTATGTAGAAACGCAAAGGATAAATATTTAAAAATTACATATTTATAATTGACATAATTTCGAAACTTAAAATGATGTTTCTTTAAAAACCACAATACTCTACTTTTACACAAAAATATATTTAAAAAAAATTAGACCAATTAAACAGAGTCTTTTGAAAGCTACTATTAGCTAGCTTGAAACCATAATTTTAAATGATAAGCAAGTAAGTACATATTTACAAACAGAGAAAAAAAATAAATCTAGTTTTTTTTAACCAATACATGTAAATTTTAGTATATAATTGTCAAAAATTATCAATTTTTAAAAATATTGAGAAACAAATTAATCCCAAATTGGTGGATTTAAAAAGTAATGACCCAATGCCTATAAATACTGATGGTAAAATTTACTAGAAGTTTACTTTTTAAACATGCCTCAGAATCTAAAACCGATAGGCCAACACCTCCAATAGGTGTACGAAAACTCGATAATACCTGACAATACTTGACTGTATGAGACAAAATCTTTGGATAGTTTGCATTACTTGACAATAGGTGTACCTACAAATTTAAAATCTGGTGTTGGAATTGAAAACTTACCAAAACTGATTTCTATGGATAATTTATCAATATACATTGAGCAGCTACTGTAATTGTTTATTCCTAAACTTCATAATTTATTTTCTTTCTTATTAGCACTACAGGTCTTGTAGATTTTCAACAGTTGACCTAAAAAAAAACAGTACATTACATTACATTACATTAAAACATTAAAAGTTTGCATACCTTGAAAAAAGAAAATGTGTAAATCAGAATTTGTTTTAGAAAAATCAATTTGAATGTACGAAAGTTAGGTATATGATTCTTTTCTGTCATTTATCCATTTAAATGGCGATAGCGGATAGAGGGAGGGAGTTCAAAAGATCGAATATCCTGTGCAAAAGAAAATCATTGAAGAAGGGGGGACAGTATGAGAAGGGATGCAAAATTTTTGCTTGGTGGTGCATAACAATTCAGAATCAGCGGCCTCTCTTTAACTAGGTACTCAATGCGTTCTGTTGCAAGTACTATCATTTATACAAGGCATAATATTTAGTAATTTGGCGATAACCACAAAAAATACAAGCATAAACACAATGGATGATAAATAGGCGAACAAGTGTCAGTGTCCAGATAAATTATTAGTTGATGTCAGATTTTTTCAATAAAAAATCAGTGTAATAACCTTAGACCAAAGAAATCCTGCATTCTTAACTAATTCCTAACTTTTTTGTCTTAAAATATTTCAATATTTTGTAAAATTATTTTTCGGTTTTCTGACCATTGGCTCACGTCTTTTCAAAATGTCTAAACTGTTCTTAAAACTGACCTACTATATCTTTTTGTTTACATTATGTAGGTGGTGTTCTTTAAGCGCCAAAAAAACAGAATAGAACATAAGATAAAGTAAGTATAAGTACTTACCCAAACAAAAAATCTGGCGGCACTTCCACACAAGGCCCATGTGGGTTTTTCTTCACAAAGAACGTGGCTTTTCCAAAGAAAATTCAATCAAAAATTGATAACGGTCGTCCACCATCACATTGTAATCAGATTTTTAATCCATATTGCGTGCAAAAAGTTCATGAAAATTATTATTTTTCCCGAAATTTTGCCGCAAGTTCGAAGAAAGGTAAACAAACTTAACTGTCGGCATTTGACAGTTGTTTAGAGAAAGTATTGCGGGTTGCGTGTCATTTAAGCCTTTTTCTTTTTACTTAACAATAAGCGATGTTGCCGTAACAGTGAAAATAATGGCGATAGCGATCGTTATCTCATAACGATAGCCCACTGGAATTGCCCCCCTGTTGCTCTTTGATTGTTCCTGATATTATTTATTTATTTTCAGTTTTTAATTAAAATTTATAATTTCATTTCGAATTCTGTGGTTTCTAGTAAACATTGTTTTTTATTTTAAAAGAGTTTTGCTTTAAATATTAGATTGTTAAACATAAACCACTCAACAATGAGCTTATCAAGTATTTGATAACAAAATTAACTTCCAAGAAATATATAGATTTTTTTTTGTTTTTGGTTCAGGAATAATTATTGGGGTGTATAAGTGATCGATTTATAATTATTCCTGAACCCAAAACGAAACCACAGGGGCTATGAGAGACAGATCGAGAGACACTCATAGGGGTTTCCATTGGTAAAATTGGTACGCCACTCGCAGTGCACTAACACTGGCTTGGTACTGTCAAAAAATTGCGTCAGTGCAGTCTGAGTGCAGATTGAATGGAACATGAAAAAAACTGCACCGAATCCAGAACACTCGCTTCATTCAAACACTTAACTCAATATTGAGGTTGATTAGTGGGTTTTGACTTAAAATATAAAGGCGGGAAAAACTTTTCGGTGTAATACGAGCCCTTAGAGCCGGTGCGGAAAAAGTTGCATCCCTCAATGGACTGTAGAACACATGAAAATGCCACCAAAATTCGTCTTTTGATAATTGTTGGGGACCATTCCGTAAGCTCAAAACTGGATTTCATGAGAAAAAAAAATAAAAATAAAAAAAAACGGAAATTGGTGAAAAAATAGCTAAATTCAGACCAGGACAAAAATTTACTGAAAATTGAAGCTATGGAGATAGAAATATCTTCTGAGAACTATAATCATTCAGTTGAAAGAACTTGGAAAACTGAGATAAATAAAGATTTTTATTTGGTAATATAGGCTTCAACAATTCGCAACTAGGTACTATAAACTTTAACTTCCAACAATCAGCTAGGATTTTATGGAATCCAGTTTTGAGCTTACGGAATGGTCCGTAACAATTATCAAAAGATGAGTTTTGTTTGCCAACGGAACATAAAAACTGAGAAAGTGCACCTCGATAGAACAGCAGCACCGACTCAGTTATGCACTGGTGGCGTACCAGTTTCATTTTGTAATAACTATAACCTTAAAAATATCGTTATAATTCTCAATGACTAATCGGCCGTGGTGGTTTGAGTGGTCGCAACCGTTAATCGGGTGACAAGAGCAAGGATTTTACCGATGCGTGCGGGTTTGATCCCCGTTAGGTCTAGTACTTTTCCAAAGGCCGCATCTGGGATAATTTAATGGGTTAAATATTCCCTCCGTTCACGGCGATAACCAGGTCGGATAGGATATCGGATATCCTGTGGAAGCGGACAAGGTCACACTCTCTGCAGGCGGTAGACTACTTTGGAGACTTAAGGACAAAGACCGTGGTTCGGAATCCACGTGAAGCAGAAGGTCCCTCTGGGAATGGCTCTGACAGAGAAAGAAGGAGTCAAAATCCGAACAAAAAAAACAATAGTTGGAAACCAAAAATCTTAAAAGAGAGTTGAAATATTTGTATCCATGTATGGGTAACTAAGGAGTTCATCACTCACTATATACGTATAGTAGTTACGTGTCTAGTCTATATAGGGGCTAACTTCACAATAAATTATTATAATCTGAGGAAAGTGGCACAAACGTTTTCATTCATGATGCGAAACGAACTTCAAAAACCACAGCTATGCAAAACACAAAACACTACGAATACCAGTAGACGCACTATAGTTAAGAAAGAACATAGAGCCGGAAATCAATCATGATATTCCTCTCATTTAAAAGTGTAAATGCTTCGTCATCGATATGTAAGTTTTAATTTTCAGCATTTACATAATTTTTAACAAACTATTTAAACAAACTGTTTTTTAAAAAAAATCGTTTTTTTAACCCTTACGTATCCAAAATTTGTAATATCTGACGTTATCTATCTCTTCTTCTACCTAACTTATTTCCGTAATGTAACACCATTTAAAAAATCTTTAAAAAAAAAGTTACAATTTTTTTTCCTACAAACCAAGAAAAATATAAAATTAGGAGAAAAAAATCTGTGTTAATCCTTTTATTTTTTATCCGTTTTTGATTGAGTCGCTGGTATTTTTTATTAGACACTTAATTTGTTGGTTTAAATTCAAATAACTTACCTGGATAGGGCGGTGCCAAAGCAGAAGAATAATCTCTTGGAGCAGATGGCACTATTGATGCAAAATCACTGGAATCGGTTTGAGAAAAAGGCATAGGCATAGGTACAGGAACATAAGGCACAGAAGTTCCTAGAGGTGCTAAAAATATTATTACCTTTTATGATTTTGACCATGACCAATGACCAATTTAAAAATAAATTGTACAATTTTATTAAATAAACAGAAAACTGAAGCACAAGTTTATATTTTTAACTTAATTTTCTTTTTATGGTTTTCCACATCAGTGAGTTCGCCTTTTGCCATAAAAAAAGTCAATGCAGTAAGGTTCTTTTTTTAAATAAAATTCGAGAACATACCTAAACAAAAAAGTGTACGCTACTGAATTAACCTTTTTTTTTCAATTCCTTTAATTGGGGCTTATAACAGAAATAAAACCAGTATTTTTAACCAGAGCTGCAATTTTTTGGTGTTGTTTTTTAATATGTTGCAAGTCAATGGACTAGGGATATTCTTTTTTGTTTGTTCTTTAAATGAACTCCCTTACAATGAAAGTGCAACAAAAGTCTAAGTTTTCAATCAACTTTAGTTTTTAGTTAAAAAAAATGGATTCTCCGCCACTGTCTATAGCATCTCTTAAAACAAAAAAACTTGTTTCAAGCCAAAGATTCATATATTTCAAAAATAAAAAGAAGTAACCAAACAATCTATATAAACACACAATGCGTTTTAATTATAAATTCTGAAAAGGTAGTAAATGAAATGCATGCGCCTGGAGAGAAACAAGCATCTACTTTAAAACATTTTTTTTACTTTTCTTTAATTAATAAATTTACCAAGTACCTAAATAAAAAAAATGTACACTATACTGAGCAAAATGATGGTAACTGTAAACCCAAATATGGACTAATCCAACCCATAGCAGTGGTTTAATATAAGGACAGACCCGAGCTTGAATTACTGCAACTAATTTCTTGGGATTACCCCAACCCACTGTTTTTGTGTTACAGCAACCCACTAGTGTGTATTACTTTTTTATGGACTTTGCGGAGCTGTAAAAACCAAAGTTTACTGGGCTGGAACAATCCCAAATTTGGGTCTGGATTTAGGGCTAGATTAAGGGGTTTGGTTTTTTCTGGTGCCTCGGTTATTTGAGCTATGCAGCCCATATTTTGGGGCTAGAGCAGCCCACATTTTAGGGCTAGGACAGCCCCCATTTTAGAGCTAAGGCAGCCCACATTTTAGGGCTAGAGCAGTCCTAAGTAACTGGATTAAATTTTTTAAAATTTTTTGAAAAGTAACGATGCCTTTAAATATCTCAAAAATTAAACGTTTGTTGAAAAAATGTTTTAAATAAGAGTTTTTTGGGTACATACAAACTATCTTTTTGTGCAGCCATAAATATTTTTATCAAAAACAATTATTTAATAAGCGTTTGGTTTTTGAGATAATTAGGGGTATCATTATTTGTGGACAACCTGTATAATATATATAAAAACTGAGAGTGTGGTCATCCGCGGTCTTACCGCGTTAAAAGTTAAACTAAAACTGACAAATGAATTCGTAGATATGACCAAATAAAACAAAAACCTCATCAGTCGGCTGCTAAACTCGGGGCTGGAACTACTATTTTTTACCTCGTTTCGGACTTCCGTTGTCTATATTTTATTTATACACGACGTTTTTTTCTTTATTTATACAATGGAAGTCTGAAACACAAAGTTAATTTCATCCACAAATGTGTTACCCATGGTTAAGAATTGCTGCAACCCAATGCCTCGGTAAAACTGGAGTAACACAAGACTTTTACCAACTTTCTGGGCTACGCCAGCCCCGACGTATTCTAGACATAAAAAATTAGTTGCAGGTATTCAATGAAATAGCTGGAATAGCCTATAAAAATAGTTTTTTGTTTGTTCTTTAAATTGCACTCCTTTACAACAAAAAGTGCAACAAAAGTCAAAGTTTTCAATCAACTTTAGTTTTTGGTTAATATAATACAGAAAATTTCTATTAAAAAAAATATTTTTTCCGCCACTGTCTGTAGCATATCTTAAAACAAAACAACTTGTTTCAAGCTAAAGATTCATACAACTCAAAAATAAGAAGATGTAAGGCCTAATTCAAATGAGCATCCATATAAACCAATCTAAACAATGCGTTTGATGATAAATTCCGAAAGGGTAGATAGATAATGATGGATATACCTGGAGAGAAACAACCAACCATTTTAAAACATTTTTTTTATTTTTCTTTTTCTGACTTTTGGTTGTAAAACAATATTCAAATAGAATTTTTTTATCTTAAAATTGAGCAAAAAAACGGTATTTTTCACAAAAGCTCTCGAAATAGTAATTGTTATGCAATACGTCCTCGCATTTTAAAATATTTAAAAATAAAAAAGTTCTCAAAAAAACCATTGAGCAAAAATTTATTTCAGAACCATTTTAGATCTGCCACAGAGCGGGAGTTTAGAGTGTTTCTTTTTTTAAATTTCAGCGTTTTTTGGGCAAAAAATTTTTGGTCGGCTAAGTGACTTGCAAAAGCCCTTAAAGATAATTTTGTAAATTATATTTTTTGAAACTAAAGATGTACTTCCTGTCAAAATTCTAAATTTTTTATAAACTGATAAATGTTGTGTAAAAACTAGATTCTTAGCAGCAAGAAAATAATATGGCAATTTATTCTGTACAGTTTCTTTTAAATTGCTGTACAAAATTCACTTTTATTTTTCTTTTTTACGGGAAAAATTGAGAGTGGATATTTGCAAAAATCCTCTCTGTAAGAAAAATACAACTTGTATAGAACTGTCTCACTATATTTTGCTTTATGTGCAAGTTTTATATTTTTTTGAGTGCTTTTAGATTTAATTCAGGTTGTGAATCAGCCTTTTTTTTTTATTAATTTCAAAAATACTAAGTCAAAGTTTAACGGTTTTCGAGCATTGGAAAAAAAATGGAAAATACAGTCCATTTTCTGCCTGAAAAAATCTAAAAGAGGTAGTTTTACAATGCTTTAAATGTATTTCAAATCAATTCCCCCAAAAATTCCTAAAATGCAGCGTATTGAGTTAGAAAGTCTTTGTGACGTTGTGACTATCCTATAAAATAATCAGCGTAGGTTTAAGTCGATCTGGAAGTTTTGCAGGCTCATATATATTATATATATTACAGTTTATGCTCATTTATTTTTTTTTAAGGGATGGCCACTGGAGTGGGCTACGGCCGATCGCTGGAAGAGCTTTTTTTGGCTACGAACGGTAAAGTCTTTTGAATACAGGTTAACTGCGACTTCTTGATTCTTGCAGGCTATCAAAAAATGTTCTGTATTTTTCATTGCTTGGTTATGGTTTTACCAATACCTTCAGAAATATTAAAGTTAGATAAATTTACATTACAGATATTAGCAGGGTCAAATTAGTATAAAAAGACCCGTTAAAATTTTTGGGGCCACCGGAGCGGTCCGCCACCAATCACTGGTAGACGGTTGGTTTTTGGTTAGGTATGGTTAAGTCTTTTAAATGCCTGTAGTTAAAATTTTGTATGATGAGGAGGGCAGTTTGACTTTGTACTACCAGTCTAACCGTTTTTACTGTAGTTTATTTGGCTCTGGGCTTTGGGTTTTTTTTTCAGCTATCTCTCATATTACTTACCTAAATTTGTCGGAGAAGGTCGTCTTGAGTTTCTATAGGCCCTGTGACCAAGCATAATTGGGGCTTTTAACTTTAAATTAAAGTGCAATCCATCCGTTACACCAATTATCTAAAAATATTATCTGTTTTGTTATACTTGCATCCCTAAACTAACCTAATGTAACATTGCCTAACGTATGTACCTATACCATTTGTAGACTAAAAAGTTAACCTTAGCCTCAAAAAACGAACTTAAACATTCTCAAAAAAAACACACTTTAGTACAAAGGGATTGTGTAAGGTAAAGCAATTAAAATATTTTAAGAGCGTACCCAAGCTTATTATAGAGAAGTATAATACATAATATAAGTAAGTACGTTGTACAGAAAACAGTAGGTTAGTATAATATTTTATCTAAATAAGCTTAAAAATTCTTGGAACAGGAGTTTGGTCTAACTAGTCACGTGAAAACATGTGATTTTAAGAAAAAACTTTAGAACGGTATCTATTAAACGAGATTTTATCTGTCTAACACCCAGATGCACCGTAAAAATATTGGAATTAGTTTAGCTAATCCATGCTCCCTCTTTGTTCATTTATGTGGGATCAAGAGAGAAAAAGAATGGATAGATAGCCAATCGCGATTAAGTGCCTACGGTGCATTTAAGGGTAAATAACCTTATTTTGCAATATACTATTTAGGAAATCTTTCTAAATTAAGGAAAATTATTCCTACCTTAAGTTTGCACTTAGATTGAAACAAATCGCATCCATTAAAATTTGGCAGTCCAAAATTCACCGGAACGCCAAGATTTAGTTCATAAGTCCTTGTTTCGTTAGGAGGTACGCCTCGACCGCTTAAACATGAAAGTACTTGCTTCTCCTTTTTAGTTCTGTATTCCCCGTCACACGAATTGCCCGCTCTGTATACCGTGGTCTAAAATATGGGTTAGAAGATAATTATCCTAATTTGGTTCTAACCTTATTGGTTAAAAAGAATTGGTACAACAGTTTATGTCAAGTCCTTGCAATGCAATAAAATAATCCGATCTTTTTGGGTAATGTACAACCGGTTCCAAAAAAAAATAGGTAGTAGGTGTATAGTCTAGAATTGTCATGATTTTACTTTGGTATTGGACAGCACGAATGCCAATGTTGTACCATTTTTTGTGTCCCTGTTTTTAGAAATCTAAGTGTATAGTCGGCAGGCAGATGGAAGTCATATATCACTTAATTCTTAGGCTTAAGGTTACTAAAATCGTTATTCTGCTTAACACGAAAGTTGTATGGATTATTACGATTACTATTACCCACTATAGAAGTAAAGCTAAAAATTATACTTGTCCTTCAAAAAAAAAAATGGCGCCAGCAGGCACGTATAGCCATCCATAAAATCTTTTTTAAAAAATCAATTTTTTTTTTCATTTTTTTTTTGGTTGAAAATGCAATTATCTTAGTGTGAAACCGCGTGTCTCTAGCTGCTACGGTTCGTGAGTTACAAATTATTTAAAAGTTTAATCCTCCCTCCTACCCTCTTACCAGCAGCTAGCGACACGCGGTTTCCACATGAAGACAGATAATTGTATTTTTAACAAAAAAATAACATAAAAAAAATTTCAAATTGTTTTTTAAAAAAAAAAAAATTTAATAATTTTTTCAATTTTCATCAGCGTCAAGCTGCTATCCGCTTGTTAACCCTCGCACCCCCACCAAAAATTAATCAGCTCTGCGTAATAATTTTTGCGCCAAATTTGATATGAATCGGTTTAGCGGTTTTCGAGCAATCGTGTTACTGACAGACAGACAGGCACCACGACCAAATTTTGTATTTAGGTCTTTTTTGATCCAAATAACGTTTAGGGGAAATAAAAACTCTTTTTTTTTTGACGATCCCAATAGACTCCATACTATGTTTGGATATCTAAAAAGAGTTAACCATCGATGTAATAGAGCGAGTTTGTAAATCCACCGGTGGTCCACCGGTGCCAACAAAAGAGTTCTTTAATTTTAGGTGGATTTGACCAGTCCAACAATAGACCTCCTAAATTTTTCGATGGATTTCACCAATCCAACAAATGTTGGCACCGTTCGCCACCGGCTTCGGGAGTCGGTGGAAAATCTTCGTTGGATTAAACATAACCCTACTTTATGGTTATTTATTTTTTCCAGTTTTTTTATGACTTATTTAAGGCAAGATATTTTTTTATGCATTTTGGTTAATACAAGGTACAGTACAGGATGCTTAATGGAGTGGTGGGCCATAATATTAATGCAAGACAGTTCAAGTGAAGACTCTGGTAATGAACTAGACATCATACTAAATTTGAGCAAAAAACGTATTTGCATTGAAGACTATTTTGAAAAAACTGTCCAGAAGTACAGCATAAGTGCCTTTAAGGATGGTATTCATAGTCGTTCCTCAATGCTCCTTCCTTCCTTCCTTTTCCCATAAAAAGTTTACATTTCCCAAGGAAGAAGGGAGACTTGGAAGCGACTATAAATACGGCCCTTATAAGTCACATTTCCGATTTTCTCGAGCCGAAGTTGAGGTATGATTTTATTATATTAAGTGTGGTTATTGGCACTCAGCTGTTTACACCGCAACGCGTTCTTTTTGCATTCGATGGAACAACGACATTTCATCACTGCTAGTTATCAGATGGATGTCAAACCCAACTGTCAACCTAATGTTGGCACCGATGTTCCACCGCTGTCAAAAAAAAGTTAAATTTACAAACTCGCCCCTACTAACCTTAGAGAGGGAAAGCTATCTCACGAAACATATATCTCATATGTCAAGCAATGGTCTTTGTTTAATATGAAATTATAAAAGCCCGGTTGTCACGTTTTCCATAAAATATTTTTAAAAAACTCCTACTTCTTGTCATATGTATTTAATCTATAGAAAATATATAAGATTTGAATTAAAAGAGAGTTTGTGCTGATTTTTTTTTTAGTTTAGGTTGGCAACGCAGCGCATGCGGCAACAGCCCTCATCGAATTGATTTTCCCAACGTCCATTCATATAATGGCACACGTAGTGGTGTGTAGTTTTTATGTACAGTGTTATTTTAAGGTGTTTTTGTGAGTTTTAGTAAACAGTGACGTAGATTGATATAATTTAATTTTAATTGTTTTGTGAACTGGTTAAAAATATTAAATTATTCTTCTGTCCTTCTAATTTAATAAATATAATTTAAAAAAATTTAAAAAACTCAATTCTTGGCGAACGCAATCGTTAACGCCAGGTGTAAACAAGGTAATTCGGATTTTTTTCCGTTTCAATGCGAAATATTAGGAGCGAGGGTTCAATTCATAAAAAAAGTATTATGTAATTATGTTCAAATTTCGTGGGAAGATAAGGAAGTATTGGCCACTTGCACCAACGTTTTTAGGTTACACCTAGCCCTAGGTATCCCCTAAATTTAGGTAATTAAGTAAATAAGCCTTAACAATACCATCAAGTTTATAAATCCAGGGTTAATAGGATATTGGTTTTATTACCATACCGCACCACCTCGCTGAAAGAATATCATTATCATACAAAACATGTACCATAACCTCTCTATAACATTTTACATTGCGATAAATTAAAAAAATCTGAAAAATCAATGTCAGCCATATTTAGGAAAACAATTTTTCACCTGTTTAAGTACTTGCTAAAAAATTTGGGCGACGAAGGCAGAGAGAAATGGCAGAGAACCCAAGGAATGACGTTTTTTTGACAGAATTTGCGACGTTGCCGAATGTTTTGCTCACTTAGCCAGGGGTATGTTTAAAATTTGCCAAGCAAGCCATTTCAATTTAGGTGACGGGTTAGGGTTTCCCTAGAACATGGGGCATCTATTCAGGTGTGCTCCAGGTTTGGGTTGGTGCAAGTGGCCATATACGAAAAATAATAGGGACCTACCGGAGAATTTTTACAGCCGAGCATTATTATGTCTGCGGACTATTTTGACACTGTTGACATATAAGCGTACGCAGGAGTCAACAGATTTATGCCGTCCGTATTTGGGGGAGCTTTAAAAATCGTCCACAGCCTTTTTTTAAATTAAATTTACAAAAATATAACTTGAAATTATCAAGAAGCACTAATCGGGCCTGAATTAATTTATATTCAAACAAATATGGTCTTTTTCCTTTAAATTTTATTTCTTAATATCAAAAACCCGACATGTTTCGGCAGTTTAGACTACCATCATCAGAGGGTTCCTGGTTTGAGCTACACTAAAGCAGTATGGCCGAACAAGAATCAAAGAAAATTAAATGGGCCGAATCAACGGACCATCAGTACCCTCAGCAATGGAGAAAGAAAAAAAAAAGAGAGGGGAACCCATAGTTGAAAAAAAAAAACAATATATTTTGAACATCTCTTTTTTAAAAAACAAATAACGTAACTAGGTATATCAAATAACATGATTCCGTTTTTAATTTAAAAAAAAACAAAAATGCAACGTATATAATATTTTAAATTGGAACGGTTTTTCGTGAAAAATTCTAGAAGAGAGTTTATTCCAGCATCACGCAGAAACTACTAAACGGATTTTGATGCTGTGTCCACTACTGGATTCCCTAAGCAGGATCTAGGCTTTATTTTATCAATTATTCACAGCAGCAAAAGTAATAACCATTTGTAGTAAGAAAAACAGGAAAAAAATTGGTAAAACCAATCGACAAACAAACAAACTATAGACCCGGAGTCCATTCATAAATCACTATTTGTTTTGACCCGAATAGCTCCCACATAGCCAGACAATGAAAGGGAGAGTTTCAGAGTATCTGTGAAAACACCGCAAAATACGGGGGTTTAGTTTTTGTGCAGCGCAAAGCAATCACGGCAGAGATGATTTAATATGGATTTTATTTCAATTTAAAAAAAAAGAATACAAAACGTGCATTACATGCGCAAGGTTTATATCAATTGTCAAAAATATCGCCGCTCTTTTAAAAAGCATTATTTTAGTATTGCATTTGGTAAAAAAGTATTATTTTTATCATTTGTTTCAAATTACATTTGAGGATTTTAGTCTTAAGACAAAGGTGTTCAGCAAAATGTATCCCGGTCTTCTTGGGAAAAAATATTTTAAAGGCTTTTTTTAACCACCAAAAATTTTTTTCCAGTAGAAATATAACTAGTGCATGAAATATTTCCGAGGGATTTTTTTTTGATGCAATGCACGAATGCTTTGTTTTTTTAAAAATGGCTAAAAACCAAATTTTGAAAAATTTCCATTAGGAAATATTTTATGCACGTGTTATGTTTTGATCGGAAATTTCCCGACTTGATAAAAGTGTACTTAGGTAGTTGCTAAAAAGTTGATTTTGATATATTTATTTAAATAATACCATACTTTTATCCCCGGGATATTTCCAGATGCAATTTTCGAAACGGATGCAATTTCCACTTTTCAATTTTTGAAAATTTTCATGTAAAATTTCAAGTTAAATTGACACTAGGGAAATTTCCGTTAATATATCATTTAAATGTTTTTATCTTATTCGGTATAAATTATTTTAGCCCTAATTATTGAGTTGTGTTTTCATGTTATATTTTTGTAAATTAAAAAAAAAAACACGAACTTTATCTGATTTTAACTAAAGGCGGTTATATAAGACTATATACACGTAAATGTCAACAGTGTCAAAATAGTGCTTGGCTATAATAATGCCCGGCTGTAAAAATCATCCAATAGATCCCTGTTAGTTATCGTATAATTCCTTATCTTTCCACAACATTGTAATAACAACTTATTAAAAAATTTACCCTATTAAAATTGACAAAATCCGAATTATCTTATTTATACCTGCCTACGTTCGCCAAGAATTAAGTTTTATATCTTTTCCATTCACCATTGGTAGAAATGGGTCACTGTCCGTTCATCGAAAACACACTCATCGAAATCATTTTCATCGACGACATTCTTATCGAAAACATTTTCATCGACGACATTCTAATCGAAAACATTTTCATCGAATAACATTTTCATCGAAAAGGTTTTCATCGAATTACATTTTCATCGAAAACATTTTCAACGAATAAATTATTATCGAATGACATTTTCATCGAAATCACCTTTATCAAATGACATTTTCGTGGAAAACACTTTCATCGAATGACGGTAGGTTTGGTTGGTTGGTTGGTTTGCTTGGTTGGTTGGTTTGTTTGGTCAGTTTGGTGGGTTTGGTTGGTTGGTTGGTTGGTTTGGTGGGTTTGGTTGGTTGGTTTGATTGGTTGATTTGATTTGTTGGTTTTCAAGCAAACCAAGCAAACCAAGCAAACCAAGCAAACCAAGCAAACCAACCAAAACAACTAACCAAACCTACCAACCAAACCAACCAACCAACCAAATCCACCAAACCGACCAATCAAACCAACCAACCAAACGTACCAACCAATGTCTTTGGATGAAAGTATTTTGGATGAAAATGTCATTCGGTAAAACTGATTTCGATGAAAATGCCATTCAATAAAAGTGATTTCCATGAAAATGTCATTTGATAATAATGTTTTCGATGGAAATGTCATTTCGATGAGTGTGTTTTCGATGAACGGACAGTGACCCGGTAGAAATACCTATTAGAGTAAATGGTTTATTTTTATGGATGGCGCCTGACAAAAAATATCACAAAATCACTCAAACCACGAAATAGAAGGCAGAAGTATAAATTAAGCTTTATTGCTTAATGCTTATAGGCACTTGGTAGTGGGAAAATTTTGAAGACCGTGGAAACGTTTTACTGATAAATGCCGCCAGGTGCCACGCCTTAATTAAAGGCACGCGCCATCTGTCACCTGGTCAGACACCTGTTGGGCTACTTAGGATCACCTACTGCCGAATGTATTTGCTGTCAATCTCTTGATGAGTTATTTTGTAAAGGTTACCACAACTAAATCAGTTACTTCAACCGAAAAGAATCTACAAAGAAAGGATCAAAAGATCTTGGGTGGAAAAACGAAAATTCAAAATTGGATGAGCATCCGACAAGGAATACACAAAGTATCAAAGCGAAAAGAGAAATAATTAAACGATGTTTCGCCCTGGACAACCAGCGTGTACTCATCAGTGAAAAAATTGAGACTTTTTTAATTGCTTATAACTTTAAAACCAATAGAGCAAGTAAATTGTTTCCAGACATGTTTTTTTTTAATGGAACCATTAGTTTTCATAATTGCTGTGTATTTTGAATAAAAGACAACAGTTTTTCAAGACTATTTTAATTAAAAAAAGACTGCTTATTTGACAGAAACCTCAACTGTTATTATTAGGGTACATTCAAAAAATCTAACCTAAAAGGATAACGTTCACAAAGTTAGTGCAAAGGGTTGCTCTTATACATGAAATATAAAGATTGCGTTCATAACATTTCTGCCCTTCTTTAAAGATAAGTTTACGTGTAGGTTTTAAAACACTTCCATAGTGAGACACTTTCGGGGTATCACTTTTTAAAGCCACTTTTGGACTATCCAACTTTGGCACTACTTTAGGGCTATTATTTGGATTTGTACTTTCACTTATATGATTAGATGCTATTTCAGAAACGCAAGAAGGATTTTGATTCTATGGAATCACCAATGTTACTGGTGTTGTTAATTCAGTTTCTTGCTGATCATTATTCTGATTTTCACTTGTCAAAACAATATTATTATTTTTAAATGCCAAGTCACTTAAATCAGATCGCACTGAATCTGCATGAAAAAACTTGATGAGAGGGCCAACTTGCACTAAATATGTACAAAAACCTAAAATTTTAACAATTCGTCCTTTCTGCCATAGTTTAGTTTGTTTATTTTTAACATTAACCTATTAATTAAGTTTAAATTGTAAGGTGGACCTCCATCAGATACCATTTCTACAGGTAAACCAAAAATTGAAAATATCTCTTTTAATTTTGCAATAGTTTCTGAAGCTGTTCAGTCATTAGTTTTACATCGAGCCATTTCGATTTTTGGTCATAAATAAGTAAAAATGTATAATCAAATTTCTTTAAAAAATCAATAAAAACTCTGTAAAAATTGTGTGGTGCCTCTGGCCAAGACAAGAGAGGGATTGGTATTAGTAAAATTTTGGCACTGCTGACAAATTTCACATGAGGCAATAAACTTTTTTACATCATTATTGATATTTGGCCACCAACAATAGAATCGAATTAACATTTTGTACGGACAATTCCAGTATGTTGCTCATGAAACAATCTGAGAATTTCTAACCTTAAAATATATGGAATGACGACTCTATTTCCAAATAAAATAGAATTATTTTCTACAGACAAATCATTTCTGTGTTTAAAGTAAGGTTTTAAATTCTGATCTCCGACAATACTTGGCCAACCAGTCAAAATGAAGTCTTTTAGTTTTAAAAACAATAAATCTTGGTTTGAAGCTTTCTTGATGTCATCAGCATTTAAAGGAATTTCATTAATTAAGTTAAATGATTAAATGATCTGGAGAAGGTAAACGTGACAAACCATCAGCATTGCTTATTGAGTTTCCCTTTTTATAAACAATATCATATTGATATCCGGATAGTGTAATAGCCCAACGTGTGATTCGGGAAGCAGCAGTTGTAGGAATATTTTTATTTTTTGCAAAAATAAACTAAAGCGGTTGGTGGTCAGAAATAAGTGTAAACTTTCGACCATATAAAAACTTATTAAACTTTTTCACTGCAAAGATTAAAGCTAAAGCTTCGCGTTCTAAATTACTATATTTTTGCTCAGTGGGGGGTAAGAGTACTTGAAGCAAACATAACAGGCCGTTCCTTTCCATCAATGATGTGACTAAGTACTGCTCCCACTCCGTAGCTGCTCGAATCACATGTGACATAAATTGGCAATGCAGGATTATAGTGTGTCAAAAGACTGTCCGATATCAACAATTCCTTACTAAGCTGAAATATTTCCTCGCATTCTTCTGTTCACTCTTTGGAAAAATCAGTGCAGGACTTGCAAAGATCATATAATGGTTTTAATTTTGATGATAGCATAGGAATGAATTTAATGTAATAATTCAAAAGCCCAAGATACGATTTCAGCTCAGTAAGATTATTTGGAGAACGTGCTGATTTTAAAGCCTGAATTTTTTACTCAGTCGGATGAATACCAGAAAAATCTATCAAGTGTCCCAAAAACTCAACACATGAATTAAAAAATATACATTTATTTTTATTCACTTTCACATTAAACTGGTCAAGCTTTTTTAACACATTTAAGAGATTTTCATGACATTCTTGTAAAGTAGAAGTATAAACCAATATATCATCTAAATAACATTTTGTGTTCTTTAAACCAGCAAGTATACTGTCCATAACAGTTTGAAAAATTCCAGGAGCCGAACTAATACCATGTTAGCCTTGTGTAAGTAAACAGTCCAAGGTGAGTGTTTATGACTAATAATTCCTGAGACTTTTCACTAACTTCAAGCTGCTGGTATGCTCCTTTCAAATCTATTACAGAAAAATACTTATTTCAACTCAAAGAAGCGAAAATGTCTTCAGGAAGTGGCAAAACACAGTGGTCCGCGTCCAGAGCTGGATTTAACGTTTTTTTGAAATTCACACAAATTCTGATATCTGGAGAATTTTTCTTGGGTACTAATTGAACTTGCCCAATTACTAAAAGTTATTTTTTTTAGTACTCCAGAACTACACATTTTATTAATTTCAGATTCAACCTTAGTTTTAAAAGTATAAGACATATCATAGGCTCGCTGGAAGACTGGTTGTGCACCTTCCTTCAGTTTTAACTCAACTTTAAAATTTTTTATACAGGACTCTGAGTTATCACCAAAAACACTTTTAAAGTTATTTTTGATTGATGTTACCAAATTTTGAATTTTTTGGTCATTTTCTAATGACTTTGACTTATTTTCAACAACTTTGACAGTGTTTGACTTGTTTGACATATTTTTGACAATGACTGACTTAGCACCAGACTCATTTGACACTTTTTTTACATTTAGTGACTCCTTGACTGGATTTTGGAAGTCTATGTCAAAGTCTTGTCAGTCAAGTGATGTTTGTCAGATAAAATTAGATGTGTCAAACATCACTTGACTGACATGACTCTTACATAGACTGGGGCTCATTTTTTTACACACAGACTTGACTATTTATGTATAAATCTGACTCTTTTTGACAATCTAAAGACAATTTTTGACTCCATTGTGGGTTTAATATATTTAACCAGTTTCGACCAAGCAATGGAGTAAATTTATGGTTACTTTTTAAAACTACCAATGGTAAACTAACTGCATTAGTGTTGCACCTAACAAAAACATCGGTTTCACCCATAATTTTTACACCATCACCCGTTAAAACTCTTAAATCATATTTGACATCAAACAAATTTAAATCTGACAGGTAGTTTTGAAAATCTTTATAGTGCATTACAGTACGACATGCACCACTGTCAATTTCAAACTTAATTTTCTTACCTTCAATGTCTAGTTTTACCTTTGCTGGATTTTCTTCTTTATCTTTTATGGATGATAAAAACCCAAGCATTAGATCATCATCCTCATCCGAACTTGTAGAATCGTTTTCTTGCTCACCCAAAACATGAACATTTCCTTTATGGCTGCTTGTATGGCCTTTGACTTTGCAACGAAAGCACTCCCACTCTTTAGCAGGACACTTTTCAGGCTCATGCTTACACACTCCACATCTGTAACACACCTTTCCTGACCTAGAATTTTCAGATTTTTTATTGGACTCACGAGACGTAGACTGACTTTTGTTTTTATTGGCACCTTTTGCATTTTTTGAATTTTTGAACGATATTTTGTCTATATTTTCCGACACGGAGCTTTCCATATTACTGTTCATAGACCGTACCTGACCTTCGGACAGCTCCATGGATAATGCTTCAGCCTCAGCAGTCTGCGAACGTATACCACAGACAAACTTATCACGCCATGCCTCCTGCAAAAATGCACCAAATTCACAATGTAGTGACAAACTTTTTAGTTTCTTGACATAGGCTTTTATATCTTCACCACTCTCCTGTACCTCTATCCAAAACATTTAGCGTTCAGCTATTTGAAGCCTTTTGGGACTGTAATGATCGATTAAAGTTGCTTTCAAGACATTATAGGATTTTGAACAAGGCAAATAGGGGGTCATGATATCCTTTAGCGTTGAATAAGCTTCACTGCCTATCAAGGTTAACCACATGGATACTGTCATTTGTTCTTCTACCACATTACACACAAACAGTTGTTCTAGCCTTTCCATATAGGTGGTAATGTCCCCTGTTTTTGGGTTGAGCTGCTCAATGCTTCCTATAAGGTTACTTGACATGATGACTATCGACTTGTAACTTTTTTTACGGAGAAAAATCCAACTTTTTCTTGACTTTGCCGCACTTTTTGTACAGACTGACCGAGACTTTAACGACTGAAAACACCGACTTTATGAGCACATTACTGACTGCAATTACTATGCGCGGTTCGACCTGAATCGACGCCTCTGCTGTGTATTTTGAATAAAAGACTATTTTAATTAAAAAAAGACTGTAAAAAACTTGCTTATTTGACAGCAACCTCAACTGTCATTATTAGGTTACATTCACAAAATCTAACCTAAAAGGATAACATTCACAAAGTTAGTGCAAAGGGTTGCTCTTATAAATGAACTATAAAAATTCCGTTCACAACAATAATAAAACGATAATATTAAACGATGCTACCAGTCACCCTCCCCAAACACAACTTTAAATCACTCACCAATAGGCATCATTCGATCCGCTTTTGTACTTATTATAAGTCGCCTGATATGGGTTCGTCCTGGCGTGTTAATATTTCCATTAGGAATATGCTTCTAAGGCAATTAAAATAAAAGAGAAAGAAGAAAAAGAAGTTAAAAAACCTCCGAATCAGTTTCTTTATCCAAAGAGAATCTAGAAAGAAAAGATCAAAAGATCCTGGGTCGAAAAACGAAATATCAACATTGGATGAGTATCCCACAAGGAACACACAGAGGACCAAAGCGAAAAGCAACCAGCGTAGACTTTTTCAATTGCTTATAACTTTAAAACCAATAGACCAAGTAAATTGTTTCCAGACATGTATTTTTTTTTCATACTACAGGCAATGCAAAGGGTCGCATTTTTTTGTGGCCTACCCTATATTTCTTTTTAACTCGTAGGTTTGTTGAGAGTTGAGAAGAACTAATTTATTTTAAAAATAGCTAAATATTTGTTGAATTTCTTATTTTTGCACTAAAAATTATTTTTTATAACTTAACTCTTTTGATAATAGTGTGAACACATAGACATATTTAACAAATTGGTTATTTTTATTTTGAAATTTTAAAACGTGAATAAATTAAGCGTAAAGCAGTTACCGGGTGTTTTTAATTGTTCTTAGACCAATTGAGATCGAAATATTAATTTTGGGCCCATCATGGTCATGTACCCAGATTGAAAAAAAAAATAAAATTTTATAAACTCTCTGTTTTTTTTTCTGGCTATGTGGGAGCTGTTGCAGTGGCTGCTCGCCCGATAACGCAGGTCACAGGTGAAGCGCTGCTTCACCTCTTATTTGCTGATTAAATAATTGTCATTTAAATATTTCTGAAAAAATTAAACCTCCCGCTTTCATAAAATAACGAATGGATCAACCTGTGGCGATACCTGAATCAGTGGATTCAAAAGATTCGATCATTCTATCGATCGATTTACCCATCTCTACTCTTCGAAGCAGCTTCCTCGTGTCTTTTAGGCTGCGTCCAGTGTAAATTCCCGAATTAACTCGGTTGCCATGACGAAGGCACGCGCGTCTCGTTTCCGTTGAGGTTTGGGCGTGTTTGCATGTGATCCAAACTTTTAAGCTGGCTCTATTATAATTTTGTGATTGTGATATCGCGGGTCGCGTGCCGGGCTATTGCTATTGTTTGTCTTTGTCTTCTGTTGAGGTATTCAGTATTCGTTTTAATTATTTTTTTTACAATGTTTCCTGTGTGTGATGGAGTTTGTGTTTTACTGGAAAAATCGTTTTCGGGGTGGAATCAAGATGACAAAAAAGACTTCGTGAACTCTGAAAAGCCGGCCCCCTTATTAAACGTACACATACACAATACAAATTGAAAGTAAAGGCGGTGGGGGGGGGCGTTCGGAGATGCTGCGTCACCTATTTGTAAAGTCACGATCCGCCACTGAGCTGTTGGAGTTGAAACAAATAGTGATTTATGAATAATGAACTCAGTGTTGCCAGGAGTACCATCCATTATCGGATTCTACCATTATTTTGCCTTGCATCCCATCCTCGGTATTACCCGTTACCGATCCCTTAATTTACCATAATTTAGAAAAATTGGTAATAAATAAAAATAAACACTTTTGTATTTGACTTCACATATAATTTTCTCTATTTACTTTGTTACAGTGGTTTTGCCGTGCACTGTTTGTTCTGGCTCTACGCGCAGACGACCCTAAATAATTTTGCCATGACGAAGGCACGCGCGTCTCGTTTCCGTTGAGGTTTGGGCGTGTTTGCATGTGATCCAAACTTTTAATTTTGTTTTTGTTTTATTATAATTTTGTGATTGTGATATCGCGGGTCGCGTGCCGGGCTATTGCTATTGTTTGTCTTTGTCTTCTGTTGAGGTATTCAGTATTCGTTTTAATTATTTTTTTTTACAATGTTTCCTGTGTGTGATGGAGTTTGTGTTTTACTGGAAAAATCGTTTTCGGGGTGGAATCAAGATGACAAAAAAGACTTCGTAAACTCTGAAAAGCCGGCCCCCTTATTAAACGTACACATACACAATACAAATTGAAAGTAAAGGCGGTGGGGGGGGCGTTCGGAGATGCTGCGTCACCTATTTGTAAAGTCACGATCCGCCACTGAGCTGTTGGAGTTAAAACAAATAGTGATTTATGAATAATGAACTCAGTGTTGCCAGGAGTACCATCCATTATCGGATTCTACCATTATTTTGCCTTGCATCCCATCCTCGGTAATGACCCGTTACCGATCCCTTAATTTACCATAATTTAGAAAAATTGGTAATAAATAAAAATAAACACTTTTGTATTTGACTTCACATATAATTTTCTCTATTTACTTTGTTACAGTGGTTTTGCCGTGCACTGTTTGTTCTGGCTCTACGCGCAGACGACCTTAGGGTCGTAGAACATTTCAAAAATCAAAAATTTTAAAGCTTTTTTGCATAAATTGCCAAAATTTTCACCTGAGGCGATATAACATTAATATTTACGATTTTCGTTTAATTTTGTATCAAAAATAACATTTGTTATTTTCTCATAAATTTTCGTCTGTGGCGCTATGACGTAAGCTATTCATATATTTATGATTTTAGTTTTATTTTAAGTCAAAAGTTATTTTTAGTGTAATTTTCTCACAAATTTTCGCCTGCAGTGCTTTTAAACAGGGCAAATGAACAACTACAACTTGAAATCTGTTTCCCCCCCTCCCCCGATTTGAGGCTATATAGGTTCGCGCTTTAGTTTTTATTCGTCGCTATCGACATCAGAATCCGCTATTTTCTTAAACGTAGTCAGTGGGTTGCGGTTAATTTTTTTTGCAATAAAAATTAGCCATTTGATGAAATATGGTAATTTTATTCCAAATCTGGTAATTTTTCAACCTCATTTCTGGCACTAAATTCCCGAGTTCCTGGCAACACTGAATGGACTGTCGGATCTATAGATAGTAAGTTGATCGAGTTAACTCTTTCTATCCAAAAAGAAACAATAAAATAAATATTGGGCGCAGTCAAACCAGTGGATTGCCATTCCAACCTGAATAATTTCTTTTTAGTAGTATTATACCTAGTGCATGTCAGATTATCAGGAAATTTTTTGAAATTTTGTTTGAAGCCAATTTTTTAACAAAAGCTTGAGGGCATGCGATTTGGAAAAATCCCAAACCCGTAGGGTGAGGGATTTTTTGTGTCGTCATGCACGAAACCTTTTGTTAAAACAAAATGGGCTGAAAACGAAATTTTCAAATATTTCTGAGAAGGAAATCTGACATGCAAACATGCAACATTATTACATTAGAAAATCTAATATGAAGATATGAGATGCGATTTTCGTGGAAATTTTTGACACATGTCATGCGATTTCCAAAGATTTCCACTTATTAATCCAGAAAAAAAAAGTCAGTTATTAATATGCACAAGGTACATTCTCTACATAATTACCCAAATCATTTCAATATCAAAACTCGTAATGGCAACATCGGAGGTATTTTCACAAAAGATAACCATTTCTATTAGTTCTCCCAGGGCAAATCCCTGTTTTCTCAATTTTAAGTCCAAAGTAATTGAGGTATCCCCTCCACATCCCCAATCGGAAATTTCTTTAGCTTCTGTAAATGCTTGTGGTCTCTAAAATCAAAATTTAATCAACATTTTTTAGTGTTTTATCTGTTTTATCATTTAAAGAAAATAAATCAAAAACGTTTTTAAGTAGAACGATTTTATTTAATTCCGCAATAAAAGGTAAAAAATAATTTTAAATGTATTCGACTAAATAGAGTGCTTGTATCCAGTTGCGTACCCAGAAATCGACTCTGGGGAGGGGAGGCTTTCATCATTTAATTATAATCAACTACCTACCTATGACAATTTTTTAAAAATTAAGTCTATTGCTTGAGCTCTTGAAATTAAGGGAGGGGAGAGGGGCGGTTTAATGAGTGTCGAGTTAGTGTATACGAAACCAAAATACTTATTTTTAAAGGCAAGTCTCATCTAGTCTCATTTGCAGATGTTTTTTTAAATTAACCCTTAAATGACCCATAGGCAAAAATTTTGAAAAAATTACACTAAAATGCTATTTTTTACGTGTTTCAAATACTGCATAAAATTAAATAAAATTGTGACAACATATAATATTGCTATAACGCCGCAAGCGAAAACTTTGACAAAAAAAAACAAAAAATTCTTTGAAAATGCGCTGCAGATGAAAATTTTTACAAAAATTATACTAAGAATGCCATTCATTACACGTTTTGAATGCTGGTGATAAAAATTCCTTGGAATTAAACTAAAATTGTAGCAATTAATGACGTCATATCACCGCAGGCAAAATTTTTAACATTAAATACATCACACCAAACACACGTCACAAACCGGAGTAAAGAGTCAAAAAAGTGGGGGAGCTCCCTGGGGCCCTTGACCACGATTAATTTGTTGTAGATTAGGTTGGGCCTCCTGGGAGGTTTTAACCCCCAAACCCCTCCCCCCTGGCTACGACACTGTTGTATCATAATATGGCAGAAAATCGTGGCAAATATTTAGCTTATAATCGCCTTTGCTGGAGATTGGGAGTGGACCTACAGTATTTTCCAAACGAAATTTTTATACATTGATTGACGTCAACTGTCAATGAGAATTTTCAGTCTGACGTTTATTTTTTTGTTTCTCCCTGGATTCCTCACAGTATAGACAGGGCCTCATTTAGGAAATTTTCAATTTCGTTTAGTTTAAATTATATCATGAGTGTTGATTAAATAGAGAGAGGGTTTTTGAACCATTCTTTTGCCATTTTGTTATTGTTATCGTAAGACAGTTGGTGACAGTGTACTAGAAGTAGCCAGGGCTGCAGGTGTTGATCCAATACATAAACGTAAATAGTGCGTACTTTGCATCATAGAATGGGTTAATTAGGAAATATCAAATTAATGAAGCATTGTTAGGGGCACATTAGGCAGCCGCAAGAGTAGCAAGATCGATAGAAATCTGTTTTGTCACTGCCTACGCACGTACGAGTTTATTTTATTTTTTTTCTTTATTTTTGTAAAATTTATTATTTTTCTTAAAATACATACAATTTTCTTATTGGTCAGTCCGCCGTCGCATCACGGCGAAGCGTCTGCGCGATATTCAAGATTCTGTGTCGTTTCGAAGAGTAGAAGCGAGCGGCATGCGTTTCAAAAACTTTCTTACAATTTACAGTGAAAACTATAATATAACTATAAACATTTTCCGATTTTATTACGAAAGTTCTCACAAAACTTTCTTCCTTGGTTGTGGAATGAATTGGTGTGGATAAAGAAGATACAAGTCGCAGTGGGCGCTCCCAAACCATCAGCATCACAGGTGAGCGCCATTAACGATTAACTGTATCAATTTTCAACAAAATTTTCAATTTCTTTCTTTTAATGAACGCGTAATTTCAAAAAGAACGATAGTCTATCGAAGAGATTTCATTTGTCGTGCGTATTCAGTCACAATTCCCTCTAATATTAGGAATTATTTTGTTATTTTAAATCTAAAAACTGCATATTTATAGCTGTCTTAGTTGTTATGAATTTACATCTACACCCTCACCAAACTTAAATTTATAAAACCGCAGCTTTGGATCAAAACTTATGAATTTTCACATATGAAGAGTCCATGGAAGAAAGACGAAATGTCCATCCGATATTGTTTTAAGAAAAGTCCACTTTTTGCATAGACCATAGGCCTTTTTTCACTGTACAGGATATTTTCAGATCACGTTTACGCTGGGATGCTTTGCGTTTCTTCCCTTTTTCAATTCGGCATATAAATCTACTACTAATAGCAGACTTGTTGCCGTGATTAACTCAAAAGTGAAAAAAATGTGACATTTCGCCTTTCTCCTGGACTCTTCATATATCATCCCCCTCAACTACCACCCAAATTATTTTTTTTTAAATTAGAAAACATTAAGTTCATTTAAATTTGTAAACTGCATATTTGTAGCAGATTTGGTTATGAATTTCCAAATATATTAGTTCCCTTTTATCCCCTTCACTATACCCACCAATGTATGTTTTTCTTCGAAAAAAAAAACAATTTAAGTTAAAGTCAACCCAGGAAACTACATATCTGTTGCAGCTTTGGTTAGAAAGTTATAAATTCTTGAGTTTTCAAATCTATTATTCCTCGCTCACCCAACCCGACCGAACCAACTTAATTTTTTCAAAATATTTTATAATCACCTGACCTACATATTACGAGTTTTTAGTTTGATTTTCGGTTCGTCGTTTCACTACCTACACAAACTTCTCATCCTTTCCAACTCTATCATTTCACCTGATCACCAAATTTAAAATAAATAAACACCGCAATTGAAATTTTGAGACAAATCGGATTTTAAAGTCCGCCATTTTGATTTTTTTAAAGTTTGAGTGAAAAATTTTATTGAGTGACCTTAAACACCACAAACTTTCAACTTTGAGCCAAATAGATTTATAATTAAGAATTAAGGTGGGCCAGTTTGGATTTGCCATTTTTAATTTTAACTTTTAGTCGAAACTTATAATAAAGGAGCTTAAGTACCGGTAGCTTGATTTTTTTCCCAATAAGTTTTTTTAATTGTATTGTCACCGGAACACTATGCACCTACGAAATTTCAAGTTTCTAGCTCATTGGAAAATAGTTGGCAACGATCCGCAACAAGAGAGGCAAAAGCTCGGTAAATAAAAATACGCAAAATTAAAAGCCGGTCCTGCATTTTAAACGTCTAAATTGAATTACTTTTTGGGTGACTTCCCTCACCAGTCTGGGTCTCTCTCGGGCATATTGAGTAATATATAATTGGTAATATAGGGGGTTATTCCGAGCGATTTAAGCTTAGCAGTGTAGTTATTATAATGCCGATTACCAAAGCCTAGGGCGTTTGATTTTGGCAACTTAAGAATCTGGTTTTTGTTCTGTGGAAATTGAGTTTATGTTTTGTCTAAATAAAAATAGAATGGACTGTATAATACCCTTCTTATACACATTTCATCAGTCATATTATTATATAAGCGCTCTGGTTAAAATAATGTTTTACTCTTTAGTTCGCGATTCTTCAAAAACCGTCAGAAAATCTCTCCCTTACAAAAAATCTAACGATTTTTAAACACAAGTTTACTCTTAATGCTTTTTTGTCAGGATTATTTCCTAATATTCCTTAAAATTTAGTATCTTAATACTGTTCTAGTAAATAAACATTATGTCAGTCTTAATTTTTGCATGTTGTTTTTCTGAAAACCCTGTTTTTTATTTAAAAATATATGTTATTAAGCTTATTTTTCCGTGTAAACAAACCTTTAAAACTTTTAACATACAAAACCATAGATAGCCATGAAATATTTAGCGGTCACTGTTCAGAAAATTCATAGTCCGTTAGTTTTTCTAAAAAAAGGAAAGATTGCCCTGTCTAGAAAAATAAATGCAATTTTAACAGGTTAATTATTGTTGCACCGGTGGCGTTCGTAATTACAAAAAAAGATAATTTTCTTTTTTTTTGCACTTTAGATTTTTACATTTTTTTAAAATCAGGTAGCGTGCGGGGTAACCAAAAATAACTTAAAAACATCTTCAAACCTTGATCTTTCTAAAAATGTAATAGTTTTAAAAATCAGATTAAAACTAAAAGCACAAGCAGAGTTTAAATTAGTATTAGTTGTGAAAATTTGCTTTTTTGCTGGGAAATGCAGAAAGATATTTTTTTTCTGATTTTTCTTTTTATTTATACAAAAGAGACTTACCATCGCTGTTGGATGTACTACTATCTATATGGGAGTTTTTTTTTTTAAATGGCGAAAATATGAATTTTCATGTCACTAAAGAAAAAAAAATATTTGTGGTAATTTTACAAGTCCAATTTTTGGTCAAAAATCGAAAACATGATCCATTCTATAAGAATAACTTAAAAAGTTGGTTAATATCACTCTTTAGGAAGCCGAAAAAAACCTCAGAATCACCAAATGTAAGCGTCCGAAACGTGTCACCTGAGGAATTTTTAGTTTTTAAACGCATATATTTTTAAGATTAAAAATAGTAACAATAAAGAGGCATATGTTAAATTAACTTAAAGCTTCTAGAATCCTGAATCATAATTTTTTGACTAGTAGCCTTAAAATTAATTCCAGCATATAAATAAATATTTTGTCACCAATTATTTGTAATCGTCTGAAACCACAGAATTTTCTGTGAAGAATTGAATTTGAAGTTGCAACGTTGACATTTTGTTAACTTAAAGCTTTTGAGGTGAACAAGTGGGTGGTAAATTTTGCCGGTAAGTATTTATATTATATATAAATATATTATATTTACATAGTTGTCACAAAAAATCTTGTAATGTCCGAAATATGAAATTGCTACGATACTGTGCCGAATAAACAAAAAAAACACTATTTGGACAAAAGGGTCGGGAAAACGAATTATTATAACGTCAAAAAATTATATAAATAACAAATGGCAAGGTTGCCGCTATCCAAAATGTTAAGAACCGCAATTGTCCGAAACGAAATATAAGCATCCGAAACATAATTTATGAGTGTTTCGGACGGTTTCAGACAATTACACTACCTACATGTATGTACATACATAGCATTTTTTTAATTTAAAAGATAGTGTCAAACAAAAAAATTTTTAATAAAATATACCTTTCGCAAACATTTTCATGGGTGATGTCAGAGTTCACAACAAAAAAAAAAGTCATATTCCTACGACCTGGAAAAGTATACGTCAAACTGACGTTAAAGGACCTGTCAACATTACTTTCCCGCACGATTGTTGTAATAGTTATTATCCTAAGAACTGCGGAAAGTTAATCTTTCCCGTACGCGACTGCCGTTGACCCGAAAGAAGCGGAGCGGAGCATGTCTCGGGGTAAATTTATTCCTGCACTCAGTGCAGGAAAGTGACAGTTTCCTAACTAAAATCCGTGCAGGAAAGTGGTGTTTCCCGTACGGTCGTAGAAATAGTTATTATTTTTATGTATATGATATCTTGAATTAAAATATATTGTCCATTAAAGTTAAAATCGTGCGTTACATTAAAAATAATGCGGAAAAGTGAAAAATCGTGCGGAAAAGCAAAAATCGTGCGGAAAAGTTACTTTTCTGCACGCTCCTCGCAGAAAATAGCTATTTTCCTAACAAGTGCGAAAAATCGATTTTTCCGCACGCAACTACCGTTGACGGAACGACGCGCAGCGGAATTGTGTCAAGCAGTTGAGTGCGGAAAAAAAGGTTTTCGCACGTGTTAGGAACAATTGTTTTCCTAATCGCTTGACTTAAGTATTAAATTAACTCAATAAAAGGAATTTTGAAAATGTTACTCCTTATTTATCGTGACTAAAATGTTTACCTAACACAAAAAAGAAAATTTTTTAAAATATAGCAATATATTTATTTTTTTATTTTTGGTTTAGTGCAGAAAAGTACCATAAAGTTAAATTTTCCGCACTAGTGCGGAAAAGTGCATTTTCTACGCGCAAAACAGTGTGGAAAAGTGAATTTTCTGCACGTTAGTAGAATAATACTTTTACGCACGAAAATTTGTTCAATGAACGTTTGATTCAACCCATTTTGTACAAATAATTACAGAAAATATTACAAAGCTTGAGTGTTAGTAGGAAAAATAGCGTACATAACTCGTAAGAAAGTAAGTTTCTAACCACACACGCGTAAAATTTGTCACTTTCTTTGTTATTTAATAAACTATTAAAATAGGAGCCAGATATCCCCTGTTTTTGAGATACAAAGCATCCAATCGCGCATTTTTTTTGTGACAACTTGTTCCAATAAAAGAAAAAAAAAAGGAAATTGGTTAAAGTTATACCTCATAATACGGAAAATATTTGATAATAATTTAGTAGAAAATTTATAAAAAAATTAAATTAAACGGCTTTTTTTCTCGTATTTCAAAGTGGATTCTGTCCTGATATTTTTTAAAGTTCTTCTTTTTCTTAATTATTGAGCCATCTTTTTTTACTTATTGCAGGGTTCTTTTTACGGTCCGTATCTCCTTAATGTGTCTGTTTTTTAAAAAACATATTGGAAAAAAATTTGAATCATAATAAAGTATACTATTTCTCTTGCTGTTGGAAAAAATAAAAAACAAAGAAAAATTTAAAAAATTAAAACAAAAGAAATTAATCAGCAAAAAGTTAACGTGAAAATCGGGAGAAATATCCCCGAATATCATGTTTGAAACGAAAACATTTTACGTCTTTATTTCCATTTTTTATTTTACATTAAATCGCATAACGTAATTGTCCGAAACAAATGTGTAATCGTCCGAAACGCCTGACGTATAAAATTCAATCGCCTTCTATGTGTGATTTTTCCTATATTTATGAATATTTTTTTTATTTTATCAAGTAAGGTACGTATCAAAAAGTCGAACACATATCTTTTTTGTTTAGATCGTGAGATGTAGTTCAACTAGCAAAGAAAATTCTCAGAAAATACAAAAATGTATTATTTCCTTTAAGGATTTATAGATAATATTTTTATATTTTCCCAGAAAACTTACAATATTTAATTTAATTTAAAAATTATTGTTTGGACTTTATTTTAAATACTTGCAGGAGAGTAAACTGTGGTCTATATTTTCCTACAGCCAGAAAATATGGGTGTTTCAGACGATTACAAAAAAAACGACTTGACTTCAGAAAACTGCTTCTCCAGCAAAAAAAAACAAATTTTATTTGGTGCTTTTGTGAAATTAGTAAAGTTAGAACCTTATTAGGTATAGATTATTGGGAATAAGGACACCTTGTTATTGTTGTATACGTTTAATTCATAAGCAACGTTTCGACAATAGTTATAGTATACTTAATACTTAAAAAATATTGTCAAAACGTTGCTAATGAATTAAACGTATACAGCAATAACAAGGTGTCCTTATTCCCCATAATCTCTACACAATCTGACTAATAGGACGTTAACTACCTTCAAAAAAAAAAGTTAGAACCTTAACAAGACCTGCGACATTATTTTTGCTTGATTTCAATTTAAAAAAAAACTCCCATATATTATGGAAACTTAGAGTTTGCGAGACGCTCCAACGTAAATAATTGGATTCCGAAAAAAAATATTTTTTTTTTCTATTTGCGAGGTTTCTTATCAATATGAGTAGAAGATCTACGCTGATTTTGTTCTGACCTACCTTATTTTGTTTTTTCATCTTTTTTCTTTATTTTAAGACCTTCCAGGTTAAAAATCCTTCATTTACAATTTTTGCTATATGACTTTTAGTATGGCCTTGCAACCCGATTTGTTGGATTTTTACGGATGAAAGATGTTTCTGGTCAACGAAAAATATATTCTGTTACCCAAATATATAGTTTTTTTGTTTATGAAATTTACCCAAAATAAAATTGTAAATTAAAAAAAAGTCCCCCCCTCCCTCTCTCGTTCTAGCCGTTACGTAATGATTTTCATCAAGTTTTTGCACATTTGTGTATACGTACATATTATTACACATTATTTAACAAAATAAATTTTACAGTCGTACCCCTTCCCCCTTACAGTCGTACTTCCCCCTCTCCACTACGCTCGGTTTTTGGCACATGACAGTTTTACGATTAATTACATTATAATGAATTACTATTTAGTTACAAGTAAGTTATTATATCTGTCCCTACGCCTCGCTCATTTTTTTTACATTTGCAATTCAGACGTACTTAAGTAAAGGAAATATTTATTACTCGCACACCGAAAAACTTTTCGGGGTTATACTGGGGTAATACCCAGTGTTTAAATATAATAATTAAAATCAAAAAGTTGTTATCAACTTCACAGTTATAATAGTATATTTATAATTTTGTTGTAAAAATAACAATTACAATTTAGTATTAATCTTACTATGAAATAAACTTTTTTTAATACTTTTATGAAAAACACCCTCTGTGTGAAAAGCTGAAAAGTCGAAGATCAGGATATTCATTTTGCCACTAAGTACAAAAAACTCCTGTTTTTTCGTTAGAAATAAAGTGCACGCAACCACACCCATTAATTTTTTTCATCGGGATATTTAATGTCTTTTTTAAAACATTCTGTAAAAATGATTTGGTGTTCTGACGCAGCGATCTATTTAAATCAAATAAAGATAGAGGAAACATTGGTAATTCATGTTTTAAATACTTAGGGAAAACTGAACTCAACCAAATGTAACACCCGGTTCCCACCTACGACTTTTTCGTGAGTGCCCACTCACGCGTCACATGATGTCAATATGAAATGTTATAACAGTTATGTGACGCGTGCGCGAGCACGCACGAAAAAGTCGTAGGTGGGAACTGGGTTTAATAAATTACTTTCATCTACGTAGTAATTATTATAATGTAAATAATCGTAAAACTGTCATGTGCCAAAAAGCGAGCGTAGTGAAGAGGGGACGTACTACTGTAAGGGGGGTACGACTGTAAAATTTATTTTGTTAAATAATGTGTAATAATATGTACGTAAAGACAAATGTGCAAAACTTTGCTGAAAAATCATTAAGTAACGGCGGGAGGAGGTGGGGGTAAATTTTCTTTCATTCACAATTTTATTTTGGGTAAATTCCATAAAAACACTGTATATTTCGGCAATAGAATATATTTTTCGATGTGCATAATAATAATTATAATATATTAAAATGTAATTAATCGTAAAACTGTTATGTGCCCAAAACCGAGCGTAATGGAGAGGGGGAAGTACGACTGTAAGGGTGGCGGGGTACGACTGTAAAATTTATTTTGTTAAATAGTGTGTAATAATGTGTACGTATACACAAATGTGTAAAAACTTGCTGAAAATCCACGTAACGGCGGGAACGAGAGAGCGGGGGGGGGGGAGGAATTTTTATTAATTTACAATTTTATTTTGGGTAAATTCCATAAACAAAAAATTGTATATTTCGGTAATAGAATATATTTTTCGGTGACCAGACACATCTTTCACTCGTAAAAATCGAATAAATCGTGCTGCAAGGCTATACTAAAAGCCATATAGAAAAAATTGTAAACGAAGGATTTTAACCTGAAAGGTCTTAAAATAAAGAAAAAAGATGACAAAACAAAATGAGGTGGGTCAGATCAAAATCGTCGTAGATCTTCTACTCATATTGATAAGGAACTTCGCAAATCCAAAATCTAAGAAAAAACTTAATCCAATTATTTACGTTTAAGCGTCTCGCAAACTCTAAGTTTCCATCATATATATAGACTAGTAGTACATCCAACAGCGGCGGTAAGTGTCGTTTGTATAAATGAAAAAGAAAAAACAGATAAAAATTATCTTTCTGCATTTCCCAGCAAAAATGACATGTCCATGCGAAAAACTAAGAAAAAGCAAATTTTCACAACTAATACTAATTTAAACCCTGCTTGTACTTTAAGTTTTAATCTGATTTTTAAACAAATTATATTTTTAGAAAGGACAAAGTTTGGAGATGTTTTTAAGTTATTTTGGGTTACCCCGCAGGCTACTCGATATTTAAAAAATGTAAAAATAATAAGAAATTCAAAGTGCAAAAAAAAAGGAAAATTGTCTTTTTTTTTTATTACGAACGCCACTGGTGCCACAATAATTAACCTGTTAAAATTGTATTTATTTTCCTAGATAGGGTAATCTGTCCTCTTTATAATGACATACTTCTCATATGTCAAAAGTAAACAGTACATGAGACATTTGCCAAATCCCAAACATATGCGTTAACGTATTAAAAATATAGAAAATGAGTCCGTGGGACCCTCAAGGGGCCGCCGCCCTATAATATTTTGCACAAGTATTCGCCACCATAGTTGCAAACAACCCTGGGACTTTCATAGAAGTTACACATTTTTCAATACATGGTGAGAATTTTCGATACTTTTTGAAGTTTATTGGTACGCGTAGTAACAATTTAGCTCCGCCATATCCGCCATACACTAGTCCTGCAGAATATCTGTAAAATGTTAGGACGCTATATTTTTATTTTAAATGAGGCGATAAGTAAAAATCGCCGCTTTCCAGAATTCTGACGGGTGAGATTTTCTGTCGTTTTTTATTTAGAGTGACGAAAAAATTTCCCTTTCGATGAGGATGGGTAACGGCAGTAGTTTTTTTTTTATAATATTGTACTAGCTTATTCTTGGCTCATTATCAAAAAAGAGACTTTTTGCTGTCGCCTCCTTTTTTTTCCAAAGTCAAAGCACGTAATTATATTTTGGATGAATATTGTTACAGGTGATAATGGTATAAAACTATTTAGTCAAAACCTATTTTTCAAAAGTATTTCTTTTTTGAAAATTTTTCCATTTAAACCTTCAAAAAGTCACCTCCGTTAGCTGTCGCACCTTCGACTTTTTCAGACATTTGTGGTGCTAAATGCTATAGAACTAAAATTGCATATAATTTTATTGCTTGTTATTTGATAAATCATCAAAAACTAAAAAAACAACTTTACCCACTGTAACGGCCGCCTCCGTTATTACCCCGAAAATTCTGGGTAAATCTGTAAGATGGTACCATAGTTGGCATTCCCATCTATGTGACTGCTTGACAATCTTGATGATTCATGTTGGTGATATTAAGAGCATAAAATTTTTTATTTATTTAATATATTTTTTAAAATTTTGGTTTTAAAAAGTACCTTTAGAATGATAATGACCCTCTTACCGGATCTTCATAAATACACCAAATGACACCTAGGGACACAATAATAGATACTTAAAGTAAATATTTTAATGCAACAGTATCCGTATACCTAACGCGTTCGAAATAAAGCCAAAATACACATATTTTTGACTTGTTTATGCGATGTTTCGAACGATGCCCGCTTTTTTGAAGGGTGCGATGACAGAACTGCTAATTAAAATCGTTGCGTACGTTCGTGGGTCCGTTACGATACGTACACCCTTCCGTATGCAATGAGGTTCTGTCATCACACCCGTCAAAGAAGCAGGCATCGCTCGAAACATGGCATGAGCAAGTAAAAAATGTAGCGTATTTTGACTTTGTTTCGAACGCGTTAGGTATACCGATACGGATGCATTGAAATATTTACTTTAAGTGTCTAATTATTTGGTTTTCTTAAGCCTAATTCTGACGGTGCAACTTTGTTCCCGAGATTTGATGCGACAAACTGTCACTGCAACTTATTGATTACATACGATATATTAAAAGATCTATTCATTTCTTACAAAAAAAAATAATAATAAACAAAATATTATATCTTACCTTCAGGATTTGATTTTGGTAAACCCGAAAATACTTAACAGTCAATAAGTTGAAAATAGAAAATGTTCTAATCCATGCATCTCCACAAATCTTGGTTTTTGTGTGCAACTTTTGGCAATCGCGGAGAGAACTTGCAACGTCAGAATCGAGCTTTAGGGTTGGGTCATCTATCTGAATTTCCTATAGTATTCTATAAATTAAGTGACTTTTTTACTTTAACAGGTTTTTATCTGGGGAGGGTCCTCTGGCTATGCACTGAAAATATCTAAAATTTATATTTTTAACAAATTTGTATTGAACTTTTTTAAGTCCTGCAATGTACTTAGCATAGTGCGGGTTCCACACCAGACAAGCGAACTCAAGATGTGACCTCACGTAGGAATTATACAGTATTACCAATGTTTTATAAGACGTAAATTCTTTTGTTATCCTTAATATAAATCCCATGTTCTTGTAGGCCTTTTTGACGGACTCTTCTATATGTTTTTCAAATGAAAGTTTCTTGTCCATCCACAGTCCAAGATCCTTAACAAAATGGCAGTTTTTAAGAGTTTTTCCCAATACAGAATACTGAAAAGAAACTTCGCTGCGACTTCGAGTAAACGAAATTTGTTGACATTTGTTTGTGTTTAAGATTAAACGATTTGCTGTGAAATATTCTGCTAAGTTGTCTAGGTCCTGCTGAAGAAACATGCTGTCCTGTATAGATTTAATAATCTTATAGCATTTAAGATCATCAGCAAACGACTTAAATTTAGAATGTTAAAACAGGAAGAAATATCATATAAAAAGATTAAAACAAAATTATGATTGTTTTCCACAAACCAAAACTACACTTTTTTGCACTCGACGCGCGTTTCGCTAACAACGTTAGCATCATCAGGAGACGATAAACAATGAACTAAATTAATCTACGCTCTATCTTATATACAATCCTTTAGTGGGCGGAGATAAGACTAATAAATTGTGATTGATCACGATTTTTAATCCTACCTCCCCTCAACCAAAGAATAAACGGGATAGGTCCTCTATCTTTATTTAAACTATTTCTGGATTTAATGATTTCCATACTTTCATATGCATTCAAAAGTCTTTTGTTTGGTACACTTTTTAGAAGTTTTAGGTTATCTAATGTGAATCTATGATTGTTTTCAAAAGCATGCTCGGCCACACTTGACTTTTCTGTTCTTCCGTATTTTAAGTGTGCTAAGTGTTCTTTAAAACGTGTTTGAATAGAGCGTCTCGTTTGGCCAACATATTTTTTATCACAATCCATGCAACTAATTTCGTAAATTCCACTTTTTTCTAGAACTGTAGTTTTATCCTTGGGATTTCCTAGTAAGCTTCTTATTGTGTTACCGGATTGATATACTAATTTAAGACCGGTGTTATTAAATACTTTCTGTAATCCTTTCGTATAATTAGGATTATACGGAATTGATACAAATTTTGAGTCGCAGGTATCTTTTTGTCTGAAAAAGGTAGAATTCCGAAAGGTCTTTTGAAAAGAATGTCTATTTATCAGCTTATTTATTAAGCCTTCGTCGTAACCGTTTTCGCCAGCTATATTCCTAATCCTATTCTTTTCTGCTTCAAATCTTTCTTTGTTTAAGGGGAAATTTACTAATCTATATGTTAAAAAGTGCAAACTTGCAAGCTTATGTTGTAAGCAATGAAAAGAGTCATTTGGAATATACCTGTTGGTGGCCGTGCCTTTTCTGTATAGGTCAAAGTCCAATTTATTTTTATTTCTTATAACTAAAGTGTCTAGAAATGGCAGTGTACCGTTGTTCTCTGTTTCATAAGTAAATTTAATAGTGGGAAATTTGTTATTTATTTTTTCCATAAAATTTTCAACACTAGTTACTTTAGTGTTGAATACTGCAAACACATCGTCTACATACCTCAACCATACTCTGGGGAAATACTCAAATTCTTTACTTATATCTGATTCAAATTTGCTCATAAATAGGTTTGCGATAAAAGGTGATAAACTATTACCCATTGTGGTTCCTTCTAATTGCTGGTAGTAGTTATTTTTATATTGAAAGTAATTTTGATTCATGCAGAGTTTATTTAAAGATAGGTATTCTAAAGTCTGTTTGTCTTCTATATTGTTTTTTCCTTAGTAGTAGTAGTAGTAGTAGTAGATAGAGCGTAGATTAATTTAGTTCATTGTTTATCGTCTCCTGATGATGCTAACGTTGTTAGCGAAACGCGCGTCGAGTGCAAAAAAGTGTAGTTTTGGTTTGTGGAAAACAATCATAATTTTGTTTTAGTGCAACCAAAGGTTCCAAATTCCCAACATAGTTGAGATGGCTTCACGGTCAACGGAACTAAATCTATATCGTAAGTTTAGTACTAAGATTAGGCTAGTTGGTGCAGATATTTGGTTTCTAAAATCTTGCAAAAAATTCAAAGTTTTTCCAAACTTTGTTCAAGTAAAGTTGCCGAAATCTACAGTTTCTTCAAAAGTAGCCCTGTTTGCAAAACAGAAATGGTTAGATTTAGAAATCAAAAATTTGTACGCAAAACGAAGTATGTTTGAGCTTGAAGCATACCGACTGTTTAAAAAGTTGACATTTAGACTTAGTGATAAGAACTTTGAAGAATGGTGCGATTTCCAAAGACATATGTTTGTAGTAATTGAGAAAAAATTTACGAAGAAGATGTCTTCACTTAATAAAAAGCTACAAAAGTTAAAACGTTCTGAACCAAAACCAAAAAAGTCGAAGGAAATCGCAAACATTGTAGAAAATCTATCCTCTCAAACTTTTAATAACAAAGAAATATCACTTTTAAACAAAGGTCTTAATTTTGCTCTGCCCCCACAAAAAGATAATTTAAGTGATATTATTGCAAATATTGAAAGTTCAATCTCTTATCTTTCAGAAGGTACAAAGGGCTATGTGCGAGATGCTTGCCGATATCAGATCTCTCAAAACATCATTTAAAACAATAAAAATAGTACATTAAATCACAATAAAACAATTAAAAGTTTGAGAGAAAAATATGTTTTCTATCTAAAGGCTGACAAGGGTAATAAAGTTGTTATATTAGATAAAACAGATTATTTCGAAAGGGTAGATAACCTAATAAAAAATGGACCCTACAAACAAGTCCCAAAGAACCCCTTACCAAAAATGATTAACGAAGTAAAAAACACAATTAAAAAATGTAACAATATTATTACTGATTATATTAAATATAAACTACAAGTAAGCAATCCCACTATGCCCAAACTGTATTGTCTTCCGAAAATCCACAAGCCTGAAAAATCGGTTAGACCTATAGTTTCTGCTGTAGGATCACCTACTTACAACATTTCGAAATGGCTAGCAAACGAGTTTGAAAATTTACCGATAAAGGAAAAAGGTTTTTCTGTTCAAAATTCCCTTGAATTTATCAACAAAGTTAAAGATATTTCACTCCAAGAAGGTGAAATTTTAATCTCGTTTGATGTTAGTTCGTTGTTCCCTAGTGTGCCAAACCCCAATACCTTACAATACCTGGAGGAACTACTAAGAAAAAACAATCTAGAAGACAAACAGACTTTAGAATACCTATCTTTAACAAAACTCTGCATGAATCAAAATTACTTTCAATATAAAAATAACTACTACCAGCAATTAGAAGGAACCACAATGGGTAATAGTTTATCACCTTTTATCGCAAACCTATTTATGAGCAAATTTGAATCAGATATAAGTAAAGAATTTGAGTATTTCCCCAGAGTATGGTTCAGGTATGTAGACGATGTGTTTGCAGTATTCAACACTAAAGTAACTAGTGTTGAAAATTTTATGGAAAAAATAAATAACAAATTTCCCACTATTAAATTTACTTATGAAACAGAGAACAACGGTACACTGCCATTTCTAGACACTTTAGTTATAAGAAATAAAAATAAATTGGACTTTGACCTATACAGAAAAGGCACGGCCACCAACAGGTATATTCCAAATGACTCTTTTCATTGCTTACAACATAAGCTTGCAAGTTTGCACTTTTTAACATATAGATTAGTAAATTTCCCCTTAAACAAAGAAAGATTTGAAGCAGAAAAGAATAGGATTAGGAATATAGCTGGCGAAAATGGTTACGACGAAGGCTTAATAAATAAGCTGATAAATAGACATTCTTTTCAAAAGACCTTTCGGAATTCTACCTTTTTCAGACAAAAAGATACCTGCGACTCAAAATTTGTATCAATTCCGTATAATCCTAATTATACGAAAGGATTACAGAAAGTATTTAATAACACCGGTCTTAAATTAGTATATCAATCCGGTAACACAATAAGAAGCTTACTAGGAAATCCCAAGGATAAAACTACAGTTCTAGAAAAAAGTGGAATTTACGAAATTAGTTGCATGGATTGTGATAAAAAATATGTTGGCCAAACGAGACGCTCTATTCAAACACGTTTTAAAGAACACTTAGCACACTTAAAATACGGAAGAACAGAAAAGTCAAGTGTGGCCGAGCATGCTTTTGAAAACAATCATAGATTCACATTAGATAACCTAAAACTTCTAAAAAGTGTACCAAACAAAAGACTTTTGAATGCATATGAAAGTATGGAAATCATTAAATCCAGAAATAGTTTAAATAAAGATAGAGGACCTATCCCGTTTATTCTTTGGTTGAGGGGAGGTAGGATTAAAAATCGTGATCAATCACAATTTATTAGTCTTATCTCCGCCCACTAAAGGATTGTATATAAGATAGAGCGTAGATTAATTTAGTTCATTGTTTATCGTCTCCTGATGATGCTAACGTTGTTAGCGAAACGCGCGTCGAGTGCAAAAAAGTGTAGTTTTGGTTTGTGGAAAACAATCATAATTTTGTTTTAGTGCAACCAAAGGTTCCAAATTCCCAACATATAAAAAGATTGAAAATAGCAATGGTCCGAGATGAGAACCTTGGGCAATTCCTGAAGTGACCTTTTTGCAACTAGACATACAATCTTCAATTGTAACATACTGCATACGTTCAGTACTATAGGTCTCCAGCAACTTCAAGAGAGTGCCGTAGACACCGAAGTTTTTTAATTTTACCAAAAGAGGTGGGTGACGAACTTTATCAAAGGCTTTTGAAAAATCGGTGTATACGACATCAACTTGAGCTGCGTTGTCCATGGCATCATGAATGTCTTGCACAAACGGCAGCAAATTAGTGATTATTTATCGTCCTCGAAAAAAGCCACTTTGTCTAGAATCCAATAGATGCTTGGTTTTAAAAAATAACTCCTTGCATAATATAGACTCGAATAATTTCCCAAAAATGCACAACAGCGTTATTGGTCTATAATTATCAATTTCGCAGCTGCTGCCGTTTTTGAAGACTGGTACGATAAGACCTGTTTTCCAGATGTTTGGAAATATGCCACAAGAAAGAGATTTATTATAAATAATATGGAGTGGTTCGAGTAGAGCTACTTTGCAAGTCTTTATAAATATTCCAGGAATTCCGTCAATACCGGGACTTTTCTTTATATCGATCTCATCGATCGATTTCTCGATTTGTGACACTGAAATATATGACACGTTAATGGCAAAAATGGTAATAAAGAATTTGTATTTGTATGATTCAGTTTCAAACCTTCCATGAAAACGCGGCGAATCGAACTTTTTTTTCGTTGGCCCTGCCCAAGTTCAATACCGCTTTTTTTTGGATCGGGGAAACGTGTATCGTATCGAACCAATAATAAGATGTTAGCACAAAAAGTAGATGTGTACAGGTTGTCCCGCTATTTTTTGACTCCCCAGTTAGCGCCTTTATTATTAATGTTAGAAAAAAGGTTAAAAGCAAAACTTGTAAATCTGTTTGCATACTGTAAGAGTTACCTATTTAAAATAGCTAAATAGCATTGCAAATGTCAAATTTTGACAACAAGTTTGTTATTTTAAATGAAACACCCAGTATTTTATAAAATTTTTGAATCGGCCGTTCCTTTCTGATCTCAAATATACCGAATATGTTACTTGTATCTATATTAGTTTGCGAGAAAAATTAACATGAGTCAAATATGCTAGAGAGAGAATAATCTAAGCTTTAATCTCTCTCTAACACATTATGCTTATGGTGAGGATTTTTGCATATGCAACTAATATAGATAGAGGTAAAGTGTTTAGTATTTTTGAAATTAGGAAGAAAAGGACGATTCAAGGATTTAACAATATATTGGTTGTTTCATTTAAAATAACAAACTTGGTGTCAAAATTTGACATTTGCAATGACATGTAGCTATAAGCAATAAGCAATAAAAGTTATTTTGATTATATTATTGTGCTGTAAGCTTATTCGCTTTAAAAAAGCAAACAAAGAAGTAAAAGTAGCAAAAACTAACTTCAAAATAAATCAGGCAAATTTCAAAAGCTCAAATCGTGCTCAAAAAGTGTTGAAGTGAATCGAATTGAAAACGTATCCAGTTCTAGGTGAAAACATAGGACATAATTATTGCTTTCTAAACGATTATACTTCATTATTTCCCTGCCAAAAATACTGCGTAAAAAAAAACTAGTGAAAGTTCACGAGTTCTGGTCGGTATTTTATGCGGTTTATGAAACACCACTTTTGGGTGAAATCTCATGAACTTTCAATGTTGGACAGAGATTCAAAACTCGTCAAACATTATGATTTTTGCATGATTACTGTCATCCATTTTTAGGAGTTTTGAAAAGGTTTTGAAAGAATTTATGATAAGACCTGATAAGATTTCACTAGTATTTTAAAGTCGACTGGTTTTGTTAATAAGATTTTATGAGACAGACATTATATTTTATCATTGTTTAATATATAGAAAAGTTTGACAACTGTATGGACTAAATAGGCCAAATCGTGGACCAAATGAATAAATATTTTGGACAAAATGACTCGAACTCTTTTTATTTCATACAGATTTTATTTTAAAAGATATTTAAAATAAAATCTGTATAAAATGAAAAGTGTGCGACTCATTTTATACAAGATATTTAATGATTTAATCCAGAAAAAGTGTCAACTGTTGTGTCCTGAATTGTTTTTAAAAATTGGTGTTATAATTGTTAAATCCTGCTTTACTTTTAAATATCATAGCGTCTTGTCAAAGCTGACCAAATTTGATAATCATAAAATAAAATAATATTTTTCAATATTTTGTTAAAATTGTCTCTTTCTATTCCTTCTTTTATAGCTTGTCAAATGTCTTAAAATTTCTTACTAGTCAAATATGCTTAATTCTATAATATGTTCTGGTTTAATTTACTTTTATATATCTACGCACAAAATATTTTCTATTCTCATTAAAAAACTTGCTTGTCCAAAAATTGATGTGCATGTCTATTTTCTACACTTGACACAACTCATCACTTTAATTCTCATGAAATCTTGTAAAATATCTTAAAAACACCCATTCAATTGTACTTTTAAAATCTCATTAAAATCCTGCTTGCTAAATCTCATGAAATCTCCAGTGTCAGATATAAACTTACGAAATCTATTAAATTATTTTGATAGTTAAATCTTTATTATATATTTTTTTTTAATTTATGTTTTTAGGTACTAATAAAATCTTTTAAATTCTTATTCTGCTTGTCAAATCTGGTTGGTACATTCTTGTAGATTTTCTACACTTTAATACTTATACAATCTTGTTAAATATTCACAATCCTTTATCATATTTCTCATGAAATCTAGTAAAATCTTTTAAAAACGTCCCTTCTTTTAGACTTGTGAAATCTTGTAAAATCTCATAAATACCTTGCTTGCTAAACGTCATGAAATCTCATGTGTCTGGTGTAATATAATAAAATCTTGTAAAACATCTAAACATGAAATTTTATTTTCTTTAGCATCTTCTGAAATCTTTTCAACAGTCAGAAATTATTTGAAAATGATTCTCATGAAACATCATAAGAATTGTTTTTATGTGGCATACATTTTTGCGAGGTCAAGTCTCTTCAAACTAATAAAATCTCTTAAAATCTCATCAAAACTTGATCAGTTTTTAGGAGTTCTGAAGTGGTTTTTTTGGCAGGGTCGAGTCAACATCATTTGGCGCATTTACTGCCGTTACATGATAATAACCGACATGCGTGCACTCTTGGTAAAAACTAGCAATTTTCCTGAATCATAACTATTTAAATGGAATAGAAAATACTTAGGGAAACAAAACCCATTCTTACATTTAGTTGAGGTGCTCTCGTGTTGAGATCAATCATGGACAAGACAAAAAACTCCACCACATCATCATCGTCAATTTCCATTATAATGTCCAGTTTTGCTTTGATTTTATATTTTATCGATCCGAAATACTTCCCATGAAATGTCGCCGGCAAGTCGGCATGCAAGAGAAAGGAAAATGGATATTCATGGAAACCCGATGGCAAAATGCCTAAAAACGGTTAAAAAATGTAATTTTAATTATTTACAATATCACTACGTGAAGAACCTGGTACCCACTTAAGCCTTATTTTATGATCTTATATCATAACTACCAAGGGTCCATGGAAGCTTTCTTGCCGATGCCAGGGAACGAGCCACCTCATTCTATATTATACTATATCATATTATAAAGTGCGTTTTTTTTGCACACTATACAAGGTTGGGTCCTATAAAAATAAGATATAACCATATGTTTAATCAAATTAGATGCTTACAAATAAACTCCTCTCTCAGACCGATCCGATTAAAACAAGGTAATGATTTTAACTAGGTCGACGTTGAAGTCTTCATATTCATAAACAAATTTTGATTCTTCTTATAAAAAATGTGTTTTAGAGTAAAATATTGCAGAAAAAAATATCTACACTTGACATACAATAATTACACATTACTTAATCCGTCACATTTGCTAATTAAAGGTAGCTAAGTAAGCTTATTAGCTATAGAAATGCATTGAAAATGAAATGTTGGCTCAGTTTCCAAAGACAGGCTGGGTCAGCTATGTGGTGAGTTTAATAGAATGAAGAGTTAGTACATCAAATCAGTTAAGTTTGTTACTCTACATTTCCAACTTTTCTATATACACTGAGAAAACGGGGCCAACCCACGGCCATGGGTTGAAAATTTGGGGCTACTAGAACTCACATCGTGCTTTACTATAGCACACGGTATGATTATCCCAAACCATTTGAATTTAGCTGGGAGAACTCAGCAAGTCGTGGGCTACCATAATTCAGGAATGGGATTGCCCCAGGCCCCAGCCCAGTTTCATGTATTAACTTTTTGGGTCTGTGGTAATTCACGGTCTGGGCTACGATAACTCAGGGCCTAAATTGTTCTCATATGATGATGATCATGGTTTATTTTTCCGCCGTCTAAACCCAGGGATTTACACAGTTGTGATGTAGTTAGTATAGGTCATATGTGTCGGTATCCTGGCCGGGCCAGCGGCAGGTTCACGAGTGAAAAATATTAACTTGCTTTATTGTATTGTCTAAATAATATGAAAGTGTAGAGTGCGAAATGTATAGGGTCTGGCAGTTTGGCTGAGATTTACTAACGCCGCTAACTCTTTCCTAAGCCTAATTTACAACTATATATATCTGTCATTTTCCTGAGCAAATTATAGTTCAGCCTTTAGGTTTTGTTTTTAAAACTCCATATTTATATTAAAATATTTGATTTTGTTTATATTTTTCACAGTTAAACATTTTCAAACGCGATATTTTAAATTTTTTTATGTATATAAGGGGTTATCTTTTATAAGCCTTATAGTGTTATCTGAAATTTGACATTTATAATTTACAAATTTCATAGATATGTTTTGTTATTTTCAACGTAATACCTTCTTCATTGTGTGCTTTTTTTGAATTTAAGAGAAATTTAAAAAATCTCGTTTAATTTTTGAGTTATTTAGCATTGTTGGCAAGGGTAAAGCCTGCTTAGCTGTAAAAATTACTCAAAATACAGGGTGTTTCATTTCAAATAACAAAATACACGTATGTACAAAGCCTAAGTATTCTAATATCAAATATGTCAGAAAAAGTAATGATTTCTTTTGAATGCCCTTTTAATCTTAGATTAAGAGTCAAAAATTCTATACTTGTTTATAATGGATAGCGCTGTATAGTTAGCTATTTATTCATTATATTTTGTATACAATCAGCCGGGGAGACTTGAGAGTCAAGGCTTCGTTGGATTTTGTTTTATTTTTAAATCACAAAATCTTTTTTTTTTTTGAGAAAAATACGATCTACATTTTAATGCTCCCTAGTTTAAGCACGACCGCTACAGATGAAAATTAAGATTTTTTTCTTTGCATTCGTATTTATTTCGTCGACTAAAATATTTTTAACCTTGCAGTTTCTTATAAAAAGAAAATACAAAATAAAAATAAGTTTTATTTTTTTTCAAAACACGAGTACAGTCATTTGGGGTAACTTTGAACCACTGTGGGTAACTTTGAGCAACTTGGAAAACTATATGTTGGAACTTTTCATGTGTCTGAACTGAATTTTCCAAGTGGCTCAAAGTTACCCATAATGGTTCAAAGTTACCCCGACTTACTATACTACAACTCAAAAGCTGAGTTCTGGTAGCCCAAAGGTAGGGTTCTCCCAGCCCAGACCATGAGTTACCACAATCAAGATGCTAAGTTCTGGTAGCCCAAAGGCAGGGTTATCCCAACTCAGATCATGAGTTACCACAACCCAGGTGCTGAGTTCTGGTAGCCCAAAGGCACGATTCTCCCAGCCCAGATCATGAGTCACCACAACCTAGACATTGAGTTCTGGCAGCCCAAATGGCCAAAAACATACATTCAGTATTTATGCATATTTTGGGCTACCACAACACACAAACCGTGTTTCCCTGCAATCCTTTGAACTTGGTTCTCACAGCCCAGAGGTCTGGGCTGTCCTCTATTGGCAACATGGCTGGGTCTAGGAGAACACATATTTGAGTTTTCGTAGCCCATCATTTTTCTCAGTGTATTATTAACCTTCGATTTTCAATGCATCTGTGTAGTTAAAAAACTTCCTTAGCTACCTTTATTTAGCAATTGCGACGTCTTAAGTAATGTCTAATTATTGTCTGTCAAGTTTAGGTATTTGTCTCTCCAATATTTTATACTAAAAACCACTTTTTACAAAAAAAAAATCAAAATTTGTTTGACTTGCTGTAATTAACGTGAATATGAACATGAAGATAACCTCAACGTCGAATAACTAGGTACAGCATTATAAAAAAACATGTCATTTTTTATCTATATGAAAAAATACTTTGTGGATCTTACTTACCGTTTCCCAATGGACGGATTTCTGCTCTGTACAAAAGTCTTTCGTCAGAAATTTGGGTTTTTCCTTGTTTCCATCTTGTTTTTTCTTTAGCATAACATTCGACAAACAATCCTGAAAAGTGAATTAAAATATTTCCTTTTGTAGCGTTTAAACATTGGCCAAATAACTAAGGTTTAAAAGTTATATTATGTGTATAACGTAATTTATAAAGAACAATGGTACTGACCAGTACAAATGCATAATAACGATATATGATAACCGTTCAATTTTTTTACTAGGACTACCTACCTCTAATTTGTTTTTCATCGCTATGATGAATAACTACTTTGCCACTGATGCTGTCCCCAGGTAACACCTTATCGGAATCCAATTTTATATTAAACCCCATGACTTTATTTAGTGATTTAGAATATTAGAAAATATTACAATTTTCTGAAACTAAAAAAAAAATTAATTGCAAAAAAATGCTACATATCCATATAAAGAGTCGCAGTTATAATAACGATCAAAGTCCATTTGTTCTATGTTGTCAGTATTCAAATTTTAAGGTTAAATGCGAAAATTTCTAGTTTGGATAATAGTTTTAGGAAAATTAGATTTTTAATAAAGATATTAGAAATAAAAATATTGTTAAAGTCTAATGTTCGTTTTAAAAACAAATTGGTAGTTGTTGCGTGCACTTTAAATCTAACGAAAAAACAAGAGTTTTTTGTACTAGTGCAAAATGAATATCCTGACCTTCGACTATTCGCACAGAGAGTGAAACCTAGGATGACACCGTTTCGTCCTTATTAGGGACTCATCAGTTAGGTGTACCATAACCACAAATCTCTCGCGCTTATGTGCCAAAAAATTCGGCAAAGCGGAGAGAACTTTTGTTATCGTATTGTCGCATTTTTCGATTAAAAAATAATAGCTGAGTAGCTGATTCAGCTGCGGAAAAGTTGAACGTTAGAAAAAATCCCAAAACGTTTATTTTGAATGCTAAAATGCCTTAGGAAATATGAAAACTAGGATAGTTTTTTTTTATTACGAAAAGACGTTATTATAATAATAACACCCAGTATTGACAACTTTAAAGACCTTCAGATTCTTTGTTTAAGCTAATTTTGTCATTTAATTATCATATTTCATTTTCAGTTAAAGAAGTAATGTCGAAAAAGTATAACGTATACTAAATTGCCATGTCTAATTTTGTCGCTTTATAGCTGAGTAGCTAATATAGCTACAGGACTGACCGTATGTTTAGTTGTATCAGGGAAATACAAATATAATGCCGTTTGAATTATTCAAATCGGTTATTGCATTGCAGAGTAATTAACAAAAATAATAACCCATGCAAGTGACATTTCACGTAGGTCGAACTTTTTTCTCTCAAAAATATCATTCTTATTTTGACGATATCTCGGTAACCCGTTGAGTTACAACAAAATATGAATTACCAAAATGTGTGTCTTGAGAAGCTCTACATGAGCTACATTAAAATCTCATTTTGAGTAATTAAGCCACAAACAGTGGCGGTCGCAGGTTTCCCAACAGGGGGGGGGGGGCGTGAGGGCAAAATTTCGTGAAAACAAAAAAAAAGTTTTATGCAAAAGTTCTAAAATTAATGTAACTTTCCATCCAATAGGGCGCCGTAGGCGAATATTTTGGAAAAACTATCAAAAACTTTACTGTTTTTATGAAAAACCCGCGTTTTCTAAAAAAAATCTCGAAAAAAGGGGGGAGGCGATCGCCTCTACCGCCCCCCTCCTGGGAGCACCAATGCCAAAATGGCATAATTCGCGAAAAGCACGATAAAATACCGATTAAGACTTATTGTTTCCTATAGAATTTCATCTAGGAAAGCTGGATGATGGATACTGCATCCCATCCATAAGATAGATTGTCCCGAAACCGGGGTAAAAAGGGGATTTTTTAATTTATTGTATATAAATATAAGTAATTTATACATATATATATATTGGCTGTAAGAAGTGCCTAAAAGTGGTAAACTGAGTGAAGCTAAGCAAAACTGAGTCAGTAACTGTCTAAAAAATCAGAGTGGATATCGAAAAATCCAGAAATACTGCGAATTTTCGAGAACGAGAAGTGGGCGTGGTAAGCGTTTTCTAGAATGGACCAATGAGAACACGCCAGAAAGTTCGTCGGGGTTATAAATATGAAATGCATGTTTTGCAAGGCAATCAGTAGTGGGCCCAAGTCAGGGTTGGAAAGATGGTGGATCAATCTAGAATTTTAGTTTGGAATCGGAGCGGACGGGATGAAACTTTGAGGGTAGTTAGGGCCTATATAAAGAAGCTTAAACCCAACTTTTAGACTTCGTCCCCCGGGAGGTTTTTCCGCCATCTTGGATTTAGGGGCATTTATTTTTCGCGAATTGCGGCTTAAATATGCAGTTTACGGAAAAGTATGCCCAGTGATTTATGGTAAACCATAAGATTTGAATTTGATTTTCGCAGTGCAGCGCTCCGAGTTCACGCGCGCTCACCCCCAGCGCCTGAAAGTCGAGCGTGGTGCGGCTGATATTATAAACCGAATCTCGCAGAACTACTTTGGTATAAGAGAAGGCTCAATGAAACTTTGTGGGTAGCTTGTGTACATAAGCGAGAAGATAAATCTACGTTTGTGACTTCATCCCCCCAGGGGTTTTTCCGCCATCTTGGATTTGGGGTTGTGTTGGGTTTGTTTTTCGCGATTTACGGCTTGATTACACAATTTACGGGAAGGTAGGTCCAGTCATTTCTTATAGGTAATAAGATCCCTTATAGAACTATGTGCATTAAATAATTAATAAATGCATTATTTAAACAATTACGAGCATTTTAGTGCAAAATTTAGAGTTTGAAGTACAGTTTTTAATTTTTTCAGCTACAATTTATTGTTTATCATAAAACATAATTAGTGCAAAAAGATAAGTCTTGAAAAGTTGTACATTTAACATATCACTTTTCATTTTCGCAATGCAGCGCTCCAAAGTTAGGCGCTCTCACTCCCAGCGCCTGTGAGTCGAATGTGGTACGAGTGGTATCATAAACTGACTCCTAGAATCGCCCTGAAATAAGAAAGCGTAAAATGAAATGTTGCAAAAAGTTCGAAAACGTTAGTGAGAATTCGAATCCGACTTTTTAACTTAATTCCCCGATAAGTTTTTGCGCCATCTTGGATTTAGAGTTGCATTTGTCTACGGTCTAATTCCTTATTGTAGATAATAAGGTTTTTTATCGAACTACCCACAAAGTTTCATTGAGCCTTCTCTTATACCAAAGTAGTTCTGCAAGATTCGGTTTATAATATCAGCCGCACCACGCTCGACTTTCAGGCGCTGGGGCTGAGCGCGCGCGAATTCGGAGCGCTGCAGTGCGAAAATGAAAAATGATACGCAAAAAAGTTAAGAGATAAATATTGTAGAGCTTTTCAAGGTCTACATTTGTCTCCTGATTATAAAAAATTCAAAAAACTGTAGTTCAACCCCCAAATTTTTAAGTAAAATGATCATAATTGTTTAAATAATAAATTTTTGAATTTTTTATGCTCATAGTTTCTATGGGGAATCTTATTATCTACAATAAATCACTGGGAATACTTTTCCAGAAACTGCATATTTAAGCCGTAAATCGCGAAAAATAAATGCACCCCTAAATCCAAGATGGCGGAAAAACCTCCTGGGGGATGAAGTCTAAAACTTGGGTTTAAGCTTCTTTATATAGGCCCTAACTACCCTCAAAGTTTCATCCTGTCCGCTCCGGTTCCAAACTAAAGCATTGGAACTTGGATAGATTGCTTTGACTAGTGAGAAAAATAGTGCACTGACTCTTTATTGACTCTTTGACTATTTTTATTTATTGGAGTTGTCTTTGTGTATATATTTTATATTAGAGTTTGTATTTATTTTTTGACTTTGATAGTCTTGTATTTTATTGCATTTTTGATTGATGGTTTTAGTCTTTCATTTATGTATATATTTTATGTGATTATTATTTCGTCACCACACTACACCATTTTACACACGCAAAAAACCAGTAGATTTATGTACTATTAGACCTATAAGGTATTTTTTAATATCAGGTCGAGAATTCGTATAGACTGACCTAAGTACAATTCACACTTCATACACAAGTGTTATTTTTGAATTTTTTCATTGCGTTATTAGTATGGGTGCTGACCAAATAATTTTTACCGTCTGTATATATGTTTTTATACGTATTTTAATACCGTATATTTTAAATGTTTGTGTTTAGTACTGTTTTTATTTTATTAAATAAAGATTAGTTGCCACCCTATATATTTTTAAATTATTGTTTTACTGCGTTTGGCACGGGTGGTAGGCGCGGGAACTTTTAGGCCGGTTGGCTACTTTGTCTTTTAAAATTTGTATTTTCAAACTCTTTAATAAAAATGGCTTCACAAAACAATAGTCGCATTAACTTGTCGCAATTGGATTCGTCTCTTGCGTTTTGGTATGAAACGAAGTAAGCGCTACTCACAGCATTAATATCCGTGCCGTACTGCAAATTTAAAAAACTAATGGGGAGTGGTTGCGTGCACTTTAAATCTAACAAACAAGAAGAAGTCGAAAATCAGGATGTTCGTTTGTAGTTATCGGAAGTTCACACAGAGGGTACCTAAGTCGGTACTCGACATAAGTTCTCTCCGCTCAGTAAACACACTTGTGAGTTTGACCTAATATTTATGTAAATTTAAGGGTCGTATATTTATGTAAAATATACTATATCATATTTAGGAAAATTTCACATAAAAATGTTTTTATAAAAAAACTGATGTAAATATTATGTCAAAACTTTGACTATAAATTTAGGCCATGATAAGCAATGTTAATTTTACGTAAATAATATGAATTTATAAATAAATTCTTAAAATTTACGTACATATTACACAAATTGTGGGACCTTAATTTTACATAAAAATACTACATACCTATTATATAAAAAATTATAGGTAATCTAATTAAGTAATCTAATTTACGTAAACGTTACATAAAAAGATTTACTTTAAATGAAAGTAATCAAATTTAGATAACTATTATGTAACAATTTAGACAATACGTTTACATCTTAAATGTTACATAACTATTATACAAAACATTTTATGTAATATTTATATCATCTAAATTACGTAAACGCTCTATAACATAATTTACGTCACATCAAAATGTTGAAATTTACATAAATATTATGAAACAGTGTGAACCTTAAGTTATTATTTAAAATTATAATTATTGCGTAAAATGTGTTATGTATTAATTATGTCATCTAAGTTTTATAATTTCCCTGTAAAATTATTTCCGTCAAATTAAAGTCCTATATTTTACATAATTATTATATAATCAATTAAACCGTAGGTTTAAAATTGAAATGTTACATAGCCATTGTATAAAACATTATACGTAGGATTTATATGATCTAAATTACGTAAACGCTCTATAACATGATTTACGTCACAATAAAATTTTGAAATTGACATAAATATTATGAAACAGTTTGACCCTTAACTTTTCATTTACAATTTTATGTATTTCTTACATAACGTGTTTTATGTATTAATTATGTCATTAAAGTTATGTAAATTCTCTGTAAAATTATTTACGTCAAATTAAAGTCCTAAATTTTACATAATTAATATATAGTCAATTGAACCGTAAGTTTACATTTTATATGTTACATAACTATTATATAAAACATTTTATGTAATATTATGTTTGATAATATTATATATATAAAGAGCACAGATATTTCAAAATTAGAATGCGGACTTTGAAACATTGACAAGATGGTGGTACTTCTCTACAAAAATCACCTCTTCCGCCACTTAAACTAGCCCGTCTGGTTAACACTTTGCAGTATTTACATACCAAGATAAACTTGTTATGTAAAATATACGTAGTTTTTACTAAACCCTCACATAATATGGATGTAATATTTATGTAAAAGGTATGTCATTTTATATGGTGGGCTCTGCGCATGGAATTATGCAGTATTTTTTTACCTTATTAATAAATAATTTTGACCTCTATGTTTACATAACAAGGTAAACCTGTTATGTAAAATGTACGTAGTTTTTACTTAACTGCTACATAACGTGAATGTAATATTTATGTAAAAGGTATGTAATTTAATTTCCATCACATTTATGTAACAATTAGGTGGGCTCTGCGCATGGCATTATGAGGATTTTTCGCATCTTGATGTGACTTAAATTTTACCTTATTGTGACCTCAGAGTGACCTTAAATTTACGTAACAAGGTAAATCTGTTATGTAAATTTTACGTAATTTCTACATAACGGTGTTTACTGGGCGCTTTGCTGATTTTTTTGGCACAAAAGCGCGAGCGAATTGTCTGTCGTTGTGACTCGTTGTGGTACACCTAGCCGATGGGTCCGGACACGGAAAGAAATATGTCCTAAATATTAGTTATTACACTAAAAACTAGTAAATCTTGGGATCAATATAGCGTCATTTAATATTAGTACGAGTTAACTAATCTTGAGGTTAGCTGATTTTGAACTATAAATGATTATTTTAACAATAAATATTAGTATAAAGCCTCACTAATATTTATTTTGAAAAAGTACAGATTGCATTAATATTAAGAAAATTTGTACTAGCAATAACTCTTTGTCAGTACTTTTAATAATAGTATTTAGTATTTGCTGAACTAAATCTCAAATATCTTGGAGTAAATATTAATACATTTGTACTAATATTTATTCTTTTTATACTAAAACCGTAGTACATATTGTACTAGCTTAACAAGTCGACAATTAAAACATTCCTTGAATCTAAAATAAAAAATACATGGATAATAATTTAAAAAATTACGTAATGAAATTCGTAATAATTTAAAAAAAAATACTTATTTTAAATAGTTTGTTTAACACACCTTTAAAATAATAAGGTTTTTCCTGTCCAAAACTGAAAACACATACCACGTGTTTTGCAAGCGAAAACGGTGCCATGAAAGACTATAACTCGTACAACATGCACCCGTGAAAGTTCTGGGATAACTGACATGATCCTGATACAAAAACTTTCAGTTAAAAAAAACTATTAGAAATTAGTACAAATAAATTTATCTTTAGTGCGTGCATATTGAATATCAATACACCTTTTCATTTTATTGATTATCTCGAATTCACCTGTACTAGAATCTATCTTTATATACTGAGTGGTAGTAACATAATTTACTAATACCAATTTTTATGAGGAATAAAAACTATTACTAGATTTAAATACTAGTATTCAATACTTATGTACTTATCGTTACTTCAATGGTAAATACTAAAACCAATATATTCTTATAATTATATTTAGTAGCAGCTGTACTAGAGTTTAGTGCTTAATAGCGAAATATTTACACCTGTGGGGGGAACTAAATTTTAAAACCAATTTTCAAAAAACACTTAACCATACAGAAAAGACACAAAGTTATTGATTATTTTGTATTGTTATTGCAAAATACTACTGAAAAATTGCTTTTTTTCTCAAAATACACGTTATTTGTGTTTGGGGTTATAAAGTTGGTGATTTTTTAAACCACCTCAGGGGGGTGGTTTAAATTTATAGCCCCCAGAAAGATTGTTTTGTGGAATTTGGTAATAAGTTCGTTTATAATATCCCTAAGTAACCGTTTTTACAAGGATTAATTTACCTTATTTAATATCCCAAGTTGCTCATTACCCAATAAAACACGTCCTATTTTGTCCAGAAAAACGCCATATTTTGAACCCATTTTCCGCAAAAAAAATATATTTATGAGGGCACTACGAGGCAAAACAAACATAAGTGAAGTTCACTAATTATGCACGAAGAATTACCAAAACAAAAAAACCCAAAACAACAATATTAATATATTTACAAACTTGTTAAACATTGAGGTTATCTAAAAGCTCAGTCAAAAAAACTTTCCTTACTCAAAGCACACTCATTTTAAAGCTGTAGCTTTCATCAGTAGAGGTTGGTGCAGGCCAGGGTGCAAGCAGAGGTAAAAGATCCGAACTCGATGTTTGTAATTGAACGCAGGGCTAATATTTTTAAACTGACATTTCGATAGCGACCGAAATGTAAAAAAACTTGCATTTAAGTTTAATACATTTCATAAATAAAAACACCTTTTAAATATAAAATTAATCTACTCCTTATTTTATTATTAGACATCTAAATCGTTGTGTGACATCAAGTATTAATTGGAAAAATTAATTATCAAGGGTTAGTTTTAATTAGAGTGACATATAACCCCAATTTTATTTTTTTCTCAGAGTGTTTACTATTTAAACCCCGCGTGGGTATAAATTTTTAAATTTTCTTTTCTTCTAACTTGAAACTTTCTTCTTAAATCCAACAAAAGATTGTGTTTGTAAATTTATTAAAATTCTGTTTATAAATCAAACTATGTCGAAAACCAGAAATTTCACTTAAACCGTTCTAAAATAAACTAAAACTTTTTAGTAAATCCCACCGTAAAAGTTTAAATCAAATTTTAGGGTGTGTTAAGCTTATACTAGCGTTAAATACTGTCCAAAGATTGATCTTAGTTATGCCGTAATAAATTCAAGTACACAGAAGTTAAAATCAAATATATGGTACTAAATTTTAGTAAATTGACAGGACATTATTTCTTTCCGTGTAATAAGGAAGAAAAGGCGCGACATCGTTCTAGGTTGCAGCACCCTCTGTATGAAAAGTCCAACATCAAGATGTTCATTTTGCACTAGTAGAAAAAACTCCTGTTTTTTTTTTAATGGGCTGACTCTGATCCTTTTTTGTTCTCAATGAGCGAGTTGTCAGCGAATTCAGGTAGTATAGTAGGTAGAGTCAGGTAGCAAGTTAACAACTTATTTTTTCGGTAAAACCAGGGGTGAGTGTTTCTTTAGCTTGAAAGAAATGCGCTAATTAAATACTCCGGTGACGTAGCTTTTAAAAAACTGTTTTATTAGAAAAAACTACAAAATTTTCTTATGACCAAAGTGACCAGTTAAACTTGTAAAGTATAATGATACCTAATTAGACTAATCCGGTGCATATATAAACTTCAATGTACGGCGTCAGCAGTATATTTGTTATTATAAACAAGGTGAGATGTTATTATTCCAAGGATATTACTCCTCCACCCTTAGTTTCGTCAACGTCCTCGTTGATAAGTTTTTGGAGAACCCTTAAGGGAATATTTTTTGTTTTTGAGATTCTTTGCTTTCGCCAAAAATAGAAATAAATATAAATTAAACTTACTGCCAAACTGGCTTTCAAAATTAAAATCCTGTAGGACTAAAGGATCCATCAGGTCTTCCTGTATTTTTTGCGGATTTTCGAAATGTCTTATTTGCAAATTAATAGATAAGTTTGTTTCAGGAAGATTTATTATTTTTGGCAATGAAACAGAAATTTTATTTATTGAGAAGGAATATTTATTTTGGTTAATTATTACGTCACACTGGCTGTTGATAAGATAACAGCTTTAAAGTGTAGTTTTCTGAAACTGAAAGCAATTTTCGTAAATGGTTTCAGGATTTTTTGTACAGAAAGGCAAACCACTTTTATAAGTTAAAGTGTGAATTTGAAAGTTATTTCTTACTGTGGCAAAAAGACAATTTTTTGGTAAAAGGCAACTATGTGCAATAGTGTTAAAACAAATCCAATTTGAGTTGATTTCAGAGCATTGCTGATACCATAAATTGTTACAATAGTACTTACTAGGGCTAATCAATATTTTCGATTCATTATTAGGTATTGGATAAACTTAAGACTACAAGAATATTTTTCTAAAATTGGTATCTTAACTACAATGATTGACATATCTTTTAACATAATAAGGTCTGTTTTACATATGACAGGTGTTTTAGTGGCCATAGAGAATTTTTTGGATAATGAGCTGTCAAATATTGCCAAATTTCCCTAATTTCCTTGACATTCAAAATTTCTAAATCAAGAGTTTGCAGATGCGCAAAGGATATAATTCTAAGCATTTTTTCCAAAAATTTGTTTAATTTTGAGATTTGTAAAATTTGGTTTTGCATGCTGAGCATCAACGCTATTTCATTATTTAATTTTAAAATTTCGAAACGAATGCATTTTGCGTTTTTATTTATAATGTTAACATTTTCCTGAAATTTGTTTATAATATTCCCAGCGAATGAACTGAGGTCATTTATCTTGTGCATCATGTTAATTTGATTCTCTTTTAGTATTTGTAAGTTCTGGGTAATTGTGTCTAAGTAAGTGTTGTCCAGGTTTCCTGTGACCAATTTAATACCGCTTCCTAGTAGGTTGAATAACCCACGTTTCTTTCTAAGGTCATTGTTTTCTATAGAAATTAATTTTGCGTAAGAATTGTACGTATCGTTTAAGGATGATTCAAGGAATTGAAACTGTATTTTTGACAATGTATTATTAACTTGATCGACTAAAGGGGATAAAAATAGGGAATTGGTGGTAAAAAGGTGGCTTAGAGAGATTTTAATTTTAGTCATATTAATTAATATTAATATTATGTATATAGTGTGGTAATGGCTTACGGTTACAGTAAGAGATATTTCTTCGGTGTAGAATCCGTTATTGTCCAATCTGTTGACCTGAAGGGCCTGGTTGAGATTCGTCAATGTCAGGAGGGACAGGATCAGGAACCTGCAATGATTTAGGTTGTTTCCTGAGTCTTTTTATTTTTCTGACATGTGTGTTAATCGGTTTAGTTTTTGAGATACCAGTTATAATATTTTTATTGACTTTTGTTACTTTTGTAGGAATAATATGGGGGTTCATTTTATTTCGAAGGGTGTTTTTTCTATAAATATTTTGATCTTTTTGAATTTCAGGGGGCTCTTCGGTGTTTTTATTTTATTTTTGTGTGTTCTGTAATTGTTTTTGATACGCCTTTTTGAAAATTTGATTGTGGAAAGGTAGTAGTTCTTTTTTTCGTTGTTCGTTATATTGCTCAAAAAGAGTGAGGTCGTTGTTTATGTTTGGTTCGTTGACATAAGGGCCGTATAAAATTGAGAAGGGAGACAACCAGTAGTAAAGTGTATACTTTGATTATATATTAAGATGGCTGACGTCATTATGTTTTGGGGTGTTTCCTCGGGATTTTGCATTTTTAAGATACGTAATTTTTCTAACAAAGTTTAGTGCAATCGTTCGATGGGGCTGTTTGAAGACGAGTTAGCGGGAGTTGTATAATGTAGTTCAATACAAAATAGTTGACAGAATTCTTTAAGAAGGTTATTGTCAAACTCTTTTCCTTTATCTGTAACAATTTTTTGACAGGTGTTATGGTGGGAGAAATAATGTCTTAATTTGCTAAGAATTGTGACGGCGTTTCTGTCGGGGATAAAGTAAGCTTGTGCATATTTAGGAAAAGAATCAATAATAGTTAAAAATTAACAGTTTGAAAATCGAAAAACGTCTAAATGGAGAGTTTTAAAGAGTTTTTCGGCTAATAAGGGTCCTTCATATGCGATTTTATATGGGTATCTTTCGTACTTGTTCTGTAGGCATATTTCACAAGTGTTTATAAAATTTGTAATAGAGTCTCTTAGTTTAGGCCAGTAATATTTTTGTTTTAAATGATTGTATGTTTCGGTTATTGCTGTTCGGTATTAATGATATCTGTGCTTGAAAAAATGAGTTTTGCGGTAGGATTTAAAATTGAGCTAACTATTCTTCGAAATTCAAGTTTAAGTTCATTATTTGGGATGTAAACTGTAAATAAGGTATCAGGTTTTACAATTTCTTTTAAGATTTTATGAATGTATTGCTGTTGTTCGTCCTTGTTTATGTGCACAAAGCGATGATTTTTCTTAAACGGGCTTGTATGAAAATGTTTATATTCTTTTCCGTAATCTATTATTAATCGATTAGTTGCGTTATTTAAAGGCAATTCTGATATCGGTATATGTTTGCCATTTGTGTCATTGTTCGAGTGAACGGTGACGTCAGAGTCGTCATCATTTTGACCTTTGTTGATTTGTATTGGTTGAGAAGGATTTGTCATTTCATTAAGGCGGTCTATGTTAGTATTGTGTCTTTGTAAAGTTCGTTAATGACGTAATCGGAGAGATTAAAATCGGTTAAGTTGGCAACACAGTGATCGACGTTAGGGGATATAGATATGGAATCATTCGTTTCATGAATGTTGATGTCTATTCTGGAGAGTGCGTCAGCGACGACATTTTCTTTGCCTTTTTTGTATTTTATTTCAAAGTTGTACTCCTCTAGTTTGAGTTTCCAACGAATTAAACGGAATTTTAGCCAGCCAGACTAACGGGTTGTGGTCAGTTTCGATAGTAAACTTTTGACCGTAAAGGTAGGGCCTGAAGTGTTTTGTCGAGTCTAGAATAGCAAGGAGTTCTTTTTCTATAGTGGAGTAGTTTTTCTCGGTTGAATTTAAAGTTCTGGAGTAATATGCTATAGGTTTACAATTTTGCGAAAGTACAGAGCCTAAGGCTATATTTGAAGCGTCTGTCGTGAGTACAAAAGGTTTTGTAAAGTCGGGATATTGAAGAATTGGGGAGTTTGTAATGAGTTCCTTACATTTTTGGAAAGCATTTTGATATTCCTGATTTTTAATATTAATTTCGCTTCCTTTTCGTAAGAATCGCGTGAGAGGAAATGTAATTTTTGAGAAGTTCTTTATGAATCTGCGGTAGTATCCTACAAGACCTAACAAGGATTTTTTTTCTTTTTGTGTTCGTGGTATGGGATAACGTAAGATCGCGTCAATTTTTATCGGATTCGGTTTAATACCTTCTGGTGTTATGATATGGCCTAAAAATCCAACTTCTTTTTGTAAGAACTCGGATTTGTCTGGTTGCATTTTTAGGTTAACTTCTTTTAGTTTTTTAAAAATGATTCTAATATGGTCAAGGTGTTCTGATAAAGATTTTGAAAATATGACTACGTCATCCATATAGACAAAACAGAATTTGTACAGGTAATCCTTAAGGACTTCGTCCATCATTCTCTGGAATGTGGCTGGGGCGTTCTTTAAACCGAAAGGCATGCGAAGGTATTCGAAATGGCCATTGTTGACTGTGAAAGCAGTTTTCTCGATGGACTGAGGATTCATCTCGATCTGGTGAAAACCTTGGGCAAGGTCACGGGTCGTAAAATAGGTACATTTTCCTAGGTTGTCCAGGCTTTCATCTATTCTCGGAAGAGGCCATTTTTCCATAATAGTTTCAGCATTAAGGCGGCGGTAGTCGTTAACTAGTCTGAATTTCTTTTTTCCAGAGGCGTCTGCCTTTTTTGGGACTATCCAGACAGTCGCAGAGTAGGGAGAAATGGAAGGGCGGATAATCTTATTGTCAAGAAGTTTTTGGATTTGACTTTGAATTTCAGCATTTATTGCTGCAGGATGTCTGAAGGATTTGACGTAGATGAGACGGTCGTTTGTCGTGCGGATAAAATGTTTAGTTTGACTGGTAAAAGAAGGGTCACAATTTTCGTTATACATAATGTCTTTGAATTCTTTACAAACAGGCAAGATTTTAGATTTTTCGAGAGGCGTGAGGTGATCCAGTCTTAATTGTGTGTCAGGATCGAAAACTGTTTTGTATTGCTTAGGTGGGTCGATTATCTCAAATTGTTCTTGAGGTATGACCTTGACTCGATCGTGAAAGTTAATGTTGACGTTTGGGCTTGGATTGGGGATTTTGCAAAAACCGTTTTCGATTTCTACCAGACTGTCAGGTATAACGTGTTCGTTTATAGTAAAAGAGGGTAATAGTGCAGTGCCCTTTTTGCAATTGACAGGAACTGTCAAAGAATTGACATGAAAATTTTGAATCGGCTTCTTTAAAGGTTCGTTGTAAGCTAACGAAAAAGGAATTTTAATTTTGTTTAAAGTTAATACTCTATTTTCGAAGTCGAGCACACCGTTTAAATTTTTAAGGTCTTTTGAGCCTATTAGTGCGTCAAAGTCTTTATGCCAGTTTAAAACACGCATTTTAAAATTTTCATTTATTCCTAGTTCTTGTAATAAATTTAATTTTAAATTTTGGTTTTCACTGTATGTATTTCTGCAGGCGGTTACTTCGAAAGGTTCAAAAAATATATTATTTGGGTACATTTTGGCTATTTTTGGGGAGATTATGGAGTCTAAGGCTACTGAATCAATAAGAATTGTTAATTGTTTTTCTGGTGAATAAAAATACGGTAGTTCGATTTGTCGAGCAACATTATTTAAGTTAACGTAGGGATCGAGGCCGTTTCCTGAAAATTTTCACCTGCGGCGTTTGTTTTTGAATTAAATTCGTGAGAGGGGTTTTCTTGCTGGCTAGTGGGTTCCTCGTTGTAAAAGTGAGGGTCGTAAAAATAGTCAGAATTTCGTCTAAAGTTGCGGGCGTTTTAAGCATAAGAAGCGTCCTTAAGGATTCGGAAGAATTTGCGGTCAAAAGTAAAACAGATACTTTTTCTACTTGAGATATGAGCAGTAATTTTTGTGCGTTATCTTCTACTTCGCACTGGATTTTTCCGAAAATTCTCTGGCAAAAGGCCTTAAGTCTATCGATAAAGTGCAAAATGTCTTCGTTTTCGTTAATTTTAATGTACTGAAGCTCTTGCATTAAAATTTCGTGGTTAATTGGGTCACTAAATTTTTGTCTTAAAGCTGGCTTAATTTTTTCAAAAGTGTCTAAATCTGGTCTTTCTAATAGAAAGTTTTGAGCTTTGCCTACCAATTTCGATTTTATGGCAGACAGGACCAATTTTTTTTGTTCATTAGAATGACCAAAATAAAGATCGTAATATTCCTGTACAGAAATCAAAAAACTTTCTAAATGGGATTGACTGCCGTCGAAAGTAGGCAACAATGACGTGTAAAATCTTAGGTTTTCCATTGTGTTAGAAAGTTCTTCGTTTTGTAAAGTACTATCTAATTGATTACTACTATCACTACTTAAACTACTGTTAAAACTAGTGTTCGAATTTTCAATATTTAAAAAATCAAAATTTTCTAAAATTTTATTTTCTAAATTATTTTCAGTACTTTCTTCTACACTTTCTTCTATGATTTATAATTGTTGTTGAGTGTCTAGTCTAGATGTCGACTGACCACTTAAATTTCTTAGACTACTTTGCAAACTACTTAATTGCTCAAAATTTAAATTTAAAGAGGGTTTTTTTCAAACTTGATAGATAATTATCAATTTCAGCTTTAATGTTTCCTAATTTCTTATTTTCTGCTCCTAATCCTAGTTTTGTTTTGTTTTTTTCTAAAATGTTCTTTAATCGCTTAGGCATCAAGAAAGTCAAAAACTTACATAGCAATCGACGATAAATCCATAGAGCTTGTTCTGTAGAGGTTACGCCACCAAAAGAAATCCTACAAATGGGGGTTGACTTTAGCTTTTCTGCCTATGACACCGGGCTCACTAGGGGTGTGTCGTTGGGTAGGCTTTGGCTTCGGCAGGACTCGTACAACACGGTAGACGTCACAGCTTCAACTCCAGGCTTTATTCTACAACACTTCTTTACGTTCGACGTCGTAAAGAGCACTTTCTTTCAAGAAACTTCACTACTTCGTTCTGGACGTAAAGTTCGGGTTCGGATAGCGACTTAAAAGCCACTTTCGTACAACGGAAAACCGATAAAGGACGAAACTGCACTATCCTGTTCGCAGCGCCAATTAAATACGAACTCCGGTGACGTAGCTTTTAAAAAACTTTTTTATTAGAAAAAAATACAAAATTGTCTTATGACTAAAGTGACCAGTTAAACTTGTAAAGTATAATGATACCTAATTAGACTAATCGGGTGCATATATAAACTTCAATGTACGGCGTCAGCAATATATTTGTTATTATAAACAAGGTGAGATGTTATTATTTCAGGGATATTACTCGCTAAAGTATTTTTAAAGTGTTTATTTCGACCTTAAAATCGATCAAGTTCTTAAAACGGCTTTAGTGGTATAAAATTTACGAGGGTATTTATAAGACAAAATATCCGAAGGTACAAACTCTCCTTACATAAAAGCGCTCTAAGAGGCCCGAAAATAAGTAAGTGTACTAAGCAAAAAGGAGACTACATTGTCAAAATTAATTTATATTTGTCATTATTCTACATATATCATGTATGATGGATAAAATAAAACACTATGAGAAAATAAATAATCAAATTTAAAAATCTAGATAGAGAAACGCTATATATACCGTAGTAAAAGTGCGCAAGGGATAGAGATAGCGAACACAAACTTTTTTAACAGTGATTTTCAAAGGACTAGTATTTAGAATAGTACCTTTTTTTAAACTACTTCGTTAGTGGTTTTCGGAAAATTTACATTTTTGTTAAAATTACGGCTTATGGGAAAACGGTTTGTTTATACTACGTCAGCTGATCGTGGTAGTTTGTTAAAAAGGCTAAATTGAAGTCAGAGTCCCCGTACCGTAAAAAGTAAACCGTAAGCCGTGAGACGCAAGACAAAAAATAAACTATGGATTATTATCAATGTTGATCTTCATAGTTCACAGTAAGAATTAAGCCACAAGAAATGGTTTATTTTTAATTCATGTGGCTGCGTGGGTGAAAACGTGATTAATCGGCAGTTTTCGATATCAGTAACTAACCACAATACAAGTTGAGCTTCCATCAAAAGTCAACTTCAAATATTTTCATTGGTATTTTTGACATTGAAAGGTTGGGCTGTTTGTTTTTTTTTTTATTTTTTCAAAACTTATTTTAAAAATGAACCAGGAATATGAAACTATTAAACATCTTCTTATAGATTTAATGCAACATAACCCAGTAATTTTTGATAAGTCATTAAAGGAGTATAGTCCAATTTTTTGATGAGCGGACTGACGTCATTTTTGCCTCTGGGAAAAACCAGAATATCTGTTGCACTACTTCCTCCGGGAAGGCACTTAGTGCACTTGGGTGCCATAAAAGAAAAAATACTAGTTTTTCGTAAGAAATACTAGTTTTGCCATGGCTGTCGTCTGGGGATTAATAGTACATTATAAACCTAGGGACTAAAGTGCTCTGCTCAACCCCGTTATAAAAGTAATTAATGACTTTTGGGCATCATCCACCATTTTGAAATATTCAAGATGGCGGCTGTGGTGAAAAAATTCAAAAGAGAAGAATATGCATTTTTTGATCCGCTGGATTCAAATTTGTCTTTAAAAAAAAATTTGGGAGTAATATGATGGAGGGGGGGGGGTATTTATGAGAAAAATAGTAAAACTGTTTATGTGAAAAGGTAGCGAACAAACTTTATTTAAGTTTTATTGCAGATTTCGACAGCTCTGCTCAATTCTGTTATAAAATTGATTATTGACTTTTGGGTATCATCCACCATTTTGAAATATTCAATATGGCGGCCGTGGGCAAAAAATCAACAGAGAAGCATATGCATGCGATACATTAATTCTAAGGTTTTTGGATCCGCTGAATTCAAATTTGTAGGTAAAAAAATTTTTGGCAGAAATTTGAAGGAATGGAGACTTAACGAACCAACTTTATTGAAGATTTTTTTGCAGGTTTGGACAGCTTTGCTCAACTCCATCATAAAAATAATTAATGACATTTGGGCATTATACACCATTCTGAAATATGCAAGATGGCGTCTGCGAGAAAAACTCAAAAGAGAAGCATATGCATGCGATACATCTATTATGGGGTTCTTGGGCCCGCTGAATCCAAATCTGTGATTATTTTTTTTTGAGGGGGCGTAATTTTGAGAGGTGGAGGGTAATTTATACATAAAATACACTTTATTATACTTTTTTACAGATTCTGAGTTTGTGCGGTCAAAAAAAATTGAGAAGTAATTACTGAGTAAAAACTAAATAGAGTTTTAACGAATAAAATTTATTCAAGTCTTTTTACAGATTTCAATACTGCACTGCTAATAAAGTAATAATAAAACTAATAAAAACTTTTTGTATTCGCTAAGTTTCCATTTAGTGTTTAGCCCATAAATTACCTCCTATCCTTCCAAATTAACCCCGAATATTTTTTACCCACAGCACACATAATTGGTGTATCGCATGCATAGGTTTCTCTTTTGAGTTTTGCCCGCGAACGCCATCTGGCATATTTCAAAATGGTGGATGAGCAGAGCTGCCGAAATATATAAAAAAAACTTGAATTAATTTTGTTCGTTAAGTCTCCTCATAAACAGTTTTACAGTTTTTCTCATAAATACACCCCCACTCCTTCATATTACTCCCAAAAATTTTTTTAACTGCAAATTTGAATTCAGCGGATCCAAAAACCTTTTTTGATTTTTTGCCCACGGCCGCCATCTTGAATATTTCAAAATGGTGGATAATGCCCAAAAGTCATTAATTAGTTTTATAACGGGGTTGAGCAAAGCTGTTGAAATCTGCAATAAAACTTAAATAAAGTTTGTTCGTTAAGTCTCGACATGAACAGTTTTACTGTTTTTCTCATAAATAACCCCCCACTCATTCAAATTACCCTCAAAAATTTTTTTAACTACAAATTTGGATTCAGCGGGTCCAAAAACCTTAGAATTAATGTATTGCATTCTTCTCTTCTCTTTTGATTTTTTTCCCACGGTCGTCAACTTGAATATTTTAAAATGGTGGATGATGCCCAAAAGTCATTAATTAGTTTTATAACAGGGTTGAGTAGAGCTGTCGAAATCTGCAACAAAACTTGAATAAAGTTTGTTCATTAAGTCTCCACATAAACAGTTTTACTCATTTACCCCATAAATACCACCCCACTCCTCCAAATTACCTCCATTTTTTTAACTACAGATTTGTATTCAGCGAACCGAAAAACCTTAAAATTCATATGTTACATGGCTATGTTAGTAGGTCGATTTTTTTCATAAAATCAAGCCCCCTCCGTTGGGGTAGTCCCCAGAATAAAAATAATATCGGATTTTAATTAAGCGACTCAAAGCCGACGAAAATGATATGCCACACACCAACATTTTGCTCAGATATATTTTTCTGTAGTTTTTTCATTAAAAAATTGCCGCCATCTTAGATTTTTGAAAATGTCCAAGGGTGCCAGAGTGGCATCAATCGCATTCTTAAAATACAGCATCTTGGCCAACAAAATAAAAAAAAATTCTTGTACCATTCATTTCCCAGTTGGGGCAAAAATCGTGGTTTGGCAACCAGACTAATTATGATAAACTCATAGACCCGTATAAGGTTTTATATGATAGAAAACTATTCTTTTAATCGAAAAAAACTTAATTAGGTTAGTTTGATTGTAAAAAATATAGATGTTCCAACTGTTTCTGTGCATTAATAAAAAATTTATAAAATTTCTTATTATGATTTTAATTTCTTATTGTGCTGTGCCCCCTCTCCCCTAATCCAAAATACTGCGCATGCCTGTGTATGAAACCTAGTTTAGACTAACGTATATACAAGACATTTATAGATGTGTTGCGTACACCAACTATCAAAGTGTGTATGGTCCCTGGTAGATAATAAAAGCACAATAGATACAAGCTATTTATTTTGTTTATTCACTGCCCCCTTCAATTACAAGCCCGCTCCTAAAAGCTGGCAACTTTGCAAGCGAAGGCTGACATATCGTCAGGTCACTCATCCTTTAAAAATTGTTTTTTTTTTTAAGTAGGAGGACTCTTATTGTACAATAAACAACGCAAAAATGTATTAAATTTATGTTCAAGCCATTTTTTGTTAGAACAAATTAGTTAAAAATTGATAATTTTTTAGATGATGCGTGACAATCAAAAAAAATGTGTAATTGTCATACAAAAAGACTGAGGCTGACTGTAGTGTGACACGACTATAATGCTGACATATTCAAATGAACCAGCCGAGCCGTTAGCCTTCGTCAATGTTGCAGTTTAAAATAGGAGCGGGCTATTAATTGAAAGGGGCAGTGGCTTATTAAAATTAAATGAAAATATCTCCGGCAACAGCTTCAAAATAGGGTATTTTTGGTCAGTGTTCGTTATAGTTATCGTTATTTCTTCGACTGCGCAGTTGATAAATGTTATTCCGTAGTGGCTATTAACCATAACAGAGTCCGGTATTTAAGGAAGAATAACTTTATAGTTATCGTTACTTTTATTTACTTGTTTTCGCAATATTTTTTAAAAATCTATTTATAAATTTTCTAAAATTACTGAAAATGAGCTTTTCATCGCCTTCATCTTCTTTAATCGAAGAAAATCGGTAGAAAAGTTGGGTTATATTTACCAAAAAAAGGTAGGTTATATTTAACGCCAACTACAAAAGTGGATCTGACCAAAAAATTTCCGCTATCGTTATTAATAAAAAATAAAAATAAGCATAACAATAGCGATAACTTCGCCGTTAAATGTACAGGGTGATTCAAATTGGGCACTTTTATATGGGTACAGGTACTTCTAGCAGAGATGGAGAAAAACCAACCCACCTTTGCGAGCCTCAAATTTCAAGACAAGAGTTTTGGTTAAAACCGCATTTTGATATATCCACCCATCTGTGAGCTACGGGGGCTTTTTGAAAAGTCTGCATTTTGGGATAGGGCCTGTAATTTTTTTATTTATGAAAATTTATTTTTGTTGTAAACTGCTTTTTTGTAGATCTTTTAAAGCAAAATCCAGATCTCAAACTGGATTTTATCTGCGACTTTTATTTTTCAAGATATAACTCAAAGCTACCTTTTTTCTTATGGAACACCCTGTTTTTTTATTTTACTTTTGTGTTCAGAATTAAATTCTAATAAAAATTATGTATCATATACGACATTTTGGTTTAATTAGTTTTTGAGATATTTAACATTTTCTATTCAAAACAAGGTGGCTATGGCCGGATATGGTTTTGACAATAAAAATAAAGTAGGTCATGCACTAAAGAGCTGACGCCTGGCATAATATGATGTCATAGCCTAATTCTTTAATTCTTTTAAATATTTGGAGCAGGCGGAAATTGAGGCTTCTTCATAAGAAACTAAATGGATTGAAATTAATTCTTCAAGACTCATAGTTAGTTAGCAGTGGCGCACCGAGATAGGGGGTTTGGGGTTAACCCCCCCCCCCCCGAGAAGCCTGGTTATGGTCACAGTTTTACTTCAAATTAAGTTCCCCCGATCCTGGGTGCGCCACTAGTTAGTTCTTAGGTAGGTAGTTAGGTTGGTATCCGGACATGACCCTCTGCGACTATTACTTAAGGGGCACATTAAAGGATAAAATGTTCAGAGATGGGTGACCTAACAACATGCGTTCATGCTCTAAGAAAAAGTGTACAACTTCTTAATGTGCTATAAGTGCCTTCGCTTATGTATTGGACAAAATAGCGGACATTTTGAGCACCTTTAATAGTCTTGTTTTTAGTTTTTTTGAGATTAAGTGGTTTCAAATGGAGTAGGGTAGGGGTACTTTTTATTATTAGTTATTATTTTGAGATTGATTAGAGTCAAGAATTTTTTCATCTATTTGGTTGTGTTATTAATTAGAAAATAATGTTTATTAGTCGAATAATATAAATATTTAAAAATATAAGAAAATATAAATATAAACTTTAAATTGTTCAAAATGAAAAATGTAGTAGACCATGACATATTTGACATGACCTTATAAGTTCATGTCTTTGGTGCATGAACGATTCGATTTTTATTGTCATATCCATACCCGACCATCGCCACGTTGTTGTGAATAGAAAATGTTGAATATCTCAAAAAGTACTTAACCAAAATGTCACATATGATGCATCATTTTGATTAGAATTTAATTCGGAACACAAAAATAAAATAAAAAACAGGGTGTTCCATAAGAAAAACAATAGCTTTGCGTTATATCTTGAAAACTAAAAGTCACGCATAAAATCCAGTTTGAGATCTGGATTCTGCTTTGAAAGTTCTAGAAAAAAGCAATTTACACCAAAAAGAAATTTTCATAAATAAAAAAGTTACTGGCCCTACGCCAAAATGCAGACTTCTCAAAAATCCCCCGTAGTTCAAAAATGGGTGGTTCTATAAAAATGCGGTTTTCATCAAAAATCTTGCCTTGAAATTTGAGCCTCGCAAAGGGGGGTTGGTTTTCCTCTATCTCCGCTAGAAGTACCCGTACCCATATAAAAGTGCCCAATTTGAATCACCCTGTACTGACCAAAAATACAATGCTATTGTATAAATCAAAATGTGGTGCCCTTTGCGGCAAATAATAGGTGAGTATAATTTTTAAGTTAAAATTGGTGAAACCGAACCCAATTAAATTTAAATATGTATCGGTGGCAATTAATATAATTTGACTCGGTATATTTTGTAAGTTTTCTTGAATTTATAAGAGATCCCATAAATTGAATGATGTTCCTTTTGGATCGAGGTTTATTACTACTCTGTGTTTCAAACAACAACCCAACAATATTAAGCTTATATATTATTCACTAATAAGCCGTAATAAAGAATATCAAGGTTAAAAGCAACAGCTGATGCTAACCTATATCATAGGGCGCGGGCGAGGTGAAACACATTAAAAAAACCTTGCCTGTGCATTTTATGTTTACTAAGGTGTTTTTAACTGTCCGAAATATTTTATTTATTTATTTAATTATGTTTTAAAGGAAAAATCGAAACGCGTCGTGTTTATTGAATTAAAATATTTGTGAAGCATACAGGACTTTCTTTCCTTCTACCTACTATGACTTACCTGTATATATTTTTCAGTTGTAGGTACACTATTTAGATGTAAATATTTCATTTGACCAGTCAAAATAATAAAAAAACAAGTTAGATTTACTTTCAGAAATGTTTAAATTTTTCTCGAAACAAAGCAGTAGTGCAAATAAAACGCTAAAATATTTTTAGAATTTTGAACATGCGCGCGTTGCGTTGTTTTATATTGATCGAAAGTTGTTTACTTACATTAGAACGCTTTAAATAGTCTAGTCAGTTTTTAAATTTTAGAGTACATATAAGCATGATAATAAAAAGAACTCGACTAGATAAATGTTTATGTCAAGGAGTGATTATAAATAAAAAGTATGGCGGCCCACCACTACTGACGCCGCGCCACGGCGCCGCACAGTGGTTGAAACTGGTTCATTTTCGGAAAATAATATGAATCTCTGAAGATAATAAACCGAATTTCCTGAAACTCTGCACATAATTTCTGTAAAGTATAAGACAATATTTGACTAAAATAGTTTTTACCCCCACCCCTAATCAGTCCTTTTAGGAGCATTTATTTAGAAAAGTTATTTATTTCAGCACAAATTAGTATCTGTTTAAAAATTTTTGTGAATTTCAAGGAATTTTATCAGCTTTATCAATAAAACAGAGTCTCATGATTTAAGATTGAAAACTAAACTCACTAACTAATGGCGCCATTTGTTACCTTTTGGATATTTATTGAATAAGGAATCAGTTGTTTTGAAAATAAAAAATAATCATAATAATTATAGATATCAACGATATTTCTAATTAGGTATGTACAGGTTTAACAAAAAATTAAAGAAGATGTACATGTTCACACAGCACTTAAAAAATGTAATTAACAAAGTAAGCACATTGAACAATAAAAGTAAATAAAAAACTTGTACTTATTCATAAGGAAACAGAATTTGAACAAACTCTAAAACCTAATAATTAGAAATTCCTTATATAGGTTTATAACAGAAATAAGTTTTTATTCATGTAATACTAATAATTTCACATCTTTCGGTTAATCCTGAACTTTGAGACTTGGCTCAGTCCTAAGTCCATATATATGGATCTGAAGAAGCACACAACATATAAGGAAAAAAAAAGTTCGGCTGCATGGAAACAGGACGTTTCAAACTTTTCCGCATCGATCGACTTATTCGAATTGAGGGTAGTGAGAATTATCGAAAATCTGATGGGATGCAAACTTTGCGCTTATCTACCATTTTTTGCACAAAAGAGAACCTAAAATAAACACAGTGGTGGTTGATAAGGGGGGGGGGCTTTTATTGAACGTTTAAATCTTTTTACTAACTACAATTGTGACATTATAATTTAAGCTTCAAATATCAATTTGAATTATCATTAAGAGTATACTATGAATTTTTAACATTTTGCATACATCCTCCCACTTTAATCGGAATTAAAGCCAAAGGGGCAAAAAAGGGCAGCTATATTTGGTATGAACAAAAAGGGAAGGTCCTGACGAACACAAAAATATCAGTAACTGTTTGGGGCAAGTTGGGTCAAGATAGTTTTTACTCCAATAAAAAATATTTTAAACAAAAAAGCGGGTCTTTTTTATATTTGATGATAATTTCTGCCCTAATTTCCGACAACTTTTAATTCTTTTGTTTCTATTTTTCACAAACGTGAACTGTTTTCCAATACGTTAAAGTGTTCCGGAGCAAACACACTTGAAAATATAGTCCGTTTATTGACAGAAAATTAAAAAAAAATAATACATTTTCAGTTTGCCTTTCCAATTCTCCAATAGTGATGATAATTTAGGAAAAATTATTTATGTTCCAACCTTAGGGAACAGTCCCCTATTGTAAATATTGAAAGTTCAATCTCTAATCTTTCAGAAGGCACAAAGGGCTATGTGCGAGATGCTTGCCGATATCAGATCTCTCAAAACATCATTCAAAACAATAAAAATAGTACATTAAATCACAATAAAACAATTAAAAGTTTGAGAGAAAAAGATGTTTTCTATCTAAAGGCTGACAAAGGTAATAAAGTTGTTAAATTAGATAAAAGAGATTATTTCGAAAGGGTAGATAACCTAATAAAAAATGGACCCTACAAACAAGTCCCAAAGAACCCCTTACCAAAAGTGATTAACGAAGTAAAAAACACAATTAAAAAATGTAACAATATTATTACTGACAATATTCAATATAAACTACAAGTAAGCAATCCCACTATGCCGAAACTGTATTATCTTCCGAAAATCCACAAGCCTGGAAAATCGGTTAGACCTATAGTTTCTGCTGTAGGATCACCTACTTACAACATTTCGAAATGGCTAGCGAACGAGTTTGAAAATTTACCTATAAAGGAATAAGATTTTTCTGTTCAAAATTCCCTTGAATTTATCAACAAAGTTAAAGATATTTCACTCCAAGAAGGTGAAATTTTAATCTCGTTTGATGTTAGTTCGTTGTTCCCTAGTGTGCCGATCTCCAATACCTTACAACACCTGGAGGAACTACTAAGAAAAAACAATGTAGAAGACAAACAGACTTTAGAATACCTATCTTTAACAAAACTCTGTATGAATCAAAATTACTTTCAATATAAAAATAACTACTACCAGCAGTTAGAAGGAACCACAATGGGTAATAGTTATCACCTTTTATCGCAAACCTATTTATGAGCAAATTTGAATCAGATATAAGTAAAGAATTTGAGTATTTCCCCAGAGTATGGTTCAGGTATGTAGACGATGTGTTTGCAGTATTCAACACTGAAGTAACTAGCACTTTTTAACATATAGATTAGTAAATTTCCCCTTAAACAAAGAAAGATTTGAAGCAGAAAAGAATAGGATTAAGAATATAGCTGGCGTAAACGGTTACGATGAAGGCTTAATAAATAAGCTGATAAATAGACATTCTTTTCAAAAGACCTTTCGGAATTCCACTTTTTTTAGACAAAAAGATACCTGCGACTCAAAATTTGTATCAATTCCTTATAATCCTAATTATACGAAAGGATTACAAAAAGTATTTAATAACACCGGTCTTAAATTAGTATATCAATCCGGTAACACACGTTATAAAGAACACTTAGCACACTTAAAATACGGAAGAACAGAAAAGTCAAGTGTGGCCGAGCATGCTTTTGAAAACAATCATAGATTCACATTAGATAACCTAAAACTTCTAAAAAGTGTACCAAACAAAAGACTTTTGAATGCATATGAAAGTATGGAAATCATTAAATCCAGAAATAGTTTAAATAAAGATAGAGGACCCATCCCGTCTCACAACAATCAAAAAGACAATTGTTTATCATCTCCTGATGATGTTAACGTTGTTAGCGAAAAGCGCGTCGAGTGCAAATAAAGTGTAGTTTTGGTTTGTGGAAAACAATCATAACTTTGTTTTAGTGCAACCAAAGGTTCCAAATTCCCAACACAACTTCTACCTTGCTGGAAAAGCGAGCACGATTTTTAATATTGCGCGATAAATGGCCGCGCGATTTTGGTCTGCGCTCAAAATCTTGCGACATTTTGGCCTTCAACCAAAAAATTACAAATGAAAAAAACGATTTTATTATTGGATCCTGTTTCGAGTTGTTCGAAAATTGCAGAAAACTTGTTTTTGTATGGCCCTGGGCCACCAGCATGGGCGAAACATCATTTAATTATTTCACTTGATTGGCGACCAAAATGCCGCAAAATTTTGCGCCCAAATCGCGCGGTCATTTATCGCGCAATTTAAAACCGCGCAGCTCTTAAATCGCGCACCCCAATATCGCTCATACCAATTTTTCTCTCCTTCCTTCTTTTTTCTTTTTGGTTATGATTGTAGTATTTTGAACAATTTGCATAAAAATAAATAAATAAAAGAAAAAAAAACAAATAAAAAACATTTTGATTGATTTTAAATAAATTAATACCAAGAGTAGTAGTTATAAGATTTAAAAAAAAAATCAATAAAAAATAATATATAAACAAAAAAAGGTAACATATGCATATATTCGACAACACTCACAAATCAGCCATACAAAACGCGAATATTTAATCAACGTCGACACTTAAAACACGAAAAAAGTTTTTAGTCAATGAACAAAGTCATCATTTTGGTTGTGTTAGAATTTGGCTGTGTGTTAGAAGCATCGTGGGTGGAACGTTAAGATCTAAAAAGTAAATTCGAGGAAATCATTAAATGAATAGAACGCTTTTTCAATAAAAATCGTATTCAGTATTTTTCGGAACTTGGAAAAATCCATAATGGATCTGATAGTTTCAGGAAGATGATTATGGAGTCTTACACCATAATATATAATTGATTTTTGGACTAGTGCAGAGTGTGGGATTTTCAGTGGTATCTGCTGTCTTTGGCGTGTGATGTAAGCAGTTCGATATTGAGGAAAAGAAGAGATGTGTTTATGAATGAGACTGACAGTTTCGAGAATAAAAAGCAAAGGAAGAGTTAGAATTCTGTAGTTGATGAAGAGTGGCTTACAGTGATCACTAGGAGAGATACCAGCGATAAATCTTATAGCCCGTTTTTGCAGTTTACAGGCCGACTGGAAAAGGTATTGCCTGCAACAGCGCCAGAAAGATAATTCATAAGAAAGGTGTGAGTGAACCACAGCAAAAGGGATTTTCGATTTAGAAATGGTTCTGCTTTTGGTTGACATTATTTTGACAGAAATTTTGTGAGTAAGTACCGAACCAACCTTCCGGGCTGATTCTAAAATTTTATGATTACGTCGCAACTGTGACTTCATTGATTTAAAACGAAAGGACCGGTTCCGGTTCTGGTTCAATCAGAATCAGGACCAATTGTAAATCGAAAATCCTTAAAGTAAACGGATTTAGCACAGCAGTACTTAGGTTAGTTGACACTGTACGAACGCAATAGCAACCAGAGGCAAGCTTTTTGTTCAAGGCTATAATGTGAGATTGAAACTTGGATCGACGTCTACTTGTAGTCCAAGAAATTTAGTATTAAAGCATTTTTTATGGAGAATTGCTAGAACCTGAGTTTTGTCGAAATTAAAGATAAGACCATTCCAATCACACCACTTTATGATAGAATTGAGATCATGTATTAAAACTCCGGTCAGATCATCGGGATTCAGTTCATGCCACACACAACAGTTGCATCAAAGGTGACAGGTTGTTCCGACGATTGTTTCCCATTTACATTGACTCTTCGTCTGCGGTATGACACTCCAAAGTGAAACCACGGAAACCATAGACCTCCAGCTTACGCAGTAGTGTTCTGTGACTTACACAGTCAGAGGCCTTTGATAAGTCACAGAACACCCCTGTCGTAGAGTGTCTAAACAATTGTTCGATAATACAGATTATTGCATCGTGAGTGCCTTTTTTGGGAAGGAAGCTAAATCCATCCAAAGAAAATCCATCATCCTCTTTTTCGCCAGTTTTTCTACGACTTTGGAGAGTGTTCATAGAAGGGAGATTGGACGATAGTTTGAAGGGTCTTGTGGATTGGTATTATAACTACCAGAGGAAGTGTCGTCAGGAAAGGATTTGTTTATGGCTTGAGCTAGAACTGTAAGTTGTTGTTGATGCACGGTCACCCGTGGAGTTTGGCAAATGCATGATCTCGTTTCATATTTCTTGCGTTTCTTTTTCCATTGGACAATGCCATATTTAAGGCCTAAAATATTTTAGCGTAATTTAAGCGGTTTTTGTTTATTGGATTTTTTGTAAGGTTATCACATTTTTAAGCCATAATTTTAGACATATTTTATAGTTTTCTTTCCAAAATGTCGATTTTTAGAATAAAAAACTCACTTTTTTCATGGTTTCACTGTTTTTTTAAGCGTTAAAAAAAGTACTGCCAACATATATATTTTTTCTATAAAAATTAAAAATATTTCAGGATGTTGAAGAGAGAAAGCAGTGTTAAAAGAAGTATTTTAGAAAAAAATGAAGATAATTTAACGCCATTTTTTGATAAAGAAGAAGAAGGTGTGTCTTTAAAATTACGTATCCTACTTTAGAGTATTTCAGGGTCTGTGCCTTCGGCTTGACCCGGTATGAGATTACTCTTCTATATTTTCCTGTGTCCAAGGTCCTGTCCCGTGCTTCCGTTTCCCCTCCACGTCTCAGCCCCCCGAGTTCAAGCTTCGGTCGGTCGGCGAAAGCTTGGAGCGCGGACTTCTTCAGTACCCTTCATAGACAAACTACTAAACTACTTGTAGTTTTAGACCTTTTTCTCTTATGGAAAAGCCTAGGTATAATTATTTCGGGGTCTAGTAATTTTTTTTTTAATAGATGGCGATAGTAGTACAAAAATTCTAAATTTGTCATATCTCTCCCTTGGCTGACGCCAGCGCGTAGAAGCGGATTTATTGATTTTTAGCCAACAACGACAATGGCGTTTGTTGAGGTTATTTTTGGTTTTTTTAAAAGAAAGGAATTATGACAAGCCACATGGTTTTATAGTGTACGATGAGTAAAATAAAGTGTAGTATGAGATGTAGTACAATAGTATATCAAATTTAGGCTATGTTTTATAAAATATTAGAGACGACACCATGATGGGGCAACCCAGAAAGAAAGGCAGGTAAGTTTTTTTTTTTAATTAGTAGATACCAAAACTGTTCACAAAAATATTATAGCCCTGGTCAAAAAGCATTGAGAAGTTTTGTTTTACTCTGTAAAGAGGGACTACTTCTGTGTCTTTAGTGCTCCTGCCTATACATTAAAGCGTTGTACGTATGACAAGCTGATCATAAAGTAAGCATATTTTATCTTATAAAATTAAAAAAAGGGAGTGTCTAAAGAGCCGGCAATTCGGCTAAATAGACCTGAGGCTGAAGAGCAGGCAATAATTATTTATTATGTGTTTTTCATATTTTTGTTTTTTTTTAATTTTTTTAAACTAAATTAACCCAACCTAACAAACATACTCAAACCAACTTCTTAAAAGCCAAAACAACCCAAAAAAAACACACTTTAAACTAAATTAACCCAACCTAACCTAAACAGACTCAAACCAACTAAATTAACCCAACCTAACCTAAACAGACTCAAACCAACTTATTCAAAGCGAAAACAACGCAAAAAAAAACTACAACCCCTACATATTTTTTTGGCTTGTTTAATTAGGTTAAGGTTGGGTTAATTTAGTTTAAAGTGTGTTTTTTTGTGTTGTTTCGGCTTTTAATAAGTTGGTTTGTATCTGTTTAGGTTAAGTTGGGTTAATTTAATTTAAAAAAATTAAGAAAAAAGAAAATATGAAAAACTCATAATAAATAATTATTGCTGGCTCTTTAGCCTCACGGCTATTCAGCTGAATTGCCGGCTCTTTAGACACTCTCTAAAAAAACCTGACTATCCCAGTACTTAGAAGTGTTTACAGTACCTACCTTAAACTGAGGCTTAAACAGAAGTCAGGCTTAGTTTTCTTAGTACCCCACAAAGTCCATCCATGGCATAATTAAATAACTATAATGTATTGCATATTTATATAATCATTTTGTTTTTTAAATTTTAAAGTTTTTCTCACAATGGGTTTTAGCCTCTCTTTCTTTTTCCAATATGGAAGACTGGTCCATTAATTTGGCCTAGTCTCCCTTAATAAAACTTTGGTAGGGACTCCTGATGATGGCAGCCTGAGCTTCCAACAAATGTCGGGTTTAAAATAAATTCAGTGGAGAAGGCACGGTAACCACCAGTCATAAAATCATAAAATTTTGAAAATTTGGTTACCAATTTATTAAAAAAAAATTACACCCCAGCTCGTGGTTACCCTGAGAACGATCAATTTGTTTGATTTATTTACATTTGTACAAATTTAATTTATTTATAAGTGTTACAATTTTAACTAATTAGCTAATGTTTGTTTTATTACTTTTTACAGTTAAAAGAAGGCGCTCTTTAATTCCTAATGAAGGCAATGTGCCCACCCAGGCTAATCTCACACCAAAAGCATGACATTTCTATAGTAGTAAGCGCTTGCATAAAATGATCAGTTATGTGCAATCATTCCAGAGAAAATTAGCACTCGCAGAAAATGCTTATTATGTGCCAGATTAGAGTACAGCAGCTGAAACCTAAAGCCAGAAGACTTTCTTTAAAAGAAAAGATTCTCTCCCTCAGTATTTTTAAATCAATTGGTAAGACGTACAGGCTATTGTCTAAGATTTTTGCTTTGCCAAGTAAAAAAGTAAAAAACTATTGATGACTTGCAGTATAAAAACAGTAAGTTGGCAAAACCAGGAACATACTTTAATTTTTTATTTGGCAAGACACAAACTTTATTATATTTTTTAATCTCTAAAGTGACCACAATAATAAAGTTAATTATTAGGTGTTTGTTCTGGTGGTGTAAGCAAGTTAAAAGTCTAAAAAGAGGAGATTATTGCGATAAATAAAAAAAAAATAGAATTTCATAAAGCCAAACAAAAAAGATTTGGAAAAAATTATGTTTTATTTCTTGAGGCTTTATATTGAATTTTGTGTACTAAATTATGAGTAAGGGCAATTATCCTCACAATTATCTGTGGAATAATTTTCACAATAATTATTTCTAGGTAATTTATCATCTTTTTAAATAATTTTTACCTCGATTTTTTCTATAAGGTAATATTTTATGTTTTTACTTATTTTACTAGATGATTCATTATATTTTTCACCTCCTCTTTACTCCCTTAGCATTGGAGGGATTACAAATGTTAAACTTTGTAAAAAAATAAAGGAATTCTTGTATTCAACACTCCAATAATGAGTTAATTAAGGCAGTGAAAAATATAATGAACCCTTGTTTTGTTTTTAAACCTGTATTTGGGAAATGTACTTCCATTTTTTTTTTAATTACATATACTTATTTAGTTAAATTCTCAATGAAACCATACAATAAAAGGATTTGTAAAAGGACCTCACCTATGAAATTAAAAGGCAAAATGTTTTTTTCATAACATTTCATTTGGGTCAAAAGTACAGATTTGTCTTTTAAGTTCAGTGCACCCAAAGATAAAAAAAGTTTAAAAAATTCACAAAAACATCAACTTTTGATTTATCTTTTAAACTTTTTTTGTTTTTTGGGCATATTGTGGTCCTTTTTGCTATGCCAAGAAATATCAATATTACATTACATTTGTAAAGTAATATTGATTTTTATTTAAAAATCAATATTCTTTTATAGTATTAATTTTTGTGGTTATCATGTGTGGTGCTCCATCTATTTGTGTTTCACTGAACTATTTCTATGTCGGGCGCCAAGGTCATAATTAGTTCCGTACCACAGTACAGCAGGTAACATTCTGGTCTGCCAGACAGACCGAACCCAATTTTTTTTCTATGGTACCCTTCGATTTTCCGTGTGTGTAAGGTCTTGGTCTCGTATCGTATGCTTCAGAACAAATTATAATCATCCTAACTAACGTCGAAGTTGCGTTTAAGTTGATAGTTTGTTGGCTGCTGTTAATATTTATTTTTGACAGTGATTTGTGCAGAAATATTGACGTAATTTAAGTAAGTACTAAATATCTTTAATGTAATTTTCATTTTTTATAGGTCCTTCGTTAAGGAAGAAATTGAAAAGCGACCGTAGAGTTGCTGTATTTTTGTTAGTCACCTTCTTTTGTATAAATTATTGTTGCTCAATGCTCAATTGGGTAGGATTTTTATACCTGGCTAAATAAAATCTTTGGCTAAATACAGCCGTACTGCTGATTTGATACAGCCGCAGGGCTCATTTTAAGCTACGGTAAGGTTTGATTAGTGCTGCCGCAAGGCTCACTTTTTATAGTGGTACGGCCCGATTAGTGCAGCCGCAAGGTTCGATAGTTTTTGCCGTACGGCTCAATTAAGGCAACCGTATGGCTCGATACCTTAAGCCTTACGGCTAGATTTGTGCAGCCGCTAGGCTCGATCCTTTGGCCTGTACGGTTCAATTTGTGCAGCCGCAGGGCTCAAAATTTTTAGTCGTACGGCTCAATTAGTGCAGCCGCAAGGCTCCAAATTGGCGCTAGCCTTACTTAGATGTCTAGTGGTTTTTGTTTTATTTTAGGCTGGATTCTCACTATCTAATTTCCGTCCGAGATGGCTTTAGATGGGGCTGGCAGTTTTAAGACATTACAAGAATTGGCCATAATCCCTGCGAATGGGGATGAGGACCAAGCTGTTTTAAATAGGTTAGTGCCTAGTTGGAGAATTTAATATTCTTTTCTCATAGTTGATAAATGTAAATAATAATTTCAACTGTTTTTATTAGGCTCATTAAACTGGCGGAGGAGTCTCTACCACAGGGGTGGAAAAAGTGGAAAATCTATAACTATGAGCTACAGGAGCTCATCAACAAAATCAGGTTTGGGCACCTACGATAGGCATAGCTCAAGCTTTTGATCCAGATGCGCATTCCCTTCCAAAAGGTGTTTACAGGGATTACAGGGTTTGAAATGCTAAAACGGCCTTTCACAGTAGGTCTAATAATGTTTCCTAGTTCTTTAAGTTCTAAAATTAGAGGTTCTCGTATTCAGCATGAATTACTGGTGGCAACCTTGGCCGATATTAAACTCCTTTTAGTTTGCTGCTTCTCGTTTGGCTTGTAAAGTAAGTGACAATGAATCTTATGATTCTGAGGAGGAAGCTCCTCGTCCTAAAAGGATGAGTAGAATGGATAGGATCGAGCAACAGCAGGATAGTATGCGTCAGATGTTAGATGAATTTTTGAGTCGATTTGAAGAAGGCGAGCCGATGGAATATGAGAGTGATAAGGAAAACTGGGCCGAGGATGATTCAGAGGAGAATTGTATGGGAAGCCCCTAAGTTGAACACCTCAGAACCAGAAGGCCTGGCGGTAAATAAGGATACTGGCTTTGATTTTAGTCCCAGAACACTGGAGCAGGAACCTACGGTACCTCGTCCGGACCCTAAAATAGAAAAGTTTGGGACTGATTGTCAGAGGCTCGGTAATTCTTCGTTTAATAAAATAAGATACAGTGAGGTTCAGAAAAAATTCAAGGCTTTCCCAGTCTTTAGTGACTTAAAAGTAAACCCTCAGCTATTATGGAACAATTCGAATTCTTCGGGCTTGACACTATATAAGAACGATCTATCCAGATCGGACTGTTTTTTGGCATGCGTAATGCATGGTTTGCTTTTGCAGAGAGAGGCGTTATCTGAGGCTCTTAGGAAGATGGTAGCAGTAAATCCTGAATCCAGGGCTAATATCCAAACTCTGCTGTAGGATGATAAGGCCGAGTTTAAGTCAATCACTGATAGCCTCAATCAAATGCATGCTCACAGTTCAAGAATGACCGCAGCCTCTGCCATTCACCTGTTCATTTAGGCTTGTTTTTGCCACTGCGTCACACCCTACATATCTCCGTCGCTTTCCCTCTCTAACATTTAGAACGATATGGAATTTATTCCAACCCATTGTTTTGGTTTTGTCGGGTGATGAAAAATTTTGTAAATAAACAGTGATTTTTTGCCAAGGAGTTTTCGTTGAACCAGATATCTTGTTTCTTTTTAATCTAAGACGTAACCAAACCAATTCTTGTTCAGTGCTTGATGCATAGTTTTACTTCGATCATGCCGCTCACTTCTATTTCCTTCCTTTACGAAAAAAGTGAGAGGGCAATAGAATGGAAAATAGAAGGAGTGAAACTGTGGATCAGGCATTTATGAAAACCCATAGATAACAAAATGGTTAGAATACGCTAGCTGCGTACGAATACTGCAAGGATGATCGTAGAGATAGGTGAGAAGTAGTCGCTGTTGTAAAACGTATCCGTTCTGAGCATGCGGACTGAGATACGATTACGATTAAGCAAGCACTCTCTATTTATGCAATTTTAAGTATCTAATCTTTACTCATAATGGGTGAGTTCGAGATGACGCTGGGCAGAGCGTGCGGGGAGTAGTGACGTCACGAGCAGGGCGCACAGAGATTTGCTGATCATCTCGAACGCTATAGATTCAAGAATCATAACCTGCAGTAGTTTTGTTTTATTTATTTTTTTTTTATTTTCTTTTGAAAACTTGGAACTGGAGAAGCATTGAAGCGAAAATGGATGTTAGAAAACTTGTTTTGCATTTTGCTCTGGATAATGTTTTTCAGCAGCAGTGAGGAAGATGGAGATAATGAGCCTGTTTGACGTTGGTACATATCCGTCCCTTTTTTCCTTAGTAAAAGAGGAAAGGACAGAGATGCAGTCCAGTTTATAAATCCGGGGTTATAAACTTTGGAAAAAAGCAAAAATTTTATATTTAACAAGTGACAAGTCCAGCCTATCGATTTTATTCGCAGTTTTACCAGATCCGACCACTCATTTTGCAAAAACTACAAAATTAACAAAAAATTTAGTTGCCTTTAAAAAATTTTTTTTTTAAGCTTAAGGTATTTTTCCTTTCATTCTCCAGCCACGTGTTCGGGTCACACAGGGCACGCTCCGAGCGTGAGCTCTTTGTTATCTCGAACAGAAAATGGCTCGCCCCGAGCGTCAAAACGAACGGAAAAGTGATCCTCGGGGCGAACGGGGTGTCATTACGAACTCACCCAATAAGAGGCATAACTTAAAATAACACAAAGATAACAAATGAACATTTTATCCTTTGAAGTATATATTATATATTTTCTTAAGATTTTGTTTTAATTTCGATAACTTTTAAAAAGATAATTTGGAAAAGTACTACAAAAAACGTGCAATAATAATGGCTAGTTACCTAAAGTTAAAAAGATCGTTCTTACAAATAATACAAAACATAATGACACTAATAAATCAATACATGGGCACTAATACAAAATAAATAAACAAACTAATAAACAGTGGCGTAGCCAGGGGGAACATTTTGGGGTTTAAACCCCACCCAGAGGTTCCAACCCAATCTACAATAAATTAATAATGCAAGGCCGTCACGTCGGTGGAGTCAGGTGGAGCTATAACCCCCCCCCCCCCACTTTTTTTACCCTGTACTGTATAATTTTAGTTTTTAATTTTTATTACCAGCATTTAAAACGTATAAGGAAAATTAAAGAATGTGTTGTTTTTTTCATAACTTTCGCCTACGGCGCTTTGACAATAATAATTGTTATAATTTTGTTCATTTTTAAGCAACTTTTTTGTCAAAATCAATTTTTGCCTGTGACGTATTTAGGGCTTAATTTTGAGAAAAATCTGCAAATGAGACAAGATCCGACAGATAAATCGCCCTTGCTTTTCAAAATAAGTATTTTTGTTTCATATACAATAATCTAACTTCTATTAAACAGCCCTTCTTTCTTTCAGTTCAAGAGGTCCCCACTTTTATGGCCAACGTGACGATAGCTACCTAATTTTTAAAAATTTGCAATAGGTAGGAAGTTGATTTTTATTAAATGACGAAACACCCTCCAGAGTCGATTTCTGACTAAGCCACTGTAATAAATATGAACATATTGTAACTAAAATATTAAATAATAACATGGAACAATTATGTAAGTATATTTAAGATTATACCAAGAACTACTTAAAATCCAACTTTAAACACGATTATTAAATTTAAAAATATACACATAGCACAAAAGATTAAAATATAAATTCCCGCCGACGTTTTCGAGAAATCGGTAAACTCTTTACATTCATTTTGTGCTACTTTGGACTTGTGTTTTGAACCTGAAAAATAAATAGACACGTTTTATGCCCATTTGCACCACTTCCCCTTACTTCTTCCACTTATTCAAGTGCCGCTTAAACTGAGGGTGATCCTTGAGATTTACTTGGTTTGCAAAAGTTCAGAATATGTTCCACTTGGAAAAAGTACGGAAATTATTGGCAACGTGGCAGTTATCTGCAGTTATCTGTCAGCTGTCAAAAAACCACGTAAAATTTGAGGTTATTTAAAAAAAAATATTGATGATTTATGATTGATAATTGATTAACTGAACCTAAAGAAATAAATAATTAGTCAATACACAACATATTACTTTAAAAATTGGGGAATGGGTAAAATAAAATATCAACTACATAAAAAGCAAATTTAATATATTTTAATAGCTATAGCTAAGTACATAAAATACTAGAAAATAGGTTCAGACGCAACTGCCCTGATGGTATTCTCAAATTCATGATGTATATAGGTACTCGACACCCTGTTCTGGGCATAACACATGTATTTTCCTTTAAAAAAAATTGTCTTTGTGTGTAAAATTTTTTAAATATTTTTAAGATTTAATTAGTAAATAGGATTAAAAATAGAAATAAATCGGAGTCCCGACAAGTCACTTGTGATTTAGGGAGGAGGTTTTGACGATTTGTTATTTGGTACTTGGTAAACTATAAAATCTGACTATTTATTTAGTATGTTTTCACATCGTACTCAATACATATTGAAAATATTGTCTTTTGTTTCTTTCATAGACTATGTTCTCTGTTCCGACAAAAAGCATGACATATGAAGAACAAGATGCTTGATTTTCGATACGTATTGAATACGATGTGAAAATATACTAATTATTACACCACCAGACCAACCCAACCCATTTTTCAGTTTCTTTGCAACGAATTTGCGAAAAAAGATGAATTATTTGCTTATCGAAAAAAACATGGTTTTTTTTGGACATTCTAAACTTTTTGTAAATGGTATCTTCATCTTATTCTTTGAGAAATCCTCCTGGGTAGGTATTCCATTAATTACAAAATCTAAATTCTTCATCTTCTTCGTCATCCCCAACTATTTACTATTTAAAAAATTTTACATTTTAAGCACAGACCACGATTATAATCACAGAAAGATTTTAAGGCAACGGCACAGTTTTATAATCTGATTAAATTAATGGCTCTTGTTTAAAAACATAACAAAAAAAATACCTCACATAACCTCAAAATGCGCTTAAGCTGAAGTAATTCTACGGCTTATCTTAACTGCAGCTTAAGTGCCACTTACATGATATTCCACACCATTGCACACAAAAACTAAAGCTTAAGCTCGGCTTACATGTCAAGCCAAACCCGTGCACACGGGCATTAGAGAAGTAAAGTAGGTACACGGTGTCCCGCTATATTTTGACTCCCCAGTTAGCGCCGTTATTATAAATGTTAGAAAAAAAGGTTAGTTACAAAACTTTTACTAAGACTATAGTTTTTCCCTAGATTTTAAGTAAAAAAAAAGTACAACTGGCAACGCCTTGTTCTTTAATTTTTTGCCAGAGTGCACAGGGAAAACTAAACATCAGAATTAGCTGAAATTTTGCAGTGGTGATCATTTTTAAATGCTTAACAGAAATATCTGAAGGATTTTTTAAAATTCTCAATTATTTTTTCTTTAAAATAAAAGCTCTGGTGCTGTCATCTATCCCAAAAGCCTCGAAATAATTGCGGTTTAGAACAAACCCAATTTACAAAAAAAATAGAGAAATAATCACATTTCTTCTGGATTACATTTTTCCTTTTTATATTTCCTTGCTTTAGCGAAAATAAAAACTAAGTTTCCTTTTTTCTAAAAGCCTGTTCACTCTGGAAAGAAAAACCGTTCAATCAATCACACTTCATTGAATTTGGGAGACACACGCCACACGCAGTTCATGTGTTGGCCGATAGTTCGCAGAATTTACACGATTCCATGGTAACTGCAGGTTTTTTCTCAACAAACTTTAAATCGGGCCGCAGTGGAACCGAAGAGTATTTTTACGTTTTCTGACAGAAAACGATTCAAGGTTATGTTTATCTTTCAAAAATGTGTTTTCAAAAACATTGTTCTAAAACAAATATGAAACCATTCCGCGTGTGCGGTCGCCCGCCGAAAAAGGCCTAGCGCTGCGCGGGCATTACCCCGAGTCTATCAAAGAACCAAGAGAACTTTACTGGCTCGTTGGGATTACTAATAATTCGCATAGAAACATTCGGCGCCCATAGTTTTTGTTTTTATTTTGATTCAACCATTTTTTTAAAATTTAAATTATTGCTGCATAGTTATGTGCAAGTGTACTAGTGAAACCTTGGAGTGCAAAGGATAGATTTTAGAACCTCAGTTTTACAAACACACGGATATTTGAGTTCTAACAAAACAGGTCAGTAAAGCTCCATTTAGAGGTTGGAAAGACTCTTGCTAGTCGTTAACGCTCCTGTTTAAAATAAAATACGATTATTTCGTCTAGCGTCAGTAGCCGATTTTTAAATCTGCATGCTTTTAAGTTAACCTGCTGTCGGTATCAGCTAGCGGGAGTGTTTGCAATTCAATTATAAATGCACCTGTAAATGCAACCTTAAACATTACACCCAGTTACTTTAATACGTAGTTGGATAGCGATGTTTTTTATTTTAGTATCTTACTTGATTTTTTAGTGGTGCAGAACGCGAAAAGTCAAAATAAGTAACCTAACCCCAAATTTTTGACCCGGTGCTAAAAAATCTCTGGTGTCCCACTGTGGATAAACATAAATAAAGTATCCGCGTTGCCATGGAAAACAAATTCAATGACGTCAAATTTTGTAAAAAAATCAGGTCGACATAGTTAAATTGATTTCCCGTACAGTGTTGCTAAAAACAATTCCCCAGATTGTAACTACGACCTTAAGTACTGTTTACATACTTTAATAGTTACCTGTCTAAAGTAGCTAAATGTCAATGAAAATGTAAAATTTTGACACTAAGTTTGTTATTTTAAATTAAACACCATGTATAATGTTAAATGTTTGAATCACCCTTTCCTTTCCAATTTCAAAAATACCAAACACTTTACCTCTATATCTATATTAGTTTGCAAGAAAAATGCAAAAATCCTCACCAAAAGCATAATGTGTTAAAGCTTAGATTATTCTTTCTCTAGCTCATTCACTAATATAGATAAAGGTAACATATTTGGTATATTTGGGATCAGAAGCTGCCGATTCAAAAATTTTATAAAATACATTTGCAATTACATTTATCTATTTTAGACAGGTAACTCTTAACAAATGCAAACAGTTATACAAGTTTTGCTTTTAATTTTTTTGTAACATTAATAATAACGGTGCTAACTGTGTTTTTGAAATGTTTATTTTATTTTCTTTTCTTGCCAGTATTAGTTATGATTTTTAATCAAAATTAATAAAATTGATCGAAGAACAAAATAAATCACGAGAATATTTAGCGTACACTATCAGCATCATAAAATAAGTGGTAACATAACCATAGGTATTTTTTAAATTGGATGGTTACCCAGCAAACATGGTTCCCTCGGGCCTTCGTCGGTCTGACGTCGATTGCCGAATTTGCCGTCATCGGCACGACGTCGATTTACGACATCGGACCAGCAGTATTTTTTGTCCGCTTTACGATGTAGGCCCAATGTATGTTTGTCGACGCAGCGTTAGACTGTAGCCCGCCGTCGGACCAATGGTAAATTTTATTTTTTGCTGACATCGGTATACCGTAGCCGTACGATTTAGGTCCGATATGGTTCAACAACATGATACCGACCATAACTGCTTAATTTGGTCGGTCTAACGTAGGCAAGCTGGTCTCAGTCTGACATCGGTAAACTATTTAATTCCGACATTGGCTTGCTACAGCGGTCCAACGTCGGCGATTGACGGAGGTCCATCGGTGGTAGCTTAAAACAGCCCGACAGTGGCAAACCACAAAGGTTCGATAATGGGTGGATAATAAGGCCCCACATCAGCCTCTCAAAGCGTCCCAAAGTCGGTGATTGACGAAGGTCCGTGGGTGGTTGCTTGACACGATCTGACATTGGCAAACTACAAAGTTTCGACAATGCGGATGCTTAACCAGTCGGGCTGGTTTAAGTGGCAGAAGAGGTGATTCTAGTAGAGACGTACCACCATCTTGTCAAGTCAGCATTCTAGTTTTGAAATATCTTTACTCATTATATATATAATATTATCTTCCACTGTACAGGGAATATAGTGATATTAGCGCCATCTCTACATAATAGGAAGAAACTATTAAGCAGTTTAAACATTTTATGGTGACGTAATCGGACCATCGTCGGTTGCCGATTCTCGACCAATCAAACAAAGATCCAATCGGAGCATCGTCGGCCCTAAAGCAGATGAAGTGGTCGTCGGCATGAAGTCGACTATAGTAAATCGGGCCATCGTTATTTGCCGATTCTCGATCGATTATAGAAAGTTCCAATCGGACCGTCGTCGGCCCTAAAGCAGATAAGGTTTGCGTTGGCATAAAGTCGACTATAGTAAATCGGGCCATCGTCAGTTCTCTATTCTCGTCCGATTAAACAAAGTTCCAATCGGACCGTCGTCGGCCCTAAATCAGATAAAGTAGGCGTCGGCATAAAGTCGACTATAGTAAATCGGGCCATCGTCAGTTGCCGATTCTCGACCGATTAAAGAAAATTCCTATCGGACCATCATCGACCCTAAAGCAGATAAGGTTTGCGTTGGCATAATGTCGACTGTAGTAAATCGGGCCATCGTCAGTTGCCGATTCTCGTCCGATTAAACAAAGTTCCAATCGGACCGTCGTCGGCCCTTAAGCAAATAAAGGTCCGAATAAACAAAGTTCCAATCGGACCATCGTCGGTCCTAAAGTGGTGTCGGCATAAAGTCGGCTGTAGGAATGTGGACCTCCGTCAGTTGCCGATTATTGACCGAAAACTGAAAATAGCAATCTGTCCAACATCGGGACAGAGTGTAGTCGCCGATGCCGACATACTGCCGACGTTGTCGACATTGGCCCGATTTAATGCCGACGATTTGTGTTTGCTGGATAACTACCGGATTATATTTTGTGATTGACTTTCTCACACTAAGTTGTGAGACCAGCACAAAAATGTGAGAATGAAATACAAAATGGCATGCTCTGACCTTTTTAGAAAAATACAATAATGGGTGACTTTGTTTGTAAAAATAGAAATGAAACGTGATTAACGTGAACCATCAAAAATTTTAAGGTTTTGTGAGTGTTACTCTCTACACATTTTAATAACATCCCTACATTTGCTAACGGTTTTGGGCTGTATGTAATATACATGTTTTTTCATAAGTATAACCACTTAGATATTTTATAATATATATTCTCAACTGAAAAAGATACTCACTTTTATTTCACATCATTTTTTTTGCTATTTAGCTGACAACATTTTTGCCTCTACAGTTTTTTTCTAAAAATGCCCATCTATTACGGAGAACTGGACTTTTACTGTGTTTAATAGAACGGCAGTACCTATTGAGCCTACTCCAAACTTTGTTTACTTAGTTCCCAATAGACCTCCCAGATTTTCTGTACTGCTAACAATTTTAGAACTTATTACTTACTTGTAAGATGAATATTCAACTGTGCTTCACTATTTGCTTTAATATCACATATTTCACAGTAGAAGGTCTTGCCTCTGCGTTCTACTCTTGCTTTATGCCGTTTGCCTTCCAAATGTCTTTGTAGGATTTTTGTGCTGGTTACCTTGATGTTGCAAGTATCACAAAATAGGTTCTAAGAAAAAAAAAGTATATTAGCGCAAATAGAAAATTAGTTAGAACTCTTTTAATAATAGTACTAATAATAAAACGTATCTTATTTTAAAACTTTGTAAATGCATGACAAAAAGAAAATTAAGCAATAATATCAATTTTGCAAAAAAATAACGTCAACCTATTTTTAACCCTTTGTGCTCATCCCTTTAGCTAAATGTTTTGTTTTCGATTGATAACGTCTGACAGCAATAAATTAAATAGACACTTAAAGTAAATTAATTATAATTATGGTATGTGGACTGTGCGAGAGTAACAACAGTGCTACGCGCTCTTAACAAATTAACGAATTACTAGTGTACTTAGCGCAAAATAATAAATTAAAAGTTAATATTTGGAAAGTAGAGACTACCAGTATTGTACAAGTGACATAAATTGTGCCAAAAAGGCGCTAGAAAGCATTAAAAGTTACATTTTCTTAAACATAAGGACTATATTCCTGCAACATACCTGGGAACTCAGCGCTAAGTACTACAGTAAAATTAGTACCATACCAGTAAAAATGAGTAGTAAAATAAGTAAGTGTAGTAAAGATGACCTGATTGACGCAACCAAGTCAGCAAATTCAGAGCAAACAAAGACACTTAAAACTGAGTTAATCAACGTAACCAAGGAAATACACTCTCTAAAAGCAACTTTGGATAGTCAAGATGAAAAAGTTCAACACATTGAAACTCGACAACTACAAGTTTAAACAAAGCAAATTAAGTACGACAGGTCGATGCGCAAAAACAATATCCTTGTTTTTGGCCTTTCTCCACCAGAAGGAGCTATCCTAGCCGACTTTACCATCACAAATCTGAACCAACTACTAGGATTATCCCTAACTAAATCCTGCATAAACAACATTTTCTACATTGGAAGACAGGGAAGCACAAAGAAAACAGTACTTATCCAGTTAGTTTCCTATTTAACAAAAATAGATATTCTAAAATCTTGCAAAAAACTGAAAGGGACAGAAATTAGCATCACGGAAGACCTAGATCCAGAGGAACGTGAACGACAAACACTAGTTCAGCATATGAGAGAGGCACATAGAAAAGGCTTAAAAGCATACATAAAAAGCAACAAGTTATACATATACAACGAAGTATATACCGCACAAGAATTGGATGATCTAGAAGTTTTCACTGTTGAAGAAGATAGGAAAGCTAGCAGCGAGCTACCTACTCTCACACCCTCAAGGAATAAAGAATTAGAAAGTTTGAGAAGTCTATTAGGAGAACAAACTGAAATAGAAACAAATCCAGAAGCAGCTGAAATAGAAAAAATTGAAGAAAAACAAAATAAAAACAAGAAGACTAAAAGAAAGAATAAGAAACACGAAGTAAACAAGGCGAAGGAATCAAGAGGTCTTAGGAAAAAACCAACCTTTGTAAACACGGAAGGCCTAAAATCCAAATCTAGATCCGCAAGTTCAACTACTACCCCAACCGGAAGAAAAGAATAATAGAAAAACTCAACAAAAATATTTGTTTACAGTTTAAAAAAAAAATTGTTTCCTAAATTTCTTCTATTAAAATATTAGTTACCTGGGGTATCTATCCACTTTATTTAGAGATAAAGATACACTCAGTTTTTAAGCAAAAAAAAACCATTGTCTTTCATGGGTATTGCGGTCTTAAAGTGACAATAAAATATAGATTTACTTTATTCACTAATTAACAAATAAAATAAATAAATAGGTAGAATTGTATAAAATAATATAGTGGTGTGTATGTTTGTCTGATTGTATAAATTGTTAAAATAGAAGTGTGTATATACAGAGTAAATAATAAACATAGAACAACAGTAAAAAAAATACATAACAACGACAACAATTATAAAATAAATAGATATACAACAAAAAGAAAGAACATACATAGGTATAAAGTATTAATAAAAAATTATTAAAATACCAGACGACTATAAAATCCACAAGTCAATTATAACAGGCGACCCAAAGAAAATTGAATTTTTAAAACAAAATAAAAACAACTGTAGTTTAAAAATAAAATCCGAAGTATTCATGAGAATTCTGACAAATTTATGATACTTTTACAAAGCATTAAGGCAGATAGTGATGTCGGAGACACATAAAATGCTAAACACAGATCAGTACAACATTCAGGGCTACTCAGTAGTATTTAATTCAAGTACAATAAATAAATGCGATGGGTGCATTGTTTATATAAAACAAAATCTCTTAACAAATGCAGAAATTATTAACATAAAAAACTGTAAATTCATAAAATGGGAACTGATAAAAAATAACATAAGTATTGGACTTAAGGCCATATATAGATCACACGAAATTGATAAAAAAGAATATATTTATAATCTGGAAACATTACTAAAAAATGACAACAAAGAAAATATTGATTTTGATATTTACACAGGAGATATAAATATTGATATCTTAAAGCAAGTTGAAGATAACAATCAATAACTGAATACCCTCTATCGGTATTGTTATTTTTCATTTATCAATGATGTTACTAGGCATGAAACTCGTCATCATCATAGGCAATCACTCGATACCGAATATGATTTTCCTCTATTCTAACTAAATCTATAACGAATGACAATATAAACAAACAAAAAATTAATACAATAAGAGATATAACAGGACAACTTCTCGCTCATGAAAAACATATTGCGGACGTATTCAACAACTTTTTCTCTAATGTTGAGAAAAATTTAGTAAAAAAAAAATAAAACTACCACAGAAGTAACTAGTGAAATACCTAACTGCAATTTTGTATTGACCCCTATCTACCCGAATGAAATTCACAGACACATAACTTCACTAAAAAACAACTCGGCTCCTGGAGACGACTAGATCACGAGTAAAATTCTTAAAAATAATCATCCCTAGCGAGACCGATCACACACATTACAAACATGGCTTTTCAGACGGGAATTTTCCCGACAGTTTTTAAGAACAGTACAGTAACTCTGATATTTAAACAATATAATAAATAACAGATTGTTTAATAAGAAATCCAAGTGTATCGGAATATTTCTGGAACTCACCAAAGCGTTTGATACTGCGGCACACCATATTCTTCTAAAAAAGCTAGAAAACATCTGTATACAAGGTTTTGAAAATAAATTCTTTGAGTCATACTTCACAAAAAGAACACGTCAAGTTAAAATAGGAGATACTTTTAGTAGCAAAATGGGGATGGAGTATGGTGTGCCGCAGGGGACGGTGCTTGGTCCCGTGCTTTTTCTGATCTACTTGGATCAGATTACGTCTTCCGGAACAATGTAACTGTAATATATGTTTTGCTGATGATACGCTTATCCTGGTGGAGGGAGAGAGCTGGGATGATGCACATTGCGGAGCAGAGAATGCTATCACAAAACTTAAACATTGGCTTGACACCAATAAACTCACCTTAAACACAGATAAAACAAATTCATCTGCTTTGCAATGAGCAAACGAGGCGCACCAACATGCCCTCTTATAATTCATCAGCAAAACTGTCAACAAAAAAAATGTCAATGTAGCGACAGAGTTCTTCAAACTAGCCAGATTAAATACCTTGGTGTCGTGTTTGATAAACATTTGAACTGGCAGGAACACATCAATTACATAAATAAGAAAATGATATACATGGCCTTAGTGCAGTTAATCTTGTGTTTTTCGTGGTAATTATTTGGGGAAATGCATACGATAATGCACTTCACTCATTAAAAATCACACAAAAGTACATAATCAAAGTCATGCTACACAAAAATACACATTACCCTTCGCATTTAGTTTTTGCAGAAAGTGGTTTATTGGATTTGGAACAGCTGTACACAAAAATGCAATCAAATTAATGGTGACTAGGAGCTACTATAAGAATATTATAGAACATAACATCGGTACGAGAGGGCGTACTGAAAACAATTTATATGTACCTCTACAACATTTCACAGCGACTCAAAAGCACATAAAATTCACTGGGCTAGTACTTTATAATAAAGTTCCACTAGAACTGAGAAATCTACCTTACTCAAAAATAAAAAAAAATTAACAAATTGGATAATAGGTAATAACGTCAAAATTTCTTAATAAATATAAAGAAAAATATCAACTTTCTAAAAATTATGATTGTTTTCCACAAACCAAAACTACACTTTTTTGCACTCGACGCGCGTTTCGCTAACAACGTTAGCATCATCAGGAGACGATAAAAAATGAACTAAATTAATCTACGCTCTATCTTACATACAATCCTTTAGTGGGCGGAGATAAGACTAATAACTTGTGATTGATCACGATTTTTAATCCTATCTCCCCTCAACCAAAGAACAAAGTGTACTAAACGGGATGGATCCTCTATATTTATTTAAACTATTTCTTGATTTAATGGTTTCCATACTTTCATATGCATTTAAAAGTCTTTTGTTTGGTATACTTTTTAGAAGTTTTAGGTTATCTAATGTGAATCTAAGATTGTTTTCAAAAGCATGCTCGGCCACACTTGACTTTTCTGTTCTTCCGTATTTTATGTGCGCCAAGTGTCCTTTATAACGTGTTTGAATAGAGTGTCTCGTTTGGCCAACATATTTTTTGTCACAATCCATGCAACTAATTTCGTAAATTCCACTTTTTTCTAGAACTGTAGTTTTATCCTTGGGATTTCCTAGTAAGCTTCTTATTGTGTTACCGGATTGATATACTAATTTAAGACCGGTGTTATTACATTTTGTATTCCTTTCGTATAATTAGGATTATAAGGAATTGATACAAATTTTGAGACGCAGGTATCTTTTTGTCTGAAAAAAGTGGAATTCCGAAAGGTCTTTTGAAAAGAATGTCTATTTATCAGCTTATTTATTAAGCCTTCGTCGTCACCGTTTTCGCCAGCTATATTCCTAATCCTATTCTTTTCTGCTTCAAATCTTTCTTTGTTTAAGGGGAAATTTACTAATCTATATGTTAAAAAGTGCAAACTTGCAAGCTTATGTTGTAAGCAATGAAAAGAGTCATTTGGAATATACCTGTTGGTGGCCGTTCCTTTTTTGTATAGGTCAAAGTCCAATTTATTTTTATTTCTTACAACTAAAGTATCTAGAAATGGCAGTGTACCGTTGTTCTCTGTTTCATAAGTAAATTTAATTGTGGGAAATTTGTTATTTATTTTTTCCATAAAATTTTCAACACTAGTTACTTTAGTGTTGAATACTGCAATCACATCGTCTACATACCTAAACCATACTCTGGGGAAATACTCAAATTCTTTAGTTATATCTGATTCAAATTTGATCATAAAGTGGTTTGCGATAAAAGGTGATAAACTATTACCCATTGTGGTTCCTTCTAATTGCTGGTAGTAGTTATTTTTATATTGAAAGTAATTTTGAGTTATGCAGAGTTTTGTTAAAGATAGGTATTCTAAAGTATGTTTGTCTTCTAGATTGATTTTTCTTAGTAGTTCCTCCAGGTATTGTAAGGTATTGGGGATCGGCACACTAGGGAACAACGAACTAACATCAAACGAGATTAAAATTTCACCTTCTTGGAGTGAAATATCTTTAACTTTGTTGATAAATTCAAGGGAATTTTGAACAGAAAAACCTTTTTCCTTTATAGGTTAATTTTCAAACTCGTTTGCTAGCCATTTCGAAATGTTGTAAGTAGGTGATCCTACAGCAGAAACTATAGGTCTAACCGATTTTCCAGGCTTGTTGTCAGTAATAATATTGTTACATTTTTTAATTGTGTTTTTACTTCGTTAATCATTTTTGGTAAGGGGTTCTTTGGGACTTGTTTGTAGGGTCCATTTTTTATTAGGTTATCTACCCTTTCGAAATAATCTGTTTTATCTAATATAACAACTTTATTACCCTTGTCAGACTTTAGATAGAAAACATCTTTTTCTCTCAAACTTTTAATTGTTTTATTGTAATTCAATGTACTATTTTTATTGTTTTTAATGATGTTTTGAGAGATCTGATATCGGCAAGCATCTCGCACATAACCCTTTGTGCCTTCTGAAAGATTGTAGATTCTTTCAATATTTGCAATAATATCACTTAAATTATCTTTTTGTGGGGGCAGAGCAAGTTTGAGAGAAAAAGATGTTTTCTATCTAAAGGCTGACAAGGGTAATAAAATTGTTATATTAGATAAAACAGATTATTTCGAAAGGGTAGATAACCTAATAAAAAATGGACCCTACAAACAAGTCCCAAAGAACCCCTTACCAAAAATGATTAACGAAGTAAAAGACACAATTAAAAAATGTAACAATATTATTACTGACAATATTAAATATAAGCTACAAGTAAGCAATCCCACTATGCCGAAATTGTATTGTCTTCCGAAAATCCACAAGCCTGGAAAATCGGTTAGACCTATAGTTTCTGCTGTAGGATCACCTACTTACAACATTTCGAAATGGCTAGCAAACGAGTTTGAAAATTTACCTATAAAGAAAAAAAGGTTTTTCTGTTCAAAATTCCCTTGAATTTATCAACAAAGTTAAAGATATTTCACTCCAAGAAGGTGAAATTTTAATCTCGTTTGATGTTAGTTCGTTGTTCCCTAGTGTGCCGATCCCCAATACCTTACAATACCTGGAGGAACTACTAAGAAAAAACAATCTAGAAGACAAACATACTTTATAATACCTATCTGTAACAAAGCTCTGCATAAATCAAAATTACTTTCAATATAAAAATAACTACTACCAGCAATTAGAAGGAACCACAATGGGTAATAGTTTATCACCTTTTATCGCAAACCTCTTTATGAGCAAATTTGAATTAGATATAAGTAGAGAATTTGAGTATTTCCCCAGAGTATGGTTTAGGTATGTAGACGATGTATTTGCAGTATTCAACACTAAAGTAACTGATGTTGAAAATTTTATGGAAAAAATAAATAACAAATTTCCCACAATTAAATTTACTTATGAAAATAAAAATAAATTGGACTTTGACCTATACATAAAAGGAACGGCCACCAACAGGTATATTCCAAATGACTCTTTTCATTGCTTACAACATAAGCTTGCAAGTTTGCACTTTTTAACATATAGATTAGTAAATTTCCCCTTAAACAAAGAAAGATTTGAAGCAGAAAAGAATAGGATTAGGAATATAGCTGGCGAAAACGGTTACGACGAAGGCTTAATAAATAAGCTGATAAATAGACATTCTTTTCAAAAGACCTTTCGGAATTCCACTTTTTTCAGACGAAAAGATACCTGCGACTCAAAATTTTTATCAATTCCTTATAATCCTAATTATACAAAAGGATTACAAAAAGTATTTAATAACACCGGTCTTAAATTAGTATATCAATCCGGTAACACAATAAGAAGCTTACTAGGAAATCCCAAGGATAAAACTACAGTTCTAGAAAAAAGTGGAATTTACGAAATTAGTTGCATGGATTGTGACAAAAAATATGTTGGCCAAACGAGACGCTCTATTCAAACACGTTTTAAACAACACTTAGCACACTTAAAATACGGAAGAACAGAAAAGTCAAGTGTGGCCGAGCATGCTCTTGAAAACAATGATAGATTCACATTAGATAACCTAAAACTTCTAAAAAGTGTACCAAACAAAAGACTTTTGAATGCATATGAAAGTATTAAAATCATTAAATCCAGAAATAGTTTAAATAAAGATAGAGGACCCATCCCGTTTAGTACACTTTATTCTTTGGTTGAGGGGAGATAGGATTAAAAATCGTGATCAATCACATAATAAAATCTCTTAAAATTCATCCAGACTTGATCAGTTTTTAAGAGATTTGTTTACTTGTCAATTTGGTTATAAAAATGGCAGCCACAGTAGGCTAAAGGGCACTGAGGCGGTAGGAGTTAACAGGCTTTTTAGTTTAGAACGGTGTTGCTACGGATATAGAAGGCGATCTGACGACTTAGGGCCCTGTTATAAGTTTTTTGCTACCGTTGCGCCTCTAGTGATTCGGTCTCGAAGCTTGAATTAGGGTAGCGGCGCCGGCGTCGGGAAATGTGAATTCGGATATTTTTTTAGTATTTCAGTTGATTAGAAACAACATTATTGTGAAAAACCTAATTCATCAATAATTAATTTTCTTTTCCAAAATACTGTTGATTCTGATGACTATAAATTTAAGAAATAAAACATATGTGTCGCATTTAATATATCATATTATTATTTTAAGAAGATATATATATATACATATTGAAACTATTGTATTCATTATTAAACTATATTTATTATGCTTCCCATGTCGGCCTCAATAGCAGCAGTTTCGTTTAAGACTTGCGAGTTTTTTTCATTTTCAAAAAATTCGGTGTAACTGCTTACCCATCAGCATTTCTGAACGGAGTGGGCTAAAAAAAATGTAATTAACAAATAGGCTAAATAAATGCCCTATTCGAGGGTTAACAGACCATCAAAATTGGTGCTATCGTAGGCAAAATCAGTTATTTTTCTCCCGTATCCAAAAATAACCGAACCGAAATATGTTACTTACGGAGGCTTAACGAGGCCCGCTCCAGATTTATTTCTGAGCAAAAGCTGCAGCTGGTAGGTGATAATTCGTTTTTTTGCTTAGTTAGGTTTTTAATTTTTTTTGTGAAAATTAATTCGCAAAAACAGGAATTGTTGTTTTCTTTTCTATTCTATTTACATTAGCAGTTTGTATGTGTGCAAAAGAATACGGTTACGGTTTATTTGTGTTTGTGGTTTCAAAACTGTTTTTAGCATCTCAATTACGGTGATACGTTAAGCAAATAAGGTGACGATAAGTTAGTGGTCTATTAACTCTCTATTGAATAGACTGTTTTCCCTCTGGGTGCCGATTCTTGAATTTCAAGAGAATGGTCGCCTGAGAACGTTCAAATCCTTGGTTTCGGCCAATAAGAAGGCTCAGAAGCTGCCAAGCTTCTACGGTGCACGCGCAAAGGTAACTCGATTATCGTTTTTCAAGAGCACCCGTTCTCCTGCTCAGAAGCAGGTGTATGAAAGTGTAGGAAAGTTCCTTCGATACACGTCAATCGGGCGCAAGTGATGCTCGGCCGTGGTCGGATAGGTTTCGGATAACTCGTGATAGCTTTATATCCTGTTATTGGTCGATATCAAGGAGGTAACCGTCCCCAAGCGACCTTTCCTACCAAATTCCAAAATCGGCACCCAGATGTAGAAACCGTGCCCGGTACTTACTCCTAAAGTCTGTTTCAGATCCTGGCGGAAAATGCAAGGATGGAATTACATGCCGCATTAGAAGGCTTCGTCTACAGTTTTTTGAATACTTTTCTGGTTTAAAATGTCGGGTGTATACTGTAAACTTATAAAGCGTTTGAGATGGCAAACCATTGTCTTTGGCGATCTTGATCCCTAGGATGAGGAAAGCGATGAAGCAGAGGATCAGTGGGACACAACATTTGGGCAGAGTTTTCCGATTACACTTATTAAAAAAATCCAAGAAATTACTGTAACAGTGCAAAAAAGGCCAAAAACACACAAAACTAAAAAAAACATCAATAAAAAAACCTCATGAAAAGAACGAAAAAACGATGACATTGATGGACGTTGATTAAGATAGATGTCAACGGCGCAATTTGTCGCGTGAGCTTCGAGACCGAGTCCCTAGAGGCGCTGTAACTTGTTTTTTGCGATGCCCTTAGTAAGAGTTTTCTCTAAGTCCGTAGGTATATTCTTTGTGAATTACACTGGGGAACAGCAAACATTTTTTCTATACCAAAAGAGCAAAATCTTACTTATTTTATTATACTAATTATGAGTTTGTCTTGCAAGTCAGTCAGTTAGCCTCCGTTTTATAGATTCATGCTAATTATAATAATTACGTATCTGACTTTAATGTATGGAAAAATTCTAAAAAAAATGATAAGTATTTTTAGTCTATGTTTAGCGCGCCATTTATATAAAACTAGCTTTCACCTGCTGCGTTGCTAGCGGCCGAATTAATAAGAAAATAGATTTTTTTTTTATTCTGGGCTCCATTTTCTTCGATTTCATGACCCACAATCCATCCATATTTTAGTAGGTCAATATTTTTATAGAGTATAGAGATGAGGGGGGATGAAAAAAATTTGATACCCCAGAACTCATATTTTAACAGATCAAAATTTTTATCAAATATGGGGGATAATCCCTCCTAAGGAGACTCTGGAAAAGTCTCGAAAGACCCTGGAAAAGTCAGGCTAGACTCTGAAAAAGTCTGGAAAGACCCTGGATAAGCCTGGATACACCCTGGAAAGTCTGGATACATCCAGGAAAAGTCTGGATACACCCTAGAAAAGTCTGGATACACTCTAGAAAAGTCTGGAAAGATCTAAAAGAGGGTTGGTAGAAAAACGCTGAAACACGTGTCCGTCTATTTTATTAGTAGAGTCTATAATACCAATTTCTAAACCTCTGTGACTTTTTACTTCCCTCGCTAAGGGAAGTAATGTAATCATCTAACAATCGCACTTCGAGATTTTCATGATCCTCCACGAATTTTGAGGTTCCGAATAGTGATCCGAATATAGATAAGCCGTCGCTCTGTCTGTCTGTCGCCTACTTTGTAGCCACTCTAAGTCAAAAATCCCTTCAATAATCATAACAAAATTTTACATAGTGATTACTTGTGTTGACGCGCAGACCTCTATTGTTTTTGAGCATTCTCCTATTATACCCTTAAGAGCTACCCCTAAAAAACTTCATCCCTAAAAAAACATTTTCTTTTCTTACCGTGTGATACCTCTATGGAAAGCTCATAAAAGTAGTTGAATGGCGCTAAAATTTTTGCAAAAAACTCTTGATACATTTTCTGTTCCATATATCTCGAGTTATGAAATTAAATGTTAAATAAAAAGTAGCTTAAGTTAAGATCCAGGTCACACCCTATTGACTTATCAAATTTCATACAAATCGGTTTAGCCATTTTTGCGTGATTAATGGACAAAAATCTTATATAAGGTCGTACATGTAAAACGAAATATTTTTAGAAACAATAAAGTCTGAATTTATATATATATATGCATAGCACATGTAAAATGTATTGGAAAAGTCCGTCTACTCGAAAGTGGATACACCCTGGAAAAGTTTGGATACATCCAACAAAAGTCTGGATGCACCCTAGACAAGTCTAGATACACCCTGGAAAAGTCTGGAAAGACCCTGAAAAAATCTGGAAAGACCCTGGAAAAGTCAGGATACACTCTGAAAAAGTCTGGAAAGGCCCTGGAAAAGTCTAGATACACCCTGGAAAGTCTGGATACATCCAGCAAAAGTCTGGATACACCCTAGAAAAGTCTGGAAAGACTCTGGAAAAGTCTAAAAAGACCCTGGAAAAGTCAGGATACACTCTGAAAAAGTCTGCATACACCCTAGAAAAGTCTGGATACACCCTAGAAAAGTCTGGAAAGACTCTGGAAAAGTCTTGATATACTCTGGAAAAGTCTGGAAAGAACCTGAAAAAGTCTGGGAAGACCCTGGAAAAGTCTGGATACACTCTGAAAAGTCTAGAAAGGCCCTGAAAAAAATGTCTGGATAAACTCTGGAAAAGTCTGAAAAGACCCTGGAAAAGTCTGGGTACACTCTGGAAATGTCTGGACAGTCAGAACAGTTTGTAAAATGAAAACACTCTGGAGAGTCTGCAACGACCCTGGACAATTCTGGAAAGACCCTGGAAAAGTCTGAAAAGACCATGGAAAAGTCTGGATACAATCTGAGAAAGTCTGGAAAGACCCTGAAGAAGTCTGCATACACTCTGGAAAAGTCTGGGAAGACCTTGGAAAAGTCTGGATACACTCGGAAAAAGTCTGGAAAGACCCTGGAAAATTTTGGAAATACCCTGGATAAGTCTGAAAAGACCCTGGAAAAGTCTGGAAAGACCCTGGAAAAGTCTGGATACACTCTAGAAAACTCTGGAAAGACCCTGGAAAAGTCTGAACACACTCTGGAAAAGTCTGGAAAGACCCTGGAAAATTTTGGAAATACCCTGGATAAGTCTGAAAAGACCCTGGAAAAGTCTGGATAAGTTCTGGAAAATTCTTTGGAAAAGTCTGGATACACTCTGGAAAAGTCTGGAAAGACCCTGGAAAAGTCTGGCTACACTCTGGAAAAGTCTGGTAAGACCCGGGAAAAGTCTGGATACACTCTGAAAAAGTATGGAAGAACCCTGAAAAAGTCTAGATACACTCTGGAAAAACCTGGATACACTGTGAAAATCTCCGAGTACATCATGAAAAAGTCTAAATACACCCTCGAACAGTGTAGATACACCCAAGAAAAGTCTGGATATAACCTGGAAAAGTCTGACCGACACAATCTGACCCATGTGTATATGAGTAGTGGTTTTTTATAAATGTTCTTCTGAGCGAAGGCAGTTTTAGAGTAAACTTTTACTCGATTTATTTCTTCTGAAATATAGAAGATCCATTTAACCCCTTCAAAATTTAATTACCTTTATTTCTCCACCCCCTTTGAAATTTCGAAAAACGCCAAAACATGTATTTACTTATTTTATTAGTAGAATCTTCATATCAACTTTCAGACCTCTGCGGCTTTTCGTTTCCGAGATATACAAAACCTCTTTAAAATTTCAACCTCTATTTTTACCCTCTTAGGGGTAATATAAGTCCTTAAATTTTAATAACTGTAGGTCAAGTGGTTTGACCTGTGCGTCTATAGTTAACGATGTTGATTATGTTGACTACCGTTCTTTTATTAGTATAGATTAGGACTTATCAGGAATCAATTACTTTGTTTACACGGGCCTCTTAAAGTGCTTTTATATTAAGACCGTTTAAAAATTTTGTTGTATGAACACCACTAAAATTGATTTAAGTACTAAATAGATTTTATTTTATACTATTTAAGGAAGCGGCTTATCGCTTAAAAACCCACTTTGGGGTTGTTATAAACACTTTAAAAACGCTTCAGGGCATTTCTTAGGTCAATCAAGCCACGCCCCCCCCCCCCCCCGGAAAGATATTCGAGTTTTGATATGCTTATAATTTCGAACCAATTTCGAACTAATTTTGAACCACTTTTAAAAATTTTGAACCACACTCCTTCCTGGTTTTTTTTTATATTGAAAATGGGGGGCGCAGCCGGACGTCAAGCTACACCCCCCTCCTTTAAAGCGTAGAGAAAAATGAAAAGCAACTATCCCAAAATTAAGAACTAATTGCGAACTCCTAATATCATCAAAAAAAATTTCGAAAAACCCACTAATAACGCTGTTTTTTTAAAAAAATATGGTGGGGGGTGTAAGTTGACGTCAAGCCACACCCCCTCCGAAAGATATTCGAGTTTTGATATGCTTATAATTTTGAACCAATTTCGAACTAATTTTGAACCACTTTTCCTGATTTTTTTTTTAGCTTGACGTCTGGCTGCACCGCCCATTTTGAATATTTAAAAAAAACAGGAGTGTGGTTCAAAATTAGTTCGAAATTATAAAGATATAAAAACTCGAATATCTTTCGGGGGGGGGGGGGTGTGGCTTGACGTCAACCTGCACCGCTCACCATATTTTCTAAAAAAAAACAGGGTTACTAATGGGTTTTTGGAAATTTTTTTTGGTGATATTGGGAGTTCGAAATTAGTTCTTAATTTTTGGATAGTTTGCTTTTCATTTTTCTGTACTTTTTAAATGAGGAGGGTGTAGCTTGACGTCCAGCTGCACCCCCCATTTTGAATATTAAAAAAACCACGAAGGAGTGTGGTTCAAAATTAGTTCGAAATTATAAGCATATAAAAACTCGAATATCTTTCGGGGGGGGGGGGGTGGCTTGACTGACCTCATTTCTTCCAATTTAAAGAAATACTCAAGCCTGGTTTTCCGAAAAATCTGTTGTTAACTAAGTTGTTTTTTCTTTAAACTGACATTTAATCTATAACCTACAGAGAAAGCGATTTTATATAAAACCGTTCTTATATAAAAGCGCTTTTAGGTGCATATAAATGTAGTAAGTGACGCTAAAATTAAAGCGGGAATATTTTTTGGTCTCTAGATTAGGAAACTTTTCGGAGATGCGCAATTTGATTCCATACTTTAAGATAAGGAAAAAGACGTTTGTTTGAAAGTTTGAGACAATGATGTGTTTGAAATTAACTCTGTGTTTCGGACTTCCATTGTCTATATTTTATTTATACACGACGTTTCGATCAGTACAATCTCTGATCGTCTTCAGGTGCAAACTACAATCAATTCCTAAGGCTACGTGCTTATATACTGTGAGAAATCACTCAACCTTGAAGTTTAAGAAGTTGGCTCCGCACAAGGAGGGGCTTCCAAATATTTGGGATTTTAACACTTGGTTTACTGAAAATACCCTGATTCTGCCCAATAAAGGCAGCTTCAAGGAATTTTCGTTTCTTCCAGTGTGACTCCTTGTGCAAAACCTTTGCTTCTGCCCACGTCATTCGGTGTTGTTTTGACCATGCATGTTCGGCGATTCCTGATTTCGTGATTTCACCTTTTTGAGTATTCGTCTGATGTTCCTTAAGATAGCGGTCTTTTAGTTTCGCCTATGTACGATTCACCACACTCACAAGGAACTTGGTAAATTCATTCCTTATTTTGTTTGTTCTCTGGTTTTGTTTAGAAGCCTTCTTAGTAAAACAAAACCAGAGAACAAACAAAATAAGGAATGCATTTACCAGGTTCCTTGTGAGTGTGGTGAATCATACATAGGCGAAACTAAAAGACCACTGTCTGTTAGGCTTAAGGAACATTAGACGAATACCCAAAAAGGTGAAACCACGAAATCAGGTATCGCCGAACATGCATGGTCAAAACAACACCGAATGAAGTGGGCAGAAGCAAAGGTTTTGCACAAGGAGGCACACTGAAAGAAACGAAAATTCCTTGAAGCTGCCTTTATTGGGCAGAATCAGGGTATTTTCAGTAAACCAAGTGTTGAAATCCCAAATATTTGGAAGCCCCTCCTTGTGCGGAGCCAACTTCTTAAACTTCAAGGTTGAGTGATTTCTCACAGTATATAAGCACTTAGCCTTAGGAATTGATTGTAGTTTGCACCTGAAGACGATCAGAGATTATACTGATCGAAACGTCGTATAAATAAAATATAGACAATGGAAGTCCGAAACACAGACTTAATTTCAAGGAAAAAGACGCTTGGAATGTATTTTAAATGGTTGCAACATATTTTTTGGGAAACACTAAAGGAGAAAACTAAACACAAAAGACCTTGTTGCCCAAGTTCTTTTGTGTTACCCAAACCTAGGATATAACATGTCGTTAAAAATTCATTTCTGTGTTAAGGGTAGTAAATCATGCTTTGATTTGTTGTCATTCTGTTAAATGCGTTTTTTTCAAGTTATTGCCCCAACACTTTTTTTGCGTGATACTTTTAAGAATGATGTAACTTTTTAAAAAATTAACCTAGAGAGTCGAAAATGACAACAAACTCATCTCTGTGTACTCTCTGTTCTGTATGTAAGAGACTGTGTGCCGATTTTTTTTAAAACCGCGAGTAAAAAAGCCGAGTTTTAATTTCCATTTATTACTTTTTAAATTTTTCTCTGGTTTTGCTGGCTCATCCTTTTATTTAAACCTGGGTATTTAGTAAGAAATAACCTAAGAAAACCTGGAAATTGAAGATCGTTTTTGCGTATAACCCCTGTTATTGTAAAAATTAAAACGAAACTTTGCGGAAATGCATCGTTATCGAAAAAATTTAAAAAAAACCGTAGCACACAGGGGAAATCAGAAATAGAAAAAAAAATTATAACAGTTTTACAATATAGGCAACCTCTTTATTGTAAAAAACATTTAATTTATTTCAAATAAAAATTCACCATGGTAGTGACAACTTTATATTATCAACAAAAATCAAGTATTTCAAAAGGGATTTAGCTTGGTGAAGGTGAATAAATAACAAAATCAATTAATAGCGAGCTTTCCGTCAAAAAGGCAATGGTAATCGTAGACCCGGGTTTCGCACTTCTGGTGCTCATCAGTACGGTACTAGGAAAATGGGAGATGAAATGATGATGAAGAAATCTGAAACAGGATTCATTTAAAAATCAACCATGAACCATCTGTCAAATTGCAGAATCGCAACAAGTATTTAACTCATTAAAGTATTTTTCTTTATACCTTCATCAAAAACTGTCTGCAGATAACTAAAGCATGGTTTTTTTGGTTACCGATGCAAAATTTTTTTTATCACGGTCGCAAAAAAAGATTTCTGTCCGTTTTTTACCCAAAATTAAAGAGAAATAGCGAAAAATAGTGGTACGGAAGAAAATATTGCCTAAAAATTAAGCCATTTCCGCCAGTTTTCAACAAGTATTTACGAAAAAATCATTTAAAAACATCATCAAAACATGAAACTGTCAAAGATTAAAATGTCGCAACAATGAACGTCACCGAGTAAAAACGCACATCGCTATGGAAACCGTTGTTATTTCATTTACTACCGCCTTGATTTATAGTGTAAAGATGGTTTGTTGCGAGAAGTGCTCTTCGTTCGAGACTTTTAAAAGTATTTTCCTGTTTTTCTTGGATTTTTTGATAAAGGTGTTAACAGACTCGCGGCTAGACTTTACATTCCTTGCTATTTCAGATCACATCACAATAAATAGTATTTGCACCATTAATATTACGTATGAGAGGTTTGGTACAATTAGGCAAAATGCAAAAACCGCTACTTTTTTTATAACCTCCTTTGTGTAAATTCAAAAAGCTCCTAACTTTAATATAACAATTACAGAATAATGTAATATTTTTTTTTCGTTAACTATTTGGTGTAGTTTTATTATTCATTGCCAAATTCAGTTAAAAAATGGTAAACGTTAGTACCTATATCTCAATTTACTTATAAGAAAACTGTGCAAACCTAACCTCGGTTGGTATGGGTCTGAAAATTAATAACGAAACCTTACACCGTTTTTGAGAAAACTTTTAAAAAAACAGAGCATTGTAGCGCACAGGGGAAATCTGAAAAAAGTGATTACGGTTTTACATTCTAGACAACATCATTATTGTAAAAGTAATAACGAAACCTTGCGGAAATGCACGGTTTCCGAAAAAACGGAAAAAAAAACCGTAGCACAACCCAACCCGATTTACAAATTCTAACATATTTCCGCAAACTTTATCTAAGTACATTTTTTTTTAAAGGAATCTCTAACTTTGCATATTAAATATCTCGCTTATAATGCATTTCCGCTAAAAACGAATAATGTTGGGCTGATTAGGACCATTAGTAGATTTTTTGAGTGTACTTAGTTTTTCTTTTTTTATTTATTATTTAACTAAAATTGCGTAAAACATAAGTCGTAATTACCCAGCATCGTACTGCACAATTCTTAAATTTAGTGCTTAATTTTATATCGCTATCTTTTCCCAACATAGTATGGTAGAAAAAGACAAGAGACGAAAAATTAAGCTCTAAATTTAAGAATTGTGCAATAAAGTTGGTAAACAAACCTTAAGCTAAAAATGTTACGTTGGGTAGGCTACATAGAGAGGAGCGATCTCCCCCCCCCCTTTCCCCTTTATCCGCCAACGGTTCAAGATTAAGGTTTATGAAACAAAAGTGTAGCCAATATTCCACTAGTAGATGAACCGTTAAAGAACTACTCCTCTGACTATTGTTTTGACAGGTATTACTTGCTAAAAAAACTTAGCCCTTCTGCGACTCGACAAAGTAATCAATCTCTCGGCAATAATAAACCACTTACCACCAGGAATATATAGTTACTTACACCATTTGCTAACAGGTTTTTATTAGTATCCTCTTCTTTTTCTAAAACTGATTTATCATCGGTTTCAGCTTCAAAACATGTTTTATCACTTTCACAGTTTTCCAACTTATTTGCTTCGTTTTTATTTTCTTCCAAAACCAGGTCTTGAACACCACTGTGTTTTCTGTGGATATCTCCAGACATTCTTAACAATTTAAAAAGAGAAATTTTGAAAAAAGGACGATTACCTACAGTCTTATAAATGTAAAAATGTGTCTCTATTTGATTAAGGCAGCGTATGATACTAAACTGCTACTAAAATTTAAAGAAACGATAAGAGAAAAAAAAACAAATAAAAAATGCAAATAAAAAAAGTCAAAACGGTGTCTTAAATGCCAAAGGTAAGATATTAGAGAAATTATGAAAGAACTCACGTTAAATTTACAACTTCTTACTTTATTTACAAAACTGACCTGGCTATTAGGTACAGCTCTGTAATAAAACCGCACTCTACGAAAGAGCGCGTGACAAAAGAGTGCTTAAAGAGTGACAAAAGAACGCCGTGAAAAAATAGCCAACATAGCTAAATTGGCAAAACGCCGGCACGATGCCAGCCGTCAACTTACCTAACGCTGCACCTGCACTGGCAAGCGGCGCAGCGCTATGACGGCTTAGTTACTGAGGATGGCCGTCTGAGCTGTGCAGGCCCAATTCATCAGGAGTAAACCATACAAGATAAATAACATGGCACCGGCGGGATTATGGCTGCCAGTTTATCTTATGCTGGGCCTAAATTGGGAAACGGTGCTGGCCAAATTATTGGAGATCTACGCTTGGGTTGTGCAGTGCCGATTTAAACGCTGGCCCGGTATTGGCTCAATTCAGGCAGCTTCTAATGACCGAAATCATTTTTCAAAATTAGGCCGCCACGTTGGCATGGCGCGCACTTGACAATACTGGTCAATTTTGACCTATGGCTGCCTACCGTCATTCCGATATTGGCTATATTCCGGTGTGCCAATAACAAACCATTACAGACAGCCAAAATCGACCCCGGAGACCCCTGCCAGCGCTTTCCCAACGCGACGTTGCCAATTCAGACTCACTTTGGCGCAGACTGTGAGTCTTTGCTGGGAAGAGACGGTGTCTCAAAAGAGCATCTAGCAAAACAGCACCGGCAACAAAGAAGCGAAAAAGACACAACAGCTCTTACGGATCTTTCCCCCCCCTATGGTCGTGACTAGTTATTTTCAATTTTAATACTGCCGTCATAAGCTAAAACGCAGTATAACTCCATATTTTGCCATTTTGGAGTTACTGCGCTTCTGATATGTCTGGACATTTTGCAGCGCAGCGCCTTGAGTAAGGAAAAAAGCCGTAATTTTGTGTAGCATTGTGTACTAGCCGGACTTTTTTTTTAACCATTTTAAAAAGCCAAGACTTCTAAATTATTTTTATTTTTGACCCTGTGCAAATTTTTTTATGTGCGCTACTGATGAAAAACTTTGTGTAAAGCTTTATCTTTCCTGTGTGTACTGATGTATCGCTTGTTTACATCAGATAAGAAATAAGAAAGTTATAAATTGATGTGCGTGCATTTGGTGAACCAAAAAAAATCTTTAATTTTTCGAAAAATTTTCGAAAATGTCAAATTATTTATAAACGTACCTTGCTTTAGACATTACTCTAGGAAAAAGGAAAGACATTATAAAATGCAAAATTGCAGCAAAAATCAAAACAAGGGAATCCTTTACATTCGTTCTTTTTAATAATTTAATATAATAATATATTAACAAAAACTGTGTTTTGCGACATTCTCTTAACACGCTTTTAGTAGGTAGGTACCTTTAGTTGTAAATTTGTATATATGTATGTATGTAACAAATCTAGAAAGTCGATTTCGACCGACTTCCACTTGTCAGATTGACTTGAAACTTGGCACTCATTTATAGTTCCGGTGACAATAAAATACTATGTTATTAAAAAGTTTTCACCTCCCCCTCCGCCAATGGTAGCGGTGGGGGGTACTACTTAAGCTTGTACGATTTCGTTTGAAATTGGTATGAAGGGGTTTTGAGAATAAGGATTACGAATTTTTAGATGGTTTTTTCCGACTTCTACTTGTCGAATTGACTTGAAATTTGGCACCCCTTTAAAGTTCCCGTGACAATACAATACAATAAAAAGTTTTCACCTCTCCCTCTGCCAAAAGTAGTGGTGGGAGGTACTATGCCAGTTGGTTCAAATTGGTCCAAAATCGGTATGTAGGGGTTTTTGAGGATAAGGATTATGAATTTTTAATCAGAAGACATGCCGTGAAATTCAATTTTGTGCTTACTTAGATTTCTACGAATAGCTAAAAGCATTGATATCACTGCTGTATCGTAAAATGTATCCAATTCTATAATGGGATGCTTACGAATAAATGGCGACATATTGTTCAAACGCAAATGAACGCAAAAATTTTTGTTTAATTTAAAATCCCTAAAGTATGTAGCTTTACAAAATAAACCTTAAAGTGGAGGTTTATAAAGGAGATAAAGTTTTACTCCAACTTTATAAAAATTAATGTCTTTTTATTTACCTCTTTGCATTTAGAGATTAAATTCCCTACTGTCCGTAGGTCCTTGACCATTTTTTTTAAGTAATAATTTTTATTATGTACTTACCTTCCTCTACTAAATTCATTTTGGTCTTACGTCACTATAGGGACCAGTTCTGTAAAAATCTCTGTTAAACTTTCTTAAAATATGAAGGAAAATAAAACGTCTTGGAATCAGAAAACACAATATTAAAACAAATCGTCGCTGAAGCGCATAAAACAATATTTTGCTTGTTGTTTCTTATACGAGAACTGCAAAATTTTAAATCCATTTTTTTTCAAAAGGTCAGCCAAGCAAAATATATTATTTTTTTGCCTGATTGAATTTGGTTTACTAAACGCACTCATTTGAACAATTCATAACTGTCTTTTTCCTTACCCGATGTTAACAAGTAATATTTCAGTACACTTGGGAAAGGCAAAATCTTACGGGCAAAATTAGGTTATATATAGGCACATAAAAAATTGGCAGGGAGGCCAAAAATACTTATTTTTTAAAGAATATCTGCCATATTGGATTTTGGCATCAAATTCTTAAATTTTGAAGTTTTGGTATTTCAAAATACTTTTAAATATCGAAAAATACATTTTTAAGTAATGGGCAGTCAAGAAAGTTCGTTTTTTGGGCAGCCTTTAATTTAAGTTTATTTTAATTAAATACAAAATATAATTACAGACGTTTATAATGTTCTTTATACTTAAAACCAGACTTTAGCTGAGCTCAAATAGTCCAAGTGCCAGGCAGCCCTGCCAAAAAATCCTCATAAAAGATCATATCAAATAATATGTAAGACATCGTTATAAGTTTTCAAAGTTTTTATGCTCATATAAACCTATGATATTTTATAATTTTTGACTAGTGAAAGTGAAACACAAATCCCGCATAGGACTTAATCATATTTTATCAGCCAGTTGGCTTATGAAAGTTTACAATATTTTATGATTTTTAATATGACAATTCCTCATAAAGGTTTAAACGATTTTATAAGATCTACCTGTAACATTCTAAAATAAAAAATTACGGCACAACTTTAGCAGTTGTAGTAGTAGTAACAGTAGTAGAAGTAATCTAATAAAGATTAGTATACAGTCAAACTAAACTATAACCTAACCTAAACTATAAACTACGACGACCTAACCCAAGAATAAGTCATAAGCCAAAAACTATTTTTTTGTTGTAAAATTATTTACGACAGATGATGCGATTATAGTTTTTTTTAATAAGATTTTATAAGTTCCGCTTGGCGACTACTTAATACATTTGTTTTAAAGGGCATATAAGTTAGGCCAGGTAAAATCTTATTACTTTGATATGTTTCTATGAGATTTTGTAATATTTTATAAGATTTCCCCATACTGCCACGGTACGTACTCGTATACGTAATGGTACGTCCTTGGGATGTGGCACAGTACATACATTTTATTTCCCATGTAAGACCAAAGATGGACGTATATAAAATGATCGTAGGTCCGTATAATTTAAAAAAAGAAGTTAAATCGGTTACATTATCCGAAAAGAATCTAAAAACAAAAGATCAAAAGACCTTGGGTGGAATTTTCGTTATTTCCACCCAAGATCTTTTGATCTTTTGTTTTTACGTACACTTTGTTACGTACTATGTACGTACATTTTTGTACGTAAATAGTTCATCCCTAATTGGTCCCGGGACGTACCGACGTAAAATGGACATAAAATGTACGTCCCTGGGACGAAGAGTGCTGCAAGGGATCATGAGTCAAAAAATATTTTTTGTAGAAGTAAGTAAGTACACTAAGTATAGTATTTTTAATTAGTTTTCAGGTGGTCCAAAAAAATTGATAAAAATCAGGTGTTTTTTATGATATTTAAAAATGACAATTTTTTGGCAGGGTGCACACATAAATTGTTGTTATAAGTTTGTCTGACTATAAAATCTATTGAAAGACTTATGAAACAAATTTTTTTTATCACCTCATGAAAAATTATAGATGTTCATAGAAATCTGTCAAATTCTATGAGTTGGTGTGATCATATAATATCCCAAAATCTTATCGTTTTTTTACAAACTCTTAAAACATTATAAAAGAACAAGGGTATAATAAAAGAAATCCATAAAATGTACGAGTTTTTTTGACTATAAAATCTTTCAGAAAACTCATAAAAACATTGGTTTATATAATCCCGTAATACACTATAAAAGAAAAAGAGTGTAATTATAGAAACCCTTTTAAAATAGGTTTAAAAAAATATCTGCACTCATCAAATTTTATAAACATTTATAAGTCTATCTGATTATAGGATCAGATAAAAAAATGCACATATGAAACAAGATAAATTTTTACCAAAATCAAAGACATACCTCATTAATTATTACAAACTTTTATAATCCTAAAATTTTGCCTCGTAGAAGCTTATAAACCTTATAAAGTTTAATGCGGTTTTTTTGACAGGGAGGTGAGCACAAAAAAATGGAAATTTTTATCATAAGTCGAGATAGGTTTAGGATACCAAAAATAAATAATTGCCACCTTTAACGTGTTTAATTGGTATATAGTATTACGTTTAGTTTCAAAAATTACGTTTGGTTACTGATATATATATATATATATAAAAACAATTTTTTAATGTAAGAGAAATAACACAAATAAGTTTTTTTTAAAAACTAATTCATGTAAACAATCCCACCATTATGAAAAAATGAACGGGTTCAAAGTGATTTAAAAATAAGTTTAATTGTTTTTGTAATTCACGGGGTTTCCAAGATATAATAATACCTAGAGGCAGTATTGCAGTAATTTTTCATAGGTATTTACTTTCTGCTGTAAATAATAACATGGATTTAAAAAAAAAACATTTTTTTTTATTCACTGCTTGGTGACATTCAAATTTATATTGTGTTTTAAACACCACCACCACTCCTTTCCACCGGGATTTTTCTTTGTAAAAGTGTAACTTGCTCTTGATTTTCTCTTTCAAATACCTTTGTCGGACTGTTTATTATTCCAACTTTTAGTGCAGATATTACCTTAAAAATAAATAAAAATGTTAACCACTTTCCATTTATACAGTGTTTTACAAGAAAACGAAACAGGTGCTTTTTCACGTATTTAGTTTTGTCTACCCACATAACAAGAATATTGGTATATTACGTGAATATTCTTGGAACATTCGGAATGTGTGTGAAGGTCGACTTTTTAATTAAGTTTTCACGGAATATTCTGAATAGATGTAATTTCAATTTTACATTTTTGAATAAATATAGCATCTACATATGCAAAAAAGTAATGTTCAGATTACATCCATTCTATATATTCAGTGAAAAATAACCAAGTCGACCGTTGGATATTCACAGGATGTATTTGGACATTTTCCAAGAATATTCACGCAATTTACCAATAATCTTGCTGTGTGGTAATTTTTGAAAAATCCTCGAATACTAATATTAAAATTTTTACCGCTACATTTTGAATAGGAAAAGATGGTCGAGTAATATCTTCTTTTAAATGTCTTTCAAGTGCCTTCACAAAATGGTTAAAATTTCAAAAATTTAGAGACTTAAAGTTGTATGCATGGACCAATGCAAAAATCGTTTTAACTAAATTTTAAATAAAATAAATTTTAACTAGTTTTCGTTAATAGTACATTTATTATTTCATTTTTTCTTCTAGTATACATTCGTAGGAGGGGGAAGATTTACTTACGAAAATTAATCGCTAAATTTTAAATTTTTTTTAAAGGCATTTGGAAGACCTTCAAGGTATCACTCGAACCACTTTCCCTATTAAAATTATAGGGGTAACGTTTACCCCTCAAAGAAGGTGCGTTCTACAGAAATTTTAAGCCAAAAGGTGTCCACCCTTCAATAAAAAATTGACGTCTTCCATGATTTTTTCCTAAATCAGACTCTAAATATGTGAAAAACACCCTGTTTCGTTTTCGTTGGATGGTATGTATGAATTTTTTTAAAGTCTTTTCTGGAGAAATTTTTTTATTATTGCTCCTAGAAGTTCAAACAGATATCTCTCGAAGGGATATAACTTTCCCTACATTGACACGTTTCCTGTGATTTACAGGTTGCGTAGTTAAATGTTTTGTTATTTTAAATGTAACGTCCTATTTTTGTCCTTTCAGCTAAATCTCAAATCCAATGTCGAAAATGCTAAAAATACAAAAAGAAATAACTTAAAACGGAAACAATATTCCTGAATTTCTCTCATGTTTGTGATACTTTTTTTATAATATTATATTGTATCCTCGGTCGGATAGAACTAATGTTAAGGCGATTTTTAGCCTGGAATGAGTTACTTTCGGTATATACCGTGGTTATTCTTTTGGTTGACAAATTTGGCAGTCAGTGTGACGTCATATCCCCCCCCATTCAGGAATCATAAATATATGAAATGGGTCGCTGATATGCATCGGTTACAGAGTAAAGGAATATAAAAAAACTTGCTGTTTCTACATCGTTGACCTCGATCAACATCCCTAACCATAGTTTACTACTGGACGTTAAACCCAACAAAATAAGATGAGCAACTAATAAATTCCAACCATTTAAGTCTACTGGAGTAGACGGAATCTATCCTATTATGCTACAAATCGGGATGGATGAGCTACTACCACATCTGTGCAAGATCCTAAAAGCCTGACTGGCATGGAGGTACATCGCAGAAGCATGGAGAAATATAAAAGTCACCTACATTCCCAAAGTAGGAAAAGTAACAGACCCAACACCAAAATCATTCAGACCAATTAGTCTGTCATCTTTCCTGCAGAAAGCACTGCAAAGACTGTTAGACAGGTACGTTAAGGACGAAGTACTTCTGCGTTCGTCGCTGAGCAAAAGACACTACGCCGATCAACCAGGCAAATCAACAGATCTAGCCCTGGACGATTTAAACAAGCTAATCTCAAAGTCAATAAGGGATAAAGAAATAGCGGTAACAGTGTTTCTGGATATTAATGGCGCCTTCAACAATGCCACAACAGCATCACTGGTAAAAGCACAACGACAGTGACGGGTAGTTCTCTGCATCTGTCGTTGGATAAAAGCAAGCCTAGACGAAAGGATAATAATGTCCATTTCAAACAGCTAGACTATAGAGGTCAAAGCAGGAGGAGGATGCCCACAAGGAGGGGTGTAGTTACCTCTGCACCGGGCGAACCTAGTGGATGACATCCTGAACAAACTTACCAACAAAGGTTATATATGTCTTGGTTACTCAGATGACTTAGTATTGGTCATTAAGGGGAAGTTTGGTGAAGTAATATCTGAACGAACTCAGAGAGCACTAAATTTAATGAATAAGTGGTGCAAAAAGGAACATCTGTCCATAAATGCACAATGCAAGAACAAGTACTACAAGGCCTAAAACCACCCGTACTAAATGAGACGGAAATTCCATACACCAAGGAGGTGAAATATCCAGGGGTTATCTTTGACCAAAAGCTAACATGGAAACCTCACATAGTCGAGGCAGCACAAAAAGCATCGATTGCATTGGGCAGATGCAGGAAATCGTGCGGGAAAAACTGGGGGCTAAATCTCAAGATGACTTTATGGGTATATCAAAGGTGGTAAGGCCCATAATAACCTATGATTCGGTGGCTTGGTGGACGAGAACCAAACAGGTCGGGGCCATAGAACTCCTGAATAGCATACAAAGACAAGCCTGCCTAAGTATCACGGGTGCTATGAGGACCACCCCAATGGCAGCTTTGGAAGCTCTACTGACATTGCCACCTCTGCATGTCTTCATGCAGGCAGAAGCACGAGAGGTAGCCTACAGGCTAACGCGGGGTCAAGCACCTATTATCAGTTCACATGGAACTGAGCATGAAGGACTTGAAAACAAGCGCAAAAAGGATCCTTTACTGGGATTGCCGAGTAAAATTTCGAAAAGAAATATAAAGTCAAAATTCCAGATAGAGTCGACTGGGAGGGGGTTTCTCCTTTTGGAGCGGAATCCATCTGCTACATAGAACCGTTGAGGTTGTAGGAGCTGGCATATATGAGCAAATATACGAAACTTTAGTCAATATTAGCCTGACAAACGATTACACAGTGTTTTAAGCTGAAGTAGCGACAATACGTCACTGTGTGAAAACTCCCATTCGGTAGTTATATATTCAGATAATCAAGCTACACTTAAAGCTCTAAAAGCAGTGCAAGTGACGGACGTCCAAACTAGTTTGGGACTGCAGAGCAACTCTAAATAGGATGGCAAGCACCAAAGAGACGAACGGTCTGTGGGAGCAAACGCCTGGACAAAGACAGGTCAAACAGTTCATTAAAGAACGTTTATTAAAGCTGACCGCAGAACTCCTTAGTAAGGAAAGGAAGCTTGTCAGACAAATAGTGGAGCTCCTAACAGGTCACTGCAAACTCAATAAGAACTTGTATGCAATGGGATTGGTAGAAGATGCTACATGCCGCTTCTGCAAGAAAGAGGAAGAAACCTCATTATATGTCCTATGTCAATGTGAAGGTCTAGACCTAGAATGTCCGCGGCCACAAAGCTACATACAGTGCACACTGGCAAAGCTTTTGGGTTTCATGACAAGGACTAGGCTGCAACGTATTTTGTAGTTCTACCAAAGCAGAGAAGAAGAAACGGGAACCACAATAGATCTGAGAAGGTCCAGGTGGACAGGTATCTACACCACCCCATTCTAATCTAATCTAATCTAGTTTACTACTACTTGGTATTTTTCTTGAATTTCTTAACCTCAACAACACTTATCACAAAAAAAAACCAAACGCAACCTTAAAATGCTATAACCAAAAGATGAACCCAAGTCCAGAGACTGGTTATAAATGGTAAATACCAAATGAAATCAGCTGATCCGTTAGGTCACAATTTCCCCTACTTTAGTTAAAAACGAAATCGCGGATATGCATTGGTAAACACCAAGATTAAGAATCATTCCAGGCTAAAAATCGCCTTTATTATCCCACGATCACATCAAAATCAACAATAATAGATAAAGCCTTACTGTGTGGTATTACTGCAAACATCGAGTTCAAAAACAACACAAGAAAATAGGTGGTGTTCTAATTAGAATTACAAAACATTTCTATGCAACCCACAAACTAAAAATATCAAATTTGACAGATGGGAGAGAGATTGATCCTGGAACCAATAGGTAAAAAAAACTGTATAGTGGAGTGATCGGTTATAACTGTTCCCTGGGATAGAGGACATTTTAGAAAGACCTAAAAAATATTAATTAAAATCAATCAATAGTACACAGGGTGTGCCAAAAAGTTTCTTCTTCTTATAATACCTTGTATATTTTGTAGGTAGGCCATGACATAATAATGTACTCAAAAATTAAAATAGATGCAAAGGATCAAAGCGAAAAAAAAAATGATCAAATGATCTTTCGCCCTGTGCAACCAACGAGCGTGGGTTCATCAATGGTTTCACTGGTCACCCTCCCCCAACATCATTCAATACGATCATACTCTTTGATTTCCAACTTTGAATCACTCACAAATAGGCATCGGTCCGCACTGGCACTTATCTAATTCACCTGATACACCTGGCGTGTTAATCTTTCCAATAAGGTTACACTTCTTTCCAATAGGGTTACAGTTTATTCGCCATAGGAGCGTAACCCTTTTGGGAAGATTAACACGCCAGGACGAACCTGTATCAGGTAACTTAGATAAGTGTCAGTGCGGACCGATGCCTATTTGTGAGTGATTCAAAGTTGGAAATCAAAGTGTATGATGTTGTTGAATGATGTTTGGGCAGCGTGACCAGTGAAACCACCGATGAGCCCACGCTGGTTGCCCAGGGCGAAACATCATTTGATCGTTTCTCTTTTCGGTTTGGTCCTTTGTCTGTTCCTTGTGGGATACTCATCTAAGTTTGTTTTTTGTCCACTCAAGATCTTTTGATCTTTTGTTTTTAGATTTCTGTTAGGTTGAAGTAACTGATTCGGAGGTTTTTTAAACTTATTTTTGTAATAAAATAGATATCGAATGAAAATTTTTGTCAAACATTTTATTATAATGAAATAATACAAAATTCTTTAATAATTCAGTTTAAAACATTTAAAAAACGGTTATATGCAGACCTATACCATGTATTTTTAAAAGCTAATTTTCTGGAGAATTCGAAAATGTCAAAATGTAGAGGGTAATCCACAAGAAAAAAATAGTTATTGACATGCCCTGTATCCTGTATACTATTTGAACTAATTAATTTATAGGTTTTTATAAAATATCCTTTTACCCAGTATTTGTTTGATCTCTGTGTTGCTATTGGAAAAAAGTTATCCCCAAAAACAGTTAAACAACCTGTCACCTTCTATAGTACTTTAATATTGAAGCTAGGAAATAGTCCGGTGCAAAAATTGCATAATTTCCTATAAATTTTTATAGAAATGTTTTTAAACATTAGGAGGTGTCATGTCAAGTGCCAAATTTTAACATTAACTTCTTTATTTTAACTGGATATATACACTACCTACTACAATGCATAAGCTAGATAAGTAACACAAGATTTATATACGTATTCCTCGTTCGCAGTTCAGTTCGCAGTTCACAGTTCGAAGATCGTTTGTGTATTTTCATTTACAAACTCAGTAGGCGTTCGCGTTGGCAGTTCGAAACACAAAATTTTTGTTGGCCATTCGTGCAATTCTAGTAATCAAAATGCAGGGTTTTTAATCACATGATATTGACAGCTGTCATCAGTCAGTTGTTTTTGCCTCATTCTCTCATCTTTGATTTGACATTAAATAGACCAATCAAAATTAAACAGCCAACTGTGTGAGCTGCCTTTATAAATTCTCCCATCTGATCTCTCAACTACGAACGTCGCAAACTGCGAGCGGCCAACTGAACTCCGAACTGAGCTTAGTTTATAAATAAGTCTTGGTTTGTCTGTTCGTCAAAATTTCGTGAAAGGTAAAATATACCTATCTTTGGAGACTTTACAATTTTAAACCGTATATAGGATGTTTTATCTAAAATAGAAAAGTAATTTTTTTGAAGGTAGTTAACGTCCTATTAGTCAGATTGTGTAGAGATTATTGGGAATAAGGATACCTTGTTATTGTTGTATACGTTTAAAAACAAAAACAAAATAAAAATTACAAAAAATATAGTTAATATCTATGTTTTGTATTACGTGCAATAGTTTAAAGATGTACATCACCAGCCTACCTAAGTATACAACCAAATTCGAAGCCTCAGGAAGACAAAAACTATTGTCGAAACGTTGCTTATGAATTAAACGTATACAACAATAACAAGGTGTCCTTATTCCCAAGAAAAGTAATTGTCATACAATAAGTGTGAGTGAAGGGGTAAGGGGCGGAAAACATGGTGAATCACCGTGTACCTACATTTACCGTTTTATTTTATAGTTAATATTTTTATAACTTTTTATTGGTAAAAGTCACAATTTACCTGTAAATATTCTTCGAGCTGAATTCCTCCTTCAGAAGTTAAACCAAATTCTTTTAATATTTCATGAAAATGTTCTTTTGGTATTTCTTCCCCACTATCTTGCTAAAATATTTTAAAATAAAAATTAACTAAGGCCGCTGATGATTTCTCGGAGGTGGTTTTTTTTTATTTAAATGTCCATAAATTTTGTTTCCGTTGACTGATTTTAATGAAACAAAAGCCTATATGGATTCCCCAGGAATTTAAGATATGTGGTAGTAAAATTCCCATTAAAAGCGGTCGAGTAGTTTTTGCGTTTGCGTCAATTTACCAGGTGGAGACCATAGAGAATGCGTCAAATTTTGGGAGCCTATAACTTGCAGTATTTAAACCAATTTTAATAGTTTGAATATCTATGGTTAAAGACTCCAGTCTGGCTAATAAGCCCATAATTAAACAATACATTTAAAAATTTAATTGTCGGACAATTTTGTTCATAGTTAACTTTGTCTACCAAAATTAACAACGAAACTTTATTAAAAATCCAAAACTGAGATAAGCTGTTTTGAATTATTTCATACCTGATCCCAACCACAGGTTAAAAAAAAACGGGGTCGAAGCAAAGCCATTTAAATCAATACAATTGGAATGATGCCATCATTAATCCGGGTCACAATGTGTTAGAAAAACGTAATACTTTTAGTGCTGTATACATCTATATATAGAGCCAAGTAGTCAATATTGAGTCATGTTTTTCTACTAAGAAAATTATTTTTTTAAACTTTTATTCGAAATTTTTTTGGAGGAATCAGACCGTATTTAATAAAAATTTTCATCGTAAGAACCATTCACCTTAAAAACCGCAATTTGTTAAACCAATTTTTTATACGAACCTCATTTCTTCAAACCAACTCAATAAAAAACTCGAAATTTATAAGACCTGTTTTTAATCAAACCATTGTTCATCAGACTCATTCAATATATCATTTTTATTCAAACCCGGAATTTGTCAAACCATTATTTTTCAAAACCGGATTTCGTAAGACCCGTTTTTTATTAGAAATTTGTTCTTAACTGGAATGCAAGTGGCATCTATACACAAACTATTGAACACTACTTGTACAAGTATGCGCGCGTAGCAGCGACAAATGCATTGAAACGCCATGCCGCCGCCGCGCCACCTGTTCATGTATTATTGGCGAATGCGCAATGAATTTAGTAAAAATTTCTGATAACAACGGATCTTACGAATTCCGGTTTTAAAAACTAATGGTTTGACAAATTTCGGGTTTTATTAAAAATGCACCAAGAATAAGACTTAACCAGACCGCGTGGTAAAATTTTTAAGTTGCCAGAACAGATTTTCATGGGTTGTTCTAACTCGGCCCTGAATTGTCACTACTTATTTGAATTAGCTAGAATAACTCTGGGGTTCAGGGTTGATTACAACTTAAATATGGGCTTAAAAATTTATTTTACCCATATTTGGACTTATTCTAACTCTTTATCCTGTGTTAACTTTTTTAAGTTCTTACAACTCAGGAACGTGGGTTTAGGCAACTTCTGCAGATTATTAAAACCCCTCTTTGGAGCTCTCTCAGTTTGTCATCTTCTGTTAAAATTTTTCTTTTTATGGCAACTGAGTTCTCAATTACCACAACTTATTGGTGAGCTACGAAAAACTATGTTGTTGCCATACCGCGTAACCGATTGCTTTCAGAACCCGCCGAACGAAGATTTTTCGGAACCCGCCAAACGAAGATTTTTCCCTTGTGTGCGGGTCTCTGCTTGTACATCATAGATTAAGGAACTATAGATCAGTCACTTCACCCTTCCCCCCAATAATTATTTTTCGCGAAAAGTGCGATTATGTTTCCGCGTACAAAGGAACTGGCAACATAATAATATTTAGGTTGGCAATATTCTAGAAATCTGCAGCTCCGCCTTTTACCCCTTCTACGGTTGTCCGTCAGAGGGCACATTATGACAAAAGTGACAGAATGTCGGTTATGACTCATAACTATGAGTTCCATTTTGGAAACTGAGATTCGCCAAGGTTTTTAGAAAGTGATTTTGTGATTTTTTGTGTTAAAAAAATTGTGATTTTTCCTGTTCAAAAAATTGTGATTTTATCCGTTGATTACAATGGCTGAGAAACCAAGAGTTAGAGTGTGCTGTGTTCAAAGCTGCGGAGACCGTGCCATGATCCCAATAAAAAAAGACATCGTTTCCCCAAAGGCATCCTGTTTTTTCAGAAGTATAGTGAAGCCCTTAAATGCGAATAAACTAAGTGCTGATGAAATATATAACAGATTTTAGGTGTGTGATAAATATTTTGCTCCAGAGGACATTTTGCAAACTGGACGCAAAGGCCTTAGGGAGTGCCGTACCCACACTTGCATTTGGACTCCATTTAACTATTTATATACCGGGTGGGCCATAAAAAACCGGACAAAATTTTTTTCGTTCTAACTTTTGAACCATACCACCGATTTTAATGCAAAAATTTTTTTGTCCGCCATCTTAAAATCTAAGATGGCGGGAAGAAACAAACTTTACCCTTAAAAGAGCCACATTTATTCTTATGTTCCGCAAGATTTTTGGATTCTTTTATGAATTCGTAAAAAAACTCTGTTTCTGCCACGTAGAACGGTTAAGTGGTTCTCAAAAGAACTAAAAAATGTTCAATCAGTATTTTACGGATTATGCGATTGCCGTCTCAATTTTGTCTGCATACATTTTCTCATAAATTCATTATTACTAAGCCGATTTTGATGAAATAAAAAGCCTCATAGCGAAAATTGATTGTTCTTTAACCACTGCTATTGAAATTTTCCGCCATCTTGAAATCCAAGATGGCGGACAGAATCAAACTTGACCCTTCAAAGAGACTCGTTTATTCATATTTTCTGAAAACTTTTTTATTTTTTTTATTCATAAAAAAGTCCTGCTTTCGCCACGCACAACGAGGTATAAATCATTAAAACCGGTGTAGTGGTTCTTAAAAAATTAATTTTTGTTTCCATCATTGTTTTCCAGATTATACGATTGCCTTCTCATTTCCGTGTGCATTAATTTCGTCATAAATTCATGACTACTGAACCGATTTTAATTTAATAAAAAGTATTATGACAAAGATTCATTGAAGTTTGAAGACCACTATTGAAATTTGTCGTAATTTGTAAACCCAAGATTGCGGACAAAAGCGAATTTGACCGTTCAAAGACGCTCGATTATTCTTATGTTTCGAGAACCTTTTCGACTTTTCTTAAATTAGTAAAAGAGCTCTATCTTCGCCGCTTATAACTAGATATAAATCATTAAAAACGGTTTAGTGGTTATTAAAAAATTGATATAAAATTAAAAAAGGGTAGAAAAATTACTAGCAATAAAGAAAAGAGCGGATTTTTTAAATGGTGGCAAATTTCAATGGCGATCTTCAAAGAGAAATCGATTCTTAATTAAAAATTAATTTTTTTAGAACCACTAAACCGATTTTAATGATTCATACCTAGATATGCGCTTGAAAACTAAGAATAAACGAGCTTGTTTGAAGAGATAAATTTAATTGTGTCCGCCATCTTGGTGGAGTTTTTGATCTTCGCCATGATGCTTTTCATTTTATTGAAATCGGTTAAGTTTAATCTGGAAAACAGTGCTGGAAACAAAAATTAATTTTTGGAGAACCAAGAAACCCATTTTGATGATTTATACCTCGTTGTGCGTGGCGAAAGTAGTACTTTTGTACAAATTAAAAAAAATATTTAAAAGTTTACAGAACATATGAATAAACGAGCCTCTTTGAAGGGTCAACTTTGATTTTGTCCGCCATCTTGGATTTCAGGATGGCGGACAGAAGTAATGAATTTATGAGAAAATGTATGCAGACAGAAATGAGACGGCAATCGCATAATCCGCAAAACACTGATTGAATTTTTTTTATTTTTTTTTGTGAACCACTAAATCGATATTAATGATTCACACCTCGTTCTACGTGGCAGAAATAGAGCTTTTTTACGAATTCATTAAAAAGTTTAAAAATTTTCCGTAAAGTAATAATAAACGTGGATCTTTGAAGGGTAAAGTTTGTTTCTTTCCGCCATCTTAGGTTTTAAGATGGCGGACAAAAAAATGTTTTTACTCAAAGTCTTGCTCAATTCCCTGCAAAAGGCAGTTTGTTGCATTAAAATCGGTGGTATGGTTCGAAAGTTATAACGGAAAACATTTTGTCCGGTTATTTATGGGCCACCCGGTATATAATGTTAAAACAACCTTTCCTTTTTTCACCAACTTTGGTATGGCCAATTTTTGTAATATATCAATAATAAGTTGGAAAATGCGACACTTGTGTATTATTACACCAAGATTTTTTCTAATGTTTGCATTTACTATAAATTGCCCTATATATATACAGTAATTTTTTTGAGTTTAACATTATTTTTTTCGTTTCACAAATTTAGTTTGGAATACAAAAGTGTTGCATTTATTGTTTTTTCATGTACTAAAAACAAGATAAACATTTTAAAGAAAATTATTTAATATTTCAAAAAGCACAGACAAGATAATATTGTAATATTTTATTTATTATCAAAAATATAAACTAATCTTTTATAATAAAACAACGAGAGGTTTTGTACTACAAGTGCATTTTATTATGGGTAATTTGTATTAATTTTTTAAAAATATGCTTGTTTGTTTTAACTTAACATAATTAACAATTATGTTTTGTGTCTAGCATAAGAGCATATTTTTAAAAATTACAAACAAACTGCTTGCAAATTTAAAAAAAAACAGAAATTTAAGCGAGCACTATCTAGTGGTCATATTACAAACTAACAAAAAATCAATAGTACGGTTATCGCGAATTTAACCGTGAGCCATCTAGTGGTCATAATACAAGTTAAAAAAGAAAAGTCAATATAAAAGTATGGTTATTGTTCGCGTGCATATCTGCGCAGAATCCCCAAAATCCAAATAGTTCCGAACCGTTTAACACGTAACTGTCGTATCTATTGTAGCTCCTTAACCTTGTTGTACATTTTCATTTGTATCGTCAGCGCTGACAACCGACAGTCTCATTTTTTTTTTTTGAAAATGAGTTACAAATTTTTGTTGGCCGATTGGGGCCTGGGAGTCCATGAAAAACGGTTCGAAGGAAAGTCAATTTTGCGTTGTTTAAAAAAATTTCAATAACGTAAACTTGCGTGCTGCAATTGACATTTTGAAAAATATAGCTTAAAAAAACAACAGTAATCGGGGCTGAACTAATTGACATTTAATAAAGTCAAACATTGTAAGTCATTAGGGACTTATCGAACACTATTTTTTGACAGTTCCACACAAAGGTAAACAATTACTACATATTTTTAGGCTCTTACACATCTGTTATGATGCGGCGCTCTTTTTGGTCGCTGGAGATAACTAAAATCTACGTTTTGCAAAGTTTTGTGCCTACCTTTAATAAAGGACGACATTAACTTTAATGTGACAACTTTAAAGATGGTACAATATAAACATGTTTATATGACAAAAATGTCAGAAACCTTTCAACCTTCGTGCTGAACTGTCAAAAATAGTGACAAGTCAGGTTATGCCGACTTTATGTACCGATAAGTCCTTATTACCAAAATATTTACGGATTTCGTTAATACCTAGTAACTATTTAGTATAGGTTTAGAGTTTTCTGCCATTTTTTGTTTATATAAAAAAATATTTAAGGAGGCACCCACTAGGTTTCCTAAGACCCCAAATCCGCGACCGCCGATTTTTTTTATTTTTTGTTTGTGGTCCTAGAGACCCTAGTAGGTGCCTCCATAAATATTTTTTTGTATAAACTAAAAAAATTAAAGAAAACCGTAGACCTACTAAATAATTACTATTATCTAAATCCGTAATTATTTTGGTAATCACTCAAAATTTTTGACTTTATTAAATGTCAATTAATTCAGCCCCGATTACTGTTTTTTTTAAGTTATATATTTTTCAAAATGTCAATTACAATACGCGAGTTTACGTTATTGTTAGCAATACGGCTTATGAAAGACATGCAGACTAGAAAAAAAAAATTAAACACTACAATCAGGTTGGGGTTTGTGGCAAGTTAAATCCTAAGTGAACACAAACCAGATGCTGGTTTGTGGCAACTTTTACCGTAAATTACCACAACTCAGATAATGGTTTGCTGTAACTTAGGGCCAAATTCATAGTCCTTCAATAAAGGCGCCCGTAGCTTTCATATTCATAGTGCCTTCCTTGGGAAAGAAAAGTTTCAAGGAACACTTGTGTTTTGTGGATGAGTTGGCTACACGGAAATTTTACGCGTGCGGCATCTATGGGATGTGATCAAACTTGATTTTGTATGCAGCCAACAATACATCGAAATATTTTGGATGTCAAACATCAAATTTTTTAAAAAGAAAGGTTCGTGGCATATCGGACACACATTTTGCTTTTCAATTCATTACGACCAGGCCTCCAAGATCTAATGGATAGTCCAGAAACCTACAGGCCTGTTTCATCCTTGTTAGGAATCATCAGGGTAACATAGGACTGTACCTGGCGTATGAAGTAAATTACTATACTGGTACCGAATCTTACTTACTTGTATACTTGCAGTGGCATAATACCGAAGTGTGGATAATAAGCCCAACATTAGGGATACTGGAAGCCCTCTGTTATTTGGCTTTTCCATCTCCCTTTCTATCAGCGGCAGTATTATGTACCTATATTGTTGTGTTTTTGGAAAATCTGTATCTATTCAAAAATTGTTTTTCTCTATAAAATTCAAAGGAATTTTGTAAATCCCTGATATATGTTTTAAACATTCGCAGGGAAAGCGGCGTATCCTCTTCTTTGTCTACCAAGTTCTCAAAATCTACAAAGTCTTCTACCTCCATTTGGAACACAAACAAAAACAAACGACTCGAAAACAAACAATCCTATATTCTACCCTCACATACCAATGTTAAGGTGACTTTAAGGTAGGAAATTACTAAACTTAGCAAAAGCCTACCTTAAGTCTCCTTTTTTGGACTATGAATACCAATTTTAAGAAAAGGCTACATTAAGGTAGAGGGCAGTCTTAAGGAACGAGTATGAATTTGGCCCTTAGGCACTGAGTTACCACAAATCAGGTTGGGGTTTGTGGCAACTTAAATCCCGAGTGGCCCCAAATCAGACGCTGGTTTGTAACAACGTTTAACGTGACATTGAGTTACCAAAATTCAGATCGAGTAAATACGTTCTTGTAGCCCATTGTAAATTTACTCATTCAATAAATCTTTTACACATATTGTGTGCTGCCACAACCCACGCAAGGTGAGTTTTCGTAGCTATTTCGATGGAGTTGTGACAACTGGCAACCATGCGTTGTTCCCTATTCGCCACACGATTCGAGCTGGGCCCTAATTCTTGAGCAGGGAACGACATAAATTTGTGTCGAATGATCCAACGTCGAACGCATTTCGTATTCTTGAGCGGTGATCGCTCATTCCATTCTATTAAAAATTGGGTGTTCGCGCTCCCCGACTCGAAAGCCAGGAATCGGTCCCATTTCTCAGGTAACCATGCACGTAAAATGTATATATTTCAATCTTAAATTTCAAAGAAGTGTCAAGGAAAAGCATCTTTTTTTCGAGGGATGGGATCATTCTCCGGAATTGATCCCTTCTCTTGAGGGATCGTTCCTTCTCTCGAGATTCAAGAATTAGGCCCCTGGGAGAACTTATATTTGAGTTTCTGATGAACCCACTTTTCTCTCAACGTGGGTATTAAAAATTACCAGTTTGATATTAAATGAGCTTAATGAACAAGTTGTGATTAAAAACGGGTCTTATAAATTTTGAATTTTTTATTGAATTGGTTTAACGAATTGTAGTTTCTACAGTAAATGATTTTATAATTGAATTTTTATTATTTAATATTATTTAACGGGTTTAATTTTGCACATTCTGCTAAACCGTGAACGTCCGCCAAGACAAAACAAAAGTACCTACGCACCTATTATTGACAACTGTCGTTAGTGAGTGTTTCTCCATTCTGGAATATATTTTTTTTATACTGGGACTTTTCCATCCATTCTAGGATCAATGCCAAGTATTGCCAAAGTGACAGCCAAGTGTAAAGTTTTGTGGGACAAACACAAAACATCCATGCACCTAGCCGGGATTCGAACCCGAAACCTTCCGTGCGGCTGGTGAGAAATATTGGAATATTAGATAATATTCTGCGTAGCTACTTTTAAAATTTAAATTTTTTGAGTATAATTCGATACTCGGTCTTATGGATTTCGAGGAAAACGAGGAAATTAATTGTTTGCTTTGCAATAAAAGATTATGCGAGAATGAAAATCACGTCGTGAAAAAGAAAGGTAAGCAAATACTGATATCTTGAATTAAGTACTTATTTACCAATAACCTACCTAAAGAATAAAGATATAAAAAGTCTCATTGAGAAAATTTTGGCCTGCGGCGAAATGTTGTAAGTATGTTTGACACTTTTTACAGAATGATCCAGGAGGTAGACTTACTTCTTCTTTTCTACGGTTTTTAAAATAGAAATAAAACGAGACTTGTTTTTTTTTTTTGTTTTTGACGTTTCTAGAGCAGATCACGTGACGGCAACTTCGAGTTTTGCCGGATATACAATGGCGTACCCAAGGGGAGAGGAGAGGTTGTGGTTACCCAGTGCTACTCAAATCTGAATAAGATTCTTATTAAATAACCGGCATTTGTTCTCAAAAATTGTTTAAAACATTTTTTGCCTTAATGTCTGTCTGTCTGTCACCAACGCGCTTAACTCAAGAACCACTTGTCCGATTTTGACGAAATTTAGTAAGTAGGTAGGTTTGATTTGTGCTCCAGATGGTCCCATTTTAAGAACATTAAAATTGCCCCCAGGGACGGAGATAATGAGAGGGACTTATTAAAAAGCCCAGTTTAATCCAGAATATGGCATATGGGGTATTAGTTGGAATGAATTTAAACAGGGATTGTAAAGGCTTTGGTGAGATCTTTAGTGCCTATAAACTGAATGAGTATTTTAAAAATTCTTGCTTGCGTTAATATTTCTTTCTTTTTATATAAAAAAATACATATTTGTGGCGTCCTCTATCTCCGTTATTTCTAACACATCTGTTATTTTTTACTACCAAAATTTAAAGAAAATTTAACCCGCTAAATTTTTTATAGGAATATTTTTTTTAAAGTTTCCTGGTAATAAATTATATATCAATATATATATATATATATATATATATATGCTACCTTGATTAATCATTATTTTCAGCGGTAGATGTGAATTATCTTTTTATCCGATACATACTGGAAAAAAATTTTTTTATCAAAAATCGTAGAAAAACCACTTTTTTATAAAACAAAACAATTTGTTTTTAAATCGGACCAATCGGTCAATGAGATATCGGACTAAAACCGAGTTAACCCGAATTACGCATAAATTCAAGATAGCGCCGAACCTAAAGAGAAATTTTGTTGGAAAAATGTGGTTTTAAGAATCTCATATGACCTAAGTCGCGATTTTCTGACTATTAGGTACTAATATAATATAGGCAAGTTAATAGGTTTATATTACATTTTGCACATGAAATTTTGATTATGGCATCGATCATGGTATATCAGCACGCGGTCGGAAAAAGTCGAAATGTATGGTATGGTATATAAGATCAGAGAAAAGAAAATAATTATCCACAAGTGCGTGGTTTTTATTGGTCGATGTCGCTGATATTTTTCCCACAAATGACAGTATTTTAAATATAATTTTTTTCTCACTAATGACCATGGTAATTTTATTAATAAGTGTATTTTATTTCTCTTACTAAAGACCAGTAGAAACAAATTTTGTCTCCCTCTCTCTTTTTATTGGCTCTATCTCTTTATGGGATAATCTGCCAAATCAAGTGGTAGAGCTCAGGATTGTCTGACTTTACGTCACCTAGTCCTAAAATATATACAAGGTTCCTAAGCAAATCCTTAGGGGGCCAAGCAGCCGTGTATAAGACGCAGACAAATAAAAAAGCACATTAGGCAGAAAAGGATGGGCATGGGGCGATGTTGTCACTACATCTTACACGTAGTAAATCCATTCCAGGTTGTTGTTTTCTAATTTTTTCTATTTTAATACCCTTAGGACTGGAATAAAAATTGTTTTTGCTCGATTTTAATACCAAACTGATGAAAGATATCGTAAAAAAAATATTTTTCGGTTTTTCATTTTGTAACCATTGTCCTTACGCACTGTTTACAGGCTTGGGACTGAGATACATGCAAATGCCTAACCTAAAGCGTTCCTACACGGCCGGAGAAATCGACTGATATATTTCCGTAGAAACTTTATCAAGCAAATAGGACGGGTTGACGCCTTCGAACGTCCAACCCGGGTTTTGCACTTTGATTCGAAATCAAAACAGTCAGATGTGGGGCCGTGCACAAATTACGTAATGGTGATTTTACCAATTTTTGACCCCCTCCCTATGTAATGTTTTGTAACGGTTTGGCACGCCACTCCCGGGTTTTGCACTTTGATTCGAAATCAAAACAGTCAGATGTGGGGCCGTGCACAAATTACGTAACGGTGATTTTACCAATTTTTGACCCCCTCCCTATGTAATGTTTTGTAACGGTTTGGCACGCCACTCCCCTAATATTACGTAACGATTTCAAGACCACTACCTCACCCCCCAAAAAAAAAAAACTTTTCACTTATTTTCATTCCAAATTTTCTTAATTTCACACAAATGCAAACGCTGTCGAAAACCCCCCCTACGTAACGTTTTGTAACCCCCCCCCACTATGACCATTACATAATTTAAGCACGGCTCCTGTAGTCCCAGTGGAGGAGGGCGAGAAAATTGATATTTTTTTCTTAAAAATTATACTCTTTAGACCTATTTCTTTGCGTTCCCGAAATTACGTAATTTTTGAAAAAAAATTGTAAGCGGCGCCATTTTTATTTCGTGCCTTGTTTTTCTAACATTTTTGCGTTCGGCTAATTTAATTGAAAAATTTTTGCCTGCCGCGCCCTTTATCTTCTCACTCGAAACCAAGATCCCCCGTTTTAGAAAAACTGATCCCGTCTCTGTTTCTATATGTTTTCGAATAAAAGTAGAGTGTGACCATGGGGGAAATAATTTTTTTCTACGGTATGACGAAAATTTCGAGAATGTTGAAGAAAAAAATAAAAAAAGTGGCAGAGCTCAAGTTTTTCGTAAAAAAAACGTTTTCTGTAAAGAAGCAGAGCAAAATAAATATTTTCAGCCCTTTTTGGGTGTTACAAATATTGGCAGCCCCTTATTTTTCGCTTTTACCCTCCCGCTAGTTTTGAAGAATTGGTTCGCTACATGTTTCGAGATCATGTCATAAAACACCTCGAAAATATTAAATGTAGTGTAGGGCCAGCTTTATTTAAAATCAATAATATCGCAAGCAAAAAGCTCTGCAGGAAAAACAGCGCCGTTTATTGATTTCCTTGACTGCTAGTGCTAGCTGCATGGTTTGGCCGTTTCCGGATAGATGTCACTAGTAGAACAGAATGGAAAGAAATTTAATTAAAACCGAAGATATTTCTTTCTAATGTTAAAAACCTCACGAGTTTATCGCTCAGTATCAAAAAGCAGCAAGAAAAAGCTGTGGTTTGGACCTGAAAACATCTAGTTTATCCTCGATCATCTCATGGTGTGGCCGCCATCTAGCGGAATTTGCAGACATCTTGTCAACGGTTATTATTGCAACTATGATTTATGCTCACAATGAAAGAGTGGCGACAATTTTTTCTCATGAAAGCAGTCCGGAGATAATAACAAACTGGCACCATCGTTCAATATACCTGTTTCTTTTGTGCGCGCAAAACTTTCTATGCTATTTCTGTTTGATTTATTGAAATCCTATCCTTAAGGAAAATCTTAGGAACCCTGTATATCTGAAGCCCCAACCCCGCTCGACAGACTGGTCTGATCAGCACTCCCTAGGAAGGCAGTTTTCTTTTTCTAGAGGGATTTAGACCTTGAAACTTCTTTTTCGGGTCTAGGGAGCTTTAACGTGCTCCACTTTCAATAAATGGATCACACGGAACCGTCCTTTTAACGTGCTCTACGAGGGACCGTATGGAATCGTGTTAGGCTGCCTTCTAGCTAATACGGCCTAATCAGCTCCATACGGCGTTTTCCTTATAGCGTTTTCGATTATCCTCGTCTCAAATCGCTCGCCGATTGTCCGGGCTCAGAGCAATGACGTAACAGTTCAGGTTTAGGGCTCTCCAAAGCCGATCACGGGCTGTCACGAGCGCTCGATCAACGATTATTTCAATTGTTTTTTGGTCCGTTTTAAAGGTTAGAATTGTTTAGAATGGATTTTTTTTCAAGTATATTTCTGAAAGAAAATGAGTGGAAAGGGAACCAGAGGAACTATAATACACATTTTTATGTATATGAATTATTCACTTAATTGTCTATTGAGAGAACCCAGAGATCTGTGCCTTCTTTTACACGCTTCGGCAAACCCTATATGTCGAAAAACAGAAAGATTATGCGCATTTGAACGTTTCGACATATGCCTCAACTCCAAGAAAATATGGCAGAGTCCGGTTAAAAAGTAAATGGGCCAGCTAAGGAATGTACGTAGAAACCCATTTTCGTCTGAAGCCCACCCACTTAGCTCGCAATTGGTTTGCCGTATGGAGTCATAGGCGTAGACGGTCTAATCTGTTTATTTCACTTAATTTTCCAAAGCATTTTATTGATTTTACTATTTTATAAATAAATATCTCTTTTGCATAAAGCACCCCTTGTCATTTTGCTATTATTTTTAATAGTAAAATTATATACAGGGTGGATTCTTTAAACAGAACGGTGCTTGAAGCGGGTTAGAATTTGGTTGAATAAACAAATCCAAAAACACGTCAACTGAGATTTTTCTTTAATTGTTCCGACGACCAATAATAGGATTGGATTGGATTTTGTCTATGTCATTTAGTTTACGAGGTATGGCAATTTTTTATTTTTTTAAAATGGGACACCCTGCTTATTTTTCAATTTTTGAAATCTGCAAACAATTCTCTCTTCAGCAGTACCACACAGTAGGATCTACCTTTTACGATAATAAATATATTTTTATCTAAATCTGTATGGAAAATTTCGATATTCATTCAAATATCTCCCGTAAAACAGGGCATAGACAACAATTACATGCAAGTTTGATTGCCTCTATCTTGGAAACCATAAGAGATGAAGTATTAGTGTGTGGTATTGTCAAAAAGATAATTTTTTTAGAATTAAAAAATGTCAAACTATACAGGGTGTCCTATTTTAAAAATATATTATTTTGCCATACCTCGTAAACAAAACGACATAAAAAAAATCCACGATAGCACGATTAAAGCAAATTAAAAATCACGGTTGACGTGTTTTTAGATTATTTTCTAAAACCAAATTCTAACGCGCTAGAAGCACCGTTCCGTTTAAAGAATCCACCCTGTATAAATAATGCTCATGTGCATATAGTTAATCTAACATCCATTCAAAAGAAAAGTAAATTTAAATATTAATACATGAAGGGTACACGGGAAAAGGGGGGAATGTCCATTTTCAACTTATTTGAGAAAAGGCGTTTTTTAACTTTCAATCTATTGCTACTAATAAAAAATATTTATATTACAGTAGGTAATAGTTTTTTTTTGTGTTTAATCCTCATCATCATATTATCTGTTCCTCATGCTGTAATCTGAATTTATTTATTTCCATTGACTGTTTAAAAAATATTTTGTTAAGATGAAGTCATAGTAAACTAGAAACAATTTTGAGAAAAAATGAGACATTTTTTCAAAAAATGTTTCGAGTAGAATACCTTTTAAATTCATTAAAATTAATTTGAAAGTACCTGATTTTTACAAAAAATGTGAAATAGCCAAATTTTTTCTTAAATCTTGAAATGTCAAAAAATTAATGACTCTCCAATAAACGTTAAGTAATTTTCCACAAAATTTATTTGAAGCATTCTTTGAGGATCGGCTCAGTTTTGTTCCGCGTTTTACACCTATAAGGTATCCTTTTAAATAAATAAAATTATTTTTCTGCAAGAAGGGGAAAGATCAAAAATTAAACAAGTTATTATTCATAATATTATCATTTTATTTGAGAACTCAATAGAACTCAATAAAACATGAAGAGCTTGCAAATAATATTTTTATATCATTTTATAATTCTTCAACTTATTCATTTATTTTAAATGGCAGTGACGATACGTACGCCCCTGCCACAGTTTCGGTTCTGCCTCCAACAGAGACAATGTCATGGCCCATTTACTTAATAATCGGACTTCTAATACGTAATTACTTATGTGTCAGTGTAGTTGGAAAACTAAGTCCTTTACATAATTCAGAATTTTAGCCTGTTTTTCATTTGGCTCACTATATAGCAATTTGACATAGTCAAGTTCCTCCTCTGGGGAAGAAGAGGAAGAAAGTAGTGATTCCACTTCAATAATTTTCCTTTTTATACTCATTTTCCAGTAAAACAACAAACCAATACAAAAACAATTTGAATTAGGTTATGTCAATTTTTCGCGGGATTTCCGTGCTCGGGCTTGATCTGTAGAATGGCAATTTTTTATTTAGATTGAATTTTTTTTTTTAATATTTAATACTATTTTGATTGATTTTTAAAGGCTTAACTAGTCCAAATTTTAGAAATAAAATAAACAACATTATGCAACTCATGGCTTTGTATAAAATTTAAGACAAGAAAGTCTGTCCGTAAGTTTTTTTCTCATTCCCTCACTCTATCAACAATGAACCCATTCCAGTCAAACCTGAGGCGAGAAAAATACTTCCCTAAACATACAAAAATTATATATGGCTTTAAGACTCCTCTATCACACAAACTGGTTATCTGTGGTTTACTTACTGCTCTCCAGTTTATGGTCCATGTCTGACCTTAAATTGTAATAGTCGTATATAACGCTTACAAAACTCATGTGCTCTTTTTATCTTTGATCTAAGAAAATTGGATCATATATCCCATAAAATCAAATCTCTTCAGTGCAGTACTACAAAATTATTAAACAAAAAAAGCCCTTATACCTACACAAAAAACTTAATTTTAGAACTATGTTGGGAATTTGGAACCTTTGGTTGCACTAAAACAAAGTTATGATTGTTTTCCACAAACCAAAATTACATTTTTTTGCACTCGACGCGCGTTTCGTTTATCGTCTCCTGATGATGCTAACGTTGTTAGCGAAACGCGCGTCGAGTGCAAAAAAATGTAGTTTTGGTTTGTGGAAAACAACCATAACTTTGTTTTAATTTTAGAAGTCAAGCACTCTCGGTAAATATTAGACATAAATCAAAATTGAGTACTCCGAAACATAAGACAGCTTTTTTACTAAATGTTTTAGCTACAATATTGTACAACTCTGACTCTGCATTGCGCCAGCAAGGTATTCTGCCTTGTCACGGCAGGCTGGCAAGGTGTTGAGAGCTGAGAGCAGTGTTTGCCGTGCACCAGAGCTCCAATTACCAAAACCACTAGCTTGACTGTATAGCCCCGGTACACTTGGCGAAAAGAACAACTGAAATTGATCAGTCAAATTATACGTTTCAGGGTATTAATTTTCGAAAGCTTTTGAATTTGTACATAAATTATTAAATTTAAAAAAGTGAATTTTAATGCGCAAATTAAGTGAGTGGTTATTTTTTCTCATTCCCTCACTAATAAAAAGTTTAATATGATAGTTATTTAGATAGCCTTGGATCTTTGCTTAAGTAATTGTTGAGAGATACATCCTGTGCGTTAGGTTAAACCTTTTAAAAAAATATAAACAATAATATAAACAATATGAACAATTCAAATTTAAAACTGAGATATATAGCATACCTGTGGTCAATTTAAAACTACATTGCTTACATAACAAAATAGGTGATTAATATAATATAATACGTAGGCACACGTTTGCATAAGAATACGAATATTACAAACATACATAAAAAGTACACACATCTATTTAAAAGATTAAAGCACATCCGTAAAATACTCTCTTTTTAACTCTTCCTTTAAACCTTTTATAACAGTTCTTTTATTTCGTTGAGAAGTTTATTGTATATTTGAAATTTGAACACTTTCATGGATTAGGGAATTTTTAGTTAGTGTTGATTTAGGAATCGGTAGACGAGAATAAAAAGAAAGGTCCCTGTACCTTTGAAAGATAATAAAATAAATACGCTAACCAAAGTTAATATATCTTATACAGCGTTTCTACAAAGTAGAACAGATTTAAAAAGTGAGTTTTACAGTTACAGTAGATGTGCATCCACCAATGCAAAATAAGGTGTTTTTTCTGTATGATTTTTTAATTCGCCATAAATCTGTCAAATCGCAAAAGCACCATTAGCAATTTTCTTATTTAAACCTTTAGCATGATCGTAGAATTTCAATTAATTATCGAGATACAATTTGTATTAAATTTTCTGATAAGCTCAGGTCCTCAAAAGAAAATTTAATGCTTAGTACTTTTATTTTTTCTATATTAAAACAAAGATAATTACTGTCGTACCAATTTTTAATTTTTTCTAGGTCCTCAGCGACCATCGCTTTTATAACCACGATCTTTATGATGCCATAAAATGGTGGTATCGTCGGCAAAAATTGTAAAAAAGTCATGTTAAGTTCAGTTAAATCGTCTGTATACAAAAGAAATAAAATTGATCCTAAAACCGACCCCTGTGCAACGCCTGTATCAACTGATTGCAGCGACTATCGCAACTCATCATTTTTTACTTTTTGATATCTATCAGCTAAGTATGATTCAAAAACAAATATGACATACCGGCACATTTCTGTGAGAAAAAGCAGTTCTGAAAAATTGTATCAGGTAAAAAAATTTTGAAGAATTATATGTTTTTTCCCCATTCCCTCAGTCTCATTACCTCATTTTAAAATTAAGTAATTTTTGACATTTTGAGATTTTGACACCTATTCTTTCAATAATAAACAATACTTGATGTTTTATTATTTTTTAAACAAGTTTTCGTATCATATCGTAGTTCAATAATAACTGGCAACGATACCTGAAGATTAGCCTGTAGCCATTCTTTTCTATCATTTTGGTCCTGTTTACAAAGAATTACCAGCTACACTGCGGGGTAAATTTGAGACGGCATGTTACGGGGTAAAAATGCTACATACCTTTATTAGGAGGATAGATCGGTAGTTTATGCTTTAATTTAAGTACGTAAACATTTTAAAACATATTAATAGTTCTAAAAAATAAAAATTTAGTTACTACTCGTTTTGCTAATTACAACTTTTTTTATGTAAAATCTCTAGAAATGGGTACAGATGATCCAAAAAGTGAGTTCAGAATTTTTTTGTGTTGTATGTTAGCGAAATATATGTTTTTTCTTATTTTTCTAACCCTCTAGGCCATTTAACGTTTTCCTGTCAATTCAAGGTGCAAAAACTTTCCTTTATTTATAAGGATGTTTTACCAAATCAGAAGAGCAATGGACTTAGAATTGTTTGTCTGAAATTTTTTGTTGCCACTGCAGTATACGTTATATTACTCCCAGAATAATATTTTATATTAGCTAGTAAGCAAAACTTCCTTAGGACCAGTGACAGATCCAGGGGGTGGGCGTGAGGGGCGCGCCCCCCCCTGAATATTATCAAAAATTTAAAAACATTAAACAACCACGCACTGGAAACTCCTATAAAACATATCTCGGTTGATTTAAAGTAATTTTCAATATGTTATATAACTAGTGCTAGTTAAGAAAATGGGTAATTTTTATTTCGTTTCTATGACCAGTTTTTGATATATTCGCTATCAAAGTGTAAAAGTCTATCTAGAATAAATGAGACAAAAAACTGGCTAAAATTGCTAAACAGAACACAAGCTGTACGCAAGAGTCTATTGTTATTTTTGGCGAATGCGTAGTTTTTAAGGCATTTTTGCAAATTTTCGAATTTCTTTTTCAAGCTATTAGGTTTTTTTGAGCCGTAATATCATAATTTCAATTATTTGTAGGTAGTTTTCAACGACCCTTCAAAGATGCGACGCAGAAAAAATATCAGATATGGCCCTTCTCACACAGTGTTAATGGTAGAGTTAATATTGTTTAAAAACGAAACTTTAAATAGTAAATACAATGATGCCTTAACAGCGTTGACACTGTGTAGTAAACATGATTACCCCAATATCTACAAAGCATTAGGAATTGGTTCTTCTCTTCCTGTTTCGGTTGCTACGCCAGTTCCTGCGCTTTAAGACTTATGAAAATTTATGTTCAGTCCACGGTAGGAGAAAAGATACTTATTGCCTTGGCGCTTTAGTATATATATCGTTCAATGAATCTGGATTTAGAATCTGTCTTAGATACGTTTGCAAAGCAAAAAAGAAAACTTAATTTTATTATATAACTATAAACTTTTTTAATACGATAATAATGTTGGGATGATATTACTGAATGTATTTTTTTGTTTTTTAGAATTAAGGATTTGTATTATAACAAATAACTTTGCCAAAATAATTTGGTTGTATCCGGTAGTATCTGTTATAGTCACTACCAACGGCTCAAGCAACTACGAACATAATTTGTAGGTTGAAACTGTTTGGTTAGTGGGGAGGGTCAGGTCACCACTAACCAACATACCAATCTAAACAAACCCCCAAAAACAATGAAGACCATAAAAAATAACTTTAGTTTTTCGTTGTCGCTTGAGCCAGCCTACATAAGTTTTATTGCTTGCGCCCCCCTCTGGTGAAATTGCTGGATCCGCCACTGCTTAAGACATGACTGGAGAAAAACAATATGTTCAACAGTTGTCAAAAAAACGAACCGTAAATTAAAAAAAAAACCGGACTGTTTTGTTTTAACAGCCAATTTTGTATTTATTGTCGGATTTTAACACAAAAAAGAGTTTTGGAAAGGTAATGAAATAGACTTTTTGCGAATATGTCAAAAAATAACATTTATCAAAAATTAAAAATGGTTCAAAATTTCCAAAATTTTATGCATCTTGAAAAACCGGTGGGTTTTTTTCGAGACACTTTTATTATTTTTTATTTTTTATTATTATTTTTTTTGGCAATTGCAAAAAACTTCTATCTATTTTTTCTAAATCGATGTATCGCTTGATAAATTCCATTAAGAAATAAAAAAACTATGTGTTTTTTCGTATGCCAACTTCTTGTATAAAATAAAAACTGCTAATTAATTTAAGTTAACCGGACTGTTTTGTTTTAATTGTCAATTTTTTATTTATTATCGGATTTTAACGCAAAAAAAAGTTTTCGAAAGGTAATGTAATAAACTTTTTGCGAATATGTCAAAAAATTACATTTATCAAAAAATAAAAATGGCAGATGTCCAAAAGTTTTATGCATCTTAAAAAACCGTTGTGTTTTTTTTTTGAGACGCTTTGTAATTTTTTTTGCCAACTGCAAAAAACTTCTATTTATTGTCTATAAACAGATTTATTATTTGATAAATTCTATTAAGAAATAAAAAAACTATGGGTTTTTTCGTATACCAACTTTCTGTCTAAAATGAAAACTGCTAATAGTTTAAGTTAACCCGATTTCGTTATCTTTTCGCTTATTTTGTTAACAAGGACACTCTACAGATGCTGCTTTTTTCATTTCATTCTTCATTTTGTGAAAATTACAATTTTATGTATTTTAAAAAACCCGTTGGCTTTTTTTTAACGCTTTGTAGGTCTATTATTTGCTATAGAAAAGTACCATCTATTATCTGTTAATCCATGTATTATTTGTTAAAAATCTATTAAGAAATAAGAAAAATATTGGGATTATAGTGTAACACTTTCTATGAATACAATAAAAAATTAACATCAATTTTTTATTTTATGCATAAAAGTGTTTAAAAAAAAAGCCAACGGGTTTTTTAAAATGCACAAAATTGTAATTTTCACAAAATGTGATTTTTGACATGTAGAAAAAAAATTGTTGGCATCTGTAGAGTGTCAACAAAATTGGCGAAAAGGTAACGAAATCTGGTTAATTTAAATTTATTATCAGTTTTTATGTCATGCAAGAAGTTGGTATACGAAAAAAACCCAATTTGTATTTTCTAAAAGTCTATTTCATTACCTTTTGAAAACTCTTTTTTGTATTTAAATCCGACAATAAATAAAAAATTGGCAGTTAAAACAAACCAGTCCGGTTAACTTAAATTTATTACCAGTTTTTATTTTATGCAAGAAGTTGGTACACGAAAAAACCCATAGTTTTTTATTTATTAATAAAATTTATCAAATGATACATCGGTTTTTGTAGTTGCAAAAAAAATAAACAAAGTGTCTCAGAAAAAAACCCAACGGTTTTTCAAGATTCATAAAATTTTAGGGCATCCGCCATTTTCAATTTTAGACAAATGTCACATTTTTTATAAAAAGTCTATTTCATTTCCTTTCCGAAGAGGTTTAAATAAAGCTAAAAGCGAATCTTCAATGATTTTTGACGGACTTTCCGCCTATGATAAAAAAAAATTGGGGCCCCCAACTGGAGGCCCAGGGCCCACCAACTATTTTTTTAAAATGAGAACGTACCACTTGTGGCACCCTATTGGAAATCTTGTTAAAAAAGAAATTTAAGGCACTAGTTCTTTTATGACATTTGTCAACCAATGTGTCAAAAATTTTAAAAAACATGATTTTTATCAATTGTTTTAGCTTCAAAATAAACTACATATTTCTCTATTTACTAAGCAGAATAAAGAAAATACCACACACGGACATTATTGACGGCCCCTTTGAAGGCCCTCACTGAAGGTCCAGGGCCTACCAACATTTTCTTCATGAGAATGTACCACTTGTGGCACCTTTTTAGAAAGCTTGTTAAAAAAGAAATTCGATTGAATAATACATTTTTTTGACATTGGTCAGCTCATGTGTTAATTTTTTTTAAAACCTATTTTTTGTGTATGTTTTAGCTCCAAAATAAACTACAAATTACTTTATTTACTAAGTGGAATAAAGAAACTACCACACAAGGATTTTATTGGGGCGCCCCATTTGGGAGCGCAGCCTAATTACCTTTTTTAAATTTACTAGATATTAGATAAAAGGGAAATAGATTCAAAGCACACCTCGACTTTCTTTTTCACTCATCCGTCCTTAACGACAAAAAACAGATTTTTAAAATTTTTAACACATGGTTTGACAGATGTCAAAAAAATTTATTTAATCTAATTTCTTTTTTAAAAAACTTTCCAAAAAGGTGCCTTAAGTGGTACCTCATCATGAAAAAAATGTTGGTAGGCCCTGGGCCTTCAGTGAAGGCTCCCAAATGAGCCGTAAATAATGTCCTTGTGTTGTATTTTCTTTATTCCGTTTAGTAAATAGAGAAATATGTAATTTATTTTGAAGCTAAAACAACTGACAAAAAATAAGTTTTTTTAAATTTTTGACACATTGGTTGACAGATGTAAAAAAAAACTAGCGCGTTAAATTTATTTTTTAACGAGCTTTCCAAAAAGGTGCCACAAATAGTACTTTCTAATTGAAAAAAAAATTGTAGGCCCTGGGCGTACCTTGGAGGCCCTAAATTTTTTTTACTATAGGCGAAAAGTCCGTAAAAAATCATTAAAGATTCGCTTTTAGCTTTTTTAAAACCTCTTCCCGAAAGCCGCTAGAAGCACCGTTCCATTTAAAGAATCCACCCTGTATATTTAATATAAAATTAAAAAATTAAATTAAAAAAAACAAATAGGTTTTTCCCATTCATCCGACCCGAAGGCAAAGATGTTCTTTTTTTCTAATTTTATTTTTAATGTAGTTTTATTAATTAAGTGGTTTTGTAAGGTTTCTTATATCTCTAGATAAAAAACTCAGGATTCGCTAATACTTAGTAATAAATAAAAACATATCTGACCTGTAATGCACTTGCAACATCATTCATAGAAACAAGTCCTTTTCTATCTTTATCAATGCTTTTATATCTTTGAACAAAAACTTGCATTTCTTGTGATGTCAAATTAAGAGACTGTTGATTTAACATTTCCATCCTATTATTTAAATTTTGTCCCATGTCCTGTTGAAGGAATTCCATAGCGAGCTGTTTTTGATTCCTTTTTTCACCTAAAAATATTACCTATATATTTTTTAAAGTAAAAAAAAATTTTGATAACATTATAGGTCTCAATCGGTAAGCAAATGAGGCCAAATGTAATTAACACATTCACCGCGAGGGGGGTCGATTTATCACGCCAGGACGGACACCAGTGTCTGCTGCATGGTCGGTTTATCACGCCAGGACGGACACCGGTGTCCGCCATATTTGGGGATTGATATTTCCTTGAAAATGTTTAATTTTTCAAATATTATTATTATTATTATTTTTATTATTAAGTATTCTTTTTGGAGCTCTAGAATGGCGTACTGACCGTGATTTTTTGAAACAGAATTTTTTAAAGACTGTGTTCGCTATTGTATCTGCTGTGGAGTGTAAATTTTTAAAGCAGCTATACTCTAGGCGCCAAGCGGACTGGACTGGACTGGCGCCTGAGCGGATACCGGTGTCCGCTGAGCCGCTCTTATAGGTAGCGTGGTGGGAAGTTCTGTGAAAATTGACTTGGTGGTGAATATGTTAAACGAATGGCGGCGGGCTTAAATTTGGGGAAAGCTTAAACACAACTAAAAATAAACAAAAATACTAATTAGTCCAAGACTGTTAGCAAAGAATCCCGTACGGATAACATGGGTTTATGCTCTACCGTGAAAGTTCACCATATTTTGATATTTTGAAGATATTGTACTTTTATGTGAAGAAAATGAAATTCTATGAGGATCGTATATCTGTGATAGAAGATATGAGCCATTAAAGAACGTATGTTTACTAAACACCTACGGATAATTTTTCTCGTAACTTCAAAAGTACTTTTTAGATTTTCGTGACTGGGGTGCCATTTGAAAGGTATTTAAATACTGCACAGAGGCGTAACCAGGATTATATTTTAGGGGGGCTTTAGTATTTGGGAAAGAGTGTATTTTGTTTTCTCTGGTAGTGGTTTTTTAAGGGTTAGTCGTATTTAGAAGATAATTAGGCACAATATAATTTGAAGGGGGACATGGGCTTTAAAAAGTCAATAAATAAGAAAAATGTTAAAAACAAAAACCAACTCTAATTTGTGCATTAACATTTTTTTGTCTCATTTAATCAATGTACTCTTTAAAGGTATAGGCAGTGGCGTATGCAGGGGTGAGTTTAGGGTTTTTTTGCCCCTAGATCTAATGAATATTGAATCCTAAAGATTAAACTCTCCCAAAAATACAAAATAAATTGTCACCTGGAACTGAAATGTTGTTACTTAAGTCCCCCCAGAAACTTCAAGCCCCCCCCTGGAAACAAAACTCCTGCATCCGCCACTGAGTATGAGCCAAGTTTCGGTATTAGGTTGAGTTTGGTGGGAATAAATCAGAAAAATAGAAAAAATCGGATTGAAAACTTTGTTTTAGTCGGTTTTCTTTAAATATTTTCTGGTTGATTGTTTAAGTTTGATCATTTTAGATTCTTCATCAGAGAAAAACAGTAGCGTAGTAATTACATATATTAGAAAGAACAAAAACTGAATGAGTAATTTAATTTTCAGACAAAACTTATACTGATACTTCCTTGATATCATACTTTGCATATTTATTTTTAATGAAACAAAGTTTTTTGCGTCCTCGATCTGCAGTGACTTTCTAAAATAAAAAACAAGTGTGAATGTCAATTAGATAGATATGTCAAAAATGCATCATGACCTACTCCTAATTGTTTTTCAAAGCAAAGTCAAAGCCCGCTTAGTTTAAACTTACCTAAACCTCTGTATAAATCTCAATCCATTCAATAAGATGCATTATTGCATTTTCTATTAATTTATATGGACCTATCCAGGTATTTATGACTTCGCTAAGATAGAATTTCAGATACAACCCTGTAGCGTATGTGATTACCTTTATAACGAGTCCAAACTTGCGGAAAACTACCAACGAAAAGCGGACAAACGAAAGTGTGATTTTAGACCGATCGGATTAACTCATTTAGCGAGAAAAAAATAAAAAACTTTTAACAGCAATTTGATGAGTGGAAATGGTAAAGGGGCTTCTAATAAGGGTTCTAAAAAAAATGCGTGAGTGGGGCTCTTGCGGGGTGGATTTGGTGGGGGGAAAGGGGGAGAAAAATGGCATTATTGCAATTTCCGGCAAAACTGAACGTCATAGAGTAAAAACTTCAATACAAGAGTTGTAAACGGTGCAAAGGTCGATAAATTTTATTAATGTCACTTTTTAACTTAACCTCAAAATTTCAGAGAAAAATGAAAAAAATCGTAATATTTTCATTTTTTTCCCAAAAATAATTGCATTTTCATGAAACTTGGTGAAAATATACCTGTCTTTGTCAGTAATGCCTACAATTTTTTTTAGATAAAAAGGTTAAAAAGTTTTTGAGATATTCATTTTTTTCGGTCGAAATCACTTTTTTTTTCAATTAAAAATTCTACTCAGGAAAATTCTCATACTATTTTTTGGTGGAATAATAAAAAATTATAGTAACAATTAAAAAACATGCTCAGAAATGCAAAAAAACAAATAATGGCTTTTGCAACCAGGACTTTTTCATTTCATTGTTGATAATTTCTTTCAATTAAAAAAAATCAACAACCGATTACACCATCTCTTTCTACCAAAAAAATACAAAGTACACGGCATTTAATTTAATACGTTTATACGCTCCTAAAACCGGTTTTATATAAGAACGGTTTTAAATACAGTCGCTTTCTTCTTCATTAAAATCGTTTTCTAACAGTTGATTGATGTACTGTCAATCCTCTTACCTTACAGTTTATCAAAAATGAAAACATATATATTGTTATATTAAAAAAATCTTATATTGCATTTGTTTTAACCGGAAATAAAACAACGTTAACAATTTTTTTTTGCGGTTTAAAATAAAATTGATTTAGTATTTAAAATTGTTAGGATGATATGCCTCGGACAAACATTTTCAAACCGTCATTTGTTTAAAACTTTATTTTTATGCAGTATTGCTAGAAACATCTTATTTCGATTAATAAAGATTCATACATAAACAAAACGTTGTCTGTTGTTGTTGTTATTTTATTTTAACAATTAATATATATTTTTTTTTATATATTATTTAAAATTATTTTTTTTAAATTCTAAATAAATTTGAATCTAAAATCCGTGTCTATTATGAATGTAATTTTTTTATAAATTTTTAAAATGGATATTTATATTACTGGCTCACGAAAAACCATTAGGTAATCTATTAGAGAGTTTATTAAGCCGGAATTGCAAAATCAATGGGGTTTTCCCACATTTTTGGGAAGCAACGGAATTTGGTACCTTAGAGTGAGTTATCCAAAACGCATTTATTATTTCTTCTGAAAAACTCTTGGTTTTGTAGAAAAAAATTTTTAAAGTTGGAGTTCTACAAAAACGCTCAAAAAAATTTTTTAGCCAACTAACTTTACGAGAAAAGTAGCGAGTGGTGACCTTTTTCTCAGCCTCTTCCTAACTTCAGTTTAATGCTTAGCTGTCACTAAATGTCATTTCTGTTTAGTAAACAATCTGTTAAAAGTTGTATTTATTTTTTCTCGAGCTTTTTCTGCATCAAAATGAAAAAGTGCGTTTTCCGCGGATGTGAAAATAAATAAATGTCAGAATTCCCCTGGAAATTTAAGATATTTTTGCCCTTCCCTTTGTGACCAAGAAGAAAATTGTGGCTCTAGAGGCACTAAAGCTGAAAAAATTATCCACGGCTGGGCGCAATAGTGTGTGAAGATCACAGCTGAAATTCAAATACAACCCCATTAGAGACATCGCCACCCAAAGGAAAAATTTTTCTTTACAAAAAAATATTTCATGATCATGTAAAAAAATATAGGTTTACCTTTGATGGTTCTCGCGTAAAATAACCCTCATACAATCTGTTAAGACAAGTAAAATTTAGTTCACTTCTTGTTTAACCCATTATTCTTATAGCAATAAAGTTTTTAAATAAAAAAGTAAATAAAAAAGAGTTTTACCAACCACCACTGGTTTCAGACACAGTCCATCCACCAGTCGGCCCTTCAACTATAACGAATCGATAACAAAAACAATGAACTTTACAAAATACACCGGAGTACCACAAGAATACATACCGGGTGTGACTTGGAGAATAAACGCAAACATGTGTTTCACCCTTGTTGGGGATCATCGGTACGCCATAAGGTTTTATAGACAAATAATACAAACGATCAAACCAACAAGTCATGAACAAATGCTCGGCAAAACATTATAGATAACAGGATGAGAAATGATGGCTACTATGGATAGTGGGAATTTGTTTGAAACCAGTCAGTGGTAGAACTAGTGGAGGATGCCAAAAATCCAATAGTTTTGTGTTGGTAAAACTCTTTTTTTTTATTTATATTTAACTCCACTATAGACATTGGGAATTTATATCTCATTCTGTAATAAGACTTTTGTTGATTTGCTTAAAAACTGGAAAGAAAAGATTTATTTAAAATTGACCGAGCCAAACTTCCCACTTATGACATAGAAAAGTCTGATAAGGTCAGTCCTCCCCACCTTTATGGGAATCTAGGGACGTATAAAACTTCTGTAAAAATTTTTTTTAGCTCCAGTGATGGGAGTGAAAAAATATGGTAAATCACTTCAAGTTATTTTTTTTTCTAATATTTTTTCTTCAAGTTTAGTGGAATTTTTTTAAACTTATATTTAAATTTATTGCCTCAGGGTTAATTTTTTTGTAGTTTAAGAAGTTCATAGCAAGTAATTTAGAGAGATGCATTGATTAGCAAGAGTCAATGTTTCTTCCCAAATTTTTCTTAAACCAAAAACTTCTGGGTTAGTTTACCTGCCAAGGACTGGGTTGGGGTCGAATCTCGTCTTAATTTTAGATGTTGGGAAAATCAAGTTACTAATGCATTGCAGACGAAAATTTGTGAAAAATGATATTAAAAATGACATTATTTTCCCCCCTGCACAAAAACTTGTAAAATGTAACCGTATTTTAATGTATTGTACCAAAGGTCAAAATAGTGAAATTCTATGAGGATCTTATATGATAGGACATATGAGCCGTCAAATAACAGATGTCTGGCAAACACCCAAGAAGACTTTTTTCTCATAACTTTCAACCGAAAAAAATCTTGGGTGGAAAAACGAAATTCAAAATTGGATGCGTTTTTTTTAACTTCTTTTTTTTATTTCTCTTTTGTTTCAATTGCCTTAGGAGCATATTCCTATTGGAAATATTAACACGCCATCGCCAGGACGAACCCATATCAGATGACTTATAATAAAGTACAAGTGCGGAATGATGCCTATTTGTGAGTGATTCAAAATGATGTTTGGGGTGGGCGCCTAGTGGTTTTATACTGTCTGAAATTGTTTCAATCTTTTTTTAGAAGCATGTTCTGTAAATAAGATTCATTTTGGGACCTTCAATGGAAAAAATTGTCATTTTTAATATTACAATAGTTTTATATAATTTTTATTTTTAATAAGTGAAGTGAAATAAAATCATTGCCTGTTCTTTTGTTTTGTAAGAAATAAATATATACCTACTGTAAATTTACCATGTTTTATGTATCCTAAAACTCAAGTTTTTAAGGGCGGACAAAAAAATATCAAGACTAAAGTTAAATAGTTTTATTAAATAATATGGTCAAAAATACGTACTATTTAAACAAAAGGAGTGTTAGATACACAAGAAAATAGTAAATTATTAATAAAACAAAATAAATAAATGTACTATTTTAATTATACAATTTTTTATTATTCTAAATATACAAAACTTTAATTTTATATCTGAAGGAATCCAGAGAGGTGGAAAAAAATATCCACATTATTAGCAGAGCTACACATTCTTCGTATAGGTCTATTAAGGTTGTAATTTGTATTATAATATTCTAAGTTAAAAATATTCCTATTTCTTGTACTCCGCTGTGGAACCCTTAAGCCAATTCTATGTATTAATTGACGAGAATCAAACATTGCATTTCAAATCTTGAAAATAAAAGCTAGATCAAGACATTACTCGACGGTTTTCAAGAGTTGTGACCTTTAGAAATTTTAAAACATCACAATAAACTATTTCCCCAGATAGAATTTTAAGTTTAAAAGCTACAAAACATAAGAATTTCTTCAATACCCTTTCCAGATTTTCTACATGACATTTATAGAATGGGGACCATATGGAACTACAATATTCTAATATTGATCTAACAAGAGAACAATAAACATTTTTAAAACAGATTATATTTTTAAATTCACATAGGCTCCTTTTTAAGAAACTCAGTAGTTTAAAAGCTTTGTTACAGATAAAGTTATAGTGATTTTTAAAGCTTAAGCTTGGGTCAAATAATACCCTTAAGTCTTTAAATTTTGTGAAAAAGTGTTGAGATCATTCTGCACTCTTTCACAATCCCTAAAATCTTTAACAATTCTAAAAATCTTTTAATCGTCTGCATATAGAAGGATTAGACAGCAACAGAAACAGTCTGAAATATCATTAATAAAACAAATGAAAAGAATTGTAGACATAGGTCCCCTTGTGGTACTCCAGACTTCACTAATATCTCTTCAGAGAGACAATTTTTTATCCTAACAGCCTGTCTTCGGTTCTTATTATGCCAAGATTTGTACAGGGAATCAAAACAATGTATTAACATCAATCAGTGAAGATTTTTTTTCTTTCAAAATCTTTGTCAAAAGACCTTTTTAGCAATACCAAAAACCTATAATTTATTTGGCGGTACCTTACATTGAGGTTTTATCTCTTAACAGTTTTTTTAAGTTTTTGATAGTCCTGTCATAAGACTCCTCTGTAAAAAATTGTGCTCCACCAATTTGTATAAAATTTTAGTATATTGTCATAGTCAAAATACACAATACAGAAATCATAACGAAAATTTCATAAAAGTGTTTTATAACACTTATTTTAAGTCTTTAGTAGTTATGCTCATTGATTTTTTAGCAATCTGAGTACTTGGGTCATCAAACTATAAATATATTAATAGCAGGTTTTAAATTTTAATCACGATATCTGATTTACCCTGTACATTATAAATGGTTTACATGAAACAAAAAATGTTATTCAAATTGGCGAAAAACAATGTTTCACATAGAACACTTCAAGATTTGATAAAAAACGGTACTTCACTTTGGGGTTCATTTGTGATCTATCACTTTGAAGTTTCTACAGAGATAAAAAAATTCAGGCTGACAACATTTTTTGGAGTTTATCATATATTTTTGTGATTTTCACAAAAAAAAATCCATGTTTTATAAATAATTTCCGCGTTTTATTAAACAACTCAATGTTTTGCATTAGTTTAGGTAGTAACTATATTTTTGATATTACTGTAAGTATGCGCGTTTTGAGATATCTACATTTTTTATGGCACTTTGAGATTAAATTTTTGTTTTATGACCAGATATTTAAGTAACGAATGAGACTTTAAAAAAATATAAACATTAAAAAACAAAAAAAAAAACGCAGATATTAATTAAACAAACACGGATTTTTTAAAGTGCTTTAGCAGACACATATATCGCCCAAAGAACCTTTTCTTGAATATCTCTAGCTAGCAGCTACAGTAAGTAAGGATGTTTTTAGAAGTTCAACCCTCTTTCCAACCTCCCACGACCATTAAAAACTCATTGCTTGATGCCAAAGATATTTTGTAAATTTTTTATAAAAATCGGTTTAGCAGCTCTCCACTAATGTAACAAAAAGACACCACACCAAAACATGGGTATTGGCTTCTCAGGTACAAGCCTGATTTTGAAATTTTAATTTTTTGAATTTCCTTCAAGACATCATCTTTAACTTTTTCCCCCTCTCCACTGCCTCAGTGCCCAGGTGTTTAGAAGCGCCAAAAATAGCCTCAGTTAACGTTATTCTGCCAAATCGCAAGCTGTGCCATAATGGAGAATTGGCTTGAAGTCGAGTATCCGTTTCAGCTTCGACACACAAGGAATCGCTCATATTTGACCGCATGTAATTAATGAACCTGTCAACATTCCATTTGGTCCATTTTCTCTGCAGTTTTAAACTTGAACCAGAGCTGGTATACATCGATATAGGTGTACTTGTCTTCAGATCGCAAAATGGTATATATTACCCCTTTGTTATCTGCGCAGATTTACATCAATTGAGACACATAATTATGACTTTTTGGTCCGAGGGCTGGCACGTCTTCGTTTAAGTGACTGCAAATCCATTTTAGCATTTCCAACATCATTGTAGAGGTGCAGGCTGGTTCTTCACTTCTTCTGTGAAGCCAAAAAAGGACAGCAATGGCATGCTTGCAGCCCCCTGTAAGTATCAAAAAAGAAAAGTTAAAAACAGTTAACAATTTTCTAATAACAGGTTAAAAGGAGACACATTCTGCTTGCGTCTTTTTTTATCTTGTGAAAACTAAATTTGCATTGTGTGTTCCTAGCTTAACAGAAACTGGTACAAAAAATACATCATAGTTAGAAAATACCAGAAAAATATTTTTTAAAACATGGCACCAGCAGGCATGTATAAATTTTATTTTTCTTCAATATCTCCAAAATTACTGATCTGCTAATTTTTGTTGAAAATATAATTATTTCTTTTAATGTGAAAACTGTATGTGTGTTGCTAGCTGATACGGTTTGTGGGTTATGATTTTCAACCCCGTTTCTTACCCTCTTTACAACCCTCACCCCCATCAAAAACTAATCAGCTCATTCTTTGGTTCCAAAGGATTTTTGTGCCAAATTTCATCAAAATCGGTTAACTTTAGTGGCTTTTCAGTCATCGTTGTCCAGACAGACAGGCAGGCACCAATTAAGAAATTTTGTATTTAGGTCTTTCATGTTTATTTGAGTTATTTTGGTATAAATAAAGTGTTTTTTTTTCGCACATATTTTTTTTTTTGAAGTTAGGAATGCCCCCCACCAGAGAAATGTGAAATGACGCCGAAATTTGATAATTAAACAAGTCTCGGAGATGGTTTGGGGATACAACCTTTTAATGTCTAAAAAAATTATTCCAATGTTCATAGCTCCTCATTTTGTCCTAACAAACGTAACTTTTTGTGTTGGTATGCTCTAAAAACTCTATGCATAAAGGTCAACTTTTAAAAAATTTAAAGCAGTTTTACTTGGATTTTCCACCCCAGATATGTACAAAAAAAAGAGCAGCGCCTAATATTCTGTAAGTTTGGATACCTTAAAGATATAATTTTCCTACCAGGTGTAATTGCAAAATAGTGCCAGCTGCTATTCTGAAAGTTATAATTTTACCTCTTTTTCTCAAAAAATGTAAATAATAACAATTATTAAGTAATTTTAAGAAGACTTTAAAAAGAGATTAACCAAATATTTTTTTTTAAATGTAATGTAAAATGTGTATAGTTTCAAGTTTTTAAAACTACCTGCAGAAGCAGAACAATCTTTGCACTCAGAATGCAGCACTTTTTCCTCCTTCTCATTAACAGAAATTTCCACAGTATAAGGAGTATTTCTTACTCTGTGCTCCGGAGTTATTTTCGCCTTGACTGTGCAAACATCTCCTTCTCTCTTAACTTGTCACCATAGACCTCCTTCGTAACTCTAAAATAAACAATAACACTTAAGCCTTCAATCATCTCACTTTTAACACCAAATCAACCAGATCATGTACATTTTTAAGGTACAAACAAAGTAAAAATAATTTCATATACACGTAGAATTGCAACTCTCATATGACACGAGAATAACTGATAGATAGACAAAACTTCATATGTCCAGTTTACATACCATGAGTCCTCTAGGTATGGCAAAAGTTTAGAAATCATATTTTTTTTGTAATGCACTGAATGGCATGTGGTGACACTTCATTAGCTGTTAATTTTTCATGCTATGATATTTTTCATAACATGAATTAAATTTGGAAATTCTTTGAGATTAAAAATATAAGATAAAAAAAATACAATTTTTTTTATATTTTTACAAATCTGTCTTAGTTATATACCTCAAAATAGTTTTCCCAGATTTTACAGCTGTGGTTAATTATTTCTGATAAAGCTTTTCTAACATTTTGTTTTAAATTTTATAGCAAAATTTTAGGTGTACCTACAAATGACTTTTTTATTATCTTCACATTTTGCAGCTTTTAACTGTTACAAAAAAATCCAGGATGTTTAAAATATAGTAACTGTAATAAATTACTTATTTACTGTCATTTATATTTTGCTTTTAATAAGTTGGTCAAAACCTTGGTCAAAACTAGTAAGAAATCCTGTTGAGTCCAATATTTCCTTGAATATCTGAAAAACTACAAATCTGATATAGTTTTTGTTGGAACTGTAATTATCCATCTAAATATTAAAACCGTGTGTTGCTAGCTGCTAAAAGTATATTTTATTTTCCTTGAATATTTCAAGAACTACAGATCTGACTTCAACGTAAATGTAATTGCTAGCTGCTACAATTCCACCCTCTTCACAACAAATTAATTGACTATTATATAATGTTTTGTTTTAAAAGTCATTTTAATTAAATGTTTGGGATTTTCTTTGAAAGATACTTGAATGATTTAATAAGCTAGTCATCAGGTTTTATTAAACCCAAAATCCTAATTTTGAATATTTATTTTTAGTTTAGTTTTTTACTTTATTGACATTCTTTTGTATTTTTTTTAAACTAGCTTTTGCTAAGTATATAAATTAACCTTGAAATTAACATTGCATTTTTCTGAAAAAACTTTACTGTCATAAGCCTAATGTGTTAGTAAAGAAATTTGATGGTAATGTGGCACTAAATTATCATCATGTCAGAATTTAGCTCAATCTTGATAGTTTAGAGAGGCATAAAAAATTACTGACATTTGTTTGATGCATAAATTAATTAACGGTCTAACTGACTGTTAGACATCATCATACTTTTCACATTACTTTTCATACAACTGATTATGGACAAAAAAATAATTTATTGAAAGAACTTTATTGCTTAACTCAGTAACCAGTTATTAATGTTTTTAATGTATCTGTTAACTCCTTAAAAAGACTAACAAAAAGAATCTTACCAGACTAAATATTTTTTTTAGTTAAATTTTATACTGTTGTGTGTCTGTTTTCAAATATTTTGGATTGTTCATACTATAACTCCTACTATACTATATTTCATGTCTTTATTTACTAATTAGTATTCAGTGTTGACTATGTAAAATTTTTTTCTTTTGACAAGGTATTGATTTTAATGGGGTTTCTGTTCCCTATAAATATAAATAAATAAATTAAATTACTTGTGCTGAGGTCCTTTCTCAAAAAGTTACCTTGCTTTTTCTTACTTGGCATAAAAAAGTAACAAGGTTTGGATTTTTGTAATCGGGGAAAAAAAAGTTAAATTTAAAAAAATATGTACAGGGTGTCCAAAAATCATATTTCAAGTCACTTGACAAGGTTTTTATAATAAATGTTTAACAGTCTTACTCATATATCTTGACACAATTTGGATTTTTAATGTGCGCAGTTAAACCATACTCACTTCCAGTCTTAACATTCTTCATCTCAGCGCTAAAGAAATCCATATTATCCAAATAATATAAATTAATCATCTCATGATCCACTTTGGGTAAGTTGTTAGAATCACCCTTCACAAATCCCTTCTCCATATTCTGAGCCATATTCTCTAAAAAAAAATCAAGAGAAAATCTTAACAAAATTCAAAAAGTTAAAAAACTACTTATTTACAGCTCTCTTTAAAAATCTTTTTATCAATACTTTTTTTAATATAAATATTGAAACCTTTAAAATAAGTGCAAAAAAATTAAAAGAACAGAATATTATCGCTTTAGAATAGATAGCTATATTTGAAGTCTGAAAATACCATCATGGCTGTACCCAAGGGGTGAACCAATCCAGCAAGTGCACAAAATATTTGGCAGGAACTATATTTTAGCACTTGCAGGCTTCCTATATTATTAGTTTCATTTTATCCTAAACCCAGGAGGAACTGGAATATGGACACTTTTTACAGGAGACGTACAAAATATGGGATCATTTCACCCGTTGGCTGTACCAATATACAGATTTTAAACAATAGCAGAACGAAGTTTTTATAATGTTACTAGTATGAATCTACACTTTTGCAAGCAAATAAGAAAAGCTATCAAAAGATATAGATTTTAGGGGAAAATTCTGTCTTCTAATAGACATGTAGCAAGCATGAAAATTCTTGGATCTGGGGTTGAGTTTTTATGGTGGTTTTTGATGATGCATCAGAAAGCAGCTTTATATAAAGAGAGTGTCTAAAGAGCCAACAATTTATTATGTGTTTTTCATATTTTCGTTTTTTTTCAAACTAAATTAACCCAACCTAACCTAAACAGACTCAATCCAACTTATTAAAAGCCAAAACACCCCAAAAAACACACTTTAAATTAAATTAACCCAACCTAAACAGACTCAAACCAACTAAATTCACCCAACCTAACCTAAACAAACCAACTTATTCAAAGCCAAAACAGCCCAAAAAAACACACTACAACCCCTACATCTTTTTTTGGCATAAAAAAAATGTTTGGGTTGTTTTGGCTTTTAATAAGTTGGTTTGAGTCTGTTTAGGTTAGGTTGGGTTAATTTAGTTTAAAAAAATATGAAAATATGAAACACATAATAAATAATTATTGTCGGCTCTTTACCCTCACGTCTATTCAGCCGAATTGTCGGCTCTTTTTAGACACTCCCTTATATAAAATTACTTAAAAAAACTTACCAAATATCAAAATTTGTATGCGCACACTCTGTTAAAAATCGCAATCAAAAGTTCTTATTCTTCTTGTCTCCGAATTAAGCTTATAAACCCAGCTTAAATTTTCTTAGCAGCTAGGGCTATGGTGGACAGGAACCGTACTGTTTGTAATAACATTCACTACATATATAGTTGTATATTACTTGTAGGCTTTCTAAACGACAATATAAACTTCCGCACTACTAAATGTTTATAATTTTATAAATTAACTTCAAAAGAATCACAACCAAAAAAGCAAAACACAAAAAAACGAATTGACAGTATGACTTAAAGTTAGCCGCAGGCCGCAGTTCGCAACCCAGTGGTCCAAATAAAAACTGCACTTGACAAATTACAATGGACCAGCCAAAAATGACGTCACCTGTATTGATTATGACGTCACCTATATTCGTTTTGAAAAATCGTAAGGCCACTGAATCGACGATTAAAAACATTATTTTTCACATAGAAAACCAAAATTTTTTGGGGAAAAAAGTTTTTAGATGGATTTCTTGGACCTTTATGTTTCTGTATATTCCAAAAAAAAGGTAACTTTTTTTTTATGGGAAAGCCCCATTGTCGTTTTCAATATTTATTTATTTTTTAATTTTAACGAGAATTTTCCTGAGTAGAATTTTTTGACGTTACTCATTTTTTTTTGTTTTGACATATACTTTTTGGTAAGATAATAAAAAATAATAGTGACAATTAAAAAACATGCATTACGAACATTTCAATTTTCAGTAATTGTTTATAATTTATTTCAATTTAAAAAAAATCAAGAATCGATTACCCCATTCAGTTTTACGGAAAAACTGCAAAACATTTTCTTGATCATTTTAGTAAATATGAATTTTTTTATCTAATCTGCTTTCCTTAAAAAAAAACTTTTTTATTACCTTTTCTTGCACACTCTGTTTAAATCAGGATAATATGAGACTCGTATTTTTTCTATTTCTATCGAAATGTTTGTTGGACAGAAATGGCTCAAAATTTTAGCTTCTTGTTTTAAAAATTTAGAAAAATATACTATTTTTGAAAACATAAAAATTACAATTTAGATTCAAATCTAACTATAAGGTAAATAATGCACCAATAGATTCTACGACAAACAATTTTTTTATGTATGACAATTTACTAATCGAAATAAGATATTAATAGCAATACTGCACAAGAATAAAGTTTTAGGTCAAAGAATTACTTTATTTATACGGTACTCTTAAAGCGGTTTTAAACAAAGGACGGTTTAAAAATGCTTCTCCTAAACATACCATCAGAACAATTTTAAATACTAAATCAATTTTATTTTATACCGGAAAAAATTGTTAACTTAGTTGTTTTATTTGCATTTAAAAAAAAATGTAATACAAGGATTTTTTAATATAACAATATATATGTAAAAATGAAACTGTAAGGTAAGAGGATTGACAGTACATCGATCAGCTGTTAGAAAACGATTTTCATGAAGGAGAAAGCGAATTTATTTAAAATCGTTCTTATATCAAACCGGTTTTAGGCGCGTATAAACATAGTAAATTAAATACTCTCTCCTTTTTATTTTTTCCGTATAAATAGATGTTGTAATCGGTTGTGATTTTTTTTTAATTGAAGGAAATTATCAACTATTGCTGAAAAATTCATTGTTGCAAAAGCCATTATTTGTTTTTTTTGCAATTCTGAGCATGTTTTTAATTTTAACTATAATTTTTTATTATTCTACCAAAAAGTATATGCCAAAATAAAAAAAATGAGCAACGTGAAAAAATACTACGAAAATTTTCCTGAGTAGAATTTTTGTTTGAAAAAAAAGTGATTTGGACAGAAAAAAATTTATATCTTAAAAAATGTTAAACTTTTTTACCTAAAAAAAATTTTAGGCATTAAAGACACAGGAGGGTGTATTTTGGCAAAGTTTTCTGAAAATACAATTATTTTTGCGAAAATGAAAAATAAGAAACGAAAAAATAAAAATATTACAATTTTTCGGTTTTGAGGTTATGTGAAAAAGTGACATTTACAAAGGTTGTAGAACTTTGCACCGTCTACAATTTTTGTATTGATGTTTTTACTCTATAAAGTTCCGTTTTGCCGGAAACTACAATAATACCATTTTTCTTCCCCTTTTCCCCCACCAAATCCACCTCGCAAAAGCCCCACTCACGCATTTTTTTTTAAAACGTTTATCAAAAGCCCCTTTATCATTTAGAGTCATCAAACTGCTATTAAAAATTTTTTTGTCTTTATTTTAATTTGGTTGGACTATTTTACATTTAAAAAAAAAAGAAATTGGCGCGGTTTGGGCTCCCATAAGCATGGCCACATAAAATCCTGAGTACGCCTCTATAGACTAATCCATTACCTTTTAAACGAGACCAGACTTGAAAATTAGCGTTCCCCGGGGAACGGGATTAAAATGAATTTTACTTTTCATTTTTATGTTTTTTTTTTAAATTAACCCTCCCAGACAATCAAGCTTTGCCGGGGCGAAGTAGTATTTTAACGCCTTATGCCCGTGGGCCTTAAAGTAATCGTCTGTAGCTGTTTTAAGCACCGGCGTAACTAGGGGGGGCCTGGGGGGGCTGGGGGGGCCGGGCCTCCCCTCAGATCCTTCCACGCTCCCTCAGAATAATATAGCCTAGTAGTTGTCAGTCATATGACGGGGTTAGTATAATGTCTGGAAAACGTAAGGGCTTAAAAGGTTTAATAAGAGAAGAACATTCTTCGGCAATGTATATTCATTGTTTGCCACATAGACTTAATTTAGTTGTTGACGCATGTACAAAAGTTGCACCCGCAGCTTCTTTCTTTAATTCATTAAAGGCATTGTATGTGCATTTTTAGCAACCAGAAAATCATAAAAAACCTGAAAATGTTGCAGAGAGTTTCGGTATTAAATTTTTGGAAGCATCTAAATTTTCTACTACTCGCGGGGCATGTCGATTTGAAAATTGTAAAGCAGATTTATTAAACTTTAATTGGGGCGAGTAAATGGCTCTAAAAAGTGAAGTAACTGATAACCAGGATAGACATGCCCTTGAAGTTGCCTGCACATTCCATACTTTGTGTTATTAGGTACGTATCAACGTTTTTAGTTAGTACTTTCAGGGTAAAGATGCTACTCTCGGCAAAGCAAATTTAGTAATAGATGGTACGCTACAGTCTCTAGAAGAAACTAGACACAATTTTTTAAATATTTATTCTGAAATCCAAGACTTCGTCTATAAACGTCATATTTCTTCAGAAACCATCAGCGTATCAAAACGAAAACGGCAAATTGCTGCACAAACTAAGATCATATAGTTGAAAGTGCTCTTGGACAACGCTAGTTAGTTGCTTAGAATACTGGAAAATAAACACGCACTACCTAATAATGGATAATTTAGCAGCTAATTCTAGGGAGAGGTTTTTAAACTTGCTATTGGCTACATCGGTAAATGCTTTATTTAAGTAAAACATCGAAGAAAGTCAAAATTTTATTGAAAATTACTCCACGATTGCAGGTGTGGATGTATCTATGCGTGAAGTTGATATCTTGGTAAAAAAATATGATTACTTGTAAAAATTTAGAAATAAATTTAAAATCTACCAAAGATTCTATTAGACAACAGTTTTGTCCCAACCTCTAGAAATTATGTCAGATTGCTCTTTTTTTTCTATTAAGTTGTTAACGAAGCTTCTTTGCGATGCGTAGAATAAAAATTGAACCAGAACGACAAACCCGATTTTCCTGTATTGTCAATTATTAACATCCAGAATGATTTAATTGAAGAAGAGATTACAGCAGACCACGTTCTGGAAATATTTTCACATAAGACAAGGAAGTTGCAGTTAATTTAGGTTAATTTATATTAAACAGCTGCGTTGAGTCGAATAAAGATACGGTTAATTTTAGTTAGGGTAATAATGCATAATATTCGAGATAATACTAAACAGTTTTGAGAAAAACATCAGTATCAAGCAGTGTTAGCTAGGCCCCCTCCAGGTCAGAGAGCTAGTTACGCCAGTGCAGTGGTTTTAAGTAGATAAGTAGTCACGAATATCTTTGAAGTATTCCTCCTTAATAATTAAATAGTTACCAATTTTGCCTAATGTCATTACAAAACTATAAATTATTATTTTTTAAATATTAAAGTGAAAACATGCTCATCGTTCATAAAATGTAGTGTGTACAGCTTTATCGTCCTCAGCGTGTAACATCTCTTGGCTAACGCATCAGGGTGTTATTTACATGCTGCGGGCGTTAAAGCTGTACTTTTTGACCTAAGTGAACAAATAAATATTAAATCGCGGTAGATGTTATTTTTTTGAAACCACTAGTCTTATTTTATTCAAAATTATATCTTCTTTCGATAGCTTTTTAAGGAACTTGATGGCGTTCGTGCAAAAATGAAATTCTTCGTTTAGGGGTGCCGACCTAGAGGCACTCTATACATTTGACAGTAGCTGGTAAAACAACAACTGTTGTTGTTTTACTAAAGGTAAGCAACTTTTATATTGCCCTCTCTTTCTAGTTTTTTTTTCATATTTCCATGTAAAACCGATTTTATAAAATAAATGCCTCCAATTTTTGACAACTGCCAAATCTAGTTGCCTACCTCTATGTGGTAAAACAATAGCTGTCAAAAAAGGGTGCCCATAGGCCAATTTTGCCGTTTTTTAAGTATTACTCAGAAACACTTATTTACAGTAAGATTAACGAAATTTTCCGTTAAACTACCTGCAAATATGCAATTTTTTTCTTTTAAATATTTACTTTAAAATGTTGATTAGTTTCCTTGTAAAACGCACACCATTTTCTTTTTTTTGTCACTTTTGCACCCAAAAGCCAATTGTTTGATTGTGTTTCACCAGAGCCCCAATTTAAAAAAAATATGTTCCATTCGTAAATAACACAAAAATATTAATTAAAAAAGTTATTTGGAGTGACGTACTGACGGGGGGCGGTGCGCCCCGGGCCCCGGGTTACGGGGGGCCCCTTGGTATCCCACATGTACAAACTTATCCAAAAACCTACTATCCCAGATAAGAAAACCACATAGATTCTTATGAAAGTTGGTGAGTTTTTATGCAGTTTGGAGGATTTTATAAGATTCTACTAGCCAAGCTGATAGAAAAAATTCGTATTTCATAAGATTTTATTAGATCTTTAAGTTTGTTTAACATAACTCATAGAAAACATGTAAAACCCGGTAAAACATTATAAAAATCTCGTTAAGCTTTTTCTAAGAGATTGAACGCGGTTTTTTTAAGTTTTTTTGGCAGGGATAAGATAAGAGCATCAAGTATACGCATACAGGGGTGGCAGCTTTCTGGAAAACCGGTAAAAGTCAGAAATCATCATCATTCATGCATAAATAGGTAGGTAAAAGATACCTAAAATGATAGAAAAAGATATCCGGTATTCCGGTACGCACAATATCTCTCAGTCTGTCTAGCATCCGTCTAGGAGAAAACCTCAAATTTTCTATTTCAAAAAATGATCCAAGTTATAGTTTAATTTTAGTTTAATAATTTGAAACAGTATGTGTAGTCAAAAACTGACAAAATTGTCAGACATAAAAATCTTACACTTACTTATTACTCGAAGAAATTTATTGTTCCCAAGTTTGAAACCCTAAAATATATATTTTTTATTTTATTAGTTTTAGCATCCCTCTAATTGTTTAAATCAACCATATTTCTGAATATATTAAATTGATTCTTTGGTAATAAAAATTATTGTTCGTCTTGGAGTCTTAAAATTGTTAAATATGTTTCAATTATTTTTTTAAATCTGAAACTATTTATTACATTATGCGTTTCAAACGCTACATGTGAGTGCACTTTTTCGAAATTAAAATTGATTAAAAATTATTTGTGCTCCACAATGAGCTTGTGAGCCAAGAACGGACAATAAGTTTGGCGATTTTATTCATTGAGATCGAAGTGTCCAAAAACATCGAATTTAATGAAGTTGCAAGCGTTTGCAACGGTAAATGCTAGAAAAATAGTATTTTCACAACTAGTGGCTAAAATAGTACTTTTTTTACAAGCGTTGGTTTAAATAACGAGCGCAGCGAGGTATTTAAAAAAGCGAGTAAAAAAAAGCACAGTTTAGCCGCGAGCTGTTAACACTATTTTTTTTATACCTTTATAAAAAAATCCAAGAAAAACAGGAAAATTCTTTCAAAAATCTCGAACGAAGAGTACTTCTCGCAAGACACCATCTTTACACTATAAATCAAGGCAACTGGTAAATGAAATAACAAGAATTTCCATAGCGATGCGCCTTTTTACTTGGTGACGGTCATTGTTGCGACATTTTAATATTTAACAATTTGATATTTTGACGATGTTTTTAAATGATTATTTCGTAAATACTCGGTGAAAGCTGGCGGAAATTGCTTAATTTTTAGGAAAGAATAATTAGATTTTTTTAATATTACTATTTTCCGCTATTTCTCTTTAATTCTGGGTAACAAACAGACAGAAATCTTTTTTGCATCGGTAACCAAAAAAGTCATGCTTTAGTTATCTGCAGACAGTTACTAAAATCATGTTTTTTGATAAAAGCTTTTTTAGTTGACTTAAATTTCATTTTTGCAAATAGGTACCTGTAAATATCATATTTTTAAAAATTTTAAGATGTAATATTTTGTTTTTGTCAAATAAAACTAAGATAAGTATATAGAAAAATGAGAGGGGGGGATCCCCGTCTGAAGATACCGCCCCGGCCCCCACTTTTACGCCGCTGGTTATTTGCAAACTCCAAAAAGGGCCCCGAAATTCAACCGAAAGTTGGCTTCACGTTTGTGTCACGGCGGGTGTACCTAGCAGCTTCCATGCTCCAAGATTAAAATAAAATTAGTGGAGAAAAATATGTGGATGGAAATGAACCTTTTACTTTCATGCAAACTTGCCTACTTAAGATTTTTTTTTGCTTACTTTCTGTCCATCCCAGTTCTTCTCCCATAATGTCGAGAATTTCCGGCAGTGCTTCTTGGCATGCCTCAACGTTAAGAAATGCTAATCTTAATCTTCTGGCTATCATATCGACTGCAGTAAGTGCGTATTCCCTTACTCCCCATCTACAAATAAAAATTTATTTAATTTACGAGTGGCCAACCGAGAAAATTGAATGGATACGTAATTAATAAAAAAATAGTAGTTTTTACAACTAGCGGCTAAAATATTGTTTTTTACAAGCGTTGGTTTAGATAACGATCGCAGCTAATGATTTAAAAATGTGTGTAAAAAACACATTTTAGTTGCGCGGTGTAAGAACTATTTTTTTTTACCTTTATCCGTAAATAACAAAAACATGGATTTTTTGTTTACCGATGCAAAACACTTTTTTATTGTTACTTACTTACTTTTTACCTTTTATTGACCGCAGCTACTATGGCTATTTGGTTAAAATTTGCCATCCAGCAATATTTTTAGACTGATACTGAATGTATACCCCCCCTACTCCACTCACCCGACCGGTCTGATGAGCACCCCCTAGGAAGGCAGTTTTCTTTTCCTGGGAGGATTTAATTTAGCCTAAACCCCTTTGTCGGGGCTAGGGATCTTTAACGTGCTCCACTCTCAATATATGGATCACACGGGACCGTCCTCTCGGAGGGACGGTATTGAATCGAATTAGCCTGCCTTATAGCTAACTCGGCCTACTCCGCTTCATACTGCGTTTTACCTTAATCTTACAAAATTCTGTAATTTTATAAAAAAAAGTCCAAGTAGACTACCTGCAAGACACGGGGCTTGAACCCGGCATCTTCTGCTTGAAAGTCACGGCGTTAACCCCGACACCAAGCAGGCAGGTACTTGTTTATGGTTCAGGGGTGCAAAAAAATATTTTTTTAATTTTTTTGCTCGCAAATAATGTTAAAAAGTTAAACGCCCAAGAAAAACGAAGTATTCGGTGGCAAAGTAAATGCTTTTGTGTTCTAGTTTTTTGTATGTTTTTTTCAGTTTTTTTTAATTTTTTGATACAGCGGCTTAACTATTTTTTTTTAACTCGACGTGCTAGGTCTTTAAAACAACGTTTGTAAAAAAGCACTATTTTAGCCAGCCAGCGTTAAAGAGGGAAAATAGGGATAAAATATTTAAAAAAATTTTTACTTTGAAACAAAAGCAAATAGCGATATACGATTTTCAGATTTAAGGTTCCATGAATATCGACTACAAATTTTGTTATGAAGTCCAAATTCGTGGGAGTTATTGGAAAAAACGTTAAACTAAATTTAAAAAATCATAACTTTAGAAGTAAAGCATTTATATTGGTATGCGGTTTTCAGATTTTGGTTTTCGTAAATATTACCCAAAGATTTTGTTATAAGGTTCAAATCTTTCAAAGCTATAGTTTTCGAGATATTTTAATTTCCTTTCAACATAAAATAATAATTGATTATATGGTGGACTATCCGTGCTTTATAGCACCAAGATTTTATGCCTTTATCAAAAAACGCTCAAAAAAAAAACAGAAAAAAACTTACAAAATACCCAACCCAACATCCACTAAGAGCTAATTACGTACTCGAAACCGGAAGAACGATTTTTAAAAACTTTATTTCTAAAATTAAAATTACTTGTATGTTTACAGTAAAACAAAAGGAAAAAAAACAGCAGTTCCTCATCGCTACACAAACTACTCATCTTAAAATTACAAGAAAAACTTTTGTTAATAACGCTTAAATATCCCTGGGTTGATGAACACGGGTATGTAACTCCTCCGTCCTTAAGTGGAATAAATTTCGATTTTGCCTCATGTAGGTGATCCGTGCTCATACATCGGTGGCTTTTGGTTTTCTAACATTTCGCTGCTGATCTTCCATTGACTGATAACTAGCAGGAAAACAACAAAATGCAAATTACTATATATATGAGGACTGGAACGATTGATCTTTGATAGTCGGATTTGCTTTGTTTGACAGGTGATAACATATTTGCAATATCTTGTAGGCGGTAGATATTGACAAGATTTATTTAGGTAATATTTGGCGATACCAAAAATTTTGTAGTGCTTACCATGTCTAGGCGGATTTTAGGTAAAACTAGCGGTTTTACTTGCTGGATCTTGACGTCGCATCGTTGATAAACTTGCAGGTATAGACTTTAGCTTTGCAGGTTTCGGGAACTTTGATTAAGACTGCCTGCCTAATTTGGAAAGTGGCATTAACAAAATTATATCGATTCTTTGGCGTTGACAGTGATAACTCGGCAGTTATCCAATTGCGTGAAACCATTTAGCAGATTTTCTATACATTGATCATACGGTTGAAATTCATCTTAGCAGAAATACGTGGTTTCAAGGGCAGGGCAAATGTTGGTGGTGAACTGTCTTTTTTATTCTTCTTGTGCCAGGTATTGGTCTTTTGAGATAACTATTGATTGATTTTGAATTGTGGAATAAATATATGATAAAAGGAGTAAAGTTCACACTTTAAAACTGATACATAAAAAATTTAGTTGATTTCCCAAAAATTGGTTAAAATACAACACACTTTTAAAAATTGGTATTTCTGATTTGACGTATAACTTTTTGCATGTATTCCATCATGCTTTTAAGTTCAGTAGTGAAACGAATGCTTTATGCAAAGTATTTAATTTTGAAAATGAAATCGGGTCTTCTAAATTATCTACAAACATAATTAAATTTTGACAATCTAAATTTATTTGGGTCTCTGAAATGATGTTTCGCCCTGGACAACCAGCGTTGGCTCATCAGTGGTTGCACTGGTCACCCTCTCCAAACATCATTCAACACCATCATACACTTTGATTTCCAATTTTGAATCACTCACAAATAGGCATAGTTCCACACTGGTACTTATCTAAGTCACCTGATACGGGTTCGTCCTTGCCTTTTAATCTTTCCAATAAGGTTACGCTCCTAAGGCGATTAAAACAAAAAGAAAAAATCAGTTACTTCAACCGAAAAGAAACTAAAAACAGAAGATCTGGGTGGAAAAAACGAAAATTCAAACTTGGATGAGTATCCCACAAGGGACGCAAAAAGGACCAAAAAGAAAACAAATCACCAAATGATGTTTTGCCCAGGGCAACCATCGTCACCCTCCCCAAACATCATTCAACACCATCATACACTTTGATTTCCAACTTTGCATCACTCACAAATAGGCATCGTTCCGCACTGGCACTTATCTAAGTCACCTGATACGGGTTCGTCCTGGCGTGTTAATCTTTCCAATAGAGTTACGCTCCTAAGGCGATCCACTGGTCATCCTCCCCAAACATCATTCCAACTTTGAATCACTCACAAATAGGCATCGTTCCGCATAAGTTTGAATTTTCGTTTTTTCCACCCAAGATCTTTTGTTTTTAGTTTCTTTTCGGTTGAAGTAACTGATTCGGAGGTTTTTTAACTTCTTTTCATTTTAATCGCCTTAGGAGCGTAACCCTACTGGAAAGATTAACATGCCAGGACGAACCCGTATCAGGTGACTTAGATAAGTACCAGTGTGGAACGATGACTATTTGTGAGTGATTCAAAGTCGGAAATCAAAGTATAAGATGGTCTTGAATGATGTTTGGGGAGGGTGACCAGTGGAACAACTGATGAGCCAACGCTGGTTGTCCAGGGCGAAACATCATTTGATCATTTCTCTTTTCGCTTTGGTCTTTTTTGTGTTCCTTGTGGGATACTCATCCAAGTTTGAATTTTCGTTTTTTCCACCCAAGATCTTTTTATCTTTTGTTTTTAGTTTTTTTTCGGTTGCAGTAACTGATTCGGAGGTTTTTTAACTTCTTTTTGTTTTAATGGCCTTAGGAGCGTAACCCTATTGGAAAGATTAACACGCCAGGACGAACCCGTGTCAGGCGACTTGGATAAGTGCCAGTGTGGAACGATGCCTATTTGTGAGTGATTCAAAGATTCAAAGTCGGAAATCAAAGTGTATGATGGTGTTGAATGATGTTTAGGGAGGGTGACCAGTGGAACCACTGATGAGCCAACGCTGGTTGTCCAAGGCGAAACATCATTTGATCATTTCTCTTTTCGCTTTGATCCTTTGTGTGTTCCTTGTGGGATACTCATCCAAGTTCCAATCTTTTGTTCTTTTGTTTTTAGTTTCTTTTCGGTTGAAGTAACTGATTCTTAACCTCTTTTTGTTTTTTTTTTAACTTAAATACTGTTGTAACCTGCTAATAGTTGAACTGACCATTACAGCGTTTTTAATCCAAGTTGTGTAATTTCTTGAAGGTGAAAATAGTTTTGTTATAGCTACTGATTAAGTTTTTGGAAAGCGAAGTTTGAAAATTTAATTCGTCATCAATATGTTTTGGTTTGATTTTAACGCGTCTAAAGTGCGAAATAACTGTTTCCTTACAGTATCAAAAAAAAAATTCGAAACGGGGATTCAACTATAATAGAAAATGATTAAGACTTTCTATTCATTTCAATATACCTTTTCAAGGGCACCTATTTCCAATTCTTTTCTATCCTTATACTTTTAATCCCTTTTGATCTACTTTACAGAATACAAAATGATTGCATATTAATACCTTTCAAATCAATAATTTTTTTTTCCAAAAAAATGATTTCAAAAAGCAGATTCAATTATATAAAAAAATATACAAACTTTCTATTCATTTCAATACACCTTTAGGCATACAAAAATAATTAAATTCTATATTAAAGGGTTTCAATTCCTTTTTATCCATATACTTTTTATTCGTCTATAAATATTTTACAGTTGCCACAAGACAATTATTTTTTATGCAAAAAAAAGATTTTAAAAGGCGGATTCAATTATATTGAGAAATAAACAAACTTTCGATTCATTTCAGTACACTTTTAGGCATACAAAATCAGTCCAACTCTACACCTTTACGGGTTCGTATTTTCAACTCCTTCTTATCCATATACTTTATATCCTTTAATATCCATTTTATAGTACTCCAAAAGAATACATATTAATACCTCTTAATCCAATACTCTTTTATAAAAAAAAAAGGTTTCAAAAAATGGATTTAATTATATAGAAGAGAATACAATCTTCCTATCCATTTTAACACATATTTAGGCATACAAAATCAATCCAATTCTATACCTTTAGATTTTCTTACTCTTTCTATCTTATGCTACTTTTCTTGAAATTTGGGTAAACAAAAGATTTGAAACTTTTTGCATCGGTAACCAAAGAAGCCAAGGTTTGGCTATATGTGGACAGTTACTAAAATCCTGTTTTTAATGAAGGTATAAAAAACATTTTTACCTAACTTCTGCATGAATATATGGAAAATCCGGATGGACCTTTTTTCCAGCAATTGGCCATCTTTTTCCAGTGGAAGAAGCTAATTTGGCAACGGAGAATGCCCCATCTCCGTATGTATTGGACAGATGACAGGCAACCTTTTCGAAAAAGAAACAAACATTTCTTTACTAACAAAAATTTAAAAATAGCTATTTGACTAAAAAGTGCGGAAAAAAATTTTTCGGTACTAGGGTGCGTAGCGTCCGCGTGACTATCGGAAAATTCTTCCTGCAAGTGTTGACTGACGCCCACGGTTTATTAGAATGTGCAAAATCAAACTCGTTAAATAAAAGAAAGTTCAATTATAAAATCATTCACTATAGAAACAGCAATTCGTTAAACCAATTTTTTATCCGAAACTTATTTCTAAATACTGTTGTACCACCAATAACAAATTCTAAATTTACAAGACCCGTTTTTAATCAAACCATTGTTCATCAAACTCATTCGATATCAAACTCGGAATTCGCAAAACCCGTAATTTATCAGAAAATTTTTGCTAAATTGATTGCGCATTCGCCAATACCACATGAACCGGAGGCGTATATGCAGGGGGCGTGGCGGCGCGGCGTTTTGATGTATTTGTCGCTGTTACGCGCGCATACTTGTACAGATTGCATTCAATAGTTTGTGTATAGATGTCACTTGCATTCACTCGTGTTGCATTCATGTGTTATTGGCGAAAGCGCAATCAAGTTAGCAAAAATTTTCTGATATATTACTGGTTTTACGAATTCCGGGTCTAATATTGAACGAGTTTGATGAACAATGGTTTGATTACAAACGGGTCTTATAAATTTCGAATTTGTTATTGAATGTGTTTAACAAATTGCCGTTTTTATGGTGAATCGTTCTTACGATGAAAATTTTTATTAAATACGGTCTAATAAATTCCTGGTTTGATAAACCATAGGCATTCGTGTTAAGAACTATATATTTTCTACGAACGTACTTTGTAGAATGCAAAATATCTTACGGAATTCCGTGATTTACTTTTTACGTATTTATTTCAAACATTCTGACCGTTTATAAAAACTTTTTAACAAAAAATTGAACCCACTTCAAAAAAGTACACTAAAATTATAAAATAATATATTTATTTGTATATATAAAATCCATCTTTTTTTTAAGTCGGCGGCCATACCAAACTTTAGTGAACTGCTTATAGAGTATATTTACTCGCTTCGGCGGCATATATAGTATATATAGGACAACTTACAACTTTAAAAAAGTTTTTGAGACGTTAGAAGTATATAAATGTTATATACACAATATGAATTTAATTTTACATAAATGTTATATTTCAATACGTAATATTTATGCAACATTTATGTTATAAATTTATATAGTAGTTAAATAAAGTTTACCTTGATTTAACTTGTAAGATATATAAATATAATGTAGAAAAATTTACCCCAACTTCACCTTTCGATTTACTTTCTAGAACAAAGTAATCGTGTATTGTAACTTTTACGTAATATTTACGTAACGGTGTTGGCTGAGATGTCTTTTCATGTTACACGTACAAGATCAATAATATATAACTTTTAGGTTTGATTTTTTTTTTATTTATTAACAAAATGATCAAACTGTAGCACTCCTGAATCGAATATAAAAAGAATTATAAAAATCGTTTAAGCTGTTTGAAAGGTATGCTACAAATAAAACCCTTTTCAGAGTGCAGTGGGCCCGGAAAAATGGTCCAGATATCCAATTTGAAGTCAACATGCAACATCGGCCTTGATTCGTCTTTTTACATCACTGGTAATTGGTCGAAATTGCCAATTTTCTGTATAAATTTTGGTAATTTCTAGTGATGTTTCGACTATTGTCGTGAAAGTGAAGGGAAAGCATATTTTTTACTAAAACGGAATCAAACTAAAGCTCTTCTGAATCGAATATAAAAAGAATTATTAAAATCGGTTGAGCTGTTCAAAAGTTATGATAGAAATCAAACCCTTCTCGGCGTGCAATGGGCCAGAAAAATGGGTCAGGTATCCAAATTGAAGTCAGAATACAACATAGACTTTTTTTTGTCTTTTTAAATCACCGGTATAAGTCGAGGGGGAAGTATATTTTTTACTAAAACGGAATCAAGTTTAAGCTCTCTTGAATCGAACATAAAAATAATTATAAAAATCGCTTAAACCGTTTGAAAGTTATGCTGGAATAAATATCTAAAAAGTCAAAAAAATACGCGGAACTAGTAACCTCGTCTTTTTTGCAAGTTCATTAAAAATTAGTTGTGAACGTCAATCAACACTTCTTGGTAAATTAACAATGGCTCACTTCACATTGAACGCCTATGGTGTATCAAACCAGAAATTTATCAGACCGTATTTAATTAAAAAAATCATCGTAAGAACGATTCACCATAGAAACTGCAATTCGTCAAACCATTTTTTTATCCGAACCTTATTTCATCAAACCCATTCAATAACAAATTCGAAATTTAACAGACCCGTTTTTAATGGAACCATTGTTCATCAAACTCATTCAATATCAAACTCGTAATTTGTGAAACCGATTTTTAATAAAACCCGGAATTTGTCAAGCCATTATTTATCACAACCGGATTTCGTCAAACCCGTTGTTTATCAGAAAATATATTGATAGCGCATTCGCCAATAACACTTAGTGTTCAATACTTTGTGTATAGATGTGGCTACCTGCGTGTACGCCTCTGGTTTATGTAAGTATTATTTTAGCAAATATTTTTTGATCAATAACGAGTCTGACAAAAGCTAGTTTTGATAAATAATGGTTTGACAAATTCCGGGTTTTATTAAAAATGGGTTTTACAAATTACGAGTTTGATTTTGAATTGAAAATGAAAAATGGGTCTGTTTAATTTTGAATTTGTTATTGAATGGGTTTGATGAAGTAAGGTAAAAAAGGTAAGAAAAAAATTGGTTTGAAGAAATGCAGGATCTATAGTGAATGATTTTATGATTGAATTTTCTTTTATTTAACGGACTTGATTTTGCACATTCTGATAGACCGTGGGCGTCCTTCACTTTTTGGTCGATTCCAAGAAAAAAAATATATAGGGTGGGCCACAAAATTCTGCACTTTTTGGATTGGTTATAACTTTTGACATGATTACTCGATTTTGAAATATATTGGCTTTTTGAAAAGATAAAACGTTAGAGTTTTTGGATTCGGTTAAAAATTTACAACTTTCAAAAAATTCAAGATAGCGGACAGTTTTAGAAAATGTGTAATTTTCACCCCCCCCCCTGAAAAAAATGTATGTGAGACACTGAACAAACTCTAAAGCTTTGACTACAAACGCTCATTGTTTTCCTTGTATATTGAAGTATAATTTAATTAAATCAGTTGGGAAATAAAAAAGTTATAAGTTTTTTGACTACGAGTATTTTGGCTTCGCATTGAAAAAAATCACAAAATTACATACACTTTCCATTTGCTATATCTTTTGACCTAATTATTTAATTAAGAAAAATACTAAGAATCTAAATACCCATTACTTTTTTATTTCTTATCCGATTTAATTAGGCGATAGCTCGATATACGAAGAAAAAAGGGAGATTTGGAAATACTATTTTTTATTTTGTCCAGTGTCTTACCTAAAAAAAAATAAGGAGTATAAAAGCTAAACCTTTTTAAAACTATCCGCCATCCTGATTTTTTTATGTGAAATTTTGAACAAACAGACGCAACTCTCATGTTTTGTCTCTTTAAACAATATTTTTCAATATAATCAGGCCAAAAGTTATAGCAAATTATAAAAATATGTCATTTTTTCAAATTTTAAATTTTCATCTGAATCGAAACAGTATCACGTTTCATCTATCCAAAAAACTAGTACCTTTAAAAATCGAGCACTTATGTCGAAAGTAATAGCCAATCCAAAAAATGCGGAATTTTGTGGCCCACACCATATATTTCTTGAATTATGTGTTTTTGTGTTTGGACCATCCAGCACCATTATTTAAGATAAAAATTAAAATCTTTCATATACATGTTAGAGATTAAAACCCTATACGCTTATGTCAAAATTTCTAAATTAAAAAAATTACATTTAAAAAAATAAGATGTAACATACAATATAGCATTTAATTTTAAGTAAAATATGTCAAATAAACTTTTTTGTACCACGTTTAGTTTTTTAAGTATTTTTTTTTAAATATTTCAAAATTTGTAAAAATTTAAGTTTTACAATTTTTTCTACTAGCGTGCGGAAAATTCACTTTATGGTAATTTTCCGCACTCAAACAAAAATAGAAAAATTAATATTTTGCTATATTTTAATTTTTTTTTTTGTGTTAGGTAAACATTTTAGTCACGATAAATAAAGGGTGACATTTTCAAAATTCCTTTTATTGAGTTAATTTAATACTTAACTCAAGCGAGTAGAAAAAATATTGTACCTAACTCGCGCGTAAAGTGACTTTTCCACACTTAATTGCTGGCCGAACTCCGCTAACGCGTCGTTCGGGCATCTGCAATAGTGTGCGGAAAAGTGGAACTTTCCGCACTAGTTAGGTAAATTACTATTATATCATATTCTTTAAAAAATGTTTCATAAAGTTTTTCGTAGCATCTACATTTTTCTCACAAAAAAAAATCTAATTTGAAATTCTGCACAAATGGTCAATTTTATTGGCCTTTTTTGCGCCAAGGTTTTACGAGAAAAGTGGCAATAAAAAATAAAAAACCAAATGAAAAAGATAGCTGTGTTCCTTGTCTTTCAGCTAGCATTAAAAAAATGTATATTATGATGTTCACTTTATCAAAGTGACAGGATTTGTCCATAAGGTTTATGGGGTAAGCCATAAAAACTAAGAACAAATTAATTTTTAAAAACATTTAAGATTTTTTAACGATTTTAATTAAGTCCACCATCTTGGATTTCAAGATGGCCACCACAAAAGCAAAAATTATTTTCGGTTTTTTAAAATTATTTTTTTCTTAGTTTTTATGGCTTAGCCAATAAACCTTATGGGCAAATCCTGTCACTTTGACCAAGTGAACATTATTATACAGGGTTCCTAAGATTTTCCTTAGGGATAGGATTTCAATAAATCAAACAGAAATGGCATAGAAAGTTCTGCGCGCACAAAAGAAACAGATATATTGAACAATGGTGCCAGTTTGTTATTATCTCCGGACTGCTTTCATGAGAAAAAATTGTCGCCACTCTTTCATTGTGAGCATAAATCATAGTTGCAATAATAACCGTTGACAAGATGTCCGCAAATTCCGCTAGATGGCGGCCACACCTAATTAAAAATTAGATGTTTTCAGGTCCAAACCACAGCTTTTTCTTGCTTAAAGAAGGCGGCAGGGTTCATTACTTACGATACTGAACGATAAACTCGTGAGGTTGTTAACATTAAAAAGAAATATCTTCGCTTTTAATTAAATTTCTTTCCATTCTGTTGGCCAAACCATGCAGCTAGCACTAACAGCCAAAGAAATCAATAAACGGCGCTGTTTCCTGCAGAGCTTTTTGCTTGCGATATTACTGATTTTAAATAAAGCTGGCCCTACACTACATTTGATATTTTCGAGGTGTTTTATGACATGATCTCGAAAAACTTGAGCTCTGCCACTTTTTTTATTTTTTTCTTCTCGAAATTTTCGTCATACCGTAGAAAAAAATTATTTCCTCCATGGTCATACTCCACTTTTATTCGAAAAAATTTAGAAACAGAGACGGGATCAGTTTTCCTAAAACGGGGGATCTTGGTTTCGAGTGAGAAGATAAAAGGCGCCGCAGGCAAAAATTTTTCAATTAAATTAGCCGAACGCAAAAATGTTAGAAAAACAAAGCACGAAATAAAAATGGCGCCGCTTACAATTTTTTTTTTAAAATTACGTAATTTCGGGAACGCAAAGAAATAGGTCTAAAGAGTATAATTTTTAAGAAAAAAATATCAATTTTCTCGCCCTCTTCCACTGGGACTACAGGGGCCGTGCACAAATTACGTAATGGTCATAGGGGGGAGGGGGGTTACAAAACGTTACGTAGGGGGGAGGGGGGTTTTCGACAGCGTTTGCATTTGTGTGAAACTAAGAAAATTTGGAATGAAAATAAGTGAAGTTTTTTTTTTTGGGGGGGTAGTGGTCTTGAAATCGTTACGTAATATTAGGGGAGTGGCGTGCCAAACCGTTACAAAACATTGCATAGGGAGGGGGTCAAAAATTGGTAAAATCACCGTTACGTAATTTGTGCACGACCCCACATCTGACTGTTCCTCCTTTTTGATTTCGAATCAAAGTGCAAAACCCGGGTTGGACGTCAACCCGTCCTATTTGCTTGATAAAGCTTCTACGGAAATATCTCAGTTGATTTCTCCGGCCGTGTATGAACGCTTTAGGTTAGGCATTTGCATGTATCTCAGTCCCCAGTCTGTAAACAGTGCGTAAGGACAATGGTTACAAAATGAAAAGCCGAAAAATATTTTTTTTTTACGATATCTTTCATCAGTTTGGTATTAAAGTCGAGCAAAAACAATTTTTATTCCAGTCCTAAAGGTATGAAAATGGAAAACAACAACATGAAATGGATTTACTACGTGTAAGATGTAGTGACAACATCGCCCCATGCCCATCCTTTTCTGCCTAATGTGCTTTTCCGTTTGTCTGCGTCTTATACACGGCTGCTTGGCCCCCTAAGGATTTGCTTAGGAACCCTGTATATATTTTTTTAATGCTAGCTGGCAGCCAAGCAACACAGGTGGTATCTTCGGCATTTGGATTTTTATTTTTTACTGCCAAATTCCTGGTAAAACCTTGGTGCAAAAAGGCAAATAAAACTAACCATTTTTGGAGAATTTCAAACTACATTTTTTTTTGTGAGAAAAGTCTAGATGGTGCTACAAACAAACGTGCTACAAAAAAGATTATTTGACATTTTTTACTTAAAACTGAATGCTTAATATTTTTCAATTTTTTAAAATGTAATTTTTTTAATTTTGAGACATTTTGGTCAGGTCTATATGGTGTTGATCTCTAAGATGTATATGGAAGATTTTAATTTTTATCTTAGATAATAGTGCTAGTTGGCTCAAACACAAAAACATAAAATTCAAGATATATATATATTTTTTCTTGGAATCTACCAAAAGTGAAATGTGATGGATGCCATTATTTGATATCGCAGGGGTTATATTACCATGGTTTTACCGTTGTTACCTCTTCCCGCACTAGAGCGGGAAATGCGTCTTTCCGCACGGCAAACTGTATGGGAAGAGCCACTTTTCACACGATCGTCGAAAAAAAAAACACTAACCTCGGCATCTAAACCATAATCTCGCACTAATTTGATGTACATATTTGGTGTCCACGTTTCCGCGCCCTCTATGGGGATTTGGCTTGTCCTAGATTTTGGGTAAAGACAGCGTTGTTGCAAACCGCAAGCTTAAACAATTCAAAGCATATTAAACATCGAAATTGCAAGTTTAATCTAGCATAAAAATATCTTTTTTAGTCAATTATGATGTAAAATCTTCGTAGACTTATTTTAACTTAAGGCCTATAGTTACTTAACTTTTAATGCTTAACCTTTAATAGGCGGATTGGGGTCTTTTGGGACCACACTATGTGTTTGTGGATAATTCGTCTACTTTTTTGAGTTATAAAAACTCCTTCACTCAATGTGCATATTTTTTAGTCTACTATGGATTGTATATTTTAAATTTTGAATTTTGACATTAGTCGTCCATTTTTTGTTATTGGGGTCCCTTAAGACCCCAATCCGCCTTATATGTTATAAATTAAAAAACATCGGAATAAAAACATCGATGTTTCTGAACATCGATGTTGGTTTTTTGCCTTTTTTAGAGGCTTTTAGAGGGTTAAGACTTAGAGCCGGTTTATCAATAGCGAGTCAGACATTTAACTCCCACAATACTTATAATAAGCGCAGGCAAATAAGATATTTGGAGTACAAGTGCAGACTTCTAAAACACGTTATTTCCCATTGTATCAATGTTCGATGTTCCGATGTTTAAAAAAAACATCGATGTTTTAGCATCGATGATATTTTATAAATATCGATTTTAAAAACATCGATGTTGAACAAAAAATATCGATGTTCTTGAAACATCGATCTTTTGTGCCCATAACTAATCCAAAAGTTTCAGTTTAGTTGTATCTGTCCTGGAGTGCGTAGCACATGCGACTAAAAAATGAGTATAAATTTGCCTACTCACAGGCCGTTGACGGATAGAGAGGTTATATCTTCTTGAGCACGACGACCCAAAATTTGATACGTGGGTGAACGAAGATGCTGCGAGGGATTTAGAAAATGAAGATATTGTCGAAGAGGATCAATCTGCGGAGGATGTGATCGAATTCGACCTTAATACTGATACTTCTGATTCCGTCACAAATAATGCTAATAATCGTAAAGGCCCAATTTATGTAGCGAAGAATGGTGCAGAATGGTCTAAGCATCCAGTGGAAACACGACCAGTCAAGCGCCAGAAGGCTACTATAGTGACTAAAAAGTTGGGACTTACCCCTTACAGTAGAAATTTCTCAACAATAAAAGAAGTGTTTCTTTCACTTTTTATGTCTCCAGATATTGTTTCAAAAATAGTTGTTGAGACAAACAGAAAAGAACAAGCCATTTTGTGATAATTGAATCAAGATCATCCAGACAAAAGAAGAAAATTTACACCTGTTGATGCTTCAGAGATTGAGGCATACCGCGGTCTTTTGATAACACTTGGTGCGCTTCGCTCTTCTAAAGAATCCGTAGATTCCTATTGGTGTGAGGAGGAAGCTTATTGTCGTCTTATAATCCCAGCTACGATGTCCAGGAACCGTTTCAAAGAAATAATATCTTTTCTGAGGTTGGACAACTTTGAGACGAGAGCAGCATGGAAAGCCGTTGATAAATTAGCTCCTGTACGAGACATATTCGAAATATTCGTCAGAAACTTAGGAAATCCCTTTCTCCAAGCAGTCATTCTTGCGTTGACGAGCAACTAGTTTCTTTTAGAGGCAGAGCGCCTTTCAGAGTGTATATAAAAAGCAAAGCAGACAAATACGGGATAAAAGTATGGGCTTTGGTCGACTGCGACCCCTGGTTCGTTTGCAACATGCAGGTATATTTAGGAAAGTATTTATCTTAAAAAATATAGTCCTTGCTGTGGTGTAATTATTTTGCTAAAAGCGATTGTTTATTTCAGGAAAACAACAAAGGTAGTAATGGATTTGATCACTCATTTCGAAAGCGGCTATGGCATTACGACGGATAATTTTTTCACAAGTTTGGAACTTACCGAAAAGCTCTCGGCAAGAAAGCTAACTTTGTGTGGAACTTGCTTTTAAGAAAAATTGAACTTTTGTGTCATATGTCCCGAAGAAAAATGCGGCCGTTATTCTGCTGTCGACTGAGCATATGAAGGATGAAGTATCTGGTGAGATTTCTGCAATAAACCCGAGATTATTCTTCATTATAACAGATAGAATAATAATTAAAGAGGGTAGAAAATTTTATGAAGATGGAAAAAATTAAAATTTGTCAAAATTAGTAGAGATTTATTAGTTCAGAAGGTACATTTCCTCTCAAAATGAGCAAAACGTCATCGCGCGAAACATCAGTTAAGTGTTTTAATAGTTTTCAATCGATAAAAATAGGTATATCTTATCATTTTATCATTATATAAGTGATCCAACTAACAAAGTATTTTTAGTTAAAAAGTCTACTATACGAGGATAAACCCACCGTCAATTTCCTTTTTTTTTCATTTTCTTCACGAAATTTTTGGAAAAACTGTGTTTTTTTCTTGCGAAATCATTTATATGATTACAGTAAATCCAAAATAGATATAGTTTTCATATTTTATTGCTTACCTTTAATGGCAGTATCAATGGTCTGCTCTGCCATTGACCTATAGGTGGTCCATTTGCCTCCAGCTATTGTTACCATATTCGAGTCGCTGACGTGTATGATGTGATTTCTTGCCAAAGAAGCAGTGTTTGGTTTGTTGGGATCTTTTACCAGTGGACGAATACCGCTCCAGACTGATAGGACGTCACTTCTTCTTACTTAAAAATTAATAATATAATTAAGTTGCCTTTTTTTCCGTTGCGTTGGCGTTGGATAACGCGAATGTTTTTTCTTGTTCATACGCGACTAAAATAGTAGTTTCTACAACTAGTGGCTAAAATAGTGCTTCTTACAAGTATTGGTTTAAATAACGAGCGTAGCAAGGTAGTTAAAAACGTGAGTAAAAAAAAAGCACAGTTTAGACGCGAGTTGTTAACACTATTTTTGTTAATACCTTTACCAAAAAATTCAAACAGGAAAATACATTTAAAATCTCGAACGAAGAGCACTTCTCGCAACACACCATCTTTACACTATAAATCAAGGCGGCTCGGCGGCTGGTAAATGAAATAACAGTGGTTTCCATAGCGATGTACCTTTTTGCTCGGTGACGTTCATTGTTGCGAATTTTTCCGCTATTTCGCTTTAATTTTTGGTAAAAAACGGATTTAAGTTTTTTTTTATCGGTAACCAAAAAAGCCATGCTTTACTTATCTGCAGAAAGTTACTAAAATCATGTTTTTTATAGAAGGTATAAAAAAAGGTATTTTTAAACAGTTTTCAAATTTATTCTTAAAATCATTTCGTGTCTTAAATATGGCAAGTAGGCCAGGATTCTTCAAAATAGCGATTTTTACTTATTGCCTCATTTAAAATAAAAATACAGCGTCCTTAATAAACACTTTAAATTGGTCATAGGACGTACGCGCAAACGTGGAATATAGCGCAACATTCTCTCTTCCTTTTATCTGTACAAAAGCAAAGACTCTCGCTCAAATACAAATATCAAAGTTCAATCTCTGCGGTCTATCGTTGAGCTTTTTCATCAAGGTCACGTCTTTGGCATGTATAACGTTCAGACATGACGCTAACCTACGTAGTATAGGGTCTGCGGCATGTTGCTAACGTGAAGATTGAGGGGAGTCAACCTAATGTTTAGTCCCTCACTTGGGGTTGATAGAATTCTTCGATAAGTGGACGTCGAAAAAAAACAACACTAAACTTTAAATTTGGTTTTTCACGAGTTTTAATAAGGGTGCTAAAGCGAAAAAACACGATTGACAGCGAAAAAGTTGTTGACCGGGCCCTTATCTTTATCCGATTTTGATCAAACTTGGCAGAAATGGAAAGGTAGCTGAGGTACATTTGCTGTAAAAATTTAACCCCTCTCACCCCCCAAATAAGAGTGGTAGAGCGGAAAAACACGATTGACCAGGAAAAAAGCTGTTGACCGGGTCCTTATATTTATCAGATCTGATCAAACTTGGCAGAAATGTCAAAATGCCTAAAGTACATGCCCTGTAAAGATTTTACCACCCTTACCCCCCAAATAAGGGTGGTAGAGCGAAAAAACACGATTGAACAGCGAAAAAGTTGTTAACCGGGCTCTTATATTTATCCGATTTTGATCAAATTTGTCAGACATATAAAAGTACCTAAATTGCATGCGCTGTAAAGATTTTACCCCCTAACCCCTCAAATAAGGGTAGTAGAGCGAAAAAAAAAGATTGTCCAGCGAAAAAGCTGTTGACCGGGCTCTTATCTTCATCCTATTTTGATCAAACTTGACAGAAATGGAAAAGTAGCTGAAGTACATTTGCTGTAAAAATTTAACCCCTCTCATCCCCAAAATAAGGGTGGTAGAGCGGAAAAACACGATTGACCAGGGAAAAAGCTGTTGACCGGGTTCTTATATTTATCCGATTTTGATCAAATTTGTCAGAAATATAAAAGTACCTAAATTACATGCGCTGTAAAGATTTATCTGCCTCACCCCTTAAATAAGGGTGTTAGAGCGAAAAAACACGATTGACCAGGGAAAAAGTTGTTGACCGGGTCCTTTTCTTTATCTGATTTTGATCAAATTAGGTAGAAATGGAAAGGTATCGGAAGTACAGGTGCTGTAAACATTTTAACTCCCTCACCCCCCAGATAAGGGTGGTAGATCAAAAAAACACGATTGACCAGCGAAAAAGTTGTTGACCGGGCTCTTATATTTATCCGATTTTGATCAAATTTGTCAGAAATATTAAAGTACCTAAATTACATGCGCTGTAAAGATTTTACCCCCTAAACCCTGAAATAAGGGTAGTAGAGCGAAAAAAAAAACGATTGTCCAGCGAAAAAGCTGTTGACCGGGTTCTTATCTTCATCCGATTTTGATCAAACTTGACAGAAATGGAAAGGAAGCTGAAGTACATTTGTTGTAAAAATTTAACCCCTCTCACCCCCCAAATAAGGGTGGTAGAGCGGAAAAACACGATTGACCAGGGAAAAAGCTGTTGACCGGGTTCTTATATTTATCCGATTTTGATCAAATTTGTCAGAAATATAAAAGTACCTAAATTACATGCGCTGTAAAGATTTATCTGCCTCACCCCTTAAATAAGGGTGTTAGAGCGAAAAAACACGATTGACCAGGGAAAAAGTTGTTGACCGGGTCCTTTTCTTTATCTGATTTTGATCAAATTAGGTAGAAATGGAAAGGTATCGGAAGTACAGGTGCTGTAAACATTTTAACTCCCTCACCCCCCAGATAAGGGTGGTAGATCAAAAAAACACGATTGACCAGCGAAAAAGTTGTTGACCGGGCTCTTATATTTATCCGATTTTGATCAAATTTGTCAGAAATATTAAAGTACCTAAATTACATGCGCTGTAAAGGTTTTACCCCCTAAACCCTGAAATAAGGGTAGTAGAGCGAAAAAAAAAAACGATTGTCCAGCAAAAAAGCTGTTGACCGGGTTCTTATCTTCATCCGATTTTGATCAAACTTGACAGAAATGGAAAGGTAGCTGAAGTACATTTGCTGTAAAAAATTAACCCCTCTCACCCCCCAAATAAGGGTGGTAGAGCGGAAAAACACGATTGACCAGGGAAAAAGCTGTTTGACCGGGTCCTTATATTTATCCGATTTTGATCAAATTTGTCAGAAATATAAAAGTACCTAAATTACATGCGCTGTAAAGATTTTACCCCCTAATCCCTCAAATAAGGGTAGTAGAGCGAAAAAAAAACGATTGCCCCGCGAAAAAGCTGTTGACCGGTTTGATCAAACTTGGTAGAAATATAAACATACCTAAAGTACATGCGCCGTAAAAATTTTATCTGCCTCACCCCTTAAATAAGGGTGTTAGAGCGAAAAAACACGATTGACCAGGGAAAAAGTTGTTGACCGGGCCCTTTTCTTTATCTGATTTTGATCAAATTAGGTAGAAATTGAAAGGTATCGGAAGTACACGAGCTGTAAACATTTTAACTCCCTCACCCGCCAGATAAGGGTGGTAGATCGAAAAAACACGATTCACCAGCGAAAAAGTTGTTGGCCGGGCTCTTATATTTATACGATTTTGATCAAATTTGTCAGAAATATAAAAGTACCTAAATTACATGCGCTGTAAAGATTTTACCCCCTAACCCCTCAAATAAGGGTAGTAGAGCGAAAAAAAACGATTGCCCAGCGAAAAAGCTGTTGACCGGGCCTTTATCCTTATCCGATTTTGATCAAATTTGGGAGAAATGTAAAAGTAAAATACATTTGCTGTTAAAGTTTTAACCCACTCACCTCCTAAATAAGGGGGTAAAAAGCTGTTGACCGGGCCCTTATCTTTCTCCAGTTTTGACCAAACTTGGCAGAGATGTAAACGTACCTAAAGTACACGCAATGCTAAAATTTTACCCCCCTCACCCCTTAGAGCGAATAAATGCAATTGATCAGCGGAAAAGTTGTTGACCGAGCCTTTATCTTTATCCGATTTTGATTAAATTTGGCGGAAATGTCAGCGTGCCTAAACTGCACGTGCTGTAAAATTTTATCCCTCTCATCTCCCAAATAAAGGTGGTCGAGCGAAAAAACAAGATTGCCCAGCGAAAAAGTTGTTGACCGGGCCTTTATCTCTATCCGATTTTGATCAAACTTGGCAGATATGTAAACGTAACTAAAGTACACGCGCTGCTAATTTTTTTACAGCAAGTACCTTATTCTGCCAAATTTGATCAAAATCGGATAAAGATAAAGGCCCGGTCAACAACTTTTTCGCTGGTCAATCTTGTTTTTTCGCTCTAACACCCTTATTTGAGATGTGAGGGGGGCAAAACTTTTACAGCAAGTGTACTTTAGGTACTTTTACATTTTGGCCAAATTTGATCAAAATCGGATAAAGATAATGGCCCGGTCAACAACTATTTCGTTGGTCAATCGTGTTTTTTTGCTCTAACACCCTTATTTAAGGAGTGAGGGAGGTAAAACTTTTACAGCATGTGTACTTTAGGTACATTTACGTTACGTTACTGTCAAGTTTAATCGAAATCGGATGAAGATAAGGGCCCGGTCACCAACTTTTTCGCTGGTCAATCGTGTTTTTTCCTTCTAACACCTTTATTTAAGGGGTGAGGGGTGTACAACTTTTACAGCAAGTGTACTTTAGATACGTTTACATTTCTGCCAAATTTAATCAAAATCCGATAAAGATAAAGGCCCGGTCAACAACTTTTTCGCTGGTCAATCGTGTTTTTTCGATCTAACACCCTTATCTGGGGGGTGAAGGGGGCAAAACTTTTACAGCAAGTGTACTACAGGTACGTTTACATTTCTGCGAAATTTGATCAAAATCGAATAAAAATAAGAGCCCGGTCAACACCTTTTTCGCTGGTCAATCCTGTTTTTTCACTCTATTACCCTTATCTGGGGGGTGAAGTGGGCGACACTTTTACGGCCAGTATAGTTTAGCTACGTTTACATTTCTGCTAAGTTTAATCTAAATCGGATAAGGATAAAGGCCCGGTCAACAACTTTTTCGCTGGTCAATCGTTTTTTTTCGACCTAACACCCTTAGTTAAAGGGTGAGGGGGGTAAAACTTTTATGGAATGTGTACTTTAGGTACGTTTACATTTCCGCCAAATCTTATTAAAATCAGATAAAGATAAAGGCTCGGTCAACAACTTTTTCGCTGATCAATCGTATTTTTTCGCTCTAACACCCTTATTTAAAGGGCGAGGGAGGTAAAAGTTTTACAGCACGTGTACTTTGGGTACGTTTACATTACTGCCAAGTTTAATCTAAATCGGATAAAGATAAAGGCCCGGTCAACAACTTTTTCGCTGGTCAATCGTGTTTTTTCGCTCTAACACCCTTATTTAAGCGGCGAGGGAGGTAAAAGTTTTACATTACTGCTAAGTTTAATTGAAATCGGATAAAGATAAAGGCCCGATCAACAACTTTTTCGCTGGACAATCGGTTTTTTTTCGCTCTACTACCCTTATTTGAGGGGTTAGGGGGTAAAATCTTTACAGCGCATGTAATTTAGGTACTTTTATATTTGTGACAAATTTGATCAAAATCGGATAAATATAAGAGCCCGTTCAACAACTTTTTCGCTGGTCGATCGTGTTTTTTCGCTCTAACACCCTTATTTAAAGGGCGAGGGAGGTAAAACTTTTATGGCACGTGTACTTTAGGTACGTTTATATTTCCGCCAAATTTTTTTAAAATCAGATAAAGATAAAGGCTCGGTCAACATCTTTTTCGCTGGTCAATCGTGCTTTTTCGCTCTAACACCTTTATTTAAGGGGTGAGGGAGCTAAAATCTTTACTGCATGTTTAGTTTAGATACGTTTACATTTCTGCCAAGTTTGATCAAAATTGAATAAAGGTAAGGGCTCGGCCAACAACTTTTTCGCTGGTTAATCGTGTTTTTTCCATCTACCACCCTTATTTAAGGGGTGAGGGGGGTAAAACTTTTACAGCCAGTGTACTTTAGGTGCGTTTATATTTCTGCCAAATTGGATCAAAATCGGTCAATCGTGTTTTTTCGATCTACAACCCTTATCTTTGGGGTGAGGGGGGTAAAATTTGTACAGCAAGTGCACTTTAGGTACGTTTACATTTCTGCCAAGTTTGATTAAAATTGATTAAAGATAAGGGCCCAGTCAACAACTTTTTCGCTGGTCAATCGTGTTTTTTTCGCTCTAGCACCCTTATTTGGGGTGTGAGGGGGGGTTTATGCAGTTAAATTATCTCTGCCAAGTTTGGTTAAAAACGGACCACCAGAAAGGTCTGGTCAGTGGTCAATTGACCGGTCAATATTTTAGAACTATCCGCCTTTCTGCCTAGTAACTTTCAAAAAATCTGTTAAGCACATCGATAGACGCAAACACGTTGAAAACCTCTTGGCTGGCGTCAAGAATCGAAGCTGCGTCGCTATCATTGGCTAGCGGCCACTTTGTTCCTATTTAACTACTTCTTTAAATTTTATGTTTTAAATTGTAAAGTAAGAATAACAAAGAGTAAATAGAGTGATAAGTGCTGGTATGTATGTATGTGTTAATTTATTAATTTATTTATTTGCAACTAGTTTTGCAACAAAGATGTCATCAAATACGCAGCGAGTTTTGCCGACGCGAGCCAAAAATCAATAGACGAGCGGCCGAACGAAAGAAAGTAAGATAGAAGTACATGTAAAAGGAAAGACAGAATTTACGTGACTTTTCTGAACAGTGTCAGCGACATATTCTATGGCTATCTATGATTTTGTATGTTAAAAGTTTTAAAGGTTTGTTTACACACAAAAATAAGCTTCATAACATATATTTTTAAATGAAAAAAGGGTTTTTAACAAAAACTGCCAACAAAAATTTAAATTGAAATATTTTTTATTTACTGGAATGGTATTAAGAAACTAAATTTTAAGGAATATTAGCAAATAAGTCCTGACAAAAGAGCAGTTACTGTAAACTCATTTCCTTCCTTCCTCATATCCTTTATTATTATGGTTGCCGTCAAAAAGAGGTATATCCGAGAATTACGGAATATCGTCGTTGTTTTCATTCTGTCTCTTTTTTGTTAGGCTATTGGTAAAGGAAAGAGGCATTTCCCGATCAAAACTTTAAATGTGCGGACATACTCTAGCGTTAATTATTTCCACTAGCTCTCAAAGTTGTTGGCGTTGCGGTGGCTGGTAAATTTTTTGGTTAGAATTTGTTTGTTTTGCCTTATGTGGCAAAAATGGTTCAAGACACGTCGTCGTCTTGCTCTTTAGAAGATTTTTATTTTACAGACGTGACATTGAATATTTATTAAAGGAGTCCAGTAAGAATCGCCGACGTTTCAAAAGTGGAAAAAGGAATACATCACATACTTAAAGAAAAAGGAAGCAGTAAAATTACAGATTACAAATGGGTTTTGTGTGTTGTTTTATGTAAATCAATCACTTATTTTTTTTGTTTTTTAACACAGTAAACTGACATCTACAAAGAAACATCTTTTATTCAATTTTTTTTATATTAGACCTTAATTATTCTAATTAAGTAAAACTCGTCCTAACTAATTCTATATGAAAAAGATAGCTATACATAATAAACAAAACAAACAAAGATAGCCATATCTTAGTTTCTGAAACCTACGATACACAAACAAGAACTAAAAGTTTCATATTCACTCGTCTCGATCTCAACTACGTTTACATTTGAACACATAAACCTTTTGGAATCTTTAGAGTAAAAAGTTTGATCGCGCAAATACTGACACGACCTAACAGCCTTTTGCGGTTTCGGGGGAGCAACAACAAAAACAAAAAACCATAGTTACAAAAAAAAATAGATAAGAATTCGAATCTATTTTCAACATACTGAAACCACATATTAGACCGAGCGGATTAACTCATTTGGCGAGAAAAAATTAAAAAAATTTTACCAGCAATTTGATGAGGGAAAATGCTAAAGGGGCTTCTGATAAACGTTAAAAAAAAAATGCGTGAGTGGGGCTCTTGCAGGGTGGATTTGGTGGGGGGGGAAGGTGGAGAAAAATGGTATTATTGCAATTTCCGGCAAAACTGAACGTCATAGAGAAAAAACTTCAATACAAAAGTTGTAGACGGTGCAAAGGTCTACAAATTTTGTAAATGTCACTTTTTAACATAAGCTCAAAATTTTAGAGAAAAATGCAAAATATCGTAATATTTTTATTTTGTAGTTTTTGACTTTTCATTTCCCCAAAAATAATTGCATTTTTACAAAACTTGATGAAAATATACATCCCTGTGTCTTTAATTCCTACAATTTTTTCAGTCAAAATCATTTTTTTCCAATCAAAAATTCTACTCAGGAAAATTCTCATAGTATTTTTTCACGTTACTCATTTTTTTTGTTTTGATATATACATTTTGATGGGATAATAAAAAATTATAGTTACAGTTAAAAAACATGCTAGATATGCAAAAAAACAAATAAAGGCTTTTGCAACAATTAATTTTTCAGCAATTGTTGATAATTTCTTTCAATTAAAAAAAAAATCAACAACCGATTACACCATCTATTTCTACGGAAAAAATACAAAGTAGACGGTATTTAATTTACTACGTCTATACGCGCCTAAAACCGGTTTTATATAAGAACGGTTTTAAATAAAGTCGCTCTCTTCTTCATTAAAATCGTTTTCTAATAGCTGATCGATGTACTGTCAATCCTCTTACATTTACAGTTTACCAAAAATTAAAACATATATATTGTTATATTAAAAAAATCTTATATTGCATTTTTTTTAACCGCAAATAAACAACTAAGTTAACAATGGTTTTTCCGGTTTAAAATAAAATTGATTTAGTATCGAAAATTTTTCTAATGATATGCCTCGGACAAACATTCAAACCGTTATTTGTTTAAAACTTTATTTTTGTGCAGTATTGCTATAAACATTTTATTTCGATTAATAAAGTGTCATACATAAACAAAAATTGTTTGTCGTAGAATTGATTGGTGCACTTATTTCTTATTTTATTTTAACAATTAAAATAATTTTTTTTAATATATTATTTAAGATTAATTTTTTTACCTTCTAAATAAATTTGAATCTAAAATTCGTGTCTATATGAATGTAATTTTTATGTAAAAAAAATTAAGAAATGAAATGAATAGGCTTTTTTTAAATAAATTATTTAAAATTCCGATTTTCCCTTTCAAAAGTATATTTTTCTAAATTTTTACAATGGATATTTATATTACTGGCTCACGAAAAATCGTTAGGTAATCTATTAAGAGTTTAATTGCAAAAGCAGTTGTTGTTTTCAATATTTATTTATTTTTTAATTTTAACGAGAATTTTTCTGAGTAGAAAGACATATACTTTTTGGTGAGATAATAAAAAATTATAGTTACAGTTAAAAAACATGCATTACGAACATTTTATTTTTTAGTAATTGTTAAAACGTTATTTTTTTGATCATTTTAGTAAATACGTATTTTTTTTATCTAAACGGCTATTTTTCAAAACATAAAAATTACAATTTAGATTCAAATTTAACCATAAGGTAAAGAAAACACCAATCGATTCTACGACAAACAATGTTTTTATGTATGACACTTTACTAATCGAAATAAGATATTAATAGCAATACTGCACAAAAATAAATTTTTAGGTCAAATAATTACTTTGTTTATAAGGTACTCGTAAATGCTTGTCGTAAATATACCATTAGAACAATTTTAAATAGTAAATCAATTTGATTTAAAACCGAAAAAAATGTTAACTTGGTTGTTTTATTTGCGTTTGAAATAAATTAAGGTGACCAACTCCTAAAGGGGCAAAACCTAGACACTCGGTCCATTCAATGTATTGTATATCATGTATTTTTTCTTATATGCACCCCTAATAATATTAAGATGTATTTTCCAAAATACTTATTAAAGAAAAATAATTTAAGTAAGGTTTCAATTCAAATATATAGATCATATACATGGCAGAGAACATCCGCTTTTTTTATTGCAGTGGTTTTAAAGTTACAAAATACAGTAGTATCAAAACCGGGGCGAACCGGAACTTTTGCTGAAAAACCGGGACTATCCGGGACGGATTTTTTCCCCGGGAGAAATGGTTAAAAATCGGGACTGTCCCGGCCAAACCGGGACGGTTGGTCACCTTAAATAAATGTAATATAAGGATTTTTTAATACAACAATATACATGTTTTAATTTGTGAGAAACTGTAAGATAAAAGGATTGACATTACATCGATCAGCTGTTAGAAAACGATTTTAATGAAGGAGAAAGCGACTTTATTTGAAACCGTTCCTATATAAAAGCGTTTTTAGGCACGTATAAACGTAGTAAATTAAATACTCCTTTGTCTTCTTTGTGTTTTTTCCGTATAAATAGATGTTGTAATCAGTTATTGATTTTTTTTTAATTGAAGGAAATTATCAACCATTGCTGAAAAATACATTGTTCCAGAAGTCATTATTTTTTGAACATGTTTTTTAATTGCAACTATAATTTTTTATTCTCCTACCAAAAAGTACATATTAAAGCAAAAAAATGAGCAACGTGAAAAAATACAACGAGAATTTTCCTGAGTAGAATTTTTGATTAAAAAAAAAGTGATTTGGACAGAAGAAAATTCATCTTAAAAATGTTAAACCCCGCAAGAGCCCCACTCACGCATTTTTTTTAAACGTTTATCGGAAGCCCCTTTATCATTACCACTCATCAAACTGCGGGTAAAAATTTTTTTGTCTTTTATTTTTTGATTTGGTTGGGCTATATTTGCAATGTTTGATTAGTACAGTAAAATTGTTATCTAGGTCGAAAAAAATCCGGGGGGGCTGAGTTTTTGGTGTGTTCTTTTTGGGGATCTGAAAGTAAACGTCCTCCCACTCTTCTCGGGAAACATCTGCCATTTTGAAAAATCTTTGTAACCAATTTTTCTCCATGTCTGTTGGTCGAAGACGAAAAAGTCTGAGAACAAAAATATTGGCCAAAAAATATTCAACATTTTTGTCTAAGTGCTCAACTTTCTGTAGTTAGTTTACATAAAGATAGGGGATGCCAAAGTTAGAAAACTTTAGATTTAATGTATTTTGACTAACAAAAAGTGATTTGCCATCCGTCGCTTACATAAACGCGACAAGAGGCGTTGGAGGGGAAGGTAGAAGTATTATTAAGTGCTAAAAGAGAGAGAGAAGGGGTTGCAAAAATTTTATAAAGTGTTGCAGGCGGAGGAGGGGTCAAAATTTTGAAAAATGGTGTTACATAATTGATGATAGTACAGTAAAATTCTCACTTGAAGTCGAAAAAAAGACCAAGTTTTTTGTATGTTCTTTGGGGGGGTCTAAAAGTGAAATTCCCAAGTTTGTGTTTCTCCCACTCCTCGGGAACTATCCGCGATTTTGAAAAAAACCTTGGAACCGATTTTCTCGATTTCTGTTGGTCGGAGGCAAAAAAGTGCAGAAACAAACATCTTTCGCATAATATTTGCAATACTTTTTGTTACAGGTTGAACTCTCTGTAGTTAGTTTTTAAAAAGATAGAGGGCGTTGAAGTTACAAAAAATCAGTTTTAACGTATTTTAACTCACAATTGTCAGTCTGTCAGATACTTTCGGCAATTTCCATGCCGACAGACCGGGTCCTTTGTGGTGATACATATTTTTATAGGATTTTTCCGAGATCTACAACTTTTTCATTTAAAATTTTTTCTAAAAAATGGATTTTTGTTGGTCAAAATACGTTAAAACGGATTTTTTGTAACTTCGGCACCGTCTCACTTGGACAAAACTGTTGAAAATCTCATGCCGAATATTTTTCAGACTTTTTCGCCTCCGACCAATAGAAATGGAGAAAAGTCAAATTAAAATTAAATAAAGTTTTTTAGAAATGGCGGGTGGTTCCCGAGGAGTGGGGTAAACAAAAACTTAGGGATTTTACCTTTGGACCCTCCCCAACAAAATATAAAAATTTTAGCCTCCCCGAATTTTTTTCGAGGAAAAGTTACTTTTCTGCACGATTTTTCGTTTTGAAAGTTGTACTTTTCCGCAAGATTTTAGTTTTCGGCACGATTTCTTTACTTTTCCGCACAATTTTTACTCTTCCGCACGATTTTTAATGTAACGCACGATTTTTACTCCCAAGTACAATATTTTAATTTAAGATATATTTAAAACAAATTACTATCTATGGGTATTATTTTTCATTCAGAAAATCCATAGCCTTAACCATTAACTTAAAAAGTCACATGCAGGAACTTTACTAAAAGAATCGTGCTGAAAAGTAAAATCGTGCGGAAAAGTAACTTTTCGACACTAGTGCTGAAAAGTTACTTTTCCGCACGATTTTTGTATGGTAAAAAATGAAGATATTTAGGACTAATTAAATAATTTATTTAACTATTCTATCTTATGTGTCATTTTGTAGCATTATTATAAAATATTTGGATATTCAAAACATTTTTTTTTATGAATAAGCTGGACAAAAACACTCCGAGAAAAATCATTGTACCTCATTCTTGCGGAAAATACCTTTTCCACCCTTGACGACTTGCTCGAACTCCGCTCCACGTCGTTCATGCAACTGCCGTCCCTTGCGGAAAAGTGCCACTTTCCGCACTTATTAGGTCAATAACTAGGTTTTCTCCATTATTAATTTCTTACATATCGAACACATAACATGTATATTAGTTTTTCGCTATCTCTCTTAGAAATATCCAAAATCCCCCAATCGTCTCAAATTTGCACTTTATTAACTTTTCACAAAATTATTAAAATAATGTTTTTGAAATATTTTTTGCCTTCGGCACTACCAGTTAAAATTTTAAGATAAAGTTATAATAATTTCGCTTGCAACATAATTTTTGGTTAAAAATTTAAAATTACCCTTTACAATAAACAAAAATTTTCCTTGTAAATCTGATAACTTGATTAAAAACTGTGAGATCTTCTGAAAGTTAGTTTCACTAACACACTACACTTGCCATAATTAATCAAGAAGTTCTTCCTATGTCTATTGAACCTCTATGTATACAGCTTCATCAAGTGCCCTAGAAAGTTGTTCTATATCTTACTTGAATTCATCCACACTTAAGGTGCTTTCGTTAAATTTGTTAAAGGGTTGTGGTAATGCAACCTCCCTAATACCTGATCCGAGACTTGATCCTACTGGAAGGACTTTTAAATATAGCTCTATTCAGATACCGAAAAATAAGTATACATTTTAAGTTTTTTTAAAATAACTTATGCAAAATACACAGTTTTCAGCCTATGAGTATTTTTTCTTCTAACTAACTAACTTCTAACTATCTTCTCATCTCTATGTTTTTGAAGTTCTTTGGCCATTTAGCTAACAGAATAATGTAACCGGTTTTTGTTTTAATTTAATATATTTATATTCTTGATAAGGTTTCACAGACCAACAATTAAAGCAAACCATTTTTATGTATCAAAAGCAAATAGTATCACCACGAGTATCACATTCTAACCCGCCCTGACTTTAATATAAATTTTAGCAAAGTCAGCTGGTTGGGTCATGCTTATCAATTTCGCCATAAAAGCTTGCGATTTTTTTTTACAGAAAAGTATAGAATATAATCCCACCTTAAAAGAGCAGTTTCATAAATATTTAGTCAAGAAGTCATGATATTCAAATTTGGGATGAGAAGTAAAACAAATATTTCTCCATAACAAAAGCTAGTTTTACTTACTGTGCTGCCCTTTGTGGATTCCAAATATGGTGTGAACTTAATTTTGCCTTCCATTCGGATCACTAGAGTACACAATTTCACAGGAGAAACTATATGACATATTTTAATGGATGAGAGACGCGACAATCCGATACCAATGTTTACTTACGATTTATAGTCGAAATTATACCCACTTGTAGTGACGTCAAAATGGCAGCCAAAAACGTATGTCCACCACCACATATTTCTTTTGTAACAAATGACTGGTGGCTAAATAACGGTGACACTCTTACTCACGATACACTTAACACCTTAATACCTGTATCGTGCTCTTACTATAGGGTGACGGACTTAATAAAAAATGTCATTGTAACTTTGGAGATATTAAGGTGTCTAATGTCTAATGTGACCTGACCTGTGACTTATAAATTAGGACTAGGGTACCTACCTAAATTACCCGAAAAAAACACGATCTAATTTTATAACACTAGGGTGATTTTGGCCAGGTTTTTGGCCTTACCTTTATTCTGGGCAGGCGCAGTAGCGCTCTGCCAGGCTGTTACCTTTATAAAAGGTAAACACAGGCGCTAATTAGCGCCGAATAGCGATTACTGTTACCGTTAAAAAGCAAACTAACCAAACTTAGCTTAATTCTGTACAGAATATAAAAAATAATAACAATTTAATTTACTCGTTTAAGACAAAAGTACCATCTTGATGAATACTTAACATAAATAAAAAAATACAGTTCCAAAAAAGTTGTCAAGTTAATGTAATTGTAACAAAATGACTTCAAATACTTATACAGGAAATCTCAAAACAAAATTAGTGTTTTTTATATCTTCTGATATATGCCAAAATGGTAGCTTTCATTGTCTATGATTATTTAGACTTTGGAGGAAGATTCGGAAAAAGCTGTGTTTGAAACCAATTTTCAAAATTTTTTTGTTCGTGTTGTCATAATAACCCATTTTTGAATGTTAAATTAGCGCCATCAATAAAGGCATCTTTTGCTACAGCGTGCACCACAATATATTGATGACCTGAAAAAAAAACGGAGATAACTTACTTAATTTAAATTTAACCCATATTCTGTATTACAAAATTAATTTACCAAAAATTTATATTTTTTTAATAAAAGTGGGGGTCAATCAAGTTGTTTAAAAGGTATGGTTCTTTAAAGGTCCCCAGAACTTCACAGTGAGGCAATATGAGAGTCATACTCGGAGTCATAGCAAACCATCCGATTGACCTTAACCCCTTAACTTGTTTAACATTTTTTTTAACTTTTGAACTTGCCTTGGAAAAGTGTTCTAGGTATTTAAAAACTCTAAAAAGATAACAACTTTATTTTAACCTTCACTGTTTTTTTTTTTGAATCCGTGTGCTTGGTGTCATCTGATCCCTTGCTAAAGATCCACGTCTTGTCTATGAAAACTAGAGTAAAAGCTTCTGGACCTAAATTTTTATTTTTCATGGACTTCCTTAAAAAGTTTATACTTTTATGGGTAATGTCTGGTATGTCCATTAAATATTTTTGAATGTTTGATTTCTTCCACTTAAAGCCTATACTGTTTATCCATCTTTTTTCCTTGAACTTTTGCCTTATTTTTGCCAACGTCATATATTCTTTTCTGGCGTATATTGAATAAATTGTTTCCCAAATTTCATTTTGTAAATAGTTTGTAATTTTAGTTTTGGCTGTGTTTTGCCTTGAAGACATATTAGATGCGTAAGTTTTATGTGATTTTATCCCATTTTTCTTAATATTTGCAATAGTGTGGGACTTAATTTGGTTGCTTCTGCTGTTCGCTCTATTACATTCTTAACTTGAAGGGCATTTCCGTTGCGGACTCGGTCTTTTTACAGTTAAGAAAAGCTAATATATTTAAAATTATTAGCTGCGTATGCTCATTATACCTATTATTTTTTTGTAGGCTTTTCTTGCTTTCAAAAATAACTTTGACAACACACTGACAAATTGATGTTCTTGAATGCCAGTGACGAATATTTCAGGTAAAAATATAGAGGATGTTTACTTATAAAAAACGAACAATAATCAGACCCCAATTTTCTCAAAAAATTTGTTGTCACTGCCGTTTGAAATGTACAGTTGGTTCGGAAAAAAACTGATATGGCATTGAAATTTCTGGTGTCAAATACCAAAGGATAATCATGACAATTCTTGACATTTCACATCAGTTTCTTTCCGAACCAGCTGTACCAACACCGTTCTCAACTAAAAAGCCAGTTAACTCATTTTCGTTTTAGTATCCTTTGGCCTATGGTCGGTGCCATATTGACACCAAACTGACAGAAAATCCATGTTTTGCTTGTCAATTTGATTATAAAAATGGCAGGCACAATAGGCTAAAGGGCATTGGAGCGGTAGTAGGCTTTTTAGTTAAGTACGGTGTTGATCTGTGTCTCCCAAAGAAATAGAAGGGTTAAAAAAAAATGGGGTTAAGCTTGCGCCACAAGATCAACAACAAGCTATTTGCAACTACACCGAAAAAAAATAGTTGAATTACACTGTTTACATTGGAACGTAAATAAAATTAAAAATAATTTAAAAGGTGAATTCTATTCGAACTTCGTTTGCATGTGACCAAGGGTCTGTCTGCTTATTTACTTATTTGATTTAAACATAAACGGTATTTTTTACTGGTACACTAGCATATTATATTTCTATTTTCTTTTCCAAACCAAAAAGTGTGTTATTTTTGAAGACTTAAAAAACTGAATAAAACAATATTTCTCTGAAAATATACCTTAGAATTTGAAAATAATTAGTCTTTAAAAGCCATTCCTTTTTATTATATTTTAATTGCAGTTACGAAGAGCCCGTTGTTCACTTTGTACTTCTTTTCAATAGATCATGGTGAATGCGCTGGTAAAAATCCTTCCCTAATTTAGGTTCTGTAATAAAATTATCATTATTTTAAATGGATGCATTTTATTCCGGTGGGTTTTTAAATAAACTTAAATATTTCAAGTAAAACCACATTGAAATCTCCCTTTTAAACAACTAGCTAGCTAAACCAAATGTTCTTATTACAAATATAATTATAAAAAGTCAAACTTAACTAATTATATCTTGTCTAAGTCATGTGAAAATTTACCCAATTGTAAACTTGTTCACAGAGTCCACAAAAAGGTTGCTCTGGCCTTTGCAGTAACCTGAAACAAAATAAAAACAACTTAACCAAGACACAATCGTTCATCCTAGCACAAATTTCAAATCCCCGATATTTATTAAGTTAAAATATTAAAGTCTTTTTTATTTAGACTTTTTTAAGTAGTTGATAGGAACAACTACTTAAAACAGAAAAATAAAGTAGACTATTTCCTTTAGAAAATATCTTTAAAAATGTTGACCAATAAAATCGATGGGAGCTTGCAGATTTGGACCAATGGCAAACGAATTACAGCGATAATTTGCACTAAACAGCCCATTTTAGCACATATTTTGCCTATTACTATCAGCGAGAGTATTGTTTATGAGGACTGAACAAAACAGCTCAGTGAAACGCAAGTTGTAAAAAATAGGAATTTCAGGAAATAGTCCGCAGAATATGCCTCGTGCAGCAAATTATTATAACTTTTACCTCAGCACTCGAGCACATTCGCGTTTACCGTCAATTTGCTATGACTCGGGATATTATCTATGATAATATTAATATTACAAAGTGACTTTTAAAATATGTGTTAAAAAAGGACTAAGGAGAATTTCTTGTCTACTTACTTACTGTGGCGCTATAACACCATGAATTTTTACGACTTTGTGTCGAAAATGCCATTCTTAGTGCAATATTCTCAAAAACTTTTGCCTTCGCCAAAAATCTGATTACCCCCCTAAATTTGGGGCCAGGTCCGCACTTGACAAAACACCCACCTCTTAGTTTAGTTTGAAGATTAGCTGTCCTTGACTTCCTTAAAGAGCCTTGTCCATGCCTTTGTGTGCTTGTTTTTGACTTTATGTTTGATATTTCCTGCGATTTATACAGGGGTTGTGCCCACGTCATCGGGATACATTTTGAATGTTCCTAAAAGTAAAAGTACAAGAAATATTAAGTAAAGGAGATTCGTTTTAAAGAAGTAAACAAACATCAATCTTAAGAGATATTTTTCAAGGATCCACACGTTAGTTACACGAAAGTAATCTGTACCTTATATATACCTGTCATTACTCTTAAAGGCATTTGGGCCAGAAATTGGTCTTTGTTGGCGGGATTTTTTTGGCACTTGATTGTTTTTAAAAATAATATAGCAACAACATTTCATGTAGAAAGTTGCCAGTTCGCGAAAATGCTTTCCAAAAAAAAGTGAAATTAAAGTCTAGCCAACTCCTACAGCATTAGTTTGAAAAATTTGCTGGCTAGTTAATTCAAAATGTTTTCATTAAAAATAAAATTATATAGATAGAGAAACCATTTTTTTTGTTCTGCCCCCAATTATATTCTTCTTCCTTTTGCGTTTGTTCACCCTGCATATTTATAAATAAAAAATTAACCAGATAATATACAATTCAATGTTTTGAGTTTTACCTGGGCTTTGCATGGGTTTTTGCATAGGCTTGGCAATGGGGGAGGTACAGCTGATACCCTAAGAAAAAAAATTAATTATCTTGACAAAACTGAAACCTTTTGTGGGTCATATGTAAAATATTTCATGTATAATTCGCTCAAATATGCACATTTTTTAATTGTCTTATTGATACATTTTTAATTGTTTTACTTACAAGATGGTTTCGTCCAATGCTAAGTACAATGCCAATGGTTTTAATCTGTGTTGACTCTTACCTAAAAAATTTATTATATTAAAGCGATTAAAAAATATATTTGGTTAAAAGTATAGTCGAAATTCAGTTCAAATACTGGTTTCATAAAAATCGTAGGGCGTCTGTGGGATTTGTAATCCTTGAAAAAATAATTATCATGAAAAAAAATCAGGTTTTTCAGAAATGTGAGTTTTTTACTTGAATTGAATGAATATTTTATTTAGAAATCCATAAAATACATGGGTAACCTACCTAATACAAAAAGCTGATATCTTTTTCCATAAAAACCTCTCTTAACAGCAATTTTGACAAATCCGTTTTCAGATCACTTTTGGAATTAGGTAACTGCGAATAAATTTTACATTGCAATAAAATAAGTTTTTACCTGTTTCTGGGGATACCGGCTTAAAAGTCTTGTTATAACTTAGCCTTTTAAGTGGGTTGGGTTAGGCTGAGTCCATATTCTACTTGGTAGGTACTACTCTAAAAAAAACAAATGATTGTAAGATAATAACGGATACAACAAAAACTGTTTAAGAGGAGTTTGCTATAGATTTTGCAAATTAAATAAATAAAAGTGCATACTTTTTAGGAAAAAAAAATCCCTGACTTTTCTGGATCATTTGCATAAAAATTCCTGACAAACATTTTTAATGTCGAAACTACTTTTTTTGGGTTTTTCGCCACTAAGTTAAGGAAATTTTTTCAAAAATATGTTAAAACCCACTGCGTAAATTCCTAAAGAAAAAAATTTGTTCGTTTGTCAGTGGTTTTTAAATAAGATAAAAAATTTGCCTACACACACGCAAATCCTAACTAGATTCTAAGTACTTATCTGACGTTTCGGCAGAAATTCTACTGCCGTTATCAAAGAATTTTATCCTTTTCAAAAACTTTTCGATTCTTTTTTTAAAATATCTGTCTGCTCTCATACAACTGACTGACTTTGACTGATATATATTTCAAATATTAACTTGACAGTTTGGTGCGTCGATAGTAGCCAGCAAGGTATTGGGTGAATTTAGTAAAATTTAAAATCAAAATTATATTTGTTTGAGTGTTTTCGATTTTAGATTACTTTATAAAAATACAAAATTTTTATTTTAAAATATCAATTATAAAAATTATCTTTTGACTAACTTTAAGAAAAAATATATTAGAAACCCAAAGAACATCAATGCTATTTTTTAATTTATTTTAAAAAAACCTTTTTGAAAATCTTGTTTTAAAATTGGAAGCCAAACTGTATTTATATCAACTGATATGCTAGCTATGCATTCATCTTCGTTAAGATAGATGCAAGCTGCTTCTTTGATTTTTCGTTTAATTTTGTCTGGTTCTTTTTGTAATATACTGGTTTCTCCCCACATTACTCTATGATCATTTTCAAAAGAATGTTGGCAAATTTTAGACTTCTCCCAGTCTCCCCTTCTGAGGTAACCCTTATGGTCATTTATTCTAACTTCAAGAGGCCTTGAAGTTTCTCCAATATAAAATTTACCACACTCGCAAGGAATTTTATAAACGATATTTTTAAGAAGGCCATAAAGCAAAATGTTTGCAATAAATTGTAATAAGTCAAATACTAGCAGCATAGGCAATAAAAAAAACTTATGTTTATAAATTAAATAGAAACTAACCCAGGAATTGGAAAATCTTTATTTTTTTATTGAAGAAACCAGGGAAGTAATTTTTTTGTAAGACCTACCAAAAATCATTTATACATCTGAATTTTTCTGACATTGATCAAAGTGAGAAAATTGGCTTCCCTGTAAGCTATAATAAGCCCAAAAAATAAATACATTTATAGCTAGATTAAAGTTAATGATCAAGTTATGCCTCAAAAATGTGTTTATGCATTATAAAGTTGGGAATAAGCCTGCCTTTAGTTTTAAAATAATATCCATTACAATTATAAAAAGTGTGTAAACGCTGAAAAAGTCCATCTTTTTTAATCGAAAAACGGCACAATAATTATTCATTATTCAAAGCTTACTTTAAAACAAAAAAAAGAGTAGATTTTTAACCCCAAGTTTCAAACTACTATTAAAACTAATGATTTACTTACCTCTTTAACTGAAGTAAACTCCAAAATCCAAAATAATAAACTGTGAAAACTCCAAAACACAACGCGGAGGTCAATCTACAAAATAAATATGGCTCCCAAGTTGACGGAAGCGTCCTACGGGTCTGTTAAGATCGCAGTACCATTTGGTTTTGAAAGTTGCCACCCCTGATCAGGCTAGCAATTATTTTGGCGATCGTCTTTTGCGATAGAATTAGTGCAACACCGTTCTTAACTAAAAAGCCAGTTAACTCATTTTCGTTTTAGTATCCTTTGGCCTATGATCTTAGTGTGACCAGACGATACCATTGAGAAATCGGGAATCCATTTGGGGGAGAGGGGATGTAGGACCGATCACAACTGCTTTAAAAAAGTCAAAACATGGTTTGTCAAACGGATCGACGTCAACGTCACATGACATCAGCATTTTTAAGATTATCAGTTTATTCTAAAAACTTCACATATACCGCAATAATAATAACTATGGTTTTGGTGTTTGGAACTATTTTAGTTAAGGTCGTAACTTACCATTTAACTCGCAACTTAAGTAGTTCTTTATTTCTTGCAGGACAAAATCGACCTCCTTTTCGGTGGGCTCTGGATGTGCGGTAACCTTTGAAATAGGTAAATCAGTGGTTCCGGCAATGGTATGTTTTTGCCATGGTAGGAAAAATATCACCCTACCATCGCTTGTATTGGGATCAAGAAGTCCCATTTCTTTGGGGCAGTAATAACCTAAAAAATACTAAGTTAAATTTTCCATCGAGCCAAAGTACGGTACTCGAATTTTGGGGGCGGAACACAAAAAAAATGTAGGAAGCTACCAACCCAACCTAACCATTTATTTTATTACACCTTAGAAACTAAAAAAAAAGAAAAAAAACCAAATGGTAACGGAATTTCGGCAGAGCTTCAGCAAAAATAAAATAAATTAAAAGAACTATAGTCCAATTTTTTGATGAGTGGAATGACGTCATTTTTTTGGATCTCTATTTGATACATTGTTTTAGACAGTGACAATAAATAATGAAAAAAGAGTCATATCGTTGATTATTTCAACTATTACTTCAAATTGACAACAACAAATTATTTGACATGCGAACTGTTGACAACAAAGAAATACGTTTTCAGAGGCAAAAATAACGCCAGTCCTCTTATCAAAAAATTGGACAGTCCTTTTCCACTTAGAATTGATTGAAAACCATTCTAAACTGTCTTTAGCGGGGTTTCTGGAAACAAAATTAACTTTACCGGACTAAAATTAAAATTTAGTATTTTTTCTACGAGCGTGCTGAAAGTGGCACTTTTGCGCACAGCGTGTATGAAAATTTTTTTATTTCATATTTAATTTTTGTAATATATTCCATTAATTTATCGGTTTTAGTCCGGAAAATGATACATTACATCACTAGTTCGGTAATAGATATTCAACTAACAAGTGCGGATATTGATACATTTCCGCACGCGACGGCAGTTGCACAAACATCGCGGAGCGGAGTTCGGGCCAGCCCTCAAGGGCGGAAAAGACTCTTTTTGCACGTGTCAGGTACAAAATTTTTCCTACTTGCCTAAAATAGTAAATCCATTCCCCCACGCAAATGCGTGCGTCAATGTGCACTTTTACGCAAGCTAGAGGGAAATAGTTATTTACTTGATAAGTGCGGAAAGCGGTACTTTTCCGCACGGGACGGCAGTTGCACGAACGACGCGGAGCGGAGTTCGGCAAGCCGTCAAGGTGGAAAAGGCATTTTCCGCAAGAGTTAGCTACAATGTTTGAAAGTTTGAGACAATGATGTGTTTGAAATTAACTCTGTGTTTCGGACTTCCATTGTCTATATTTTATTTATACACGACGTTTCGATCAGAGATTGTACTGATCGAAACGTCGTGTATAAATAAAATATAGACAATGGAAGTCCGAAACACAGAGTTAATTTCAGTTAGCTACAATGTTTTTCCTACGTTTGTTTTTGTTTATCTTATTTATCAAAAAAGAAAGTTTTTTATACGCAAATATTTTATAATAAGGCTACAAAATGACACATAAGATAGAATAGTTACATAAATTAATTGATTAGTCCTAAATATCTTCATTTTTAACAATACAAAAATCATGCGGGAAATTAACTTTTCAGCACGCTCATAGGAAAGTAACTTTACCGGACCGAAAAAATGCAAATTACAATAAAGTTACTTATAAAAGATAACGATAATACTGCAGTTTGAATTATACATATTTTCAGAGGCAGCATCATGTACATCTTATTCGGATTTATGTTTTATTACCAATCCATCAAAGAAAAAACTTTCTACCACGTTTCCAATATCCAGGGGTATTATCGCAGCTATTTCTCTTTTTTTAATACAAAGACCGCTTAAAATTTAATATTTAATTTTCACGATTTATAGTAAAGCCATGATGAGCCTTATTATACTTAAAGGACACTTTAGTCCCGAAGTTTATATACTATTTTTTGCAGTTTAGGAACAGATTAGTGTTAAAATCACGTTATTTCTACGCCAAATAGTTCGTCGACTACAAATAAGGGTGCTAAGAATGAAATCTAGGCCAAGAGCAAGAGCTGTGTGGCTTCGTTTGCGATAAATTTAATTATAGTTCTACAGGGATTAATTTTTTTTTTATCCCTGAGGGTTAAATTTACTTCTAATCCCTAGGCTGAGGTATTAAATTTACTTTTAATCCTTTTGGGATTATTTTTTAATCCCTTAGAGAATAAAAGTACCACTTTAGTCCCTAAAAAGAGGGACTAAATGTACCTATTTAATAGTAAAAAATGCATAAAATAATTTAGTTAAATATCTGTTAAATTATTTTTTGATGTGCTAAAATAGTAGGACACGTTTTTCGGTAAATTTAAAGACTGTAAAGAACTTTGATTGAAAGAAATTAATAAATAATAAATTTTTGCTGTTTTTTTTGGAGAAAAATGGCAAAATAAAAATCATATGATATCAGATGACAGAGATGACAAAACAGAAATTTTTATTAAGCAATTGTCTTAAATTGTTTCTATCTTTCTCTAAAATACTTTTTTATAGCCTGTTGTCTCTCTTCAATAACCTTAAATATTTTTCAAAAAAAGAGTTTTGGCAGTCCTTTTTTTGACCTTGAACCTTCAAACAACACTTTTTTTGAACGCTTAAAAAACAGTGAAAACTTGAAAAATGTGAATGTTTTGTTCTAGAAATACAAAGCTTGGAAAGAAAACTTTAAAATGTGAGTAAAAATTGATTTTAAATTATGCTAAAATATACCATTACATTGTAAAAATTACAACTATATATATATATATATACGCAGCTTAAAGCGCTTTTATATAAGGACGGTTTTAAATAAAATCACTTTCTCCGAGTGTTTATACGTCCTTCATTAAATGTCATTAAATATGTCAGTTTAAAGAAAAAAACAAATAAAACCACTTAGTTAACGACAGAGTTTTCGGAAAACCAGGGTTGAGTATTTCTTTAGGTTGGAAGAAATGCGCTAAAGCGATTTTATAGTATTAATAAAGGTCCTAAAATGGGTTGGACTACTTTCTTAAATAGCTTTAAAATAACGTCGATTTAGTGCTCAAAACGGTTTTAGTGGTGCTTATACGATAACATTTCTAAACCGTCCTTCCATAAAAGCGCTTTAAGAGGCCCGTATAAACAAAACAAGTAATGTGATGGAAATTTTGAATTAATGATTTAGTTAAAACAAATATAAACGAAATGACTTTTTGTCTCGCTTTTTTTAATTAAATAAAATACGAAACAGTATGAAATAAAACCTTGTAGGATACACGGCAGTGAAATGTCATTAAAGTACTTGTCTAGAAATTTCGGACTTGGCTCCTTAGTCGCCTTGTCCTTAAACATCTAGATTTGTACTTTAATAGAACATTTTCCGGTCTAGTAACGTAAATTACTATTACCACGCCTTGCGGAAAAAGTTGCAAAAAAATGTTCGTTTATGTTTTTTAAAAAATCATGTAAAACAAGATGTTATTAATTTTCTTCACGCTGATGGTAGGAAAAATGTAGTACCTAACGTGTGAGGAAACCATCTTTTCCGAACTCCGCTGTCACGTCATTTAGTGTTCCCTTTCCGCTCTTTTTAGATAAATAACTATTACCTAACACAGGGTTAATTCTGAACAATTTTTATTGATGCTTGTAACAATAAATTTACTTAAACGTTAACAGTAATTTTGGAGATTTAATTATTTGAAATATTTACAGGAGCAGCATCAGCAACATCTTCGGAATTATCTTTGATTATACCAAACCATTAAAGAAGAAACTTTCTACCACGTCTCCAATATCTAGGGAGCTACCAGCAGCTATTTGTCTTTTTTAAATTGAAAGACCGCTAATAAATTTAATATTTTTAATTAATTTTGCACACTATGAATCGCTTCGATTTTCACGCAATTACTACGTTTATACGCACCTGAAACCGGTTTTTACGTTCTTCAACGAATCATTTGCATATTTTTATACCACTGAAAAATAAAATACAAAGTGACAAAAACCCTAAAACTAAATAAAAAGGTCAAATAATGACATACCCTCTATTAATGTAAGGGGACACAGGAATAAATTCGTTAAGCTTCTGCGGTGGGTTGTTGTGTGTTATTAATATCATATCTTGGAAAAATGTTCCATAATTAAAACATTTTTGAAGAGGCTTTTGAAAACGGCTTACTCGTTTTTTTTATATATATTTTTGTATTACTTGCAGTCCACTTAATACGCTCTCCCTGACAAAAAAACCGCATAAAACCTCTTAAAAACCACACCTCAATTTTATCAGTCTTTTGTGAGGCAAAATTTTAGGATTATAAAAGTTTGTAAAAATTTATGAGGTATGTCTTTGATTTTGGTAAGAACTTATGTGGTTTCATATGTGTGTTTTTTATCTGATCCTATAACCAGTCAGGCTTATAAATGTTTATAAAATATGATAAGTGCAGACTTTTTTTAACATATTTTATGGTTTTATAAAAGCACGATTTTCTAAGATTTTTATAATCAAACCGACACATCAACTTTTATGGGTTTCTATAATTACATTCTTTTTCTTTTATGATGTATTATGGGATTATATAAACCGATGTTTTTATAGTTTTCTGACAGATTTTATAGTTAAACCAACTCATAACATTTTATGGGTTTCTATGATTACACCCTTGTTTTTTATAATGTTTTAAGAGTTTGTAAAAAAACGATTTTTTATGAGATTTTGGGATGTTTTATGATCACACCAACTCATAGAATTGGACAGATTTCTATGCACATTTATAATTTTCTAGGAGTTGGTAGAAACAATTTTTTTAAAAGTCTTTAAGTAGATTTTATAGTCAGACAAACTTACAACATTTGTCCACCCTGGCAAAAAAACATCATTAAATCTCATAAAAAACACACCTGAAAACTAATTTAAAAAAGCTATACTTAGTAATACTTACTTCTACAAAAAAATATTTTTTGACTCATAATCCCATCTGATAAAAAATTCATAATCCTTCCTCCTTAAAAATCCCTGTATCCCAATTTTGATTGAAATCGAACTAACTAAATCTTTTTCCCTCTCCACTTTCCTGGTTAGAGGGAGGTAGGTACCTGAGAATACCATATTATATTATACAATCTTATGTGGATAAGTCAGTTAAAATTGGTTAGCAAAACATGACCGAAAATCGTCTATCTTGAATCCACCATATTGAATTCTCAAAATCTGATAAAAACAAACAAACCGTATACCAATTTTGTTTGAAATCGGACAAACTTAGGTGTTTTCCGCCCTCCACTCTCTCGTAGAGGGGAGGAGTGCCTAAAAATGACATAATTTTGTATTGTCACCAGAACTATGAATGCATGCCAAATTTGAAGGCAATCGGATGTGTATAAGTTAGTTAAAATTGGTTAGCAAAAGATGACCAAAAATCGTCCATCTTGAATCCGTCATATTGAATTTTCAAAATCTGATTAGAAATTCCTTTATGAGGAATTGTCATATTAAAAATTATAAAATATTGTAAACTTTTATAAGGCAACTGGCTGATAAAATATGATAAACTCCTATGCGGGATTTGTGTTTCACTTTCACTAGTCAAAAATTATAAAATATCATAAGTTTATATGAGCATAGATTATAAAATCTTATGATGTTTTATCTGTTATTTGCTATGATATGATCTTTTATGAGGTTTTTTTGGCAGGGCTAACAGTTTCTGACATGAGTTGTGAAACACCCTGTATAGACATTTCAAATATGCTTCATCCTACAATTTTCCTTGACAGCAGCCCAAACGGTCAGCGCCTAAACGGGCCGGCGCGCGGGGTGGCGTCAAACGGTGGCGCCCAAAAGTCCGGTTTGTTTATGTCAGCGCTTGTTTATTAATTCATTAATAAATAGTTAGTCTATGGACAAATCGGGCAAAAAGGGGCGTTCTTGTGCAAATTGCGCTTACTTTATGCCGATAAGCTAATTTTGTTAGGGGTAGCTCATAGATCACGCTTTGACTGGTTGTCATTCTGGTAAATGCGTTTTTTTCAAGTTATTGCCCCCACCACTTTTTTTGCATGGTAGTTTTAAAAAGGCTGTAACTTTCTTAAAAACTAACATAGAGAGTCCAAAATGACAGCAAACGATTCAGTGGAAATACACGATAAAAATTTCAAAATGTTGCTTTTTTTTGTCACAAAAAATAAAAAACCTAATTTTTAGTTTTTTTTAATGTAGTTATTTATTTTCAGAAGCCATTTTTAACAATATTAAGGCAAAATTTAAAAAAAAAGTAAAATAAGACTTGTAGAGTAACCATTTTGCTTTAATTTTGTGTGTAGAAGTTATATATGCCCTTATATATCACATTTATTTCAACCATTTATACAATGTTTCAACAGAAAAACAAATTGGTTGTCACTAGGAAGACCACGCGCGAAGTTGTTTTTTACAAGCTTTTATTTAACTTCACCACTATGTATGTATGCATGTATGTTCGGATAAAATCTTCCGACAATACAATAATATGGTATTATTAGGCACCCCCTCTCCCCTACGTGGGGAGTGGTGGGGCGAAAACTCCTAAGTTTGCCCGATTTCAAACAAAATTGGTATACAGGGGTTTTTGGGGATAAGGAATACGAATTTTTGATCAAATTTTGAAAATTCAATATGACGGATTCAAGATGGACGATTTTTGGCCATGTTTTGATAATCAATTTTAACGGACTCAATTACATCCGATTGTCTTCAAATTTGGTATGCGTTTATAGTTCCGATGACAATACAATAATATGATACTACCAGGTACCCACCTCCCTTTAACAAGGAAAGTGGGGAGGGGGAAATATTTAGTTAGATTTGAATTAAAATTGACATACAGGAGTATTTAGGGAAGGGGATTATGAATTTTGGACTGATGGACGATTTAGGGTACAAATCTAAAAATAAAAAAATTATTTTATGAGAAGAAAAAGCTTTTGAAATACAAGCTTTTATAAAATACAAAGTGCACTAAAATGTAGAAAATAATTTTAAGCATTCTGATATCATAAAAATACAAGCAAATTAAAACTACCAATGTCCATCCATATCACAGAAACGTTAGGGTAGCTTGGGCCGAGTTGGGTTGGATATACTTAGTACCCTTGCATTTCTCTGCTTTATAGTGAATTCAAATTCTTGCGAACAATCATAATACTAGTATAAATTTATGGAGTCAACATGGCCAAACTTCCTATAATGCGCCCATCGCTTTTATTATTATGATATCAGTATACTAAAAATTATTTTCTACTTTTTAGTGCCCTTTATATGTTATAAAAGCTTATATTTTAAAAGCTTTCCTCATATAAAATTATTACCACATAGGCTATAATTTTAATTGGCTGCCCTTGCGGCGAATTAGAGGCATGCGTAGAGTTACGCATGACAATGATGGCATAGTAATCTTTCTAAACTTAGCAAAGAGTATCTAAGTCTGGAAAAATTAATTTCTATTTCTGCGTAATATGTCACAAGAAAGATAAAGATAAAACACGAACTGCTTCAGAACATTCTTTAAGAAATATTTAATGGTAAGTAAAGTTAAAAGATTAGATTTAATGTTTTTAATTTTTTAATACATATTTTTTTAGAATTGGAGACACCGCTGTAAATAATGGAGTGTAGTACCTGAACAGAGAGCCTGTTTGTATTTTAAAAGTTTAAATTTGTTTTAATATTTTTTAAATACAACCTATTTTTAATTTTCGTTTCTTATTAATTTCTTATAAAAAAATATTGTTGGGAAAACTTTATTTTAAAATATTTTTTTTTTTAATTCCGTTCCGCAATATTGAATTCACCATATTTGTTAAAAAAATTTACATATTCTGGGATGGCCATAAAAGCTGATCTAGGCTCGTTTTAAAAATTTGGATTAGTTTCCAAATGTTTCCCCATTTTTTGATATTATCATTAGTCAGTCCATAAACCCCCACTTTTTACTCGTTATTTTAATATAAATTAAAAACTACTAAACTGATTAGAATTTTTGAACCTAATTTGAACTAACCGTCAAAATAGCCACTTTTTTATATGACTTTTTTCGTAGACCAATATTAGACGAAAAAAAAAATCTCTTTTGTTTTTTTTTTATATTTTTGTATAAGAATTATGAATTTTTAATTTTTTTTATCATAAAATGGTTACAAAGCAAGTATTTCAAACTTTGTTTTATCAAAATCGAATAAAAAATAAAAAAATTATTAATACTTAAAAAATACATCTTTCCGCCATTTTGAAATGGGCATATTTGTTTAAAAGCGCATATTCTAGAATAACAAGGGGTTTAAACTTGATATCCTAAGCCTATTCAACAAATTTAGGTTATCTGAAAAAAGTTCTTGTAGTTTTGGATAATATCATGAATCCCAAATATAGCCCAAAAACCTCTATTTGTGACCAGTTATTTTTACATAACTCAAAAACTACTTAACCGAATGGAATATTTAAACCCAATTTGAGCTTAGAATCAAAAAGGCTATCTTTTTTATGAAAACTTTTTTTTTGTTAAATCAATAATTTTCAAAAAAAAATTTCAATTTGTTTTTTATTTTTTCATATTTTTAATTTTTTTTCAATGAAAATAATTTTTTTTCATTTGGTTTATTTTTTTTTCATAAAATATATTACAAACGAAGTATTCCAAAATTATTTCCATCAAAATCGGATAAAAAGTAAAAAAGTTACAATTTTTCAAAATATATGATTTTCCGCCTTTTTGAATCCGCCATATTTATTTAAAAACGAATTTACCAGAATGACAACAAGTCAAAACGTGATCTATAGGCAACTCTTAACAAACGTAGCTTATCGGCACAAAGTTAGCAAGACTTGCACACGATTTGTCCATAGACTATATATTTATAGTACAGTAAAATTGTCATCTGAGGTCGAAAAAAATCCGGGGCGGCTGAGTTTTTCTTATGTTCTCTCAGGGGGTCTGAAAGTAAACCTTTCAAATTTGTGTTTCCCCTACTCCTCGGGAAACATCCGCCATTTTAAAAAATCTTTGTAACCGACTTTTCTCCATTTCTATTGGTTGGAGGCGAAAAAGTCTAAAATCAAAAATATTCGGAAAAAAGTTTGCAACATTTTTGTCCGAGTGCTCAACTTTCTGTAGTTAGTTTCCAACGAGATAGAGGGAGCCAAAGTTATAAAACATCAGTTTTAACGGATTTTGAGCAACAAAAAATTATTTTTTTTAAGTTTTAGATCTCGGCAAAATCCTATAAAAATACTTATGTTGTTTATAATTAATTAAACAGTCTAAGCTACAGCGACTGAAGGTCAGTTAAATTCTTTGAGAACCGCTTTCTGAGCATGCATGAAGTCGCGTGTTGTGGATTACATATTATCATCTAGTAAGAGCAGTACAAATGAGTTATCAAATTAAAGCTTGTGACGTGTCTGTCGACATGAAAATTCTCGAAAGTATCTGACAGACTGACATTTAATCGGATACCGATAGTCGAGTCCTTTTGAGTAACGGGCTATCCATCGCTTGCATAAACGCCACAAGAGAGGTTGGAGGGGTACGTAGTGCTAAAAGAAAGGGGAAAGGTGTTGCAAAAATGTTATAAAGTGTTGCAGGGAGAAGGTGTCAAAATTTAGAAAAATGGTTTTACATAATTGATGGTAGTAGAGAAAAATTGTCATTTAAGTCGAAAAAAAACTGGACAGGCTGAGTTTTTTGTATGTTTTTTGGGGGGGTTTGAAAGCAAAATTCCCACATTTTGTGTTTCTCCCACTTCTCAGAAACTATCCGCCATTTTAAAGAAACTTTGAAACCGATTTTCTCCGTTTCTGTTGGTCGGAAACAAAAAAGTGTGAAAACAAAAATATTTGGCATAAAATTTTCAATATTAATTCAATAATATCGAAGTTATGAAAAATCAGTTTAACGACTAAATGTCAGTGGGCAATTTTCATGCCGACAGACCGGGTCATTTGTGCAGCGCATGTCACAAGCGACTTCATGCATGCAGACTTTTGGAGAAAAGATAATTATAAAGTTTTTTAAAAATGGCGGATGGTTCCCGAGGAGTGGGGGAAACAAAAACTTGGAGTTCTTACTTTTAGACTTCCCCCACCCAACAAGTTATAAAAATTTTAGCCTCCCAGGATTTTATGACAATTTGACTGTATTATTATATATAATTTTAAAAGATGGGATTTTTACATGCTTTCATTTACTTCCGATGACAATACAATATTATGAAAAAAATACATTCAAATATTGATTGCAATCAGCTACGAATATCCTGACGCAGCTTTCAGTTTTATGTTCCACTAAACATTTATTAATTTTGAAGGGTAAAACTACGTTGGTGAGGTTGGTTAAGGGGATGAGAGGGGGTTAATACGTTAAAAATTCATAACTTTTCAATCAAAGCTACTACGGATATGCAGTTTTTAGTTTTATGTTTCACTAAATATTTTCCAATTTTAAAGATAAAAACAACGTCGGTGGCGGGTAGTTAAGGGGATGAGAGAGAGTTAATATATATATTTGAAAATACATTTGAAAATAAATTTTCAACCAAAGTGGTGATTTGGAGAGTGACATGGTTAAGAGAGTGACATTATGAAGTTAACAGTCCCCCCTTCTGTTCGATTATGCTTAAAATTGTTAAATAGGGGTTTTTGGAGTGGAAGAATACGATTTTTTTATCAAATTTTAAAGGTTATAATGTTGTTACCTGATCTCTCCTCGGAGAGGGGGGGATCTAAATAAGTTCGATTTTGTTTTAAATTGGTGCACAGGGGTAGGGATTGTTGTCAAAGAGGATTACGAATTTATAGTAAGAAATTATTTTCCCTCCTTTTTGAATGGTCATATAACTTAGTCCGATTGATTTTCATTTAGATTTTAAGAGGAGTAAATTATAATAAAAAGACGCTCATCACAAGTTTTCTACCGAGTTTGGTACTGACTAAACTCCAAGAGCACCTAAATTTTAATAAGCGCTAAAAAAAGAAAGCTAAAAAATTATTTTTTTTTATACCTTCATCAAAAACATGATTTTAGTAACTGTCTGCAGATTACTAAAGTATGGTTTTTTTGGTTACCGATGCAAAAAACTTTCTTTTTTGATCACGGGTGCAAAAAAAGATTTCGTTCCGTTTTTTACCCAAAATTAAAGAGAAATAGCGGAATATAGTAATATTGAAAAAAATCTAATTATTCGTGCCTAAATATTAAGCAATTTCTGCCAGTTTTCACCAGGTATTTACAAAATAATCATTTAAAAACATCGTCAAAATATCAAACTTTCAAAGATTAAAATGTCGCAAGAATGAACGTCACCGAGTAAAAAGGCAAATCGCTATGGAAACCATAGTTATTTCATTTACCAGCCGCCTTGATTTATAGTGTGATTTATAGTGATGTATAGTGTGTTGCGAGAAGTGCTCTTCGGTCGAGATTTTTAAAAGTATTTTTCTGTTTTTCTTGGATTTTTTTTGATAAAGGTATTCAAAAAAATAGTGGTAACAACTCGCGGCTAACCTGTGCTTTTTTTTTAATCGCGTTTTTAAAACCAAATCTTGTAAAAAAAGCACTATTTTAGCCACTAATTGTTAAAACTAATAGTTAACTTTGCAGTGCTTTTTATAGAAGCTTATTATTAAAAAACATTTTTTAATTAAATTTATTTTGAAAACATGATGAATTTTATCCAAAACTAAAAAGGTCGTGGCGAAGGTGTCACAAAAAATGACATACAATCAAGATGGGGATCAGTTCTTTGATATCTCTCCTGGAAGTATTTCAAATCCTCCAAAATTGCACTGAATAGCGGATCTGCCTGCCGCACGGAAGGTCCGGGTTCGAATCCTGGCTAGGTGCTTGGATATTTTGTGATTGTTTTAAACTTTTTGCACTAACCTTAGGAATACTAGGAATTGATCCTATTATAGAGTAAACATAGTTTAGGTGGTTCTTCATTCAACACATTACTCTTATAAGAAAGTTTTTTTGTTTTACTTGAAAACCGTCCGAAATAAATCCAACATAATATATATTATTAAAATCAAGAAAGAAAGGTCATTCTACATTTAAAAAAAAAAACATACAGGGTGTTGTATTCAAAACAAGGAAGTTAATGTAAAAATTTGACAGCAGGTACGTCATTTGAAAGTCTACAAAAAATTATGCTACTTCTGTACAAAAAACTTTTTTTTCCACTACCTCCTTCGAAACTGGCATTTTCGACCCGAAAAATAGAGATGAAAATGGCGCTTTGCCGGAGACAGGGAGGAAAATTTTTTTTCTCCCGGCCAGCAGGGTTCCAGTGACACTATATTTGCTGACTAAATAATCTTTGGTGGAATACCATCGGCATCTTCCGAATTCACAAAATTCCATTTTTCTTTCAGGAAGAAGCGGCTGGTTACTTCCGTGGATACTGATGTTTGTAAAGAGAACAAAGATTCCTGCTACCATAGCAGGCTTCAGATTACATTTTGGCAGGTGACAGTAAATTGTTATAAAATACGGGGGTTGTTTTTTTTTTTGTTGTTTTTTTTTTTGAAATTATTACAAAAGGCAGTAGAAAAAAATAAATAAATGCCTCTAATGGATTTTAATGCCCTCCGCTACGCGTCGGGATCAAACTATCCGCGGGAGAAAATCCTGCATTTTCCTCTCTTGGTATGTAAATGACTATTTCAGCCCCAATAATAAGGGAGGTAGGGAGTACCTACTTACCGGGTAAAATTACATGAATTCCAGTACTAGGTTGACAAATTTCCATGACAGTAGGGTCGTCCATTTTTCTGATGTAATCGGTAAATGGACCCGTGGCGTTGATCACACATTGGCTCGAAACAGTCCTTTAAAAGAGATTTATGATGTTTTAATTGTTTTTTTTTCGGAGTAGACATGATAATGGTAAACGTATTACAAAATAGTGGCCCTTCAAAAAACTTGTGAATTCACATTGCATGTGTATTTTTTTAGATAAAATGATAAAATACTGATGATAAAAATTAAGAGTTAGGATCGAATTCTTACTAGACAGTTTAAGTTGGACATTGGATGTACAGCGTGGAATATATTCCTTTTATCTGTAAAAAAAGACGCAAATTTACTCTTTATAACGTCTGCTCTATATTGCTAACGCAAAAATATGAGAAAAAACGTAGCAAGTTGAGAAAAAACGTACCAATATGGTATGGAGGACTATTAAAATCGTGAATGGCTTTTCTTAATTTTATCAAAAATGAATTACTAAGGTTCCAAAATACCTTTCGACTAAAAAAAAAGTGGTTTGTCGGTCTGTTGTCTGTCTGTCTGTATACACGATAACTCAAGAACGCCTTAATCCATTTTAACGAAATTTGTTACAAAAATCCACTATCCATGAACTTATTAACTTTGGGGTAGGGTAGTGGGGAATTGAAGGGGGGAAAAGAGGGATAAAATATTTAAAAAAATTGTAACCTTGGAACAAAAGCAAGTAGCGATATACGGTTTTTAGATTTAAATTTCCATGTATATGGACTACAAATTTTGTTATAAAGTCCCAATTTGTGGAAGCTCTAGTTTCCGAGTTATTTGAAAGAACGTCAAAATATATAAAAAAAAATCAACTTTAGAAGTAAAGCATACCAGTATGGGGGACTATTAGGATCGTGAAATTTTGACTTTTCTTAATTTTATCAAAAATGAGTTACTAAGGTTCCAAAAGACGTTAATCGACGGAAAAAAAAAGTTGTCTGTCAATCTGTCGGTCTGTTGTCTGTCTCTATACACGATAACTCAAGAACGCCTTAATCTCTATCGGCTGACCATGAACTGATTAACTTTTGGGTAGGGCGGTGGGGGGCTGAAGGGGGAAAAGGAGGAAAAGGGGGATAAAATATTTAAAAAAATTGTACCTTTGGAATAAAATCAAGAAGCGATATATGGTTTCAGATTTAAGTTTCCATGAATATGGACTATAAATGTTGTTATAAAGTCCAAATTCGTGGGAGCTTTGGTTTCCGAGTTATTTGAAAAAACGTTAAAATATATAAAAAGAAATCATAACTTTAGAAGTGAAGCAGCTACAACTGAAAATCCAGCTTCGCATAAATAGGATGTTGCAAAGGGTATTAGAATCCTCAAAGCTTTTAAACTTAGAGCCGGATATTCATTTTTGACAGATACCCAAAACTCCAAATAGAAGAAGCGAATTTTAGGCTGTTATCGAGAGTTCAATAAGACTCCCTTCTTCTAGTGAAGTGAATTCTGGTGGAGATTGTGCATGGAAAGGATCTTCAATCCATGCAAATTTTTCGACATTTTCTTCTGTAAAGTATTTTGCAAACCATTCCGAGTTTCGAAATGTGTTCGGTGAAAAGGGACAGCAAGTCTTGAGAGATAACGAGCTCATTAGAGGATGAGAATTTATGCAATTCTGAAAAACAATCTTGACCGCCATCTTCATTAATTTTTCTTATCCTAAATGCTGCAATTTTCTCTGATAGTTTCAATATATGCATGTTATAGATGCAGTTTGTCAAATATATCGCACAAATATGCCAGTTTTAGCAAAAAGTCGGGATCCTTAAAGTAACTGGAGCTTGCATGACCTTCCTCTTCCAAGAAAATGTAGATTTCTTAATGTAGCTCGAATGTACAGGATAAGACGTTTCCACGTGAAAGCCATCGTGCACTGGAGTAATGTAGCAGCGCAGTGTGTTCAGCTCCCATATACATACAAAGAATTTTGAATAGTCTGGTTTTTAGGGGCCTAGTTTTTATGTAGTTAATTACGTCTATGATACGTTCCATAACCAAATTCAATTCACAGCCCAACGACTTCGATGCAAGTGCTTCCCTATGAATGATGCAATGGGTCCACATGGCATACTGTGCTTTACTGCGAATAAGTGTTTGAAATCCACCATAACGATCAGACATTGATCGAGCGCCATCAGTACAAACTCCAATACACTTCTTCCAATCTAAATTATTCTCTGTTATAAACTTGTCAAGAATTTGAAACAAGTCTTAAGCCTTTCCACTTTTGTGTCGATACTTTTGCAGAAAAGAAGGTCTTCAACAATAATATTATCATCCAGGAAGCGTACATAACAAATAAGGTGTGCATCTTTATTACTGTCAGTAGCCTCATCAAATTGCAGACCAAATTCCTTACCCTTCATTTTCTCTATCAATTGATCATTAAGATCCTGAGCTATACGATGGATTCTTCGACTAATAGTGTTTTATAGTGTTGTTAGATAAAGGTACCTTTGAAATTAGTTTTCCCGCCGATTCTCCAATCATAATGTTAACCATCTCGACAGCAGCCGGTAAAAGTTCTTCTGCGATGGTGTGAGGTTTCTTGCACTTCGCCACCCTGTATGCCCCTTTGAAAGAGGACAGCAGTGAGTTGCTAGGCACTGAAGTTTTTTAAGTAAACACGTTCTTTTGTTTTTGTACATTCTGCAACTTTTTTGTGAAACCATCGTAGGATGAAAGGTTTCGAGATGTCATTTTAGCTTACTTGGGAACATATTTTCGACTGCTAGAATTTTCAAATAGAGCACACACTGCGTTCTTTCCTCATGATTTACTTCTACTGAAGTAAAATGAAAGTTTAAATAGCTATTACCGTATTTGCGATGTTTCCTTCTTTATACTCCTCCGTCACTTGTCGATGCTTGATCACTCTGTCTCGATCTATCAATTTCCTTATTTAATAAAAATCTTTCCATCTTATGACTAACTTTTTACGAAAAATCACGTAAATCACAACACTTTGTATCACTACTAAAACTCTCTATTACTACACAACTGGTGTGCCGAACCCTTATCCATGAATGAGGTCTGGCACACCAGGTGATTTTTGGTCTGGTGGTACTACTACATCATATATGTGAAAATGGTGGGGGTTACCCTATCCATCACGTGACCTCTAAAATTGCCCACCTTTGGATTGGTGTGCCGAGCCCGTATCCACAATTTTGAGGTATAGGATTGTCCATTTCGTATTCAGAACGAGAAAATGCACATCTTATCAAAAAATGGCGAGGGTTACCTATCCATCATAATTTTTACTGCGTACGCTTGTACTAATGTTATAAATGCCATGGGTGCATTTTTTAACACATAACAGCCGCAGGCAAAATTTGCTGTGAAATCGGATATAAACTAAAATTCTGACAATCAAACTTAAGGTGCTAATTTTAATTTTTTCGTGTTTTTTTGTAAATTATTTAAAAAATGTGGATTTGGTCAGTTATAAAAAGGGGAAAACAGGGAGAAATCGGGAGAGTAATGCATACGGACAACTGGCGGATGGGAGGGGATGAGGGGAGCCTCCCCACCCCAATGTTGCTTGCTCAGTTCCGGAATTTAAGTACATTTACAATAAAAAAAATCTCAAAAGTTTCATCGCTTTTAATATTAGTTGGGAAAATGGTCTTTATCCCCTATCCCCAATCAAGTGCCTTCGAATCGCGGTGACGGACACCGGTTTAGGCAGGACATTACCCCCTTGTTCTCCTCTCTTTATCTACGCCCTTGGTTTCGGGTTCTAATCATGGTCGATCAAAAACTTTTTTTTCCATTTATTTCCCTACTTCTCGCCCTCTCCACCACAAATCTCTTTTCTGAAAAAGTTTGTTTTTGTTTAACACTATTTTGGCAATAAAAATCTGTATTCTCAATTATTAACCGATTTACCATGTTTTGTTTGTCATCTTATCACAAACTTGCAGGCCACAGATAACTTCTTTGCCATTTTGCATTCGTTTTACAAGACCAATAACTTCCACGTGATTAGCTATGGTAGCACCTACCTTCGTAGCCGTCAGTGCTATTGACAAATTCAGTCTTGCGTCGTCCATCATACCTAAAAAAATCATACTTAATGTAGCTACGTAGATTTTTAAATGGAACTTAAGTGGATATAATACTTATTATTGTAAAAAAATACTGAACCGAAACAGACTGCGGCCTGAACTCAGACATTACGCAAGCTCCGTAAGCCGTTTCGTAAATGCACTAAAAGGAAGAACCGACCAGAGAATCTTCAAGCTAGGGCAGCTACGCTCTTTTTGGGCAAGGACACAATTCACTCAATAGACCAGGGCAGTTAGCAAAAATAGGAGAAGTTTTTGCAATCAAGCTGATTTTTTCACAGATGATAAAACCCATTAATGACACTTTGTCAAAAAAAAGTTACACCTCCTAGAGCGCTTGCTTCCTCCGCCATGTTGAATTAAAGATGGCGGCTGGTACCATTCTTTTAAAAAATCGTAACTTTCTTATTAATTAACCGATTTTCGTCACGTAAAAAGTATTAGCTTTGTTTTTGACAAAAGAATAAAACAAAAATATAAAACTATTACAGGTTATATTTCGATCAAAAAAAAAAAATAAAAATAATATAAGAAATCAAATTGCTTTTCCCCATATTTCTTTTGAACCGTATTTCTTAGCAAAAAAAAAAGAAAATAGAGAATATGCGTTTTTTTCTTCTTATTTTAAAACAGTCCTTGAGTTTGTGATAGGTTGAGTAGTTCAGGAGATATAGTCAAAAAAGACTTAAGAACACCAACAAAAAAATAAAACTTATTCAGGATATAAAAACTTTATTTTTTGCTTGATTGACATAAAATAAAAACAGTTACTTTTGATTTTAGCTAAGAAATATAAATAAAGAAAATCATTGAAAGTATGAACTAAACTTAAAAGCTTTTAATACCCCAGGGCCCGGGCAGTTAGAAAACAATAAAAAAAAGTTTTTGCAATAAAGCTGATGTTTTTTACAGATGATAGTACCCATTAATAATACTTTGTAAAAAAAAATTACACATATTAGAGCGCTTGCTTCCTCGGCCATGCTGAATTAAAGATGGCGGCTGGTAATTATTTTAAAAAATCGTAAATTTCTTGTTTATTAACATTACCTTTGTTTTTAACTAAAGAATGAAATATAAACATAAAACTATTTTGACAGGTTGTATTTCTGTTAAAAATTAAAAAAAAACAACATTATAAAATTAATCGAATTCTGAGTTCTGATTTTGAAACAGTCCTTGAGTTTGTGATGGTGAAAGGTTGACTAGTTCGGGAGATATAGAAGGACTTAAGAATACCAAAAAAAACTTTCGCAGGATGTTAAAACGATTTTTGGCTGGATTGACATAACACAAAAACAGTTACCATTGGTTTTAGGTACAAAATTTAAAAACAAATCAACAAAAAGAAACAAAAAAACAGAAGCAATTGTTATTCTAATTATAAGAAGTATTGATATTCTCTTTACGTCCCTCAATCGTTAAGAGAAATAATCTAAAAATCGCACTTCGAGATTTTGATGAACCTACACGAATTTACTGGTTCCGAGTCCAAACAAGCACGTTTCCAGACGCCATCACTTTGTCTGTCGGTCTGTCCTTCTCTCACATTGTAGCCACTCTAACTCAAAAACCCTTGCACCAATCCTCTTCCGAAATTTTACATAACGTTTACTTAATATGTTGACAGATACAGCCTGTAAAAGTCCGGATATGCCCATAAAAAGTCTCAATACACCCTCGAAAAGTTCGGATATACCAGGAAAAGTCTGGATATACCGTAGAAAGGTCTGAGTACACCCGGAAAAGTACACCCAGAAAGGTACACATACAACCTTGGAAATGTCTGGACACACTCCAGAAAAAGTCTGGATACACTCTAAAAAGGTTCAGACACACCATGGAATAGTCTGGAATTACCCTGGAAAAGTATGGATATACCATGGAAATGTCTGGATACACCCCGGAAAGGTCTGGATACACCGTAGAACAGTCTGGATATACTCTGGAAAAGTCTGGATACACCCTGGAAAGTCTAGAGTGCTTCAGTTTTACACAGTTTTGGGAAGGAAAAAATTTAATAAATAATTTTTTTCCCAACTTCACTTAAAGCAGCAGCTTTATTCATATTTACTTGGCACCTCAATTTTTAGAGGAAAATGTTGAGCCTAAAGTAGCATGAGAAAAGAAAATGTCATTTTTTTTTGACAAAAAAACAACCAAACCATAAGAAAATAAAATAACTTTTCTTTTTCCTTAATATGGAGTTTGTTTGACGTAAATCGGTTAGAAAATAAAAAAGTTACAATATTTAAAAAAAATTAGGAGGTGTAACTTTTTTTACAGAGTACTGTTGACGGGTACTATCATCTGTGAAAAAATCAGCTTGATTGCAAAATCTTCTTCTAAAGGCCATTTTTTGAGCTAACAGCCTTGGCGCACAAATCAAGTTGGCCTTTTACATATAAATTAACGTAATTTAAATAAAAGATAAAGAAGTTCTTACATTTTCGTAATCTTGATTGCACCAATAATCTATTTTTAACTATCTAAAGGTGCAGTTAGACTGTGGTAGTGTAGTCGTCGTTGCATTGCAGCTGTAATGATTTTTTTTCCATAGATAATGCAGAATAGGATATTTTACAGATAAATAGTTAACAATATTTTTTGGTACACACTTTTTAATATAATTTACCTTGTTTAATGTTTTAAACAAATACATGTTAAAAGATCCACCTTACATATTTCTTTTGTATTAACCGAGAAAGTTACGTTTTTCTTAATATAAGTTTAAAAATGCTTTACAGTCAATAGTGTGTTCAGTGGTATTAGCAATAAATTAACAAGGTACTATACTAGTTATATCTGATCCGCTGATTAATCATTCTGGTTTATTATAATTGCGAAGAAATTAGAGCCTTTTTTCTAAGTGACAAAAAGCGCTTTCTTTAAGCATTACTTAGCTTATCAAATAATTTACGTTCTTAATCTTATATATTGCCTTAGTAATAACCTTTAGAAAAGTTATAGGACCCTAATTTTAAAACTAAAACATTTTTGAACTTATATTATGAGAAAACGGAACTTTCTTGGTTAATACAAAAGAAATATGTAAGGTGGATCTTTTAACATGTTCAAAAATTTTGCAAGAGTAAACAAGGTAAATTATATTAAAAAGTGTGTACCAAAAAATATTGTTTACTATTTATCTGTAAAATATCCTGTTCTGCATTATCTATGGAAAAAAATTCACTACAGCTGCAATGCAACGGCGACTACACTGCCACAGTCTAACTGCACCTTAATATAGCGCCACTGTTTATTGTAGGTAGGTACCATTATTAATTATTAACTTCGGCTATTCAGGGGATAGGGACATAAGTAAATATAATACTGTGTTAATTTATTGAAAATATCTACTGTCTGCATTTTCACGAAATCACTCCCATGCTTAACGTTGGTGTATTCATTCCATCTCTTTCATACGCGCCCGAAAATATCTACCTATCTCTGTGTGAGTTTTTTTCACTACAACCACCGTGCACCCCTGAAAATACGGTACTATAACTTTTCTAAAGGTTTATACCCAATCAGTCCTAATTTTCAAACTAAAACATTTTTGAAACTTTATTGCTTAATACAAAAGAAATATCTAAGGTGGATCTTTTAACATGTTCAAAAATTTTGCAAGAGTAAACAAAGGTAAATTATATTAAAAATCGTGTATCAAAAAATATTGTTAACTATTTATCTGTAAAATATCCTGTTCTGCATTTTCTATGGAAAAAAATCACAACAGCTGCAATGCAACTACACTACCACAGTCTAACTGTATCTTTATAAACAAAATTTACGACAAATAATAAGAGAAAACATTAGCTTGATCCTGGTCATAAATTCTGATTGCGCGCGCTATAACATGTGCCACAGTTACTCCCGCCTGGGCTTATATTCTTGAGTATTTTCCTCTCTCACTTTTCACATATGTCAAAGCAGGTAACAAGTGCGAAATTTGTTTACACTCACGGGCACGGGCGTCAAGGATACATGCCCAGGGCCACCCTCTGTGTGAGAAATCGAAATTCAGGAAGTTCATTTTGCACTGAAGTACAAAAAACTTGTTTTTTCGTTATTTTCAGTTTTGCCCCCATATTTCTATAAAATTGAGCATAAAATATCGGTACAAAATCTTTTTGGACGAATGCTAATAAGCTTCGACCCCAAAAAAATTAAACCAAAGGGTTTTTTAACATGTGGAGCTTTTCGTAGCTGCTTTATTACGGCTCTGGTACAATTTTTGTTTGGTGGTGTTAGGCAATGTTGAACTTCCATTGTCTTTATTTTTACTTTTTTACAACGTTTCAAATGCTTATATATCTGCAATCATCATCAGGTGAATACTAACAAAACTAAGACTACCTAATCTTATATACTATTAGCATGTGTTCAGTAAACCAAAAAAACTACTGGTTGGCTTCGTCCTTTCCTTGGCTTGGTTCCTCAGGATGGATGCTGTTTCTTTGAATTTTAGCTTGAATAGGTTTTACACCTTGGCGATGCGAATGTTGAGCTATTTTCCAGTTGTATCGCCTTGTCGAGTTTTGCGTTTTGTTTAAAGTTTTCGTTAAAAAGTTATATAGCATGGTAAAAAACAAAAGAACCGATGTAGTCCAGTAAGTGGGTATACAAAAAGGCCTTTAGCTTGCAAAATGTGGGAATAAACGATTTTGAAATATGTTATAGACGGATAGACTCTAATAAGAAATTCAAGTTTTCGACCTTGCAGGGGCGCCGCTCGCGTAGCCATCTTGGATTATATGTACAACAAACTCTTCTTTTAGCTTTATTATCCTAGGAATTGGTTATGCAAAAAAATATATATTTAATGAAGAAGTTAATTAAAGTAAAACAACATTCTTTGAATGGTATCAAGGTGTAGTTGCCAGATTCCCATTCGCTCAGCTTCCATGAAGTGCTTTACTAACGTTACCATCTCAAAATAATGTACTCACAATTTAGCTGTTGGACTATTAGTTTCTAATTTTTTTAAATTTGAAAGCTACACGTTTAAATTCCTCATATTCCTCCGCTCTCAAAACAACTGATTTATCTGGAGAACCAATTAGTTGTTCCATGATCGCACGATTGTCTTCTGAAAGTTCAAGTGTGTGTGAATCACATGGGCTAAGGCAAGATAAAATAAAATATGCGCACGAATCGCTCGTGCATGATCTGCTAACAGAACAGAAAAGTACCTTCAATCCGTCTCGAGCCCTAATATAGCCTATAGAATCTAAGAAGGACATCCAAAGATAAAATCCTCCGAGTCTTACGACAACATTTTTAAATTAAAGACTGTTTACAAAAATCTCTTTAGCTTTTGCATGTTTTTTATTGGTCTGTTCAATTTCTTCGACAGCCAATGAAAGGGATGTAAATATTGTATTATGTTGGCTAGGTGGAAAATTAATAAAAGAAAGTAATATAATTTTTAAGCTCATAGAAGTTTCATTTTTGTCTAATATTATTAAAAAATATTTTTTTAAAATAAAAACAATTCTTAAAATTGAAACATAGAAAAAAGTGTAAATACATAAAATGTAGATAGTTTATTAAATCTCTTCAACTTTTCCATTGAAGATTTTCCAGTCTGGTGAACTGTTACGAAGGTATAGTTAAAAGAAGAGTTTCTTGCACATATAATTCAAGAAGGCGGCGTGAGCGGCGTCCCTCCCACCCAAGGTCGAAAACGATTTTTTATTAGAGTCTATCCGTCTATAACATAGTTCAAAATCGTTTATTCCCCACCTTTTGCTAGCCAAAAACCCCTACAGCCAAAAACCCCTACTGCCTGAATTTTGATTTTTTTTTTTTTTCATCTCCCTGGGAGCAAATTTTCTCTTGATTCAAGAATAAACCCCAGGACTAATGATCAAGCAAAAAAAGGGAACAGGGAGTTTGGGTTTCGCGGTTCGAAAAAACTTAGTTCTTAATTTTGATTTTAAGTGAACAGTAAGGAAAAGGAGAGTTTTTTGTGTTAGAATACAGACCGATCCTCAACTGCAATGAAGGGATTAATGGCATTTGTAAATATAAGTACTACCGTTTTCTTAACTTTTAGTTTTACGTTTCATTATTTACATAGAAAGTTCCAAGTCGAGTTAAATGAAACATTGTAACCATTTTATTACAATAATAAATGAAGGCCTTGTAGAAACGATCCTGTTCTCAACTTAGGGACCTCTCTTTACCCTTCAACCCTCTAGGTCTCAAAAGCAATAAAATTATAAATAAAAATATAAACTTTAAATAACTAATTGAAATCAGAATTTAAGTAAAGCTTTCAAAGGATCTGTTAAGCAAAATATTAATAATAGTATTCTTATAACTGAGCAGGGTAAACAAAAGAGATGGCCCGATCGTACAGGGGTGCAACATAAAAAGCACAACACAAACGCGAAACTCGACAAAGGGATACAACTGGATCGAAAATAGCTCAACATTGCTGGGAAAATAAACATCGTATGGAATGGAAAGAGGCAAAGATCATCGCCAAGGAAGAAAACCAATTCAAGCGAAAATTCAAAGAAACAGCCTTCATCCTGAGGAACCAGAATGAATTTTTTCAAACAAGCGTCACCATCAAGGATACTTGAAAACCCACACTTTTCGAAGGCAACAGATTTCAACTGTAAAATGGCGGAGCCAACCAGTAGTTGTATGGTTGATACATTATGCGGGGTCTGGAACAATTGAGCGTAGAACATTTGAGCGTCGAGACAATTAAGCGAGGGACTACTAAATGTTAGAACAATGGAGTGCATAGCAAACCGAATACAACACAACCCCATCTCTAATAATTGATTATAGCGACTGCTTAGGACTTATAGCGTGGATTCTTTAAACGGAACGGTGCTTCTAGCGGATTAGAATTTGGTTGAATAAAAAAATCCAAAAACACGTCAACTGAGGTTTTTAATTTCCTTTAACCGTGCTATCTTGGATTTTTTTTATGTCATTTTGTTTACGGGGTATGGCAAAAAATATTTTTTTAAAATAGGATACATTGTATATTTTGCAATTTTTGAAATCAACAATCCTCTTGTCAGCAATGCTACACAGTAGGATCTATCTTTTACGATAATCAAGATATTTTTATCTAAATCTGTATGGAAAACTTCGATATTCATTGAAATATCCCCTGTAAAACAGGGCATAGACAACAATTCCATGCAAGTTTAAATGCCTCTATCTTGGAAACCATAAGAGATAGAGTATTAGTGTGTCATATTGTCAAAAAGATAATTTTTTTTAGAATTAAAAAATTTCAAACTATACAGGGTGTACAATTTTTTAAAAAAATCTTTTTTTGCCATACCTCGCAAACAAAACGATATAAAAAAAATCCAAGATAGCACGATTAAAGAAAATTAAAAATCTCAGTTGACGTGTTTTTGGATTTTTTTGTAAAACCAAATTCTAACCCGCTAGAAGCACCGGTCCGTTTAAAGAATCCATCCTGTACATCAGCTTTGTCTAAAACACGTCAAAATTTTGATGTGCATTTTTTTTCTTTCAGTCTCCGTATCTGTTATTTTCTTTGGTTCGTGGTTTTAACCAAGCGCGGAGTTGCCTTCAATTTTCTTTATTTTATTGGATGAGGTTTAATAAAAAAATAAATCATGGGGTTTGTTGTGTTCTTAATTTTCCTGGCACTCGGTAGTCCCGCGCTTGTTTGTTACAGCGCTCAATTGTCCTGCGTTCAATTGGTCACCCTCATTTGTCCCGCGCTAAATTGTGCCAGAGCCCAACTTACCATCGTAGTATACAATCCCACCCTTAAGATTTTCACCTTTCAGCATTGGAAACAGCTGTAAAGCGTTTTTCTTAGACAAATAGTAGGACCCTTTTAAACGCCTACGACCGGCTACTGCGTCGTACATTTTCATGCCAAACCAAAAATATGGAACTTGCCACCACCTGAAAAATATTTTTTTTTCGAAGAGTAGAGATTCTTTTTTTTCTGTCAGTGACCTTAGCTCAGGAAATACCAAAGTACCGTTCAAAACGGGTCATGTGATATCGATATTTTTTAAAGTCAAATAAACATCAGGATTGGCTAAACTTTGAATGGAAGGCACATTCTGTAAAAACCAAGACATGGCACTTTTTTTGCCGAATAAACTAACATTTCTTTCTAAGGTCACCAATTCGAAATATTCAAACACTTGGCAAAAATCAAAAAGCTGTGTCTTACATTTTTTGAAAACAATTTTAGAAAAAAAAAATTTGAAAAAAAATATTTTTTAAAAATACGCCTACATGGCAAGTTACTAAAGCCTTATTAGTCCATTTCCCTCGAGAAGAAAAACGCCAAATTGTTATACAAGCATGAAATTTTATTGCCATAAAAGATGACATTTTAAGAGATTTGGCCCGATTAGCCACTTCTGAACCCGTAGGAACCCGATAGTGCCATTTTTCCAAAATGGCGGACGAAAATTTATTAAACTTCAGTATTTCTCAATTTGTGCAATATTATACTCCATCCTATATAATTCGAGGATGAAAAATAAAAAAATTATAATTTCGGGTCGATATAACCTTCAGTGATCTTGAAAATTGCGATATAACTTAAAAAATAAGCATGTTTGTGCACTTTGCATTAAAAAAATTGTAAACTACTGGCGTTTTAGTTTTTATAATCAAAAGAGAGTTAAACACATTTAAAAATGACAAATAGTCTATTTTGAATATCTTAAAGATGTCGACGATGATCATGAGCCGCGCATTTATTGTGTGTTGAAATAGTAGTTAAAATTCCAAAAAATTCGCAAAAATAATTTAAGTGAGATTATGTTGTCTTCTATATAATTCTACGACAAAGAAATAGAAAGACACGGTTTCTGGTTGATATGACCGTGATTGACCCGAAGATCTCTAATCACGCTAAACATCTTTAATAAACAGCTAAAATGATAACGTTAGGAGTACAAGAAAGACCTACTTTATGACATGAACATCTCATTCTCTCGCACTGCCCTTTACACCCGCATTTTTCAAGCCCCCTTAGAGAAGACCAAATTTGGGGTTATGGGATCATTCATTATTGACGTGTTTAAAGAGGGATGCTTATCCAGTACAATATATTCTGGCAACTGGATGTCAAAGTCTGGTAAATGGGGAACGTACTGTAGACCGAGACTGGCCCACGTCTTCCTAATTTGTCTGGAACTCTTGGTTCAAACAATAAAGGTATATTAAATAAAATTACCTGTGCCATGAAAGTCATCCATAGAAGTAGTACTTGATGTTCGGTGGTCAATGTTATCTGCTGCAGATACTTTAAATAAATCATGTTAAGAAATAAGATGAACATACAACCTTTTATTTTATAGATCTTTCAACAGCGAGCTGGCAAAATTGTGCAGAAATTTCCAACACTGTTTTATATGAGGCACCCATCCTCATATCATGCAGTTCATCTATTTTTATTTTATCTCTTCCACGTACATAAGAAGATAGAGACAAATATAGAGGTAGTGATGAAGTGGTGGTTCATATATTTACTGTTCCTAACAAAATTACTTTTTGGACTTTTTAAGTGAAAATTGTAAAGAATAAGTTGACATATGGTCAAGGAAGGTTTAGCTGCTTGTCAATCCTTCACGATAGATGAACCGTACAGCAAAATATTAACAGCTGCCAAAAGAGGATTGGCTTTTTGCTGACAATCATCTTCAAAAGTATCAGTAAATGAAGTTTGGCATTTAGATACAACTCAACGTTACAATTTAGCAAAGTGATGGAAATCTTCATATTGATCTTCTTGGTCAAATGCGTTTATGAGGCTGGTCTGACTGTAAACTAATATATTCTCGACCAGACTTTTTAGCTTTTAACTTTGGAAGACGAACCAAAATTTTTTGTCTAAGCCTATCAGTTTCTTTACATTTAACTCGGTTTTCCGGAATCTCTTGAAGTTCTGCTAACCTCGTATGGTATATGTGCAACAAATCGGTCATTCTAAATACATAGGTATTACATTCGCAAAGTTTTTTCTGCATAAACATAAGCAGCTCAGCAAATGCCATACCTTCACATATTAATTCGTCACCATCTGCATTATTTGAACACTCCTTTTGCGTACTTTATTATAAAGTTTTGCGAGACATTTAGGATGATACTGACTATCTTGGCCTACGAAGTCTTCCTGGGCTAAATGCGATAGCTACTCAAAATCGCTAAGTATTTCAGCACACCATTTTCGAAGAGGATTTTTTGAAAAACCTGGGGTTTTAGATATAAAACGCACATCTCCCAAAAGACTTAAAGAGCATGCAGGGCGAGTGCTTTTCACTTCCTGTGACGTAGTTGGGCATTCTTACTCAAAGTGCTTGTCCCTTTAAATTTCGCTTTTTTCTGTTGTTTTTTTAAAAGTCTCTTAAATCGATCTCCAGTATATAAATTATTATTATGTTGTCGAAAAGTCGATTGTATTCCAGCGATGGAAGCACATACTCCAATCTTCTCAGTTCGGATAGATTTGCTGCAAATGTTTCGTATCCTGTATTTGACTTTTTGACCGAATTATTTAAAGGATTTCTAAAGCGCGCTCCTTTTATCTGACAGACACAGCAATTTTTCCACGTTACACAATCAGTAACTCCGATTGATGACTTGCCAGCTATAATAGGTTTTTGTTTTAACATTTTCAGTGTTTAAAATGTAAAACCCACAATATGGAAATTTAGTTTAAAAACAACAAAAAACCCAAATTTAACATGGTTGCCTTCCTTCAGACCTGGGGAGCTATCAACTTCATAATTTTTGAAATATAATTAAAAAATCGTAATCCTTGATTCACATTCACAGCGAATGTTCGTCGTTCGTTATGTGTACCCTGTTGAAAACAGAATCACCCCTACTTCTCAACCCCCGGTCAGTATGTAAAAAAATGCCGAAACACGTGTTTGGTTTTAACCCCTATTTTTACCCCTATAGAAGTAAAATTTTAGAAAATTATTTCTTAGTGAGCGCCTTCATTGTAAACCGAAAAATTCTAAATCATCTCTGATGCAACGGCATGCAGACAATGCAGTCCTGCAATTGTGTACGAACGCGCCAGCGCGTCGAGCAACGAGTGTCAAAGTTCATGGAAATACTCTGAGGGCATATATTTATAGTGAAAAAAATAGAATAATTTAATGTCGTCTTATTTGACCTTAAAAAAATATTTGTGAATAAAATCCAAATTTTAGACCATTTTTAAAAAACAAAATGGCGGCAGGCAAACAGAAAAAAACAGAAAACAAGCTTAACACCATTTTTTATTATTCAACTTTGAATCACAATTTGAAAAAGTAAATGTAATTTTTTGATGAAAAACCCTAAAGTCTTTTTTTTTTGTTAAATAGAGATTATCAAGGTTAGTTGAGGTCATATCAACGTGAGATGTATTTTTTAAATTTCTCGTTCTCAAATTATATAGGATGGAGGATAATATTACACAGATTGAGAAAAACTAAAATTTGAGAAATTTTAGTACGCCATTTTAAAAAAATGGCGTTATCGGGCGTCCTAAGGGTCGAGGAAGATGGCTAATCGGGTCAGATCTCTTAAAATGTTGCTTTTTATAACTGTGCCAAATTTCATGCTTTTATCACAATTTATCGTTTTTCTTTGATATTTTGCCCGAGGGAAATGGACTATATCAAAATTTTAGAAGGATGCAGCTTACCCTTTTGGAGCTAGTTGCACTTAAGCTCATACGCGTCTCAAATTAGCATTATTCTTACTAGTTCATTGGTGGTGTGTTATAATAACAAGTTACCTATACCCAGTGCAAAGGCAATTTCAAAGTGTTCAGGTGTATCAGTGGCGTAGCCAGAAATCGACTCTGGGAGTCCGATTATTAAGTAAATGGGCCACGACAAGCACGGACGATGCGCGGCGTTCTCTTGTAGTCCCTGTTTGAGGCAGGGCCGAATATGGCAGGGGCGTACGTATCGTTACTGCTATTTAAAATTAATGAATAAGTTGAAGAATTATAAAATGATAAAAAAATATTATTTGTAAGTCGTTAATGTTTTATTGAGTTTTATTGAGTTCTCAAATAAAATGATAATATTATGAATAATAACTTGTTTAATTTTTGACCTTTCCCCTTTTTGCAGAAAAATAATTGGACTTATTTAAGAGTATACCTTATAGATATAAAACGCAGAACAAAACTGAGCCGTTCCTATCAAATTCAAAAAATGCTTGAAATAAATTTTGTGGAAAATTACTTAACATTTATTGGAAAAAACGCCTTTTCTCAAATAAGTTGAAAATGGACATTCCCCCGTTTTCCCGTATACCCTTCATGTATTAATATTTAAATTTACTTTTTTTTGAATAGATGTTAGACAGCTATATGCACATGCGCATTATTTATGTATAATGTTACTGTTAAAAATAATAATAAATTGAAAAGGGATGATTTATGTAAAAGAGATATTTATTCATAAAATAGTAAAATCAATAAAATGCTTTGGAAAATTAAGTGAAATAAACAGATTAGACCGTCTACGCCTATGACTCCATACGGCAAACCAATCGCGAGCTAAGTGGGCGGGGTTTAGACGAAAATGGGTTTTTACGCACATTCCTTAGCTGGCCCATTTACTTTTTAACGGTACTCTCCCTATAGCAAATTTTTAAAAATTAGGTAGGTGCCTATTGCTTGATCTCTTGAAATGAAGGGAGGGTAGAGAGGCGGTTTAATAGGTGTTGAGTTAGTGTATACGAAACAAAAATAATTATTTTTAAAAGCAAGTCTCATTTGCAGATTTTTCCAGAACTAAATAATTTTGAAAAAATTACACTAAAATGCTAGTTTTTACGCTTCTCAAATTTTGTTGACAAAAAATTGCTTAAAATTAAATAAAATTTTAACAATATTTAGTATAGTATAGTATAGCGCCGAACTCGAAAATTGACAAAAAAAAAACTAAAAATTCTTTAAAAATTTTGATCTTTTAGGTTTTTTGAAAAAGTAGATTGGGTTAAATGCCAAGAAGGGGTGGGTTGCGGTGGTGTACATGTATAGATTTGTTGCAAAATCATAAATGCGCCGCAGATGAAAATCTTAAGAAAAATTATACCAAGAATACCATTTTTTACACGTGTTGAATGCTGATAAAAGTTCCTTACAATTAAACTAAAGTTATAACAATTAATAACGTCATAGCACCGCAGGCAAAATTTTTAAAATTTAAGACATCACACCAAACACAAATCACAAACTGGAGTAAAGGGTCAAAAAGTGGGGGTGCTATAGCTCTCCCTGGGGCCCATGATCATGTAGATTGGGTTGGACCTTCTGGGGGTGATTTTAACCCCAACCCCCCCCCCCCCGGCTATGCCAATGGGTGTGTGATAACCACGGATCACCTTGTTCGGTACTAAGTAGGCATTATCTATTAGAGACCCTGTATATCGATGACATTTATTGATTTTCATCAAAATATGCCATACATACAAGACAGAGTGTCTAGCATTATCTATAGATACTTGTAGGTACCTATAATCTTTATTACTTTCCTGATAACGAAAGTATTGTAATTACCCAAAAACGAAATTTTGACATTTTGACGGATCTCAAAATGTAAAAAACACATTTTTGCAATTCCGTCGCTCTGTTTGTCTGTTGCGCGCTAGCTCAACAACGGCTAAACCGTTTTAGTCAAAAATAACATGGGTCTCGGCGAAAATCTGGTTTGTTTTTGGTGGGGGGTAGGTGGGGTGAATATTTTTAAAAATCTTAATTTGGCAACTATAGCAGTGGCTTTTTTACATGGCTAGAGAAAAATATTTTACACAATATTGTATCAAGGTTCAAAGATTTTCCATCAAACAGGGTGTCCCAAATATAAAAGGAATTTATTCAGGATCTAGCTAGAGCGAGCCCAGCGTCAAGACTGATAAGTTTGCATTAGTTGTCGACATGTATGGTTATGTATGGCATTTGATGTCGACATATGGTTATGAATGGTCTTTTTTATCGACATGTTATTTTGTATGGTATGTGTACAATAAGGTCTCAGGTCAAACTCTGGATAAGGGAAAAACATGAAAGCCGCTGGATAGGAAGACAGGGGCTAAGACACAGCAGAGCCTTTATCAAGGGCCTAAATGACAAGCTCACCAAAGACCTGCTAAAGTATAGTAGGATGCAAGTGAGAACTATAATAGGAATTATGACCGGCCAAATGGCGGTTAAAGTTCACCTAAACAATATGGGCCTGTATCATGGAGACCTGAGCTGCAGACTATGCAATCAGGAACCAGAAACAGTAGAACATGTAATATGCCAATACGAGGCCCTGGATCGCAAAAGTCATCTAATATTTGGGGTAGCTAAACTAGACCCAATATTGACTGGGAACTACTCCATTAAGGACCTGTACAGGGGATAGAATTCATAGAGTGGTTAGCCTATTAACCAAGAGGGTGCACAATAAGCCAGTAATGGCTGCGGTGCAGTGACTGTGGCTTGCCACCTGGGTGCTTATTCTTGACTGTCGGGGAGGTGTAGGGAGCAAAATTCTCCCGGGGAGCGAATTAGGGAGTAGTCAAAATCAAGTGATATATCGAGGGAATGCTGCGTTCTCCTAGTTCAACGTAAGATAACTCAGCCAGGGAGTAGAATAAACCTTTAAAACTTGTTATTAATTTTGATTTTAGTACTTTTTTGTCACTCCCTAGTATGGTCCCCGCGAACGCTCCCTTCTCTCACTTTCAAGAATAAACACCCTGGCAGGTTGGAGTCACAATCGAGGGGTTTTAGTCGGTAAGAATCCAACACTGCCCGGGCTCTCCTGGTAAAGGAGAAATGACTGGCAGGAAAGTAGTTCGGGCGTCTTGTGCAAGATTTCCCTTGATACCCTTGACAAAAAAAAATGTATGGTACACTTCCAGCCACATAAAGTGCATACAGCAGAAGTTAGTTGCAGGTCTGTTGAATTTAAGTTTTGCTAATTGCGTTGCTTATTGTAACTGACTTTGACGTTTTCGAATTACAGGTTAGATCTTTTGACATTGTAAACACAAAAATAAGGAGACTAGCCACACTTTACTATAAGACTGATATACTAATGAATAAAAGATTTTTTTATTATTCGACATTTTATTATAAAACCTTATTCTTAAAGCTCATTATGGACGAAACAAGACAACAATGGGGCTTTCCCATAAAAAAAAAGTTACCTTTTTTTTGGAATATACAGAAACATAAAGGTCCAAGAAATCCATCTAAAAACTTTTTTCCCCAAAAAATGTTGGTTTTCTATGTGAAAAATAATGTTTTTAATCGTCGATTCAGTGGCCTTACGATTTTTCAAAACGAATATAGGTGACGTCATAATCAATACAGGTGACGTCATTTTTGGCTGGTCCATTGTAATTTGTCAAGTGCAGTTTTTATTTGGACCACTGGGTTGCGAACTGCGGCCTGCGGCTAACTTTAAGTCATACTGTCAATTCGTTTTTTTGTGTTTTGCTTTTTTGGTTGTGATTCTTTTGAAGTTAATTTATAAAATTATAAACATTTAGTAGTGCGGAAGTTTATATTGTCGTTTAGAAAGCCTACAAGTAATATACAACTTAATATGTAGTGAATGTTATTACAAACAGTACGGTTCCTGTCCACCATAGCCCTAGCTGCTAAGAAAATTTAAGCTGGGTTTATAAGCTTAATTCGGAGACAATAAGAATAAGAACTTTTGATTGCGATTTTTAACAGAGTGTGCGCATACAAATTTTGATATTTGGTAAGTTTTTTTAAGTAATTTTATATAAGGGAGTGTCTATAAAGAGCCGACAATTCGGCTGAATAGACGTGAGGGTAAAGAGCCGACAATAATTATTTATTATGTGTTTCATATTTTCATATTTTTTTAAACTAAATTAACCCAACCTAACCTAAACAGACTCAAACCAACTTATTAAAAGCCAAAACAACCCAAACATTTTTTTTATGCCAAAAAAAGATGTAGGGGTTGTAGTGTGTTTTTTTGGGCTGTTTTGGCTTTGAATAAGTTGGTTTGTTTAGGTTAGGTTGGGTGAATTTAGTTGGTTTGAGTCTGTTTAGGTTGGGTTAATTTAGTTTAAAGTGTGTTTTTTTGGGGTGTTTTGGCTTTTAATAAGTTGGATTGAGTCTGTTTAGGTTAGGTTGGGTTAATTTAGTTTGAAAAAAAACGAAAATATGAAAAACACATAATAAATTGTCGGCTCTTTAGACACTCTCTTTATATAAAGCCGCTTTCTGATGCATCGTCAAAAACCACCATAAAAACTCAACCCCAGATCCAAGAATTTTCATGCTTGCTACATGTCTATTAGAAGACAGAATTTTCTCCTAAAATCTATATCTTTTGATAGCTTTTCTTATTTGCTTGCAAAAGTGTAGATTCATACTAGTAACATTATAAAAACTTCGTTCTGCTATTGTTTAAAATCTGTATATTGGTACAGCCAACGGGTGAAATGATCCCATATTTTGTACGTCTCCTGTAAAAAGTGTCCATATTCCAGTTCCTCCTGGGTTTAGGATAAAATGAAACTAATAATATAGGAAGCCTGCAAGTGCTAAAATATAGTTCCTGCCAAATATTTTGTGCACTTGCTGGATTGGTTCACCCCTTGGGTACAGCCATGATGGTATTTTCAGACTTCAAATATAGCTATCTATTCTAAAGCGATAATATTCTGTTCTTTTAATTTTTTGCACTTATTTTAAAGGTTTCAATATTTATATTAAAAAAAGTATTGATAAAAAGATTTTTAAAGAGAGCTGTAGGTAAGTAGTTTTTTAACTTTTTGAATTTTGTTAAGATTTTTTCTTGATTTTTTTTTAGAGAATATGGCTCAGAATATGGAGAAGGGATTTGTGAAGGGTGATTCTAACAACTTACCCAAAGTGGATCATGAGATGATTAATTTATATTATTTGGATAATATGGATTTCTTTAGCGCTGAGATGAAGAATGTTAAGACTGGAAGTGAGTATGGTTTAACTGCGCACATTAAAAATCCAAATTGTGTCAAAATATATGAGTAAGACTGTTAAACATTTATTATAAAAACCTTGTCAAGTGACTTGAAATATGATTTTTGGACACCCTGTACATATTTTTTTAAATTTAACTTTTTTTTCCCCGATTACAAAAATCCAAACCTTGTTACTTTTTTATGCCAAGTAAGAAAAAGCAAGGTAACTTTTTGAGAAAGGACCTCAGCACAAGTAATTTAATTTATTTATTTATATTTATAGGGAACAGAAACCCCATTAAAATCAATACCTTGTCAAAAGAAAAAAAATTTACATAGTCAACACTGAATACTAATTAATAAATAAAGACATGAAATATAGTATAGTAGGAGTTATAGTATGAACAATGCAAAATATTTGAAAACAGACACACAACAGTATAAAATTTAACTAAAAAAAATATTTAGTCTGGTAAGATTCTTTTTGTTAGTCTTTTTAAGGAGTTAACAGATACATTAAAAAATAACTGGTTACTGAGTTAAGCAATAAAGTTCTTTCAATAAATTATTTTTTTGTCCATAATCAGTTGTATGAAAAGTAATGTGAAAAGTATGATGATGTCTAACAGTCAGTTAGACCGTTAATTAATTTATGCATCAAACAAATGTCAGTAATTTTTTATGCCTCTCTAAACTATCAAGATTGAGCTAAATTCTGACATGATGATAATTTAGTGCCACATTACCATCAAATTTCTTTACTAACACATTAGGCTTATGACAGTAAAGTTTTTTTAGAAAAATGCAATGTTAATTTCAAGGTTAATTTATATACTTAGCAAAAGCTAGTTTAAAAAAAATACAAAAGAATGTCAATAAAGTAAAAAACTAAACTAAAAATAAATATTTAAAATTAGGATTTTGGGTTTAATAAAACCTGATGACTAGCTTATTAAATCATTCAAGTATCTTTCAAAGAAAATCCCAAACATTTAATTAAAATGACTTTTAAAACAAAACATTATATAATAGTCAATTAATTTGTTGTGAAGAGGGTGGAATTGTAGCAGCTAGCAATTACATTTACGTTGAAGTCAGATCTGTAGTTCTTGAAATATTCAAGGAAAATAAAATATACTTTTAGCAGCTAGCAACACACGGTTTTAATATTTAGATGGATAATTACAGTTCCAACAAAAACTATATCAGATTTGTAGTTTGTCAGATATTCAAGGAAATATTGGACTCAACAGGATTTCTTATTAGTTTTGACCAAGGTTTTGTCCAACTTATTAAAAGCAAAATATAAATGACAGTAAATAAGTAATTTATAACAGTTACTATATTTTAAACATCCTGGATTTTTTTGTAACAGTGAAAAGCTGCAAAATGTGAAGATAATAAAAAAGTCATTTGTAGGTACACCTAAAATTTTGCTATAAAATTTAAAACAAAATGTTAGAAAAGCTTTATCAGAAATAATTAACCACAGCTGTAAAATCTGGGAAAACTATTTTGAGGTATATAACTAAGACAGATTTGTAAAAATATAAAAAAAAATTGTATTTTTTTTATCTTATATTTTTAATCTCAAAGAATTTCCAAATTTAATTCATGTTATGAAAAATATCATAGCATGAAAAATTAACAGCTAATGAAGTGTCACCACATGCCATTCAGTGCATTACAAAAAAAATATGATTTCTAAACTTTTGCCATACCTAGAGGACTCATGGTATGTAAACTGGACATATGAAGTTTTGTCTATCTATCAGTTATTCTCGTGTCATATGAGAGTTGCAATTCTACGTGTATATGAAATTATTTTTACTTTGTACCTTAAAAATGTACATGGTCTGGTTGATTTGGTGTTAAAAGTGAGATGATTGAAGGCTTAAGTGTTATTGTTTATTTTAGAGTTACGAAGGAGGTCTATGGTGACAAGTTAAGAGAGAAGGAGATGTTTGCACAGTCAAGGCGAAAATAACTCCGGAGCACAGAGTAAGAAATACTCCTTATACTGTGGAAATTTCTGTTAATGAGAAGGAGGAAAAAGTGCTGCATTCTGAGTGCAAAGATTGTTCTGCTTCTGCAGGTAGTTTTAAAAACTTGAAACTATACACATTTTACATTACATTTAAAAAAAAATATTTGGTTAATCTCTTTTTAAAGTCTTCTTAAAATTACTTAATAATTGTTATTATTTACATTTTTTGAGAAAAAGAGGTAAAATTATAACTTTCAGAATAGCAGCTGGCACTATTTTGCAATTACACCTGGTAGGAAAATTATATCTTTAAGGTATCCAAACTTACAGAATATTAGGCGCTGCTCTTTTTTTTGTACATATCTGGGGTGGAAAATCCAAGTAAAACTGCTTTAAATTTTTTAAAAGTTGACCTTTATGCATAGAGTTTTTAGAGCATACCAACACAAAAAGTTACGTTTGTTAGGACAAAATGAGGAGCTATGAACATTGGAATAATTTTTTTAGACATTAAAAGGTTGTATCCCCAAACCATCTCCGAGACTTGTTTAATTATCAAATTTCGGCGTCATTTCACATTTCTCTGGTGGGGGGCATTCCTAACTTCAAAAAAAAAAATATGTGCGAAAAAAAAAAACTTTATTTATACCAAAATAACTCAAATAAACATGAAAGACCTAAATACAAAATTTCTTAATTGGTGCCTGCCTGTCTGTCTGGACAACGATGACTGAAAAGCCACTAAAGTTAACCGATTTTGATGAAATTTGGCACAAAAATCCTTTGGAACCAAAGAATGAGCTGATTAGTTTTTGATGGGGGTGAGGGTTGTAAAGAGGGTAAGAAACGGGGTTGAAAATCATAACCCACAAACCGTATCAGCTAGCAACACACATACAGTTTTCACATTAAAAGAAATAATTATATTTTCAACAAAAATTAGCAGATCAGTAATTTTGGAGATATTGAAGAAAAATAAAATTTATACATGCCTGCTGGTGTCATGTTTTAAAAAATATTTTTCTGGTATTTTCTAACTATGATGTATTTTTTGTACCAGTTTCTGTTAAGCTAGGAACACACAATGCAAATTTAGTTTTCACAAGATAAAAAAAGACGCAAGCAGAATGTGTCTCCTTTTAACCTGTTATTAGAAAATTGTTAACTGTTTTTAACTTTTCTTTTTTGATACTTACAGGGGGCTGCAAGCATGCCATTGCTGTCCTTTTTTGGCTTCACAGAAGAAGTGAAGAATCAGCCTGCACCTCTACAATGATGTTGGAAATGCTAAAATGGATTTGCAGTCACTTAAACGAAGACGTGCCAGCCCTCGGACCAAAAAGTCATAATTATGTGTCTCAATTGATGTAAATCTGCGCAGATAACAAAGGGGTAATATATACCATTTTGCGATCTGAAGACAAGTACACCTATATCGATGTATACCAGCTCTGGTTCAAGTTTAAAACTGCAGAGAAAATGGACCAAATGGAATGTTGACAGGTTCATTAATTACATGCGGTCAAATATGAGCGATTCCTTGTGTGTCGAAGCTGAAACGGATACTCGACTTCAAGCCAATTCTCCATTATGGCACAGCTTGCGATTTGGCAGAATAACGTTAACTGAGGCTATTTTTGGCGCTTCTAAACACCTGGGCACTGAGGCAGTGGAGAGGGGGAAAAAGTTAAAGATGATGTCTTGAAGGAAATTCAAAAAATTAAAATTTCAAAATCAGGCTTGTACCTGAGAAGCCAATACCCATGTTTTGGTGTGGTGTCTTTTTGTTACATTAGTGGAGAGCTGCTAAACCGATTTTTATAAAAAATTTACAAAATATTTTTGGCATCAAGCAATGAGTTTTTAATGGTCGTGGGAGGTTGGAAAGAGGGTTGAACTTCTAAAAACATCCTTACTTACTGTAGCTGCTAGCTAGAGATATTCAAGAAAAGGTTCTTTGGGCGATATATGTGTCTGCTAAAGCACTTTAAAAAATCCGTGTTTGTTTAATTAATATCTGCGTTTTTTTTTTTTGTTTTTTAATGTTTATATTTTTTTAAAGTCTCATTCGTTACTTAAATATCTGGTCATAAAACAAAAATTTAATCTCAAAGTGCCATAAAAAATGTAGATATCTCAAAACGCGCATACTTACAGTAATACCAAAAATATAGTTACTACCTAAACTAATGCAAAACATTGAGTTGTTTAATAAAACGCGGAAATTATTTATAAACATGGATTTTTTTTTGTGAAAATCACAAAAATATATGATAAACTCCAAAAAATGTTGTCAGCCTGAATTTTTTTATCTCTGTAGAAACTTCAAAGTGATAGATCACAAATGAACCCCAAAGTGAAGTACCGTTTTTTATCAAATCTTGAAGTGTTCTATGTGAAACATTGTTTTTCGCCAATTTGAATAACATTTTTTGTTTCATGTAAACCATTTATAATGTACAGGGTAAATCAGATATCGTGATTAAAATTTAAAACCTGCTATTAATATATTTATAGTTTGATGACCCAAGTACTCAGATTGCTAAAAAATCAATGAGCATAACTACTAAAGACTTAAAATAAGTGTTATAAAACACTTTTATGAAATTTTCGTTATGATTTCTGTATTGTGTATTTTGACTATGACAATATACTAAAATTTTATACAAATTGGTGGAGCACAATTTTTTACAGAGGAGTCTTATGACAGGACTATCAAAAACTTAAAAAAACTGTTAAGAGATAAAACCTCAATGTAAGGTACCGCCAAATAAATTATAGGTTTTTGGTATTGCTAAAAAGGTCTTTTGACAAAGATTTTGAAAGAAAAAAAATCTTCACTGATTGATGTTAATACATTGTTTTGATTCCCTGTACAAATCTTGGCATAATAAGAACCGAAGACAGGCTGTTAGGATAAAAAATTGTCTCTCTGAAGAGATATTAGTGAAGTCTGGAGTACCACAAGGGGACCTATGTCTACAATTCTTTTCATTTGTTTTATTAATGATATTTCAGACTGTTTCTGTTGCTGTCTAATCCTTCTATATGCAGACGATTAAAAGATTTTTAGAATTGTTAAAGATTTTAGGGATTGTGAAAGAGTGCAGAATGATCTCAACACTTTTTCACAAAATTTAAAGACTTAAGGGTATTATTTGACCCAAGCTTAAGCTTTAAAAATCACTATAACTTTATCTGTAACAAAGCTTTTAAACTACTGGGTTTCTTAAAAAGGAGCCTATCTGAATTTAAAAATATAATCTGTTTTAAAAATGTTTATTGTTCTCTTGTTAGATCAATATTAGAATATTGTAGTTCCATATGGTCCCCATTCTATAAATGTCATGTAGAAAATCTGGAAAGGGTATTGAAGAAATTCTTATGTTTTGTAGCTTTTAAACTTAAAATTCTATCTGGGGAAATAGTTTATTGTGATGTTTTAAAATTTCTAAAGGTCACAACTCTTGAAAACCGTCGAGTAATGTCTTGATCTAGCTTTTATTTTCAAGATTTGAAATGCAATGTTTGATTCTCGTCAATTAATACATAGAATTGGCTTAAGGGTTCCACAGCGGAGTACAAGAAATAGGAATATTTTTAACTTAGAATATTATAATACAAATTACAACCTTAATAGACCTATACGAAGAATGTGTAGCTCTGCTAATAATGTGGATATTTTTTTCCACCTCTCTGGATTCCTTCAGATATAAAATTAAAGTTTTGTATATTTAGAATAATAAAAAATTGTATAATTAAAATAGTACATTTATTTATTTTGTTTTATTAATAATTTACTATTTTCTTGTGTATCTAACACTCCTTTTGTTTAAATAGTACGTATTTTTGACCATATTATTTAATAAAACTATTTAACTTTAGTCTTGATATTTTTTTGTCCGCCTTTAAAAGCTTGAGTTTTAGGATACATAAAACATGGTAAATTTACAGTAGGTATATATTTATTTCTTACAAAACAAAAGAACAGGCAATGATTTTATTTCACTTCACTTATTAAAAATAAAAATTATATAAAACTATTGTAATATTAAAAATGACAATTTTTTCCATTGAAGGTCCCAAAATGAATCTTATTTACAGAACATGCTTCTAAAAAAAGATTGAAACAATTTCAGACAGTATAAAACCACTAGGCGCCCACCCCAAACATCATTTTGAATCACTCACAAATAGGCATCATTCCGCACTTGTACTTTATTATAAGTCATCTGATATGGGTTCGTCCTGGCGATGGCGTGTTAATATTTCCAATAGGAATATGCTCCTAAGGCAATTGAAACAAAAGAGAAATAAAAAAAAAGAAGTTAAAAAAAACGCATCCAATTTTGAATTTCGTTTTTCCACCCAAGATTTTTTTCGGTTGAAAGTTATGAGAAAAAAGTCTTCTTGGGTGTTTGCCAGACATCTGTTATTTGACGGCTCATATGTCCTATCATATAAGATCCTCATAGAATTTCACTATTTTGACCTTTGGTACAATACATTAAAATACGGTTACATTTTACAAGTTTTTGTGCAGGGGGGAAAATAATGTCATTTTTAATATCATTTTTCACAAATTTTCGTCTGCAATGCATTAGTAACTTGATTTTCCCAACATCTAAAATTAAGACGAGATTCGACCCCAACCCAGTCCTTGGCAGGTAAATTAACCCAGAAGTTTTTGGTTTAAGAAAAATTTGGGAAGAAACATTGACTCTTGCTAATCAATGCATCTCTCTAAATTACTTGCTATGAACTTCTTAAACTACAAAAAAAATAACCCTGAGGCAGTAAATTCAAATATAAGTTTAAAAAAATTCCACTAAACTTGAAGAAAAAATATTAGAAAAAAATAACTTGAAGTGATTTACCATATTTTTTCACTCCCATCACTGGAGCTAAAAAAAATTGTTACAGAAGTTTTATACGTCCCTAGATTCCCATAAAGGTGGGGAGGACTGACCTTATCAGACTTTTCTATGTCATAAGTGGGAAGTTTGGCTCGGTCAATTTTAAATAAATCTTTTCTTTCCAGTTTTTAAGCAAATCAACAAAAGTCTTATTACAGAATGAGATATAAATTCCCAATGTCTATAGTGGAGTTAAATATAAATAAAAAAAAAGAGTTTGACCAACACAAAACTATTGGATTTTTGGCATCCTCCACTAGTTCTACCACTGACTGGTTTCAAACAAATTCCCACTATCCATAGTAGCCATCATTTCTCATCCTGTTATCTATAATGTTTTGCCGAGCATTTGTTCATGACTTGTTGGTTTGATCGTTCGTATTATTTGTCTATAAAACCTTATGGCGTACCGATGATCCCCAACAAGGGTGAAACACATGTTTGCGTTTATTCTCCAAGTCACACCCGGTATGTATTCTTGTGGTACTCCGGTGTATTTTGTAAAGTTCATTGTTTTTGTTATCGATTCGTTATAGTTGAAGGGCCGACTGGTGGATGGACTGTGTCTGAAACCAGTGGTGGTTGGTAAAACTCTTTTTTATTTACTTTTTTATTTAAAAACTTTATTGCTATAAGAATAATGGGTTAAACAAGAAGTGAACTAAATTTTACTTGTCTTAACAGATTGTATGAGGGTTATTTTACGCGAGAACCATCAAAGGTAAACCTATATTTTTTTACATGATCATGAAATATTTTTTTGTAAAGAAAAATTTTTCCTTTGGGTGGCGATGTCTCTAATGGGGTTGTATTTGAATTTCAGCTGTGATCTTCACACACTATTGCGCCCAGCCGTGGATAATTTTTTCAGCTTTAGTGCCTCTAGAGCCACAATTTTCTTCTTGGTCACAAAGGGAAGGGCAAAAATATCTTAAATTTCCAGGGGAATTCTGACATTTATTTATTTTCACATCCGCGGAAAACGCACTTTTTCATTTTGATGCAGAAAAAGCTCGAGAAAAAATAAATACAACTTTTAACAGATTGTTTACTAAACAGAAATGACATTTAGTGACAGCTAAGCATTAAACTGAAGTTAGGAAGAGGCTGAGAAAAAGGTCACCACTCGCTACTTTTCTCGTAAAGTTAGTTGGCTAAAAAATTTTTTTGAGCGTTTTTGTAGAACTCCAACTTTAAAAATTTTTTTCTACAAAACCAAGAGTTTTTCAGAAGAAATAATAAATGCGTTTTGGATAACTCACTCTAAGGTACCAAATTCCGTTGCTTCCCAAAAATGTGGGAAAACCCCATTGTGCGAATAAGAAAAAAGTATCAAGAAGAAGGAACTGTTTGGCGAAAGGAAAGCAATAACTTAATCATAGTCAGCGCACCTCTAAAAAAAAAACAAAAAAACGTTTCTTCAGTAGCGTGTCATTGCCCCATCAGTCTCGATAATGTTTTCGTGGCATCGAAACTGCTAAATTTTGAAACAAATTTGGATTTGAAACAATGTCTTCGTCGTACCCTCTGACTATGAGCTCCATTAAGTGGTTGGAATTTCTGGGAACAATATTCATTCATGTTAACTTTTTTTCAGGAGTTTTGTCGGTCATGCAAAACCTCGATGTTGTTTTTAGAAATGCGTCCGTTATGGATAGGACAGTTATCATGTTGATACACACAGCTGTAAATCTTCCATGGATTCTAAAAAGAGCCCCATGTCTTCTCGCAAATGGGCGGCCTTCAAGAAAGTCGATCAGTTGCTGATCCTGCTGAGGCGTACTGACTTGGGTAAAGCCAGTGCCTCACCTTCGTTGAACAGTTCCTTTTTCTTGAATACTTTCTTCTTATTCTTACAATTGTAGCTTTGATTCGTGCATAATGGGCCGCTACAGTTCGAACCAGCCATCCACCGTCTAATTTTGCCAAAATTTGGGCTTTTTCGTTAGTTGGTGCATTGTTAAATATAAGCGTATGAAAACAACAAAATCTGACAGTGACATTTCTTTGTCAATTTGAAATACCTAAAAGGTTACTAAGTTGCGAGCCCCATAATACACTATACAAAATCGGTGTACGCATTTTATGTGGCCGGAAGTGTATTTGTTCGCGACATATGGTATGTATGACATTTTTATTCTAAAACGTTATGATTATTTTCTGGTAGTTATTACTGAACTAAAGGGAATATATAAAATATACAAATCAACATTTTTTCATTTTTACAGGAGGGCAAGTTTTAGCAAAGCTTGACCTACTTTTTGCGTGTAAAAATGCATACTTATATTTTAACCGGGAATATCTCCGTATGGGGTCCATTCTCTCAAGTTTTAAAAGTAAGAGGCAACAGAACTGTAAAAATACGATAAAACAGTGACAAAGCCCCTTTTTTTCATGTACCCTTCATATATGTATATGTTTATATTGACATAATATTAACTTAGTAATGCGTCTTTAAGAAGTATATTTTCTCAGAAAAATAGTTGGTTTTGCTATGATCTGGAAGTGTCATCTAAAAAAAAGAAAACAACCAAAGCAAATTTGATTTCTCAATTAAAAGTAATAACTAGGTAATTTAATAACTTAAGCATAAAACTTGTGCTATACTTTAAAATATAGCAGCGCGGTGCTACTTCTGGTCCACGTCATATTACTTTTATTTTTATAAAATTTTCAATTGCGGTGTCATTTTAATTTTTTATTTTCTCCCCTTCTTGATGCCCCCCTATCTAGCTTCACCCAAGCTCAAGCTCCCTCCAAAAGAATTTCTGTGTACGCCGGCACCACTAATTTTAGTATAAGAAGTTTACTTTCTACTAGATGGCATAACTATAAAAGCAATACACTTTTTTATAAGACGTTTGCATTCCAGTTGCACTTTGACTTTGGCATATGACAGCAGCAAAGTGTTTGTCTTTTTTTAGTTGCACCGGCCAACAAAAAGTAAACTTATACCCCGGACTATTAAATACCCTGCCCTTCTCAGACGCCTCGAATAAATTTTCAATCAAAGTTATTTGGTACTAACTTATACACGGGCAGAATGATAGGCATTGCATAAGTCAAATGAGGTGCCATTTCCAACAAAGTAAATCGTTCGTAGAAGGCTTCCTTTACCATTTTGTACTGAGTTCGACTGAGTTTCATTATAGCAGCTTGAAGGTACCTAAAAATCAAGAGTAAATGTTGAATGTACTAAAAAACTCAAGTTTACATTAAAAAATACTGGTTTTCTTAAAACGGCTAAATAATTTTTTTTTTCCTAAAACGGCTAAATAAAATTTATACCAGATTATTTCTTAATACTTGCTGTAATAATAATATAAAAATGATATTCTTATTTTGTTAATGTACGTTGTCAGTATGAACGTCGTTTCCTTCTGCATAAAATTCCTGTTGTCTCGGAAGCTAAATAGTAACTCGCCAGAATAAAAGTTAAAAATGTCTTAAATATTTTATTCTATTCTTTTTAGCATTTTGCTAACGCTCGTTCAAACCTAACTATAAATAATAAAAAAATTACCTCACTCCCCCATGTATCAACTTGGTACTTTTACTACTAGTTCCGCTAGAAAAATCATCCGCCTCAATAAGGGCTGTTTTCAAACCTCTAGTAGCAGCGTCTAGGGCACAGCCCGCCCCTGTCGCACCTCCTCCGATAACCACAATATCAAATCTGTCGTTTTTTAACGATTTTATCTGTTCGTCTCTCGAAGGTAACGGACGGCGAACTGGTAAACCCATTTTAGGACATTTTGTGTCACACTGAGCTTTTACTGTAGTCCACTAAAAAGCTATTTGTGTTAGTATTATTTTAACACCCTTTTTAATCTTTCGGCTTCGCTGGGAAGCAAAAAGTAATGGTAGAGCCATGATGAACCTTAAAATAATTTAGTTAAATATTTGTTAAAATACACGGTTTTTGGTAAATTTAAAGACTGTAAATAAATTTGATTGAAAGAAATTAGTACCACCTTATGACTTACACATTTTACGCTTTGAACAATTACAATTTTTGCTGTTTTTTGAAACTAAATAAATTATTTCCATCTTTCTCTAATAGTACATTATAAACTTAGAGACTAAAATCCTGCAGCGTAAGGTTTGTAGCCCGACCGTAAGGAGGGCTACAATTCGCTAAGGGATTAAAAGACGCTTTAGTTCCGAGGTTTATATACTATTTTATGCACTTTAGGGAAAGATTATTGTTAAAATAACGTTATTTCTACGCCAAATGGTTCGTCGAATTTAATTATAATTTTCCAGGGATTATTTTTTTTAATCCCTGAAGGATTAAATTCGCTTCTAATCCCTAGGCTGACGGATTAAATTTACTTTTTATCCCTTAGGGATTAAATTTTGTTAATCCTTCATCAGGAATTATTTCTCATTTTAACAAAGAAAAAAATGTTTTTTGGCACTATTTTGTTTTAACGCTACAAAAACCGTGAAAAAAGTGAGTGTTTTATTCTAGAAATCGAAAGTTTGGAAAGGAAACTTTCAAATATGAGCAAAATCATGGCATAAAAATGTAAAAAACATAGTAAAAAATGCCTAAACAAAAAAGTTTCCCCTTAAATTATGCCAAAATATTTTATTTTAATTGGCTAAAGTTACGACAGTTTGTCATTTATGCGGCTGGGTTGCGTTGGTAAGCGTTTTACTAGAGATTTGTTAAATCTAAGGTTAGGTCATATTTACTTAATATTATTTAGTTTTGGTGTTTTTTTTTCGAGTTTTTTGCGTCGTAGCATTTTATTCTAAAGCTACGACAGCCTGTGGAAAAAAGATAAAGACTGTCATGTGGCCGTCATAACCCTAGCCACGGCCAAAATTATCCACATTCGCAGCAACATTAAAAACAATAATAAAAACAACTAAAAATATTTTCTTATTTTCTCTTTTTTCATAAAAAAAAAATAAGAAGGAATTTAAAACGTCTTACAGTTTTGCAATTTTCCTTGAGTAAATAAGTCATAGTCCCAGCTCCAAAGGCAACTGCGAGACCTGTAACACCGATTTTGGTCCAAACATTGGCCATTTTATTGCACTTTAGATTTCAGTTTAGTTTTGAACCATTCCCCAAAATAAAAAAAAATAAACAAACCACAGATGAAGGATCTGTGACGTTAATATATTGGAAAATTACATTTTATGTCATTGCAAGTGTTCTTCGGTCACTAATTATAGCCTACCAACCCGGTTGTCAAAATAGATCAGGATAGATGTTTCTAACCGACGCTGTCACCATAACCGTCGGAAAAATAAAAAATTACAAAATTCTTTTTCATTTTTCAAAGTCAATCTTTTCTTAAAATTTGTTTAAAAAATGCCGAACGTTTGCTGTATTATTAATTGCAAGGTCAATTATAAGTACGGGCTTAAGGTTTCGGTGTTTGCTTTTCAAATGATCCCGATATCTGTGGAAAATGGATCAATGCCATAGAGCGACCACATTTTGTGCCGAGCAACAATTTTTTCTTACACTGTTTTGGACATGAGTGTTTTAGTGTGCATAGTAATACTTAATTTTTGGGGATGTACAAACAGACAACTCGATTTTTCAGAAATATAATAGGTATTTTATTGAAATTGTTAAAGTTCAAATCCAGTGTGATATAATATTCGGTTAAACAGACCTACACTAATACAAGTATTTTGCATGAAAATTTACCATTACACAAAATCTCCAACTTACATCTTGCATCCTGCCTAATCACTATACTACACTTTTTAACATTTTTACATTATTCGTTTGATTCTTAACTTCCACACGACAGTTTTTATACCGGGCTTCCAAAATTTTAGCATGTTGAAAAACTTTAACAAAACAAACTTCACTTTTTACATTCTAATTATTTTTGAGAATTTATTGAGAACTCATCTCTTTGATAATTTATTTTGAACTGTTCTGTTAGAGATTCATTTTAAAACTGTTTTAAGATGAGTATTGGAACTCGTTTGGCTTTCAACTGTGTGTAAGCGCCGAATTCCCAGAAAAAAAACGGGCTTATGTGCTGGATGTCTGTTCCTGAACAGGGAGCGGTATAAATCGCTTTAGAGAATGATCACATATCGTACGACTTTCAAGAATACACGTCCTATCAAAACGGTCTTACAGTGATCTCGCGGTCATGTGATGAAAAATTCTTGTTAAGTGACGCGACGTAGGTATGATTTTTCGGAGCTCTGCAAATTGAATTTAGTTTTTAACAATTTTTTTAACGGAACGACACCTCGGTAGTGCGCGCTATGCCTATAGACATAGAACACAGTGGGTGTTTGAACTTTTTTTGTGATTGTTGGTTTTTTGAACTTAAATGTTGTTTTTTATTTTAGGTAAGAAATATTTCTTTAGAATAAATTTCCCGTTTTTACAAAAGAAAATGTTGAAGAAAAAATTTATTAAAATTTTTATGAAAATTATTTTGGAACACTTATGAAACGAAGAAAAAAATATTTTGAATATTTAAATTTTTAAAATCATTAACTAAAATTTTTATAACAATCGTTGAGATTGGCTGCTAAAAAGAAAATATTTTTAAAAAAAATTGCGAAACAAAAAAAAATATTTTCAAATTTATCACAGCTAGTTTTTTTTCAACTTATTTTTATTTATTTTACTACTTCTGAAACAAAAAAACCATTTAATATATAAGTTTATAATCACTTTTTTGGAAAGAAAATATTTTGCCAGTTATTAAAACAAAATAATTTTTAAATTTGTTTATAACTTTGGGATTTTAAGAAAAATTCTGTTTTAAGTTTTTGTTTTTTTTTAACGACTTTTTTTTAAACAAAAAGTACTAACTTTTTTTTTAAATTAAATAATTTGACTTGAAATTTGCGACCTTTCACATTGATACTTATAGATAGACATTTATTTTTAGCAATGAAAATTAAAACATTACAAAAAAATACTTACCTATAGTAAAAATAATTTATACACATTACAAACTAGAACAAAAAATTAATAATATAATTTTAACATTTACCTACAATAGTAACTACCTATTTTATTATTATATATCAAAATATATAAGTAGAAGAAATCCTGATCAACCTCCTATGAACAACAAGAATTCTAATCTCTATTTTCGTAGGTCTGTGAGTTGCATTTCAAAGCAAGCGATTTCATAACATCGATGAAGAGTTTTGATGAGAAATCGGGAAAAGACAGAAGAATTAGTTGTTTATTATTAGTAGCTATGTAATTACTTTATAACCCATTTACGACATCGGACCCGCAATATTTTTTGTCCGCTTTGCGATGTAGGCCCAATGTATGTTTGCCGACGCAGCGTTAGACTGTAGCCCGCCGTCCGTCGGACCAATGGTAAATTTTACTTTTTGCTGACATCGGCATACCGTCGCCGTACGATTAAGGTCCGATATGGTTTAACCACAGGTACCGACCATCCGCCTATAACTGGTTAATTTGGTCGGTCTAACGTAGACAAGCTGGTCTCGGTCCGTCATCGGTAAACTATTCAAGTCCGACATTGGTTTCCTAAAGCGGTCCAACGTCGGCGATTGACGGAGGTTTGTCAGTGGTAGCCTAAAGCAGCCCGACATTGGCAAACTACAAAGTTTCGATAATGCGGTTGCTTAACCAGTCCGGCTGGTTGAAATGGCAGAAGAGATGATTCTTGTAGAGAAGTACCACCATCTTGTCAAGTCTACATACTAGGAAGAAACTCTTAACCATTTTAAAAATTTTGAGTTGACGTAATCGGACCATCGTCGGTTGCCGATTCTCGACCAATCAAACAAAGTTCCAATCGGACCATCGTCGGCCCTTAAGCAGATAAAGTGGTCGTCGGCATAAAGTCGACTATAGTAAATCCGGCCATCGTCAGTTGCCGATTCTCGACCGATTAAACAAAGTTCCAATCGGACCATTATCGGCCCTAAGGCAGATAAGGTTGGCATTGGCATAATATCGACTATAGTAAATCGGACCGTCGTCGGCCCTAAAGCAAATAAAGTGGGCGTCGGCATAAAGTCGACTATAGTAAATTGGGTCATCGTCAGTTGCCGATTCTGGACCGATTAAAGAAAGGTCCAATCGGACCATCTTCGGCCCTAAAGCAGATAAGGTTTGGGTTGGCAAAGCATATAAAGTAGGCGTCGGCATAAAGTCGACTATACTAAATAGGGTCATCGTCAGTTGCCGATTCTCGAACGATTAAAGAAAGGTCCAATCGGACCATCATCGGCCCTAAAGACGATAAGGTTTGCGTTGGCATAATGTCGACTATAGTAAATCGGGCCATCGTCAGTTGCCGATTTTCGACCGATTAATAAAAGTTCCAATCGGAACATCGTCGGTCCTAAAGTGGTGTCGGCATAGAGTCGACTGTAGTAATGTGGACCTCCGTCAGTTGCCGATTATTGACCGAAAACTGAAAATTGCAAGTAGAGCAAGCAGAGTGTAGTCGCCGATGCCGACACACTGCCGACGTTGTCGACATTGGCCCGATTCAATGCCGACGATTTGTGATCGCTGGGTACTAACTAGTTTAAAAAACAAAGGTTTTAAAAAACCCTACTAAAATTGTTTCTTTATAAAAATACATAGGTATACCTAAAGTTAAAAAGTATTACTTACTTTATAACTAGATTGAAATGGAAAGATTTTGAAAGTACCTACTTTAAACTGTTTCTTTATAATAATACATAGGTAATTTGACTGACATTGACTGGAGAAACCACTATCAACAGCTGATTGGTAGTTTATTATAGGTATGTTTGTCTAAACAGACTAAATCGACATTCGGAGCAACTTTCCAACAGCGACAGAAAATGATTGTTCCATTATTTTTTTTACTATTCGATTGACTTCCTCTAAAATTGACATTATGGGGTTATCTTCAATCTAAAAAATAACAGAACAATGGCTCTATAGCTGTCGCAAAGTACCTCCGTGGAGTTACCAAGACACAATTAGTAGTTTTCACAAATAAAGTCTTGATCACACTATTTCTCGTCCAAAAGATAGTGGCATAGCCAGGGGGGTTTTGGGGGTTAAAACTCCCCCTTCCCCCCTTCCCAGGAGGTCTAAACCAATCTCAAGAAGCCCAGGCAGACCTATAGCTTCCCGATTTTTTTGACCCTTTAATCCGGTTTGTGACGTGTGATGTCGTAAATTTTAAAAATTTTGTTTATTCTAGGGAATTTTTATCACCAGCAATCAAAACGTATAATCAATTGCATTCTTATTATAATTTTTCTTCAAATTTTCATCTGCGGCCCATTTATCATTTGGCAACAAATCTCTATATACCACCGCAACCCACCCCTTATATATATATATAAAATTTTTAAAAATTTGTCATAGGTAGGATTTTTATTAAATGATGAAACCCCCCAGAGTCGATTTCTGCCTACGCCACTGCAAAAGACGATCGCAAAAAAAATTGGTAGCCTGTGCAAGTGTACCAATTATCAAAACCAAACGGTGCCGAAATGTCAACAGGTACGTAGCAAACGTTTTTATTTTTCGGTCCAGAATTTTCTCACAGAGGTCGCGATTCTTCAGAAACGACAGAAAATCTCACCCGTCAGAATTCTGGAAAGTGGCGATTTTTACTTATCGCCTCATTTAAAATATAAACACAGCGTTCTTCATATTTATCCTAAAGTTGCAAGAGAAACTGCATAATTTTTTTAGTAACATTTTGTAAATTATAATATTTTAAAGATATTCTGCAGCACTAGTTTATGGCGGAGCTAAATTGTAACTGCGCATACCAATAAACATAAAAAATTGTCGAAAATTCTCACCATGTAAAACGAAAAACAGAATTTGTGTGAATTTTCTGAACAATGACAGGGAAATATTCCATGGCTATCTACGTTTTTGTATGTTAAAAGTTTTAAAGGTTTGTTTACACACAAAAATTAGCTTAATAAAATGCATTTTTAAATAAAAGAAAAGGGGTTTTCACATAAACTGCTTACAAAAATTAAAAAATTAAGAAAGAAAAATTTTAAGAAATATTAGCAAATAAGTCCTATCAAAAAATCAGCTAGTGTATATGCACATTTTTTGTAAGGGCGAGATTTTCTGACGGTTTTTGAAGAATCGCGACCAGAAAGTCGAAAAACAACTCATTTTAATGACCTGGAATAAAACTTTCGTTAAAAATAATACACTGAGAAAAATAGTAGGCTACCAGAACTCAAATATGTGTTCTCCTAGACCCAGCCGTGTTACCAATAGAGGACAGCCCAGACCTCTGGGCTGTGAGAACCAAGTCCAAGGGATTGCAGGGAAACACGGTTCATGTGTTCTGGTAGCATAAACACTGAATGTATTTTATTGGCCATTTGAGCTGCCAGAACTCAACATCTAGGTTGTGGTGACTCATGATCTGGGCTGGGAGAACCCTGCCTTTGGGCTACCAGAACTCAGCATCTGGGTTGTGGTAACTCATGGTCTGGGCTGGGACAACCCTGCCTTTGGGCTACCAGAACTCAGCATCTGGATTGTGGTAACTCATGGTCTGGGCTGGGAGAACCCTGCCTTTGGGCTAACAGAACTCAGCATCTGGGTTATGGTAACTCATGGTCTGGGCTGGGAGAACCCTAGCTACCTTTGGGCTACCAGAACTCAGCAACTGCGTTGTAGTAGAGTCAGTCGTGGTAACTTTGAACCATTATGGGTAACTTTGAGCCACTTGGCAAATTCAGTTTAGACACATGAAAAGTTCCAACAAACAATTTTCCAAGTTGCTGAAAGTTACCCACAGTGGTTCAAAGTTATCCCTAATGACTGTACTAGTATTATGAAAAAAATAAACTTATTTTTATTGTTTATTTTATTTTTATAAGAAACAACAAAGTTAAAAATGTTTTAGTCGACGAAAAATTTTCATCTCCAGCACGAACGCTACTAGAGATTAAAAAAATATCGTCAACTAGAGAGAATTAAAAATGTTCGTGTTTTTCTAAAAAAAAAAGATTTTGTCATTTAAGAATAAAACAAAATCCAACGAAGCCTTGACTCTCAAGTCGCACCGGCTGACTGTATACAAAATCTAATAAATAAATAGCTAACTATACAGCGCTATCCATTATAAACCAGTATAGAATTTTTGACTCTTGATCTAAAATTAAAAGGGCACTCAAAAGAAATCATCACTTTTTCTGACAAATTTGACATTAGAATATTTAGGCTTTGTACAGATCTGGCGAAAAAAAAGTGGGACATGTAAAATATATATTTTCTTTTTTTAGTATGTCACCCTATACGTTCAAATATTTATTGGTTTGGCTACCATTCGTCCTTTGATTTATTTACTACTATGACAAACACAAGTGTCAAATGTATCAAGGTAAATAACGAGAAGTTAACTAACAAATGACGAACAATGTAAATTTTCATTAATATAGGGTGTTATATTTACCCATATTTCAATTCCGTGTCCTACTTTTCTTTCGACAGGAGTGTACAGGTATTTTGTTACGTTAAATGAAACACCCTGTATTTTGTGTAATTTTTATAGCTAATAAGCAAGCTTTACTCTTGCCAAAAATGCTCAATAACTCAGAAACCAAACGAGATTTTTTAAATCTGTCTTAAATTCAAAAAGAGCACACAATAAACAAGGTGTTACGTTGAAAATAACAAAACATATCTATGCAATTTGTAAACTATAAATGTCAAATTTCAGATAGGACGATAAGGTTTATAATGGATAACCCCTTACATAAAAAACTTTAAAAAAAATCTAAAATATCGCGTTTGAAAATGTTTGAGTGTGAAATATGTTTATGTAGGATTTTTTTTAATATTTTGATATTTTTTACATTTTTTATCAAATATAAAAAAAAATTGGGTTGGGATCTAGTCTTGAATCTAGATTTGTTGCTAAAATCATGTCATGAATGTGCCGTAGGCGAAAATTTTGTAAAAATATGCGATCTTCAAAAATTTTGATATTTTTTAAATTTTTTATGAAATATAAAAAACTGGATTAGGATTCGGTACTAATCCTAAATTTGTTGCTAAAATAATGTAATTAATGCGCCGTAGGCGAAAATTTTGTAAAATTATACTATCCTTTTACTTAATCAATCAATCAATGTGTTATAACGCCACAGGCAAAATTTGCTGTGAAACCGGAGATAAACTAAAATTCCAACATTCAACGACTTTATAGCGCTACAAGCAAAATTTTTTTAAACTTATGGTAGAAATTTAATTTTTTTCGCGTTTTCTTGTAAATTATTTTAAAAAAATATGGGTTGAGTCAGCTACAAAGAGGGAAAACAGAACGGGCGAAAGCTACCCAGAAAACATTGGGTTACAAAAAATCTTCACCCGCGCCACGGTTTCTAATATTAGTATATGATAGTTAGAAAGTTTTAGAAAAGTTGAAAAATAGGTATTTTTTACTTTTTAATGCGTGACAGTAACGGGTAAGGACACCGGCACCCCCTTGTCCCCCCCTCATCTACGCCATGGCGGCAAACATTTTTACCTATTCGCGTGCGTAAATGGTATTTTACAGGGCTCATTTGCGTGCAGAAAGTAGTACTTTACAAAGCGCGGTATCGTAAGGTAACTTTACCGCACGCTGCTTGCTTTTTTAAAAGCCAGATAGTCAAACTGCCTTGTTCATAAAAAACGCGTAATTTTTGTCAAATTTGCACTCAAGATGAAACACTATTAAATATAACGAAATACATCCCAAAACAAAATAAAGCGTTTTTACTTAACACTGCAGATCTTTTGCATCCCCAGCATCCCATTCACTCAACACCGATTTTCTCCTATAATTTTTATGTAGGTTTTTTAAAACTGTATATTATTTTTTTAAAATTATAATAAATTTGCACAAAGTGCTGTAAAGCTTAACTATATAGAATCTTTGATTTCGTACGATTTTTTTATTATTACAAATCATTATACTAAATTCTTATGATCTTACTTTACCGCGCCGTGCGGTAAAGTAAAACTATACAAAAATTCAATTTAAATATAATTTTTATGTAAAATAACTCCAAATAATATGAAATTCTTATAATTTTAGAATTTTTAATTTAGTAGGATTTTTTTTAATTATAAATAACTATACTAAATCTATATGATTTAACTTTACCGCATGGTGTGCGGTATGTAAAATAACGCCAAATAATATGAAATTCTTATAATTTTACATTACAGCACGCACACGTAAAGTTTAACTATATAGAATCTTTGATTTAGTACGATTTTTTTTATTATAAATAATTAAACTAAATTCTTATGATCTTACTTTACCGCACGGCGTGTGGTAAAGTTACTTTACCGCAGACACTACACAAAAATTCAATTTAAATATAATTTTTATGTAAAATAACGCCAATAATATGAAATTCCTATAATTTTTTAACTACATAATCTTTAATTTAGTACGTTTTTTTAATATTAAAAATTATTATACTAAATTCTTATGATCTTAAAGTAAAAATTCCGATTTAAATATAATTCTTATGTAAAATAACGCCAAATAATATGAAATTGGTATAATTTTACATTACAGCACGCCGTGTGGTAAAGTAAAACTATATAGATTTCGATTTAAATACGATTTATAAAAATACAAAGTCGCATAATTTTACTTTACCGCACGCCGTGCTGTAAAGTAAAATTATACGATTTTGGTACATTTTTGTAAATCGTATGTAAATCGAAATTTCTGTATAGTTTTACTTTACAGCACGGCGTGTTGCAAAGTAAAATCATAAGAATTTATTAAAATTTTACGTAATTTTATCCAAAAATCTTAATAAAATCGAAGTTTTTATATTATCTTGCTGTAATGTAGAATGGTAATAAGAATTTTATATTATTTGTCGATATCTTAAATAACACGCCGCCGCTGTAAAGTAAAAATTTACATAACTGATATAATTTACCTTAAATATATATATTAGTGCTGAACTACATAATAAAATTTTTTATAGTTTTAAAATGATTTTTTGAAGTTTTATATGCTCATAGGTAAAAATCTTGTCCCTAACTCTTGCGTAAAGTGCCTTTACCGCCCTTGACGGCTTGATCGAACTCCGCTCTGCGTCGTTCGGTCAACTGACGTCGCACTTGTTAGGTAAATAACTATTCCGCACTGATATGTCAAAATCATGGAATACTATTAAAATCCTGTAACTTTAAGTTAGTTTTTTAGGCGTTTATTTATCATTGTGAAAAAAATGAGTTATGACGAAGAAACGAATGAAAATATTACTGATGGGGTTCCAGCAGGCATACTTCAAGCTGCAGAAAATGTGAAAAACGAGTTAGTATCTGATAAATCGAAAAAAAGGTATGAAAAAGAATACGCATCTTTCCTCAAATGGTGCACAAATTACAAAAATACCAATTTTTAAAAAGAAGACGTTTTTCTTGTTTACTTTTCCGAATTGTGGTCTAGATATTCAATGTCCGAAATGGAATGGACAGACAAAATCAAAGATTTTGAGTATGTATGACATTGAGAAATTTTTAAACAATGCTTCAGACAATATTTACCTCCTAATTAAAGTGGCAACAATTAGTATTTTCATTGAAAAGATTGTCTTCTTTTTCTCTCGGAGAGAATGATGTTCTCCATTCTGACAAACAGCGTGATGTATGAAAGAACAATATTCTTGAGTTTAGATACGTATTGAGTACGATATGAAAACAAACTAAATTTTTGGTCTGGCTGGAGCATGCAGGAGATAATAAAACACACACCAGCCGAAGCTTTGTGATTACCGAAAAGAAAAATATAGGCTTTGTACGAAACTATTAGAGAATGCACTACTCAGTGTTTAGGAAAACGCCATCTGAAGTTGCAATATTTAGGACTTCAGAATCCAGAAGAGTTCACAGGCCACTGTTACCGAAAGTCCTCTGCAACTGCCCTAGCACACGCTGGAGTGGGTATAACCAACCTACAACGTCATGGAGGATGGCAATCTTTAAAAGTCGCTAAAGAGTACTTGAAAATATACAGACCGCTTCAAGCTACTGCGAACATAGGGCAGAAGAAGTCTAATTTGCCAGTGTACGTACATGCAGAGACACCACCCGCCTATCAGTGAAGCAACCAATACTCAGGCTTGCGATCACCACTTGCATGAGTTTCCTTTGGTATTTAGTACGCCTCTAACCACGGTGCTGTGTGGAGCGTAGTCAATGAAACCGGAATTTGGTCAATAAATACGCAAAGTTTTATAACGTAATTTTCTTATTTTTTGTCACTGATAAATAAGAGCGTTTTATTGTCAACTGCTCAGATTTATCAGTGACGACGTGTTACAATAAAAATAATAAGGAGAAACAAAATAAAAGCAAGTTCTCAAAATAAAATAATACATTCTTAAAACCAAAAAGATTCTCCCAGTCAAAAAAAAATTAAAGCAAATGTTCGAAAAGTCCTCCTTGCTCGGCTAGACAATATCCGAGCCTACTATAAAAACCCCTTCTAACGTTTCCAAGCATGTTAGGGGTGATAATTTGAAAAGCTTCTTCAAAAACAGATAGAAGTTATTAGGAGCAAGATCGGAAGATCGAGCTGGCCATAAAATAGTTCCCCGTGTACTTATAACCCGATTAGGAAATACATTATCAAGATATTCCCTAACAAGGCCAACATTGTGAGCGGAACAACCATCTTGTTGAAACCATGTTTCACGAAATCTTACATCTAACAACTGCCTAGCAGTTGGAATAATGTGCTGCTGCAGTAGATCCAAGTATCTAGGACCATTCAAATTGCAATTGCCGTTAATAAAAAATAGCCCAATTACGTGTTCCCCTATAATACCCCCCCCCCAAACATTTAGTTTTTGGGGATACTGTGTTCTTACGTCAAAATACAAATGCAAATTTTTCCTCGACCAATATCGAACGTGTGTTGGGTTATGACGATTTGACCATTTGACCATCTGCACTTTTTCGGCAACTTCGTAGACATCCATTTTTGGTTTTAAAAATGTATTATTTCAATGAAGAACTTACCCATCTGTTTCTCGATCAAGGCAGAAATAAAACAAAATAATAAAAACAAAATGAATTTCCAAAAGATAACACTGCAGCGTGCTTCGAATCCACCTCGGTCGTACGGCAGGGAGAGTAAATTGGACTTGATTCCCCCTATGTTCGCAGTAGCTTGAAGCGGTCTGTAGAAGCTATCTTTATCCCCGTGTACTTATGTCGCTTTGAGTGAAACAGATTCTGATACAAGAAGCACCCGTCCCAAACCAACTGATGAAATGGACCGCGAAAACTAACACAGAAAAAAAATTGGGTTCGGTCGTAGTTTGTCTATGAAAAATAACTACCGTTGCAGCAAACGCCAGTGTCTCTACAAATGCCGTCGTCGCCGCCGCGCCGCCGCCACCACCGTTTGCCAATCATCAGCTAGCGTCCATAATAAAGGAGGGGGCACTAAATACATTGTTTACTGGAATCGGTGAAATGGCTTGGGGTTGCGATATGTTAAAGGGTTCTTAATAATGGCAAAAAATGGCAATGAAAAAACTATTTTTTTTTTAATTTTATTTTATCTCACCCAACAAGTAATAAATTCTGAAGATGTAAACAAATGTGCATTATAAGACCACCAAAATGTTTTATTTTTTTAACTTTTTTTTAATTCAGTTTATTTATTTAAAGAAAGATAAAATTAAAATAAATTAAAAAAGACACGTAGGTCATCCTCTACCGACTTTGAAAACTTTGTTTTCAAAATTGGCAAAAAAACAAACAAGAAACAGACAGGATTTTCCCTCATGAATCTGTGGAATCTTTCTGGAAAAGTTTTAGCATATACCAGAGCTGTATCGGTCCCCGAAACTACACCACAACAAATTCTCGAATTATTATTGTTTACGAACGACCCGACAAAATAATAACAATAATAAATGCAAAACTGGCGTATATCGGAGTGCCCTTCACTATTGCTTGTTGATAACTCTTGTTTTAGCGAGACAGGTCCGTACCCAAACACTATAATACTGTTACTGTTTATTTATGTTTTTTTTAATCCCATGTTTGTATTTTTTTTTAAATAATTTAACAAAAATTAATTATCCGATGGAGTCTTATTGTTGAGAAGAGAGAGAATGGCAGTACTTTGAAATCACCCTGTATACTGGAATTTAAGAGCAAAATATTTTTTGAATACACGTTTAATGTTCATAAGTTAAATAAAAAAAAATAATTTTATGCCGGTACCGAGGTCGGATGACAACGAATTTATCGTATCACGTCGTACCACGTCGGTTAATCTGAGGGGACCATCACAAGGGCCCACATATTTTCAATGCTACATTTTGTAGCCTTTTTGTAGCTATTTTGTTACTACTACTGTAGCCGTTTTCGAGAAAACGCTACCCCCCTAGCTTAAGCTGAGGAGTGACCCCATAACTTCAAGTGTGCTAAAGCTAGAAAGTTCAAATAACAACATTTTGTAGCTCAGCTTGTTCGAGGGTGTCGCATTTTAAAAGTTTTTAAAATATTCCTAGCACTGAGTTGAGAAAAGTATGTCACATGTGGCCTATATATTTTGCCCATTAAAATAAAATAAAAATATCTTAACGGCAACAGCTACAAAATGTTTTAATACGTCAGATGAGAGCCATAGTACATGTGGCCTATATATTTAGAGAAAAAAAAAAATACGTTTTTTTTAATAAAAAAAATCTAGGAACATATTGAAAACTTTTAATATGCAGTGGCGATCCCAAAGGGGGCGGGGGTGATCGCCACCCCCTTTTTTCCAGAAAAAAGTAGACAACAAAGAAGCTGGTGGTAAGCCTGAAGTATTTGGAGAAAAAACGAGAAATTGGAGAAAGCTCCTTTAAAGACATTCTAGAATCCCTTCACCGTATTTTGGGACAGTTTGACCTTCAATTCGTGACACCAAGAATAAACAAATGCATGACGTACTTATCGCGAAATCATTAAGAATACCGAACAGTATTATAGAGTTTCTATTTATAAACAAGTTTTAGACAAAATCATTTCGCATATAAAAAAGCAAATAAAAAAGAAAGAAAATTTTTAAAATTTGGATTTTTTTGCTCCCCATAAAACACTTTAGAGGTGATTTTGAGTTCTTATGAAAATTATTGTTTTTTTTTTAATTGGGCTAGCATAGTATAGTAAAATTACTTTTATATTTTTACATGTAAACATGCAAAAAAATCATAAAGTTTTAACAAAATACAACAAAAATGTAAGTTACAATAAAATAATTTTTTTTAACCCAACTAATATTTTTTCATTGCCATTTTTTGCCATTATTAAGAACCCTTTAACATATCGCAACCCCAAGCCATTTCACCGATTCCAGTAAACAATGTATTTAGTGCCCCCTCCTTTAATATGGATGCTAGCTGATGATTGACCAACGGTGGTGGCAGCGGCGCGGCGGCGACGACGGCATTTGTAGAGACACTGGCGTTTGCTGCAACGGTAGTTAGTTTTCATAGACAAACTACGACCGAACCCAATTTTTTTTCTGTGTTAGTTTTCGCGGTCCATTTCATCAGTTGGTTCGGGACGGGTGCTTCTTGTATCAGAATCTGTTTCACTCAAAGCGACATAAGTACACGGGGATAAAGATAGCTTCTATATTTTCAAGTACTCTTTAGCGACTTTTAAAGATTGCCATCCTCCATGACGTTGTAGGTTGGTTATACCCACTCCAGCGTGTGCCAGGGCAGCAGAGGACTTACTTCTTCAGAATTTATTACTTGTTGGGTAAGATAAAATAACTATTTTTTTAAATTTTATTTTTATTTTAAAAGAAAAACTTAAAGTTTCCAACAATTAAAACCTAAAATAAATAATACGTTGTATTACGATTTCTAAAACTTAAATAAGTAAATTAAACAAATTTAACTACTTTTGCAATATTTTTTTAAATATATAAATTAAATCTCGAACGGTCACTATTCAAAATTTTTTATTTCCCTTTTGATAAATAATATGTTCAATAAATAATTCAAAATTTTCCTGAACTCTTTAGAGACCACCCCCACTCCTTTCAACGGAAATCTTTTTCTTTAACATTTCTTTTTCATGCTTCTGTTCTTCAAGTTCCGCCATTCTGGCAAACCTGGAGTATGTCACATGACCGGACTTAATTGCTGACATCATCTGAAAATAAAGAAAAAATATTCTTTTAGTTTTCAATAATAAATCAGTTTTATGCCCAACCGGGCGAACTTAACGGCCCAGGGCGCCTTTCATGCCCGAAAATGGCTAGTGGTTTCGTGCAATCGTTTGTTGTTGTTTTCAGTGACTTGTCAAGTTTAAGTTTTGAATTATATCCGACTATTTTCATTAGAAAATTATTAATTATTATTTTTTAAATATTGAAATAAAAACGTACTCATCGTCCATAAAATGTTGTATATACCTCGGTCAAAAACAGCTTTAACGCCCTTGGTGTGTAACAGTCCTTGGCTAACGCATCAGACTGTTATTTGGACATTGCGGGCGTTAAAGCTGCACTTTCTGACCTAGGTGCATTGATAACTATTATAGCAGGGTGGCCATTTTCTAGAAAACCGGGAAAAGTCAGGTAATTTTGACGGTCAGGGAAAAGTCAGTGAAAATTTGGAGAAAAATCTGAAATTTTAAAAAGTAAAATAAAAAAGTGTAGGACCATAAATTCCTTGTTTAAAAACAACAGAACTATTTAAAAATGTCTACTTTGTAAAAAAGTTTTTAACAAATTCAGAGTTTTAACTTAGCAAAAGTAGGTCTTACATACTGCTTGATTATTTAAAAAAGTTTTAATTGATCAAATATTTTTTTTTATTTCAAATTTCTTATGGCGACTGGACAGAGAAAAAATTTAACAATAAGGTGGACACACAAGCAAAACCACTAAGCTAAAGGCGGGGTCCAGAGTCAAGCCACTGCAAAGTGAAGTTTGAGTAGGACGAAAAAGACTTCTTTGTAGTTAGCTCTTTTTTCCACCAAAATCAAAAAAATCGATAATTCAGCTTTTGGCATAAAAACTGTAATTTAAAGGTATTGCATCAAAGGTCAAAATAGTGAAATTCTATGAGGATCGTATGTGTGCGACAAGAGATATGATCTGTCACTAAGCGAATGTCTGGCAAAAACCTACAAAGACTTTTCCTCGTAACTTGAAAACTACTTTGTAGATTTTCCTACTTAAGTCTCAATTAAAAGGTACTCGAATACTGCACAGGGGAGTTTTACTGTTTGAGAGGGTTAATTTTGAAGAAAATTACGTAAATTAAAGTAAAAAGCTTTTGTTTTTTCCCTGGGTCTGTATTCTTGAAAGTGTGGGAAGAAAATGCTCCCGCGAGAGTATCCTTTTCCTCTTCACACCTTTATCCGTTGGCATATCTCCATGTCACTTTTTTGTAAACTACGCCCACTTCCCTAGCAAGTTCTCCTCCCGGCAGTTCAAGAATGAAGTCCCTGGTGTTTTTTGTGGGGTTGTTCTCATTCGAAAGGTGGCACAATTTAATTTAAAGGAGCTCATAAGCCTTAAAAATTCAATAAATAAGAAAAATATTGAAAACACACACAGGACAACATTATTATTTGCATTTACATTTTTTATCACATTTATTCAATTCGGGATAGTGGCGTACAAACCATTAAATATTGACCCCTAAAGATTGAATTTTCTCCAAAAATTAAGGGCATAACCCTCTTCTCCACAAAGAACCTTAGCCCTCCCCCAGCCTCAGTTTTTTCCATTTTTCTGCTTTATTTTTTCGTCTTGACTTGATACCCAAACTTTTCCTATACTCAGTGTCATAAGCCAAAAATGTTTTAGAGGAGAAGCTGAGGATCCTTGGGGAGGGGGTAACTATTTTATTCTTAGTTTTGGGGAAAATTCAATATTTCAATACCTTAAAGAGTACCCACGGACAAAAAATGACAATGCAAAAAATAGGGTTGTTCTCTGCTTTTAACATTTTTATTATTTATTGACATTTTAAAGCTTATGCCTTCCTTCGAATTAAATCCTGCCTACACCATTTAATTACCTTTCGAATGAGATCATACCCATAAGGGAAATAAACACAAAAACTTTTTACTTTCATTCACGAAATTTTTAAAGAAATAACCCTTTAAGACAGTAAAGTGCCTGTAAGAAAAACCCTAGATAACCCCTGTGCAGTATTCAAGTTTTAAGAAAAAGTCTTTGTTTGCCAGACGACATACTTTACTTTTACTATTTTGACCTTTAGTACAATACCTTCAAAATATTTAAATATGGTTACCGCGGGTCATAGGTGTATGTTATCCGTGCGGAGTTCTTCCAAAAATTTTGCCTGCGGCGCTATAATGGCATTGATTGTTACAATTTTAGTTTGATTTAAAAAAAAAATTATGTCAAACGTCTAAATAATGTCATTTTTGGTATCATTTTCTGCAAATTTTTGCCTGCGGCGCATTGGTGCCTTGATTTTCCCAACTTATCTAAAATTGAGACTGTATTTGATCCCAACCCAGTCCTTGGCAGATAACGTAACTCACTTTTTTTTAATATTTCATAATAAATGTGAAGAAAGTCAATTTTTTCTTAATTTTCCGCTTTACATTAAAAAAAATGTAGCTACGTAACGTTGTTTGTTAGAATTTTAGATCAATTTTAAGGATTGTTTTTTCAGCAACATTTAAATAGTGTAAAATTAAAATTTTCGCCTGCATATCTAGAACCGAGACTAGATTCGGACTCAACCCACTTTCGTTAAAATAAATATCCTGAAGTTCAAAATTTTTAGCTTAAACTCAAAGTAGTATAATTTTCTTAAATTTTTCGCTTGCGGCACCTACAATCTAGAATTGAGACACTAGATTCGGTCAAGAATTCGTGTTCCAACACCTACTAAACCAGTGAGGGGGAGGGGGTCACCCTGCTATTGGAAATTCAACTGACATTTAATTTAAGTAACAAATTTTTCTAGTTGCAACGAAAATTTGCTGTTTACCAGGATAAAGTAAGAAGGTAAACTTCTCAAAATTGTTTGGTCGTGACAGTTTTTAGAATGCGTTGCCTTGCTGAATGTTCTAAAAACTGCGTCGCCCCTTTTCTTTTATTTTATTGATAAATGTGCGTCCTTTTCTTTCGAACAATTAGTAGTAAGTAACAACATTATTCAGAGAGAACTAAGGAGTTCAAACAGGGTGATATTTAACTTTCATATATAACCTGTTAAGCCTTAATACTATAAAACGACCCACCATTTCTTCTTGCCGTCAGCTCTGCTCTTAGGCTGTACTTAGTAATATCCTGTTATCTCAGCCTGAGAGCAAGTTTGAAGGCCAGAAACGATAATGTGCAGTTTAACGGGAGTTGTTAACCATAGCCTGAAATCATTGAAAATCTCACACAATTCCCTGGGACCAGAGAATAAATTCAATCACTGTGTTTTAAATATAAACGAAATAAATTTAAAAAAAAAAATATTGCAAATAAACAAATTTTAGGTTATTTTGTGTGCTAAATTGTAAGTATTTTCATGCGAGACACGGTGCTATTAGCAGATACTAGTGGTGCTAAAGTAAAGAAAAAAGAAAAACAAGTTAAAAAAAAGCAAGCACACTCAAAATCTATTAATGGCAGTGTATCCACACCTGCAAGTACTCATCAAGTTCGACTTGTCCGTTCATATTTGTGTCAATTTCTCTCAAAATTTCGTGAAGTTCTTCTCCAGGAACCTCCTTCTCTCCGTGTTGCTGAAAAATTAAAAATGCATGTATAAATAAGTGTTAGCATTACTTACTTGCAGATAATCCGCTAACTCCAATTGTCCGTTAAAGGTAACATTAATGTCGGATAGTAAATGGTGGATTTCTTCTCCTGAGAGTTTCATGCCTAGAGACTAAAAAAAAATCAAATGATTTTCCAACCAGAATGTAATAAATTTTATCAAAACTAAAAAAAGGGCAAGAATAAAAAAGTTTGTTCTACGTTTCAAAAAAATCATAAGGAAAAAAATTAATTCGCACTTTTTGCCCTTAGTGGCATACCCGAAAGTAGCTTTGAGTCTCTGCCCTGCGTGCGAAAAATACTGCTACGCACGCTTACATTTTTCAAAATGATACACTAACCATTTGGATGTGTCGGTAGCATGAGGTCAAATAACACCATTAAAAACTTTTTTCTTCGAAATGATTCGGTTTTGTATGTGAAAAAAAGGTTTAATTTAATCACAGATTCAGTGACCTTAACAGTTACAAAACGAAAGTAATGGTGGCATCCCGAACTTCGCAAGCATCTTTTGTGCAAAGGCCACCGCGTGTGAATAAGTATTACTTTCTGCCCTTGTTAGGTAATAGTTATTTACCGAACAAGTGCGTAGAGTAACTTTTTCGCACGCGACAGCAGTTGCACGAGCGACGCGAAGCGAAGTTCGGACAAGCCGTCAAGGGCGGAAAAGACACTTTTCGCACGTGTCAGGTACAACATTTTTCCTACTTGTGTAAAACAGTTATTTAATTTTTTTTCCACTAGCGTGCGGAAAAGTGCACTTTATAAGTTAACTTTATGGTACTTTTGCGCACTCAACCAAAAATAAAAAATAAATATATTGCTCCATTTTTAAAAATTTTCTTTTTTGTGTTAGGTAAACATTTTACTCACGATAAATTAAGAGTAAAATTTTTAGCGAGTAGAAAAAATATTGTACCCAACTCGCGCAAAAAATTTTCGCGCACGTCGGTAAGACATAGGGTAAATAAATTCCCGCACGGCGTGCGGGAAATGCACCTTTCCAAACGCAAATTCGTGCGTAAAAGTGCACTTTTACGTACGCTAGTAGAAAAATAACTATTTAAAAATGGGGAATTGTATCAAAATTAGAGATTCGTAGTGCCGCTTCTTACTTTCAAACTCCTCCTAATATCGTTAATGGAAACGTATCCTTTCCTATCCTTATCAATAATTTGGAATCTTTTAATGTAGAGTTGAATCTCCTCTTTGGTAAGGTTGATTGGAATTTTATCTCTGCTTGCCCTATTAACATTTTGACCCATTTCGTTTTGCAGAAATTCAGTGGCTTCTTTCATTTGTTTTTCTTTTTCGGCTAAAAATATAAACTTTATATTTACAATACCACTTTACATACAAAAAATGCGTTGGGGTGTCACTCAACGCTCGGCGCCACTGCGTTATTCAATGACATTTTATTTTTGACCAATAAATGTTAACCCGTTTTTCACTTGATCAACTGTCTTTTCAACTAACCTTCAGACCAGTTAAGCTCCTCTGCCATAATATTAACAATCTCCGGTAGTGCCTCTTGTGCGGCTTGAACGTTCAAGAAGGCCAGTCTTACTCTTCTAGCGATCATGTCTATAGCTGTTAGAGCGTATTCCTTTACACCGTACCTAAAAACACATATCGATTTTTTTGCTTTTCCCAAGTGTAACAATATGTCCATTTGCACCGCGGAGTTAAAATCAGATTTAAATTTAAGTCGACGATTTTTATTTCCATCGCATTTTAAAATCGGATTTAAAGGTAGTTAAACCGGGTTATATAATCTAAAATTCTTTAATTCAGATTTTGCGTAAAACTGAGGCGTTTTCTCAAATGCAACTATTTCCAAAATGTTTCAAAACAATGACGTCACATACTACGTCATAGTTTGACAAGGCGCTTGTGACTCGAATAACCTAATGTTTAAAAAACAAAAGATCAAGAGATCTTGGGTGCAAATAACGAAAATTGAAGCTTGGATGAGCATCCCACAAGGAACACACAAAACACCAAAGCGAAAAGAGAAATGATTAAACGATGTTTTCCCTGGGTCATCAGCGTGGGCTCATCAGTGGTTTCACTGGTCTTCCTCTACCATACATCATTAAACACCATCATACACTTTGATTTCCCACTTTGAATTACTCACAAATAGGCATCGTTCCGCACTGGTACTTATCCAAGTTACCTGATACGAATTTATTTCCAGTAGGATTATGCTCCTAAGACAAAACAAAAAAGAAGTTAAAAAACTTCCAAATCAGTTACTTCAACCGAAAAGAAACTAAAAAACAAAGAATCAAGAGATCTTGGGTGGAAATAACGAAAATTCAAACTTGGATTCCACAAGGAACACACAAAAGACCAAAGCGAAAAGAGAAATGATTAAACGATTTGTTTCAGTTTCAGTGGTTTCACTGGTCACCCTTTTTTTAAAAAAACTAATGTTTTATCGGCACCATCTGAAAAAACCAAAAATATAGAAGGAATCTTTTCACAAATATATTTTTATAAAATATCTTTGTGAGAAATGGTGGAAAAACAAAAATAAAGACGCTAAGAGCCTAGTCTACAGTCCAACGTCTTGCCACTGATTTCTATTTCTCTCTTTGTCGAAAAGAAACGAACAAAAAGATCGCTTCGAAACCATTCAAATTGGTGGAAAAGTGACGTCATTGATAACGAGCGGGAAAAATTGACATTTAAATTGATTCTATAAATAATAAGAAAAACAAAACCTTTTCAATTTTATGCAGATTTTAATAAATTTGGTGGGAAGCAATACAGAATTTTCTAGGTTGTAAATGGTTTTTAAGCACTAACAACACGAGATTTCAGAGTTGTGACGTCACTAATCAATGACGTATTTATTGAAAAAGTTTTTCAAAACGGGTTCAATGTGAGAAAACGTCTCTGGTTTCCTATTGGTCGGATTTTTGACGGAATATATCAAATACAATCAGCTGTTATTTTGTTTTCATATTTTTCCATAATATTTGGTGAAAAAAATAAAAAAAAGATTCTCCTCTTTTAAAAATAAACGACGATCTCTGATCACGTGTCGTAGTGGTTTTCCATAAGCTGTAAAGTTAATTTAGCGACGGCCAAATTTACTGCGATTTTCTAGTAGCTTTTTTGGAGACTGTGTAAAGGCATTTGGTTTGTTCTTCTTCGATTTCTGCAAAAATAGTATCTAAGCATGAGTAGATAGTAGACAGGTCAATGGTTTGTTATTGTTTTATTTTTTTTTTTAAATTGAAGATTATTAAGAAGGAACTAAATACGAAATGCCGCTTACATATTATGTTGCCGATTGTGAATAAAAAAATACAAGAAATCCGCTAAAATAACCACACAAAAGTTATATATGCATTTTTATGTACTATAAATGGGCTGTCAGTGGAGGCGGAAAGTTATACCTTTATGCGGATAACCATATTTTCACGGCAGCTTCCAGTACTGCCAGATTTTCTGCGTCTTAAAGTTAAATCTGGCCCGGTGCGAACAGATTTTTTTTTTCCTTTCGGTGCAAGTGGCCATATAGGTACCTTTATCAAGAATAATTACTTTTTTGATTACCGCCGTGCCGCGCCACCGGCACCGGTTTGAAATAGTTACAAACCAAGAGATAAAATGCGCTTTGATCCAGAGGAAAAAAGCTAACGACGTTAAAATTAGAAGATACAGAAATATCTCACCAGTAGAACATTTTTGCGACATACTGTGGTTTCATTTTTTAATTTAATTCGTCTGAGAAAAATCATACCAAAAATACCCTTTTTGAACCTCTCAGTGCAGAAGCATCTAACTATCTCCCTTAAATAGTTCGTAGATATACAGTCTAACAGGTCATTTTCCGAAAAAAACCTCCGGAAAAGAACCCCCGGAAAAAAACCCCTGGAAAAAAAACTCGGCAAAAAAAATCCACAAAACCATTATAACTAACTGAAACCCAACCCAACCCAAAATAGTTATTTTTTATTTTCACATATTTTAACTTATTTTTTTTTGTGTAACATATAATTTTTCCTGTTTTTTTTCCGGGCTTTTTTTCCGTGTTTTTTTATCCCGGTTTTTTTTGTTTACCCATTTTCATGGTAGTCGTCGTCATAAGCCAACTCAAGCTAGACCCATTCAACCCAACCCAAAATAATAATTTTAGATTTTTAGAATTCGTTTAGTTAAACAGATAAATCGCATATCAAAAATTAACAAAATTTTGCACAGCGGAGGCTTCTGGTATCCCCCACAGACCATCTTGTTTTTATTCAGTTTTTTTAAATAATCGATAATTTTTACCGTGAATTAATCATTTTTAGGATACGTAAAATTATGTAAAAAACTTAAAATTATGCAAAATCACGTGAATTGTTTCGGGATAATGCTTTAAACTTTCACCGTATAAAATTTGATACAAATTTGATTAACCGTTTTTTAGATTAACTAATTGGAAGAAGCGCATTTTTTATTCAAATTCACCCTTAAGTATTTTAAATAATTTTTTTATATGTAACAATTTCTCCCAGGGAGTTTTTTTTGAGGGATTTTTTTTCGGGTTTTTCTTCCGAATTTTTTTTCCGTTTACTCATTTTTCTGGTAGTCGTTGTCATACATGATTAAATGAGAACTGACTAAAAACTCTTTTTGCGAGCATTCCGGTAACGTTATTAAAAATTAATATAACTATAACGAAGTTAAATGTCCTGACAAAATATACCCTATTGTTGTCTTCAGTAAATATAAAAAGTAGTCCAAAAAAATAATAAAATGTGATAAATAAGAAGAAATTTTGGTTTTTCTTCATTTAAAAAATGTTTTCTACCGTAAACTGGCTTGTTAGATAAAGTACCTTTTATTATTCTCACCTAACTTCTGCGTCAATGTACGGGAACTCGGGATGTAGTTTTTTACCAATAATTGGCCACCTTTTCCCAGTAAGGGAAGCCATCTTGGCAACCGCAAATGCTCTGTCTCCGTAAGATTTGGCCAAGTGCTCTGCTACCTGTGTTAAAGAAAGAAAGATCTCTTCTTGGTTTGCATTCAATACTTATGCTTTAGTTCTCTTAGGTTGTACTTAATTTAAACCTATACTATAAACATAGTAATTTGGAAAGTAAATGTTTTTTTTTCAAAACAACTTTTAGGAAACAATAATATTTATAGGGTATAATTTAAAGCAAAACTCTATAGACAAGAAAAAATTTATATAAATATCTTAAGTTCTGGTGTTTTTTCAAAAAATAAATCATTTACCTATTTTAAAAATCATAAACTCCCGAAAATATTTGCAGTAATCCTTACGGTTGTCAGCTTATATAGATAGACCAAAATTTTCCAGTTTGATATTTTGCTTGTGGTTGCAAAAATTGCCCCATTACAAGCGGTACCATTTATATAATTTTCAATTATAACTCTGTTTAACATAATATTTTGAGATGATTCATGCCCTTTTGAATATTGAGCTTACTTGATAGAAACGGAGGAACAAAAATTTTGTAGTTATAACAGTACCTCACATTCAAGTCCGAAATCTTGAACCAATCGAATATACATTGTAGGAGTCCATTCGTGAGCACCTTCTAGCAAAAAACCATCCGTTTGACATGTGGTGCACTTGGATTCCAAACCACAAGCTACGAAAATAGATTAACATAACTAATCAAAAAATAAGAAATATGCATAGTCTAAGAACGAATTTAAATGAAAAAAAAAGGTTTTATCTACAAAATTCAAGTAGGTAGGTAGGTACCAAAATTTTTAGAATAGATTAAGATATTGAGTGCCTAATATTGTCTTGTTTTTTTTGCTTAGGTTTATATCAGAAACAGTTAACAATCATTTTTACTTTGTATGTTTGTAGAAAATTGTAAAAATAACGCCATAATCAATTTGTTTACCTTTAATCGCTGCATCAATGGTATGCTCAGCCATAGCTCTGTAGGTAGTCCATTTTCCACCCGCAATGGTAATCAAATTAGAATCGCTTACATGAACAATGTGATTTCTGGCCAAAGCAGCTGTGTCTGGTTTATTGGGGTCCTGTACTAAAGGTCTGATACCGCTCCAAGCGGATAGAACGTCTCCTCTTCTCACTATAGAACATAAACAAGTGTAACTATACCCCAGACACTCTCTCTGAGTTAGCAGGGATTCTTTAAAAAAAAATTGGTGATGCATGGTGTTTGGGGAGGGTGACCAGTGGAACACTGATTAAGCCCACCTTTTTAGATTTTTTTCTTTCTTTTTTACGGGTGATTTTTTTTCTGCGCGGGTGTTCTTTAAAGTGTAGGAAGGGAGTACTCACATTTATTTTTATATTTGACAATTTCTCTTTTTCCATAATTAATTATTTTAACCTTCCAATAGATACGGTGTCAAAAGCTTTTAGATAGTAGTTTGAGTTTTTTCTAGTTTTGGCTATTTTAGAGTGTACACCTAGTGGTTTTAAATTATTACTTTATCCGGTCTCTGAGACCGCGGTGTGTTATTTTATTTAATTTTTATAATATTATTATTATTTTTTTTCATAATATACTTATATTTTACCCTTATAATTATATTTAGTTACTGAAAACCAACGACCATTAATTTTTTTAGTTTATTCTTATACGTTTTTGGAAAGTTATTTTTTGCAAAAATAATTTTGTTCTGTTTTTCATAGAAAGTTATTTTATGATCCATAATAAACAGATAATGTACTCAACTTTTTTCGGCTTAAACAAAAATGGAGGAAGCTTGGGGTGACTAGTGAAATAGGATAGGAATCCTAACTAAAAGTAGATGGAACAATTTTAAGATTTTCGAAAAAAATTAAGCAACAACACAAACAACTTTAAAATCGTGTCAAATATGATAACAAAATGCTAATTTTACCTTCTACGTCAGGATTTAAGTAGTTCTTAACTTCCTCCAAAATAAACATAATCTCATCTTCAGTGGGTCGTGGGTTGTGCGTGACGTCGCACGGTAGATCGGTGGTACCAGCGATAGTGTGTTTTTGCCAAGGTAGGAAGAAGATAACTCTGCCGTCTGAGGTGGACGGATCAAGAAGACCCATTTGGTCTGGGCTGTAGTAACCTTAAAAAATGAATCTTTAAACATTTTGAAAGAAATTAAAAATGAACGCAATACCTAATTCTCGACCAGTTGATATATATTATAAGACTGTTTTTATATTCGTGCAGAAAATCCAGTCAACAGACCTGTAAAAATTTAGTGTTTTACAAGATTCTACAAGCCAGACTTGCAAAAAGTAATAAAAAATAAGTTGCAGGTATGTTTACAAAACCGCTTAAAAAATTTATAAAACCCGATAAAAATTGTAAAATCTGTTAAAACTGTTTTACTAGGTTTTATGCGGTTTTCTTACAAAATAACGAAATAAAACAGTTGATAGTGGCTAGCCGCACAAAATATTTGCACATCACACCACCATCCAGCATCGTAAGGAATCGTCTCACCTATCTACCACCGTTCTCATTGGCAATTCTAATTGTAACGCAAAGATTTTTTTAATGTCATTGTTTTAATATTTTGTAAACAGCCCAAACAATAATTGGTTTGCATCTTTTACTACTTTTTCTAGGAAATGATTAAAATTTAAAACACAATTTTTACCTGGCAAAGTGATGTGCACTCCGCTACTTGGTGCGCAGATTTCTTTAACTTGAGGATTGTCCATTTTTCTAATAAAGTCAGTGAATGGTCCCGTGGCGTTAACAACACATTTTGTTGGGACAGTCCTGCAAAACACATTTACCTTTTTGATGGAGGTTTCTAATAACTGGGGTTTTACATGTTAATTTTTTGATAAAAATACTTACGAAATCTTTTAAAGTTAGCTTTACTAAGGTTTATTGTAGAATCTATTGTAGAATAATAATAGATATATAAATAAGATAAATCTAATTTAAAAATCACTTTGTGCTCTTGCACACAACCATACTCATTCCCAAATTATTATAAGATTTATTATTCAGCACATCGATACATACAATTAGTTAAATAAAATAAAAAAAAAATATATACAAGGTGGATTCTTTAAATGGAACGGTGCTTCTGGAGGCTTTAGGGAAGAGGTTTTAAAAAAGCTAAAAGCGAATCTTTAATGATTTTTTACGAACTTTCTGCACATGATAAAAAAAAATTTGGGGATCCCAAGGCTTACCAAGTATTTTTTTTTAATGAGAAGGTACCACTTTTGGCACCTTTTTGGAAAGCTTGGTGAAAAAGAAATTCAATGCATTAGTTTTTTTTGACATTTGCCGACCAATGTGTCAAAAATTAAAAAAAACTTATTTTTTTCTACTCGCGTCCGGAAAGTACTCACTTGAAATATTTTCCCAAACCTGGATTTAATGATTCCTTTTAATATTTCCCTGCCTGAGCGAAAAAAAAACTAGGGTTCCTTTTTTCTAAAAGCCTGGGCACCCCGACAAGGAAATCAATTAAATAATTGCTTTCTAACCGTTTTTATTTAATTGAATTTGAAAGAAAAATGCGTAGTTTAAGGGTGGTAATGTAGACGCAGTACTGTTCCAGTGTAATAACCGACATGCATGCAGTGTTGCTAAAACTATTTCCCTAGATCGTAACTATTGTTAAGTTCCATTTCAATCTTCTTGCTTTGTTGCGTTCCTTTTTACAATCTGGAGGTAATCGACGAAATCTCTGTCGGTTTTCTTTATTTCAACGCGAGCGTTTGGAAGAAATATTTTTTTGCTCCGAATTTATTGAGATTTTACGGAGCTCGGTAAATTTTGACAGGTTTTTTAAGGTTAAGCAATGGACATTTTGAAATGAGTCATTTCCACGGAGGATATTTTGTTTATGCATGCTGTTGAGGTAAAAGTAAACGCGCGTGACCTTTTGGTTTATACCTGGCGGAGCCGACTGCGCTGTTTCTTCACGTTCGGGACCGCTGTCCGCTGTAGTGCATGGGCCACGTGGGAAAAGCGGCGTTTTGTGATAAAAGCAACAAACTTTGCACAGTTGTTCTTTAGACCAGAACTGTCAATTTGACCTGCAGCTCTTCTCCAAAAACTTGTGCAGGCGCGTCGGGGAGAAGGTGTAAAAACTGGAGGGGTTTATATTTTCTTAAATTTTAGTTTGTTGTATATAATCATCATTGATATCAATTTATAGGTTTTCGATGACGGCCAAACCGAAAATTACCACTTCCATTCGTTATAAGTTGCTCCTAAGGGGTTAAAGGGGTGTTAAAGCTGCTATTTGGGCATTTTAATAATAAAAGTGTAGGATTTCAAAAAAATTTAAAAACTTGCGTAGAATTGTTAATAATTTTAATATTTTAAGTTATATCACTTAATTTTTGATAAAAAATCTTCACCCTGTTGGGTAGGTGGAAAGGGAGGAGGTAAAAATTAAAGGAGCACATATTTAAAAAAAATATTTTGCTGGACAGGGGTATTGATTTACAGGTTTTCGAGGATGACCAAACCGAAAATAACCACCTTCATTTATTTTAAGGTCTCCTTAAGGGATGTCCAAGACAGCATCATTCGTAGCATGGACGTACATTTTACATCCATTTTACGCTTTTACGTCCCGGGACCTACTAGGTACGTACGATGTACGTACAAAAGTGTACGTAAAACGTACGTACAGTGAAAACGTATTTTTACGTGATATTTAGGTCTTTTCTTGTACGTACTTACTACGTTATTAAATTGTCATAACTTGGACCTAGATCATTTATGTAACATTTCTCTCACTTGTAAAGCAAACTTTTGTATAAGTATTTTTCATTTTCTTATCCTCCGTCAGAAATTCTTTCCCGAAGAGTCAACCAGGAGAGAGAGTATTGAGGAGTTTTTGGGGCTTTAAAATCGCCGCCTCCCGCCTTAGGCATAAAAAAATATTTTGTATTTTATTTATTTACGTCCCTCAAGGTACCTACCAAAATCGTCTCCTGTACGTACCTCGTACGTATATCGTACATTTTACGTCCAATTTACGTTTTTTATTGGCCCACCGCAGGACCTACAAAGTACGTACTTGGTACGTACACAAATATACGTACATGGTACGTGTTTTCCTTGTCCCAAGGACGTACCTAAGACGTACATAGCGTTGGAATGTGAACAATGGAGTTAGCGTACGTATTATGTACGTACTCTTCGTACGAGCCTTAGGTACGAGGTACGTACCTGGTACGTAACTTTGCTGTTTGGGGTTGAGGGGGTCAAAGCTCCAATTTGGGCAATTCAATAAAAAAAATAAGATTTTAGTAAAAATTTTATTAGTATTGTTAATAATTTTAATATTTTAACTTATATCACTCAATTTTTTACCAAAGATTTCCATCCTGCTAGGTAGGTGGAAAGGGAGGGGCGTAAAAATTAAAGAGGCATTGATTTAAAAAACAAATATTTTGCTGGATATTATTATTATATAGAAATTTTAAAAAGTTTGGAGACTACTTTAATAGTCAGTTAAAGCATTATTTTCTAAAAGTTAGCTCAAGTCTACAAGTTAAAAGAGTCGATTTTGCTTGGGATCTTTTCGACCCCAATAGCCTAAAGGAGGCAACAATAGACAGCAGGGGATCCGAAATCCGACGTCAGAATTTGTTGACAAAACGAAATATTTTTCCTGGTATTTCCATTATTTCTACTATACTGCTTACAGATATGCTACCTAGCGATTGGGCAGATTATCGCCGAAACGCAGAAAACAAAAAAGATTTATTTCATTATTTGGGGACAACTGTTTAAATACACTGAAGCATTTGCTACAATTTTCTAAGCTTCTATGCAGATAAAAGTGTGGAAAAATTTGTTGTCATGCTATATGGGGTTCAGGAAATGGACAGTGTCAATGAGGCAAGAAAACATTTATTTATGTCTGAAAGCAAGCCGCTGAATTTCCATCCAACAGCATGCATTAAGGGCAGCAACAGGTTAAAAGAAGACGCAAGCAGATTGTGTCTCCTTTTAACCTGTTATTAGAAAATTTGATGCATGGAAAAGTTGCATAGTGAGAACGGGGCTTTAGATGTCTTTGCAAAAAGAACAAACTATCTTGCACGCCTGCATGCAAAAAATGTAGAGGGGCTTGTAGCAACATAAGATAATTAACTATTTGATTATAAATTAAATAAAACTGATATAAAATATAAAGTTAATTTTCTTAGCTTTGTAGCAATCCAGCAACCTATAATTTCTTTTTTAGCCTATATTAACAGGAACCACATGGACAAATAAACTAGATATCTATTTATGTATATATATATTGTTTTTGTTTTAAAAATAGCAATTTTCCTTATAACAGAATGAAACATATCCTAAAATTTAAATTATGCATTATTTAAATATCTCCTTTTCTCCTATCACTATTAACCAAGATAAGAATTTTAAGTAAAACACTGAGAGGATATGGGTTAAAACATTAAAATTATAAAGAATCCTATGCCAATTTTTATTACGTTAATAAAATCTTATCCTTCGATTATTAAAAAGTCCAAATTGCAGCTTTTACCCCCTCCCATAACTCCTTAGGGATACCTCAAAATGAATGAAGGTTGTTATTTTCGGTTTGGTCATCCTAAAACCTGTAAATCAATACCCATTTCGATAATATCCAGCAAAATATATTCTCCCTTTCTACCTGCCCAACAGGATGGAAATCTTTGGTAAAAAATTGAGTGATATAAGTTTAGATATTAAAATTATTAACAATACTATGCAAATTTTTAGTAAAATCTTACTCTTTTTTTTATTAAAATGTCGATAATATCCAGCAAACTATTTTTTTTAAATATATGCTCCTTTAATTTTTATCCCCTCCTTTTCCATGATATAAGTTAAAATATTAAAATTATTAACAATTCTACATAAGTTTTTTTTTTAATCCTACACTTTTATTATTAAAATGCCCAAATAGGAGCTTTAACACCCCCTTAACCCCTTAAAGGCACCTTAAAACGAATGGAGGTGGTAATTTTGGGTTTGGCCATCATCAAAAACCTATAAATAGATATCAATGATGATTATATACAACAAACTAAAATTTCGGAAAATATAAACACCTCCGGTTTTTACCCCACCCCTCGGCCGCGCCAGCACAGGTTTTGGGAGAAGAGCTGCGGGTCTGGTCTAAAGAACAACTGTGCAAAGTATGTTGCTTTTATTACAAAACGCCGCTTTTTCCCTTTTTACTCATCGTAGCCCATGCACTACTGTGCCCAATCACCGTTCCAGATCATTTTTACGATGGATTTATAAACTGGGTTCCCATTGATTTCTTAGTTTAAAGAAATCAAAGAGTTAATTGTATGGTTAGAATACAACCCAGGAGCGTTCCTTTATTTCGATTAAATCCGTTTACTCCGTCGTCACGTGACTTAAATTTGCTCAGATTTGGTTAAAGGAATTTAACACATGACTTTACGTAAAATGGCAAATTTGAACGGCTAAAATAGTTAAATAAATAGCAGTTAAACCATGGATATCAAAAATTAAATGCTTAAGACGTGTTTTATTGGTTTTATAAAATCTTGCACACACTTAGTTTTTTTTTAAATGTTTCATCATTTTTGAATGACAACAAACCTACCAACATTTTCCAGTCATCTCATCACAACACTTTACACCGGAAATCACTTCTTTATCTCCTTGTTTTTCCTTCAAAAGTCCAGTCACTTTAACATGGTTGGTAACTGTTGCGCCCATTCTAGCGGCTGTCATAGCTACGGCGAGATTCATTCTGGCATCATCTTGCTGACCTTAAAATAATAGGGAGTGTTTAAGCCAATTTTATTAGGCGCTATTTTTAATGTTATATTTAATTAATTTCCTCTGTATTATGGTTTCTTGACTTTTTGTGGAGTTAAAGGGGAGGGCGCAGGAACCAACACTCTGACTACAGAAATCTAAAGGTCAGAGAATCGATCCTTGGAGTGCCACAGGGCTCAAGACCGCTTCTTTTCTTAATTTCTACAAACGATTTCCCTTACCATTTATCAGCAGCGGGTGGATATAGCGGAGCTGGAGAGGAAAGATCTTAGAAACTAAAAGAGCGACTAAAAATTGTTGCATTCCAGATGTAAAATAAACTTATTGCCAACCCAAAAAATGCACGCCATAAATTTCCTATGTCCTGTTCAAATGTTACTTCGACACAAGTGAAAAATAAAAAAGATAAACTTTCAATTTCAAGTCACACTAATTGGTTTTTGTCGAGGCATAGGTAAGTTTCTCTAATAAAATAATAACAAACATAGAAGTTAAAAAAACCTCCAAATCAGTTACTTCAATCGAAAAGAAACTAAAAAACAAAAGATCAAAAGATCTTGGGTGGAAATAATGTGTGTTCCTTGTGGGATGCTCATCCAAGTTTGAATTTTCGTTATTTCCACCCAAGATCTTTTGATCTTCTGTTTTTTAGTTTATTTTCGGTTGAAGTAACTAATTTGGAGGTATTTTAACTTCTTTATTTTAATTGCCTTAGGAGCATAATCCTACTGGAAATATTAACACGCCAGGACGAATTCGTATCAGGTAACTTGGATAAGTAAGTACCAGTGCGGAACGATGCCTATTTGTGAGTGATTCAAGGTTGGAAATCAAAGTGTATGATGGTGTTTAATGATGTATAGTGGAGGGTAACCAGTGAAACTACTGATGAGCCTACGCTGGTTACCCAGGGCGAAACATCGTTTAATCATTTCTCTTTTCGCTTTGATCTTTTGTGTGTTCCTTGTGGGATGCTCATCCAAGTTTGAATTTTCGTTATTTCCACCCAAGATCTTTTGATCTTTTGTTTTTTAGTTTCTTTTCGGTTGAAGTAACTGATTTGGAGATTTTTTAACTTCTTTATTTTAATTGCCTTAGGAGCATAATCCTACTGGAAATATTAACACGCCAGGACGAATTCGTATCAGGTAACTTAGATAAGTAAGTACCAGTGCGGAACGATGCCTATTTGTGAGTGATTCAAGGTGGGAAATCAAAGTGTATGATGGTGTTTAATGATGTATAGTGGAGGGTAACCAGTGAAACTACTGATGAGCCCACGCTGGTTACCCAGGGCGAAACATCGTTTAATCATTTCTCTTTTCGCTTTGATCTTTTGTGTGTTCCTTGTGGGATGCTCATCCAAGTTTGAATTTTCGTTATTTCCACCCAAGATCTTTTGATCTTTAATAACAAACATGTTAAATTTAAATATAGGTATTTTTAAGAAAACTTTTTTCACATATTTGCGCAACAGAAGCACTTTAAACGATAGTTTTTTAACTTACCATCGTAATAAACGATACCCCCACATAACCTGTCCCCTTGAAGCATAGGAAATAGTTCTAAGGCGTTTCTTTTCGATAAATAGTAGGAACTTTTAAGTGTCTTGGATCCCGCCACCAAATCGTACATTTTTATTCCAAACCAGTAGTAGGGAACCTGCCACCATCTAAAACAAGAGGATTTTTCAAAAACCATTTTTCTGTGGGGTTTATGTTATCACCTAGGTTCGTCTTCATTTTCAGTTTGGAGCGGTAGTCGATTTTATTTCATAAAAGTGAATAAGCACTCTACTTTAGTTAAATCCTTTGAGTCGATTTACCGCGATGGAATAATTATAACCGTTTATAAAGGAAAAATTGTAATGTAATATCAGGAGTAACGGCAGTTTGGATCTGGGTTAATCTTTCGGTTCAAAGTTTGTGAGGTTATAAAAGAAGATTGAGCTTACTAATAAGTAATTAGGTGAGTAAAGTAATTAGGTTAGTAAAAATGAGCCTTCAGTTGAATAAGCCATGTTAAGTGACCACCTTAAGGTAAATTCTTTTTTCAAACTCAACCATTGTACCTTAGTGTTGAAACATTGAAATTTAGCTCATCGCTAAAAAATAGGTTCCATTATCAAGCTCACTTGGGGAAATATTTGTTATTAAAAAATAAAGCACGCAGAACAAAAAAATAACCTCCAACACTAATAGAACCAATTCGTTTCCGCAATCGATTTGTTCGGTTGTAATTCTCGCGGAAAATCGCCTTTGGATAAAATTCTTTTATATATTTGAGTGCAGAATTAACTTAATCCTTTACATTGCAAAAAAAACTTGCAAATCAACACTCTAGCAAAAAAATTTTCTGTTCTGGCAAATAGCAAACTATTTTTCATTTACTTGTAAACAGGTAACATAATAGGCAAGGGATGTGCTAAGTGTGGAGCTTGCTGTAGCATGGCGGCTCTCTCGTGTAGCGCTTCTTTTACCATTCGGTACTGTTCGTAGTCAAGTTTCATTATAGCGGTTTGGAGGTATCTGCCAAAGAAAGAAGAATCATATTAATCAGTTAAGGCATAAATAACAAAACAACAATTAAAACATGTAGAAAAACAAATGTATTGTATTGTTGTATAAACACCAAAGCTAAAGTCCAGTGGAGCTCGTAAAATTTACAAGAAACACTCAAGGGTCTTTCTCCAGAAAGATTACCAGGCATGGCAGATGTTCTCGAGAACATACCGCAAAGCTTATAAAACCTTAAGACTACCCAGAGATCAACACCGTTCTCAACTAAAAAGCCAGTTAACTGACAGAAAATTCTTGTTTTATTTGTCAATTTGGTTATAAAAATGGCAGCCACAGTAGGCTAAAGGGCACTGGGGCGGTAGGAGTCAACTGGCTTTTTAGTTAAGTATGGTGTTGACACGAGTCAGGTTAGCTAATGTAAACAAACCTAAAGAAAATTATTTTTGGGGTTTGCGTATTTACTACACTGTAAGTACCTGCTTACTTAGTATGATATGATACTGTACGATTCAAGTTTTCGTTTTTTTCGAGGTTATTAACTCTAAACCATTTTTTTAACAGGAAAATGCCTAAGAGTAGCGGTAGAAAGGGTGCTTCAGAATGGACTGAGGTTTTATAATGCAGTAATAAATGCAGAGTTTGCAAATATTGAACCAGAATTGTTATTTTTTTAATAATTTGCATTGTTGCCCAGCTAGTGCAGCATCCATTGAAAGAACTTACGGTCTTATTTGGAATAATAAAATAGGAAATTGTTTGGGATTAGAAAACGCTATGTAACTGGTCAAAGTTTATCGAATTTACAAGTTTTAGACAAAATAATTTCGGACATAAAAAGGTATTTTTGACCTGAACATATTCATACCAAGTTTTATAAAACGTGTAGCCAAAATCAAGGCAAAATTAATTAAAGTCGTTTCCAAATTGCAGATACTATAAACTGTTTGATTAATCCAAAACACAAATTCTTGAACTTTTACTGCAATTTGAATGTAGTTTTCTCAAAAATTTTTGACACATTTAAAATAAAAAATTTATAAAATAAACAACTTAAAATCTGAGTAAACCCCCCCCCCCTAAATTTGAGGCCAAATTCGCGCTTGAAGTTACTAAGTTTTGTTTGCATATATTGATATGTTCCTCATAAAAGCTATGCTTTTATTCTAGATTTTTTTTCATATCGAAACCGTCCCCCCCCCCTTTTCAAATGGCTGAGACCGCCACTGCAGTGTGTCTTCCTACCTGACACCGCCATGGATTAACTTGGTACTCCTGCTACTGGTGCCGCTGGCAAAATCGTCTGCCTCAATGAGAGCTGTTTTTAACCCTCTTGTAGCAGCGTCTAGTGCGCATCCGGCTCCTGTGGCGCCCCCACCAACAATAACAATGTCAAATTTTTCGGTTTGGAGTGATTTTATTTGTTCGTCTCGAGACGGTAGATTGCGTCTCGGTCGCTTCGCTTGTGCTTGTGCTGCTTGTACTGTGGCCCACTGAAAAAAAAACAACTGTAATGTAAGCAATAATTCTTAAAGTTTGAAATGGACCATTTTCACATTACTACACTAAGAATTTTTTTAGGAAAGAGGTTTTGACTGGCGCTTATTATGTAGCCAGAAAAACTTGCCAAAACCAGCAAAGTTTTTTGGTAAAAATCCAATACAACAAAAATGTTTATTAACACCAGCAAAAATATTAAGTTGACATTTACCAGCAAAAAAATCATAACTCGTAATTCTGGAAAAAAATTTGCGGTTCGAGCATAAAAAATTCCTGTTCTAGCAAAATCTTTACTATTCTAGCTACCCTAATAGCACAACCTGAAACGTTCCGGCGCGACCAATGGTATATTCCAGGAACGTCCGTAGATGTCTTTAAACGTTCAGGGACCGTTCCCGGAACGAACAATGTCATCAATTCTAACGTCTCAGGAACGTTCCTTTGGACGTTCCTAGAACGTTTACTTGGACGATCCTTGGCCGTTCTTATTTGAATTTCCACGGTATATTCTGGGCAGACATTCCGGGAACGTTCACAGACGTCGCCAAACGTTCCGGGGGCGTGCCCGCAACGATTAATATTACCAATTGTAACGTCTCCGGGACAGAACGTTTACTTGGACAACCTTCAACCTTTGACCATTCTTTTGAATGTTCTCGGTACAATGCGGCTCATATGTTTCGGAAACGTCCAAAGACGTCGACAAACGTTCCGGAAACGTTTTCGGAACGATTAATGTGAACTGTAACGTCTCGTGATTGTTCCTTTGGACTTCCGGAAACTTTACTTGGACGACCCTTGGCTGTTCTTTATATAAACTCATTTGGGAGTCCTTATACAATAAAATACAAGTATCTCTGATTATATAAAACGAATGTCGAAAAGATGAAGAATATTTGACCAAATTACGACATCTAGCTGCTAAATGAGTAGCTAATCAAAACTGCAGTACATACGTCTCTGTTTAGGAGGTCCCCGGAAGAAGAACGTTCATTTGAAACTGTTTTTAGACCTTCTTCTTGGGACGTTCCAGGGGCGTACTTTTTAGGTCTGGGACGTTCGCGACCTATGAGGGCCTAAAAAGGACGTCCCCGGGACGTCATGTGTTATTAGGGTAGTTGGATAAAGTTTTGCTAGTTCTTGTCTGATTTAATTTTAAAAGTGATATCTTTTTGTGCACATCAAAGTCGTGGTTTTCAGGATAATTAAAAAGAGGCACATTTAAAAATCTTTGACAGGTTGGTTGAAAAATATCTAAACTCTGGTTTATGAAATGTCAAATTTGACAGCCGCAGTGAACCATGATTTGAATAATTTGTACAACTTTTCTAAAAAACACTGCCTTCAATTAAACGCGGATAAATCGGCCGTGATGGTCTTTGGAGCAAAACGGGTGGAGTTTTGAGTAAAAGTAAAAAGATAGTATTAAAATTAATAACAAGTCAATTAAGATGCATGGTGCATATAAAAACTTAGGGTTAATAATTGACCAAGATCTCCGATTTTCCGAACACATTAATAAGAAACTTCAATCTGGTTACATTAACTTAAGGCTAATCTATCAAAATAAAAATGTTCTAACAAAAGAATTAAAACCTATGATATGCGAGTCTCTCGTACTTTCACAGTTAAATTATTGCGATACTATCTACGGGCCCTGCTTAAAAAATGAAGATTTGAGAAAAATTCAAAAATTTTAAAACTCTTGCCTAAGACTAATACATGGTATTCGAAAATATAACATGATAAGTCATACTTTAAAGTTAAATAATTGGCATAATATGTACAATAGAAGACCCAAAGTCCCAATTTCCATATTATCTATATAAAAAAAATCGATACAGATCCGATGTTCATAAACGTACGCTTTAGGGGGCGGCTAACACCACCAAAACATAATTCACAAATGTTCAAGAGATCATTTTCATATCAAATAGTTAACACCTACAATCAGCAACCAGATGGTCTAAAAGACCAAAATAACAAACTTCAATTCAAAAAACAACTTTTTAGATTATTATTTGAAAGACAATGCCAAAATAATAACAATTTCTTATTATTATTTTGTATTGACTTGTTTTTTTTTTTGTGTGGCCGGGTTTAGATTTTACATGTATTTATTTAACGATAGTAATGCTATTTTCCATATAAGTGGATCTGCTATTTTTTTTTTTCGGGATAGGTGGAAAAAAAGACATTGCTCTATACACTATAGAGTTGTGGGCTGAATCTCTCTCTTATACTATTAACTAGAAACTAGGAACATTTTGGTATTGCAAATGTGCAATGATTACTTTCAGTTTTTTTAATAAAGCTATTTTATTTATTTATAGCTAATGTAGAACAGAGCCTTAGCTTCCCGTATGCCCCAAAAATTGGATCAGATTTAGACCAGGTTTTAGAGGTATGGTTACAAAGGGTTAGTAAGTGACGTACGCAGAACTTAGTCATGGGGGGGGGCTGAGTAGCAGAATAGTGTCAGATAACCATTTTATTGGTGATTTTTGGGAAAAATTTAATCTTTATGAGTTGATTTTCAGTGGTTGTGGGGGACACGAAGCCCTTAACCTCCCCCCCCACCCCTTTTGCGTACGCCGGTGGGGTAAAACAAAATCTACTTCGTTGGCGTTAACACATGACTTTTTGGCAAACAAACACATATCATTTTCGCGGCGGGTGTTAAAAATAGTAAAATTTTGAAATTATGCGCCGGCTTAGATTTTAATGTAATCCCAATTTTGACAAAAGTTTTATTTAGTCCAAAGTTTGGACTCCCTCACAACGGCCATTTCACCACAATTTTTCTTTCAAAAATTGAAATGTTTTTGACTATATCGAAAAAGTTTTTGAACAAAATTTCATTGTTTACTGGCTGTTAGTTTTTGGAACTAACTGGTTTCATTCATTCATTTGATATGTTTTATCTGGTGAATAAATATTTTATTCTTGGAATTCTTGAAATTTAAACACAAATCGAATTTAGGCGGTAACACACTTTTTTTACCGAACCTTATATTTGAAGATCTAATTATAAGCCAACTCATTTTAATTCACTTACGTTTTCTGTATTTTCTCTATTTAAATAAAAAGTGGCTAATCCGGCACCAATCGTCCCTGCAAATCCACCAACTGCAATTTTTCCCAGTTTTGACGCCATTTTTTCTTATTTTCCTAAAAAAAAAGTTATGAAATACTCTTCATTATCTTCTTGTGGATTTAGAATAGTTTGGCGAAAACAATTTACCGAATAGATATCACCGAAAGGAAAGTTCTGAAAATTTGTATATAAACCTAATTAAAAAGAAACCTTTCTTATTAAGTGTGCATATACAGGGTGGTGACTTTTAATGGAATATTGGCCGTAGTGGGTTAAAAAATTGTTTTTTAGAAAAATCCAAAAACACGTCAACTAAGATTTTTTGAAGCTAATTTTTTTGACAAAAAATTTTTGTGAACGGACCCTCAGAAAAGGGTCTATTCACATACAACATTTTTCAAATGAGAAAACTCCGCTTGTGGCACCTTGTAGGAAAGCTTATCGAAAAAGAAAAACACAATTTTTTTTTGACATTTGTTAATCTATGTCTTTAAAATTCTCAAAAAATTATTGTGTCGGACTTCAAATTTTGTTATTTATTATCGTTTTTTTACAGTAGGTATAAACAGAAAAGCTCCACAAAAAGTCATAAGAAGAATAATAGGCAAGGTTTTCAAGGAACCACCTGTATATTGCCACCAAACATGGGACAAAAGAATAGCTTGAGAACACATGAGGATTTTTAAAACTTGTTTTATTAATTGAAGGTAAATATATTTTGCATTACTCAAAGTGTCTTCAAATGGAACATTGTCCCTAGCGGGTTGGAAACTTATTTTTTCCTTTGAAAAAAAAAGTTGTATGTGAATAGGCCTCTTTCTGAAGGTAGGTTCACAAAAATTTTATTGCTAAACATATTACGTGTTTTTGGATTTTTCTAAATCTAAAAATAAATTTCTAATTCGCTAGGGGTAATGTTCCATTTATAGTCTTACACAATTATTTTTTGAGGATTTTTGACACATGGATTGACAAATGTTAAACAAAATTAGAGGAGCGTTTTTCTTTTTCCATAAGCTTTCCAACAAGGTGCCACAAGCGGATTCTTCTCATTGAAAAAAAAATTCATTTGAATACACCCTTTTCTGAGGGTCCGTTTACAAAAATTTAATGCCCAAAATTTTGATTGGTAAAAATATTAAGTTTTTGGATTTTTCTAAAAAACAAAATTCCAACTCGCTAGGGGCAATGATCCATATGAAGTCCGACACAATCATTTTTTGAGGATTTTGACACATAGATTGACAAATGACAAAAAAGATTACACGAGCGTTTTCCTTTTTCGATAAGCTTGCCAACAAGGTGCTACAAACGGGGTCTTCTTATTTAAAAAAAAAAAATGTTGTATGTGAATAGACCCCTTTCTGAGGGTCCGTTCACAAAAATTTTTACCGAAAATTTTAGCTGCTAAAAATCTTAGTTGACTTATTTTTGGAGTTTTCTAAAAAACAATTTTTTTAACCCGCTACGGCCAATAATTTCATTTAAAATGTCCATCCTGTATAAAAACTCACATTCTGTACAATGAATATTTTTTAAAATTTTTAGTGTTGGCTTCTAACCAAACAATATAGATAACACAAATCGATCAATTTTTGGATTTTTTGGATTTTTCTGTATGTTTGCTTTAGCATTACGCGACAACTATTGTATCCATTTTAATGGGAGTTTAACCACTGAATGTCTTAGATTGAACTTGGCAGAACAAGGCTTTATTTCATCAAAATCGGTTAATGGAAAGAAAAGTTACGTTTTTTTGTGTCTTGTGTTCATAAAACACAGTTTGGTTAGAGGTTAGTTATACTTAGGCGGCGATTACGCACAAACTAAAGGAGCCTTAAGCTACATTTACATTAAATTCGATCTCCAATTTAATGTTGAATTTGACAGTTTACCATATGGGAACTCACAGAATCATTTACATTCGAAGTTGACGTTGAATTGAATTCAATGTAAATGATAACATACTTTTCCTATTTGGAAAATTAAATTAAATTGGAGATCGAATTCAATGTAAATGTAGCTTGAGGCTCCTTTAAGTGGTCACTAAGGCGTATAAAATACGCTATTTAAAAGCTAATTTAAAATGGCACGCCGCAGCTTAAGCTGACAGGTGTCAAATTTTTATTTGTTAATTTTTAGGTGAAATGTGCAAATTTTTGGCAGCATAGACTCTGATCTTAAAGATGCCGTGTAAATAGGACTTTACTTTCGGTCGGTGATGGGCTGATAATAATAGATATATAATACCCAAAAAAATTTGGTTATTATAATTAACATCACGGAAGACCCAAATCGGTAAAACAGTAAATTATGTAGGTATATTAATTAATATTAAAAAAACGTGATCGATTCATCATAGGTAGCTAGGTAATATGCACCAAAATTTTTATCAGCGAATTATTGTAATGAACATTAGGTGAAACGTGTTATTACTTAAAGACACTTCAATGTCACACTATTCTAAGACTAATAAAAATACTTGCCCAATTTCTATGGTTTTTGTAACACAAAATAACACAAATTTAAATATTTACAAAAAGCTCATGCCCCAAACCCTTAACTATCCACCCACAGAAATAATTGAAAAAATCATAACTTAAAAATGTCGGAAAACTATTATAAAACTTAAAGGTTATGAAAAGTCATCGCAGGAAAAATCGAGCAGCACACACTCACTGTAGCAATTCCTGCTAGCGCGCGGGCACGCCACATGCGAATTTGTCAGCAGATACTATAAAAGCAGGGATTTTCCTCGTTGCTGTGTTGTCAGCAAGGCTGGAGAAAATCCTTAGATGATGTTTTCACATAGCTATGAGAGATTAGTTATATGTTTTTTTTTAATAGGAAGTTAGAGAGCAAAAATAACACGTCTTTTTTGTTTCCTGAACCAAAATTATTTTCTTGGGTTTAACTACCATCAGTATTTAATATAACCTAGCTGCATTCCAAACAATTGGTATAATAAATCCAGATATTTCCCATTTAATGGTCGAATTTTTTCTTACATTAAGGGCACATAGGTAATTATCATAATTAGCATGCTGATAATAAAATAAGTAAGATTTTATTATTTTGCTCTAGGACAGATTTTTGCTGTTTACCAGTTTCATTAATTTACCAAAATAAACAAAACTATGAACTAAAAATGTTGAGGGTTTATGTGATTGCATGAATGAAAGTAGGTATAAGATTAGTAAAATAGTTAATATCCTAACTATATAGTGTGCGACAGAACTAGCACTAAGCAACCTAGTAGGTAACATAAATGAAGCCTTTGATGCCAAAAGCATCACTGTGGGCGTCTTTCTTGACACAGAAGGAGACAGAAGGAGCATTTAACAACGTACTAACACAATCCCTTTTTGAGGCAGCGTCCGCTGGAGGGATTGAATCCACATCCACTGAAATTGAGTAATCGTAAACGAAGTTGTTAGATTTAGAACCGCAAGAGGCTGCCCTCAAGGGGGGGTTCTCTCACCCCCCCCCCCCTTTAGTCGCTCCTAGTGAACTACCTCCTTGCGAGTCTACAACTGATGGACGTAATTGCACAAGGCTTTGCTTACGACATAGTAGTCGTCGTAAAAATATTCCAGAGACGTCCATCTCCGGAAAAACACAGGTCCTAGACACAGTAAATGACTGGTGCAACAGAAAACAGATGTCTGTAAACTGTAGCAAAACCATCATTATAACGTTCACCTAAGAAAGGAAGCTTGACTTCCTCGCTCCTCCACTACTAAACGGAGAAACAATCCCATTTGTAATTGAAGTAAAATATCTGGGGGTGACCCTCGATAAAACACTTACGTGAAATACGCATTTGGAGAAAGTAAAGCAAAAGGCAACGTCTATGGACGCGCAAACGTTTTACGGTATGTCTTGGGGCGTTAGCCCCAAATAAATGTACTGGCTATATATCACGGTAGTTAGACCCATGATTACATACGGGGCAATAGTTTGGTACACGAAGGGCAGACAAACGCTGGCTCGTGCCAAACTAACAAGCTTCCAGTGTCGAGCAAGCATGGTAATATGTAGTGCTATGAGCACCACACCATCAGCAGCGCTTGAATGCCTCCTAAACCTTCCTTCTCTACACCTTGTCTTGGAGAAAGAGGCTATGAAGGCAACCTACAGAATCATAAACCAATGGGGTGGCAGGGCAAGTCAAGTAGTACCAAACCCTTTAATGCGGACAATTGAGAGCCACTGTATTCTAGAGCTTCTACCGGATCTAATGCCCGCAAAAGTAAACAGCAAAACGCTATACAACACTATTCTCCCAGATAGAGAGGACTGATCATCCAACAGAATAAGTTTCTTAAGTGAAGATAGCTGCTGGTACACTGACGGGTCCAAAATGCCTTCAAGCTTTCGATCCGGAGCTTATTGTCACCAGGAAAATGTCAGGATTATACATAGTCTTAGACAGATGACTACAATTTGAATTGATGGCACTGGCACATTCCAAAGAGTTCATTACAGAACCCTGCAGGGAGAGGGCCGGGAAACTCATTGAGCTTACCAGGCAAGAGATCCGGACAATGGTTTATCTATACACCGGACACTGCAGGTTGAAAGTACCATTGCACAGAATGGGTCTAAGCGAGGCCACCGAATGTAGACTCTGTATGGAGCATGATGAAACGGCCGGTAGACCGCAGATCGACGGGCTTTATCTGAAAGATGCTTCACCAAAGCAGGTTGCGAGCTTCTTTAAGGGCCTGAATATTCTGTAGCGACAAACAGTGGACAGTGCCAGACTGGCACACTCACAAATGAATAAATCAATTAATCCACTAGTGCGCTGTTGATCATTCCGCACGCGACTGCTGTTAAACCAAACGTCACGTGCGGATGGAAATTCGGACAAGCAGCCAAGAGGAGATGGAATATGGAAAAGGAGCCAAGTTTTACTGTTTATTCCAAATTCTCCGGACCAATTTCAATTCAGAAATTAAGTAAAACTGTGAATGTCAGTGTCAAAACATTGGTACGAATTAATTTGGAATAAAGTGTAAAATAACTACAAAATCCCGTTTAAGCTAAAGTGTGCGCAAAGTAGCTTTTTGCGGTGCAGTTAGAAGAACGACGCGAAAAGGAGTTCGGATAACCTTTAAGTGCGGGAAAACGGATTCGTGCACGTGTTAGGAATAATATTTTTCTTCGACTGCAAAAACCAAAATTTATCAATTTTTATTGAAACCACACACTTTAATTTATTATTGCGTCTCTATTTTTATTGAAACCACAAACAAAATGTATATCTTTAAATTAATAAAGTTGGCATGGCCTCACTTGAATAAAGTCTATTTTTTACAGGCAATAGGGACTTATCGGTACATAAAGTCGGCATAGTTTGACTTTAGTAAAGACGGCACTATTTTTGACAATTTCGCACGAAGTTTAAAAGGACTCTGATATTGTTGTCGTCTAAATATGATCTTTGCTATCAAAATAATGTCGACTTTTATAATGTTTGTGGCTGCCTTTAATAAAGAACGGCATTAACTTTAGTTGGTCAACTTTAAGAATGGCACAATATGAGCATGTTTAGATGACATGTTTATATGACAAAAATGTCAGAAACCTTTCAACCTTCGTGCGGAGCTGTCAAAAATAGTGCCGAGTCAGGCTATGCCGGCCTTATGTACCGATAAGTCCCTAATAACTTTAATTATCTCAACTTTATTTGGCACGATATGAGCATGTTTAGATGACAACAATGTCAGAAATAGTAGCAAGAATAACAACACATAAACCTAAGCTCTGGCTAAGATATGTTGATTATACTTTTTTTTATCTGGACCGGGAATGACCAACAACTTTAAGAATTTCTTCACCATCTAAATAACCTAAGACACACCATTAAATTTTTGGAGCAAAATTGTCAAATTCCTTTTCTTGTCAAACGATTAAAAAGCGACATCAGAACAGCAGTCGTCGTATACCGACTCACACAGGACAATAATGAAATCAAGGTTCAAATCATTCTGTTACAACCAAACGAGGCATAAAAAGACCTTTCTATAACAGACCCGTTCAAATTTGTAACAATTCTCATGACTTGGAAATTAAAATAAGAAACATTAGGAAGGACGTGCAGCAGAATGGTTACAGCCTTAAACTTATAACAGATGCTATGTCTAAATTTCAGCAAACAGGACAAAGATTATAAGACCAAAACCAGGCGAATGCATTCCTTACAATTCCATACATTGAAAGAGCATCAGAGGAAATTCGAAGAGTAGCGAACAACTTTAATATTAAAACAGCTTTTAAATCTAACAATACATTTCGAAGCATTCTTAGTAAAAGGCTTTAAAAAAAGTGTCGGGATAATTTTTTCCGGCACGGTCTGCGGGAACGTTATACTAGGCCTAAGCAAAAGTGTGCGCAAAGTAGCTTTTTTCCATGGCCCTCTGACTTTGCATTTACACGAACATAAATTTAAAAAAAACCGATAAGAAAAAACCCGAGTGCGGCAATTTTCTTTTTCGCACTAGTCCGGGAAAGTCTTGGGGTTATTGCCGCACTCGGTGTACAAGTGACATTTTTAAACTAAATTGAATGCGAAAAACACAGCGCAAATACTTTCCACCTACCTAAAAACAGCGGAAAGTGTCACTTTTCCGCACTGAGCGCGGAATGAATTTACACATTTTCCCATTACATATCCTACTATCTTTAATTCTGGCAACATGTATTTCATCGCATTGTGTGCGCGCCAAGATAATTTTGTCAAGGACTCCCAGTGAGATCATATCGATTTCAATTGTTGTAAATACGATAGACACACACAAAAATTACGTTCTTCTAGATTAGCGTAACTTTTTTCAATGGTTATAAGTTTTGCAATTCCTTATTTATATATTAAGAACCTGATTAGATAGAAGAATTTAGAAAACGACGGAAATTTTGTGCTGTCTTGACGGAAATGCTTAAAAAGTTTAATGAATGTTTGCACTATATTTTACTTAGATTTAGCAGCAATAACGTAAAAACTAGGCTGACCAGATTTGTTTTCCCCAAAAGAGAATAATAATAATAGCAAAGTGCAAAATGCTTTGGTAATTATGTAGTAAACGGTTTTCTTTTATTTTGGCATTTTATGAAAAGAACTTTATGTAGACACTTACTAGGTTCTACAAGTAGTGAATTTTTCCGCCGCCGATTTTATTTTTGAATATTGTGTGGAAATATCCGGAAAAAATGTACCAGGTTGGTTGAATTGGGTTGGTTTAGAGCGGCTTATGTACCGATAAGTCCCTAATAACTTTAATTATGTCAACTTTATTTGGCACGATATGAGCATGTTTAGATGACAACAATGTCAGAAATAGTAGCAAGAATAACAACATATATTAGTTTTCGTTTGGGTTGGTTTTAGTAAAAAAAATGAAAAAAAAAACTGGTTTTTTTTGTCGGCGGTAATTTTGGGACCTTCTTGAACCCTAGTAAACGCCTGTATAAAGATTTTTCATTAAAAAGCTAAAATAAAAGAAAACGTGTACTACACTGTTACCAATGCTTTAAAACATCGTTTAATTTTGACTTTTTTATAAATGGGTGCTACTGTTCTTCAAAGAGTTCGCTGTTCTGCACTTTCCACGGGATGTTTCAATAAAAAATACCCCAAAGCAGCGCGCTAATCTTTTTTTGCTGTGGCCCTGTAGCCAAAACAAATGAACTACCCCTACTCAGTCATCCGATTGCGCGATTGCTTATAGATATGTCAGCAGCTATGCCGGCCAATACGAAGAATTGAAAAGTATAAACACTCCTGCTATAGCGGCATATAAATAATGCTGCCCAAAACTGATGATTTGACATTATTGTGTCTAGAAAATAGGTTGAGAATATTAAGACGCCGTCTTGAGGCGACATATTGGAATATAGTTTTAGTTTAGCTTTGCTCTTGAATAAAAGCTGTCAGTTATTTCTGGACTTCTGTCTGTTTTTAAAAAAACTTCTTCGAGCTGTTGTCATCAGAAGTGGGATAATACTCTTACACGGGGAGTAATGTAATATCTTTTGTAAATTAAGAAAGACAAAAACTGATTGTTGGCGGTTGTTACTTCGTTTCGGCGCGGCGCGGTGTGGCCTTTTCTAAAAAGTACTTAAACTATTGATCGTGTTGTGATTCCAGTTGTGGAAAGTTACTGTTTGTTATTACGACTTTATCAATGGAAAAAATCCAAACAAGATCGTCGGCGCAGTGGCTCAAAGAAGTCGCATAAAAAGGATAAGAAAGACAAGAAATAAAATACTCTCGTAGTGTTTCCCCGAATACTCCTACGGGAACCCCTCCTAGGCTGCAAACAGGTTTGATAGACTTAATAAATAGTTTCGCAAATAATCAAAGGCCAAAAATAGGTATGTCTGTTAGGGATAGTGATATACCCAATTTTAACCCTATAAATGACGACATCAGTAAATAGTTGTCTAAAATTGACGAGCGCGCAGCCATTTACAAATGGTATGATATGACTGTAGCTGTAGCCGTAAATTAGTTCCAAAATGGAAAGGCCCTTTTAAAGTCTCCAAATCAATTGGAATTGGAGTGATTGACATTCCTGGAGCTAAACGTTCACGCATTCCTTATGTTGGGGGATATGCTTCGGAAAGTATGAAGCCATGGATCATTTTCGGTGGTGAATTCGGATCCTAAATCACGTGAATGTTGAGTTTAGAATGTCTTTACTGTATTACTCAAAGTATATTTACTATACTTTATTTTTGTACTCCCTCTAGAAATAATGAATCTGTATTTGTTATTAAAAATTTGAATCTTGGTATCAGATTTCGAATGGTATCTTTTGAATAAAGATAACATTTTCATGATATCTCTGAGCGGTAAATTACGATTTTGATATATCTAAATAAAAATTAGAGAGTATGCAATGAGACATTGAGATAGTTTTGTTATGGATTTATTACCGCCGTCGAGATTGTATTAAATAAAATGAACATCTGTTACAATAAAATAAATAATAAAGTTGAATACCCATCGAGGATGTTTCTGAGCATTGCACTACAAAAGCCGTTGAAACCGTAACTTCTGTGGTATTTTGTTGTTTTTGTTAAGCCCGTCGAAGTAGTCTCTGAGCATTGCACACTTTGATAGCCATTGAGACTAACTTCTGTGGTAACTCTGTCTGATATACCAGTCCAACACCTGCTTAAAAAGCCAGTTAACTCTTTTTCGATTAAGTATCCTTTAGCCTACTATAGCGGTCATATTGACACCCAACTGACAGAAAATTCATGTTTTACCTGTCAATTTGTTTATAAAAATGGCGGCAATCTTTGGCCAAAGGGCACTGAAGAAATAAGAGTTAACTGGCTTTTTAGTTGAGAACGGTGTTGACCCGTCGAGGTAGTTTCTGTGCATGAAAGCCGTCGAAACGAGCCTCTGTGGTATCATTAAGTACCCGTCGAGGTAGTTTCTGTGTATTATAGCAGTCGAAACTAGCCTCTGTGGTCAATCTTTGGTTTAACTCGTCAAGGTAGTTTCTGTGCATTATAGCCGTCGAAACTAGCCTCTGTGGTCAATCTTTGGTTTAACCCGTCGAGGTAGTTTCTGTGCATTATAGCCGTCGAAACTAGCCTCTGTGGTCAATCTTTGGTTTAACCCGTCGAGGTAGTTTCTGTGCATTATAGCCGTCGACACTAGCCTCTGTGGTCAATCTTTGCTTTAACCCGTCGAGGTAGTTTCTGTGCATTATAGCCGTCGAAACTAGCCTCTGTGGTCAATCTATTGTTTAACCCGTCGAGGTATTTTCTGTGCATTATAGCCGTCGAAACTAGTCTCTGTGGTCACTATTTGGTTTAACCCGTCGAGGTAGTTTCTGTGCATTAAACAGCCGTCGAAACTTACCTCTGTGGTATAACTATCTATCCGTCGAGGAAGACTTTATGCTAATGTCTAGCCTCTGTGGTACTTTGTAGCCCGTCGAAATTGTCTTTGTGTCATTCGTGACCGTCGAGAAATTTCTGTGGCACGGCCCGTCGAAATTGTCTCTGTGTCGTTCGTGGCCATTGAGAAATTTCTGTGGTACATTGCAGATTCTTCAATAAGCGTATTTTTGGTGAAGTTTGGGAGAAAAAAGGAGTGCTCGGTTTTCTTGGGCCCAAAAGAGTATTATACTCTCTAAAAGAGTATATCTGGTCAGCCTATAAAAACTATATACAAAACTCTTTTTTATTTTGACAGGGGTCTAAAAAGTGACAAGGGCGTCTTGTTGTAACTTTGGAGAAACTGTCGAAAACGTCGGTGTTGTTTGGAATGACAAAACTTTTAACATTTAATGTTTTTTGTGAAAAGCTAACTCCTAAAATTGAAATAAGGAATATGGGTACATAAGCGGTACCTTGTTTCGAATATACCTTATACCCCCTTTCCCAAGTACAATGAGGAGAGTGTTTTTTCAAAATTAATTGATTGTTTTTTTAGATATACAGAGTGTTCCAAAAGTCTGGGGTACTGGCTTTTTTGGGAGCACTATGACTGTTTTCAAAAAAAACTTATATAAGATCATTTTAGGGAGAAAATGCGATTTCAAAAAATATCTGCCTTTTTATACAAGGTGTCCCTCAATCTTATTATATGAATCCTTAAAAAATAAGCTTTTCAAAAATACCAAACACTTTGAGACTATCTCTTATCTTCTTCAAGATATTCAAGTTTAAATTTGTGGGGAAGAGATAGGAAAATAAGTATCATAGGTATTAATATTGGGTAGTTAATTTCGATTTCCCTATCTCTTACATAACAATTTAAATTTAAACTTGAATATCTTGAAGAAGATAAAATATAGACCCAAAGTGTTTGGTATTTTTCAAAAGCCTATTCTTTAAGGATTCAAAAAGTTAGATAATATACAGGGTGCCAAATTTTAAAAAAATATAAGTTTGTGTGCCACATTTTATTTTTGGGACACCCAAAAATGATCCTATATAACTTTTTTTTGAAAAAACCCATAGTTCTCCCAAAAATGCATTATTCCAGACTTTTGAGACACACTGTATAATCAAACTCGAGATTATCATGAGCTGAAAGAAAAACTAATTTCTCGGGGATTTGAAAAGGGATAATAATAACAAACCTAAATGTTTCACGATCATTGTAAGCCACTGTTTGTTAAACATAAAATTTTAACTGTTTTTTGCATTTTTATTTTGGAAACAGATTGCTTTATCCACAAATACTAGTTTTCAAAACTAGTGGCTAAAATAGTGTTTTTTTACAAGCGTTGGTTTAAATAACGGGCGCAGCAAGAAATATAAAAACGCGAGTAAAAAAAAGCACAGTTTAGCCGCGAGTTGTTAACACTATTTTTTTAATACCTTTATCAAAAAATCCAAGGAGAACAGGAAAATACTTCAAAGCCCTTCTCACAACACACCATCTTTACTCTATATTCAAGGCGGCTGGTAGCGATGTGCCTTTTTACTCGGTGACGTTCATTGATGCGACATTTTAATCTTTGACAGTTTGATATTTTGACGATATTTTTAAATGATTTTTTCGTAAATACTGGCGAAAAGGGCTTGATTTTTAGGTAAGAATAATAAGATTTTTCCAGTATTACTATTTTCCGCTATTTATCTTTAATTTGTAAAAAACGGACAGAAATCTTTTTTTTGCACCCGTAATAAAAAACAGTAGTTTTCACAACTAGTGACTAAAATAGTGCTTTTTCTACAAGCATTGGTTTAAATAACGAGTACAGCGAGGTACTTAAAAACGCGAGTAAAAAAAGGCACAGTTTAGCCGCGAGTTGTTAACAATAATTTTTTAAATACCTTTATCAAAAAATACAAGAAAAACAGGAAAATACGAAATCTCGAACGAGCACTTCTCGCAGCACACCATCTTTACACTATAAATCAAGGTGGCTGATAAATGAAATAACAATTGTTTCCATAGCGATGTGCCTTTTTACTCGGTGACGTTCATTGTTGCGATATTTTTGTAAATACTTGGTGAAAACTGGCGGAAATGGCTTAATTTTTAGACAAGAATAATTAGATTTTTTCAATATTACTATTTTTCGCTATTTCTCTTTAATTTTGGGTAAAAAACGGACAGAAATCTTTTTTTACCCCCGTCATCAAAAAAAAAAAGTTTTTTTGCATCGGTAACCAAAAAAGCCATGCTTTAGTTATCTGCAGACAGTTACTAAAATCATGTTTTTGATGAAGGTATAAAAAAAAGTTTTTTTTGCATCGGTAATAAAAAATTCTCGGAAGTTAATTAAGAAATCATAAATTTTGGCTTGGAATGGAAAACCACAGTAATTTAATTTTACCGGACCGTTAACTCCAAACATATACAAAAAGGCTATTTTGAACTGTCATATAATACAGGATGTTCATTTTAAAAACTTTCAACCCAAGATTCACGCATGTAGAGTCTGATTTTAGAAAAATCCCCGAGCACATCGATGGAACACATTTTGTCTATCCTGAAATTTTTGTTACACGCACCCCCTTCAAGGGTTAAACTTTACCACTATATTTTGAATAGAGAAAGTGGGTCGAGTGATAGCTTGTTTTGAAGGTCTTTAGAATCGCGTAAAAATTTTGAAAATCCATGAATTTTTTTCTGAGATATTCGTTTTTACAGTTACATTGACCAATGCAAAAATATTTTTTTTTTAAATTTTTTTTATTTTTTGACAAACACGGGGACACGTCGACTTTGTTTTTGTTCAGGATTTTATCATTGCATTTTATCTTCTATATTATATTCCTACGAGGAGTGAAATTTACCTTTACAATTTGAGTTTTATTTGATAATGATTATCTCAAAAACGAATCGATAATTTTCAACATTTTTACATTGTTGTCAAGATATTTAAGATACCTTCAAAACAAGAATCAGTTGACCTATGTGTCAAAATTTAAGGATTAAAGTTTCCTACTCGAAGGGGTACGTGATAGAAAAATTTCAAGATAATCAAAATGTGTCCCACTCGAACAAAAAAATCGACTTGTCCGCGGATTTCTTCAAAATCACAGTCTAAATACGTAAATCTCAGGTGAGAAGGTTTCAAATGAACACCCTGTAGTGTCGGGGAAGTTATCGGGCTGTAAATTGGCATGACCAAAAACTATTTAGATGTCGATTCTTGAATCGAGGGATGGTCACATGTGGGATTGTTCTCACGAAAAGTCTGTATTCTTGAACGAGCGAGGAGTGTTCCCGTCCGTCCAAAATTCACAGGTGAACATTCTACTGGTATGAGGCAGGAAAATGGCGCTGTAATCGCACGAAACTTGCGCAGAATGCAATGTTTGGTTGATTATAACCTAACCTTTGTGTTATTATAAATGATTCGGTTTTTATTCTGTTTGCCTTTTTTAATAGATAGATACATTTATTTGATTTTTTACAATGGTCTTCTTAAAAAAATACCTTGCATACCCTTTTGGGTGTAAATCCTGTCAAAAATATAAATATTGTCGGTAAAAATGATGGAGCCAGAAGAAATATGGCTCGTGAATAGAGTTATTACCGAATTATAAATCCGGCGGATCAGGCGCAACAAATCGCCCCGAGATTCCAATACAAGACGATTTGATCCTTGAAAAATTACAGTTTCGAAAAACCTGGCAAGAGAAATAATGGCCATTTATGGTACAGGGCTAAAGGGCATCAGACTTGTCCATCGACACAAAAGTAAGTAATAAATTTATATACCGTGTGCAATATATAGTATGCTTTCACATCATACTCAATACATATTGAAAAGATTGTCTTCTTTTTCTTTCATAGAGCATGTTCTGTGTTCCTACTAAGAGCGTGATATATGAAAGAACAATATGCTTGATTTTTTATACATATTGATTGAGTATAATGTGAAAACATACTAAGTAACCCATATAGCAAACCATGGATATGTATATCCAATGGATATCCGTCGGCATATATACATTCATCTAACATCCATTGGATGTGCAAATGATATTTTTTCAATGAACGTACCTCCAATGGATATTTTACTTTTATCCATTTATGAACATACATGACACATACGTTTAATGGACAGCCAGTAATATATATGTGCTCTATCAATGTATATCCATTCTATATGTTAACCATATAAAATGGATATACAAGTTCAAGTTCGTTTACTCTTATTAGAAAAGCCTTAAGATAATATCACATTTAATTATACCGCCTCCCTAAGTCACAAGTGACTTGTCGGGAGGGTGCAGGTATTATGTCACTTACACACATTTAAAAAGGAAAATAATTACAAGGGTAGTTTTTATATTGCTAGTCTTATAGTAATATTCAATATCTAATTAATAACAATTTCATCTATATTATCACAATAATTATCTACAGGGTGTCGAGTACCTACAACATGGTGAGACTCAGAGGACTTGCACCTAAACCTGAGCCATTTCTAATTTTCTATGCATTGATAGAGCTGCATCGGACATCCAAGTGTGATAAATAATCACTTCTGATGGATGTCCATCGGATATATACGGGACAATCATGGATATACTTTATGTGGGAATAGAAGAATTGGTGTTTAATCATATCTCAAAAACTAATTAGATATCCAATTTTCACCGTTAAAAGGGTTTTCTTAGTTATAGGTTAACCCAGTTCAATCCTGTAAGGTATGGTTTATGCAGCTACTTAGTCTTATATGTCTGTCTCTTTCTTTTTCTCACATATATGAACGGAAAAGGATGGATAAAAATTTATGCATTAATTTTGTGCATGATACAGCTGCACAAACCTGCTGCAATTTAATACCTCATACTTATAAGCTCTTATTTATTTTTTTTATTTATAGGTTATGATAGATACACTTTCTATCACATGGTTCCTACCAAGAAAGTGTTGGAAAACACGTATGCAACACATTGAGTGCTCCGAACTGTGTCTTAGTTTTTACAGAAAGTGCCTTCCATTCAAAGTTCAGCCAATTCTGATGTTTATTTGACAAAAAAAAGTAGAGATTTCACATTACCCATTTTGAATGTCGCTACGATATTTCCTGAGCTAAGGTCACTGACAGAAAAAAAAAGAATCTCCACATAAGTTTTATGTGAAATATTGTAAATTAAAGAATTTAATAACTTAAAAAGGAGACCTTTCATTTACACTCAGTTATGTACAAAGTGACCGTTGATAAAGTCTCACTTGGAAAACATTTTTTGTTATATGTCACAAAAAGCTCAATCAAAAAGAATTACCCCAGATGCACCGTAAAAATATTCGGATTAGTTTGGCTAATCCATGCTTCCTTTTTGTTCATTTATATGAGATCAAGAGAGAAAAAGAATGGATTAGATAGCCAATCGCGATTAAGTGCCTACGGTGCATTTAGGGGTTACTCATAAAATTAGGTGGATTTCTTGTCACAATTTCAATTTTTTCCCTAATCACACTACACGCAGGGTAGCCATGAGGTTCTCTTTTTTTAATGGAATTCTATTTTTTTTTTTTAATTTTGATTCAAAAAATATATCATGTAGGGTTTAACTGTATCGGTTGTTGAGTATAATTAAAAATAATTTGCCATAAGGACAATGTGTTAGTCAATGAAAAATAGTATTGGTTCTTTGTTTAACACATCTTCTTATGGCAACGTTTTTGTGTTCAATGACCGTTTAAGACAAAGGTAACATGTAGTATATTTTTGGAAGGGAGTGTCTAAAGAGCCGACAATTCGGCTCAATAGTCATTAGGTTAAGGAGCCAACACTTATTTACACATATTTTCGTTTTTTTTTTTAATTTTCCTACCTAACCTAAACAGACTCAAACCAACTTATTCAAAGCCAAAACAACCCAAAAAATAACTACAACCCCTACAACTTTTTTGGAGATAAAAAAAAATGAGGCACCTTCGAGGGCCCTTAAAGGACCCTGAATCCTTGTCTGGCGTTTTTTTTTAATGCAAAAAAAAGGTTCATGGAAAGTTAAAGTATTTTTTGTTTGGGGTTGGTTTAAATCTGTTTCAGTTGGATTGGGTTCATTTAGTTAAAAATATACTAAATAATTACTGTCGGCTCTTTAGCCTCACGACTATTCTGCCGAATTGTCAGCTCTTTAGAAACTCCCTTTTTGGAAACAGGAAAAAAATATTAGCGAAATTTTACAAAGTATGTCCTGCGTGTAAGATGGAATTAAAAAAAACTTAAACTGTAATCGAAATTTAAAATCTACATAATTTAATAGGTTTGGAATTCCCATTTAGAACAAATAGTATTTTTTTAATAGTTAGTCACACTTTTATTTTGCAGCTTCAACTCAAGGACTGTTTTTTGTTAAATGTAAAAAAAATAAAGAACAAATCACAGAAAATATTTTGGTTAGTTTGAAATTAGTTCAATCACTCAAAAAGCAAACTGGTAGCACTGGACGTGTTTCGGCTGCATTCAAGAATACGAACAGCCAGCGACGGGGATGGGATCGTTTCCTGAGAGTGTTCACATCCTTTAAGGGATCATCCACCACACGAACGTCCGTCTAAAATTCAAGAATCGACACCCTAATATCTATAAGCAAAGACGTGGAGCCCGCATCCATTATTTAGGTACCAAATACCTATCTAGAAAGTAACAATTCGTTTTCACTTTCTCTAGTTTTAATGGGAGTCATGCACACTTTTTAATAACAGCATATAAAAGCAAAAAAAAATAATTGACCGGTGTTTTTGCAAAAAGAGTCAAAAAATCGCATTTCAAGTTCAGGCTCATTCAATAAGTTAAGTACTTTGTGCATAGCCTTGTTTTCTTTTTATGGTCGCGGCACTTGGGCCACAGTATTTTACCTCAAAAACAGACTGTAGAAAAAATTTGCTAAAAGAAAACTTTTTAAATTAAAAAATAGAATATTTTCTTTGGCACGTCCCCATGTCCATAATAAATGTGCAGATGCCATATATACATGTTAGCGCAGGGGAAGACGCAAAGACTTTTTAAAAAACAATTTATTTAAAATTACAAAATTTGAACTAATCTAAATACTGGTTAAAATAAAAGAGAGTGAAACTGACTGAAATCTGACTATTGCAGTGGTTACATAATTCTTGGAATTGACACGTGCAATTATGTTACTAAGTCGATGGGAATATTCCTCATCTAAGAGCCTCTTTTAGAAAAAGTTGGCACTATGGTCGCGATTCTTCAAAAACCGTCAGAAAATCTCGCCCTTACAAGAAATCTGACGATTTTTAAACATATGTTTACACTTACTGCCTTTTTATCAGGACTTATTTGCTAATATTCCTTAAAATTTAGTTTCTTAATGCTGTTACAGTAAATAAAAAATATTTCAATTTTAATTTTTGTAGGCAGTTTTTGTGAAAACCTCTTTTTATTTAAAAATGTATTTTATTAAGCTTATTTTTGTTTAAACAAACCTTTAAAACTTTGAATACACAAAACCATAGATAGCCATGGAATATGTCGCTGTCATTGTTCAGAAAAGTCACAAAAATTCTGTCTATCCTTTTACATGGTGAAAATTTTCGACACTTTTTGACGTTTATGGGTACGCGTAGTAGCAATTTAGGTCTGCCGTAAAACTAGTCCTGCAGAATATCTTTAAAATATTAAATTTACAAAATGTTAATAAAAAAACGACGCAGTTTCTCTTACAACGTTAAGATAAATATTAAGGACGCTGTGTTTTTATTTTAAATAAGGCAATAAGTAAAAATAGCCATTTTCCAGTATTGTGACGGGTGAGATTTTTTGTCGTTTCTGAAGAATCGCGACTTAAATGGCAATTTTTTATGAAGAATGTTTTTTCGGATCAAGTTCGATGTCTTCTTCGATTTGATCTTCGATGCGTATGCTGGGTCTTCGAAATAAATTTTGATAGATTTATTATTCGATGAAGGTTCTGAAGCTGATGGGAAATAATTATCATTTTAATTATTAGTAATAGTTCCAATTCTGGTACTTTGGAGTCTTTGGCATTTACAAATGACATAGATCGCGACAAGTGTTACTGTCGGGGGTAATATCATAAGTGCTTTGAGAATTATCGATAATTCTGAAAAAACGTGTTTTTTTAAAACTGCACGAGTTTATTTTTTCCGTTGTGTCAAAGCATACAATGGAAAAAATAACCGAGTGCGATTTTCAACAAAAACACGTTTTATCAGAATTAATTCTCAAAGCACGAATGGTATTATTAGACTATTTATTATAATTAATTGTACAATTATTATAGGTAACACAAAGAACAGCTTGTTTTGGAACCCGTCTGGTGTTCCTTCATCACAGCTACTCACTAGTTTCTGCATTTCATCGTAGTTGAGCTTAGTTTTCTCTTGTCCTCTTGGGACTGCAAATCCCGTCGTTTTGCATTTTTTGCTTCTCTTGCAGATTTGAAAATTATATTTTGCTGCGACGTTCCAAATTATTTTCACGGTAGTTTCTTTATACTCCTCATCGTTTCCTATCTTCATATATTGTTCCCAATCCTTCAAAATTTTTGCAATCTCGCTCACTGGCGTTTCCTGCTTCAGACAAACTTCTTTTTTTTTTCTGGTGTTCTCTGGTATGTTTTTTGTATGTGCGAGGCGTTAAACGGTTCATTTTATATCAAAACTCGGAAAACTCGGAAAATCAGCGCGTCGGCGAATTTGTTTACTCCAGGTACGCGTTGCTAAGACCGTAAGTCGTTCTGTTTATTCCATACCAATCGCGATATACATATAATGCTTTGCAGGAGGGTGACTTGCAGCGCTTCATATAATTATTGAGATCGCGTCAGAGCAGTAAAATTATCACCTACTGGAGAATTATCACTTATTAATTCTTCGATAATTCCACACCTCTTATGGACAGTTTTACATATGAGGGAAATTTTCAGTGCAATTGTAAAGATATTAAACCGATCGATATGTTTTTGGATAAACGGTTGATTTATTATTTTGTCCAATTTGCCGAACTACCTATTGATTTAGATTATGATGGGAAATATTTAAGTCTTCTATATCGAGTTTGCTTAGTTTAAACGGCTTTAGTCCTTCTATGTGAGATTTTTCGAACAGATATATGGGATATTGATTATTGGCGTATTACTTTTTCGAACTGTACTTAAATGTGCGAGCTTGTCAAGCATGCTATGGTTTCGGAATGGATTCTTGTGCTTTCAATAAAGGCATTGCATTGCATCTTTAAGATACATGATGCTGACAATTTTACTGATTAATTGATTGATTGATTGTTCGATTGATTTGACATTGTATCCCTGAGCATAAAAGATGGTGGTATGGCAAGTTTTCGGTAACTGTAATTGTTAGTTCAATACCTGAACTTCACAAATGGTGTCAATGGGAAACGGAAGGGTATTGGAGCAGATTTTCGTTCTTCTTTCAATGTTCTTGCATTGATCCATATTTTGAAAGGTAATGAAAAACATTGAATCATCATCACGCGCAAAGTATTTATTGGTTGTTGATAAATTGTGATGTAAACCTGTTCGATTATCCAATATTGGAATAGGATAAAGTCTGTATAGGGTGTAAGTCGAATGCTTAATAAGTGGAATTTTAAGAACAAATATAATTTTTGATTGTGTTTGATAAGCATTAAGTTCGATTAAGTTGTATGATGCTACTCTGAAAGTCGTTATCGAAAAAGGTAAACTGTTTCTTTGTGAAGAATGGGAAATTTGTCTTAACGATCCTACTAAATCAGATGGTTTTATTATTGTACCGTGCAACATTTTTAATTCTTGCAACTGTAACTGCGTTTAACGCATCATTTAAATAATCTTTAATATACTTGTAACTTTCCATAAATTATTTGAATAAATTTAATGCTTTGATTTCTGGTGTAACTGATATTTGTTTTTGTAATAATTTTTCAATATTTTTTTCGTCAGTCGCTACTTTGTTAATACAGTCATTAAAGTATTCGCCGTCGGATGCGTCTAAATTTCCGGCAATTTTTTTCCAGAACGTTCCGAGACCGTTAAAAATTCTACGTTTTTGTCTGAGTGAATAGTCTTTAATACCCAACATAAGTTCGTCATATTTAACGTTCATGTAATTGAATGAATTTATTTTAAAGGGCTAATTTGTGTTGTTATTTGTGATTTAAATGCTGCTATTCGATTATTATTAATACAGAAGTCATCCACAAAATTGTTTAAAATGTTTTCATTATAATCGATTGCTTTTTTAATAGGGAAGAAATGTTCATTTACTGTTTGAAATTTTAATAGAGAATTCTTCATGATAGAAAAGTCCTAGTGTATTATTGATTGATGATATTTTAAATTGGCTGGCGGTGATTAAGATCAATCCCAGCAATCTGAAAAGAAAGAGAGTTCCTTATTCAAAACAGGGTTTAATTCGGTCAAAGTTTACTTTAGTTGAATGATTTGACCACATAGCAAAAAAATATTGCACGTATATCCAGCGTATATACGAAAACGGAGAAGGATAATGCCCTGGATATCACCCAGATATCCACTCGACGTGCATAGGAGCTCCAAAAAAGATCCAATTTAGATCCAGAGGTACCCATTAGGTAACATCCACTGAATATACGTCATAAGTATATTCTGAACATGTATTAATTACTCCTCAAAAATATTTGAGTTATATTCTATTACAACAAATTTAATGTTCTATAGTATATCCATTATGGTATATATTTATATAGTATATCCTGTCGATATCCGTCACGACATACAAAATGTATATTTGTCCAAATTTTTGTTTATATATAACATTAGTATATGCATAAAAGTATAATCTTTTCGTATCCATAATATTTTATTTAGGGTATATATAAAATTTATATTACTGCAATATACTAATCCTTATGACACTGATGTATTCAATGAAGAATGTCCATAACAAATCTATGATCATATATATAAGGTATATACGTTTTGTATATACCCTGAATATATTGTCATTTATATTACAACAATATGCCCACTTAGCACAATAACAATAATAGGTCGCATCTTAAATTTAGAAAAATTAACGTGAGTAAAATTAACATCAGAAACACATGCTTTCACATAAATAGCATTTTTTAGATGTACTTTAAAATGGTAGAAAATATCGTTTTTTTATGTTATTTATATATCCAAAAAATATACGGTATCACGTTAAAAAAGTGCTGTTTGTTACTAAAAAAACCTAAAATGCCTAAATTTTATTTTTCTAAAAATAAAAACGCCTTGGACAGCTAAAAATTTTTAACAACAATAGTTTAAAATTTTAAGAGGTTTTTTTAATAATAAATAAACACTTTTTTCTCATTTTTTAATTTAAGCAGTTGAAGTACATTTTTTTTAATTTTATTTTGAATTAAGCTTTCCATTAAAAAATTTAGTTGAAGTCAAAGAGAGCAAAGCAGTATATTAAGACTCGCAGGCATCATATCGCATTATTACCAGTACATATCCTCATGTTTAGTTCTATTATTTTTAGTGGTTAATATCTGTCTCTATGTGCAGCATCCTTAATCAGTTTTCTATGACAATATGAAGCTTTGTATTCGTGGTTGTACATAAAGAAAGGGAATTTCTTCTTGCTGCAGCTACATCTGAAAATAAAATATTTTTATAAACAGATAATACGTGGCATATTCATTTTTTAATCAGTTTTTATGAGTTTTCATTCAGTTTGCTTGTGGTATAAAGCAAGATTTTATAATAAAAAAAAATATAAAAATGCTATGGGCATTTTTTTTTTTTAAATGTGTTATTTTAATCTTTTAAAGTACTGTTAGACAAAAATTTTAGAAAAAATTAAGTTTATAAAAAAAATATAAAGCCAAGACTTTTAAAAAAGTAATTTTTAACTTTAGTAAGAAATATAAGTAAAGAAAAAAATTATACAAGTTCTCTACACTCAACAAAAAATGATTATGCCAATTTCTGGCAAATTAATGCGTGAATATCCTGAGCACTTTTACATGGGACCTTTTGGACATCCTCGTTTTAGTTTTTTTAACAAAAGTAATATATAAAAAACTAAAAAGAACAGTCTATAAAAAGACACACACATAAAAAATCTTTTGTAGCGTCTCAATTTTGCTTTAAACTGAATTTAAAGAAAAGTTCCCGACAGTTTATACTACTTACCGTCCAAAGTCTAAATGTTAAGATGGCCACCAGGATTATTGTCTTTTTCCATGTAAAGGAACCAAAGATATAATTTTTGTTGTTTCAAAATTGAGAGGCATGGTAAAAACCATATTTCCAAAAAAAGTCCACCTGAAATAGAAATTTGATGATTAACAGTTACCATTCCTACCGATTTTATTAGGGCAGAACTTATTTTTGAGTAGTACTAATTTCACAAAATCCTTAAATTGTTGCTAATAGTAAAATAAAACTTTAATATTTTATACAGGGAATTTTCACATATAATTCAAGTAAAGTCACTTTATTTGGATAAAAAATACAGAAAAAAATTAAAATTACAACTTTGAAATAATAATCGATTAATAATAAATATTGTTCGTGGGTCTCCATTTAGGTAGGTATTTCATTTCCTGAAACCTCGTCCAGATTTGGATCAGACTGAAATGTTTACTTAAATTATTTATGTTTATAAAATGGCCTGATTTTTGGTATGAAAAAAATGGCCAAGGTGCATGAATAAAAAAAACTTTAATCGGCTTTATCTACTTACCCTGCAGTCCCCAAGAGATGCAAAGTTACCAAAGATGATGGGAACAACCGAGGGAACAACCAACCAAATTTTCATCAAGTGTCCATCTGAAACAAAAAATAAAACCATACAACTTATATATTTGCTTTTAGAGGTCTAAGAGGAAAGCAGAAAAAAAAAGTTTCAAAAGGATTCTTCTTTTACAATACAACATAAATAAATAAAATAAAAATATAGGTAAATAACTTTAAAAATAATCAGCACAAAACTGTAAATGTACAGAAATGTGGGTATCAGTGATTTACGAGGTGATTTATCGGCTTTCTAATTTAATATATGGTAAACACAAAAACCGGTTTTTTTACAGTTTCACAAGAAAACCAACCAATACAACCCCAGCAAAGCCAACTTATCCCTAAAAAAGGTTATTTTCGCTCGTAACTTTAGACTGTGTGAAACAAAAATGCAAAATATACTGCCTCCCATATAGTTTAATGTTTCTTTTAATTTTACAGTATAAACCTAGATTTAGATAAAATAACACCTGCTGTTTTTGATTGACATTGACCCTTCTCGGTCCCTTTTTTACGCAGTGCGTCAACGTTGAGAAGCAACATATATCATCAAGTTGAAATTCAGCCATATATATATATATATATATATATATATAGATGCATTTATTTCACATGACGCCACCATTTTGAGCCCATACGAATAAAACAACTTCAATCGCGTTTTTCTACTTACCTGCAACAACTGGATGTAAGATAGCAATTCCCAGGGGGATAGTCCATTGTAGTTTAATCTAACCGATAATAAAAAATATTGTCTTTTACTACAAAACTTTAGAAAACGGCAAAAAGTCACTGCACACATAAACAATGCGAAACAAGCTTAGTTCTGTATGTGCAAGATGCGTAAAACCGAGCTCATAGGGTCGTATACACCGCTAAGTTGTTAATATTTAAGGCTACCTCACTAAAGGAATCCTTTAATACATTTCATCAATTTAGGGGTTTTTGATTCACTGAGACTGAGATAATGTGATTCGCCAAATTTTGCCAAGATGTTGAGTCATAATCTAACCCTCGTAAAAAATATGTTAACTAGGTATAGCAATATACCTAGGATTTTTTAAAGATATATAAAACAAGGAGGATCTGGGTTAAATACATTAAAAAAAATAAAGCATTAAAAAAAAGCAGAAAAATGTTGTGATCTCTAATGCTTAAGAAATGTAATTATATATTTACATATTATAACAATAATATATTTAATAAAGTATTCCATTCCACAAAACAAATATTTGGGCATATTCATTGCGCAAATATTCAAATGATATTGGGCTAGGATATGACTGCCTTAAATACAAAAAGCAGATAAACAGAATTTACTCAAACGGATACACACTGAATATTGAGAAAATATTCATATTTTTTTTATATAATTTCTTGCAATAAATTTTATCTAAAAAATATGTAGTATTTTAAATACAGAGGGAAATATTAAAAACCTTTTTTATAGAATATTACGTGATACCTATAAAATTTATATATTTAGTTTATATTAAAAAACAAATATTTTCATAATATTTTATTTTAAAATATTAACTGATATTCGGTTAAAAAATATAAGGCTTATAAACAAAAAACATATATTTAGGATGTACGATAGCGCATATACACTGAATATACACAATATATATAAAATACACATGTAACATACAAAACGTATATCCTAATTTTAAATATCTTTGTAATATACAATATCAAAGTCTTGCTATGTGGATGTCATAGAATTTTTAAGGGTCGTGGTGTTCAAATGGATTTTCGGCTTTTGTTTTGATTTATGATTCTTTTAACCACACCTTGTCACTGATTTTGAATTCAGGGAGATTTTACTACAAGCGTTCATTGAATCCTTCTTTAGATTTTTGTTTCAATTGTTCCGTTTTGTTTCGCGCTATTTTATAAAAATAATCCATTCGATTATTTAGGTTGCGAACATATTTGGATATTAATTGTTCTCGATTGTATAATTTTTCGGGTGACTACTTGATGTATGACCAAAAACAAGTTCGTAGGGCGTAAAGCAATTTATTTTTTGTATTATTATAGCCGATTATTGCGTGAAGAAGAACGCTAAAGCAATGATCTTCGGGATGTTCTAATTTATTTATTCTGATCATTTCGCAAAGAGTCGCGTAAAACCGTTCTAAAGAACCGTTTGATTGTGGGTGAGCTACGCTAGAAAATGTTAGTTATACACATCATAAAGAGTGCAAAGATCTTTTAACAATATATTGTCGAATTCTTTACCGTAATCCCAATGTATTCTAATGATGACACCAAAATATTTATTTATGAAAAATAACATAAGCGCGCTAACTACGGTTGATGCCTTCTTATCATTCACAGCATGTGCTTGTGTAAATTTTGTTAACTCGGCGCGTATTATTAATGAGTAGTTTCTACTTGGGTATTTAAAAACCTCGATATTGATTCATTCAAAGAAAGTACAAGAAGTGTCAGTAATAACAAATGGTCTGCTTAAGTTTTTTCGGACGATTTTTACTTTTTGACATTTTTCGCACTTTCTTGTAAAATCTTCTACGTCTTTTGTTAGTCCTCGCCAATTGTATTTTTCTTTAATCCGTCTAACCCTTTTACTAAATAATAATTTTTTAGTATTACTGGTATTTCTTCTTCTTCGAGCGTGCTTATTATATTTTGGCAAATTTTCATCCAAATAATTTTCTATGCAATCGGTTTTTCAAATTCGTTTCGATCTTTAAAGAAGCATTAAAACAGGTGTTGTGAACAGTCGTCATTGTTAAAGGGTACAGCAATAATTAAGTGTTTACGATTTTTGACTGTTTTAATAGAAGCAATATTGATTTTTAATCCCTGTCCGTCTATTCTTGAATTGAGAGAATATTTGCTCCCAGGGAGTCAAATTATCTCGCTACTATGCATCTCATTGGTCCAAATCTTCGGGATAATCGGTTTCTATCACTTTTGCCCGATATTGATCAAAAGTAATTCTATTGGTCTTGACTAAGAGACTTACTTTCGATCAATATCGGGCAAAAGTGATAGAAACCGATTTAACCCGAAGATTTGGACCAATGAGATGTATAGTAGCGAGACAATTTGACTCTCTGGGAGCAAATTTTCTTTTGAATTAAGAATAGAGGCACTGAAGACTAAATTCTTCAAAAATGTGATCAAATATTTTCGTGTGTAAATCTTCCATTTTATTTTGTCGAAGAAAGGTTACTATTGGTTTGTTAGATTTGTCTAGCAATTGGTCGTTTGAAGTTTCAATTTTAGAATAGTCGATCAAAGATCGAGTTTTGTAAAGGTCTACAAGTCGATTAAATTACTCGGTAATTCTTTGATCGTAGTTATCAGTACAAACAGATTCGTGGTCATCGTCTTCGTCTGTCTCATTATTTGCCAAAATTCTTACTTTTGAATTAAAGTATGATTCTTACTTGCGCTTCAAGTAAATCTTTCGGATTGCTAGCGCGGATAATGTAACCTAAACGCGAATCAAGTCCGGTCAAAAGTGTATTAAGAGCCATAGAGTCAATAATTTGTATTTGAGCTTCTTTTTGGAGAGCTGTTAAACTTGATTTTTGAACATTTGCGTGCATTTTGAATTGAATAAAGAACAAAAGAGGTAACCTATTTGTTTGTTGATTAAAGCGCTGTAGGTCCCGAATGAATAAAGAAAGATCTCTTGTACTTGAGTTTACCAATTGTGCCACTTTTCCTTTGAATTTATTTTTGATACGGATTACCAATAGGTCAAGTTACTCACCAACGGACATATTATAGGCACAATCACAAGCATTTAGAAAAATTCCTAAAAATATTTGACCTGCACGGCAGGTTGTACATTTTGAGATGCTGCGTTTGCCGCGTTTGCTGGTGAGTCAGACATGTCGTTTATGTGTTTGTTTAGTTAAAATAAAACGTCATAAAATTTCAAAAAAAAATTTGTATAGGCGCAATATCTGGACGATTTTTCTTGTTCTTTACTGTTCGTCTATCACTGGGTGTTCCTTGCGTATCCGTTGTGTGAGGTGAGGACGCTTGGTTGGTTCTTTGTAGCTTCAAAGAGTTGGAACTCACCACTCGCGAATTAGGATGTCCTTGTTTTCATGGCGTTTTAACTATGCACACTACTGCGTCAAATGTTAGCGCAGGGGATGACGCCGACGCAAAGACTTTTTAAAAAACAATTTACTTAAAATTACAAAATTCGAAATAATCTAGTTACTGGTTAAAATAAAAGTGAGTCCTAACTAAATACCACATTATGTTTTTTTACTAAAACTAAGCGCTGATTCAGCTGGGAACGAGATGTTGGATCTGTTGGACTGAAATCTGACTATTGCAGTGGTTGCATAATTCTTGGAATTAACACGTGCAGTTTTTTGCGCTATACTATCTATCTATCTAACACGTCGAGTCACGTTTGATAACCCCTCTTTTCTCTCACCCACGCAGAAAAATAATGTAGCATCTAGTAGTGGATATACTTCTGTGGATATGGATATCCCTAATAAATATTGAATGGATGATTTTGTGAATGTTTACATGAATATATGCACTGCATATCCACGGAATTAAAATAATAGTCATCCACTAAAGTATGATCATGAAATAACCTATGGATATTCAATAGTAGATATCGTTTATTATGTATATAATATGGATATGATTTAGCGATTCAAAACATGTCCAGATGGCCACGAGATGGATATTCATGGGATATTCTAGGATATGCAGTGGATATCTACGCACGAATATATGCACTTCATATCCACCCAATATACATTAGACGTTCAATGGAATAACCTATGGATATTTAGTGAATATCCTTTATGGATAGTAAAAACCCATTTATGCTATATGTAATTCGTTATGGTTCACGGTTGCTTGGACCAATACAAAAATCGTTTTTTTTTTACAAAATATATTTTTTTATTTTTTGAGAAATCCCGAGACACCTCGACTATGTATTTGTTATTAGTAAGTACATTTTATCATTGCATTTTTCTTCTAGAGTACATTTCTATGAGGTGTAAAAATTACTTGTAATACAATGTGATCTTTTTTGAAAGTGAATAGACACTTAATTTTTGACTTGTTTATGGGAAGATTCGAACAATGCCTGCTTACGCAACGTACGCAACGAGTGTTATCAGCTGTTCTGTCATCGCACCCGTCAAAAAAGCGGGATTCATTCGAAACATGGCATGAACAGTTAAAGTAAATATTTCAACGAATTACAGTGGACACTTATGAATATGCAAAGTATATCTACTTATTGATATACATAGCAAATCCATAAATGTACTATTAAGGATAGAGTATTGCTGTACGTGGTCTGGATATTACTAAAAGTCTACACGTATATATACGTCTATATTAAAAAACGCAAGATTCACGTATTGTATATTCTATTTTGGAAAAATCGTCGGACATTTTTTTGTTCGAAAAGAACATATTTTTTTTATCTTGAAATTTTTTTAGCACGCACCTTCTTTGAGGGGTAAACTTTACATATTTTGAATAGGGAAAGTGGATCGAGTTATGCCTTGTTCTGAAGGTCTTTTAAATGTCTGTACAACTGTGTAAAAATTTCAAAAGTCTACCAATTTAGTTTTGAAATATTCACTTTTACGGTTGCTTGGACCAATACAAAAATCGTTTTTTTTTTACAAAATATATTTTTTTATTTTTTGAGAAATCCCGAGACACCTCGACTGTGTATTTGTTATTAGTAAGTACATTTTATCATTGCATTTTTCTTCTAGAGTACATTTCTATGAGGTGTAAAAATTACTTGTAATACAATGTGAGCTTTTTTGAAAGTGAATAGACACTTAATTTTTGACTTGTTTATGGGAGGATTCGAACAATGCCTGCTTTTTTGAAAGGTGTGTACATCCCTCCGTATGCAACGAGTGTTATCAGCTGTTCTGTCGTCGCACCCGTCAAAAAAGCGGGATTCATTCGAAACATGGCGTGAACAGTTAAAGTAAATATTTCAACAAATCGGTATCGTATACCTAACGCGTTCGAAACAAAGCCAAAATACAGTACATTTTTGACTTGTTCATGCCATGTTTCGGACGATGCCCGCTTTTTTGACGAATGCGATGACTGAACCGCTGATTCCACTTGTTGCGTACGGAGGGATGCACGTAACGTTACGGAACCATGAACGTACGCAACGATTTCAATCAGGAGTTCTGTTATCGCACCTTTCAAAAAAGCGCAGATCGTTCGAAACATCGCGAAAACAAGTCAAAAATGTAGTGTATTTTGGCTTTATTTCAAACGCGTTATATAGGTATACCGATACCGATGCGTTAAAATATTTACTTTAAGTGTCGAATGTCTAATATCTCGATTCGTTGAAAAGACATTTAAGACACCTTCAAAACAAGGTGTCACTCAACCCACTTTCCCCATTCAAAATATTGAGGTAAAGTTATTAAAGGGAGCCAAAATGTGTCCCCTCGAATAAAAAATCGACGGTTGCGCGAGGATTTCTTTAAAATCAGACTCTAAATTTTTGACATTAACTTCTTTATTTTAAATGGAACACCCTGTTTTTTTTAAAATTTAAATTGTCCTTTTTATCCTGATTCCAAAATTATGTAATAAGTTGGGTTTATCTGTGGCAAGTGCAGTGTTAGACAATGAAAATAGTTCTACGGAGGTTCTTTGTTCAACATTGTGTTCGGCATTGTTTTTGTGAATTTGTGTAATAGCCGTTCAACGGTAATATAGGGCCTGGTAATATATTACATATTTTTTTAAATCAGGAAGAAAAGACCCAGCCAAAGACATTTAACTAAAATAGACCCATCAAGTCATTCATAAATTGCTTTGAAACGCAATCAGTCGTTAGATTTAGGGAAAACCATTTTATGTTCCACTGGCAACGCTGCACCAGACATGCTCCTCCTCCAACCACCTTACGTTTAGCAGCGGTCAGAAGCGGCTCGTTATTTATAAATGTAAAAAGGTTTGATCGTTATTTTCAGACTTGTCAAATTTTTTTGGAAATAAAATCTTAAATTTTTTTATACTTAATAATTGATACCGAGAGTAAGAAGAGGTATTATATTTGTCATTGTGAAAATATTTATGTAAAGATGTAACATAGAAAATATTAATTTTTTAAATGTTCCCCAGTTCGTTATCTGCCTAATTAGTGCGGCACTTCCGCAACGGTTAGGTACAATTTTTTTTCTACGAATGTTTATGATGACTTTCTTGATCAAAAAGTAGTTAGAACACACATTTTAAACACAAAATTTAAAAATTTGGTCCAAAAAGTATCATTTAAAAAAAAATTGCGTACGTTAAACGTTTTTTCACGCACGCTATGACAGTTTTTTATGCACGCCGTGCTTATTTTTTTACGCAAGTCGTGTGGGAAGTTGAACATTCCACATTAAATTTGATATGTAATGTATTTAATGTTAAGTGACCTGCAAAACTTTATTAAAAAATTAGCATAGGTAAAAGTATTTTTTTAGCATGGCGTGAATTTGAAGTCTAATTGGAGTTTTTAGATGCATTTATAAACTAGATTAAATTAAAAATGGAAACAAAATTATTTTTTGGTTTTAATTTTAAAAATACCAAATATATATAACCTTAGGCAGAAGCTTTTTATGCAAGTAGGAAATTGTTGTACTAAAAACGTGTCAAAAGTGCCTTTTTCGCCCTTAACGGCCATCGTGTGCAGAAAAGTATCACTTTCCGCACTGTTTAGGCAAATTACCAAAAAATCAATGTGGAAAAAGTAAGCAAATTCGACTAAAAATAGTGGTATTTCGAAAAAGGATGATACATTTATTATAGGTACTATATGATGGTTTTTCGTTGTGTAAAAAAAAAATGAAATTTATACTTTTTTGTATTTTATAATTTTTATTTAATACGTACAAAAGTATCTTTACATTTTTAATAAATACAAAAAAATCTTATGTGGAGTATCTACCTATGTAAATATTATAAATAAAAAGTTGTAACAAACATACATTCTTTATCCTGTGTCTGACATAATAATGTTTTAAAAATTTATATTTATACCGGGAACGCTTGTACTATTTATAATTAAATCTCAGCAGAAAAAATAAGGTGACTACAGATAGTATCAAAACTGTGAATGTTGTTATAAATAAATATCATACGCACCTCTTACATTTTTTTGCTACTCATATAGATATTTAAAAATGACGCAACTTATTTCTTTCCTATATTTATTAATTACATTTTGTATTTAGTGCAACACTAGTGCAACCTATCACAAGATGGCGTCGAAAAAACATATGATAACAAACCTGTGAAATGTTTGGTTTTCACGTGCAATCTCCAGTTTTCGTCACACTACGCATTTTGTCACATCACTTTTGCCACAAACACTTAAAAATCTATTAAAAAATATTAAAAAACTCTCGATTAATCTGTAAAATATTCCAACACCTCGATTATGCTAAAGCCACAACGCCGTAGAGAAATTATGAATGGAGCAGCGTAGACACGTTTATATGGCTGACCCGCCACAAATGCGAGGTTGTGACATTGTTGTAGGTTTTATTCCCGATATATATTGGGAAATAAAAAGAATTATTCTTTCGGCCAAAATATCAAGTATTTTATATGATATTTCGATCGAAAAAGTCTGGTATATTTCAAGTACCATAACATGTACCTCCACATTATAAATTCTTTATTGTGAAGATTCAAGGAAATTTAAATGCAATTATATAATATACCTAAATTTCTTTATATATTTGAATAATAATAAGGTGTTTCCCATGTTTAAAAAAACAAACCGGAGAATTTGCATAATTGCATGTAAATGATAAGGTTATAAAAATAATGTTTTTAAAAACATTACGTGTAGAGATACAACTTACAGCGTATGTCTGATCGCAACTGTGGTAAACATAATGTGTCTATTTAATTTATACCTTTATGGACCCAGCAAACACGGTTCCCTCGTGCTTTCGTCGGCCCGATGTCGATTGCCGAGTTTGCCGTCATCGGCATGATGTTGATTTACGACATCGGACCCGCAGTATTTTTTGTCCGCTTTGCGATGTAGGCCCAATGTATATTTGCCGACGCAAAGTTAGACTGTAGTCCGCCGTCTGACCAATGGTAAATTTTACTTTTTGCTGACATTAGCATACCGTCGCTGTACGATTAAGGCCCGATATGGTTTAACCACATGGTACCGACCATCCGTCTATATATAGCTGCTTAATTTGGTCGGTCTAACGTAGGCAAGTTTCCTAAAGCGGTCCAACATCGGCAATTGACGAAGGTCCATCGGTGGTAGCTTAAAGCGGCCCGACCATGTTAAATCACAAATATCCGATAATGGGTGGATAATAAGTCCCCACATCGGCCTCTCAAAGCGGGCCGACGTTGGTGATTGACGAAGGTCTGTCAGTGATGCGGGTGCTTAACCAGTCGGGGTGGTTTAAGTGGCGGAAGAGGTGATTCTTATAGAGAAGTACGACCATCTTGTCAAGTCCGCATTCTAGTTTTGAAATATCTTTGCTCATTATGTATATAATATTATCTTCCACTTTACAGGGAACATAGTGACATTAGCGCCATCTCTATATACTACGAAGAAACTATTAAGCAGTTTAAAGATTTTAATGTGACATACCATCGTCTGTTGCCAGTTATCGACCAATCGAACAAAAATCTGATTAGGCCATCGTCGATCCTAAAGCAGATAGAGTGCGTTTCGTCAGTTGCCGATTCTCGATCGATTAAAGAAAGTTCCAATTGGACCATCATCGGCCCTAAAGCAGATAAGGTTTGCGGTGGCATAATGTCGACTATAGTTAATCGGGCCATCGTCAGTTGCCGATTCTCGTCCGATTAAACAAAGTTCCAATCGGACCGTCGTCGGCCCTAAAACAGATAAAGTGGACATCGGCATAAAGTCGACTATAGCAAATCGAGCCAGCGTCAGTTGCCGATTTTTGACCAATTAAACAAAGTTCCAATCGGACCATCGTCGGTCCTAAAGTGGTGTCGGCATAAAGTCGACTGTAGTAATGTGGACCTCCGTCAGTTGCCGATTATTGAGCGGAAACTGAAAATCGCAATCTGTCCAACATCGGGCCAGAGTGTAGTCGCCGGTGCCGACACACTACCGACGTTGGCGATATTGGTCCGATTCAATGCCGACGATTTGTGTTTGCTGGGGATCTGTCGAAACTTAAAGCATATATAGAGTGATCTATTTAAAACAGTGACAGTTAATAAGAACTATAATGGACCTCATTACAAAGTTTGTAAAAAGTTATAAAACTTCTGTGTTTGCAACTTATTTCTGGTTGCAATAGTAAGGGAGTTAGAAGGGGGTGGAAAATATAGTGAATCACCCTGTACAGCATTTACGTAATTTTTGACTTTCCTTTGACTTTTTATTGATTCAAATGCATATAAAAAAACATCTCAAACTTCAAACTTATATAACCATTGTAATTATTAATATCTAACATCTAACCTATACATACAGATTATGTTTTTGGCATTTTCTAACTTCCTCTATGAATATAATACCCAAAACCCTTCAACTTTCTATATAAAGAAATGTACTTTCCGGCAGATGTGGTTCTAGGAACGATATATTTTTCACAAAATAAAGTTCTATTTCTGGCGGCTTTACTCAGTTGTCCATAATTCAAAGTTACTAAAAAAGTAAGGACGAAGCTATAACAGTTGTGATGGTCTTCACTGTACGTTTTGGAGGTCCAGCATTTTTGTTTGCACACCTAAAAATTATAAAAAATCATGAGTAATGTAATGCCTTTTCTTCAGGATAGGTTTAAGATGCAATTGGTTTCATTGATTGATTTGTTTTTCACAATAAGGCAAGGTTTAGAGATTCTCTGGCACTGCACCTAGGTTACTCATTACATCCTTTGTTTTATATTCTTTCTATTTAAATAAGTAACGAATGACCAAAAAGGCGTGAATCCAGGAAAAATGCAGCCAAAAAAAAACCCGGAAAACAAACACTCCGGAAAAGAAAACTCCAAGATAAAAATTGTTACCACTTACCCAAATCTAACTCAACTTAAGCTAGTCCCAAACCAACTCAAGCCATAAATAAACCAACCAAAAATAATATTTTTTTATTGTTTCTTATTTTTTAATATGTAACCATCAATGTTTCTGGGGGTTTTCTTCCAGAGGTATTTTTCCGGGGGTTTTTTGCGTTTAACAAAAGCTTTTAAACCAAGCCGTAAAAATCAAATTAATTCATTCAACTAGTAAAACGTACCTTTGCTCCCAACTATGATGGAGAAAGGCAGTAATTACTGTTGAGCGCTCTGCCATTCACCCTTGCAAACGTTTTTCCATTGAATATTTAAAAAGGAATAGTCCTGGAAGCGGGGAAAAAAACGATTCTGTAATCACATTTCCCACATTATTTTCAGTCAGTGACCTTACAGCACCGTTGACCATTTCAGTTTTTATATACGTTCGTTATTTTCTCATGTTTTCGAAATGATTTTTTTGTAAAAACTTCGACAAAACTGAGAAGACCCGATTATTTTCCTAATATTAACATTTTGCGATATTTTCTTTAGATTTTTGTAATAAACGGATGTCTATTTTATTGCATTCACGATAAAAAAAAAGGACTTTTTCGCATCCGTAACCAGGTTATTTACGGATAGTTATAAAAAAATACCTCCAAAGTAGAAATGAGTCGTTGCTCGACTACAAATTCACCGTAAAGTAGACGTTTATTATGGGTCACAATTTCGTACTCTATATACTTTAACTGTCTTCCATTAACTTACTTGCCAGAGTGTCGTATCCCAATGCTCATTCCATGATGGTGATGCTTGATCGAGAAGTAGGCATTGGTTCCACTGAGTCGATCGATGTTTCCTAAGGCCATTTTTGTCGAATTCCACGATGGTGCCTGAAGAGGTCGTTACGCCAATGTGAAGATCCATGGAGTTAAAATATTCACTAAAATGTATTTTACGTATCAATTTTTTTTTCAAATAAAACTTCCAAAAAATTAATTAAATGACCAGTAGATTGAGTGCGTTTACATGCATTTACGTAAATATAGTGAATGAGTAGTAACGTTAAAACTACTGGCCGGGGGAGGGGGTCATTTAAATCTATACATATAATAAATCTCTAGATAAGGCATTGCTGTACATTTTTTTTTTAAATTTTTGATGTTGGCTTCTAAACAGACGATATAGATATCAAAAATGCAATTTAATTGGTAACTTACTTTAAAAAATCTCCCGTGGTTGGTTTGATTACAACTGCACATGGATATTGCGATGCTCGAACAAACGGATAGGGAACCCTAAAATATAATTAAATAAAAACTATGCGACCTATTACTTATAGTTTTTGAGTTGAGTAAAGCTGTACGAGAAAAGAACCACGCAATAAATACATTGAAAACCGGTCACGGTCAAATTGCTTTCTATTGTAGTATGTTGTAGCCCTATGAATCCTCTTCAATTAAAAGCAAAAAAAATGCAGGTCAGTCGGGCCGTTTGGGAGCTACGACCATTTAAAGTCGCCAGTGCAGGGCCCCTTTAAAATTCACAGAAAGTCAATAAGGGAGTATGTATGTAGGTATTGATATTTTCGTTTACATATTTTAACGTTTAAGTGACAGAACTGGTGGAGGATTCAATAGTTTTCTGTTGGTAAAACTCTATTTTTTGTTCATATTTAACTCCACTATTATGGACACTGGGAATTTATTTCTCATTCTGTTATGTAATGTTTTGCCGAGCATTTGTACGTCACTTGTTGATTTAATCTTTCATATTATTCGACTATAAAAACTTATGTCGCACTGATGATCCCTAACAAGGGTGAAACACGTGTCTGCGTCTAGTCTCCAAGTCGCACCTGGTATGTATTCTTGTGATACTCCGGTGTATTTTGTAAAGTTCGTTTTTTTGCTTATCGATTCGTCATAGTAAAAAGTCCGACTGGTGGATGGACTTTGTCTGAAACCAGTCAGTGGTAGAACTGGTGGAGGAGGCCAAAAATCCAATAGTTTTCTGTTAGTAAAACTCTCTTTTTTATTCAAATTTAACTCACTATAGACATTAAGAATTTATCTCTCAATCTGTTAAAATAATAATATAATTCTCCGAAGGCATCATACTGTCAGTTGAAACCTAATTGCAATAATGTTTACACTTATGTCAAAATAATTATAAGTAAATAATTAAAGGACAATTCAATTTTCCGATTTGGCCCTCGACAATATTTAAATAAAAATGACTTAAACTATAGCGGCCATATTGGATTCTGTCACTTAAACGTCAAAATATTTAAGCGAAAATATCATTATTCGATTAGGCATCTCTAAAAACTTTATATATGATATATCACATTCCCACATACGCCCATCATGACTTTCTCTGACGTTTAAAGGGGCGACTTTAAAGGGCCGTAGTTTGTACAGTATAAAGCAATTTGACCGTGACCGGTTTTTAATGTATTTAGTGCGTGGTTCGTTGTGAAAACAAGTAAAAATCCTAATTAAAACTTTATTCTTAACTCCTATATATATGGTGGACCACAAACAACCGGACTGTTTTGTTTCAACTGCCAATTTTTTATTTATTGTCGGATTTTACCGAAAAAGAGAATATGTCGTCAAAAAATTACATTTAATAAAAATTCAAAATGGCGGATATCCAAAAGTTTTATGCATCTTAAAAAACCGTTGGTTTTTTTATAAACACTTTGTATATTTTTTTGACAACCACAGAAATCTTCTATCTATTGTCTGTAAACCGATGTATCACTTGATAAATTCTATTAGGAAATAAAAAAAACTGGGTTTTTTCGTGTACCAACTTTTTACATAAAATTAAACTGAAACTGATTTTAAGTGAACATGATTTCTCTATCTTTTCACCAATTTTGTTGACAAGGACACTTAACAGATGCTATTAATAAGGCTTCGTTTTCTAAATGTCAAAAAAATAATATTTTGTGACAATGTAAGATGGCGAATGCCTGACAATTTTATGCATTTTAAAAAACTCCTTGTCTCTTTTCTTAAACCACTTTCTATATTTTTTTGCTATAACCGAAAAGTATGTGTTAAATCTATTAAGAAATAAGAAAAATATTGAGATTTTAGCGTAACACAGTCATTGTTACAAAATTCACGTTTACTTGTATTTTTATGAATAAAAGGTGTTACACTAGCATCCCCATATTTTTCTTATTTCTTAATAGATTTTAACAAATGAAACATTGGTTAACAGATAATAGTTGTTACTTTTCTGTTATAGCAAAAAAATATACAAAGTGTTTAAAAAAAAGCCAACGGATTTTTTAGAATGCATAAAGTTGTAATTGTCACAAAATGTAATTTTTTGACATCTAGAAAACGAACCCTTACTTTTAGCATCTGTAGAGTGTCCTTGTCAACAAAATTGACGAAAAAATAATGAAATCCGGCTAACTTATATTATTAATTTATATTGTATATATAACTTATATTATTAGCAGTTTTTATTTTATGCATTAAGTTGGTATACGAAAAAGTTTTTTATTTCTTAATAGAATTTATCAAATGATACATCGGTTTACAGAAAATAGGTAGAAGTGTTTCGTAGTTGTAAAAAAAATATACAAATTGTCTCCAAAAAATCCCAACGGATTTTTTAGATGCATAAAACGTTTGGACATCCGCCATTTTAAATTTTTAATAAATGTAATTTTTTGACATATTTGTAAAACTTTTTCTTGGGTTAAAATCCGACAATAAATAAAAAAATGGCAGTTCAAACAAAAAAGTCCGGTTTTTTTGTGGTCCACCCTATACATATAAAAAATATTTTTGTACGTACCTAAAAGGTAGCAACGAAAAAGTGTTTTTTTCAAAATCCTCTTCACATACCGGACAAGTTTCCGGCAAAGAAAAACAAAAAACTTTTGGTCCACAGTGTTGGAAACAGACGATACCTGGATCCATTATCAAATTCTATCCTAAAAAAAAGGAACATTTACTACGTTTATACGCGCCTAAAACCGGTTTTATGTAAGGAAGGTTTTAAATAAAATCGCTTTCTCCGAGGGTTTACAGGTCCTTTATTAAATGTCTTAAATATCAGTTCAAATAAAAAACAACTAAGTTACCAACACGTTTTTCGGTAAAACTAGGTTTGAAAATTTCTTTAAAGCGACAAACCGCTTTTTTAAATTGCTTTAAAATAAAATCGATTTAGTTCTTAAAACGGTTTTAGTGTTTCTACAACAAAATTTTCAAATCGTTCTTATATAAAAGGTAGAAAGAAACCCGTATAAGCAAAGTAACTCAGATAAATTATTCACCAAAAATTAATTGTTTTGTATGAGCACCTTTAAACTGGAAAAACAAGAGTTGCGTGGCGGCCGATGTGGGTGTTTAAATACAGACATTATGGAATGCTTATTTGACACTTGTGGTTGTAGTAATTAACCACTACTACTGCCGCACATTGGACGGAAAGATCTAGTAAGACAAAAACCGAAATTGAAAATAAAAAATTTTGGACATTTTATCATCTAAAACTAATTATCCATTTGGTTAATCCCTATTAAAAAAATTCTGCTAGAAAGCACGGATAGTCCACCATACAATCAATTATTTTATGTTGAAAGGAAATGAAAATATCTCGAAACTGTAGCTTTGAAAAATTTGAATCTTATAACAAAATTTTTGGGTAATAATTACGAAACTCAAAATCTGAAAACCGCATATTAATAGCTGCTTTACTTCTAAAGTTATGATTTTTTTTTATATGTTTTAACGTTTTTTCAAATAACTCGGAAACTAAAGCTTCCACGAATTTGGACGTGATAACAAAATTTGTACTCCATATTTTATCCCCTTTTCTCCTCTTCAACCCCCCACCACTCTATCCAAAAGTTAATCAGTTTCTGTTCAGCCGATAGAGGATTTTTGCACCAAATTTCGTCAAAAAACCAATTAAGGCGTTCTTGAATTATCGTGTATAAAGACAGGCCAGAGACCGACAGAAATTTTTTTTTTTCGTCGATTAAGGTGTTTTGGAACCTTAGTAACTCATTTTTGATAAAATTAGGAGAGGTCAATATTTCACGATTTTAATAGTCCCCCATACCATACCATATTGGTATGGTGGACTAAAAATTAACGTCCTAAGGCATGATTTTACAAAAAAAATCGAACTTATCTGAGACATTGCCCAACTAGAAACCAATGTTTTGTTTGCAAAGTTTACGCCAACTTTAAGTTGTTGCAATGTGTACTTAAAATTATAAACAAAAACAAGTGGTATGGCATAGCTTAAATTTAAGTAGAAATTATGCCTTTGTTAAGGCCTGTTCTCACTATGTATCAAACTGATGCAATTTTTTACATGCATCTTTATTTATTTGTGGAATGTGGAATACTTGTCTGAAATTTCGAAATTAAAACTCATAACCTAACATTTACAGCTGATCGGCAGATTGACAACATAAAAAAAACAGTTGGCATTCTAAACGTAACTAAAAAATTTCCCAGTATGCATGCGACTTCTGAAAAAATAGAACATGTTCTATTTTCGCGCATCTTGCATCATGCTTCATTTTTCGACAGATTTGAAAGTGTAAACACCCAAGCTGCATGCAACTTTCTGAGAAGCATAAAAAATTTGCATAGTGAGAACAGTGCTGTGCATATACTTAATACTCTTTTTTAAAATTTTGAAATATATATACGAAAGCACCTTTTTCTTATAGAAGTTTAACTTTTTGCTAAACATTAAAAAAAAATAGGTAGAAAAAGGAATTTGTTATAAAATTGAAGCTCACAGTATTCTCTATAACATATGTTTAAGTAGTTTGAATCATTTTGCAACTTTTTCAGTCTTATTTTTTTTTCATTTTCATGTTTGTGAATTATGTAGGACAAATTTAATGTTTCCATGTTACTTAAAAACCCCTCCTCAGTTGTGTGCACTAGAGTTGAGTGTATAATACATAAAGCTGGTAGATATATTGATGTGATAAATAAAGACAAGTTTAATTTTGCCACATGCTTGCTGATTTAGAAACTCTTCAATGGCGTACACTTCGATTTTCCTAAATCTGTTAATTTATTCCCTACATTAACCACAAATTTTATAGGGTGTCCTTATTTTAGTAAAAATGTTATAAACTAATTAAAACCGGTTCGTGTTTCTCGGCCGCGCCCAGGGAAAATAGAACATATATAAGGAATTTAGAAACTCTTCAGTGGCGTACACTTCGATTTTCCTAAATCTGTTAATTTATTCCCTACATTACCCACAAATTTTATAGGGTGTCCCTATTTTAGTAAAAATGTTATGAACTAATTAAAACCGGTTCGTGCTTCTCGGCCATGCCCAGGAAAAATAGAACATATATAAGGAATGGATATCCCAACCGACCAATCTAAAAAATTAGGGGTAATGATTTTATTGTTGTTTTCATGCTAATAATTTTCTTAATTTGTTTTTTTTTATTTGGAGGTATTTACGGGAGCCAGTAAGTTTAGAATTAAAAATAAAGAAAATATATTACAATTCATTTACTCTGACACAAAGGCGGGAATTTAAGCTACAAATTAACCTTTACGATACCTCATCTGTTTTTTGCAGAAAATACTTACTTTTTGTGGAATTTTTATACAAACTGCGAAGCAGAACAACTCTACAAGTTAAAATGGAGTAATTTATTAGATATTTTAGAGAAAATCCACAAAAAAAGGCCAAGAAATTGCAACTTTAAAAAGTAAACGACACAAAAGAAAAAGTAAACAAAAAAGTAGGTTCATACGTCAAGTCGGACCAGAAATAAAATTTACCCAGGGAATATAAATAAACCTAACCGTTACGCCTCTCAGATTGCTCCATCCGCTCGTTCAAAATTTGTATTTACCAAGATCGCAGATGATATTGTTTTTAAAATTTTGCACATTGCTTACTCGAAAAATTTTTATTCAACCGATTTGAATAAAATTTGAATATTTTATTGGCGCGGTAAAAATACAAAATTTTTTGTTTGGGGTAGAACTCCCGATATGTACAGAGTGACCTAGAAGTCGTGATCAAAGTTACAAAATATTGGGTATTTTTGTCACGCCAATAAACTATTAAATTTTATGAAAATCTAAACAGTGAAAAAAACAGAAAGAGAATCAGCAGTGATTTGGGTGAATACAGTAAACAGTCTTAAGAACGGGTAGGTAAAAATTCAAAACGTACGATAGTTTTTTTTTAGTTCAGGCTCACCGTGCGGCATCCTATGTATAAAGGTGCAGTTAGACTGTGGTAGTGTAGTCGTCGTTGCATTGCAGCTGTAGTGAATTTTTTTCCATAGATAATGCAGAACAGGATATTTTATAGATAAGTAGTTAACAATATTTGTGTTTTGTTTAATGTTTTAAAAAAATACTGGTGACAATAGACCCCCTAATTTTGTATTTGCATACATACATATAGTGTGTTCAGTGGTATTAGCGATAAATTAACAAGGTACTATACTAGTTATATCTCATCCGCTGAGTAATCATTCTGGTTTATTATAATTGCGAAGAAATTAGAGCTTTTTTTCTAAGTGACAACAAGCGCTTACTTTTAGCATTACTTCGCTTGCATGAACAAATTATATTAAATAATTTACCTTCTTAATCTTATATATTGCTTTAGTAATAACCTTTAGAAAAGTTATAGTACTGTATTATTAGCGGTGCACGGTGGTTGTAGTAAAAAAAACTCACACAGAGATAGGTAGATATTTTCGGGCGCGTATGAAAGAGATGGCATAAATACACCAACGTTAAGCATGGGAGTGATTTCGTGGAAAAGCATACAGTTGATCTTTGCAATAAAATAAAATGAAGAAGGTATTATATTTACCTATGTCCCCATCCCCTGACCAACCGATGTTAATAATATTAATGTTACCTACCTACAATACGCAGTGGCGATACAGTAACCCCCCCCCCCCCATTTTTTTTACATTAAACTATTAATTTTCTAAAATTTATTGGTAAATCTCTAATTTCTCTACATTGAATATTTTTTAAACCAAAGAATATAACTACCTATAGCCTTATATAGTCAATATACACACTGCAATACTTACACCTATCAAGTAGAGGTGACCAAACTTTTTATCTCTAAATTTTTCTGTTTCATCACTCTATCAAAATAGCAATAGCAATATTATAAATAAGGCGGTCGTGTTATTTTTATTACCCATAAACAAAAACTTAGTAGGTACCGGCTATGTAGTAATCTAGAACTCTATTTTTAGCCATCCATATTATAGTAAAGGGGAATGGGATTGGCAAAAATAAAGACCTAAATATAAAATTTTTTGAAGGTATCTGTCTGTCTTTTTGGGAGACAATTCGGCAAAATCCAATGAACCAAAATTTTACGAAATTTAGAAAAATTGCCACTTATCCCCCTGACTATAATTAGTTGTTCATCTATACATATAATAAATCTCTAAAAGGACCATTTCTGTATATTGAATTGTACATTGACTATTTTTTTACATTTTATTGTTTGACCAAATGACATACCAAAAATGCAATTTTAACATTTTTTTGTCTGTCTGTCAACCCTAATTTTAAAACTAAAGCATTTTTGTTCCGGCATCACGCATAGACCGCCAAGCCGATTTTGATGGCACTTTTACTATTGCATTCCTTGTGTTCCTAGGCAACACATAGGCATTTATTTCATCAAAATCGGTTTACGGAAACAAAAGTTATGGCATTTAAAGGAATAAAAGCGGGAAAAATGGGTAAAACCGCAGGCAAAGCGACGCGGCGGTGTCTAGTGTGTAATAAAAGTAGTATGTCTAGTGGGTAATATAAGTAATATTTGAGGGAAAATGTTCTTTAAAAAAGTTACTTTTAAACAGTTTTATAAACAATTTTAGGAAATTACTAGTTTGACGTAGAAAAGGGGAGAGGTGTAATATAGCGCCTCTGTTTATTGTAGGTAGGTACCATTATTAATTATTAACTTCGGCTGGTCAGGGGATAGAGACATAAGTAAATATAATACTTTGTGCATTTCCACGAAATAACTCCCATGATTAAAGTTAATGTGTTCATACCATCTCTTTCATGTGCGGCCGAAAATATCTACCTATCTCTGTGTGAGTTTTTTTCACTACATCCACCTTGCACCGCTGATAATACGGTACTATAACTTTTCTAAAGGTTATTCTTAAAGCAATATATAAGATTAAGAAGGTAAATTATTTGATATAATTTGTCCATGCAAGCGAAGTAATGCTAAAAGTAAGCGCTTTTTGTCACTTAGAAAAAAGGCTCTAATTTCTTCGCAATTATAATAAACCAGAATGATTATTCAGCGGATCAGATTAACTACTAGAGTACCTTGTTAATTTATCGCTAATACCACTGAACACACTATTGACTGTATGTATGTATGCAAATACAAAATAACCACATTTTTTTCTTCTCCAAGTTTTATTTTGTCCATCTTTGGTAGCCAATCAACCCTAATTTTAAAACTAAAGCATTTTTGAAGTTATATTTTAAAAAAAAACGGAACTTTCTTGGTTAATACAAAAGAAATATGTAAGGTGGATCTTTTAACATGTTCAAAAATTTTGCAAGAGGGTCTATTATCACCAATATTTGTCTAAAACATTAAACAAGGTAAATTATATTAAAAGGTGTGTACCAAAAAATATTGTTAAGTATTTATCTGTAAAATATCGTGTTCTGCATTACCTATGGAAAAAAATTTACTACAGCTGCAATGCAACGACGAGTACATTACCACAGTCTAACTGCACCTTAATAGAGTCGTTTTTTTGGGGTAGAACACGGTGCTTGCGTGATTTCGGAATGTGACGTCACCGGTTCAACCACAACGTCATCGGTTCTTGCTATCGCCAAAATGCACTTCCCAGTGACAGTTTTACAATACCTAAGACGTCTTGTCGCGACTGATAAAACCATGCGTAAAATGTTATTTTGGCGACGAAACGGTGACGTCACGGTTCAAATCATTACAAAGGATTTCGAAAGCGCATCGGCCGCCGTTTCGAACACGGTTTAATGTAGCGGTACTTGTCAATTTTTTAGGCCAAGGTTATCTAGCGGCGACAAGAAAAAGGGTTCACTTGTGGATCTAGGACATCCATTTCGAAAAATCACAAAAAAAACTTCCAAATCCAAAAAACGAGAAGCCACACAAACACAGCTGATTAATGTCATTCAATAATTGTCAATTTGGCGATCAGTGGCGATGGTTCGAAACGGTGACGTTGCGGTTGAAACGGTGACGTATGTTTTCAAAATGTGCTTTCGAAAACATCGGACGCGAAAAGACGTCTCTAATCTAACTTATTGCTATAAAATAATTGTTAGCATTTTGTTTTTTTCCCATCTCCGATTTATAAATCCTCCCAATTGAATTTGGCATATTACCAAATCAGACTCCATTATTTTATTATTGAAAAAAACAAAAAAATAGCCGGTGTTCCATAACCCCGACACTACCGGCGTATTTTGACAAATAACAACTCCCGCCATATTGAAATCGTGATTGAAGTGCTTTCGAAACAGTCCGAGGAGCGGTTTTGAAATCCTTTGAAATATGTTGGACGGTGACGTAACCAGTTCAACGCCAAAATGACATTTCTTGCTTGATTTCGAAATCTTCTCACGCCAAAAAACGAATTAAATAAAATATTCACCAAATTAATGATGTTTTAACAATTTTTTGTCAAAAATGTTGTATTTGAATATTTCTAAATAGTCATCACGGCCTGGGCACTCGTAGTTCCTGCACCGCTCGTGGGTAGCACTAGTGGTCATTGTATCTGTCAAAAAAATTGGCTTTATTTTCGAGATTTTTCCCACTTTCGTTTTCTTTGCCGCGTCATTGAAGTTTTGTGCAAATTATTCTTAATTTTTTTTGTTTCAACAATCCAGTTCTTCGAGAAAAGACTTTTATAAACCTTTCAAGGGTGTTAGAACATTATTGACGAAGTGATTTTTGAAAGTTGCAAAAATGCGTTGTTTTGTGCCTAGTTGTGAGGTTAATTCAAGACCCTTTCATAGATTTCCGACGAATGCTCAAGTAAGTGTCCCGTATTTTAAACCTTTATTATGATTTGTTCAGCAATAAGCTATTCTTGCATGTAAAAAACTGTAGGATGTGGGCTTTCAAAGTTATTTCCCCAAGTTGCTTAACCTAACCTAGAGATCATGTACCTAAGGCTGGGTTTATAGACGCAAATAAAAATAATAATTAAAATAAAAGATGAGCTTATGGGAAATAGGTGTAGGCGTTTATAGAGCAGAAATAAAAGTAAGAAATTGAAATAAAAAGATGAGCAACTTTATTTTTATCTAAAAATCGATTTTTGCTTGCTGCATTGATGCACATAACCTCACTCACTTGTTGCCATTTAAATGGGCGTTTTTTCGGGTTTTTACATTTCTTGGTTTGCTTTTGGCAGATATTATTTAAGAAAACAGTATAATGGGGTCTAGTTTAATTAATTCAATTATTGGTGTCACCCACTTTTGTTTGCATGTGCAGAAGCTGTGTGCTGATTGGTTCAAAGTTATTTTTTTCTTCCCTATTTTTATTTGGCTGTATAAACTAACATACAGTTAGTGCTTCTTTCATGTATCAGCGATACTTTCACATAAAATGTTAATTTTGAACTTACATTTAACTTTTTTTAAACCTTTTTCTTAATGTATACAAAGTTACAGCAATTTTACATTTTTTCAACATTGAAAATCATGTAACAGACATTGCTTAGTGGGTTAGCACTAAAATGAGTTGGGTAAACTTGCCTTGCACTGAAACTGACATTTTTTGGTTAGGTTATGGAAGATTAACCCAACTCATTATCATGCTTAAGCATAATAATTTTCCTTGTGTCTTACTGCATAACTTTTACCACTTATCTTACAGAACTCTGAATCTGCCTTTATGTTCCAGTCATGTTCTGTAAAGTAAGAATTATGAAATATAAATTATTGAATTCTTACTTACTGTCTACTTACAGCATATTTCTATGATAATTTATTTTTTCTTCTAAATCAAATCAAATCAAAAGTAGCTTTATTGTCTGAATACTTGGTACACATTGACAAAGCCATGCTTATAATAAGTAAATAACTTAAATGTAATAAAAGTCACACATTCAATCAATCAATCAATAGGTCGAATCCAGTCGCACATTTTTTAAAAAGAGATAATAATTCATACATTTTTAAAATAACATTCAAAATCAATTTCTAAAATAATTTTTAAGATGATATGATATTTAGGTACAATCTCATCAGTCATCTTACTTCTTGCTTTACAGAACTGCTGCACTTTCCTGAAGCTGTATTATAAAAAAACTAAACCTTAAAATTATTAACTTTTTTAGCACATATCATATCAAATAATATAAAGGTTGTGTTTGATATGTGTGGTAACATAGGTATGTTATCTGTAGCAAATATTAATTCTTACTTTTTATTCAAAAATATGTCCAAACATAAGGTTTATTTTAAATGTTTTATTAAATTATTCCATTTTTTTTAAAATTCCAAAATGTAGTTTATTCATTTCTTTAAGAATATTATTTTGTACACAATATGAGATTTATCCTGGGTTTTACTTAAATTAAAAAATGTGTAGATGTTCTTGTTTTTGGAAGGCAGGATTGGGTGTACAATTCCATATATATAAATAATTTTGTATATAATATAAGTTAATAGTTTTGTTTCTTTTTTAGCGTACTCATGAATGGCTTCTTGCTATTGGGCGGCAGTCTTGGCTAGGACAGAAACTTGACAACTTCAGAATATGTGATATCCACTTTGCAGAAGAGTCAAGAGTGCCAAGTTTTCAAAAAAATAGGACTAATTTAAGAGTGGATGCAATCCCAACTCTGCATCTTGGAGTGGCCGATCCACAAATTGTTGGCAAGGACTTAATGGAAAAGACAGTTGGTGCACATAAAGAGGTGGTTGTGACACAAGAAGATATGGTTGTGGCACATGAAGAGGTGGTTGTGGCACATGAAGAGGTGGTTGTGGCACATGAAGATGAGGTGGTTGTGACACAAGAAGAGTTAGTTGTGGCACATGAAGAGTTAGTTGTGGCGCATGAAGAGATGGTTGTGGCACACGAAGAGTTGGTTATAGATCAAAAAGAAGCTGTGCAAGAAGCACAATCTTTGCATAAGGATACTTCTATCACCACATCAGGCAGCCAAAGAAAATCTAGCAATATGGTTGAAAGAATCATGAAAAGAGGTAATTGTTAATTTTTTTCCATTAATTTTTGCCAAAAATAAACATTTTCATTTTGAAACTATGAAATATCTTTTTTTTTCAGATAATGCAAAAAGCAAAAGAACACAAACCCAAATGAAGCTGAAAGTTGCAGCCAAAAATTTGTGTAATTTTGCAAAAGAATTGGATAAAACACAATTATCAAATAAGAAACACTTAAAAAACATCATAGAATTCAGTGAATCAGAAAAATTTCTTAAAGGAAAGATGAATAAAACGTCATTTCAATTTATATCGACACAGATAAATCAACAACGGAAAAAGCCAAGAGGCAGAAGATTCTCAATGGAAGATAAAATTTTTGCATTATCGTTATTGAAACAGGGCCCAAAATTGTATAGACTTCTTACAAAAGTGTTTGCTCTTCCTTCCAGGAAAACATTAAGGGAGCTTTTAAAAAAATCATCTTTTGCACCAGGGATTAATAAACAAATTATAACAAAACTTAAAGCAGATGTTCTAAAAATGAAAAAGATTGACAGATACTGCATGTTGGTCTTTGATGAGACTTCTTTAAGTCCTGCTTTGACTTACAATAAAACAGAAGATAATATAGAAGGCATTGAGGATGTTGGCGAAAGAAAACCCCAGTTTGCGGATCATGCGATGGTTTTCATGTTAAGGGGAATTGCCACCAAATGGAAGCAACCCATAGCATATTATTTTGTTAAAAGTGGTATGTCAAATGAAAATATTGCCACTACCACTAAAGAAATAATTCAAATGGTGCATGGGATTGGCCTTCGAGTTGTGGGAACAGTCTGTGACCAATACAATGCTAGGGCCATCAACTTGCTAAAAAGCTGGTCAAAATCTGATTTCATGTCAAAGAACAAAGGAAAAGAGTATAAATCAGAGGGATTTTTTGTTGATGACAAAGAAATTATTCCTATCTTTGATGTGCCTCATCTATTAAAAGGCATTCGAAATCAGCTGTTAAAATATGATTGCCAATTTCAATGGAAAAGAGACCACGAGCAAGTTGCATCTTGGAAACATATTGTCAAATTTGAAAAAAATAAATGTAAGATGTGCTGCACAAGTTTTTTCTCAAAGAGTATCCGCTTCCATGAGAGCAATTGTTAAATATGGTAAGTATTTTTGTAATGTAAGTAGTTGGTAGCCATATTTCATTGTAATAGTTTGTTAGAGCTTGTATTACTAGAAGTTCTTCAAAGAATAACTAGAATTTTTTTAATGTTCCATATTGACTTTCACAGAACCAATTATGAAATGAATTCTCCTTTAAATATGATAGCTTCTTTCTTGATGGATTGGACATTGATATATTTAATGTGTCATTCAATCAATTTAATACAATGGTAAAAGACTTCCTAAAACAAGAATAGTTTAACTTTGTAGATTAGGTAAAAACAAATTCTTTGTTCACTTTTTCTTATCTTTAAAATTTATTATAGAAAAACATTTGTTTCAAATCAAATAAAAAATAAATATAAAATATCAGTAATAAAAAAGCAACCAGAAACTAAAAGTTGATTGACTAGCATTCAAAAATTCAGCTGTTTTTTTTTTAATTTAAGGAGGTATTTTTTATTTTTCAGGGGAAAATTGTCTTCCTGAACAAGCAGTTGATACAGCAGATTTTCTGTTGTTTATGGACAAAGTGTTTGACAGCCTCAATAGGTCAAGTGCCAAAACTGATTATGCCAAGCCCCTTAGAACAGCAATTCAGCAAAATTCAAACCACATGAAATTTTATGATGAAGCTATCAAAGTTTTTGAAAATATGAAATTTAAGAGAACTGCAGCAGGGACTCGGCCACCATCAGTTTGTAATTTTGTTATTATCTTAAAAGGTGTAAAAGAGATTTGGAGGATATGCCAAACAGAAGGTCAATTTAAGTTTCTTTGTCCTAGAAATCTCAATCAAGATCCCCTAGAAAATTTTTTTGGGATGATAAAAAGTCACGGTTACCGTAATGTAAGTCCAAATTGCTCATCATTTCATAATTCATTTAAATCATTGCTAATAAATAGTTTCTTTTCAATTCACTCTCCCAACGCAAATTGCGAGGAAGATTTTTGTGACTCGGCCATTACTTCATTTCATTCTTTCTTAAAAGATACAGAAGATGTTCTGCAGCCCCCAACCCTGACAATTTCAAGCCCATTAGAAACCACATCTTCAAATATAGAAAAATTAAAAAGTGAATACAAATCTAAACTCAAAAAAGATATTATCATTGAAAAACAAAATGCTTATATTGCAGGTTACATAGGAAAAAAAATAATAAAAACTACAAAGGGCTGTAAAACATGTAGAGAACAGCTTCACGCTAAAACCAATCAGTCATTTCATGAATATATCAACTATAGGAACTTTACATCACATTATTCAAAAGCATTATTTAAACTCAATTCATATTCATTGTATTTGTTTAATCTATGTTCTGAAATAATGCATTTCTTTTTACCAAACCTTTTTCATGAAACATCCCTTCAAAAAACATTAGTTTCAATTTGCCGATCCTATGTGACACCAATTTTCTTTTGTGAGAAACATGACCTTCTTACCATTTTTTTAAACACATTTGTCACTTTCTACATATTTGCCTGGGTGAAAAATGTCAATCAGATTTTAAATGGGCTTTCATCCAATAAAATTAATGACAGTGTTAAGGTTAAAGCTTTAGAATATTATAAGAAACACAAGGGTAAAAATATAAGTATTTCTAAGGCTAAGAGAACAATTTAGCTCCTAATATATTTAAACTATATTTTACTGTAAGTATTGTTTTTTGTCTTTACCTGGAGTTTGGTAAGCAGGGGTGTCACACTTTGCCAGATTTACTTTGGATTTAAGTATTGTTGATAATGGGAAGTCATTGCAGTAGTCATTATTTTTGTTATAATGCATGGTCTGTCACTGTCTTATTAACAAGAAAGACAGTGACAGAGCAGAGCAGTGACTATTCTAATTATTAAGGATACCTTAGTTATTGTTGCTATTAATAACCAAAACATATGGAGTTAATAAAACTAACTGCACAATTTTGAAAAGTGTGCTTTGTTACTTTCCTGTAAAATTAAAAAAATACACCTGCCCTCACCAGCGGCGTAGCAACATGCCTCGAGGCAAGGACAATTTATGCCGCCACCCCACTAATAAATGTATAAATGTAAATTTTTAATTTTTTTACAAAAGTTAAAGACGTGTTAGGTACCTAAAGTTTTATTTAATTCAAGTAAATAAAATACTATCAAAGGTTGGTATTCTTTTTATTGTAAAAAATAAATATTTATTTTAGTTTGGTAACAATGTTAACTTATATAACATACTATTAAATATATAATATTGTTATTTATTTTATTTCCGGCATTCTTGAGAGGTCAATTTGCGTTTTCATTGGCAAATTCTTTTCTTAGAGTCGCCATTTCGTAAGCAACTTTCGTTTCAATTGAAAGTAAAGCTAAGCTGCTTAATCTACTTTGATCCATTTATGATCTTAAGTAATCTTAAAATAGTTTTAATTTACTAAACGTCCTCTCCAGAGTTGCCACTGTTACCGGTAATGTTAAAAACTTGTTGTTACTTTATAGAACTCCCCATTGTTTAACAATTGGCTCAAAAAAATCGCTAGTCGACATATTATTTAGATCGTTTTTTATAAGTGTTAAAAGATGATTATATTCAATTAGTATTTCAGAATATTTGTTATAAAAGCGTTTACACTTTTGCAAAAGAATTTTTTCAGTAGAACTTTTAATGGTTCTTGGGATCCAAAAGATCTAATTAATCGCATACCCTCACTAACCTCAACAATAACATAAAAATTGTGTATGAGAGTTGTGATGTTAGGTTGGGTTACAGAGTGGAAAATTGCAGGCCTAATAAAATTAATATCGGGTTTTAGATGGTTTGGTAAAATAAATAAACAACTTTATTTACTGGAAATAATAACTGGGCAGTGGGCCCCCTTGCATTGCTGGACCCCGAGGCTTTGCCTCGGGTTGCTAGATGATAGCTACGCCCTCACTGAACTCAGGTCTAGTATTATTGTAGATTTTGGCCTAAAACCAACTATTTTCATGTGCAGGGTGGTCAGTTATAACTGTTTCCTTGGATAACTTTTTCTATTAGCCGCAGAGAGATCACACAAAAACTAAGTAAAGAGGCAATTTATAAAATCCTAAAAATTATCAATTAAAATCAATCAGTTCAAATGTTATATGTATTCCAGCAAGTTATTTTTTGCTTATGGAAGACCCTTTTTAGGTCTTTATAAATTGCCCTTTTGCCCAGCTTTTGTTTGATAAATAATGAATAAAATAATCTCAGGGAACAGTTATAGCCGATTACCCTGTGCAGTGTGTTGGTAAAAGAAAAAACACTTAAGAAAATAGTACGTGGTTTAAAATTTTTTGTGATTAGTATTTGTTATTATTATCCTTTATTATTATACTGTAGATAACTATAACAACTAATAAAATATTAAAAACATATTTGTCTTTTATTTAAAAAATAACGTTCGAACTGTTTTAAAGACACTATTTCTTGCTGTCTTTAAAACTTCAACTAATTATTTTTTTTTTTAATTAAAAAATATATAAGAAACCTCTAACAGCCTGCTTTTAAATTTCCCGCCAAAATACTTAACGCGCAGCGAGGCGCAACTGGCGCCGCAGACGACCGGTGCACGAACTATTGCGTCAGCTGTATTCTGGGAGTGGCCTATCTTAAAATTTTTTATATTAATAGTATTTAATCTTTGATAGTCATATAGTTTTGTCTCACCGGATATTCCACTGTGCGGCACGTGGTAGTGGTAGTGGTCTTTAAAACAGCTGTCAAAGTTGTCAAAATTTTATAGGATTCCAAAATGTCTCTAATAATTGAAAAGTTACTTACTACCTACCTACCAAACCCCCGTATTTGACTTTTTTACAAAATGAAAAAACGATTTAAAGGTTTTAAGGTTAAAATGCTTTACGCTTTTTTGAAAAAATTTTTTCCTGGGTTGCGGTCTTAAATAATAATTAATTTACTCAGTGTAAATTGTAACGTTTCGGTTTATTACAACCATCATCAGACTACATCTATCTTACTTTATTATTAAATGCATGCAAAGCAACTAACATCGAAAAGCATGTACAAATATTTTTAAATAAATATATTTTAAAGTATTAAAGTAAGATAGATGTAGTCTGATAATGGCTGTAATAAACTGAAACGCTACAATTTACACAGAGTAAATTAATTATTATTTAAGACCGCAAACCAGGAAATTTTTTTTTCAAAAAAACTTATATAACGGTCAGGAAAATTTTTAAGAATATATAAAATTTGTTGGTAAAATAAAATATTACTTTAAAATAAAATTCAAGAAAACATATGTGCTAAAAAAATGGTAAATTTGTTTATAAAACAGAACAATACTCAATTTCTTATCAGAATCCTCGTATTAAAATACGGTTTTGTGTCTTATTTTGTATTTGTTAAGTGGAATAAAACAAGGTTAAATTAATTAAACTAACATTTAAAACTAACAAAAGTGTAAAAATAAACATTTATATTTTGTATTTGTTAGGTGCAGTGAACTAATCAATCTAAGGTATGCCGACGACATTGTCATAATTGCAGACATGGAAGGTCTGCAAGAGTTGTTGAGTCAAATTTTGGAAAAATAAAATGGATGATTGTAGCCCGCCAAACCAACATTAGAGGCATGTTTGAAGTAAATGGTCAACAAGTCGAACGATTCGTACAAATATCTATCGGGTGCTATATAGTTTAATGAAAACTAAAACAACAGGCAAGAAGTCCGTGCAAGACTCGAAGAGGCTAGATCATCTTTTATTAAAATTAAACCAATTTTGTGTAGTCGGGATCTTAAAAGCCGAATTTACAAAAATCGAAACACAATTGAACAGAAAATAAAACGTCCAAAACGAAATATAAACGAAAGTAAAACACCCAGAAAATAATGGATACGAATATAATTTTATAGAATTTTAATTTACTCGATCCTTAAAAGACACGAATATAATTTAACCGAATATTTTCCCAAACTTTAAAATATCAGAATTATAAAAGTATCGAAAATAATTGTCTAGAAACGAAAAACACCCGACCCACAAATTGATAGAAAATAATATGCCCGATCCTTAAATGGGCAGAACCACAATCTAGCGGAATCTCTATTGGGCATGCGTCAAATTTAAATCTTTAGAGCCCCGTAGGCCCTGGATTGCGGCGTTGACAAGTTTATCTATTTGGAAGATAAAACAAGGACTTTTTTTTAATAAATGATTTTATTTAACTTCACAGTTTCTGGCTGTCTAACTGCCTATCAAATCTTGCGATTAATTTTTTTAATGTAGGTCCGATGACAATACAATACTATGAATAAATTTGGGGGTAGGGAGTGCTTGCAGAATGTAAAGGGAGTAAATTAATACAATATTACAACTTACTTCGACTCTTCCATGTCGCATGCCGTAAGCCTCGCAACGTAGCAATTGAATTCGTGGCTATCCCTTCAAATCATTTTCGGCCAGATTGGGGTTCTTGAATTTGGTATTGTATGTATATGTTTCTATCAAATTATTTTCGTTAAAAATATTTTCTAATGTTTTGTGTTTCTATAAAAATATATTTTGTTTAAATTTACCAATTATTTTTTAGTTCACCATACCAATGTGATATGGGGGATTATTAAAATCGTTAAATTTTGACTTTTCTTAATTTTATCAAAAATAAGTTACGAAGGTTCCAAAACACCTTAATCGACGAAAAAAGTTTTCTGTCGGTGTGTCGGTCTGTTGTCTGTCTGTATACACGATAACTCAAGAACGCCTTAATCGATTTTAACGACATTTAGAACAAAAATCCTCTATGGGTTGATCATGAACTAATTAACTTTTGGGTAGGGGGTGGGGGGTTAAAGGGGAGAAAAGGGGGATAAAATATTTAAAAAAATTGTAACTTTGGAACAAAAGCAAGTAGCGATATACGGTTTTCAGATTTAAGTTTCCATGAATATGGACTACAGATTTTGTTATAAAGTCCAAATTCGCGGGAGCTTTAGTTTCCGAGTTATTTGAAAAAAACTTTAAAATATATAAAAAAATCATAGCAGCTATTGATATGCGGTTTTCAGATTTTGGTTTTCGTAAATATTACCCAAAAATGTTGTTCTAAGGTTCAAATCTTTCAAATCGACTTTCAACATATGAACTTTTAAAATTTATAATAGAAAGAAAAATTGCAGGCAGAAGAAGAGGTCCGGGTCGAAAAAGAATATCATGACTTAAAAATCTGAGACAATGGTATGGTGCAGTGGCGTAACTTATTATTAACTTTGCAAAATTTGACTTTGGAGCTATACTGTTTAGAATATACTTTATACCTATGCCCTCCACCCCCAAAAAAAAAAAACTTTTCGTACTTTGCCACTGGTACAGTGTTAGTACTACGTCACTTTTCAGGAAACAAATAAACACGGTGAAGATCGCGCTGATGATGGCCAACGCTCGAGGAGAACTGATAAAAATATTTACAAAAAATCATTAACTTATTAACAAATGAAATAGAATTCATTAGATCTCACACATATTTAAGCGCTTAATTTAACTGGAAGTTGTCTTGCTCAAAAGCATTGCTGTTTGCCTTTAAAGAAGAGGTTAGAATACTTTCCATGCGTAATTTTTTTTCGAAAAAAAGTCATTAAAGCCACATTTATAATAAATCGCATTCTCTTGTTTTTTTACTAAGAACTAAGTTACTATTGAAGTAGAATTTTAGTAATGTTTCTCTACTTTAGCGGCGGAAGACTATATATTTTACCAAGTATTTTTCTCTATTAAAAAAAAACTACACATCTTTAAAGCATTTTCTCGTACCAAGAGGCAACTTGCAGCTGTATAAACACTGACATTTAGGACCAGTTTCTCAATAGCGAGAACATAACCTTACAAAAATCTTTAAAATTCGGGTTAAAGTTAACTCCAAGATAACCCTGGCTTCAAGGCGAGTTATTTTACCTCAGGTTAACCTAAAAAAATAACTTAAAACAGAAAAAAACTGGGATTTATAGCCCGTGTTAATTTAACTCTCTGGTAATCCGCTATTGAGAAATCGGCCCTTAAAGTATTAAATCTCGCGCGTATAGCCTAAAGCAGAACCTCGTGTTTAAAATTTATCTCGCCCGTATTGTAGGGAAAATTCTCGTATTTGAAATTTCCTAAGCATAAATCACGTAATCCCAGCACACACGGTTCCCTGGGGCCTTCCTCGGCCCGATGTCGATTGCCGAATTTGTCGTCATCGGCACGACGTCGATTTACGACATCGGACCAGCAGTATTTTTTTTCCGCTTTGCGATGTAGGCCCAATGTATGTTTGGCGACGCAGCGTTAGACTGTAGCCCGCCGTCGGACCAATGGTAAATTTTACTTTTTACTGACATCGGCATACCGATTAAGGTCCGATATGGTTTAACCACATGGTACCGACCATCTGCCCATAAAGCTGCTTAATTTGGTCGGTCTAGGGTAGGCAAGCTGGTCTCGGCCCGACATCGGTAAACTATTCAAGTCCGACATTTGTTTCCTAAAGCGGTCCAACGTCGGCGATTGACGAAGGTCCGTCGGTGGTAGCTTAAAGCGATCCGACAATGGCAAACCACAAAGGTCCGATAATGGGTGGATAATAAGCCCCACATCAGCCTCTCAAAGCGGCCCGACGTCGGTGATTGACGAAGGTCCGTCGGTGGTTGCTTGACACGATCCGACATTGGCAAACTACAAAGTTTCGATAATGCGGGTGCTTAACCAGTCGGGCTGGTTTAAGTGGCAGAAGAGGTGATTCTTGTAGAGAAGTACCACCATCTTGTCAAGTCCTCATTCTAGTTTTGAAATATCTTTGCTCATTATATGTATAATATTATCTTCCACTGTACATAGTGACATTAGCGCCATCTCCACATACTAGGAAGAAACTATTAAGCAGTTTAAAAATTTTAAGGTGACGTAATCTGCCCATCGTCAGTTGCCGATTCTCGACCGATTAAACAAAGTTCCAATCGGACCGTCGTCGGCCCTAAAGCAGATACAGTAGGCATTGGCATAAAGTTGACTATAGTAAATCGGGCCATCGTCAGTTGCCAATTCTCGACCGATTAAAGAAAGTTCCTATCGGACCATCATCGGCCCTAAAGCAGATAAGGTTTGCGTTGGCATAATGTCGCCTATAGTAAATCGGGCCATCATCAATTGCCGATTCTCGTCCGATTAAACAAAGTTCCAATCGGACCGTCGTCGCCTCTAAAGCAGATAAAGTGAGCGTCGGCATAAAGTCGACTATAGTAAATCGGGCCATCGTCAGTTGCCGATTTTTGACCAATTTAACAAAGTTCCAATCGGACCATCGTCGGTCCTAAAGTGGTGTCGGCATAAATTCGACTGTAGGAATGTGGACCTCTGTCAGTTGCCGATTATTGACCGAAAACTGAAAATCGCAATCTGTCCAACATCGGGCCAACGTGTAGTCGCCGATGCCGACTCACTGTCGACATTGGCCCGATTCAATGCCGACGATTTGTGTTTACTAGGAATTGTACAAAAATACGGGGATGTTGCTTAGGAAAATTTAAATACGGAATTTTTCCTTAGCAAATCGGGCAATTTCTTTCAAATGCGAATAAGTTGGTAGTCAATATATAAGGAGTTTTTCTGCGAATTTATAGAATAGAATTTGTAGAAAGAAATATAAAAATTGAGACAATTTATTACTAGGGTAAAAATTGCATTTTCGCATTTTTTTCATATACGGGGGTTTGGCTTTGAATGGCAGAAAAATGGTTTATTATTTAAAATACTAACTGAAGACCCCGTAGTTTCGCCTGCGGTTTTACCCGTTTTTTCCTGTTTTATTTCCTTTAAATAATCCTAACTTTTGTTCCCGTAAACCGACTTTAAGAAAATAACTCCTAGGTTCTGCCCAGCACTCCCAGAAATCCAGTTGAGTAATTTTTGCGCGATTTTGGAACAAACAGACAAACAATACAGACAGACAAAAATTCTAAAAATTGAATTTTTGGTTTCTATATGGTTTGCTTAGAAGCCGACCCCAAAAATTTTAAAAAAATATGCAAGGTATAAAAATAGTCTTTCTAGAGATTTATATGTATAGTTTACATGGAGAGGGGTTGCAATTTGACCGACCCTAATATATATAAGTACCTGACTTTTAAAGGATTAAAACGAATTTTTCTCTTGAAGGATAAAATAAAAATAATTTATGCTCACCCTTAGCTAATAAATGCTCACCAAACAAAATCACATAAAGGAGTAACAGACAACGTCGCTAATTTAACTCAAATATTAACCATTTAATCCTATCCTGGTCACTGATCGCTATATAATAATTTAAAAAAAACAAACGTTATGTTTACCTAAGTAATTATCACAAAAAACTACGAAATTTACAAAATATGTGACACCACGTAGATTTCTTTAATATTCTATGGGTACCACTTGCTCCAGTCAAACTATTACCCATTTTCTCCTGCAAAACTCAACATTTCACTATTGTTTTGGAATTTTTTCTGTAAACAAAAGCGTATTATTAGCACCATTCACAGACACCATTTTTACTTATTCTACTTTTATTGAAGGTTCCCCAACATGACATGGTCAGGCAGTGGAACAACAACCAGTCGAGTGGTACCGTGAATGGGTTACTTTCTAAGGAGCCCGTTTCTTTCATTAAACATTTATACGGGGTGTTATGATATGAAAATATATCTAACACGGTTGTAGAAAGTTTTGGGTATTTTTTATTTCCTTGGTTCATGAATCTTATTGTTTTAAATTAGAGAATACGGCAAAAAGAGTAACTCCAACCCGATCCGACTGAACCCCAACCCGATCCAACGAAACAAAAACTGACATTTTTCTTCTAATTTTTCTAGGGGCTGTTTATTTTTAAAAACCGTATATTTTGTAAGACATTTTTTTTAATGGGGCAAATAGTTAGCCAGAAATCGACTCTGGGGGAAGGGTTTCATCATTTGATAAAAATCAACTACCTACCTACGGCAAATTTTTAAAAATTAGGTAGGTGCCTATTGCTTGAGCTCTTGAACTGAAGGGAGGGAAGAGAGGCAATTTAATAGGTATTGAGTTAGTGTAATACAAGTGCAAGTCTCATCTATTATTACTTGCAGATTTTTTCAAAATTCATTCTTGAATGCGGCGCAGGCAAAAATTTTGAACAAATTACAATAAAATGCAATTTTTGACGCGTTTCAAATGTTGCTTGACAAAAAAATTGCTTAAAATTAAGCAAAATTGTAACAATATTTAAAATCGGTAAAGCGCCGCAGTCGAAAATTTGGCAAAAAAAAACAAAAAATTCTTTCAAAATTTTGATCTCTTAAGTTTTTTGTAAAATAATTTGGAAAGAGTAGATTGGGTTAGATGCAAAGAAGAGGTGAGTTGCGGTGGTGTATGGAAAATTTTAAGAAAAATTATATTAATAATGCAATTTATTACACATTTTGTATGCTGGTGAGAAAAATGTCTTAGAATTAAACTAAAATTATAACAATCAATTACGTCATAGCACCGGAGGCGAAATTTTTCAAATTTAAAACATCACACTCCTCACATACACTTTCGGCCACATAAAATGCGTACGCCGATTTTATATAGTGTATTATGGGCCTCGCAACTCAGTAACTTTTTAGGTATTTCAAATTGACAAAAAATATCACCGCCAGGTTTTGTTGTTGTCGTAAGTTTATATTTAAAACTGCCCCAACTAAACGAATTCGAAAAATCCCAAATTTTGGAAAAATTAGTCGGTGGTTGATCGGTTCAAAGACTAGCGGTCCATTATGGACAAAACAAGGTTCCAATTGTAAGAATAAGAAGAAAGGATCAAGAAGAAGGAACTAGTAAAGAATGGCCAGTCTCCTTATTTTGATTGTTACAATGTCAAAAGATATAACCTGTGTAATTCGTCAGTTACAATAAGCAACGCAATTAGCAAAACTTAAATTCAACAGACCTGCAGCTAACTTCTGCTGTGCCCATTTTATGTGGCCGGAAGTGTACAAACAAGCTCTCCTTGGGATCCTTGATCATGATTAGTTTATTGTAGATTGAGTTGGACCTCCTAGGGCGGGTTGGGTATGCCACTGATTCAATAACAACAACCATTGTATAGAAATAAATTTCTTTCTTTTATTTTTAAATAGTATACAACGGTTATATAAATGTCAATTTATTTTTTCAGTGCGTTTCTCTTTTGAAGTTCACTTTACTACACTATAGTTACTTTATAACGTGGGTTTCGTACAATGTCCATCTCTCCATACAATGTGCACCAGCCTAGTTACCACCGTGGCGTTAAATGGAGGAGAAAGATAAGATTAAAAATGTTTTTCTTTATAATATAATTTATACATGGATTAAATTTTCATCCATTTCTTGGAATTTTGTTTACACCTATGTTTATCAAAGGACTTTATTAAATCGTTTCTAATAAATTTTTTTATCATAAGAACGATTCAACGTAAAAACTGCAATTTTAGTCATACTTTTATGCGTTAAACCAATTTTTTTTCCATCCCTTAATTTTTTCAACATATTTAATAATACCATCCAACCAAATAACTGTTTTGATTCAACCCACATACCAATTAAACATTCCTGTAATGTAACAGTCATATACTTAGAGAACAAAGAATGTGATAGAAATTTTACATTTTACCATTGTGAATATTACTAACACATGCCGGCAATAAGTTACGTTCTAGCTCATACAGGTGATATAAATGTGATAGAAATGTGACGTGAAACATGACTATAATACGACCAGAAATTTATTTAAAGAATTATAGTAATATACTTGACCACCGACTATAATTGCCTGGATATGATCTTGTGATTCAAAACATGTCCAAATGGCCACGTAGGGTTATTCCGACACTATAGGAACTACCAAGTAGGTATCGATACTTTTGTTTCGATACCAAGTACTTTTGGTGTCGATACTTTCTAAGCGATATCTACTCGGTATGGAAAGAATTTACTCGGTATCGAATCGAATCTGTCGGCCTCAGCTTTCTGTCCCCCTTACGTTTTTGGCATAGACCATGTCTTCCTTGGGCAGTGTTCTTTAGAGCGATCGGTTCGCATTTTATTTCAAGAAATTTTCAACCGGGTTATTGCGGCTCTCTCTTGGTCAATACTCAAGAAAAAGAAAGACATACACATCAGAGCGTATGGTCGTTGCAGTCTTTAAGTGGCCTATATAAATATGCCCTAAAATATTTAATTGTCGTCGCAACATCAGTTCCAAGCGAGTGCTTATTTTCGAAACCTGGAGCAACGATGATGCAAGCCAGAAATCAATTGTCTCCAAAACATCTTGAGAAAATCATTTTTTGTTTAGTTTTTATTTTAAAAATAATTAATAAATAATGTACAAAAATATGTCTTACTTTTTATTAATGTGTTTACTTTGTTTTGTAACAAAAAACAAACATATGAAGGTACCTAGGTTAAATTTAATAAAAAAATTAAAAAAATCGGTAATTTTAGAAAGTATTCAAATGTACTCATGAGTAGTATCGAAAAATGTTTGCGAGTATATTTATATAAATAGGTATCGATACTTTAGCGGTAAGATATGGAGTGGATAGTGGATATATATTCACATGAATATCCACCAAATATGCATTAGTCTTCCACTAAAGTGCAATTACGGAGTAGCCTATGGATATAGGTATATCACCATCATGTTGATGTACTCCTTGAGATTAATAATTTTTCATTGACAAAGCACTTAAGTCTAGTTGTATAGTAAAAAACACTTTAAAAAAGTAACTACGCATAGTTATTCTCACAAATAATAAAAGATTACCTACAATTTAAAAAATATACTTAGCAAATAAGTTTCCTTTAAAATAAATATTTATCTACAATATCTATTAATATTGTTAACAAATGAGTCGACCTGAAATAGTTCATAATTAAAAATTTAATTTCTCTTAAGGCCATAGTTACGACCTATCAAAATAGTTTTAGCAACACTGCATGCATGTTGATAATTACCATGAAACGCAAGTAAATTCGCCAAAGAACCTCGACCGAACGCTGGAACAGTAGTTCGATCTATATTACAATCCTTCTACTATGTATTTCCCTCTTAAATTCGATGAAATCAAAACGCGTATAAAACAAGATTTATGGATCAATGATTTCCTTGGCTGAAGTGCCCAGTTTTTAGAAAAAAGGAAACCTAGTTTTTCTTTCGCTCAGGCAGAGAAATGTAAAAAGGAATAATGTAATTCCGAAAAAATTATTTATACATTTTTTAAAAATCGGATTTGAAACCTGGGAGAAAGATGTTGTCACAACACCTTTTTCTATCCAAAGAAAATATTAACAATTTTGAAAAATCCTTCAAATATTTTTGTTAAGAATTTGAAAATAAACAACCAAAGAAAGTTTCAGCTAGTTTTTATTTTTAGTTTTCCCTGGGTAAACTGGAAAAGTTATGGAAAAAGACGTTGCTAGTTGTTATGTAAAAAAATTTTTTTTTATATCTTCATCAAAAACATGACTTTAGTAACTGTCTGCAGACGACTAAAGCATGGCTTTTTTAGTTACCGATGCAAAAAAAAAACTTTTTTTTTTGATCACGGGTGAAACAAAAGATTTATGTCCGTTTTTTACCCAAAATTAAAGAGAAATAGTTGAATATAGTAATATTGAAAAAATCTAATTATTTTTGCCTAAAAATTAAGCCATTTCCGCCAGTTTTCACTAAGTATTTACGAAAAAATACTTTAAAAACATCGTCAAAATATCAAACTGTCAAAGATTAAAATGTCCCAATAATGAACGTCACCGAGTAAAAAAGCACATTGCTATGAAAACCATTGTTACTTCATTTACCAGACGCCTTGATTTATAGTGTAAAGATGGTGTGTTACGAGAAGATTCGTTCGAGATTTTTAAAAGTATCTCTCCCAGGGAGTCAAATTCTTTCGCTACTATGCATCTCATTGGTCCAAATTTTCGGTTTTCTATTGGTCATGACTAAGAGAATTACTTTCGATCAATATCGGGTAAAAGTGAGAGAAACCAATTTAAGCCGAAGATTTGGACCAATGGGAAGCACAGCAGCGAGAGAATTAGGTCATTTAAGCCACAGCCCCCGAAAGATATTCGATTTTTGCGAGGGAATTTGACTCCCTGGGAACAAATCTTCTTTCGATTCAAGAATAGACCCACTGAGGTCGTTACTGATGTTTTGTATTTTTTGTGAGTCAAAATTAAGTTGAAAAATGTTGAAATTAACTCTGTGTTTCGGACTTCCATTGTCTATATTTTATTTATACACGACGTTTCGATCAGTACAATCTCTGATCGTCTTCAGGTGCAAACTACAATCAATTCCTAAGTCTACGTACTTATATACTGTGAGAAATCACTCAAATTTGAAGTTTAAGAAGTTGGCTCCGCCCAAGAAGGGGCTTCCAAATATTTGGGATTTCAACACTTGGTTTACTGAAAATACCCTGATTCTGCCCAATATCAGGGTATTTTCAGTAAACCAAGTGTTGAAATCCCAAATATTTGGAAGCCCCTCCTTGGGCGGAGTATATAAGTACGTAGCCTTAGGAATTGATTGTAGTTTGCCCCTAAAGACGATCAGAGATTGTACTGATCGAAACGTCGTGTATAAATAAAATATAGACAATGGAAGTCCGAAACACAGAGTTAATTTCAAACACATCATTGTCTCAAACTTTCTAACAAACGTTGAAAAATGTTGTGATGAAAGATACACGATACAGATATTGCATAGATACACACGTTGGACAGCCGCTTGTAAAAGACGCGAGTTTAATTTGAACCCACTCTGGGCCTCTATTTTCCAAATGATAGAAATTTTGCTCCCAGGGACTGAAATTCTCTCGCTACTATGCACCTCAATGGTCCAAATATTCGGTTTAAATCGGCTTCTCTCACTTTTGCCCGATATTGATCGAAAGTAATTCTCTTAGTCAAGATCAATGGAATTACTTTTTATCAATATCGGGCAAAAGTGAGAGAAACCGATTTAAGCCGAAGATTTGGACCAATGAGAAGCATAGTAGCGAGAGAATTTGCCTCCCTGGGAGCAGAATTTTTATCAGTTCGATAATAACGAAGTCGTTATTGATGTTTTGTAATTTTTTTGGGAGTGAAAAATTTCAGTATAATAACCTCACTTGTTAAGTTAATCATCAATTATCTTTATTTAATCGGCCAAGTTCGTTGGATTAGTTAGAGCAGTCGATTAGTCAAAGTTTTTGCTTGTTCCATACGAAATAATCAATCAAGTCATGAAGGTGTTACACACACGTCTGCCATAGAGTTTGTCGTACCAATTTATTAGGCCAATTTATTAGACCTTAACTACACGATAAAGCGCTGTTTTTGGTTTAAATTTATTCAAAAATACGTTTTTATTTAATGTACTACATTGGAGTTTGATTTTAAATGGAATTGACAAAAAAGGCTTAATAAAAAAAAGGGTTTCATAAATCTCGAGATTAATTTTGAGTGGATTTGATGAACAAAATAAGGTTTGATAAAAAATGGGTTTTACAAATTTCGAGTTTGATACAGGAACCCGTTTAAAGAAGGTTCGGATACACAGAAAAAATGGGTTAATTGCAAGATTTATTCCACTTAAAGAAATTTTTCTTAACCTAAATAAATATTTGTTTGGACCATGGGACACAAATATTTATTTTGCTCAATTAGGTACTATCTATTAGCGGTCAGAGCACTCTATCCGACGTAAAAAATCAACGAAGCATCGGCAGAAAATTTCGCTCTCGCCCAGCCCTACTTTTTAGAATGACAGTTGTCAAACAACTATTTTTGAGGTTATGTTTATTGTTTATTTTTTTCGGGCGACTGTTCTTTACCCGTTTTAAAACTGCAGTAAAAAAACTAAAAATTTAAAAGTGAAATTAGTGCAGTCCTTTCGTAGTGCTTCAGTGCCTGTTCGTAGGTGTGATAAGGAACTCTTTGTAGTCCTTTGAAATAAAGTAAAATCTGATCTACACCTGCTATTTACCTTTGGATACCTTGAAGCATAAAATGGTGAGTAGGTTTTTAGCTTAAAACATTCGTATTTAAGTTTGGACAAAAATGTAAAATTTTGGTAATGATTTTTTGATTTGTGCCTAGAAATAATGCCAAAGGCAATCTTAAGACCATATGACACAGAAAAATACTAATTGCTTACTAAACTGCTTAAAAAACCAAATTTTTAGGTTTGCTTTGGTTAGGTTAAGGGGTTGGCTAGGTTTACTAAGTTAGCTTAAGACTGTATGACACAGAAAAATACTAGATTGCTAGTAGGTACACATATGAAATGCAAAATGTCTAAGAGATTTATGGAGGATTTAAACTGCTTAAAAAACTAAATTTTTAGGTTTGCTTTGGTTAGGTTAAGGGGTTGGCTAGGTTTGGTTAGGATTACTAAGTTAGCTTGGTTGTTTTAGTAAGTTATCCTCAGTTTCAACAAAACTAAAAAGCAAAGAACTAACTAACCAAACAAACCAAATCCAAGCAGCAAAATTTTCAACCTCAAGTTCATATGAAGTAAGCAAGTACCCATTCTGAGCAAGTTCTTATCAAAGCATAATTTTTTGATGAAAAGCGTATGTACTGTCCAATCCAAAAAATGCAGTTTGGAACAAAAAAAAGACAAAAGTTCTAAAAACTGGATTTTTAATATCTATATATATTTTGTTTGTTAAGAACAATTTGCAATGTTTGTTTTCTAAAAATCTAAATAACTGGACAATGTGGCACCTAATTTTACCTACTGCCCATAATGACCTACTTAGCTACATATATTTTTTAGGACAAATGCTACCAAGAAAAACTCCAATTCATAAATAGAAAGGACTCATATAAACTAGAACAAGATGAGCTGCACCTCCTTTAATGCCTTGGATTATCATAGGTTCAGAAATATTAGCCTCTCATTGTGATTAATTGCCACGCTGGATTAGGTTCATGCACATATCAGAAAAGCAATCAGTGACAGATGTTCTTTACCAGTGGATTAACCCATCATGAAAAGGAGAGTATTGCAAAGAACTAACTTATATTAATTTTTCGAACCCCAAAAGACTACTTGAAAATCCAGAACTATGTAAATTTACAAAAAAATGTAAGACCAACAACTTTTTTTTAATTTTTTTTACTGGAACTTTTCCATCCATTCTAGGATCAATGCCTAGTGTTGCCAAAGTGAGATCCAAGTGTAAAGTTTTTGGGACAAAAACAAAATATCCACTGTGTGGCCGGGATTTGAACCCGGAACTTTGCGTGTGGCAGACAGATCCGCTGCCCACTTCTCTATTATAGGTTAGATTTTTTTGGGAAATTACATAGCTTTGGAGTTTCTGTAGTGGAGTTTCTGTAGCTGCTAGTCAGTTTAGTATTAGGCCTTATGAAAAAATGCAAAAGGCAATACTTTTTCATAAGGATAACACAAAATTGACACTTAATTAAACACTGGGAAAATAAAATTTACTGAAGATCAAGCAAAAGTATTACTTTATCTATTGAAAATCAAGCCAAAGAAAAAGCCTGGTTTGATTTTTAAGTGGGAAGGGTAGTCTCTAGCTTTAAATCTCCATGTACGACAAAACCTGAAAACCCTCCAAAAAATCTGTTACCCCTCCTCTGAAAAAAAGCTGGTGTCTATGGTTGTTAATATGAAAATAAGGTTTAGAAACATTTAAGATAGATCACAAAATGGAACATCCATCAGCTGAAATTTCAAAATGTGTTTTATTTTTGCACCCCACCTACCCATAGTTTGGTGCAAGTCCAGATGAAATTTTAAATTGCCTAGAATGAGTTGTTGGTTGTGTAAGTGCCCATATACTACACTAATTTCCTTTAAAAATTCTTGTTTACAGAAGGAAGAGAGAATAGAATATCCCTCAAAGATTATCATCCGTATTACTATCAGATCCAAATGCAGATGTTTACTGAAACCAACTTCGGTGAGTTTAAAGAACTAATTCCTGACCTACTTGGAAAATATTTTACAAATTTTTTTTAGCATTTTTATGACATTTTCAACAAAGATGTAAAAAAGTGGTATTTTTACTCCAATTTTCTAAAAATTTGTGCCTGCAGCATATTTATAGCATGTTGATACTGGATTTCACCCCAACCCAGCCCCCTTGGGCAGCTGTCCACTTTTTTTTAAGCATGTTATTGGCAAAAAAATTAAGTTAAATCAACAACTCCAAATCTGATTACCCTGCCCCTAGATTTTAGACTAAGTCCGCCCTTGCATAAAGTGAATATTAAAGATTAAAATAATGCTGGGAAAAAGTCTAAAGAGACTGGGAAAACACCAGGAATTTTTTAATAAATTTTGGCTGAACACTGATGAAATTTTTTTTTTAAATAGGCTGGGGCCAACTTGAATAAAGAATAAAATAACATATTTACAGAACGAAAATTTAAAAAAATTAAAAAGCTACTAAAACTTGAACTTGAAGACCCTGCCCTAGAATAGTTTTGTTTGTTGGATCATTGCAAATACAAACCTTTTTTTTTGTTGTAAGGTTTTTTCCTAATGTTATAAAAATTTCTAGGCTTAAAACAATATTGTATAAAAATGTAAATTTTAAAAACAATAAAGTACAGTTACAGTTACAAACCTAAAACATTTTATGATATCTAAAAGCACAATTAGGCATCTAAAATAAATACTATTTTTGATTTTTAGAAATTGAACATCCAGTCAGCAACAGAGTACATGGAAATTGTAAGTTATATTGCCTTTTTATTTTATACTATATCTTAAAAACTAGAGTTATTTAACAACGTTTTTTATCTTGCTTTTTTACCTCAAGCGATTTTTGAAAGAAATAATTTTTAATATATGTTGTAATGCCATTTTCAAAACTTGTAGAAAAATCGAAATTAAAACTGCATTTTGTTATTTCATTACATAAGTAACTGCATTAGGAAAATAACAATTTTGGATTGGATTGATTCAGTTGTGAGTAGAATTTTAAATTAATTGTATATAATTATTTCAGGAGCAACATCAACTGTTCCAGAAGAAGATACCCGTGCAACATTACAAAATTATCTGCTATTACAAGCAATATGGCAGTGAAAGGGTAGTACTGCAGAAAACCTGATAATGGCAGTAAAATGGTGCAGTGTGCTAACCGTTGGTGTAAAATCCAGTGGTTTCACCTTCAAACAAAAAAACAATAGATAGGTACTGTTTCTTTAAGATCATTTGCACAGCTTCTAGTTAGAGTTAGGGTATATTTGTTATACAAATTTTTGATGCAGTGTTTATTTTTTCAGCTAGCTTCTATTTCCTCTTTCTTTAATAGCGAAAAAAATAGGACTGTTCAACTTTTTTTTGGTCACTTTCTCTATTTGAGAAGGACAAAAACCATATAACTATGAGATACTATAATGGCCGAAGTGTCGCAAAATGTGTAACAATAAATCTACTCATGCCGACAAGAATTTATACACTAACTTAATTGAGAGTTATTATCTCTACTGCCTTTTTTTCGGAAAATGCAAGGGCAGGGCCGATATAGTATCTCATAGTTATATGACAAAAACAGAAGCTAACCGCAAAAAGAAAAACTACATTAGCTCTTATACTTACATCGCGAAAATCTAAAGTAAGCTCAGGGAATTCAAAGCATGCTGATGCAAATGAAATTTTTTATTAATTGCCACTAACAAATCTGCCTCTATCGTAGATAGACCATTTAATTAAAGATTATGGCAATCTTAGAACATTGAAGTTAATGTTCTAAGGTGGCAATTAACTGATAATTTTATTATTTTTTTACTCTTAGGTTATTTGAGTTTCATCACCTGTGATTGACATTAACATTAATTTGATAAATTATATCATTTTATCAATCATTAAAAAAATTGTATTGTGTTAATGAAAATAAATAAAACTATTATTTGTATAGAAGTGCTTTATTTCATCTAAAGGAACATAAGTAACACTAATTCTGAGAATTTTCAAAACAAAATTATCTTATTTATATAGAAATCCATAAGCCTATAGAAAAACATTTACTATGGGTCTTTCATTTAAATATAAATAAATATTAATGCCACAAAATTTATCAAAGGGGATAAATTACACACTTTATTGAAAATGTCACTTTTTGTCCCAATTACTCACTTTATTTAAAACGTCACTTTTTGTCCCTTTACCTTTACTTTTTATCCCTGTTTAAATTTGAAAAGTAACTTTTATTGCTAACATGAGGAATACAAAATGCAAAGCTGTTTATCCCTGAAGTGCAAAAAATTATTTATTTTAAAAACTTGCTGAACAAATTTCAACATTTGGAATAAACTTAGATAGGTATAAGTACTATAATTCTTGACGTAATAAAACGTTAAAATTATTTATTTTCCTTTTGACTACTTAAGCCCCAAACACACCAACGCCTGCCCACCCTGCTTTAAAAAACGCACAATGTGACAGAACCTGGATTTCCACTTTTAAATGCAGTCACATGATGCGTTTTTTGATGCAGGGTGGGTAGGCTAGGTGTGAACCGGGTGTTATGTGAGAAAAGTAAGTATCATCTTGCATGTTTATATACCTATCCAGTGTAAGAAGACAATAAAGTTTAGAGGTATAGGTATATACATAAAGTAGTTCCTTACTTTATGGTATATACATGCATTTTCCTTAAAAATTTGCAAAAATTGATATCCAAAAAGTATATTTGTAGCTAAATAACATTTTGCGTTTTTTTATAACCTACCTACTAAGTTTTTCTCAAGTCGATGTTAGAGAGTAAAAATATAATGAAACACATTATTGTAATTATAAACAGTTACCCCATACATAAAACATCTAAAATTAAAATTATTTAATTTTGCTTTATGAATGGGCTAGTTATTTAAAAAAAAAATACAATAAATAATAATATAGGTAAGTAAGTAGGTGATGAGTTTTCTTCACACAGGATAGTGCAAAGGTTCAACCCTAACTCATTCACTTCTTCTCCAATGGCATTACTTGTCAAATCTTGTTGATGGGTTTCCTATAATATAGGTATAAAAAAATCTAAATTAAAATTTTTATTAGGGAATTCACAATGTGTTACTCATGGACTAATTATACCCTCTTAAAAAAATGTGTGCCCTTTATTTTCTAAATTTATTTCAGGTTGGGGTGGCTACGTTTACGTAAAGCTAGTGTGCGCAATTTTTTTATTTTGTTTTTTAATTAGAAGGGCGCACAATTGTTAAAAAAAAAGTTAGCACAGCAGATTTTATTGAGGCTAGCATATTATTGAGGGTTTTTTTATTTAACGTAAATGCTTGTATAAATAGTTTTTAAACATGTTGCTAATTTAGGCATATTAGTTTTATAATGATTTTCATTTAGTATATCATTTAAAAAATATTTATACCTAATTATATAAGGGGAAAATTGCAAATCAAGAATATATGTTATTTACCAAGATATTTACCTCAACTCCGATAGATGGCATATTAAATGATGGCAGTTAATCTGGGTGATCAATATCCTCAACTGGTTTGCCCATCGAGGTTTGCCTAAAATAAAACAAAAAAAAATAAAGAAAATTTAGCAACAGTGTCATTATAATTCGATTATTGATCACCTATACAGGGTGTTCCAAATTCGATGCTCAACATGGGATCTCCTGAACGGTAGGAGGTACGAAAAGGTTTAAATTAGGGCAAAGTTGCGCAATTTAATGCTTTACTCAGAACTTTAAAAAAAGTTTACAAAATCCAAGCAGTTCCGGAGATAGGCGAAAAACCGAAATCTTCATTTTTAGTTTTTATTTGTTTGCGCCTTTATTATTAAAGCTGTCAGAAAACGGTTAAAATTTTCTACAGGCACTCTTTTAAGATCTACTTAATGTGAGATTGGACATTTCAGTGTGAAAGGGCAGTGCCAAGTTCATTTTTTCTTATGGACACGTGCTTTTTTTCTCCTGCCGTTTTGTTCATAAAGGATGACAGATAACATTTTGCAAAATTATTTTGACAAGTCACCTGACGTTTTGGGTTAATTAACCATCATCAGCAAAAATTCAAATTTTGCTTTTAACTTACTCAAGATATTTTGGGAACACGCTTGCAGTACCTTTTTTGACATCTTAAAAATGACAGATTTTGTTATAAGGAAAAATGAACTTTACAGTGCTCCTGTCACACTGAAATGTCAAATCTTAAAAACAGACCTGTCATTCAGGTACATCGTAAAAAAGTGCCTGTAGAAAGTTTTAAGCCTTTTTTGACATCTTTAAGAATAAAGGCGCAACAAACTAAAAATGAAAAATTCGATTTTTTCTCTCCGGAACCACTCGGATTTTGTAATCTTTTTTTTAGTTTTGAGTAACTTTGCAATAATTTAAACCTTTTTGTATATTTACAAAGTTCAAAAAGTTTTGCACCCCCTACTCATTGCCCTCAAGATAAAAAAAAAACATGTGAATGTGAATAACATCGATTTTTTTTAATGATTTTATGAATATGAATATTTAATTCATGGATTTCTTAATGGTCAAAAAGTTTGAGCTTTATTTCAGCAATGTGATACAAAAGTTGAAGTCAAATAAAATTGTGAAATTCACTCAATAAGAACATGCTCTAAAAAGAAAATGCTCTTATTAATTTTGACCAAGTTTGTAATCAATTTTTCAAAGAATACAAAAACCACCGTCAATAGAGTTTCAAACTGTTTCCTTTTATGTGGTTGTTTTAAGATGTTAACTATGCAGGTTGTTTGTTTTTTGTTTCATTCAAACAGAGAGGTGATGTATTACACTACCGCTTCACAAAAATGGCCTTGAATAAATTCAGTGTCATGAAATAATTAATCCTTGCCAAACTAATATCATGTAACATATCTAATTGGGTATGTAATGTATTATGATGCAGAATTTTCTGCACAGGAATGTAGGTATAACATTATTACCAGTAACAAAGTGATTGGAACGAACATATACTGTTTGCCCAGTATCTGCTCCAATGTTTTTAAACCATTTTTCTCTTATCTTCACTCTTCAAGGATCCACTTTATTGTTTTTATTTTTGATGGACGGTGCCTTATAAAATTCAAATTTTCCTCTGATGTTTTGTTTGTCTTTTTGGCCTTTGATGTTTTCTACTTATGACAAATGTTTCACATAGCAGGCATTTCTGTAAAAAAGTAAAGTTTTTATGTGCATATAAAGATTTATATAAAAATAACAAGTGGGCCTATTATGCCCAGGAATCTACTGAGATTTTGAAGAGTGTAAATAAAACACATACTAACAAGGAAACTAAAACCTCTTCAGACTACAAAACAATACTTTTTCTTTAACTTATACCAGTTGAAGCTTAATTGAAAGCCAAATGTGCATATATAAGAAAAGTATTAAACCTAAATCAAGTTTTGTATTCTGCAGGGGTTTTATTTTTCTGGATCGTATTTGTTTTAACTATGATCTATACAATTTCAGTAGACTCCTGGGCACAACAGGCCTTCTTAAGGCTGTAGTGCCCGGTTCAGCCTTTGGAGTAACCATCAGTTTTAAATACTTACGAGTAAGTATTCATACCTGCCAATTTTAACAGATAAAATCAAATAATTTTTGTGTTAGAGTACCTCATGCAAAAATTTTCTAAATTTTTTTCGAAGCTCACAAGAAAATTTATTATCCAAGAAAGGGAAGAACTCGAGCAAAAAAAATCGTTTTTTTTTCCGAAAAGAAACAGAAATTTAAAAGTTAGTTGTGAAGAAAACGAAGAAAATAGTACCACTGGCAAAATTTAATAGTAGTTTTTAATACTAGTGACTAAAATATTAATTTCTTTACAAGCATGGTTTTAAAGAACGAGCGCTGTGAGTAAATTAAAATCATGAGTAAAAAAAACACAGTTTAGCTACGAGTTATAAACATAAAAAATGGAAAAACATACAAAAAACTAGAACACAAAGCATTTACTTCGTCAATGGCTACTCCGTTTTTATTGACATTTGTATGCAAAAAACAGTAAGTATAATTTCTTTATGCTCCTGAACAATAAAAAAATGTTTTGCAGTAAACAAAAATGCCATGTGTTTTTTATTTGCAGACAGGGAGTAAACTTGTGTTTTTGATGTACTTGTTATTAAAATCTAAGTGCTAAAAAATTTATTGTTTTGAACCTTGATAAAAAATTAATCTTAACTTAGGTAATATTAATATTTAAGCTCGTATTTGAGTTAGCTGTTTACTATAGAACCGTTCCTGTCAACCTTATTTAATCAAACAAATAAACTTGCAAAGAACCTCTTTCATATTTTTTTTTGTGCTTTTTATATTTTTACTTTGAATTTCTGATGTCAAAGAAACCCTGAAAATCTTAGGTTATAGAAGTTTTTTGGTTTTTGCCTAATTTACCTAGGTAATATGTTTTCAGTTAAAGCCCATTCATGCTTGTATCCACCAAGACAAAAATTTCCCAATTAGGCTTTAATTGAGGCTTTAATCATGATTAAAACTTAATCAGAGTTTTCACATTGGTGAACATGTATATAAGGGTCATTTAGAATAGCACAAAACTTGATACATGTTAAGCGCTTTAGGTGTCAGATTTTTTATTTGGATATTTTAAGTGTACAGCCCATCACTGACCAAAAGTAAAGAACTATTTACAAGACATCTTCAAAATCAGAGTCTGTCCTCTTAAAAATTTGGACTGTTCTCCTATAAATTCACTATAAATTAACAAACAAAAAATTTGACACTCGTTAGCATAAGCTGCTGCATGCTATTATAAATGAGCCTTTAGACCTCTTAAAATAGTTTATGTAGTTTTTATGCATGGATTTTTAGAAAGCTAAAGCCCCGGACAAAACTACAACAATTGCATTGATTAATGCTTTTGGTAATTATGCAGTATAGGGTTTTCTGCCATTTTTTATGAAAAATTCTTTACGGGGGCACCTACTAGGGTCCTTAGGACCCCAAATCCACCTGCGCCCGATTTTTGTTTTGTTTTTTTTTTCAAGAGAAAAAAGGGTGCTGCCAGGGGGGATGGTTGTAATGTGCTTTTTTTATTGTTTTGGGTTGGGTTGGAATAGGTTGGGTTGCGCTGTGTTGGATTGGGTTGTTTTAGTGAAAAAAAATAAAAAAAAAAAAACAAAAAAATTTAAAAAAAACCAACCAGCGCAGACGGATTTGGGGTCCTAGGGACCCTAGTAGGTGCCCCCCTAGTAGGTGCCCCCATAAAGAATTTTTCATATTAAATCAAAAATGGCAGAGAACTGTATACTGCATAATAACCATGCTTTTTTGTGTTGGATTAAGTTAGGTTAGGTCAGATTTTCCTAAATATGATTCAGTTTTGTTGGTGTTCTTGTAAAAAAATCGGATTTTCTGCAACTGTTGTAACTTTAGCATTTGCCATTTTGCAAATAGATAGGGACAGTCATAACTTTACCCACATTCTTTTAGAAAACCCTTTATTTTAAATGTTTTAATGGGCCGATATAAAGGAGGTATTTGTTTTGCTATTTTAAGCTATTATTTATATACCTACCTTTATTGTTTTCTGGCAATACACAACAGGAGTACAAAGAGTTCCTTAAAACACTATGCACTCGAAGGACTACAAAGAGTTCCTTAAGACACTGTACACTGGAAGGACAACAGAAAGTTGTTTAAAAAACTAAATGAACACTTTAAAGGGCTAGCCGCTAGTTTCTTAACATTAAAAGCACAAGATATCAGTTCTATAATTCAGAAAATCTAAAATTTGCAAATTTTCTGATGTAGGTCACTGACAAAATGCTTGAAAGATGTTATAACCTTGAAATGTCAATACCCTAGCATAAAATTTTGGTTGTAATGACAATCAATGAACCATTTTAAATTTCTATGAGTAAAATTAAAGTAGGGATGGGCAAAAATAATTTTCTGCCGATGCTCAACTGTTTTTAGCTTGTGACGTCAATTGATAGTGGCTTATTATTCTTTTTTTCTGTGTAAAGGACCAGATTAACAAATTGCACTTTTTATAGTGAATGGATGAAACTTTCTTTTATTAAGCGGGTTTGATTTTGCACATTCTGGTAAAACATGCATGGGCGCTCGGGAACAATAAAAAATTACACCCTGTATACTACGGTTCTATTAGCGTATTCGTATTAATGCGCCATTCGTTGTGCACTGACACCGCTTAAGACCTGTCAATTGTCATTTTGCAATAATTTAAATAAACATCTATGTATCATTTTACAATTGCGCTAAACCATAAAATGCAAAAACATTTAATTTTCGGTCTGTCAGTGACCTAAGCTCAGGAAAGGTCGTTCAAAACAGGTCATATGATATCCATACTTTTTGGAGTCAAATAATCAGACTTGGCTGAACTTTGAATGAAAGGCACATTTTGCAAAAACTAAGATACGGCTCGGAGTGTGGTGCAAGCAAGCGCGGATCTGGCCTTAAATCCAGGGGAGGAGTAATCAGATTTCGAGATATCAGTTTATCTTAACTGTGTGAATAAGAATATTCGTTAAATGCATCGCAGGCGAAAATTTTGACAAAATTACACTAAAAATTGTATTTTTTAACCCTTTCAATTAAAATTGTGGTCATTAATAGTTTTATCTAGCGCCGTTATGTTATTTGCTAAAATTTTGAGTCCAGGGGGGGGGGTAATTACCCCTCTACACCCCCCGAAGTCCGCGCTTGGGTGCAAGTATAAAACCAAGTATAAAATGCTTAGCAAGGCATTAGTCGTTTAACTGGGTTATTTATACATATTCAATAATTATTTACAATATGTCTGTCTATGTTTATAGAGAATAACCACAGTATAATAATTTGGTTTGTTATACTCGGGAACGGATATCTTTTGTATAATGCTTTATTGGAAATATTTTTAATAATTATTGAATATTTATATGTTCAAGTGCCGCTTGAACTGAGGGTGACCCTTGAGATTTACTTGGTTTACAAACGTTCCGAATATGTTACACTTGGAAAAAGTAAGGAAATTATTGGCAACGTGGCAGTTATCTCCATTTTTTTGTTTTTTGTATGCTGTCAAAAAACCACGTAAAATTTGAGGTTGTTTTAAAAAACAAATTTTATTGATGATTTATGATTGTATCGAGGAAAAGACAAATAAAACTACTATAATTGGTTAACTATAAAACCTAACTATTTATTTAGTATATGTTTTCACATCGTAATCAATACGTATTGAAAAGATTGTCTTCTTTTTCTTTCCTAGAGCATGTTCTCTGTTCCGACAAAGAGCGCGACATATGAAGAACAAGATGCTTGATTTTCGATACGTATTGAATACTAATTGTTACACCACCAGACCAACCCAACCCATTTTTCAGTTTCGCTTAGCGAAAAAACATGATTTTTTTGGACATAAACCTTTTGTAAAAGGTATCTTTATCTCATTCTTTGAAAAATCCTTGTTAGTACGTGTTCCATTATTTACAAAAAGTCCAATTCTTCTTCTTCTTCGTCATCCCAAAGAAGTTCTATTTTAAGCACAGACCACTATTATAATCACAGAAAGATTTTAAGGCAACGGAACAGTTTTATAATCTGATTAAATTAATGGCTTTGTTTAAAAACATAATCAAAAAAATACCTCACATAACCTCAAAAGGCGCTTAAGCCGAAGTAATTCTACGGCTTATCTTAACTGCATCTTAAGTGCCACTTACATGATATTCCACACCATTGCACACCAAGACTAAAGCTTACATGTGAAGCCAAACCCGTGCCCATGGGCATAAGTATTTTATACTTGGTAACGTAAGATCATTGCACTGCAGGAGCACTTTAGTGATTTTTTTGCCGAATAAGCTAAAATTTCTGTCTAAGACCTCCAATTCGAAATATTCAAACATTTGCATTTGAATGCGGAAGGGTCCCTATAAAAAACTGGAAACCAAATTTGGCAGAAACATCGAAAATGAAATCACGGGAAAATCAAATCGTTAGAAAATATATGCATAGAATTAAATTTAAACTAAATATATTTTTATAGAAACACAAAATGAGAAAATATTTTTAACAAAAATAATAATTTGGTAGAAACATAATAATGCCGAACTACAAAATTCAAGAACCAATGTGGCCGAAAATGATTTGAACCGATTGCCACGAATTCAATTGCTACGTTGCTAGGCTTATGGCAAGGAAGAGTCGAAGTAAGTTGTGATATTGTATTAATTTACATTCTTCAATCACCCCCTACCCCCAAATTTCTTCATAATATTGTATTGTCATCGGACCTACAGTTAGACAGCCAAAAAGTGTGAAGTTAAATAAAATCGTTTAATAAAGAAAAACCCCCATGTCATCTTCCAAATAGAGAAACTTGTCAACGCCGCAATCCAGGGCCTACGGCGCTCTAGAGATTTAAATTTGACGCATGCCCAATAGCGATTTGGCTGGATTGTGGTTCTGCGCATTTAAAGATAGGGCATATTATTTTTTATCAATTTATGGTTCGGGTGTTTTTCGTTTCAAGAAAATTCTTTTCGATACTTTTGTAATTCTGATATTTTAAGGTTCGGGAAAATTATAATCGGTTAAATTATATTTGTGTCTTTTAACGATCGAGTGTTTTACTTTCCTTCATATTTCGTTTCGGACGTTTTATTTTCTGTTCAATTGTGTTGCGCTTTTTGTAAACTCGGATTTTTTGTGGGTTCCCATGCGGAACAGAAAAAGTGAGGCAGTTTTCCCTGGTGGCGCACTATTTTCTCAGTGGAATAAGCTATATTTTGTGCAGCTGCGTTAGGTATTTGCTTCGCGGACAAGCATATTTTTGGTCACGTGACCAACTCTGCACATAGTAAGTGTGTATAGTTACCACCACTTTTAGCCTTTATTTTGTATTTGTAGCATGCAAAACGTGTAACATACAAAAAGTTGTTATAACTTTTCGAATAGGTATGTATGCCAAATTTAAGAAATGTTTTCCTATTACCTACACTCAACTCCAAAACTCTCCGGCCTATTTGACAAAACATCTGCTAAACAAAAGATCAAAAGATCTTGGGTGGAAACAACAAAAATTCAAACTTGGATGAGCATCCCACAAGGAACAGCCAAAGGACCAAAGCGAAAAGCGAAGTGATCAAACGATGTTTCGCCCTGTTCAACCAGCGTGGGCTCATCAGTGGTTTCACTGGTCACCCTCTCCAAACATCATTAAACACCATCATACACTTTGATTACCAACTTTGAATCACTCACAAATAGGCACCGTTCCGCACTGGTACTTATCTAATGGTTTGTTCGGGTTCCGAATGTTAAAACTGTCCTAGAACGTTTTAGAACTACGCGTGATAGTTGCGCAATCGACGGGACTGTTCTTAACAGTTTACAATTTTTGGACGAACGCGAACGCATTTTCATAAAATTGCCATAATATAAAGAAGCACGTGATGTGATCCAGAGTGTCTTATTTGTGTCTTTTATTTTTAGTACAAAATAAATATTATACCGAAAATTTTCCATGATTTGGTTCTCGTCATTATTTCTATTAAATTGCATTTTAAAAATCTTCAATTGGCTGATGACGAGGTAGAATCTTAACCTTAATTGTGCCAAAGTGAAATTCTACAGTTTTTGAAAGAACAGAAATTTAACACTGAAAAAGCTGAATTTTTGGGTTAGGCAGGGATTCCTCTTCTTTAGGTCACACCATACAAAACCATCGACAAAACCTTTATAAAAATACACGCATAATAAAATAATACAAGACTACACTCTGGCTTTTTATTATTTTTCGTAAAAACCCATTTATTTGGGTATATTTTCAAAGAACAAATTATTTTTTCGGACAAACATGCTTAAATCAATTTGCGCATACGTCAGAAAATAGTCCTAAATAGTTCCATTTAATTCCCCCGGCTTCACGGGACTGAACGGAACAGTATTGAACCGGTGGACAAATTTTCGGTAGTAACCCGAACACAAAACTTTTCAGTTCAGAACAGTTGTGGTCGAACCAGAACGCGTTTTTTTAAGCGTGCATGCTCCGGACTGTTTAGAATAGGAAATTTCGACGAACCCGAACAAACCATAAGTCACCTGATGCAGGTTCGTCCTGGTGCTTAGATTAAAAAGAGACAAGATACCTGACACTTACGGAGACTTTGGTTGTATTATTATATGGAACAATGTTTACCTTTCTGTTGTTTACAGTAAACACACCAGTGGCGTACCTAATTAGATAGAAATTTACAAAAAAATCTGCAAAAAAACTTAAAAAACATGCAAAAAATAATTCTGATAATTTGAGCTTTGGAAGCTCCCTAACAATAAATGTTTGTAGTACAATTTTATAGCAATTTCAATTTTCAACACAATAAAATTATGCAAAACATTAAAACAAAGAAGCACAGTTCATGGCATCTGGAACATCAAAAAAAAAATATTACCCACTAACTAAAAATTATGTTATTGTGATTATTAATATTGTTATTTTTTCTGGTCATTAGCAGAAACTTACTTATACTGACTTCTTCAGTACACAATAAAGTCAATAATGCTTAGGGTACATAGAGACATTTAGGACAGACAAAAATATTTAAATATCAATTCGAAGGGCGAGCGCAGATGGCCACGGCGGCAGTATAAATCAACCTTATTATTCTGATAAGAGGTGGGAATTCAATATTTTTACAAACCTGAACACATGTGAATTAACTTTTATTGTTGTTTGCAAGCAAGGAATCTACCTCCCTTTATTTTATAGTCTTTATAAAAAAAACCTTTGAAAATATCTTATTTGCGCATTAACTACTTCGTCAAAGGTATGATTTATTTTATCGTCTTGATAAAAAAAAAACCTCGAAAAAGGCCTTATAAACACGTTGGAAAATATCTAATTTGATGCATTGGGAATTAACTACTTCATAAAAGAAAAAAACGTGTTTGTTGCTATTTTCATCTAAGGATCTACTAATTTAAGTATATTATTTATTTTCTGTGTACCTGCCGGCATGTACCGTTACTGACTGATTTCACTTGCTCTCCCATTTTTTTCAAAACATTGGACGATTTGTTCCAAAATATCACTTTAAATGCACTGAAATATTCTTCTACAGGTAAAAAAAACACACTATAAACGTTTTTTCACAAAATGTTGTTTTAAAACGACTTCTAACTGCTTATAAAACATCCTGAAATTTTAAAATAAATAACACGAAAAAGCTTATGTCAATAAAAATATCATCCAACCGTCTGCGCTCTGCCGACTTTCCCCACCCACAAGCCAATAACAACCTAAAGTGGTTGAGACAGAATACTGTCTGAGTCCCTATCGTACTAAAGTCGTTTAAAATTATAGAAAAATAATCGATATTTCTCACCTTTGTTTTGTTGTAATTTGCCAAGGAGTTTTCATTGGACCAGATATCTTGTCTCTATTTAATCTAAGTCTGTTAATATTCGCATCAGATGACTTTTAGATAAGTACCAGTGCGCATCAGATGACTTTTAGATAAGTACCAGTGCGGAACGATGATGGATTTGTGAGTGATTCAAAGTTGGAAAACAAAGTGTATGATGTGTGTGATGATGTTTGGAGAGGGTGACCAGTGAAACCACTGATGAGCCCATGCTGGTTGTCCAGGGCGAAACATCATTCGATTATTCCCCTTTTCGCTTTGGTCCTTTGTGTGTTCCTTGTGGGATACTCATCCAAGTTTGAACTCTCGTTTTTTCCACCCAAGATCTTTTGATCTTTTGTTTTTAGATTCTTTTCGTTTGAAGTAGCTTGGAGGTTTTTTAAAAACATCTACTGTCATCGAAAATCAGCTGATAACAGTTTTGGTAATTTTGTTCTAGGCCAGATAAAAATGATTCAGAAAATAATTGTTTGTTATATTTTTAGACTTTTAAACCAAACGAGTATTTAATAATTTTAACAACGGACGACGAGGAATATAGGAAATTAAATTGATTTTTAGAAATTTTAACCTTATTATCATGAGTCTATGTGACTATGGCCCATTTACTACCTAATTAAATTTTACAAATTTAAATTTACTACTTATATGTTTTTTTCGAATTCTGCTACATAACTGATGTAATAGCCACATCAAAATTGTAAAACTAGGACAAAAACACTTAAAAACCTGGACAAAATCCGGACATTGCTACAAAAATTTATTTAGCACTTTTTAATGGTTCAATCAAATGAAATCCGCCGCAGGGGAAAATATTAAGAAAATTACGCGTTCTAAATGTTTTTCAATTTAAAGAAAAATTTAAATTTTTTTGTAAAATATTTGTTAAAAAGTGGGTTATGTTACATGTAGTTTCAATTATAGATTTGTCGCCAAAATCACGTCATAAATGCGCCGGGGCGAAAATTTTGAGAACACTGTACCTATAAAAATTTTATTTTTTTTTTGAATAAATGCTGTTCCTGACAAAAATTAAACTAAAATTACAACAATTAATGACATTTTAGACAGGGTTTTCCCGGTTCCAGAATTTGCCAGATTTTCCCTGACCAAAATTAAAAAAAGCCCGTTTATTTTACAAGCTCCAAGAAATGTTTTAAAGAAAAGGTAATCACAAGCTTGTGAATAACAAATACTTTGAAATTTTTCTGCAATAAATGCAGAATACAAAAGTTTACCTATTGAAAGAAAAAGTGTTGTTGATTGAATTTTATTTAACAGTTCAGAATGTTCCGGCTACAAAAGGAAATCATAAAATTCTAAACATGTGTGTTTATAGTTAAATTTGGAAAAAAATCATATATTTTGTGGTTTCAAAATAATTTTTGAAGGCTCAAAAATTGCCATGCTGCCTGTCACAGAAATTCTGGACAATTTTCAAAAGCCCGCCCGGACGTGGACGCCTTTAAAACCCGAACATGTCCGGGGAAATCCGGACGGATGGCAACCCTAACTAAACATATATTTTGTAAATAACAAACACACACAGAAACTTTATAATATTAGTAGGATTTCTCAATCGACCTAGTATTCTGCGCAACAAGAATCCCCCAAAACCTTTATTTTCATTCTAATTGGAAGACTTCTCTACTCATGGTCCAGTGGCAATGCCTGGTAACCTATAGGTTGACGGTTTGCACCCCGCCCTCGTCTTCCACTTTTTTTAATTTTTTGTTTTTGTTTTCTTATTAGTCGTGTTATGGTTTTTAGAGAACAAAATAGTAGTTTTCACAACTAGTGGCTAAAATAGTGCATTTTTTACAACCGTTGGTTTAAATAATGAGCGCAGCAAGTATTTAAAAACGCGAGTAAAAAAAAGTACAGTTTAGCCGCGAGTTTTTAAAATACCTTTATCAAAAAAATCTAAGAAAAACAGGAAAATACTTTTAAAAATCTCTAACGAATAGCACTTCTCGTAACACACCATCTTTACACTATGAATCAAGGCAGCCGGTAAATGAAATAACAATGGTTTCTATAGCGATGTGCCTTTTTACTTACAACTTAATCTTTGATTTTTTGAGTTTGATATTTTGACGATGTTTTTAGATTATTTTTTCGTAAATACTTGGTGAAAACTGGCGGAAATGGCTTAATTTTTAGGCAAGAATAATTAGATTTTTTAAATATCACTATTTTCCGCTATTTCTCTTTAATTTTGGGTAAAAAACGGAACGAAATCTTTTTTGCACCCGTGATCAAAAAAACCGGTAACAGTTACTAAAATTGTGTTTTTGATGAAGGTATAAAAAAAATATATTTTTTATTTTATTTGAAGCCATATTTTATGATTTAATTGTTTTTTACCGGACTGTCTGGTTAATAGATAAATCGATTAAGGTAAAAATAGAGAATGTATTAAAACTAAATTAAGTTTCTATTTATCATAAATAGTTTTTTTATTAACCATAAATAGTTTCTCATTAACCATAAATAGAATCGGTCCCTTTACCCTAAATAGATAGAAGTATCTATTTGGTGTAAGTTAATTCTTATAAATGGTAAGTGGGATTTTTTTTCTGAGTACAATGAAATTGGTCTTTCTCAGTCACATTAAACATTTAACGGCTTACGGAACTTGTGTAGTGTCCGTTCAGGCCTTTATAGTCCCTATTAACCGAAATGTATTTTGTTGTTTACATTGGTTACCATCGTTACCATTTTATGACGAATGAAGAACAAGGGGGTTAACCCGGAAAAGTATTTACTATCGGGGTGAGATAGGAATGTTATGGGGTATAGTTTTTCGTATTAAAAAGTAGTCATAAATGTTGGTCAGGTTTTGTTGTTTCTGGTTTTTTTTTAGTGAGAAAATTCTTGTATAAAGCGATACCTAATTAAATAAAGGTAAGTTTAAATAATGCGTTAATATATGTTCAAAAAAAATGCAAGTTTAAGGAATTGATTTGTCGATATCTCGTGATGTTTGTGTTACTCCCTAGCTATTGAAATTGGGTTTCTAAATCGTCACGCAACCTCATTTAAAATTAAAATGCGTTTGCATAATAACTTAAATTTGTCTAAGTTTTCCAGTAGCAGTGATCGCCCTCCCCCCCTCTTTGCAAGAGCTTCTTCAATAATGTCTGAATTTTGATAAACTATACCCTATATTTACTTAAATTTTAAATACCTAGTAACATAATTGATTGTTCATTTTCATTTAAAACATCAAGCTTTATAGTTATTACAGTTTTAGTCGACGCCAGTATTTTTTTTTATCAAAATTTCAACCAAATCTCCGCAAAATTTTTCCATGTTGTCCCCTCGCCCTTTTGAGTCTATCCCTCCCGCTCCTGAGATTTTACACTTTTAATTTGATAGGTAACCAGCCCTGGTAACCAAAAATTGCGTAAAGGGCCAGAAGAATAGGAAATAAATTAAAAAAAAAGATTATATACATCGACCGGGGTTTAACTTATGCAATATAAAATTCTAGAGGTTTCAGGTTCAAATCCCGGTCGAGGTAAATACGTTCTACCGATTTATTTTCCTGTAACTATTGTCTAAAGTGGAACTTTTTATCCGGAGATAAGATAGTACATTATAAACCTAGGGACTAAAGTGCTACTTTTAATGCCGCGGCGAAAGGTTTTTAGCCCCACTGTAAGGAGGGCTACAATTCGCTAAGGGATTAAGAGACGCTTTAGTCCCGAGGTTTATATGCTATTTTATGCACTTTAAGAAAAGATTATTGTTATAATCACGTTATTTCTACGGCAAATCCCAGTAAACACTGTTCTGTAGATATTACGTAAAATTTACATAACAGATTTACCTTGTTATGTAAATTTAAGGTCACTCAGAGGTCACAATAAGGTAAAATTTAAGTCACATTAAGGTGCGAAAACTCTGCATAATGCCATGTGCAAAGCCCACCTAATTTGAGATACCTTTTACATATATATTACATCCATGTTGCGTAAGAGTTAAGTAAAAACTACGTATACTTTACATAACCGGTTTACCTTGTTATGTAAATTTAAGGTCACATAGAGGTCACAATTATTTATTAAGAAGGTAAAATTTAAGTCACATTAAGGCGCGAAAACTCTGCATAATGACATGCGCAAGCCCACCTAATTTTTACATAAATGCGATGTAAATAAAATGACATACCTTTTACATAAATATTACATCCATGTTACGTAAGAGGTAAGCAAAAACTACGTATATTTTACATAACAAGTATACCTTGTTATGTAAATTTAAGGTCACATAGAGGTCACAATTATTTAGTAATAAGGTAAAATTTAAGTCACATTAATCTGCATGACATGCGCAAAGCGTCAACTATCTAAGTCCGACATGAGCATGCATCTTGAGGCGGGCCAATGGAAGGTTCGTCCAGGTCCGTCGGTGGTTGCTTGACACGGTCCGACATTGGCAAACATGGGGCAAACTCCAAAATTAACCAGACGGGCTGGTTTAAGTGGCGGAAGAGGAGATTCTTATAGAGATCTTGTCAATACCTCAAAGTCCGCATCCTAATTTTGAAATATCTTTGCTCTTTATATGTATAATATTACAGGGAACATAGTGACATTAGCGCCTTCTCTACCTCTACAGGAAGAAACTATTAAGCACTGGTAATTTCTTTCATTTTCATAATATTTTTGTAAATTTTAATGTGACGTAAATCGCGTTATAGAGCGTTTACCTCATTAAGACGATATAAATATTACATAAAATATTTCATGCAGTTCAGGGATTAAATAGGTACTTTTAATCCCTCTTTTTTAGGAAATAAAGTGACACTTTTAATCCCTAAAGGAATGAAAAAAATTTTAATCCCTCAGCTTAGGGATTAGAAGTAAATTTAATCCCTCAATGATTAAAAAAAAAACTAATTCCTGGAAAATTATAATAACATTTATGGCAAGTCAAGCCAAACAGCACTTGCTCTTGACCAAGATTTCATTCTTAGCAACCTTTCTTGTAGTTGACGAACCATTTGGCGTAGAAATAACGTAATTTTAACAAAGATCTTTTCCTGAAGTGCATAAAATAGTATATAAACCTCGGGACTAAAGTGTCGTTTAATCCTTTAGAGAATTGTACAAACCTTTCGCCGCGGGATTAAATGTGGCACTTTAGTCCCTAGGTTTATAATGTACTATTATATAATAGTTATGTAACATTTGAAATGTAAACTTTCGGTTCAATTGACTATATAATAATTATGTAAAATTATGACTTTAATTTGACGTAAATTATTTTACAGGGAATTTACATAACTTATAAAGTTAAGGTGCAAACTGTTTCATAATATTTATGTAAATTTAAAATGTTAATTACGTAATTTAGATGATATAAATATTACATAAAATATTTTACATAATAGTTTTAAATTTTAAATGTAAACGTAATGTCTAAATTGTTACATAATAGTTATGTAACTTTCATTTTATTACTTTCATTTAAAGTAAATGATTTTATGTAACGTTTGCGTAAATTAGATTACTTAAATATTACATATAATTTTTTATATAATAGGTATGTAATATTTTTTTTTACATAAATTTATGAACCTTAGATTTATATAAATATTAGGTTAAAGTCACAAGTGTGTTTACTGGGATGGTCCGTCGACTACAAGAAAAGGTGTTAAGAATGAAATCTTGTTTGACTTGGGATAAATTTAGTTTTCCAGGGATTATTTTTTTTTTAATCCCTGAGGGATTAAATTTACTTCTAATTCCTAGGCTGAGGGATTACATTTATTTTTAATCCCTCAGAGATTATTTTTTTTAATCCCTCAGGGATTATTTTTTTTAATCCCTCAGGGATTATTTTTTTTAATCCCTTAGGGATTGCCACTTTAGTCGCTAAAAAGAGCGATTAAACGTACGTACATAAAATATTTTACATAATAGTTTTAAATTTTAAATGTAAACGTAATGTCTAAATTGTTACATAATAGTTATGTACATTTTATTACTTTCATTTAAAGTAAATGATTTTATGTAACGTTTGCGTAAATTAGATTACTTAAATATTACATATAATTTTTTATATAATAGGTATGTAATATTTTTTTTTACATAAATTTATGAACCTTAGATTTATATAAATATTAGGTTAAAGTCACAAGTGTGTTTACTGGGATGGTCCGTCGACTACAAGAAAAGGTGTTAAGAATGAAATCTTGTTTGACTTGGGATAAATTTAGTTTTCCAGGGATTATTTTTTTTTTAATCCCTGAGGGATTAAATTTACTTCTAATTCCTAGGCTGAGGGATTACATTTATTTTTAATCCCGCAGAGATTATTTTTTTTAATCCCTCAGGGATTATTTTTTTTAATCCCTCAGGGATTATTTTTTTTAATCCCTCAGGGATTATTTTTTTTAATCCCTTAGGGATTGCCACTTTAGTCGCTAAAAAGAGCGATTAAACGTACCTTTTTAATCCCTAAAATGCATCAACATTATTTTCGCTAAGATTTCTGTCGGTATTAATAAAAATTTTACTAAATAAAATCAAACACGTTTTCAGTTTATTTCTTTCAGTTCAGTAGTTACTTATTTCTTTTTCTTTTGCTAATTTTATTTGGATTTTATCGTAAGCACCCATATTTTTCAAAAAGCCCCCATAGCTAAAAATATGCGGTTTTCTTTTCATAGAACAAAAACCAGATTTTTAAGTTGCCAAAATCAAACGCCCCCACGGCATTATAACTACACTGCTAACTTTAAATCACTCCGAATAACCCCTTACATTACGCTTTCATATCAATCAAATGCACCAGAGTGAAACAGCAAGATGCCAGAGATACTTTATGGATGAAAAATATATTATTATGTAATATGCCTGTTAAGGCGGCCATGATATTCGTTTTTATTTGTACACCGAACATAACAAAGAAAACGAGATGCTGACCCAATATGCCTGAGAGAGACCCAGACTGGTGAGCGAAGTCACCCAAAAATTAATGAATTCAAATTCAATTTACACGTTTACAAATGCTGGACCGGCTTTATATTTGCGTATTTTTTATTACAAGCTCTTATTTAACTTTACCCCTATGTATTGTATGTTTACATGTTCGGCTCAAATCTTGCAACTCAATTTTAACTAACCTCTACTTGTCCGATTGAATTCAAATTTGGTATGCGATTATAGTTCCGGTGACAATACAATAATATGGTATTATTAGGCACCCCCTGGAGGGGGGAAAACGGCTAAATTTTTCCGATTTCAACCAAAATTGGTATTCGGGGGTTTTTGGGAATAAGGAATACGAATTTTTGATCAGATTTTGAAAATCCAATATGGGGGATTCAAGATGGACGATTTTTGGTCATGCTTTTCTAACCAATTTTAACTGACTTGTACACATCCGATTGTCTTTAAAATTTTATATGCTTTTATAGTTCCGGTAACAATACAATTATATAGTATTATTAGGCACCTCCCTCCCCCCCTACGAGGGGAGTGGAGGGAGAAAAACACCTAAGTTTGTCCGATGTCAACCAAAATTGATATACGGAGGTTTCTGGGGATAAAGATTACGAACTTTTGATAAGCTTTTGAAAATTCAATATGGCGGATTCAAGAGGAAAGATTTTTAGTCGTGTTTTGCTAACCAATTTAAACTGAATGATACACATCCACCTGTCTATAAATTTGATATGCGGTTAAAGTTCCGGTAACAATACAATAAATTGGTATTATTAGGCACCCCGTCTCTCCCTACAAGGTGAGTGGAGGGGGGAAAACACCTAAGTTTGTCCGATGTCAACCAAAATTGGTATACGAAGGTTTTAGGGGATAAGAAATACGAATTTTCTGATCAGATTTTGAAAATTCAAAAATGGCGGATTCAAGATGGACGATTTTTAGTCATGTTTTGCTATCCAATTTTAACTGAATTGTGCACATCCGACTGTCTTTAAATTTGGCATGCGTTTAAAACTCCAGTAACAATACAATAACTTGGTATTTTAGGCACCCCCTCCCCCCCTGCGGGAGGAGTGGAGGGGGGAAAACACCTAAGTTTGTCCGATTTCAACCAAAATTGGTACACGAGGTTTTTTTGGTGATAAGGAATACGAATTTTTGATCAGATTTTGAAAATTCAATATGGCGGATTCAAGATAAACGATTTTTGGTCATCTTTTGCTAACCAATTTTTGTCTTCAAATTTGGTATGCATTTATAGTTCCGGTGACAATACATTAATATGGTATTATCAGGTACCCGCCTCCCAGTAACGAGGGAAGTGGTGGGGGAAAAAGATTTAGCGTACAAACATAGAATAGATAATAGAGGTGAAGTTAAATAAAAGCTTGTAATAATAAACTTAATGTCTTCTAATTTTGAGTCTTAAGGCTGCTACGAATTTGCAGTTTTTAGATTTAAAATAACAAATTACTTCCTAATATTAGAGGGAATTTTGACGAAACAGATTTCTATCGATCTTGCTACTCTTGCGGCTATATGCCTATATATTGTGCCCCTGAAAATGACCAATGGGTGGGTGCCCCAAACAATGTCTGAGCTTCATTCATTTGAGATTTCATAACCAGTCCCTTCTATGATGTGTAGAGTTCGCACTATTAACGTTTATGTATTGGATCAACACTTGCTGCCTTGGCCATATCTAGTACACTGTGATCAATTATCTTACGATAACAATAACAAAATGGCAAAAAAATGGTTCAAAAACTCTATTACAATCAACTCATGATAAAATTTAAACTAAACGAAATCGAAATTTTTCTGAATGAGGCCTGTGATCAGTGTGGCCAAAAATCTAGGGAGAAACAAAAAATACGCGTCAGACTGAAAATTCTCGTTGACAGTTGACGTCAATCAATGTCGATAAATTTCGGGTGGCATATACTGTACTTCTGCCCCCATAAATGTCAGATAATTCAAAATATCAAGATTTAACTTTAAGTCAATTGTGTCCTTCAAATCAAATAATAGAGACCTTTTGCCTTTTTACTTTATAACAGATAAAGTTTGAGGTTACCTGCGGGAGAATACCGTATCACTTATAATTGACATGGTAGCCGATAGTAAAACGTTAAGTAGAAAAACCAAAAATTTAAATTGATTTTTGAATGCAAATATGTTTTGTATTCTTTTTAATTTTAAAGATAAGTGCCAATTTTTGTTTAATCATTTTCTTTGGCTAAAATTTCGTAAGAAATGTAAAACATTGATTTGCACTGGCAACTATGGCAAGTGATTCCGATCTGTTTATCAGAACCTCCCTTTTCTCTGTTGTGTGTTTGAGTTTTTAAAGATTAATAATATTTAAAATTCACTATAAAAACACAAGAATAAGATATTCTAAATGAAAAATATTATTGGACAAATTCTTTTTGTGAATCTTTATAATAATAATAATTTAAAAAAAAATAATTTTGCCTAATATTTAAAATATATTTTTGAGTCCTTTGTTTTGAAAGAGAATTGAATTCTAAAATTCTTGTTTATAAATACAACTTGCTGACATAATCATATGACAGTTAAAATTAAAAATTATCAAAATTTTAATAAGATAAGCTATAAAATTCAAGAATTATAAACAAAGAAAAAACGTATTTTTAAAGTATTAAGAAAAAATGTTCTTGTTAATACAAAACTGTAATTTTTAAAATGTCAAAAAATGTACTGCAAACGGGTTTCCAATTGTACATTATAAACCTAGGGAGTAAAGTGCCTTTTCTAATCCCGCGGCGAAAGGTTTGTTGTACAATTCGCCAAGGGACTAAAATACACTTTAGTCACGAGTTTATATACTATTTTATGCACTTTAGAATGCGAGAAACTAAAAACAAAAAATCACAAAACTACCAGTAGACCACTTAACGGTACTCTAGTTTCAAGATTGACAGCTCGTATTACTGATAGTTGTCATTGATTGTTGTTGGCATGGTGGATTCCCTCAAAATTTATTGTGCCATGGAAGTTTTGCTATGGCACAAAACAAATGTCAATCAGTTGTTGTTATCAAACGGCGTCACCAAACGGTGAGTCCAGAAAAATCGTACAGCATTTTTTTTGAAAATGACCATTGAGAGGTCATCGCTAGCCGTCTTCCACAAAAATCTCGCGAGTTTTACAAGAAACGGTTTCGTGATTACCGAGAATGGTGCGCTGAACAGCATGCAGAGAATTATTTTTTTCGTTCATACATTTTAAGAAATAAATAAAATTTCATTAAAATTATTGTTTAATTTGGAAGAATTTACTTTAAATCCACCAGGGATTAAAATTATTTTTTATCCGCGAAGGATTAAAAGTGCCCCTTTTAGCCCTAAAATGAGGGATTAAAAGTGTACTTTTAATCCCTAAAGTTTATAAAATATTTTAATTATAAGTTAAAAGATTGGAGCTGATAAAATGACAAATTATACCAAAACGTCAGGTGGCTTCTCAAAATATATAATGTTGCGAAATATTGCCAGGAGAAAAAAGCACGCTTCCATAAGAAAAAATAAGCTTGACAGTGCTCCATGCAGTCTCACTAAAATGTGAAATCTCAAAAAATTACCCGTCATTAGGTAGATCTTAAAAAAGTGCCTGTAGAAAATTTTAAGCGTTTTTTGACAGCTTCTTGAAAAGGAGCGCATAAAAATAAAAACTAAAAATGAAGATTTTGGTTTTTTTCGCGTATTGTATACTTTCTTTTTAGTTTGAAGAAAAGCATGAAATTGCGCAACTTTGTCCTAATTTAAATATTTTCGTATCTTCTACCGTTAGGAGATTCCCATGTTGAGAAACAAATTTGGAACACCCTGTATAACGCAATCACTTTCCACATAGACTCTTGGTGAAACCAAATATCCTAGCAAACACAAATCGTCGGCATTGAATCGGGCCAATGTCGATAACGTCGGCAGTGTGTCGGCATCGGCGACTACACGCTGACGTCAATAATCGGCAACTGACGAAGGCCAACATTACTACATTCTTACTTTATGCCGACACCAGTTTAGGGCCGACGAAGGTCCGATTGGAACTTTGTTTAATTGGACGAGAATCGGCAACTGACGATGGCCCGATTTACTATAGTGGACATTATGACAACGCAAACCTTATCTCGCAGATTTTTGTTCGAATGTTCGATAACCGGCAACAGACGATGGTACGTGTCACATTAAAATTTTTAAACTGGTTAATAGTTTCTTCCTAGTATGTAGAGATGGCGCTAATGTCACTATATTCCCTGTACAGTAGAAGATAATATTATATAAATATTGAGCAAAGATATTTCAAAACTAGAATGCGGACTTAACAAGATGGTAGTACTTCTCTACAAGAATCACCTCTTTCGTCATTTAAACCACCCCGAATCGTTAAGCATCCGCATTATCAAAACTTTGTAGTTTGCCAGTGTCGGATCGTGTCAAGTAACCACCGACGGACCTTCGTCAAGCACCGACGTCGGCCCGCTTTGAGAGGCCGATGTGGGTCCCTATTATCCACCCATTATCGGACCTTTGTGGTTTGCCATTGTCGGGCCGCTTTAAGCTACTACCGACGGACCTTCGTCAATCGCCGACGTTGGACCGCTTTCGGAAACCAATGTCGGACTTGAATAGTTTACCGATGTCGGGCCCAGACCAGCTTGCCTACGTTAGACCTTCCAAATTAAGCAGCTATATGGGCGGCTGGTCGGTACCATGTGGTTAAACCATATCGGACCTTAATCGTACGGCGACGGTATGCCGATGTCAGCAAAAAGTAAAATTTACCATTGGTCCGACGGCGGGCTACAGTCTAACGTTGCGTCGACAAACATACATTAAGCCTAAATCGCAAAGCGGACAAAAAATACTGCTGGTCCAATTTCGTAAATCGACGTCATGCCGATGATGACAAATTCGGCAATCGACAACCGTGTTTGCTGGGATCGTAAGAAGTACACTATAGGCACAGAGCGGTAGGTGATCCGTGCCATAGATAAACTGATACTTCCACAAATATGTATTTTATGATGATCAAAAAAATCAAACAGAAAATAGGTCATTCCATAAAAGAAATATATCAACTTGGTGTTACATCTTAAAAACTAAACTCTACAAATAAAATCTAATTTGACAAGTAAATTCTACTCTAAATTATCTATAAAAAGCAGTTTACATCCAAAATTAATTTTCATTAATTAAAAAGTTAGAGGTGTAAAACGCATATTTTTCAAAAAGCCCCCCCCCCCTCGTATCTCAGAAACCGGTTGACATACTGACATGTGGTTTACACTATTATTAACTTTTCTAAAATCGATCCCACATATTACTTTTTCGCCCTTAGAAATAGCCAAAACTCCCCAATTCTCTCTCCCTGGATACTTGGTTGCGAGTACACGTACGCATTTTATTCTAATATCTGAGTCACCTGCCTGAAATATCTTTCATCTAGCTTGAGAATTAGATTCTCAAAATAACAACAATAAGGGCAAGTCTGAATTATTGGAAGGTAAATTTTTATTTAAATAGGTCAAAAAGCATGCATAGGTTTTTTTTAAACAAAGTTTCCCTATTCCAACCATTATCTTTAAAAAAAAAAAGTTAATCAGGGGACACCCGGGTTTGAACCGGGGACCTCTCGATCTGCAGTCGAATGCTCTACCACTGAGCTATATCCCCATGTGATGTTTAATGCTATACAGTAATTTCTACACCGAGCTTATGCGCGATAATCGCTCAGCCCATGGCCCCTATTTAGTTGGCAGTGTGTCTCACAACGAACACAACGATGACGCGCGGCGATGAACGGGAAATGCAGCGGAAGATATACAGGGTGGATTCTCTAAACAGAACGGTGCTTCTAGCTGGTTAGAATTTGGTTTTTTAAAAAAATCCAAAAACCCGTCAATTGAGATTTTTAATTTTCTTTAATCGTGCTATCTTGGATTTTTTATGTCGTTTTGTTTACGAGGTATACCCTGTATATTTTCACATTTTTGAATTCAAAAAAAAATTATCTTTTTGACAATACCACACACTAATACTCTATCTCTTATGGTTTCCAAGATAGAGGCATTTAAACTTGCATGGAATTGTTGTCTATGTCCTGTTTTACGGGGGATATTTGAATGAATATCGAAGTTTTCCATACAGATTTACATAAAAATATCTTGATTATCGTAAAAGATAGATCCTACTGTGTGGTATTGCTTAAGAGAGAATTGTTTGCAAATTTTAAAAATTGCAAAATATACAGGGTGCCCTATTTAAAAAATATATTTTTTTGCCATACCTCGTAAACTAAATGACAGACAAAATCTAAGATCACAGAGTACCGAAGATCCGTGCTAAGATGGCACGATTAAAGGAAATTAAAAATCTCAGTTGACATGTTTTTGGATTTTTTTATTCAACCAAATTCTGACCCGCTAGAAGCACCGTTCCGTTTAAAGAATCCACCCTGTGTACTGTACATTTTTCAGCGACTTAAAGGAGTGTGGTTCAAAATTTCAACTCGACTGACCTTTTTATTGACACCATAGCAGCACACGTATTTTTCGGATTTTTTTTTGCTTGGGTAGACATAACCAACAGCGAATTAAATCGGAAATTTGTTGGCGTAATCACAGAATATTTTCTTTTAATTGCTTTATTTAAACGTGTTTACACCTCGCAAAAACGTTGTTAAACAAAACTAGGTCTTAATTTTTTATATTTTTTGATGCATTCTTACATAAATCAAGATTTGTCTCGTATTCTTCCAGTGGCGTAGCCAGAAATCGACTCTGGGGGAGGTTTCATCATTTAATAAAAATCAACTAGGTGCACTGAAAAAAAAATCAGAAATGGAAGTTAATAAATACTTATTTGACTTATATTTATTTAAGTCAAATAAAATGTGTTTTACTCAAACAAATAATATTTGCCATCAATAAATGCGTTTATTTGGCTCAAACTCAAAATTTATTTAACTTCAATATTTGAAATATCTATTGGTATCAAATGAATATTTATTACAAGTAAACAAATTTTATGTACTACCTTATTAGAAAATGACATTTTCGACCCCCCATATAAGGGTCACTTTGCCTCCCTAGGGAATTTTGCATATTTTACCTTCCTTTACCACTCAGAACAAACAATAGTCGTTTTTTCTCAAATAATAATTTATTATTATTGAAAGTAATGTTCCAGTTTGTTATTATTATTTTGTTAGTGCATCTATTATTAGGTAGGAGATAAAATCAGATACATGCCTCTGGAGTAAAGTCCACTTCCTCCCTTGGTTTTTGAATACCTTCCTAACGTCGGGCATCAAACAAACCGCAGGATGAAATGCGGCACTTTCCTCCCTTGGTATGTAAATAAGTATTATTTGATACCAATACATAAAAGATCCAAATCAAGATAATCCATTGTCAAATAAATAAAATATGGTACTTAAAAAAATCGATTAGACAACTATCCCCACACCGCCGGCGCACCGGCGTGTCAGAACTACTTTGCAAGGCTTCGAGTAGCGGGAAGAACCGGACCTGCCACCATTCAGTCGAGAGTCTTCACCGTTGTAGGTTGTGGTAGTTAAAGTGTTGTTTCGCCAGTGCGTTTATGTGTGTAAAGCTATGGAGAAAGGGTTGGATAAAGCAGAACTTGGCCACTTACAAATTTGCTCTTTAATTTAAAGGTATACCAACTATCTGCTTCATTTTATTTTAAAGAAAGAAAAGAAACAAGCATTTGTGCCTTAAGAGACGGGTAAACTCAAACAAAAAAGAAGTGTATACCTATAATCCTTAGTTATTTTTTTTTTAATTAATAAGGGATATAAATCAAAATTACGATTGTTTTCCACAAACCAAAACTACACTTTTTTGCACTCGACGCGCGTTTCGTCGATGAGATTGTTTATCGTCTCCTGATGATGCTAACGTTGTTAGCGAAACGCGCGTCGAGTGCAAAAAAGTGTAGTTTTGGTTTGTGGAAAACAATCATAATTTTGTTTTAGTGCAACCAAAGGTTCCAAATTTCCAACATAGAGGGATATAAATGTTTTCTCGCATAGTGCATATATTTTGATATCTACATTTATTACAGGCAAATAAATGAGTAGTGGCTTGTTAAAATCAAATAAACATTTATTTAATTGAAACACACGTTTATTTAATTGGAACACACGTTTATTTGATTGGAACACATGTTTATTTGATTGGAACACAGGTTTATTTGATTGGAACACAGATTTATTATTTGCAGCGACTACTTAATTTTGACTGCAAATAATGTCATATCTAATAAAAGAAATAAATGGTTCTTTCTTGCAAACAAATGTTTATTTTAAGTAAATAAATTTGTGTTTTTGGCTTTCAAATAAATCTTATTTGCTGTAAAATTTGAATTTCAAAATTTTAGACTTTTGACTATAATCCAAACCGATTTTTTTCAAAACTCTTTATACAACGTTTTTCGAAGCTCCGGTAAAAACTTACATTTGCAAACAAAAACGTATTTTTTTTCAAGTTAGGTTAGCATTTTACTGCTTGAAGGTTAAATTGGGTGGAAAAATGCCTATACGTCCCCAAGGACGCAGTAAAGTAAGTAACTACTTACGCTACCTATTTTAATTCTAAATATAAAACATTTTTATTTTAGAGCAAAGAATAACCGACTCTGACCTGTTAGTCAGCGTAAGCGACGTGGACATGAACATCCTTGTGCCTTCACTGGGTGACAAAATACGCCTTAAGCGGTCAATAAGTGAACTAGTAAGTAGTACACACCTTCGAAATAAAAACACTCCGCAATTTCTTTCAGTTTTTTTTGTTGATTAATAAGATAAGATTGTGCTTCCCCGAATTCAGTTTCATGGAGTGAAAAGTGTTTTAGGGGACCAAATTTTGTTTTTTTTGTGGTGGGGTATTTAAATAAAGAGGACAGCAAATTTTTCTTTTGGGAGGAGCATAATTTTTTAAGGGGGTAAGGGTAAGGGTAAAGTTTTTTTTGGCGTGGGGTCAAGTTTTTTTAGGGCGGGGAGCATTCAAGGGTAAGGGTAAATTTTTTTTGGGGTGGGGTCAAGTTTTTTTTAGGGCGGTGAGAATTCTTTTTTGCGGAGGGTCAAAATATTTTCCCCAGGCAAAGGGCACGATTTCTTTTTGCCACATACAACTTACATATTTTACATATAATTACGTATTTTAATATTAGGGTTCTAAATATTTCTTTGAGTCCTACACGTCGGTAATGCTAAACCATTCTATTAACTAGGTTACTAACCTAGAAGAGAAATATCCGCCAAAAAAGCTTCCTAAAGATTTGGATTCAAATCAGGAACAAGAAACTGACACAAGCACACCCATAGAGAAACAAAATCACGCAGTTTTAATAACAGTTCAGCAAGATTCAACTAATGATTTAATAAACAACATCCCACCCAAGATCCCAGTTTTGGAATCGATGCCTGAAAATGCAACAATGATTCAAGAATATCTGTTGCCATCCACTAGCAGAGCCTTAACGCCAGCGAAAATAATATCGGAGTCAAAAGCATCAGACAGTGATGGTAGCTCGCTTGCTACAACAGTTACATTAGACTCTGATATAACTTACACTGCAAATGAGTTTGTATCGGCGCAAATAAATTTAAAAGCCATTTTGGAAAAAGATGTATTAGGTGCAGCACTCTTATTATTATCACTTATGCCATGAATGGCTTCCAAAAAAATCGACTTTGATACGTTTGACAATTTATCGTCTCAAATCGAATCGTTATTTAGCGGTGAAGTAAAGTCAACATATTACGTGCCTCCAATAAAACAGGAGAAATCGCTAAAAAACGTCGAAAAGTGCACGCGGTAAGTTGGTTGAAAACTACCGTAATCGATTACATTTACTGCGAAAAATTGAACAAAACGAAAGCGCAGCGCCCAGAAGAATCCCCAGAGATAATTACCACCAAAGAAGCTACTGATAGCGAAATATGGCTTAGGCAGAACTTCGAAAACAAATTATTGGTTATGGATCGTTGGAAAAAATGTTACAGTCTAAGACGACGTTCTACAAAATCGATTGACGAGTTTCTTGAACGCTGGCCTGTTTTGAAAACAGAAATAGCACCCGAGCTGGTCGGTATTTCAGTGTATATTTTTCTTTTTAGATTTATTTTTTATTTACATAATAAACTTCTATAAAAAATAAAAATAAATTAATGTAAAAAATAAAAATAAAACAGACAAAAACACAGGCACACCTTCAACCCTATACATACCTAGCAAGACTGATTCTTTGAGTGATTTTGTTTTTGTTTTAAGTTGTTAAGGAAAGTAGATTTAAGTTGTTAGCAATTTGCTTTTATGTTTATAAAAAACAAAGTAATCTGATTTAGTTTTAAGTTGCTTAAGTCTGCAGAAATTTAACTAAATATTTACTGCCATGTAATATTCTAAAACAAATGTCTGCGATAATAAAACGTTATATCTGATAAAATCAATATTATTTTTTTAATACTTTTTCGACCTGAAATACCTATTTATATGTACAATGAGCTTCAGGCTACTGCGAACATAGGGGAATCAAGTCCAATTTACGCTCCGTGCCGTACGACCGAGGTGGATTCGAAGCGCGCTGCAGTATTATCTTTTGTAAATTTATTTTGTTTTTATTATTTTGTTTTATTTCTGCCTTGCTTGAGAAACCGATTGATAAGTTCTTAAGTGAAATCATACATTTTTAAAACTAAAAATGGATGTCTACGAAGTTGGCAAATAAGTGCAGATAGTCAAATGGTACTATCAAGGCAGACCATTGAGACTTATTCAAGAACTTTTTTGGGAGAATTTTGTAAATCGCTCAGAATCTAGTTATCAACGATTCATAGGTTTGTGCAGAATTTTGAAAATTTTGGTTGTGTAGCGCCAAGAAACCATAAAAACCCACTGTTTTGAATGACAAGCAGGAAGTACGAGGTGTGATGATTTGCGCTGCAGTAGAGGAAAATCGAAAGTTAACTAGCCACCAAACTGCCGAAGCCACTGTCTTACGTGTTCTCAAAAAGAATGGTTATCATTCTTACAAAGCGTCAAAAACGCATCAAATTTTTCCCGAGAACAACTATCGTCGTATGGAATTTTGCGAAACAATGATGGAAAGGGCTAATCGTTCTGAAAACTTTCTGAGATCTATTCTTTTCACAGATGAAAGCATTTTTCCATTATTGAATCGTCATGACCCAACACACGTTCGATATTGGTCGAGGGAAAATTTGCATTTGTATTTTTTTTTAAATGTTTGGTGGGGTATTGTAGGGGAACACGTAATTGGGCCATTTTTTATTTACGGCAATTTGAATGGTCCTAGATACTTGGATCTACTGTAGCAACATATTATGGTTTCAACAAGATTGTTGTCCCACTCACAATGTTGGCCTTGTTAGGGAATATCTTGATAATGAATTTTCTAATCGGGTTATAAGTACATGGGGAACTATTTTATGGCCAGCGCGATCACCCGATCTTGCTCCTAATGGCTTCTATCTGTGGAGTTATATCAAAAATAAAGTTTACGTGCATGAAAGGGCTAATAATTTGGAAGAACTTCGGATTAAAATTGAAAAAGCTTTTTAAACTATCACCCCTAACATGCTTGGAAACGTTAGAAGGGGTTTTTATAATAGGATCGCATATTGTCTAGCCGAGCAAGGAGGACTTTTCGAACATTTGCTCTAATTTTTTTTTGACTGGGAGAATCTTTTTGGTTTTTAGAATGTATTATTTTATTTTGAGAACTTGCTTTTATTTTGTTTCTCTTTATTATTTTCATTGTAACACGTTGTTAGTGATAAATCTGAGCAGTTGAAAATATAACGCTCTAATTTATCAGTGACAATAAACTTTATAAAAATTTGCGTATTTATTGACCAAATTCCGGTTTCATTGACTACCCTCCACATAGCACCGTAGTTAGAGGCGTACTAAATACAAGCCGCGAACTGGCGCGAACGGCGGCGAACGGCGATGGCAAGCCTGAGGTTGGTTGCTCCACTGATAGGTGTGCGGTGTCCCTGCATCTACGTTCACTGGCAAATTGGACTTCTTCCGGCCTATGTTCGCAGTAGCATGAAGCGGTCTGTATAATGAATATGCATCACAGATAAATACATATGTATTTTCATTTAATAAATTTCAATTTATAAAAACATATATTTATTTGTAATAATTTTATCGTAGTCAATATTTATTTAACTAAAAGGAGTTCTGATGTAGAGTAAATAAATAAGTATTTTTATGAAACAAATATTTATTAAATCCCAATAAATCATGAAATTTTTTTTATTTCAGTCAAATAAATTTTTTATTATAGTCAAATACATAATTATTGCAGGTAAATAAAATAATTTACACATTTAATAAATCATTTGTTTGTGTCAAATAAATATTTGTTTAAAATAAATTGAAATATCCGACCTAATAAATACAATTTTATTAAAGTCAAACAAATATGATCTCATAATAAATAATCGAAATATTGACATCAAATAAATAATTCGTAGCTACCATATAAATGATTTTTATTAACAAATAAATATTTATTTGAGAAAAATAAAAACGTAACTTGAAGTCAAAGAAATATTGTTTTTGAATCAACTAAATGATGTTGTTGGCGTATATGGAACAAATCATTTAGTTGATTCAGCTCCATTTTTATTTACGTCAAATAAAATTTTTTTTCAGTGTACCTATGTATATCTATACCATATTTTTAAAAATTATGTAGGTGCCTATTGCTGGAGCTCTTGAACTGAAGGGAGGGGAGAAGGGCGGCTTAATAGGTGTTGATTTAGTGCTGGATCATACGAATCAAAAACACCTATTTTTAAAAGCAAGTCTCATCTAGTTCCATTTGGAGATTTTTTTCAAAATTAACCCTTAAATGCGCGGCAGGCAAAATTTTTTTAAAAATTACACTGAGATGCTATTTTTTACGCGTTTTGATTGCTCAAAATTGTAACAATATTGCCGCAGGAGGAAAAAATTTTGATCTCTTAGATTTTTTCTAAAATATTTTAAAAAAAGTAGATTGGGTTAGATGCCAAGAAGGGGTGGGTTGCCAGTGGCGGTCGCAGCTTTCCCAAAAGGAGAGGGTGTGAGGTCAAAATTTTGTAAAAGCAAAAAAAAAGTTTTATGGAAAAGTTCTAAAATTAATATAACTTTCGATCCAATAGGGCGCCGCAGGCGAAATTTTTAAAAAAACAGTTTTACTATTTTTATGAAAATACGGCGAATTTTTAAATAAATTCTCGAAAAAGGGGGGGGGGGCGATCCCCAGGGGGATCGCCACTGGGGTTGCGGTGGTATATATAGATTTTTTACCAAATCATAAATGCGCCGTAGATGAAAATTTTAAGAAAAATTATACTAGGAATGCCACTTATTACACGTTTTGAATGCTGATGATAAAAATTAATTAAAATTACACTAAAATTGTAACAATTAACGACGTCATAGCACCGCAGGCAAAGATGTTAAAATTTAAGACCTCGCACCAAACACACGTCAGAGCTATACCCAGACAGCACAAATTGTCCATCGGACAGTCATTTTTTGTCCAAAACTCTGCCCGGCGGATGTTCATTTTGTGTCCAGCAAAAGTGATGTACTTTCAATACATTGACTCAACATTTATCAAAAAATCTATGTCAATTCGGCTTGGTCTAGTTGGCACATTAATAAATATATTCATTTATCCGAACTGTTTTGGATATCCAAGGGATTTAATACCCATCCTTTGCTAGGAACTCCATCCGCAAGGATCGACAATCAGACTTATGATATTTGAAAATATTGCCGCTTTTGACAAAACTGTCCACTGGATATCCATTGGAACAAATAAGTATATCCAGTGTACTAAGAAAATTAGACCAACGGATATACATTGTAATTATTAATTTTTTCAAAATATTGAAACTCTTGGACTTTTTTGGGATGTCCAAAAGCCGTCCAACGTTTTGACAATTTTATTATCCGATGGATATGCCTTGGACAAAATTTCCTACAGATTTGGTTGTTCAATGGACTGCTGCATTGTCCAGAAAACTCTCTCCACTGGACATCCTTGGGACAGAGTTGTGCTGTCTGGGTAGCTCCCCCACTTTTTTTGGGCCATTGATCATGATTAATTTATTTTTTTAACTCCCAAAACCCCCTCCCCCCCCCCTGGCTAAGCCACTGATTCTTTTACCAGTAATAGTAGTAACTCAAACTTTATCAAAACAAAGTCGTAAACTAGTATTTCCGTGTAAAGCTGACACTGAGGTTTATACGGGTCCTTATAAAAAACCCGAAACCTTTGGCAGAAACACAATTTGTCAGAATTTAAAAGAAAAGAAAATAATTGGTCCGAAAAAAATTGTCTCGAAAATGAAATGACGGGAAAATCAAATCGCTAGAAAATATATGCATGGAATTAAATTTCAATGAAACATATTTTTATAGAAACGCAAAATGTTAGAAAATATTTTTAACGAAAATAATTTGATAGAAACATAATAATGGGAAACCACAAAACTCAAGAACCCAATCTGGCCCCAAATGATTTGAACCGATAGCCACGAATTCAACTGCTACGTTGCCAGGTTTACGGCATGGAAAAATCGAGGTAAGTTGTGATATTGTATTAAATTTTTCCCCCTTTACATTCTTCAACCACCTCCAAATTGTTTCATAATATTGTATTGTCATCGGACCTATATTACAAAAATAAATCACAAGATTTGATAGAAAGTTAGACAGCTAGAAACTGTGAAGTGAAAAAACATCGTGTGATAAAAAAATTCCCGTGTCATCTTCCAAATAGAGAAACTTGTCAACGCCGCAATCCGGAGCCTATGGCGCTGTGGAAATTTAAATTTGACGCATGCCCAATAGCGATTCGACTGGATTGTGGTTCTGCTCATTTAAGAATCGGGCATATTATTTTCTATCAATTTGTGGATCGGGTGTTTTTTGTTTCTAGACAATTATTTTCGATACTTTGTAGATCTGATATTTAAAGGTTTCAGGGAAAATTATAATCTGTTAAATTATATTCGTGTCTTTTAAAGATCGAGTAAATTAAAATTCTATAAAATCATATTAGTATCCATTATTTTCTGGGTGTTTTAGTTTTACTTTCGTTCATATTTCGATACGGACGTTTTATTTTCTGTTCAATTGTATTTCAGTTTTTATATATTCGGCTTGTGGGTTCCGGGCTTTTGAAATCGCTTTTATACCTACGAACGGTTTAAAAATTTTGTCGTATACACAATAAAAAATCGTTTGAAGTACTAAATCGATTTGATTTTAAAGCGAGTTAATTAAGAAAGCGGTTTATCGCTGTAAAACCTCTATTTTAGGGTCGGCGTAAACACTTTAACGCCCGCGGCGTGGGAATAAAAACACGAGCCGCCAGGCGAGGGTTTTTACACGCTGAGGGTGTTAAACGCATTTTATGACTGAGATACATGCAATGTTTTATGCACAACCGCATGATTTTTGAAAAAAATATATTTTAAAATATTTTTTTTTGGTGTCAAAATCTCTCTAATTTTTTGGTGTCAAAATCTCTCTAATATTTTGACAATAGATAAATCACCAGTTGACAAATTAGTAGGGCAGATTTTGGGATTTCTCGTAAAAGTTTAATGGCTGGAATTGTCCTTTTAACTAAAGCTCTAGGGGCATTACCTAATTACAAAAAAAAATTATGCAAACACGCGCGCAAGGGGGCAGGGGGGGAGTTTTAAATTTGTCATTTGTAATGTTTCAACTTTATAATTTATTTTTAAAAAAACTACTTAACTCATTTAAATGAAAATATTGTCGATTGGAAGGTAATACTTAACCGCAAAGCATGTCAGAAGTTTAAGTCTTCGACATTAGTCCCGGAGGTAACAACAAAATGACAAAGTTTGGATTTAAAAAAAAAATTAATTTTTAAAATCTAACTTTACTGTAGCTTTACAATTTTAATAAATAAGTTAGAATACAATGAATATAATTTTAATTATAACTAAAGTACACTAAGTAAAAATGGTATAAAAATCTTTGAAAGATTTCTTTTCATGTTTTAAAAAAATATATTTTTTGTTTTGAGACCATCACATTTTTCTTATTTTTATGCAATTGGCTCTCATTTAAAAAAAAAAAAATTTGTTGAAATAAAAGCCTATTTTTTATTAGAAATATTTTTTTTTGTGCTTCCCGTTAGTTGGCCAAAACAAAAAGTAGCCACAACATTGACCCTAATGACCTTGTGGTTGTCTACATGTCGCCAAACAAGAAAAATAGAAAAAAATTATTTGATAGGTGATTTATAGGGAGTCTGCGTTGTACTTGGGCGGATGCCTTATGTTAAATAGATTTTACGGTACGCGGCTGCTACCGCAAAACATTTACTGCGATTTCTTGTGCAGCGAGGTTTTCTACCGTATCATCATATGCAGCGCAAAAAATTTACCGCGAATGGAGTTACCAGCGAAATAATTTACAGCGCAAGCAAATACAGCGCAATGCACTTACCGCGAAATACTTTAAGAGCGCCTGCAATTACCGCGAAAAAAAAACGCGCATATATATTATAGCGCAAGACTTCTACCGCCAAGAAAGTTACCGCGCCCATTAAGATACCGCACACTACCAGGTATCGCGAAAATTTAAAAAAAAAAAGATATATTTTTCATGTTTTGCAGGCGTGTTATTTAATTTTAAGGCCAGAACTAGAATGTTAGTAAAACTTTTTTTAAACTGTTTTGATCCTGTATATTTAAATCCATATTACAACGTTGTCATAAGATGCCGTTGTTAATGATCTAAATAAACAAGGTTGTAAGAAGATAAAGAAAAAAGAGCAATTAGTTGTCTTTCTGCTGAAAAATTTGTTTTTTTAAGAATAAAAACTGTTTTTTTTTATATGAAATTGCTTTATTTTATTTTTTCAAATTATAAAAATATGAAAGTTTTGTTATTTTTCTTGTTCTGAAGGGCACCTACCACTGAATCCTTAAATTAAAAAAAAAAAAAAAAAAAAACGAGTGGCGTCAAACTTTTGATATTTTACTTTCTAAATAAAATGGCAACCAAAAAAATTTAGTAACTCAAAAGAACCTATGTCATAACATCCAAAATTAGAGCTATCGATGCCGTTGCTAAAAGTAGCAATTAGATCCTTGAAAGTTGTAGACAATGCTTGGTTTACAAGTGAAAGGTTTTGGACTTCCATTATCTTTATTTGTAATTTTTCACAACGTTTCGACTGAAATAGTACAAAAAAGACAATGGAGGTCCGAAACCTTTCACTTGTAAATTAGGTAGCTACTTATTGAAACACAAAAAAAGTAATCGATATTTCTCATTTTTTAACATTTTTTGCTCCAAAACAAAAACATATATAATATTACACAACTGATTTATTACTCATTATTTAATACTGAAAAAAAAACTACCAATAATTTTGATCTTATTAGGACTATCTGCGTGCTCCCAAATAAAATAAGAAAAGTTGGACAGAACTTTAAGATGTACTAAAAATATAGGGTTTTCTGAGATAAAAACTTGAATATAGTATAAATGTATGTATATATAATACACTCACCCTTATATCGTTATAGAACAGATATGCCTTATTAAATATATATTTACCATCGTACTCCAAATTTCCTCTGACAGTAGCTCCAGGGGCATGGGTTTGCTGCAAAAAATATTTTTTGCACTTCAGGAACTAAAATCGCACTTTTCGTCCCGGGGACTAAAATAAACTTATTTGTTGAACCATGCAAATTTTGCTGTCATGGGATTTCAGAATAGCATAGTATTATGTATGTGTCAAAATTTTTTGTATATTGACATTTATATGTACAAAATCTGACATTGAATTTTTCGGTTTTTAACATTTTTCTTCAAAATTTTGGTAAAAACAGGAGCAGGAAAAAATAAAAAGCAAACTTTGGTCCACGGTAAAATCAACCAACGACAACATAACATCCTATTATTTGAATATCGTTAAAGTTTACCTACCTCTCTAAAACTCATTTTTTTTCATTTGCATACATTTCATTCAACCGTACACCTATATACATATAATGTACATTGAACATTTTTTAAATAGTCTCGGATTCTAACCGAGTGAAATAGATACCAAAAATATATTTTTGAATATTTGTCTGTTTGTGTCTCAAATCAAAATCGGTTCACGGGAACCAAAGTTATGATTATTTAAAGGAAAAAAACGGGAGAACACGTGTTAACCCGCTGGCAACGGGAGGTGGAGAGAATCGGGGAGAGGCTAGAGGACGGCAGGAACCAGACAAAAAAAATCAAACATGTTTTTAAGCAATGCGGTATTCTTAGGATAAACAATTTTTTTATTAAATATGGAAACAGTTCTTTGGAATATTTTTATGTCGTATATAATTACTTTAAGAAATGTAAAAATTCAATATGTTATAGCTGCTTTATTAAAATTGTAAATTTAAGAAAATTATTTTGTGTTGTTGTTACCTCCAGGACTATACTACTAAAAGCAGTTTTGGTCGGTAACACCTTCCATGAGACACTATTTTTTTTTAAAATCAGTTTGGTACCTAGTTTGTGCACAATAAATTTCGAAAGAAACCAGTACAAATGCAAAAAAATAAAGCGACCCCTTTGCGCCCCCACCCTTGCGCGGGTTTGTAATAAAAAATATCTTTGTAGTGAAGTTTCTCCAGCCTACCGCCAAACCAATTTAACATAGGGGATCCACCCAACAACAACGCAGAATCCCTATAAATTCGATTTTCTTGAAATTGAACCCTCTAAAACTCACTTTTTTTTCATAGAACCGTATATTATTTTATACATCATTCGAAAGCTCTATCCTTAGTGGTTAAGACTCCATAGTCAAAACCAGAATCACCTCTCAAAAATTCATTCAAAATAGAAATAGTTTTAAAATGGTGCTTTTTCAAAAAATAATTTTGTTTCTATTTTTCTAATTTGGCGACATCTAGACAACCACAAGGTCATTAAGGTCAATGTTGCAGCTACTTTTAATTTTGGCCAACTAATGGGAAGCACAAAAAATATATTTCTAAATAAAAATAGGTTTTTATTTTACCAGGGAAAAACTATTTTTTAAAAATAAGGAAAATGTGATGTTCCGAAGACTACAAATATTTTTTTTTAAATATGAAAACAAATCTATGAAACATTTTTATACCATCTTATACGTAGTATATTTTAGGCACAATTAAAAGTTGATTAGTTGTATTCTAACTTATGAATTAAAGTTGTTAGGGTACATCAAACTTATATTTTTAAAACTAAAAGTTTTTGTTGGTTTTTTAAATCAAAATTTTGTAATTTTGTGGCTGCCTTCAGGACTATTGCTGAAGCTTTAGACTTGTCACATGTTTTGCTGCAAGTATAACCTTCCAACCGATATTATCTTTAAGTAAATTAGTTCAGCAGTTTTTCAAATATAAATTATGAAATATAATACAGTAGATGTAAAAAAAGAAATTAAAACTTCGCCCTCCCCTGCCCCTTGCACGCGTGCATATATAATAAAAATATTTTTTTGTAATCAGCTAAGGGTCCTGGACCTCCTGTTAAAAGGGCATTTCCAGCCTACGGTAAAACTTATTTTACATGGGGCATCTGCCCTATTAAATAGTTAAGTATTCGAAAGTGACCTGTTGTATGGTTATTTCTGTCATTCCCAATCAAGCAATCTGAGACACAAACAGTTGCTTGTCATTAGCAACTATATCAACAAAGTCAGGAGGGTATTGGAACCCTCTCCACATAGGCCGATCAGCTCTTATCGTTTTAGTGTCCTTTTCTCCACCTTCGCCGCCATTTTGACAGAAAACTAATGGATTATCTGTCACTTTTGAGTGAAAATGGCGGCGAAGGTAGAGAAAAGGACACTAAATCGGTATGAGTTGATCGGCCTATCTGGAGAGGGTACTGAGTCATCATTACAAATAATTATTGCGTTTTAGTCGCTATTTTTACCGTTTTTTTTTGTAAAATAATAATAATAATATAAAAAAGTAATCCCTAGAGATATACTAAAGGTCGCTGAAGAGGCTAAGACGAATCTTTTGTCGGCCAAATCAAGAAAACTATACGAAAAAACCTATAGATTATGTTTTGTGGTGTACTGGTAAAAACATTCCGGAAAGCCTTACTTGCATACTTCAACGAAAAAGTGAAACAACACAAGCCGTCTTCCCTATGGAGTTATTAGACACTTAGTAAATATTTCAGCCCATCGTTTAATTAACATATCCTTTAAACTTTCTACATTTAATCTACTTTTTTCAGTGGTCCACATATTATTCATATTGCTAAACACTCCTTCAGTTAGTACTGAAAGAGTATTCAGACATTTTAAAAAAATTGGCTCAAACAATTTGCTCATTTCTAAGATGTTCCAAAATTTCCATCCATCTGTGGTCTGGGATAATTTTATTGTTGTTCCAATTATCAAGCTTTTCTTGAGAAACATATTTTTATACTCGTCGAAAGCACGGATGTAGAAACCTTGGATTGCTAATACCTATGGGAAATTTTCATGAAAATCACTGCCGCATATCTTCCGCCATTTTCGCCGCCATGTTGTGGAGATTTGGGTTGGCGACATTGGTTTCCTTAATTTAAACAGTAGTGTGGGAACACTGACTGTCAACAGTGTCAAAATATGATTGAGTTTGACATTCTTTTGAAAGGTTATTTTTGTTGTTGTTTTTTAATACAAAAACAAAAAAGTAAAGAAACAAGTCATAAACAAATGCTCCAACAGTCACGCCATTTATCTCTCTCATTTGGTCTGGAGTATGTGCAGATTTCGAACAAATAAATCTCAACATGGAAACATTGCCCTCAATTTATAAACAAGGGTACTGTTAAGCCACACGTTATAAATTGTAATAAACGCTCGGTTCAATCATTGCTGCTGGCTCTCCCGCTGAAGATACGCCTTGATTACGTTGATCTGAATCTGCACAGGGACTAAAACAGCTAAGAACAGATGCACCAATGTGATACAGTAATAAAAAATCAATGAATAGAGGGAGATACTGACTTTGATAATAGCATATATCTCTCAGCTGAAAGGCAGAGCCATGGCAAGTCAAGCAACATTTAGTGATTACAAAAAAGTACATCTTTGGCACATGGAGTCGAGCATGGAGTTTTACAATATTTGAAGATCTTGGCGGAAAAACCTATTAACTAACAACTGTGTCGACCATACCTTCCCTAAGTTAACAAGTTATTACTAAGATATTCTTGAGTTTTGGTAAGTTTTCAGCATTCAACATTTTTTTTGTAGCTCTATCTTTTATAAAGGATGTGGGATTTTGCTCAAAACTGCATATGTTGTAGGTTTCATTGTCCTGATAAAAATCTATCATTACTCCACAGTGATCTGGCATGTGGTTTTTGAGATACTGCGTTCAAAGTTAAACATTTTGGTATTCTGGCTTATCACTAAAATAAGTTTGTTGGACTTTTTGTGAAAATGTAAATAATATTTATGAACCAAATTGTAGTATTAGAATAAGTAGCAGAAAAATATAAGTTGCGTCGCACTGGCATCACAAACATAAAAAATATTAAATTCATATGACCAAGAAATGACTTTTTTAACAAAAAGCAAATTTCAATTGTTATTTTGCCACTTAGTATTTAACAAACATGCTTCAAAACAAAAACTTTTGACATTTTTAGCCATTTTTGTGATTTGTTGCCATGGGGCAATGATAGATTTTCATCAAGATAAGCAAAATCACACAGAAAGCCAGTTTCCATAAGAAAAGTGCATTATCCTTAAAAAAGAATCTACAAAAAAAAATGTCAAATGCTGAAAACTTATCAAAACTTAAAGATATCTTAGTAATAACTTTTTCTGCTTAGTTCTTCAGAATCAGAAAACTTTTATTACAAAAATTGTTAACAAAAAACATTGTCACAATTGAATAAATAAGCGTGAAAAATTAACATTAAGGTAAATTTAACCTAAGAATGTATTCAAAATGTCATTTAGATATTAAACAACGTTAACATTAAGGTTTTGTTAATAAAGATTAAAAAATAAATATTGGTTTTTCTTTATCTCTAGTAAACTAGTAAAACATCTTATAATTACTGGTCTTAAAATAAAAAAAACAATATCACAAAAATTGACAATGGAATCTTAAACTACTTACTTAAAATTACATATAGAAAGTTACAAACAGATGGAAATGACAACAAAAAAAAGAAAAAGATATAGTGATAAAATACATATTAAAATTAATTTTTTTAATGTTCTTTTTAAAACTCATGAACTATTGTTCCAATTTTGTAAAACTCGATGTGCCAAAGATGTACTTTTTTGTGATCGCTTGCCATCGCTCTGGTTTTCCGCTGATCCATATGTGCTATTATCAAACTTCGTATTTCCCTCTATTCATTTATTTTTCTTGTCTTCTAGACCTCGGATTTATAAACTGTTGGCGCATATCTGTCCCTGGACATTTTAGCTCCTGTTTCAGATTCAGATCAACTTATGATGGTTTATCTTGAGCGGGAGCGCCAGCAGCAATGGTTAACAGTACCCTTTGAGTTTATAAATTGGGGGTAATGTTTCCATGTTGTAATTTATTTGTTCAAAACTTGCATATTCCCCAGACCAAACGAGAGAGATTATCATGGCGTGGCCGTTCAAGCATTTGTCTGTCTTTTAAATGGTTTTTATTGCTTGGTTCTTCACTTTTTCGTTTTTGTATTTAAAAACAACAACAAAAATAACCTTTCTAGAAACGTCATTTTTGACACTGTTGATAGTCAGTGTTCTACTATTTAAAATTAAGGAACCAATGTCGCCAACCTAAATCTCCACAACATGCCGGCGAAAATGGCGGAAGACACACGGCAGTGACTTTCCCACAAGGGTATTATCAATCCCTTTCTTTTTTATATCCGTGGTCGAAAGTCTCATTATAATAATTATGTGAAATATATCTATGCCCAACAAAAATTATTTCAGTTATTTTTGTTTTCGTGATCCATGCGTGAGGGACTTTTTTTTAGCAACGGGGGATATTTAGGGGGACACTTACAATGGGGGCCGGAACACCAAAATGGGGGACTGTCCTCCTTAATGGAGAATGAATGGTCACCCTAGTTCTAGTTTATGAGTTATTTCTTTGATTTTGGCAAGATTTTGTGTGGTTTAATATATCTGTTTTTTATAATAAAAATGTTTTATTTAAAAATATTTCATAGATTTATGAAACAGTGGCGTTCCCAGGGAGGAGAGGGTTGACGATCGCCCTTCTTCCCTTTGCTCTAGAAAAAAGTAGACAACAAAGATGCTGGTGGTAACCCTGAAGTCTTTGGAGAAAAAAAGTCATGCTTTAGTTAAACGAGAAATTGCAGAAAGTTCCTTTAAAGACATTCTAGAATCCCTCCACAATATTTTGGGACAGAATCAACAAACGCATGACGTACTTACCGCCAAAACCACGATATGTTATAGAGGTTTATGAGATAAGAAAAATGTGGGAATATAAAATGATTTCTATGTCTAGTTCCACAAATATGGACGGTCAAAGTTTTAAAAAAATGTCGTTTTGGGGTATATTGGGCACTCTCAAAAAGGCATTTCCTGACCGAAATAAAATAAGTTATCGACGAATATGGTTTACCGAGGAACCACACATGGACTTTCTTATAATTATGTTGGCAAAATATTAACAGGTTGTATACAGGGCCTAGTCAAAAAAATCATTTTTTGACAATTTTTTATTTTACCCGATATAAAAATAAAGAAATTATTTTTGAGCAAAAATTAATGTTTTCGTATCTTCTAGATAAATGGAATAAGTTTTTCTTCCCAGTAACAGTTATTTTGTGTTACATTTTATTTTTATTTTTTTTACCATAAAAACTTGACGAAAATTGTTTTCCGCTACAAAATAATTATTTTGCAATTTTAAAATCTAAATATTTTTTTGCACTCAGTTAAAGTGATGAGTAAAGAAACTTTAAACAAAATTAATTTAATTTTTTTATTTTTTCCTAGCTACGAGGTACATGCAAAAAGTTCTATATCATTAATTTTTACAAAAAAGAAATCACTTTTTTTTTAAAACTTTATACTTTATTCTAATACAGGTGCAATTTTTTTACCACTTCTTTATGTTTTGCATTGAGAATTATGATTTTTTAAAGGTTTCTCAAGGTTCTCTAAACTAAATAATAACATTTTTGGTTGGGCTGAATTATTTTGCGAAGTGCGAAAGATAAAACAGGTAAACTGGTAAAAGTGACTTTGACTAGTACTCAATAGAGTATGTTAGGTACAATGGCGTAGCCAGAATTTGTGTCTGGGAGGTTTGGTTATTTAGTAATGAACTATGACGCTTTTATGGAGATACAGGGTTACTTTATTATCATTATTAACCACCAAAACCCCCCTCTGGCTAGGCCACTGTGTATGTATAAGGGAAAGTTGCAATTACCCATAATCATAATTTATGGCATATTATTAAAATCCCTCGATCAGTTTTAAAGAAATTAAATATTGATTACTTTTCTGTAAAAATTAATGATATAGAACTTTTTCCATGCACCTTGTGGCTGTAATTAATGGGTATCAAAAAAAAAAACCACCACTATGAAAAATTCAACGCGTTTAAAGTGAGCTAAAAATAAGTTTAATTGTTTTTGATAAGTCACGTAGCTTCCAAGATATGACTTAAAAATTACCAAATTTGCAGAAAGAATTCATTAGATAAGTTCTAGAAAATTGAGCTGTATTATAGGTAATTTTAAGAATATCGAAAATACAGTGGCTTTCGCAGAGGGGGGGGGGCTTGAGTAACATAGTCTCAGATAACAATTATATTATTATTTTTTTAGGAAAGTTAAATCTTTAGGAGTACCTATATATTCAATGGCTCTGGGGGGGGGGGGTTGAGCTCCGCCCTACTTATGCCACTAAAGAAGACAATGCTATGAATGAAACGGCAACCTTGGAATTTTTTTTTCAAATCCATCTAAACCAAATGTAGATATTTTTTTGAATTAGCCAAGTCCTTCTACCGATTAAAAAAGCTTATACTCACGTTTTAAAATTATGGTAGCTGGTATTTAAGAGTATAATTAAAGAATAACTACGTTACATACTCTGTCCATACAAGATTAAACAATTAACAACGAAGCACCCGAAATTGAAGAGTTGTATTCAGATCGTGACTACCTAAAACTGATATAATTTTGAAGAAAAATGATAAAAGATAATAAGACCTCTTCGATTCTTTCAGGAACTTCTTGTATGTAGTCCCAGTTTTCATTGAGCTGTCAACCTAGGTATTTGTATGCGAATCGACACATTCGACCTGTAGGCCATTTACTTCTAATACGCCACTAATATTTTCTTTTTTTGAAATGATCATTTTTTTTGTCAACATTTGTAGGCGGGTTTACCCAACTTTTTATATTGATAATTCATAACTTTAATTCATAGTGTAATTCTAGTGTTAATACATAATTTAACAGCACCTGTTTATCCAAGAGTTCATAAGCATAGTGTATTAGGATTATTTGACATACCAAATTGACAAAAAAGAAGAACAAAAAAATGTTTTTCTTTACCTAACCTCAACAGGTTAGGTATTCTTCCTTCTTGGTAAATTTCTGTTTTCTAATATCAGCTAAAATCAATCACTCCCATTTTGAAATTAACCAACCAAAATGTTTTATTTGCTTTTTTCATATTGATAGTGCATAAAGTTAAAATTAACCTTATGCTTATGAATTGTGAATTATAACTATGAAAAGTTGGGTAAACACTTCTATTAAGAATAATGTATTTAACATTATGACTGAATAAAATTGTGCTTAGTTTATAAATTATCAATATTGGGTAAACTCCCCTTAAGTTAAGCTCAAATGCGTGCTTTTTACTGCAACTTGATCCACCAACTCTTGCAGACCCTCTAGCGTGTCCGCAATTATGACGGTGTCGTCAGCATATCTTAGATTGTTGATTTTGTTGCTGTTTATAGTCAGTCACTCTTAGCTGTTGTGAAGTTCATTCTCTATTATGGATAATATTCCGGTGGAAAAATCTTTGTAGTTTTTATTTGACGGTTTCAAAAAGGTTTCTCACTTTTCCAAATTTAATTTTTTCAAAATTTAATTCAAATGACTTTCATTTCTCAAATTTATTAAACTCCGACTGTGAAAATAGCCGCCCGGTTGTAATTTTTATTTTGTAAATTTTTAAAGCATTATGCTTGCAGTTTCAAAACTGAGTTAATATTCATTCATTAAATTTAAATATTAGTTTAATTGCGTTTAGCACAGGATTGAAACACTGAAACGGGTGGTTGGCTTAGGAATACACCAGCCGGTTGGCTACTTTTGTTAAAATCATCTAATAATCAATTTTGCGCTAACATGGCGAACGTATTACAAGATCTGTTTTACGAAATTCCTGATATGATGGGGCCTAGTAATACTCACGTTAAGGCAACAAATTCTCTTATCAAACCAATGAAGATGATGTTTTTACCACGGCTTTAATTATACTTTTAAAGTAAGTATTTTAGGTATTTACGTTACGAATGTTCCTGGGTAGATCTCTCAGAGATAAAAACGTGAGTATGATCTTTTTTAATCGATAGAACGACTTGGCTAATTAAAAAAACAAAACATTTTTGGTTTAGATGGATTTGAAAAAAAACAATCCAAGGTTGCCGTTTTGTAGTGCATTACGAAGCTCAAGCCCCCCCCCCCAGAGCCATTGAATATATAGGCACTCCTAAAGATTTAACTTTTCTAAAAAAATAATAATAAAATGGTTATCCGAGACTATGTTACTCAACCCCCCCCCCTAGACAATCTCTGCGGAAGTCACTGTATTTTCTACATTCTTAAAATTACCTATAGCACTTGTACTAATCATATCAAAGGCGCAGCCCAAATTATACAGCTCAATTGTCTAACACTTATGTAATGAATACTTTCTGCAAATTTCGTAATTTTTGGGTCATATCTTGGAAACTACGCGACTTATCAAAAACAATTAAAATTTATTTTTAACTCACTTTAAACTCGTTAAATTTTTCATAATGGTGGGTTTTTTCACACCAATTAATTTTTTTTAAAAAGTCATTTGTTTAATTTTTTCCATTAAAAATTTTGTTTTTTATATATTTACGTGCCCAAATGTAATTTTTAAAACTAAACGTATACGAACTTTTTTATGTAGAAAGAAAATACCAATCGAACAAAAAAAGATTTATTGTCCTAGCGTTTATAGTATATGAGATAGTGGCGTTTATGATGTTTTTACAAGGCGAGTTTAAAATGGCCGTCAATTACTTATCAAAGTGACTCAGGTGGCACCCCATTTTTAGGCGTCGTTCTAAAAATCACGAATAAATGGTCCTTCGAGTTTTTTGGATGACATATTTCAATTGTTTTTAGGTGACATATGACAATTTTGTCATTTTCCGTTTAAAGGGGCCAGTTTTAGCTTAAATACCAAGAAAAAATTTTTCAAGTAGGACTTATGGATTTATGGACTTATGGTGAAAATCTTAAAGTGTTAGGCCATTTTTTTGTGAAGTCCTATATTTTAAGGTCTGGCACTTCGACTAGTAATGTTTCAACTTAAAAAGCTTCTTCGTCGCCTTAGAGCGGAACTATCCTATCTGAAAAAAGTAAACTTTTCAGTAGAACGTTTTTTTGTGAATAACGGCAACCACAATTCAGTAATTTAAGTTATTCAGAAAAAATAATATTTGAGTATTCCAAAGACATATTAATTAAATAATGTAGGGTCGCTAACTATTATTATAATAATTAAAAAAATACTATTATTACAATAATTAGCACCTTGCAAAGAGGATAGTTCATAGTTCTGTTTCGATTTTCTGTTTGTTAGGATAGTGAACCTTGCAAATAGGATAGACCTGTTCTGATTTTTTTTTCACGTTGGTGGATATGAACATTACAAATCAGAACTATCTTACATTACATCTTATATCTGACCAAACTTAAGATCCTAACTACTCAAAATTTAAATCAGAAGTATCCTATCTGACATTTGAAAAGTAGATAGACTGTACATCAGAACTATCCCATCTGGCACTTCAAAAGTAGTTAGGACAGGCATTTCTGTCAGGATAGTTCTGCTCCAAAATAAAGCACTCTTTTTTAGATAGGATTAATTTTCACTAATGCCCTGTATTTTAATTTTTTGCAAATTTTAGCTTTTTTGTATGCAAAAGTTTGGCCTTTCGTTAAACTATTTTATCTGCGAAAATGGCCAAAATGTCAGTTAGGGTAGTTCTGCTCAAGGCAACGTTTTAGACTTCAAAAAAAAAGTTTAGCTATTAGGTTTTATTTGTGGTTTGTTTGTTATCTGTGTTTTTTATAACAAAAAAAATTATACGTAGTTACCCAAGCGCGGTTTTCAGGAGGGTAGGAGGGTAGTTCTCCCTTGCTTTAAATTTTTTATGAAAATTTTAGAAAATCAGAAGTAGGGCATAAATTGCGGCGCTATAACACCTTCCATATTTACAATATTAGTTTAATTTTGTGTTAAAAATGGCACTTGTAGTGTCATTTTCTTAAAAATTGTCGCCTACTGCGCTTTGAAACCATTGATATATTTAAAATTTTAGTTTAATTTTAAATCAAAACATACATTTTTTAGTGCAATCTTCTTAAAAATTTTCGCTTGCGGCTATATGATGCTGTTGATTGATTGATTTTATTTTAATTCTACTCAAAAATTGCATTTTTAAGGTAATTTTCTCCAAAATTTTCGGCGAATTAAACATTTTTTAAAATAAAAATGTATAAAATAAACGACTTAAAATCTAAGTACCCTCCCCCTAGATTTAAGACCAAATCTGGGCTTGTAGTTATTACGTGTTGTTTGCATATATTACAGTGGCGGTCCCAAGGGCGAGAGATCGCCCCTCCCCTTTGCTCCAGAAAAAAGGAAACAACAAAAACGCTGGTAGTCTTTGGAGAAAAAACGATAAATTGCAGAATGTTCCTTTAAATACATTCTAGATTCTCTCCATAATATTTTGGGACAGAAACAACAAACGCATGACGTACTTACCGCCAAAACCACGATATTGGAAAATTGGAAAGTGACGAACAGTATTCTAGAGTTTCTATTTATAAACAAGTTTTAGAGAAAATCATTTTGGACATAAAATCAAAGTTTAATAACAAGACTAAGTATTTTTGACCTGAACATATTCATACCAAATTTTATACGACGTAAAGCCAAAATCAAGGCAAAATTAACTACCTAATGTCGTTTCAAAATACAGACAAATCCTTGAACTTTTAATGGGAGAAATCAGTAGGTGGAAACAATATTGGTCAGAAGTAGGCAAAGGCTTAAATCAAAACATATATGATAACGTTTTCGAGGCAATGAACAAGTGTGACGATATTTTTCCGTTGATAAAAACATTCTTGGATGTTTGCCAGTAAGCAATGCTTCGTCAAAAAGAAGCTTCTCCTGCCTCAGAAGATTGAAAAAATAGGTACTTAAAAAACACTATGACGGAAATTCGTCTGTGGGGCTTAGCGTTGCTGCATATCAACAGACATTTTGAAATTGATATTGAGGGAGTTATTGATCGTTTTGCCCAAAAATAACCAGAAACGATTTTTTTTTGAGATGGGCATCTTATATTTGAGATATTGCTATATAAAAGGTAATGTTTCAACTTAGAACGCTTTTTAGACCTAAAAAAAATAAAAGTATTTAGCTATTAGGTCTTTTTTGTGTTTTGGTTGTTATCCATGTTTTTTATAATTAAAAAAAATATACACAGTTACTCAAGCGCGGATTTCAGGGGAGTAAACATTTACAAAATTAAAAGTAGAGCCTAAATTGCGGCGCAATAACACCTTTGATATTTACGGTATTCGTTATTTGGCATTTATGGTGTCATTTTCTTAAAAATTTTCGCCTGCTCCGCTTTGAAACCATTGATCATTACCCTCTCCACATAGGCCGATCAGCTCTTATCGTTTTAGTGTCCTTTTATCCACCTTCGCCGCCATTTTGATAGAAAACTAATGGATTATCTGTCACTTTTGAGTGAAAATGGCGGCGAAGGTGGATAAAAGGACACTAAATCGGTATGAGTTGATCGGCCTATCTGGAGAGGGTACTGCATTGATACATTAACGATTTTAGTGTAATTTTAAATAAAAAAATGCATTTTTCAGTGCCCTTTTCTTAAAAATTTTCGAACGCTATGATACTGTTGATATTTATGATTTTAGTTTAATTTGATTTAAAAATTGCATTTTTATTGTAATTTTCTTAAAAATTTTGGGGGCATTTAAAAATGTTTTTTTAATAAAATGTATGAAATAAACAACTTAAAATCTGAGAACCCCCCCCAGATTTAAAGCCAAACCCGCGTAGTTACTAAGTTTTTTTTGCATATATTGTTATCTTTCTCATACAAGCTATGCTTTTATTATAGTTTTTTTTCGTATCGAAACCGCCCCCCATCCTTTTTAAATGGCTGGGGCCGCCACTGCATGTTCCTCATAAAAGCTATGCTTTTATTCTAGTTTTTGTTTCGTATCGAAACCGCCCCCCCTCCCTCTTTTCAAATGGCTGCCGGGACCGCCACTCTATGAAAGCACCTTTTTCTAAGGTATTTTTTTGATCAGTCTCATTAAACTTTATAGGTTTTTATGATTACACCCTTGTTTTTTTATAAGAACATATTTTATTAAACTTTCTGGAGATTTTGTGATCAGTTTTCATGGCAATAATTTTCTTACATATTTTTTTTAATTTTTACTGATTTATACTAGCTTAAAAGTAGTTTAGAATTAAAAATAAAGACAATATATTACAACTTGTTTATTCTGACACAAAGACAGAAATTTAACCTTTAGGATACCTCATCTGTTCTTTGCAGAGAATACTTACTTTTTGAGGAATTTTTTTACAATCCGTGAACCAGGACAACTAAGTTGAAATAGAGCAATTTATTATTAGAAGTAGATATACAAGAGGGATTCCCGCTCTATAAGACGAAAACGTAGTATTTTTTTTATCTACATAGAAATTTGCATATAACTCTTCCATTACATATTATTTATTATATATATATATATATCTATATCTATATATATATATATATATATATATATATATATAGATATAGATTTAAGATTATTTATTTCACACTTGCAAAAATGCATGTGTGAAATAAATGCATGTCAATATAAAAAAAAAACAATACAATATAAAATAAATTAGAAACTACATAAAGAAAACGTTAACATACATTTACAAAGTCTTAAAAGTAAGCACAAGTTTAAGTCTATTATAGATAATAGACTAAAGGTATAAAATTGCACTTCTATGTTTAATTACCCAGTTTAAAATCTTTTAAAGAAATTATATCCTCTAGGAACTCTTGGGGAGAATAATATGCTTTTTTAATCAGAAACTCTTTAATAACAACTTTAAACCTTTTCATTGGCATGCACATAATTTCTTTTGGTAGTTTATTAAGCATACGAATACCCGCAAAACTAGGACTCTTTTCAAATTTTGCTAATCTATGTCTTACCACCTCATATTTCCCGCCACTTCTTGTATTATATGTATGTTAATCAGAGTTTTTTTTTTGAAGTTATGATTGTCAGCTCTAATCTGTAGTAGAGTTTTAAAAATATATATAGATGGACAAGTAAGAATTCTGTGCTTAACAAATATTGGAAGGCAGCTTTCGTTAGCAATTAATATTAAACGTAAAATCTTCTTATGCTTCCTGTTGTTGTTGCATTTGTGCTATCACCCCAAAGGACAACCGAGTATGACAGGTGAGAAGGTAAAGCTGGAGGGACCACCATAAGGGGCCACAAAAATTCCCATGCCAGAATTTGGTGCTAATTTGTTACCGAAGAATTAAATTTGTCGCTGTTGCCATTTCCGAGAAATCGCGACCCCTGTAACTTTACGGTAAAGCTGAGGGGCCATCCCATAACTCCTGATTGGCAAGCGATAGGAGAATTAATCAAACGCCATAATTTGTCGCTCGAAGGCCTTATGTGCATTAACATATAAAAAATAACGAAAATATCGCGGTTTTTTTTAATCTTCAAAAAACTCTATTTTGCTAATAACTTCTCTTGTATTGAACCAAATGATGCAGAACTAAGCCCATTAGGCTTCAATGAGCTTGTTCGAATTTGTTGCTGCCATTTAAAAGTCTTACAAGCAAAATTTAAAAAAAACTATTTTTTTTGGGAAATTGTATCGCTGTGCGTCCAATAAATCGTATCTCGGTTATTTTACGAGATGTTAGGCTTAAACCAAAAACATAATTTATGTCATGCAAAGTCCAAATTTGTTCTGTACAATAACAATACGTCGCTCCTGTGGCGTTCAAGAAAATTTGTTGAAACTATTTTCTGAAACTGACCAAAAAGTCGCAATGATTTGCATACCGTTAAGCTGAGCTCAAAGCGGGCTTTTTAAATATCCAACCACAACATTTTTCGCCGGTGCCGTTATCGAGCGAGATATTGCGATGAAAGTAGTTCACTATTCCACAAATCTGCACCCGGATATCCAAAAAACTATTTATGGAGCCACCAAGAGTCGTATAGCGTTTAGCTGGGCTCAAACTGGGCTTTTCAACTAACTAGACCGAGAATTGGTCGCTGGTGCCGTTATCGAGATATTGAGATTTAAGGGGTACACTATTCCACATCTCTGCACCCGGATATCTCCAAAACTATTCATGGGGCCACCAAGTTTTGTACACCGATGAGCTGAGTTCGAACAGGGCTTTTTAGGTAATTAGACCCAGAATTTGTCGCTGGTGCGTTATCGAGATATTGCGATTTAAGTGGTTCACCATTCCTTATATCGGCACCTGGATATCTCCAAAACTATTTATGGAGCCCCTAAGTTTCGTATACCGATGAGCTGAGTTCGAACAGGGCATTTTAGGTAATTAGACCCAGAATTTGTCGCTGGTGCCGTTATCGAGATATTGCGATTTAAGTGGTTCACTATTCCTCATATCTGCACCTGGATATCTCCAAAACTATTTATGGGGCCACTAAGTTTCGTATACCGTTTAGCTGGATTCAAACAGGGCTTTTTAATTACCAAATTACCTAAACCCAGAATTTGTCGCTGGTGCCATTATCGATATATTCACTATTGCACATTTCTGCACCAGAATATCTTTAAAACTAGTTATTAGTTATGGGGCCACCAAGTTTCGTATACCGTTAAGCTAAGGTCGAACAGGACTTTTCAAGTAACTAGACCCGGAATTTGTCGCTGGTGTTGTTATAGACATTTTGCGATCTAAGTGGTTTACTATAGCAGAAATGTGGAATAGTGAACCATCTAAATGCCAATGTCTCGATAACGACACCAGCGACAAATTCTGTGTTTGAGTAATTAAAATGCCCTGTTCGAACTCAGCTAAATGGTATACGAAACTTAATGGCCCCATAAATAATTTTGGAGATATCCGGGTGCAGAGACGTGGAATAGTGAACCACTTACATCGCAATATCTCGATAACGGCATCAGCGACAAATTCTGTGTTTTAGTAATCAAGATGCCCTGTTCAAACCCAGCTAAACGGTATAAGAAGCTTAGCGCCCCATAAATAGTTTTGGAGATATCCGGGTGCAGAAATGTGGAATAGTGAACCACCTAAATGGCAATATCTCGATAACGGCACCAGCGACAAATTCTGTGTTTGAGTAATTAAAATGCCACTTTCTTGCCTTACAAATATTTGGATATATATTTGGAGAGATGTATATTTAAAATTATCTAGGTAGATCAAAAAAAAAAAATACCACGTTTTCGTCTAATGGGGATTTACATGAGGAAAGTGTGCGGCGGGCGGCCGTCGGACACAAAGATGAAGTTAAAAAATATTTTAAACTCTTCATTATTTTAGTAAAAAATATGTTCAATAGAGGACAATTATCTACAAAAAAATTTTACACTTGGCAAATAATAAGTTATTTTTATCTAAATATCTACTCCAATAATATAATGTGTAAAAATCAATTATGTACCTATATGTGCCTATTTTCTCTTATTCCTAGAAAATAATTTAGCTTCCTGCTAAAAAAAATCATAAAAAATTCCATTTGAAATTTATTTTTTAAAGAACTTCATCTTCGTGTCAGTGTAACTTTTCATTTAGTAGACAAAAGAAAGTGTAAATTTGACACGTAAAATATAACATTTTACCGTAAGATTTCGATTTTTGATCAGTTTGCAAAATTATGTCAAGCCTCATCTTTTGCAAGGCAAAAATCCCATCAGCCTTAAATTATTGTCATATGGTAATTTTAACAGAATCAAAAGAAAATTGTAAAATAGTGACTTTATATTAAAATTTATCGAATTTTTAGATCTAGTTAGAAATAATGCAGGATGCTCCATTTGTACTCAGATATATGCGCAAACCTATTGCCATCTCTTTCTCTTATCCTAATTTATTTTGTTCCGGAGATTTGGAATGGATATGCTTGTTTAAGCAACCCTTGTATCCATGGAGTCTGCTTGGATGATTTGAATTCTACTTATTTTTGTTACTGCATAGACGGTAAGTAGAAAAAATATTCCCGATAAAAAAATAAGTAGTTATTTTACTCACAAATGCGCAAAATAATACTTTCCTGCCATCAGGGCCGTATTATAGGCGCTGGCAGTTTGGCAGCTGCCTCATACTTTGGGGCCCTCACAAATCCGGGGTCTGATTTTCGAATCCATACGAAAATATCCGCATACGTGTACTGAATAATTGACAATTTTTATGTCAGTCTCTTTCTATACCGTGTGAAATGAGAGGCGAAAGATAAGCCGGTATATGTGGACCGCGTTCGAATTCGACTGGTTTAACGCAATATTGCACATTACCCATGAATCAGCATATCGGCATGTATTTTGCCTCTTTTTCTATACGGTATAGGAAGAGACGGAAGTAGTCGCATGCGAATAATTTCGTATGGTTTCGAAAATAGGACCCCTGACCACAAAAACCTATTTAATATTAACTCAAACAACAAAAAAAAATCTGTCTTCAAAGTTAGCTTATTTTTAGCCATTATAACTTCAAAACCAGTGAACCGATTTTAACAAGTCTCAGTATTTTTTGAAGGTATTGGCAAGGGCTACAAGCTTCAGTTTTGGTTTTTTTATATTTTTCTCTATTTCGATTTTTAAACGCCAAAAAAGCAAAATTGCAAAAATTAAAAAAAAAAACAAAAAACATGAAATTTTACGTCACGCTAATCTCGAAACCGGTACATGCTAGAGGCCTGTTTATGTCGCACTTTTTGTAAGCCAATGTCAAATGGGTGACGTTAGGCATTCCACTCCTTCATTGTTTTCCAGACTGCATTTTGTTTAATTTAAAATCTTGTAGTACTTTTTGACGGAAAACGATTCCTACCTGCAACGCCCTTTCCCATCCTAAATTGTTACTTTTGAAGAAAAAAAAAACATTGTTTTAGATTCCTGACTTTGTTTCCTTTAGATTAATACCCCACATCCGATACTTTGACAGATTAAACCCACATAGCAATTTGTCATCCTTAGAATGTGCATAGAATATCCTGAACAAGAACAAGGATATGCTAAGGATGTCCTAAATTAAAATTGGAACATCTTTAGCATGTGCTAAGAATAGGTTCGTTCCGCCCTAATCACATGTTATGCAGGTTCCTAGCTTGGATGTGCTAATAAATATTCTTATCAGATAATTGACAGACAGCACAACTCTATCTCAAGGATGTCCAGTGGCGAGAGTTTTCTGGACAATGCAGCAGTCCATCGAACAACCAAATCTGTAGTAAATTTTACCCAAGGCATATCCATCGGATAATACAATTGTCAAAACGTTGGACGGCTCTTGGACATCCCAAAAAAGTCCAAAAGTTTCAATATTTTGACTATTGTACCACTATACTAAGTCCATTATCCAGTGGAACAAAATTCTGTCCAAAAGTTGGTATCCAAAAAGTATCTGTATGGTTCACTGTTGGAAAAAAATGAATAATTACAATATATACCCGTTGGTCTAATTTTCTTAGTACACTGGATATACTTATTTGTTCCAATTGATATCCAGTAGACAGTTTTGTCAAGAGCGGCGATATTTTTAATATTTAAGTATATAGGTACCTATATTTGAACCACTCCAATATCATAAGTCTGATTGTCGATCCCTGCAAAGGATGGGTATTAAAATACTAAAATACCAATTAATCCAAAATAATGAGAAATGTTATTGTTGGTAATGAATAAGAAAAAACATGATCCATTGGATATCCAAAACAGTTTGGATAAATGACTATATTTATTAATGTGCCAACTAGGCCAAGCTCAATTGACATAGATTTTTTGATAAATATTCAATAATGAGTCAATGTATAAAGTACATTACTTTTGCTGGACACAAAATGAACATCCGAAGGATATAGTTTATTTTTGGTCCGATGGATCAAGAAAAATCGTTATCCTTTGGATATCCAAAAACTAACTGAAAAAAAGTAGTTCTTTATGAATCAAAATTGGACTTGTCAATGTCCGTAAATGGTCCATGGACAATGCGGGCGGTTTAGGACAAAAAATGGCTATCCAATGGACAATTTGTGCTATCTGAGTATAGCAACGGATCATCCTTAGCACCGTTAACTCCTAAAATATGGCATTAAATAAAATTAAAAATATATTTTTAATTTAAAAAAAAATCAAATAATAAAAAAGAGTTCGACGCGCCGATGGGGTTCCAATCTACAGGTTGATAGACCAATGCTTTATCCACTGTATCATGCGCTAATAAAGAAATAGGTTGAAACCGCGGAATATAAGCGTTTTGGCGGATTCTTATATGTTTCGCGTTTGGTGGAAGTAGACACTTCACTTGGGATGGTTTTTTGAGTGCACTGAATTAAACGCTCATGATTTTATTGTATCATGCATATATTGTATTGTATTGCATATCCTAAAGGTAATGGTATTTCATTATATAGTATGCTAAGGAAATACTAGAACAACATTATTTTGATGTTCTGCTTTTACGTTACCAGAATAGCTTGTGCCCTAAAAGGACCAAATAATGTTTCAATAAGTGATATATACTTTGCATACGCTAAAGATGTTCTAAAAGTTAACTTCTTTAAGCATATGCTAAGGAAATACTAGATGCGCATTCTTTTGATGTTCTTTTGTAGTACCAGAATAGCATGTGCGCTAAAAGGACCAAATATTAATGTTTCAATAGGTGAAATATACTTTGCATATGATAAAGATGTTCTAATAGTAACCTTCTTTAGTGGAATAACCTTAGCAACTCATTATTTTGATGTTCTTTTATGGTACCAGAATGGCACCCAAAAATGTTTTAAAATTCATATATATTCTTTGCATGTGTTAAAGATGTATAGCATTTGCTATGGATATCCTTAATAGCATATGCTTAAATAGTATGTACCAAGCATACACTAAAGATGTGCTCAAAAGGACATTCTCAAAAGGAGGTTTAATGCATATGCTATGCATGTAAATGTTCTTTCATTGCTATGTGGGAATTATTTATCGGATACATGGGGGTGGTTCGTTAACTTTTCAAGAAGAACCTAAATGCGAATTCTTAGGTCAGTCAAGTCACCCCCTCCCAAAAGATATTCGAGTTTTGATATGCTTATTATTTTGAACCAATTTGGAACTAATTTTGAATCACTTTTAAAAATTTTGAATCACACTCTTTCCTGGTTCTGTAGAAAGGAATGTGGTCCAAAATTTTTAAAAGTGGTTCAAAATTAGTTCGAAATTAGTTCAAAATTATAATGGCTTGACGTCAACCTGCACCCCCACCATATTTTAAAAAAAAACAGGGTTTCTAGTGGGTTTTTCGAAATTCTTTTTATTAGAAGTTCGAAATTATATAGTTCCCTGTTCGCGCTACATAAATATGACCAGGTGACGTTATGCGCGGATCATACCTTTGTTTCTTGTATCATGCAAGATCAGGATGTTCATTTTGAATTAACTACAAAAAACTCCTGTTTTTTCCTTAGATTTCAAGTGCACGCAACCACTACCCAATGTCTTTTGCACCCTGTATAATTGGTGGTATTTTTTAGGGTATACCGGAATACAATGTCAGACGAACTGGAACGAATGTTGGTCGTCGCCATGTCTAAATGGCGGTAATTGTGTAGATGGGATAGCTAGTTTTAACTGCACGTGTCCTCCCGGATTTGTAGGTAAGCAGATTTTATTATCTATAGGCAGATTACGCGTAACGTAGGCGTGGAATTTGTCGGATCGAACGGTTCTGTCTTTTAAATTCAGTGCGAGCATTTCTATCGTGCTGCTTTTTTCGTTTCGGTAAGTTCGTATTACTCAGCGAAGCAAAGTGCTTCCCCTAGAAAAACATTCTTATGGACCGTTTTTTTTTTAGCAAATTTTTAAAAGTATATGGTTTTATTGTCCGATTTTGATGAAAGGCGGGATGTTAGGAAAGCCCCTCGGGAGTACAAAAAAGAAATTAATTTTAACAGGCGTCGCGACATCCAATATTTTTTTCATAACATGCCTTTACATTTTCTTAATAACTTGACCATTGTTTACCATCTAAAGGAGCCGGTCACACAAGTTTGAAGCGAACTTAATTGCAAATCCATCGATATATGTTGCATGGACTTTCTTAAGTTAAAATTTGGTATAGGGCAAAAATAGATCCTGTATAGCCTACCAGTATAGATGCACTTAAGCATGATTCCTAACAACATAGATCTTCCCTTTGCTTAGTTCCAATTTAAAACAAATTGGTTCAAAATCCAAGTTACGGTAAACTTTTTTATCAATTAGTGCTCTAAAAAAATAAATTTCTGTTAAGTAAGGATTTCTGCACATCTAGAGTACACAATCATTTTCTTTATTATCCATCATTATAAAGAAAATTATTTAGACTAAACAAATAATAAAAAAAGTATAACGGATTTTGCTTTGCTGGTATTACTGAAGTCCTCGAACACAAAAAATAATGTTTGAGTAAAAGAATAGCACAGAAAAGTGCAATATTTTAGTTTCTGTCTTGTCTCAGTGCGCATGCTCGAAACGCCATACGGCGTTACTTCTCTTAAACACTTAAGGTGGATTCTAACAACACTTAGCGTAATTTAATTTACAGTAACTTAATATTTACTTAAGAGTAATTTAACGTAATTTAGCGCAATTTAACTTAAGAGATGACCAACTTTTAACTTTTTTTAAATTTCCTTAAGTGAAATCAAAATGCGCATGCCCAAACAAAGATCGACGCCGATTTTTCACAACTTGTAAACAAATACAAAAACAGGAAGAATTTGATTGGCCAGCTGACAAAATTTTTGCCAAAAAACAGCAAAAATTTGCAGCTACTTAAGGAAGCTGTATGAACACCCTAAATTTTCCTTAAGTTAGGTTAAATTAGGTTACGCTAAATTAAATTACGTTAGGTGTTGTTAGAATCCACCTTTAAAGTTGCACATAAAAAGGATGCTTAGTCGTTGTCCTATCTCAGTACCCATGCTCATAACGGATATGCCGTACAACAGCAACTACGTTTCACCTATCTCTACGATCCTCCTTGCAGTATTCGCAAGCACTTAGCGCATGGTATCGACAACGACCAACCACCCTTTTATGTGCAACTTTAAAGGTGGGATTTACTAAAAGGGTTAGTCTATTTTAGAACGGTCCTAAGTTTAAGTGAAATTTTTGGTTTTAAGCATTTTAAACCAACCCTCCTTTAGTTTTGGACATAAGTTCGATTTATAAGAAGAATTTTAATAAATTTGTTTACTGAATAATCATCTTTACACAATCTTTTGTTGAATTTTAGAAGAAAGTTTCAATTTAGAAGAAAAGAAAACTAAAAAATTTAAACCCGCGCGGGGTTTAAATAGTAAACACTCTGTAGAACAAATTAAAATTGGGATTATATATCACTCTAATTAAAACTTACCCTTGTTAATTAATTTTTCCAATTGATACTTGATGTAACATAACGATTTAGATGGGTATTAATAAAATGAGGAGTAGATTAATTTTATATTTATTTAAAAGGTGTTTTTATTTATAAAATGTATTAAAAAACTTAATGCAAGTTTTGTTTACATTTCTGTCACTGTAGAAGTTTCAGTTTCAAAATATTAGCTGCGTTCAAATCACAAACAGCGAGTTCGGATCTCTTCCCTCTGCTTGTACCTTGGCTGGCACCAACCTCTACTGATGAAAGCTACAGTTTTGAAATGAGTGGGCTTTGAGTAAGAAAAGTTTTCTTGACTGAGCTTTTAGATAAACTCAATGTTTTAATTTCAGTTTGTAAATAAATTGAAATAGTTGTTTTGAGTTTTTTGTTTGGTATATTTTTCGTGCATTATCAGTGACCTTCACTTATGTTTGTTTTGCCTCGTAGTGCCCCATAAATATATTTTTTGTACTGAAAACGGGTTCAAAATATGGCGTTTTTCTGGACAAAATTCTCTAGTGAAGAAAGCTACAGCTTTGAAATGAGTGGGCTTTGAGTAAGGAAAGTTTTCTTGACTGAGCTTTTAGATAACCTCTATGTTTTAATTTTAGTTTGTAAATAAATTAATATAGTTGTGTTGGGTTTTTTGTTTTGTATATTTTTCGTGCATTATCAGTGACCTTCACTTATGTTTGTTTTGCCTCGTAGTGCCCCATAATTATATTTTTTGTGCTGAAAACGGGTTCAAAACATAGCGTTTTTCTGGAAGAAATTGGAGGTGTTTTATGGTTAATAAACAACTTGGGATATTAAATAAGGTAAATTAAATTATTCCTTATAAAAACGGTTACTTAGGGAAATTATAAACGAATTTATTACCAGTTGCCACAAAACAATCCTGTCTGGGGGCTATAAATTTAAACCACCCCCCAGAGGTGGCCTAAAAAATCACCAACTTTATAACCTCAAACACAGATAATGAAGCTATTATGTGCCAAATTTTTGGCGTATTCACCATTTGCCATTTTGAAACCTGTCAAAAAAAATTAGTTTTAGGGCATTTTCTCCTAAAATATGCAGCAGGTTTTCAGTGGTATTTTGCAATAACAACACAAAATAATGAATAACTTTTTGTCTTTTCTGTATGGGTAAGTATTTTTTGAAAATTGGTTTTAAAATTTAGTACCCCAACAGGTGTAAATATTTAGACCTGTGAGGGGTACTATTTTAGATCTTAGTAAATCCCACTGTAAATGTTTACGGGCTATGCATGTAAGAGTGGTATTAACGTATGGCGTTAATAAGCACTCTTTTTATATTTAATTTTAAGTGTCTCGTATTTTAACGTTTTTACCTTTGGTGTGAACATATAAGACTATTCTAGCTTCACAATATAGAAAACTAACTGAGTAAAATTTTAATCCATGTTAGTTTTCTACAAACGAAGCACTTACACTTAAAGCAATTCCTCGGGCAATTCTAAACCATTGACATAGGGTGCCAAGGGTGCAGGGTTCAGAAAAACGCATAAAATTTACCCATTATTTTAAAAACAATTTTACTACATTTGATTTAGTTTTCTGTTATAATAACGTATATTCTCTAAATCAATCGTCCCAAATTTGCATTGGCCCCCTTTCCGTATAATTTTGCCGGACTTCTACCTATTTTGAACTTACGTAATAAATGGACGTCTTCTTATGTTTTTGTTTATTGTTTTTGACGACCAAATACAAACACTGGCAAACAAAAATGTTCATAAAAATACATACATGAGCGTAAAGAGTAATAATACAGTGGCGTACGCATAAATTTTTCCTGAGCAGGAGGGGTGACTTGAGTAAAAACAAATTATTATACGTAAGGGCAGAAGATTTTTTCTATATTAAAATTAAAAGGAAAGAAAACTTATGATTTGGGTAAAAAATTGATGGAGTTTTTTTGCAACCGCGGTATTAAAGAACAGTTTCTTTTACGTATTTAAATTTATAATTTAAATTACATAGAATTGCCCATAAACGCATATTTTTAATTTTCACACAATTAAGTACGCCATCTTCTCGAGGACGGCTCGAGTCAAATCAATTAAAATATTCTTTTAAGAAAGTGTACTAAATTTTATGCTTGATGTAAATAGCGGGTTTTTTCCTGTAGCCTTCAGGTTTTTATGCTTTTTTTGACAAATCTCCTTGCAGGTCGAACATAAAATAAAAATGTATAGATTGTTAACTATTTTCCTCTTTCTTCTTAGGAGATTTTTGTGAACAAGACTTCAATGAATGCGAATCTAATCCGTGTTGGAATAATGGAACATGCATTGATGGTCCAAACGGATATATCTGTCAATGTCTGCCTGGTACGTACATCGTCCCTCATTTTGTATGATGTTTTATATAATTCTACTTATCTTAAAAATGTTTAATTCACGGTAAAAATTATCGATTACTGTGAAAAAAAAACGAACTGTTTTTTATGATTTAAATTTACTCTTAAGTACTTAAATATTTCAACGCATCGGAATGGGTATACGTAACGCGTTCGAAATAAAGCTAATACACTAGGTACATTTTTGAATTGTTTATGCGATGTTTCGAACGATGCCTGCTTTTTTAAAGGGTGCGATGACAGAACTGCTGATTGAAATCGTTGCGTTGTTCGTGGGTCTGTAAGTTTACGTACATCCCTCCGTACGCAACGAGTGGAATCAGCTGTACTGTCATCGCACCCGTTAAAAGAGCGGGCATCGTTCGAAACATGGCATGAACAAGTCAAAAATGTAGTGTATTTTGGCTTTGTTTCGAACGCGTTAGGTAGACCGATACCGATGCGTTGAAATATTTACTAGACACTAGACACAAGTAAATATTTCAACGCATCGGTATCGGTATACCTAACACGTTCAAAATAAAGCCAAAAGATACTACATTTTTGACTTGTTATAAACAAGTCAAAAATGTAGTACGTTTTGGCTTTCTTTCGAACGTGTTAGGTATACCGATACCGATGCGTTGATATATTTACTTTAAGTGTCTACTAGGGATTATAAGCCACAGCACGTAACTCGACGTAGCGTAAGTTTTGATCCAATGAGCATTGGCAGTAAACTCCAAACGTACGATACGCTTTACGCGCGGTGTATCGTTACACCGCGCGTATCGTACGTAAATGCGTAACCCCAGATCAACAGAAAGTTGTTTATTATAAGCATGTCTGGTATTCCCAAGCATCTAGCGAGGCGAGGTAGGTGGTGTTTTTCATACCTAAACAGCGTCAAACACTCTGGTTCCGCCACCTCAATCAAAGTTGAACCTTTAATAACGGGCTGCTCTATTCCCAAAAGCAGCCACTTCACGGAGAATTTTCTTCATCGTCGTCATCAAAAATAAAGACATTAAGAATGTCTTCCATTTGTGAAATACAAAAGAAAATAAAAAAACACGAAAATTTTTAGGTTATCTTATAAAAAAAGAGAAAATGGAGAGCGCCCTCTGCTCGACTACTTAACCAATTTACAAGATACGCAAGAAGCGTTGCTTCAAGCGTTTTTTAGCTCGTCGTAACCCAAGCAATCAGTCACGTCACGTCACGTGCATTTGACGTATTATGTGGGACTACCATTCAACGTGACGTAAGTTACGTCGAAGTTACGTCGAAATTTGGGTTTCAGGAAAATGCTCTCAGGCAACCAGAGATATACAAGTAACATTGTTCTTACATCTGACGCAATAATTGGTATTTTATTTTATGAAAACCCATATCTCCGTCAAGAACTCGCTCACTAGGTATCGGCCACAGGAGTACCTAATGAAAGTATTTGAAGTATAAATGTTTGGCACGAAGTTGATCACAAGGGCGTAAAATTATCATTTTACGCCTTGATTTGCGGTAATTAATATATTGTAAATCGTCTGTTTAGACAATATGTCATTAATGTTACGTCAAATTCACGTAAATTAATTCACGTCAAATTCACGTGACTAAAGTCACGTCAATAAGCGGGTCAAACCCACGTAATAGAGACGTCGCAAAAATTGTAGGTTTCTCCAATTTATTAATTTTTTCACATAAATTTTAAAAATCCACAAGGCTGTTTTCGTTTATAAACAAAAAATCTAAAAATGCAAAAAATAATAAAAAGTCGTTTTGAAAACCCAATCAACCATCACTATTATCCGTGATAATTGAGGTTATGTTTAAAGATAAGGGACGTACAGTAACTGTACCGAATTAAGGGAACACCGTATATTTTATTACGGTTCCCTTAATAAAAACGCAGGTCACGCGCATGTTCACATGTCAAATGTCAATTTTACTTAATAAGGGAACGCGAAAATGTACGCCCAATAAGTCCCTAATATTTCAACGCATCGGTATCGGTATAACTAAAGCGTTCAAAATAAAGTCAAAATACAGTACATTTTCTACTTCTTTGTGCGATGTTTCGAACGATGCCCGCTTTTTTGAAGGGTGCGATGACAGCACTGCTGTTTGAAATCGTTGCGTAAGTTCATGGGTCCGTAACGTTACGTACATCTCTCCGTACGCATCGAGTGGAATCAGCCGTTGTGTCATCGTACCCGTCAAAAAAGCGTGTATCGTTTCAAACATGGCATGAGCAATTCAAAAATGTATTGTATTTTGGATTTATTTCGAACGCGTTAGGTATAACGATACCGATGCGTTGAAATATTTACTTTAAGTGTCTATTTACTATCAGTGTCTAATAACGTGCGTTGAGTGAGAACGCTATTTAAATCAAATGTCCTAAGAGAGATGCCTAGCTACGTAAGGTTTTCAAGTGGACAATTTACGAAAAGTGAATCAATCTTTACAAATTGTTGACACCACTCTTACATACCGTTAGACACTTAAAGTTGGCAAGCTCATTTTCGATTCCTTGTTGTTAGCGTAAATCTTTGATGAGTTTGTGAAAGCGTCCTTAAAAAAGAGTTAATAGTTGTTATAAGCCACATACTCGACGTACCGTAACTTTTGATCAAGTGCGCATGTGCAGTAAACTCCAAACGTACGATACGCCTTACGCGCGGTGTATCGTTACAACCCGTATCGTACTTAAATGCGTAATCCCAGATCAAGAGAAAGTTGATTACTATAAGCATATCTGGTAGTGTTTTTCAAACCTAGTATCAAACACTCTGGTTTTGCCACCTCGCCAAAGTTGAACCTTCCATAACGGGCTGCTATTTCCGAGAGCAGCCTGACTATGGAGAATCTCGATGTCATCATTTTCCTCATCATCATCATCATCATCATCAAAAATAAAGACATTAAGAATGTCTTCCATTTTTGAAATATAAAAAAAATAAAAAATCACGACAATTTTTAGGTTATCTTATGAAAAACAAAACAAACGAGAGCGCCGTCTGCACGACTATTTAACCAATTTACAAGATACGCAAGAAGCGTTGCTTTAAGCCTTTTTTAGCTCGTCGTAACTAGGCGAAGTATCCTCTCTGAGTAACGTACGTTGCGTTTGCGCCATGCCGTGGCTTATAACTCCTAAAGTTGTTCTTACAACGTACGACGTAAACAAACCAATTCCTGTTCAGTGCTTGATGCACAGTTTTACTTCATGACGCTCACTTCTATTTCCTTCCTTGTCGAAAAAAGTGAGAGGGCAATAGAATGGATATCGAAGGAGTGAAACTGTGGATCAGGCATTTCTGAAAACCCACAGATAGCAAAATGGTTAAGATACGCTAGCTTCGTACGAATACTTTAAGGGTGGTCGTAGAGATAGGTGAGACGTAGTCGCTGTTATACGACGTATACGTTCTGAGCATGCGCACTGAGATACGATTACGATTAAGCCTCGGATTAAGCACTCTCTATTTGTGCAACTTTAAGGGTCTATTGACTTTTCTAGTGGTTCCTGGTGCGTAAGTCCTTTCAAAAATGAATACCGCGCATACTTGTGAAAAAATAATTTTTACGCTACAGTGGTACTTTAAGGGTGAGGTTTTTCACGGCTTAAATGGGCGATTCGTGCATACATTTCCAAATCGACCCGTTTCTGCCCTTCAAACGGTCCTGAACAGCCATTCTAGCATAACGGACGGGACACTATGTACGATTTTTGAAAATATAAAATGAAATATTGCCATTAGGCGCTAGAAATATGTTAACGCTTACCAAAAAATAAATACATTAATTGTACTCAAAAAATTCAGATATAAACTAATTATTTTTGTATTATTTATTTATCTGCCAATTAGGACCTCAAAAGATGCGGAAACTTACTATAACCGTAAAGCTGAAATCACACTTGAATAATATTTGTTACTATTTTACCAAAAAACGAAAGATTTAAGAATTTAACTAACAAAATCTTGCATAACGGTCGGGACATAATGGACGGAACACCATTTCCACTCAAACTAGAAACAATATTTAAATTAGAAAAAAAGTGATTTACGCAAAATTAATAAATCTTGTTAATACCAGCAAGCAGCCTACTTTATTTATTTTTTATACAATTATTTCATGGATAGTGTGAAAAAATATTTGAGAGTAAAAAGTTTAAGTTGATCTTTTAATATAAAAAAACCCCGAATTTAATTTTTTTAGCATTTTTTTGACACAAAGAAAAATTTTAAATTACTTTTTTAATAGAAACAGTTTTAAAAGTAGGTTAATGCCTTCGGTAATTCGTATTTTGTGATATTACCCGTGATGGACTTTTAGCTGGAATAATGCAAGAATAATTACATTTTTTCAATGTTACTATATTCCGTTATTTCTCTTTAATTTTGGGTAAAAAACGGACAAAAATCTTTTTTTTGTACCCGTGATCAAAAAAAAAAAAGTTTTTTTTGCATCGGTAACCAAAAAAGCTATGCTTTAGTTATCTGCAGACAGTTACTAAAATCATGTTTTTGATGAAGGTATAAAAAAAACATTTTTCCTTCATAAGAGGCACAATTCTCAAAATATACTCGGTATTGATCGAGGCAAAATAAACACCTTGAAGCAACTGTGAGAACACAATACCTTCAGTGGAGTGGGATCATTGGCAATTTCATAATTGGGCCTTATTTTATCGAAGGTAATTAAAACTCCTAAAAATATTTTGCACTTCTTCAGCAATAGGTTATATACCTAGGTTGCAGGAACTCAACATTAATTTGGAAGCAACATGGTTTTAGCAGGACGGTTGTCCTGCACATAATTCACTGGTAGTTTCAAATTACCTTCGACAAATATTTAGGTCAGTCAAGCCACCCCCCCCCCAAAGATATTTTTTTAAATTTTGATATGCTTATAATTTCGAACTAATTATGAACCACTTTTAAAAATTTTGAAACACACTCCTACCTGGTTTTTTTTATATTCAAAATGGGGGGTGCAGCCGGACATCAAGCTACACCCCCTCATTTAAAACGTAGAGAAAAATGAAAAGCAACTATCCCAAAATTAAAACCTAATTTCGAACTCCTAAGATCACCAAAAATAATTTCGAAATGCAGCAGCTAAGTCTAAGAAATATCCATGGCTAACAAGCACAGCAAAAAAAATCAGGTCCTACTTCCTACTTTACACATGCCCATAGGTACCAATAAATGTCTAACACAGATGGAAATACTTTTTCTGACGGGATTTCTAGTATATTTCTATGCCTTCCAAACTGACTGGATTTTAATTGACCAAACCCCCTATTTTGAATAAATATAAAAAATCACAGAAATTAGGGTGGTTAAAAAGTTGTACAAAATTAGTTCGAAATTATTTGAAAATTATAAGCCCGTCAAAGTTCGAAATTTTTTTGAGGGGGGTGTGGCTCGACGTCAACTTGCACCCACACCATATTTAAAAAAAAAACAGGCTTACTAGTGGATTTTTCGAAATTCTTTTTGGTGATATTAGGAGTTCGAAATTAGTTCTTAATTTTGGGATAGTTGCTTTAAATTTTTCGCTACGCTTTAAATGAGGGGGTGTAGCTTGACGGCTGCACCCCCCATTTTGAAGATAAAAAAAATCAGGAAGGAGTGTGCTTCAAAATTTTTAAGTGGTTCAAAATGAGTTCGAAATTGGTTCGAAATTATAAGCATATCAAAACTCGAATATCTTTCGGGAGGGGGGGGGGGTGGCTTAACTGATCTAAATATTTCAATAACGAATTATTTCTACAAATAGAAACATCCATTTGCCATCGAGATCTCCCGATTTAGTGCCCAATGATTTTTTTATGGTGTAAGTAGTGGTAAGGTGTGATTTTTACTTTCCCAGATTTGAGACCCCTAACTCTTGATGAGTTAAGCGCCAAAATCGTAGAATTATTCCTAAAATGCTTGCAAATACCCGCGGAGATTGTTATGATCGACTGAGATATTGCAATGCCCAAGGTGGAGAAAGATTTACCGTCGATACTTCACATAAAGTTTTCTAGTATAAGCACGTCGTAAACGTGCAAATCTTGTAATCTAACTCTAAAGTAATTAAACATTTTTTTTTTCACTAAAAATTCCAAAAAAACCAATGAGGAAATCCGACGCCTAATAACACCGGACGTCCCCGGGACGTCCTTTTTAGGTACCCATAGGTCGGGAACGTCCCAGCCCTAAATTGTACGTTTTTAGTACGTTTCAATCAATTGGTTTTAGAAACATTTCCAGTTGAACGTTCAAGAGACGATTTTTTTATGGCTCCTTTACTTTAAAACAGTTTTAGCCTTAATACGTACATTCTAAAAACGTCCAAAATATTACATTATTGGGACGTTCTGGAGTGGCTTTATATCGTGCGTCTATAAGACGTTTTCATTTAATCGTTTTAAAAACACGTGGGCGAAACGTCCAGGGATGTTTCTTTTTAAACAAGGGAAATTTTTATCTATAGCACGAACGTTCCAAAAATTTCCGAAAAAACACATTATTAAGACGTTTTGAAATGGCTTGAAATTGTTCGTTTGTAAGATATTTTCAATAAATAGTTTTAAAAACATGCGGGTAGAACGTTCGGAGCACGTTCTTTTTGAGTCCTTTACCCAAGGGATATTTTTATCTATACCACGAGCGTTCCAAAAATGTCTAAAAAAATATATTAATGGAACGTTCCGAAGTTGACTTTCAATCGCACGTTTATAAGATGTTTTCATTAAATCTTTTTAAAACATGTGGGCGGAACGTCCAGAGAACGTTTTTCTTAAGTCTTTTGAACAAGGGACATTTTTATCTATAGCACGAACGTTGCAAAAACGTCCGAAAAAACACATTATTAAGACGAGGTTCTGAAGTGGCTTTAAATTGTACGTTTGTAAGATGTTTTTATTTTATAGGTTTAAAAACATGCTGGAAGAACGTTCAGAGGACTTTTTTTAAGTCCTTCCCAAGTAGAACCCGTCGTCCTCAGGACGTCTCATTAAGGTTCGAACGTTCCAGGTCTAAAACGTACGTCCTGGAACACGTCCTCAGGACAGCATAACTATAAAATTAGTTTATACATATTTCGTGATTGGTTTTGATTGGTTGCTATTTTATTTGGTTTTTATTGGTTTTTTGTAAGTTATTTATATTGCATTAAGGCTCAAATGGACCTACGTTCTGGGGACGTTTTAAGTGGGACCAGAAATCGGATAGAACCACTCAAACAATTTTAGGACGTCCCGAGGACATCCATACTATAAAATTGATTTATACCCTTTTTGTGACTGGTTTGGATTGGGTCCCATTTTAATTAGTTGGTCCTGGGTCCAAAATTCACGTTCTGGGGACGTTTGACGTGGGACCAAAATTCGAATCAAACCACTCAACAGTTTTAGGACGTGGCCAGAACATCCCTATTATAAAATTGGTTTAATAAGTGTCGTTTTTTGGCGTAGAACACGGCGCTTGCGTGATTTCGAAATGTGCCATCACCGGTTTTTGCCATCGCCAAAATGAATTTTCAGTGACAGTATTAGAAACCTAACCAAACTTTGTTTTTATTTCTTACCCCCGGTTCATAATTCCGTGGTTATCTTATCCTTTGTTTAACCCACCATTAAATAACATTCCTGACGGAAGTTGCTTGACAGTGTCCGAATCTTCCTCCAAGAGGAATTCTCCCAAAAAGAATAGCCGGTGCGCCATCCCAAGTCGCAGACATCTGTCACAAAAACCCACCGGACCTCCCTGGGACGTTCTAAAGACGGCGTAGGTCCCAAAGCGGACGTACCTAAGACGTCCTGTGAATATGTCCTGCAGACGTTTTTTGTATACGTCCTAGGGACGCCTTTGTTGTACGTCCTGTGGACTAATTATTTTGTAACATACAGGAATAATACCGTCGATTCAAAGCGAACGCGCAGTGCGCTCTATGGGCGACACAAGCAAGCAGCTAACCAAATATCATATAAAATATGTGACTAATATTTCTCTCAAACTGTTCCCTGTAAAATATCTACTTATACCAGTTAATTATGTATTAGATATGTGTACGGCTCATTCGAGTCTAAGGTGGACGTATATTATATATTAGTGGCTAGATCTTAGTTTAATTTATGTTAAGTTTAGGATACTTAGGTGTGGTTTACATTTAGTTTGTGAATACATTTATAACCACTACTACTGCCACTATTAAGGTCCAAGACGTACGTCCTGTAAACGTTTTCTATGTACGTTTCAGGGACGTCTTTGTCGTACGTCCTGTGGACTAATTATTTTGTAACATTGGACCTCCCAGGGACGTTTTAAAAACGTTATTTCTCATGTGTTTTTAAGGCGTTCTATTAGGTACATTTTTAAAACGTATAAATACTTGGTCCAGAGGACGTCTTTAGAAATCGTTTTAAAAACGTTATTTTTTCGAGATTTTTAAGACGTTCTTTCTCGGACGTACGTCTTTCTCGGGTGTTTTTAAGTCGTTCTATCAGGTACGTTTTAAAAACGTGCCCGTGTGTACAAAGACTTCGTCCAGGGGACGTCTATGGAGGTCGTTTTCAAAACGTACCCGATGAACGTTCTAGGGACGTCTTTGAAGATTGTTTTAAAAACACCCGAGATATGATGTTTTAAGAACGTCCCCCAAAGACGTCCCCTGGACGAAGTGTTTGTACACACGGGCACGTTTTAAAAACGTACCCGATAGTTCGTCCTAAGAACGTTCCCCAAGTCGTGGGCGAACGTTTTAAGTACGTTTTAAAAACCAACTTGTGTTATTAGGGGACATAGTCATAAGTTGATGAAATGTTGATGTAGATTGAGAAGAAAAGAACCATGGAGAACACCTCTAGTAACTTCTACATAATCCGATCTGGAAGTAACACCCGGACTATCAAATTTCCCCACACGCTGATAATATATCCCCGTCAGATAAAATATTATCGAGGAATTAACAAGCCCTCGAATGCCTTACCTATTGAGTTTTTTTAAAAGAATAGTATGATTTACAGAAAAAAGGATTTGTGGGAAAAAGGACACTTGTATCGTTACCTACATCTTTAATTCATTTGCAATGTTTCGACGTTGAATTACGTCTTCTTCAAGCTGCGAACGTAGTCGGTGTAGGTTACCAATATGTTGTATCTATTGTAAAAACTTAATAAAAAGAGAGGTTCATGGCGTCGGACACACATTTTGCTTTAAAATTCATTACGACCAGGCCTCCAAGATCTAATGGCTAGTCCAGAAACCTACAAGCCTATTTCAGTCTTGTTAGTAATCATCAGAGTAAAATAGGACTGTACTTGGCGTATGAAGCCAGCGAATTTAAACAACTTTGGTCGTCAAATACGCAGGATGTTGCCATGGCTATATGCAGCGCGCCGCCTCTCCTGTCGGAATAAAGTGAAAAGTAAAATGTTAAAGGATGCCAATATCAATAAGAATGAAATTTGCGAGCAGGACATAAAAAGCGGAACCTGCGAAAATGTACCGGTTGCTGAAAGAAGACCGTTTAAAATACAACGTTCGCAGCAACTTCACCCCCAATTGAAGTGTATACTACGTCGCCTTATATTAAGGCTCAGCAACAATCACTCCGGAGGAGGCTTGTTGCGCAAAACAAAGCCAAGTAAAATTCATTACGACCAGGCCTCCAAGATCTAATGAATAGTCCAGAAACCTACAGCGCTGTTTCATCCTTGTTACTCTGATGATTTCTTTATCATACACAGGACTCATATTTTTTTTCCGTATGTTGCGAAGGTAAATGTGTTAGATTTGTGCACTATTGACAATGACATTTTAGTTGAAACCGGTTGGGAATTAGGAATAAAATGTGTGAAGAAATAATAGGACTCTTCTTTTCCCTCCTAATATCAATAATTTTCACTCTGTAGGTCTCACTCAACGTACCGGAACATTAACTGATCATGTATAAAAGTATTAATCTGGGTCTTTATTCTAACAGTACCTATTGCACTTTGTTATTTTTGACAGGCTATTCTGGAGTCCACTGTGAAATAGACATTGCAGTGTGTAACATGACCGAGGAGGCAAGATGTTCTAACGGTGGAATTTGTATAGAAGGACCTGGAGATAGTTTTAACTGTAGATGTCAGCCAGGTTAAGAAGCAATTTATTTTTTAAAGTAAAGCCTTTCAAATTGTTGACTCTAACCAGTACCCTTCTGATAAAATATAGTAGTCGCCGATTAAAGCAACAGTGTAGTATATCTCTCAAAATATTTGTGTACAGGGTGACCATTTATAAAGTTCTACTTGGCAAAACTTTTTTGTTATTTGTTAAAGGAAGATAAATCAAAAAGAGAATGATTTATAAAATAAGGTAGATTTCTGTAACATTTTCAGTTTTTCCCTTAATTAAACTCTACACGCAGAGTGGCTTAGAGGTTCTGTTTTTTTTTTATTCAATACCCTGTATATTTTATAAAATTTTGATAACTGTTTTCTTTCTGATTCCAAAAATATATCATATGTGGGGTTTATCTTTGGGCAATAATGTGTTAACCAAGGAAAAATAGTATAAGTGGTTCTTTGTTCAACACATTACTCTTATGGCAACGTTTTTGTGAATTTGCTCAATGACCATTCAAGAAAATGGTAACATATTTTTGAAATAAGAAAAAAAAAGATCTATTGAAATTTTAAAAAATATACAGGGTGTCCCATTAAAAAAAAGGTCCTCATGGCCCTCCCACGTATAACGGCTGATTAAAAAAAAATATATCTACATAATTTACTTTTTTGTTTATCATTTTGTGACGAATAATAAAAGTTTTCCCAGGTGCAACTTTATAAACAGTCAACCTGTACATAGGTACCTTTTTTCACCAATATAATTTTGGTAGGTTGGGGAGGCTTTCTCTGCGACAAGGAAATCAACGAATGTATGTCAGCTCCTTGTCAAAATGGCGCAATTTGCATTGATCGTCACGCCGAATATTCTTGCGCATGCCTGTTTGGATATAGCGGAAAAAATTGTGAAGAGGTAGGAATAAGTCCAAACGAAATATAAATTTTGGTAAATTACTTTGACACTGAAGAGGGGGGAAAAATATTTTTCTAAATTTTAAAAGCATAGCCCAAATGTTGTTTTTTTAGGTAGTCCAAATTTGTGGAAAAAATCCTTGCAGAAATGGCGCACTCTGTCTTATAGAAGATAATCACACAGTGTGTTATTGCGTTCCTGATTTTCATGGAGAACTGTGTCAATTTCAGTACGATGAATGTCAATTAGGACCAAGGTAAGCTGCATCGCTAGATAGACCACTGTGCGTTTATTTGGGCACGTATTTCTGTGATGTAATCGAATTTTTCTTATAGATGTTTAAATGGAGGCACATGCATCGATGGCATAGACAATTCTTCTTGTTCTTGTCCACCGAGTTTCACTGGAACACTATGCGACTGCTTGATACTGCCTAACAATGAGTTAGATTGTAGTTATAGAGCCCCTACAACCACTCAAAACCCTTGTTACAATTATACTACACCAACAACTAGGATTTCTAGTGTAGATAACAATTTTTCATCGATTAGAACTACCAAAAAATCAATTTTTACCACTCTGTCAACATTTGAAACTACGTTATTTACCGAAAAAAAAACTACTACTACTTTTGTCCAATCAGATACCACTACATTTCTTCCCAGTGAATTAACAACGGTTTTTACAGAAAAGCCCACTAGTTTTGCTAAGGTTGACACCACAATATCACCGTTTTCAAGTGAAGGTAAATTGTCTTAAAAACTACACAGAGATTAAAGAAATATTAAGTCTTGTTTTTATTAGGAATTACTGAAAAAGTGCCAAACATGACAATCGAACTCACTACAGTACCAATGATTACCACTACAAAATGGGCTGAGCAAACTGAACTTAGTTCTTTTGGAACAACTTTTACTGGTGCTGAAGAATTTTCAACTGAACCAAGTACAACAACTATTCTACCAACTACTTTAGACAATAATGCCACTTTCTCAACAACTGACATTGGTAATTATTTTTGCTTGACTGAAATAAAAAATCTCATTATGTTACGATAACTAAGCACCAACCGTGGAGCTTAGGGGTATTTGGGCTAAACAATTGGCAAAATGTAATTTATGTGTTAACTGCTGTACGTAAGTATGAGTTGGTAAAAAAAAATTAAAAATTATAACCAGCCAGCTATCTTAAGCCAAAATATCTCTATGGCAAAGCAAAAATGTTTAAGAGTAGATTCTTTTTTGTCAGTAACCTTGTCTCAGGAAATATCGGAGTGATGTTCAAAACGGGTCATGTGATATCCATACCTTTTGGAGTCAAATACACATCAGAACTGACTTAACTTTGAGTGGAAGGCACACCAAGTCGAAATATTTAGACATTTGAATCGGTGGCCTTACAAAGAAATTTTAGCTTTTAGGGCAAGATATCGAAAGTGTCTTAGTTTTGACAAAATATGCCTTCCATTCTAAACAGTATGGATATCGCATGATCCGTTTTGAACGTCACTTCCATATTTCCTGAGCTGAGGTCATTGGCAGAAAAAAAAGAATCCCTTCTCTTAATTTTAGGGTTTACCACAACTGAACTCCCCATAACAACAGAATTTTTTTCAAATGAAACTTTTTCCACTGAATATTTTAACAAGACTGCCACAACAATTGTTATACCATTCTCAACTGAGAGCACTGAATTAATTACTCTGCCAACGACAATTTTTACCTCGGAAAAAACTTCTTCAGTAGTGTCGATAACGACTTATTTTACCACTAAGGATACAACTATCAATGAAAGTAAAACTACAGACTCGTATGGTGATGATACTACCAAAGAAATTTCTGAGTTTACAACCAGCAAAGAAATACATACAGAAGAACCAACATTACAGACAACTCCGCCTTCAGAAACTAACAGATCCTTTCCAATGCCAAAAACCACAAGTTCTTCATCTTCAACAACTTTCTTTACTCATGAACCTTTTACCGAATTAACAGAGTTTAGTTCTTTAAGTACACTTTTCGAAAGTAGCACAGAACCGATAACATTTGTAGATTGTACAAGTTTGGAAGCAAGATGCCAAAATGGGGGAACTTGTGTTTTTGATGGAGGTGGGCATAAAGTAAGTAGATTGATATATTTTTATATAAAAAATAAATATAAATAAAAAACGTCAAAGTTGGCTGGGGGGGGGGGACAGCAGAGCAGGGTGAACAAGCAAAATTTTCTTAATACGGAGAATTAAGAGATAGATTTGTTTTTGTACCATTTTGTGTTTGAACTCGTAGCAAAATGCGCAAAATAAATGGAAAAGAAACAATTAAGGTTTCGACAATTTTCATTCATTTTGAACTTTTTTCGGTATTTTTAGTGTATCTGCACTTTCGATTCTGAAGGTCCTTACTGTGAAGTGAAACTTGGCATAAAAAATGCAGCTTTTAATGGAAATTCGTATTTAATACATCATGTAACTACAACCTCTAACATTACCATCGAATTTCAAAGTAAAACTTTGTCAAGCACTGGTAAGATAAAAACGAATTTATATTTTTAAATTATGTATAATTTTTTCAGTCATATTTGTTCATATAACTCTTATATCATATATTATTCATTTTGTAAATATGTTTGGCAGTAATTAATTTAGCACTATAAGAAGTTAAGACAAACAACAAATTCACATATAACTTATATGTCTACAATCCTAAAATAAAAACGTCTACCAAAAAGAAATAAATTAATTTCAAGCACAAAAGAAAAATTATCAGAATTTGATGCATGTTTTTTCCATAATAAAGTAAGAAAAATTAATTTTTTCTCCTTACTTATGGGATTAGGAGAGTAGTTTTGAACTTTCCTATGTACACTAGAGTCCCTGTATTTCATTTTTAAAGAGTCGAAAATCGATTGTCACTCTCGTTGCCAAAACCTCCTATTTTTTTAGTTGGCTTAATTCCTTCGAAAAAAAATATATCTCTCAGTGGCAGGGGAAAACATAATAAATACCAAAAATAAAAGCTAAAAAATATCACGTGTTTAAAAAAATAAGATAAAGAGGGATTTTTCTAGAGAGGATTTTAGTCACATTTTAATAAAGTGGTTAAACAAATTCGCGGCGCGTTTTGTCAAGCTTAACATAGTTGCTATTGTTTTCTCTTTCAAAATGGATTTGTCCGAGAGATCCAGCATACAACACAATCCCGGAAAATACCCGATTGTACACCCTTCAACCGCGCATTATCTGTCAGGGACAACTATATGTAAATTAAATATTTAATAAATCAAAAAAACGATATTTAAATGAGGTTATTTAAAAATATTAAATATTTTTAAATACAGAATTCTTAAATATATTTACATTTATATTAAATTAAAATATCTTCGGGCATTTAATCAAAGGTAGTCAAATTACCACTTAAAATTGATTTTAAAAAAGCCAGCAACTGGTTTTGAGTGCATTTTTTTTAAAAAAAAGGTACTAAATTTTTGCCAAATATTTAAATGATGATGATAAAATAAATATACAAGGATACACAAGTTTATTTAGGTTTGGATTTTCTTTTTTCCGTGATAACTTTGCATAACAATCATAAATAGCAGTAAATAAAAACAAACCAAAAAAAAACAATTTAATTAAAATCAAAATTTTGTATAACTAAAGGCAACCCAGGGACATTAAAAAAATTAAAAGATCCATTAGATGAAGTTATATTGGTTTAGGGTGATATAAAAGGAATTTCTGTTAATTCCCTCATCCCAACGCTTTTACTGTCTCTTGAACGGCCATTTTTTCTACAATTTCGTTTTAGAAGATTTTAAATAATTTTTTATGCGGTACATGGAAAATTTATTGATAACTTTTTCTTTAAATTTGGATGACAGTGAAAACGAAAATTCTTTAATTTTGTGGCTATAAAAATATGTTTTTTATATCGCAGTTGCTGGAGTTTTCTAACATTTGATTTTTAAAGTTCATAAAAATATTTTACAAAATTAAAAATAGTTGAAAAACGTTTGGGTTGGGATATTTTAATTTGTTTAAGCTAAAATCTTTAATAGTTACAAATTTTGTATAAGAAGCAATAAACTATTTAGAAAATATATTTTTGTTGCAATTATCGCATTTAACTTTTAGACTTTTTAAGACATATCCCGCACAATTATAAAGGATGTTAAGTTTAGTATTTGAAAAAATTTGAAAATCTGGTTTATTCCAAAAATCATCTTTACTTGAAACAGTATTGTTTGCTTTTTTTCCTTTACGGCGAAGGTTTCTAAACATAGAAAACGGAAGCAAGTTTTCACTTTCATTATCAATGTTGTAACTTCGTTCAATTGGAAATCCTTTAACAAATTGAGAAATTGTTAAATTTTTTAACAAATTTTTAAATTGTCTTGCGTCTGGAATATTTTTTTTAAAGTCTAATTTGAGAAAAAAGGTTTTCTAGTGGATCTTAACTAAAATTGGCTGTTAATAAAAAGCTATAATTTCTCTCATTTAAAAAATAACGTTGTAGGTCCAAAATTGTTGTTGTTGATAGTATGACTCTAGTTTAAATAGGCTTCCAATTTTTTTTTTCTCCAATTTTTAGATTTCTAAAAAAATAACTTACTTCCTCAAGAAAAATTATGTTTTTTTTTATACTCGCCAGGATTTAATTTTGATAAAGCCAAAGCTGGTGTTCTTGAAGACATTAACTTAAACAATTTGCTAACAGTCTTTTAACAAACCATGCAGTTGTAAGCATGTCTTTGTTTATTGCATTTTTATTCGATTCTTCTTGCTTGCCCCAAAAATTAAAATTTAAAATATAGAAAGCTAAATTTACCTTCATTTTATTAAAGTAATTAAGTTCTAATAAATCTGATTTAATGTTGGTACAAGTTTGAGACCTTCGTCCTCTTCAAATTTTTCTAAGTTTTCAATATATTTAATGTCCACGGTATTTGAGGGCAAATTATATTTTTCCACTAAAATTTTGGGGATTTCAATAATTTTGTTGTTGATTAGGCTTGATCGAATATTTTTAAATGAATGTGGAACATCGGGCATAAAGTAAATTGTTTGATTTTCGTCTATGGGACACAACTTGCTTCCATCTCCATCGTAATGCCTCCAAGAATAAAAACTGACGCATGAGTCGCTACTTCACTAGTTTGCGAAAGAGTTTCACAACCAAGTAAACTGGATGAATTTTCATCGAGTTGATACCCTGGAGTCAATGCCATCTCATCAATATTTAAAACGCAGTCTTTTTCAGACTTAGTTAAATTTACAACTTTAGTTTTAAGTAAAGAGAATACATCTGTAAAAATACCGGGTTGAAATTTATTGTGTGCCAAAGTTTTGTGCAAAGTCACCACAGAAGGTAAAAAAAAATCCAAGCTTAATTAAACTTGCATAACCATTGGCGCCACAAGCAAATTTTATTTTAAATGCTTTTTCTAGGTCCTGGTCATCCCAAAAATAATTTTTGTTTGGTACACAATGATTTTTTAGCCGGCCAAAAGTTCCAGAAATTTTTTGAAGATTCTGTACGTTAAATTTTTTCAAATCCAATTCACAAGTAATATTGGTAATTTTTTGCTTTAAATCACTTGTTGTTCTTTTTCAACCAGGTTATTTTGAATTTTGCTTTCCAAATTTTGAACTTCTTTTTTTAGTTGCTCAATTTGTTGATCTTTGTTACTTATAATCTGGACGTAATTTTTAACATGATCTTAAAATAAAAAATAGTTTTAATATAGTCCAATAAGAGTGGCCACGGAATTCATCTGGGATACTTTTAGAGACCTTATAACTAGGCTGAAAGCTGACCCGAATAAAAAAAATATATTTTTAAATAAAAGGCACGTCCAAATTCATGTAAGAATAATTTTGCGCCATGTTTGTAGGGTTTATAGTTTCCCAGATAAATCCGGCGACCAGTTATTGGAACACCCTGTATACATTATGAAACATAAATTTTAGTAGTAATACCACGGGCAATCAGTTAACCCAAACACTACGTAAATAAATACCCAATTTATTCAAAAAAATACTATATTTTCCGTACAACTATTTGTATGGCAAGTGTAACTTTACGAAGATTGGACCGGAAAATATAACATATACCGGAAAAAAAAGAAGATACCGGAAAATGATCATTTTTTCCGGTCCATGTTTTTTTTCCGTTCTCATTTTTGGTCAAGTTGGCTATGACTTGTGTTAATAATTTTAAAACGCATACATTTGCTTAACAGTTTTGACATTTGCAAAAGATGTCCTTGCATTTAAACTAAAAAGTTTAATAATGACCACTAAAAAAAAAGTGCTCACTGCTGAAACTCACTTAACACGTCTAGTAACGTAAATAGGTACCTAATAGTCGGTCTCTACCCTATGTACCATCCGTCCGGCCGTATGTAGCTTTTAAAGACAATACAACTTACATTATGAAAGTAATTGGAAACGATCATGGGTTTTCTGTGGTTAAACTGGCTTGGCCTCAGATTTTTGACAAAATTCAATAAATAAATATACTGGAGTTTAAAAAAATACAATAAAATGTTTAATTGAACAATATATTTTGATGAAAGTAAAATATTGTTTTGTTTCAATATAAAACATGGTTAAATTAACTGAACATTAAAACTAAATTAATAGTACGTTGTTAACCCAGGGACTCAAGTAGTACTTTTAATCCCGAGCAAAAACTGTCGTGTTGTCACTAAGTTGAATAACAAATAATGAAAAAACATAGTGAAATGTCACTTAACGGTACTCCATAAACAAAACCACAAAAATTTTAAAATGTCTTAAATTCCTCTTTTCTGGGATGAGAGTAGTACTTTTAATCCCACAGGGACAAAATTTACTTTTAATCCCAGACGAATTAAAAGTGCCACTTTAGTCCCTCAAATGATAGATTAATAGTGTACTTTTAATTCCTAAAGTGCATAAAAACAAAGATATCCTTTCCAAAAGCAGACTTTATCTGACTTAAAATTACTCACCACTTGTGTTGTGTTTACCTATAGAAATGCTTACCTCACACAGCCGAAATTTTGGGACTATTATAAGATTGGGCAACCTTAAGGCATGTTTCTAATCTTCCTCCTGCCCCGGCGGACATAAAAACATGCGAAAACCGCCACTTTTAAGATTTGTACAAATTTTGAGCGAGCAAGTCATCTTGACAAAAGTTGTAACAATTTTTCGACAGTGACATATTTTAAACATTGCTGCGCCAATGATTTTGACACTCAAAAATTCTAACCTATTTTAGGATTTCAAAAAGACAGTGACAATCGATTTTCGACTCTTTAAAAATGAAATATATCAAAAATGCATACAGAGACTAATGTACACCACATATTTTGTTTGCGTTTGTTTACGAAAGGCACTTGTTTATGACCTATGTACACTTCCGGCCACATAAAATGCGTACGCCGATTTTATATAGTGTATTAAGGGCCTCGCAACTCATTAACCTTTTATGTATTTCAAATTGACAAAAAGTGTCACTGTCAGATTTTGTTGTTGTCATATTTAAAAATGCCCCAACTAAACGAATTCGAAAAAGTCCAAATTTTGGCAAAATTAGTCGGTGGTTGGTCGGTTCGCAGAGTAGCGGCCCATTGTGGACGAAACAAGGCTACAATTGTAAGAATAAGAAGAAAGTTTCGAGAAGAAGTTACTGTTCGACGAAGGCGAGGCACTGGCTTGACCCAAGTCAGTATGCCTCAGCAGGATCAGCAACTGATCGACTTTCTTGAAGACCACCCATTTGCGATGACCCCAGAGCCGAAAATTGAGGAACATTTTCCTGGATCCATAAGAACGACGCGATGACGGATAAGCCGTTGTAGACTTAGATGTCGCGTTGCTGCCAAGAAAATCTTACTTAGTGCGGAAAAGAGGCAAGCCAGGTTAATTTTGGCATTAAACTATTCACTACAAGAATAATTTTGGCAACAAGTGGTCTTCACGGATAAAAAAATCTTTCAGTCCTACAATGACAGCAAACAAATTTGTGGTGGTTCCAGCAAAACAACATTGAGGTTTTGCCATGGCCGGCAAAAACTCCTGACGTCAATCCCATGGAAAATGTGTGGGGCCTTATAGCAAAAAAGTTAACACGAATGAATATTGTTCCCAAAAATTCCAACCACTTAATGGAGCTCATAGCCAGAGGGTACGACGTTGTTTCAAATCTAAATTTATTTCAAAATTTAGCAGATTCCATGCTACGAAGACTCGTAAACATTATCGAGGCTGACGGGGCAATGACAGGCTACTGAAAAAACGTTTTCTTGTTTTTTTTAAGTTACGTAGTGTTTTAATAATTTATTTTTGATTTTGAACATTTTTGGTTGTCTGCAAAGACTTAGATTACTCAAATTTACTGATCCTGCAGAGGTGCGCTGACCATGATTAAGTTATTGCTTTCCTTTCGCCAAACAGTTCCTTCTTCTCGATACTTTTTTCTTATCCGCACAGTTGTGGTCTTGTTTTGTTCATAATGAGTTTTAAGAATAATTTTTTATAATAAAATGTTGAAAAATTAAAAAAAAATTGTTTTATTCATTAGTATATTAGTTTTTTAATAAAATGTGGCCAGTCTTCTTATGTTTGTGCAATTCGAAAACGTCAAAGTCAGTTACAATAAGCAACGCAATTAGCAAAACTTAAATTCAACAGACCTGCAGCTAACTTCTGTACGCATTTTATGTGGACGGAAGTGTATGGCTCCAAGCGGCTGCTAGCTCCGCCTTTATTAATGAACTTTTTTTTCTGCTTTTAGGAATGATTTTCTATTTTAATACTGTCGACAGTTATATGGCTTTATTTCTTGAAAATGGTTTTTTAGTTTTTAAATTTTCTTGTGGATACCAAACTATGCTTTTGAGCGAAAGAAAAGTTCCAGTTAATACTGGGACCCAGCTAAATATCAAAGCCAGGTTGGTAATTAAAAAATGTGTAACAAAATAAAAGTAGATCATTTTTTTTTTGAAATTTTTACCAAACATCTTATTTTAGTATACAATTTACAAACAATTTTCATTACTGTGATGCAAATATCACAGCAAACGACACTTTATCTATGAGGGGAGACCAAGTAGCCAAAATTGGTAGCTTTAGTAATCAATCTGGAGATTTATATCTAGGAGGAATTCCAAATGAGGTTTATTTGGAAAATATTCCGATGCAAGGATTTGTTGGGTGTATGACAAACCTTAGAGTAAGTTTAATCGTTTGATAAAAGGTTTTACAATTAAATTGCGTATGCCTCTTTCGCGTAGATTTTAGGTAAAAAAGTTCAAATCTACAAAGATGCTGAGACCGGTCATGAAATAACAGAGTGTGCATCACTTGCGTGTTTATCAAATCCCTGTAAAAATGGCGCATCTTGCATTTCCAGTGGAGAAAATTGGACCTGCCAATGTCGAAACGGGTAGGTACAGTTGGTTTGCAATCGAATCGGATCGGTTTTTTGACGATGTTGACAGTTCTAAGTGTTTAAATTTCAACCTGTCATATTAGGAACTTATTGGAATACGGCCTACCACTTACTACGTTTATATGCGCCTAAAATCGGTTTTATATAAGGACGGTTTTAAATAAAATCGCTGGGTTGGGTTGGGTCCCAAGCAGCATTTGGGCATCGCATTTCGGTTCTCTGACGGCGGCATTCACAACACGACGTTGTAAACTGACTTTATGACGACGACCTTAAAACCGGCGTTTGCACTGAAATGGAGCATCAAAATTTTGGTCGTTCCGTAGTAGCGCCCGACTGACCAAATCCGTCATTTTTGTACTAAAAATGTAATATGTTTTCGACACCTAGAATTTTCCGGCCACTGCACTTAATTTTTGACTGGAAGTAAATAGTTTTGTAAATCGCCAGATATTTATTACTTTTAAGGAACTAAATGTTTGAATATTTCTCAATTAGTGATTATATAATGTAGCACTTTTTGACCATTCAGAAGTCGAAATTTTTCAACCAAGGCCACTTTACTGATAAACATGAACAAAAATTGTTAAAAAAAATAAACCCGCCCTCAAAATCTTTTGAAAATACTAAAAAAAAAATAAATAAAAATATATATACCAATTTTTGTTAAATTTGTAGATTTTTCACAAAAAAAGGATCAACCGCATCATTTAAGCCAAATTTTACTTAAAATTCTGACAAAGCTTGGTTTAATTGCTTAATAAAGAAAAAAATCAAAAATGTCTTCACAATGGCGAGCATATTTCTGCTTTGATGTCATGGCGTTTCTAACGAAATACCAGATAAGACCAATTCCGACAAAATCTCCATAATTGTTACACCTAATGCGCCCAACTTTAAGTCAGTACGTTCATTATGTATTCACTATAACGCGTTCGTATTCCGACTATCGCGCGCCAGGATCGAAATTCGACGTCTGCGCTTCACGTCGCGTTTACCCTTCAGTTGTCATTGTTATAATCCCGACAAAAAATCTAAAAACTGATTTAAAAAAACTAAAGAAACTGGAGTTCTAGCCAGGTGATCACATGTGACCAATAGCTTATTCTTATTTCTTATCTTATGTTATTTCCTATATAAATAACCTAACTTTAATCTTGTCTTCTCTTTTACCTGATTCATTGGATTTGCTGCAATAAGTTTTGCTTTTATATTCACAAACTTCTATTGTTATATTTACAAACTTTTTGTCTTAGTAAACATCCATTTAAACAAATTAAAATCGTCTTTCTGCAAAAATAAAAAACACGAATCTTGACTTGCTTGAGCCGACGCCACCAGCGCTGCCTTTTCACGCTTGGAAAACTGTTTGTTTAGCTTGCCTCCTGTAAAACGTGTTAGTATGCCTAAAAGCCCTTTTCTTTTTTTGTTTTTCTTTTAGGCATACTTTCAGTGCAAATTCTCCAAAACAAAAGAGTTATGACGTCGGGTCTTCTTTCTGACGTTATTTTTTGGGCAAAATGCCTAATTGTGGCGTCGTCAGCGATAGGGCGATTTGTTTGGACTAATTCTGGCTGGTTCATCCACCACCGTCGCGTTCAGTTATTTCGTAGTTAATACAATCATGCTAGACAACTATAGGCTACATGACCCGACCGCGATTTGCAGTATGGTATAACAGAGAAAACTAACGTTTCTGTCGCCGACGTCCTTACAAAGTCATTTTATTTTACCGTCGACAACCGACGACGCTTTTCTAATAAAGACTACATCGTCAACTAAACTACTAGTTATAAGTTAACAGACTATTAAAATATTCATTTGATCTGACGTCGGACCGAGTTAGAAACAGTTGGAGGTCGAAAAAATGCTGCTTGGGATATTTCTTAAAGTTGGGAGCAATACGCTAAAGAGTTTTTAAAGTATTTAAACCGACCCTAAAATGGGTTTTAAAGCGATAAACCTCTTTCTTAAATCATTTTAAAGTAAAAATGATTTACTACTTAAAATGTTTTTAGTGGTTTTTATTCGACATTAATTATTATAATCACTTGAAATTTTTTACTTTATTAAACATAAATTAATTTAGCCTCTGACTACTGCTGTGTTTTTAGGTTGTATTTTTAAAATGTATCTATTAAAATTCGTCATAAAAACGTGAAGTTAACATTACGATTACATAAATATACCCTGACAACTGGTGGTTTGCTTTTTTGTTAGCTTATCATGGTATAGTGGACGTTATTATCACAATTGAATAAACTTCCAGCTGTTAAAGGTTAATCGGCACCTCCTCTGCAAATGAGATGGATTAACCGACACTCAATATTTTATTATAAATTTATTAACCTAATTTTTATTCCCGTACCATTCGTGTGGTACATTAACTTCTAAGAACAAATCTGCACTTTTACCTCTAACGAATGTTTTAGATATCTGGGAAAAAGGTGTGAATTTTCAACTTGCCATGACAATCCATGTTTGTTTGGAGGGACGTGCATTCCGTTTTCAAACAGTGGATACATTTGCCTGTGTCCGTTTGGAACCCATGGACATTTTTGCGAATATGGTAAGTAAAAAATTTACAAACTTCTTCACAAACTATAATATACTAGATTATAATTTGTGCTTTCTTTAATTAACTAAAGTATGTACAGTAAAAATAAACTTAGTTAACGATAGCAGGCTAGAATTGAAATAACGGTCAGAACGCTGCTATTAATTACTGCACGATTGGTTACTGCACTGTCTGTATAGAATATATGTCTTGCTTTTAATGTAAAATTGGCCTATATTGTGATTGCAGACCTAAAAGTTACAGAACCCTACTTTTCGTCCTCCATACGTGGGTTGTCTTCATTTCTGGCATTTGAACTTCCCGAAGGACTATCACAGAAAATGGAAATATCGTTCAGGTAAATTTGTTATCTTGAATTCTATTAAGCAATTAACAATATTTTATATTTGGCAGTAGAAAAATATAATCGAAACTGCATTCTTTAAACAAGTCCCTGTACTACATACTATCATTGTTCTTTATTTGATTTTATATATATAGATGTTAAAATCGATAACAATTCATCTTAACAGCAAAAAATGAACAAGACAAATAAACTAATTTGTGGTTTATTTTTCTGTACACTGTACTGTACAGGGTGGTCCAAATTCGAGTGGCCTCTATAGCTTTGGGCTTTTGCAGCATAGTTAGCCCAAAACTAATATACATGTTACGGGCTCGATTTTCAAGAGAAGTCGAAAACTAAAAACCGCATTGCGATATGTCAAAGCGTTTCTGAGCTACAGGGTGATTCTCAAAAATGTGCGTTTCTAAAAACCCTCTACAACTTTTTTATTTGTAAAGATAGAGATTTTCATTAAAAACATTTTGCAAGATTTTTTTAAGGACAAATCTGCCTGTTTCACCGATTTTGTCTTAAAGCGTTTAGTTCACGAGTTATAACACAAAGTTAATTTTTTTTAATGGAATACCCCAATTTTTTTAAAAAAATTAGTTTTGTAATAAAATTTCCTGTTAAACGATGTGTCATACACCTAGTTTTATTAAGTAGTTAAACAGATATCTGCAATTTTTAATAATTACCATAGTAGGCTGTGTTTAACTCTGACCTATGCTATGTTTTAGGGTATCTATCTAGGTAGCTATGATCAAATAAAAACAATTGCCATGATAAACGAGCCCAAGTGTCAAAAGTAGAGTCTTTGTCAAGATATAACAATGTTTGAAAACTTTGAAAAGTACGACATGACAAAATGTTATATTGAAAGTAACGAAAATCGATAGACGGCGTTAAATCTATATTTCCAGAGATATCCGGAAAGAAGGCAACATGGCTCAAAAATATTTTTTAAGTTAAAACGTCATCTACAAGATAACGAATCCTTTACAAAACCGCGGCCTAGGACGTATAGAAGCCTAGCCAGAGATAGAGAATTGGAAGAACTAACGGTTCTAGGAGAAATAAAAATTAAACCGAATACTTCCACCAGGGCTATGGAGAGAAACACTGGAATTCCACGCAGCAATGCCGTTCGGGTGCTTAAAAAACACAAGTTTGCACGGATGCACGAATTACGGCAACAAGATTATACTCCAAGACGTGAATTTTGCAGGTGGTACCTAAATAAAAGCCAAGAAGACCCCGATTTTGCCAGAAAAGTTATTTGGACGGATGAGGCAACGATTTCTAGTGATGGAATATTCACCAGATATAACTGCTTTTACTGGAAACAGCAAAATCCCCATATTATGGTGGAACAAGCGAATCAGGGAAGGTTCAGTTTTAAGGCATGGGTAGGCTTCTACAGAGGACAAATTATTGGGCCATATATTTTTGATGGAAATTTAAATGCCGAAAGATACCAACAAATTTTAGAAGAGCAGGTGATTCCGTTTATCGACAATTTGCCGCTTCAGCAAAATAATGAGCTATACTTTCAACATGACGGTGCACCTCCTCACAATGCACGAGACACTACTAATTTGCTAAATATTGTGTTTGCCGAAAACTGAATCGGAAATAAAGGTCCTATATATTGGCCCCCAGACCTGACCCCTTACGACTTCTTTTTGTGGGGGAGAGTCAAAGACCTTGTATTTCGAAATCGCCCAACTACTAGAAGGGAATTGGAAGAGGCACTTCGTACTGCATTTAGGCAACTTGATTTTGTATGAAAAAAAAACAATAAAATTTTATTTACACATTTAGGGCGCGCACACCGCCTACTATGGTAAATATCAAAATATGCAAATATCTTTTAAACTATTGGGGGTATCCCATTTAAAGAAGTATAACTTTGTGTGATATCTCGGGAACTAAAGGCTTTAAGAGAAAATCGGTGAAACAGGTAGATTTGTCCTTAAAAAATCTTCAAAAAATGTTTTTAATGAAAATCTCTATCTTTACAAATAAAAAAGTTGTAGAAGGCCTTTAAAATCGCACATTTTTGAGAATCACCCTGTAGCTCAGAAACGCTTTGACATATCGCAATGCGTTTTTTAGTTTTCGACTTCTATATAACATGTATATTAGTTTTGGGCTTACTATGCTGCAAAAGCCCAAAGCTATAGAGGCCACTCGAATTTGGACCACCCTGTACACTGTACAGAATGATGCACCTTTTGTTGGTCTAAAAAAGATTATATTTGTAATACTGAAATAATGTGTGCTTAAATTTTGAGTTTGCGCATTTACAGATTTTCTCCCACGACGATAGACCAAATCTCAATATTACTGTTCATGGGACAAAGTGGTATGCATAATTTTTACTCAGATCATTTGTCAGTCAGCTTCGTCAAGGGATACATCATGTTAACGTGGAATATGGGCTCAGGTATAAAAAAATGCTTTGCCGATTTTTTTTTATCAAATATATTTACTTTTAAATTTTTAGGGCCAAGAAGAATCTTTACATCACAACCGATAGAAAAAGGTGCAAGAGATTATTTAGTTAAACTTGGTTATTCTGGAAGAAAAGCATGGTTATTTGTGGAAAATTTGGGAAATGTGACTGGAAGAGCACCAGGGAATTCGATAGAATTGAACGTAGCACCCTTATTATATCTAGGTTTGTATAAAACTCCTGCGTAGCGTTTAAAAACAAGTTATAACTATAAATAACAAAATATTTGAAAACAAGATCATTAATTATTTTGTAGGTGGTCACGAGTCCCAGAACTTTACCAAACTACCCCATGATTTGCCATACCACACAGGCTTTTCGGGTTGTATATTTGATGTGGAAATCAAATCAGGCAGTGTTGTAATTCCTCTAAGAGTAAGAATAACGTTATTTGACATAATTTAACATTATCATTGTTTTCTTCTACCGGACATTATCGATTGGGGTGCAAATATTTTAAGAATTGACTGAAAACATCAAAACAGCTACAGAGCATAAAAGTGTTCTATGGTATATATAGCATCCAAAACTGGTTTGCTGCTTAGTTTTAGAATATGTTATAAAAAATTATGTGTCGATAACGATATCAGAACTTTAATAAATTAACGTTAAATGGTAAAACCTAACCCATTTTTGCTCGAAAGTGTGCGTGCATTTTCGGCCCTACATTAGAGGAATATTTTTGTTTGTTTTGATGTTGCGCCATCCCTTAAAATATTTAAACTCGAAACTACCTTCATTATCTTGTATATTTAGGGTTCTTTTAACGCAATTGGCAGGGCGGTGGGCCAATGTGGAACAACAGAATGCTATGACAGGAGCTGTCAAAATGAAGGAGCGTGTCTACATCACGGTAGCACATTCATGTAAGTGTGACAAGAGTTTTAAGGCCAAGTTCATCATTTATGTTGATGTACAGGGTGTCCCATTGTCGATGAGATTCAATGGGAAACTCCATTGTTGTTGAAGATAGAGATATGCGGTTTTTGAATCACTGTCTTACTTTATAAAATGGTATTAACAGATTTATTCTGTTCTTTGTAGTATTTGAGCTACAGGGGAAAGTTAAAAAATGGTCGGAATTACCAATTGATGATATCTCTCTTACTTTAAGACATAATTGAGTTGTATTGTTAAAACATGTCTGTAAGAATCTTTTTTTTTTAGAAAACCACAATGATGTTTTCGAAATTTTAATATGACGTTTCATTTCATAGATACCATCATCAGGATCAAAAAGTTAAATATAGACCAAAATATTGTACTTCATATTTTAGTTTATTTTTAGGTTTGTTTGAAAAATCATATTTTATTATATGATTTTTTTTAAATTTTTTAGTTTTCGAAAAAAATCATCTTCAGTTCATTTTTTTTTCTGAGACGGCCCTGTCCCATTTTAATATATTTTTTTTTGAGACCATTTATATTTAACTACTATATAGTAGACCTGGACAACCAAGATATATTATATGAACATACCGGGTGAACCGAAAAAAACCGGACAAATTGTTTTTTGCTGTAACTTTACCAATTAAAAAAAAATCACTTTGCCGTCATATTTAAATCCAAGAAGGCGGAGGAAATCAAATACCTAAATAAAAAAACAAGGTGCGCATTTGATGTTTTGCGCCATTTTGGATTTAAATGTGGCGGCAAAGCGAATGTTTTTTTTTAAAGATGCTTATTTGTCTTATCAATAGCTTTTTTTGAATTGAAATTGGTAAATTTATAACACAAAACAATTTGTCCGGTTTTTTTCGGTTTACCCGGTATGTTCATATAATATAGGTCTACTATATAGTAGCTAAATAAAAATGGTCTTAAAAAAAATAAGTTAAAATGGGACAGGGCTGTATCAGAAAAAAAATGCACTGAAGGTGATTTTTTTCGGGATTGAAACTTCAAAATTAAAAAAAAAACGATATTTTATTACCAAAGAAACTTAAAAATAAAATAAAATATGAAAAAAAACATTTTGGTCCGTATTTAATGATGATGATGGTATCTACGCACGAAACGTCGGATTAAAATTCCGAAAAGACCATTGAGTTTTTCTAAAAAGGTCGCCACAGACATGTTTTTACAGAACTCAATTATCTCTTAAATTAAGGGAGATATCACCAATTGATAATTCCGACCATTTTTAAACTTTCTCCTATAGCTCAAAAACTACAGGGGAAAGAATAAATCTGTTAATCCATTTTATAAAGCTCAAAAAAGTAAGATTGTAATGCAAAAACCGCACGTCTGTATCTTCAATAACAACGGAGTTTCCCATTGAATCCCATCGAAAATGGGACACCCTGTACATGTGGTGGAAAAATGGAACATTAAATTCAGCTGCAAGTGTTAAAAACTTTATAAAAAATTACAATAAGTCATCATTTACTAGGTGCCTATGTCAAGACAACTGGTTCGGGCCCCTTTGTTCGTCTCGGTATAATCTTTGCGACAAAAATTACACAAAATGCGCAGAAAATTCAAGATGTGTACCTCTTCTGTCAGATTATGAATGTGATTGTCCTTACGGAAGGGTGGGACAACACTGTCACTTAGGTAAGGCTGAAGAAAATATTTAACCTGTTTACACTAGATAGAGGAAGTAAAGCGTGTGGTGATAACTAAATTTTTGTTGTATTTTTTAGAGCAAACAATTACAGATACTGGCTTCACAGGAAAAAGGTCCTATCTAACTTTAAATCCAATAAATATCTTTAATACAAAATTGAATGTAGAAATGGAAATAAGAATTTTAAGCAACCAAGGCGTAATTTTTTATATGGGCAAAAAAGAAGAAAGTTTTATATGCCTTTCTTTACTAGATGGATTATTGGAACTTAAGATTCATTCAGGTACAACTAAACAAAACATCAGAGACCCTCTACGAGTACGAAGTTCAAAACTACTACTGAAAGGAGTGTGGCACAAAATTCAGTTTGGAATCTATGGGCGAAAAGTTTACCTACATGTAGATCACGTTATCAATGTTGGAGTTTTAGATCATGGATTTATCTTGAATCTTGGACGGGAGAAGATTTTCTTAGGTAAAAAATATGGGACATAGTAATAAATTTATAGCCGTTAAATGTATTTCACTGTTGGTCCACTTCATTTGCCAGCTTTCGCCACCGCTACCGAACTACCAGAATATAGACCATACGGCGATTTCGGCAAGCTTTGGTACATGGTTTGGTACTCTGTTTGGTCTGTCAAATGCTTACCGACCGATTTCGGACACACCGTGACTCTGGTATCCTGGAATGTAGCATAGTTCTGTGGTTTGATATAGTGTAATTTCCCTCTATTTTTGTTTTGTCCTGCTTTAGCAATGTAAAAGAATAAGTTGAATTTGAATTTGTTTTTGTTTTCAGTTGTAATAAGTTTAAACGACCGATACGGGGTAACTTTTTTCATAAATGGAATATCGTTTTCTTTTACCGAAAACGCTGAGTAAGTTCATAGGTTACTCAAAGGTGAATATTTCTATCTGATGTTTACGTTTGTTCGAGGGGTTAAAAGGTGAAAAATGCGTACACCAACTGAAAAATATTCTTGAACAAAATAGATTTAAAGGCTGTGGAAGGTTGTGTGAAGAATTGTGACCAATTTGTACACTGACTGCAAGGCTCGTTTCTCTTGGCTTATCGAACGAATTCGGAAGAAAGTGTTTTGTTACGTCATTAGACCTCACAGGTACCAATTGGTTAACCAAATGGTATACCAAAGAAAGCTTGCCGAAATCGCTTATAGTGATAAATTTATAGGGGTTACATGCTGTTAACTGTTGTGGTGTATCATTTGCCAGTGTTACCAAGTAGTCCAATAAATCTAGATATTTTTCCATAGGGCTCTGCGAAATAATTCGCAGATGGCAAATAGTGTCGGATTGTTAAAAAGTATACCCAAGCTATCTCTAAACCGAAGAGATCACAGTCGCCCCCCCCCCCCCCGAGCAGAAATAACGCCATCTTGATTTTAGGGTATTTTTCAATATTTTTCAAAATTTAACACGCCGCTTTGCAGGAAATTGATTTCTTTACAACATTGATTTTAAGGGTGATCTGATATCTGTCTTGGTTATTGAGTTTTAATAGAATCTATTTAAAAAAATGTCAATTCATTCTTTTCTTTTTGTTTCGTTGGTGGTTTCGGTCTTTTTTTTGATTTCCAATAAAAAAAGTGGTCCCAACAAAAATTGTAAAAAATTAAATTCTCTAAATTTTAGTGCAAATTGGTTTTTTCTGTAACAAACAATTTTCGCTCTAATGCAGCTGGGATATAATGTTATGACTGAAACAAGCGAATGCGGAAAATTTTAAAGATTGCAAATGCATACACCAGAATTTAAATGATTTAAATAAGTGTGGGTTCGGAATAGTATTTAAAACTACATTGAGCAAAATATTAAATTCAAGGCATAAATAAGGTACTGTTTTGACAGTTTTTAATTATTACTCGATAATATTTTTATGGCAGTGTGTTCCTTGTGGGATGCTCATCCAGGTTTGAATTTACGTTATTTCCACCCCAAGATCTTTTAATGTTTTTAGATTCTTTTCGGTTGATGTAACTGATTTGAAAGAAATTAATACCACCGTATGTCTTACACACTTTACGCTTTGAATAATTACAACTTTTGCTGTTTTGTAGATAAAAATGACAAAATAAAAATTATATGAACGACACCACTAAAGATGACAGACAAATGACAAAACAGAAATTAAACAATTGCCTTAAATTATTTCCATCTTTCTCTAAAGTACTTTTTTATAGCCTGCTGCTTCTCTTGAACAACCTTAAGTATTTTTCATTTTAACAGAGAAAAAATGTTTTCGGACGTACCTTTTTTGAATGCTTAAAAAACAGTGAAAACTTGAAAAATTTGAGTGTTTTATTCTATAAATCAAAAGTTTGGAAAGAAAGCTTTAAAATGTGAGCCAAATCATGGCATAAAAATGTGAAAAACATAGTAAAAATGGCCTAAACAGAAACGTTACCCCAAAGTCACGTTTAAAAAGACACCTTTGTACAACAGACATAGAATACAGACAGACATTAATTATTATAGTACCGACATACATATAAATAGGTAAAGTAATTAAAATTAATTTTGTGTTTTTATAAAAAAATACACTTTTAACTAAAGAACATCACTATTATAAAATACACCACATTAGGTGTGCCTTAAGTTTAGATTTAAAAATATCTTACATCCCAATAAAGATGTGTAATACCGTTGTATGAATTTGCCAAATTTTAATTTCGACCATCTCGTTTTCTTTGTAACATTTCCGAAATCCCCCTTCTAAGAAATATATTTAGTGAGTCAGGATTATTTGATCTTAGACAGTTAAGTACATTTTAGTATCCAAGACTACAGAGCAGTCTCTCGGGTTACAAGATCAAATCAAAATCAATTAAAAATTCCCCACGCTGCAAAAACAGTGACTCAGAGAAGTTTTTGTTATTTGGCGCCTAGAACCTACAATGCGCTTCCCGCCGAACCAAGGCTGATCACACACAAACTTGCATAACACATAGCATAACAGTTCGACCAATCAGAGAAGGATTTGGAGCCGCCATATTGCATATACATAGATATATTTCCATAAGGTTGAACTTTTTATGCAGCATGCTATGCACTATGCAATTTTGTGTGTGATCAGCTTAAAAGAGATCAATAGTTCGTCTATGTTTAAAAGTAAATTGAAAAAATGGCTTAAAGGGAAGGCTAGAAATTCACAAAATGATAGATTCAAAAAATTACTAATTGGTTTCTATTATTTTATTATTATTATTATTATTATTATTATTATTATTAGTGATTATTATTACGTAGTTGCTGTGATTGTGTGATTTAAAATCAGTTTAATCCAGCCACACAAGTTTTAGCCAGAAATTCACAAAATAATAGATTAAAAAAATTACTAACTGGTTTCTATTATTTTATTATTATGTTATTATTATTATTAATATTGTACTTTTTTGGAATAAATATATTATTATTATTATTATAGGTAACAAACATTTTAAAGTATTAGTTATTTTATAATAATAATAACGTATGGGAGATATGGGAAGAGAGGGTTGTGAGCGATGCAAAAAATCTCCGAATTTTTATTAAAAAAAAATACAGGGCGATTCAAAATTCCCTAGAAAGACTTTAACTGTACGTAGAATTTGATGTTCTGAACAAGAAACAGTAAAATATATTTTTGTAAACTCTTTCGTTTCAGAGATATTTGCATTTCAAAATTGTTAGTATTTTCTGATAAGCACCCTTTACTACGTTACAACTTCAAAATGCTTGATAGAAACCCTAAAACATGTCATTGTCAGTACACGTAGACTTGCTTAGTAAATTCTTCTAAAGGCGATTCCCAAAAAAATACGAAAATTTTACTCCTAAATTCAGAGGAGAAAATATGAAATTTAAACAAAATAATCACGTAACTTTTCTTAGATTAATGATATCTAACCACTGCTCAAATTTTTCCAGAGAAGTTAGAATCACCCTGTATAGTAAAATTGCTAAAATCACACGTTACTTTTCCGGCCTCTAGCGAGTAATAATTTACCGCGAAAAAAATTATTTTTTTGGTTGCGCGGTTAAAGCATCGGACCTTTTATTATAGGTATTTTTTAAATGCGCCTTGGCTTAATTTGCGCTGTAATCTTTATCCTTATGGAAAAACTCGCTGCGCTCTTTATGTAAACCAACGCTTGTAAAAAAAGCACTATTTTAGCCACTAGTTGTGAAATCGTAGTTTTTACAACTAGTAGCTAACATAGTGCTTTTTTTACCAGCGTTGGTTTAAATAACGAGCGCAGCGACGTATTTAAAAACGCGCGTAAAAAAAGCACAGTTTAGCCACGAGTTGTGAACACTATTTTTTTTAGTACTTTTATCAAAAAAACCGAGAAAAACAGGAAAATACTTTTAAAAATCTCGAACGAAGAGCACTTCTCGCAAAACACACCACTTTTACACTATAAATCAAGGCGGCTGGTAAATGAAATAACTAACAATGGTTGCCATAGCGATGTGCCTTTTTACTCGGTGACGTTCATTGCTGCGACATTTTAATCTTTGACAGTTTGATATTTTTACGATGTTTTTAAATGATTTTTTCGTAAATACTTGATGAAAACTGGCGGAAAACTGGTGAAGGTGACTTAATTTTTAGGCAAGAATAATTAGATTTGTTCAATATTACTATTTTCCGCTATTTCTTTTTAATTTTGGGTGAAAAACGGACAGAAATCTTCTTTTGCACCCGTGATCAAAAAGTTTTTTTTATACTTTCATCAAAAACATGATTTTAGTAACTGTCTGCAGATAACTAAAGCATGGCTTTTTTGGTTACCGATGCAAAAAAAAGATTTCTATCCGTTTTTTACCCAAAATTAAAGAGAGATAGCGGAATATAGTAACATTGAAAAAATCTAATTTTTCTTGCCTAAAAATTAAGTCACCTTCACCAGTTTTCACCAAGTATTTACGAAAAAATCATTTAAAAACATCGTCAAAATATCAAACTGTCAAAGATTAAAATGTCGCAACAATGAACGTCACCGAGTAAAAGGTACATCGCTATGGAAACCGCATTGTTATTTCATTTACCAGCCACCTTGATTTAGTGTAAAGATGGTGTGTTACGAGAAGTGCTCTTCGTTCGAGATTTTTAAAAGTATTTTTTTGTTTTCCTTGGATTTTTTGATAAAGGTATTAAAAAAATAGTGTTAACAACTCGCGGCTAAACTGTGCTTTTTTTACTCGCGTTTTTAAATACCTCGCTGCGCTCGTTATGTAAACCAGCGCTTGTAAAAAAAGACACTATTTTAGCCACTAGTTGTTAAAACTACTATTTTTACATCGGTAACCAAAAAAAAACATGCTTTATGTATAAAAAAAGCACACACACCATCTTTACACTATAAATCAAGGCGGCTGGTAAATAAAATAACAGTGGTGACGTTCATTGGTGCGACATTTTAATCTTTGACGGTTTGATATTTTGACGATGTTTTTAAATGATTTTTTCGTAAATACTTGGTGAAAACTGGCGGAAATGGCTTAACTTTTAGGCAAGAATAATGAGATTTTTTTCAATATTACTATTTTCCGCTATTTCTCTTTAATTTTGAGTAAAAAATGGCCCAAAATCTTTTTTGCACCGGTGATCATTGTTTTTTGCATCGGCAACCAAAAAAAGCCATGCTTTAGTTATCTGCAGACAGTTACTAAAATCATGTTTTTTATTAAAGTTTTTGATTAAAGTATAAAAAAAAAATTTTTTGCTTGCGCGGTTAAAGCCGCGGACCTTTTATTATAGGTATTTTTTAAATCCGCCTGGGTATACAGGGTGTTTCAAATTCGATGCTCACCATGGGGATCTCCTAAACGGTAGGAAATACGAAAAGATTTAAATTAGGGCAAAGTTGCACAATTTGATGCTTTACCCAAAACTAAAAATAAAGTTTACAAAATCCGAGTAGTTCCAAAGTCAAAAAATGCTTAAAAGACACCTTTTTAAGATCTACCAGACGAGCTATTCATTTTTAAGATTTGACATTTCAGTTTGACAGGAGCGCTGTCAAGTTCATTTTTTCTTATGGACACATCCTTTTTTTTCTGATCGTTTTGTTTCGGAATCAAGAAAAATGTCATTTTGAAACATTATTTTAACAAGGAGCTTGTTGTTTCGGACTTAATGACCATCATCAGTTAAAAAAATCCCGTTATACAAGACAACTTAAAAAGCGCTTGTAGTAGTTTAAAAAATGTCGCCAGCAGGCACGTATAGCCATCCATAAAACCTTTTAAAAAAATTTAAAAAAAAATCAAAATTTTTTAAAACGTTTTCCAGTTTTTCAAAAAATTTTTTTTCTATATTTTCCATTTTTTTTTTGGTTTAAATGTCGCCTAAAAATTTCCCGTATAAAAAGATTTAAACAAAATTTCAATTTTTTTTTGTTTAAAATGTAATTATCTACCTAAATGTGAAAACCGCGTATCGCTAGCTGCTACGGTTCGTAAGTTAAAAAATTTTTATCAAAAACTAATCAGCTCTGCGTCTGGTGACAAAGAATTTTTGTCCCAAATTTGATAAAAATCGGTTTAGCGGTTTTTGAGTAATCCTGTCCCAGACAGACCGACAGACACCATCCCAAAATTTTGTAGATAACTATAATTTTGTAGATATTACTACAAGCGCTTTTTAAGTTGTCTTGTATAACGGGATTTTTTTAAACTAATGATGGTCACTAAGCCCGAAACGACAAGCTCCCTGTTAAAATAATGTTTCAAAATGATATTTGCCTTGCGTCCGAAACAAAACAACCAGAAAAAAAAGGATGTGTCCATAAGAAAAAATGAACTTGACAGCGCTCCTGTCAAACTGAAATGTCAAATCTTAAAAATGAATAGCTCGTCTGGTAGATCTTAAAAAAGTGTCTGTAGAAACTTTTAAGCATTTTTTGACAACTGTAATAATAAAGGAGGAAAAAATAAAAACTAAAATTGAAAATTTCGGTTTTTTTCGCCTATCTCCGGAACTACTCGGATTTTGTAAACTTTATTTTTAGTTTTGGGTAAAGCATCAAATTGCGCAACTTTGCCCTAATTTAAACCTTTTCGTATCTCCTACCGTTTAGGAGATTCTCGTGGTGAGCATCGAATTTGAAACATCCTGTATAGGTCTTTCCTCCATTTTTCTCTACTTTTTTTTATCAGTAACAAAAAATAAAGTAATTTCTTATATTTTCTACATTAAGTATACCACTATTTCAAATAATTTTTTTTTAAAAGATCAGGGGCTTGACGATATCAGCCTTCGCTTGCCATGGTGCCAGCTTTAGGGAGCAGGCTTGTAATTGAAGGTGGCAGTGCCAAAATTCGTTTCTTTTGTCAGTTAACTCCTAGCACTTCAGCGCCCTTTAGCCTACTGTTTCCGTCATTTTTGTAACCAAATTGTCAGGCAGCAAACTGGATTTTTTTCAGTTTAGTTGTCAATATGGCCACGATAGTAGGAAAACGAATACGAAAGCGATATAACTAAACTGGTTTTTTAGTTGAGATGGTGTTGCTCAGTTACAATTAGACTCTTTCTGATGCTCGTATCCTGCAACGCAAAAATTCCTCGATTAGGTTTAATCGTGATCAGTCCACAGAATTTTTCGAAAATTTTATCCATGACCAACTTGTTAAAATTTCCCTGACTCATTTAAAAAAAATCAGCCTACTACCTCTCGTTTAACATTTTTTCTTCCTTTTTCGAAGGTACTTCGTTACCCTTAGATTTATTTGTCCATTTAAAACAGTGATACGAAAATAATGATTAAAATGCGTCGCAGACAAAAATCTTGAGGACATTATTCTAAAAATTATACAAAAAATTCTTCGAAAATGATTTTTTGACGTTTTTTATCTAGTCTAGTATCTAGGTCGCCATTCTTCAGGAACGACAGAAAATCTCACCCTCACCACAATTCTGGGAAGTAGCGATTTTTACTTATTGCCTCATTTCAAATAAAAATACAGCGTCCTTAATATTTATCCTAATGCTGTAAAAGCAACTGAGTCAATTTTTTTAATAGTAGTAGTAGTAGTAGTAGTAGTAGTATAGGGGCGACCTGGCAATTAGGCCTCTGCATGGGCCCTTTCTACCATACCCCGTTCCTTACCCCTATGCCCCTACTTCCGCTGCAACTCTCTCTCCGGGCCTCCGTCTTCTTTACGAAGTTCAGTATGTCAGCCCATTTGAGCGAGTGCAGCTCTTCTTCCTCTATCGGGGGAAATCCCCACTTCAGCTGCCTTGATCTAGCATATGCATCGTACTCTGCTATCAAGTGCTGCGCCGATTCCTCTTCGAGCCCGCAAGCGGAACACACGGGATCTCCTGCTACTCTTATTTGCGTCAGATGTTTGTCCAGCCGATTGTGCCTAAGAGTCATTTAGTTCTGGCTACATTCAGACCATCCACGAATAGCTTGGACTCTCTGCACTGTTTCCTTGTAATTCCCAGAAGAGGTTCCCAAATTTAATATAAACGTCAGTGTCGAAAATTCTCACCATGTAAAAGGAAAGACAGAATTTGTGTGACTTTTCTGAACAGTAACCGCGACATATTCCATGGTTATCTATGGTTTTGTATGTTAAAAAAGTTTTAGAGGTTTGTTTACACACAAAAATAAGATTAATAAAATACATTTTTTAATAAAAAAAGGGTTTTTCACAAAAACTGCCAACCAAAATTAAAATTTATATATTTTTAATTTACTGGAAAAGTATTAAGAAACAAAATTTTAAGACATATTAGCAAATAAGGAGTTAGTGTGTTTACTTGTGTTTAAAAAAAAACGTCAGATTTCTTGTAAGGGCGAGATTTTCTGACGGTTTTTGAAGAATCGCGACTCTAGTGACAATTATAGATTGATTGTCAAAAATCATGTGAAAACTTCTATACATTCTATACATTTCGAACGGTGTTAAGAAAGGTGGCTAAAATTAAATTTGAAAAAAAAATTAAATATTTTGATAATTTTCACGGTTTGGTGAAATAGTAGAAAAAAGTGTGTTGGGTTAGCTGCAAAGGGCATTTTTAATACTCTGAACCTTTTATCGGGGAATTTCCCTGACTTTCCAGACTTTTGACGAAGTTTCATGACTTTCCATGATCACTTTTTTCCCTGACTTTCCATGACTTTCCAGATTTTTTCAGAATGTGGACCCCCTGGATTAGTTACCAATCAGAGTTTAGAATGTGGTCTTTTACATTGCAAATTTATGTACCAAGACTCATTCTAAACTCCGATTAGTGTTAATCATGATTAAGACTCAATCGGAGAATTTTCACCTTGGTGGATATGGACATGAATGCTACTACTTGACTACATAAAAAATACACAAAGAAATTTTCTAAAAAAAAAAAAAAATTTAGAAGATCTTTTACATAGATAATTCTAAATCTATAGATGCTTCTATTAACTTATTTGCCTTATGTTTAGGAGGACTCCAAGATCTGTCTGATCTCCCATTTTCAGCAGTTTCAAGCAAACCAGTACCATATTCGGGGTGTTTAAGACGTTTAAACGTTGACGGAAGGATTATATCTTTTAATTCTGATAATATTGAAAGTTCCAGGAATGTGATTGACTGCGATGGCACCCCTTGTGGAGGAGAGAGTTGTCTTAACGGGGGTACTTGCTGGTAGGTTGCATCTACTATTGCCAATCTTTCTGAAATACTAAGATTATTACGTTAATTTTTTAGGTTAGATTCTTTTCAAAAACCCCACTGCGCATGCGTAGTGCCTTACCATGGTGAAAAATGCGAAAATATACCGATTTGTGATGGAAAATTGTGCAAGAACTCTGGAATATGTCACAGTACCCGGTGTCAGTGTAAAATTGGATTTGATGGGGCGTTTTGTGAAACGGAAATTGAGGTAACTCTTGATATTAATACCGATGTTGGCTTGAAGATCTACGCATATATTTTGCCAACTTGGCTAAACGTATATTTTTACTCAAAGGGGCAGTTCAGTCAGGCTTATTCAATGACAGGGTGGCCATTGGGGTAAAACTATTTTTTTTAATGATTTTAAGACAATTTTATGACATTTTTTGTAATAATATTTTCCTATGAGCGTGCGAAAACTATCACTTTTTTACATGAAAAAATAAATGACCGCACGCCATGTGAAAAAAGCCTTTTCACGCACGCATTTTTTTTTTAATTTTCCTCACGGTCGCAGGAAAAATGTTGTACCTAACGCGTGCGGAAAGCGTCTTTTAAAATTTACGTCTTGCCCGAACTACGCAAACGCCTCGCCGCTGAGTGCGAAAAGTAACATTTTCCGCACTTGTTAGGTAAATATCTCTTACCAACCATTCAGGAAGTGGATGTAAATCGATATTAAAATTATAAATATATTTTAAAAATTGAATTCCAAGTAGGTACTTGTAATTGTGTGACATAATAAATCCACCTTATTTTTTCATTTGTTCATTTATCATTAAAATTAAAACGTTTACTAATATCTATTATGAAATTTAAACGGTAAGAGGGTGTCTCCAGTTCATGTGTTTTTCGGAAGCCGAGTGGATATGTGGGATTTAACTTGCCCAATTCTAAATCCATCCATTTTGAATATTTTCTTTTACAGCAAGCAAAAAACAGTCTTTCATTTCCTCAAGTAGCCAAGAATAGTGCAGTTTCCAAAATACATTAAATTTGGTTTATTAAACAAAACAAAACCTTTTGCAAGGATATAATAAAGGCTATTTTCTCACCCAAAATCGAAACCAAATCGAGCATATCTATTGGTTAATATTAAAAAGCGCGGCAAAACTCTTGTTGTGCGCTTTGAATCATGATTTGCCTATATATTCCTGCGCTAATTTACCAGTTTTGATTGAAAATTTGACATGCGTTTGTATAAGGAGTTGCCTAACTATCCCATGATAAATGTACAGGTGGAATATGAAAAGTTTGTTTACACTAAACTTAAACGGTGGGATTTACTAAAAAGGTTTAGTCTATTTTAGAACGGTCCTAGGTTTAAGTGAAATTTTTAGTTTTAAGCATTTTAAAACAAACCTCCTTGAGTTTTGGAAATAGTTTGATTTATAAAAAGAATTTTAATAAATTTGTTTATTGTATAATCATCTTAACCTAATCTTTTGTTGGATTTAAGAAGAAAGTTTCAATTTAGAAAAAAAGAAAATTAAAAAATTTAAACCCACGCGGGGTTTAAAAAGTAAACACTCTGTAGAACAAATTAAAATTGGGGTTATATGTCATTCTAATTAAAACTTACCCTTCATAATTAATTTTTCGAATTAATACTTGATGTGACACAACGATTTAGATAGGTAAAAATAAAATAAGGAGTAGATTAATTTTGTATTTATTTAAAAGGTGTTTTTATTTATGAAATGCATTAAAAAACTTAAATGCAAGTTTTTTTACATTTCCGTCACTGTCGAAATGTCAGTTCAAAAATATTAGCGCTGCGTTCAATCACAAACATCTAGTTCGGATCTTTTACCTCTGCTTGCACCTTGACTTGTACCAACCTCTAATGATGAAAGCTACAGCTTTCAAAATGAGTGGGCTTTAAGTAAGGAAAGTTTTTTTGACTGAGCTTTTAGATATCCTCAATGTTTTACTTTCAGTTCGTAAATAAATTAATATAGTTGTTTTGGGTTTTTTTGTTTGGTATATTTTTCGTGCATAATCAGTGACCTTCACTTATGTTTGTTTTGCCTCGTAGAGCCCTAATAAATATATTTTGTGTACTGAAAACGGGTTCGAAATATGGCGTTTTTCTGGACAAAATAGGAGGTGCTTTATTGGGTAATGAACAACTTGGAATATTAAGTAAGGTAAATTAATCTTTGTAAAAATGGTTACTTAGGGAAATTATAAACGAAGTTATTACCAAATGCCACAAAAGAATCCTTTCTGGGGGCTATAAATTTAAACCACCCCCCTGAGGTGGTCTAAAAAATTACTAACTTTATAACCTCAAACACAAATAATGAAGCTATTATGTGCCAAATTTTTGGCGTATTCACCATTTGCCATTTTGAAACCTGTCAAAAAAGTTATTTTTAGGGCATTTTCTTCTAAAATAAGGTGTATTTTGAGAAAAAAAGGCAGTTGTATTTTGCAATAACAATACAAAATAATCAATAATTTTGTGTCTTTTCTGTATGGGTAAGTGTTTTTTGAAAATTGGTTTTAAAATTTAGTACCCCCCACAGGTGTAAATATTTAGACCTGTGGGGGTTACTATTTTAGATCTTAGTAAATCTCACTGAAAATGCTTAGGTTTTTGTCCAAATTTTATGAATTTTATGACAATTGGGAAATTTTATAACATTTTGGGCATATTTTATGACAATATTGTAATTTTATGAATTCATAAGATTTTATGACAAGTGGCCACCCTGCAATTACAAAACAACCTTTACGATGAGTGGTTTCCTTTGTTTTTTTTCTATGAAGCCACGTTAATGAGATATAAGCACGTTTGTACCACGTGCACTGTACACGTGATTCATGCCATATTTCATTATTTGTTAACAAATCTCTCTGTAGCGGTATAGCCTAAAAATCTGACACACTTTTTTCCTATATTCGTAATGTTTCAAAAGTCAAAACTCTGACATTCTTTCTTTGACAATCAATCAACTGAAAAACACGAATATATACCAAGTGGTCAAATTCAAAAAACGAAGATCACCATTCATCGTAAAATTTGTTTTGCCATCGATTAAGCCTAACTTGTCATTACGGTGAACTGCTCCTTTAACACATTAATTTTTAATTTTAGGTAAAAGTTCCTGCTTTTACTGGACAAAGTTACCTTATAGTTAAAAAGTTAGGAGACAGAAAGCGAAATTTGGGAGAAATTAACATTAATAGATTATACATCAATTTCACTACTGCCAAAAGCAATAGTTTATTAGTTTTTAGTAAAAATGACGCCAATTTTTTTGGCTTAGGACTCGAAAATGGTTTTATAAAATTAGCTTGTAAGTCAAAAATGTCAGAAAAATTAGTAATTGAAGTACCCTCATACACTAAGATTTCTGATGGTCTCTGGCATTCCATAGAAATATTTTTTAATCCCTCCTCGATCCTAGTGGACAAAAAACCACTGAAATTGCATCATAATTTATTAGAAGACGCTCAAATTTTAAGTAACGGTGTATTTTACATAGGTGGTATACCCACAAATTCAAGTTTGTTGGAAGAAACCTATGGTAATTTTCCTTATTATTTCGAAGGTTGTATACAAGGTTTTGCCACTAATGAGAAAAACGTTATTCAAGATTTTACACCGTTTGAGGGACAGAATATTAATAGCTGTAGAGTTTTGTCGTAGTGTTGTAGGTAATTTAATAATTAGAAGAATGCTAAATCACTGCCAAAATTAAACTTTTAAAAGTGCAATGTTACAGAAGTGTTGGTGTTTGTGAAGGTTTTCACCTGCTAAACGTATTTAAAGAATACCAGTATTGTTTCAGTTATATTCTATAGAAAAAATTGTAATATTGCGTCTTTTTGTTCTTTTCATAATTAAAAATATCATTTTAAGAATAAAACAATTTTTATTTAACACTCTAATAATCTACAATCACCAGAATAACAGGAGTAAAAATGTGTCTAAAATTTAAACATCTAAATATTTTTTTAAAATAAAAATAATAGGAAAGATAACAACCAACCAACAATTTCAAAAATTAATTGAAGAAAAAACGAAGAATATGGAAACAAATTATAAAATATGAGTTAAAAGAAGCATCGCCGCTGTTAAGTTTGAAATTAAATATTGCCTTTGTTTTGCAATAAGGGGCTATTAGTCCTTCTTAAACTGACATAAAAAAATATATTAATATTAAAACAATAAATAAAAAAGATATCTGATGTTCTCCACATCGGCCTAGCAAAATAAAAAATAAAAATAATATTATGCAATTTATGAATTGGATTTTTTGGAAAAATGTTATTTATTTAATTGTGTGAATGAAATTTGCGGATGCAGAAAAGATATACCCGAGGGTATAACGAAAAACTTTTTGGCCAGTCCACCAAACTCGCTCGTGCGAAAATAAAAGTTTTTCAATATGCGATTTTCCACGGTTTCCTAATGCTTTACATGATTGTTATGAAAACAAAAGAAAGTACCTATATTTTATCACCCATATATTTCTAAATGACATTTAAAAACTAAAATAAAATTGGTTACAAAAGAATTGTACCTTTAAGGGTGTATAAGGTGGACCAAAAAAAAACCGTACATTTTTTTTCAACTTTACCGTAAGTTTGATTTTTGTGATTTTAGCTTCTGCGAAAAGCTAAAGCTTCAGACTATACGAAACATTTGTCAAAATTGACATTTCTTTAAAATCTAAGATGGCGCATGATTTTTAAATTTCCCCATTTTTAACACCCCCCACCAAAATTTTCTGTGCGACACTGTACTCGATTTTAGAAATTTGCCTTAAAGACACTTCTTTATCGTGCTCAGAGAGGTATCACTTCTAAAAATCGGACAAGAAGTAATAAAGCTCAAAGCCCACAAAGTAAGTGGTGTTTTAATCCTTTGTAAGACATAGGTCTAAAAACCTCTAGTTTTTTTTTACTACGGGACGCTAAGACTCTGGCCTATATACGCTATTTGTCAAATTTGACATTTTATGAAAATCAGTAATGACGCATGCTTTTGACATGCTTTCGAAAATATATTTTTCACTCCTTCCTGTCAAACTTTTTTGTACGCCAATGTACCTGATTTCAAATATCCGGAAAGCCACGTCTTTTCAGTGTACAAAGAGGTATCATTCGCAAAATTCGGACAAGGACTAAAAAAGCTTTGCTTAACGAAAGAGGTTCTGTTTTTAACCCTGTAAACAGTGCACCTACAAACACTATTCTATTAAATTCAATCTAGTACCCCATTGCCATTTTTGTCAAAACTACGTTGCCATGTCATTTTAGTTTTCTGGACACTGTATAAAATAATAAAATCGAATAAGTTAAAAATGAATCAGCCAAATAAAAATTATCTGCATTTTATCTATTTTACATACCTTTAAAAACAGCACCTATTTCGTTAAGCAAAGCTTTTATAGTTCTTGTCCGACTTTTACGAATGATACCTCTTTGCACTCTGAAAAGACGTGGCTTTCCGGATAATTGAAATCAGATACATTGGCTTACAAAAAAGTTTGGCACCAATACGGATTTTCATAAAATGTCAAATTTGACAGATAGCGTATATAGGTCAGAGCCTTAGCTTTCCGCATAGCTCAAAATCTAAAAAATCGGAAGAGATTTAACAAATCCCTAGTAGAACAAAGACTAGATGTTTTTGGAATTATGTTTTACAAAGGGTTAAGACACCACTTTGGACTTGAGCTTTATTACTTCTTGTCCGATTTTTAGAAGTGATATCTCTCTGTGTACGACAAAGACGTGTCTTTATGACAAATGTCTAAAATCGAGTACAGTGGCGCACAAAAAATTTTGGGGGAGGGCTGTTAAAAATGGGGAAATTTAAATATTCTGCGCCATCTTGGATTTTAAAGAAAAGTCAACAACAACTTGTTGTTGTTGTTTCCTATAGCCTAAAGCTTTGGCTTTTCGCAGAAACTTAAATCACAAAAATCAAAGATATGGGAGCAAAACTACAGCCGAAACAAAAATGTACGTTTTTTTTGGCCCACCTTATATAATGGAAATACGCCAGCCTATCTTAGTATAAAGGTAATATATATTGTAAATAGAGAACTTTTATTCCGTTACTTTTTAAAAATTTCAAGTTTAATGGACCATGGTCCTTTATAGCAAAAAAATCTGGGATTAATAATGTTCTACTTTTAGTACTTTTTTCATAACACGAACTGACGATATAGGCTTTATTTTATATTTAATTAGTTTCCATATAATTCTATAGTTTCCTGAACCGATTGTAAAATATTTGATACTTTGCTAGAGGATAAGTTTACGTAGTGTAGTATTTAGAACACATTCCAGTAGAGACCTTTTTCAACTCTTAAAAAGATTTGGATTGTCTTTTTTAATTCATATTCTTCAAAAAATGAAAAGAAGAGTTTATAAACAGGAATTAAAAACTGTAAGCTAAAGCACTTTGGCGCTACTTTTCTTAACAACAATTCTTAAACAATAGCCCCAAAAAACCATTAAAACAAATATTGGCACTTATCTTAGAATTAAAAATAACATAAACCTCTTTAAAGGTGTTCGCACACACTACGTGGTAAAGACCTGCTCTGTTAAGCTGTTCATTCAACGGCTCTGTGAATTGGCCTCAAATTTTGGTATGTTGCAGATATTAAACTACGGAACAACATATGCTGCGCGTCACGTGATATGTTTTTTTAAAGTTGGGGTTTTTTGCTCGATTTTTACCATGGAATGACCCTCATAAGATTTTTTTTCAAATTGGCATTACTTAATTTATTAGGATTTTGTCAAAACTCTCAATAAAATGGAGCTTTATTTACAGGTTTATTTTTTTTTAAATGCTAATATAAGACCCTTTAAAACGTATTTTTTTAATACATAAAGAATTTCTTGCCTGTATTTTAAGATATTTGAAAATAAAAAATATACTCGAAAATATATTTATTTACATTAACAATAATTTACATAAACATAAAGGCGCCCTAGGTGGTAGTAGTCGTAGGGGGCTGACTGAGGCGTGGGTCTGGTACTTAGACCACTACATAGACCCTTACTGCCATATCCCGTTTTGTATCCCATCTTGCTACACCCGGCTGCAACTCTCTCTCCGGGGCTTCCTCTCTTTTTTACGAAGTCCAGTATGTCGGCCTATCTAAGCAAGTGCACACGCTCCTATCGGGTGCTGGCTGTGCCGATTCCTTTTCCAACTAGCAGGCTAGACAGACAGGATTCTCTGCTACTCCGATGCACGGCATTGGCGCCATAGGTTCTTTGAATCTCTTTGTATCTAGGTAAAATATTTTTTATGCAGAAATGTGCATATGGTTTTTTGTGTTAATTTTTTTTTATTTATATAAGGCTCCGTATAAGGTATTTATATAGGGTTGTTGAAAAACTAAGAAAAAAGTTTCCTATACCTAATCAAGTGTTTGGGACTTAAAGTCCACGAAAAGGAACTTTGCATAAAAAATTAAACTGAGCTAGATCTGTAAATCTTTTATAAAAATAAAATATAGGCCCCGGTTTTAGTTCGATAATTTAGTTTATGAAGCGTCAAAATTGGCCAATGCTTATATATCGGAAACTAACTCACTAATTTTTATAAGGTCCCCTTTCACTTTTCCCTTACCCTGGTATATGCTGTAATTAGCGTAGTTGAGTAGAAGCAAACCTAAAAAAACATTACAATGCAAAAAAATATATATATTTCGAAAATTTCCACGCACCAAGCCTTTTGGGGTTATTGTGCCCCACTCCCTCCTACCACAAGTTGGTCTTGGTTATATTCCCATGATTCCCCTAACGAGTATCCAACCCAACCAGGTGGTATAGCTTCGGTGACTTGATTCCCTAATCGATGATTGCCTTATGTTTTCTCATGGTACGTTTAGACATCTTTTTGAATTTTTCATACTCTGAATGTGTTTAAAGGTTATCCATATCCACCAACGTAAAAATTGTGCGATTAAGCTTTAATCATGATTTACACTAATAGGAGTTTGAAGTGAGTCTTGGTAAACCAACTTGCAAGGTAAAAGACCACATTCTAAACTCTGAGTGGTAACTAATCACGATTAAAGCCTAATCGGGGAATTTTTCGTTTGGTGAATACGAGCATAAGTGTTAATAGAGATATGACAATGACATATAATATTTTAATGCTATCCTGTTCCATCTTGGGCTGCGCAAGCACTAAACAGAATGCCAAAGTCTTTTTGCAGAATTTCCTAATCCTGATAAACAGTCAGAAAAGTTTAAACTTTAGTCTCAGAACGTGAATCAAAAGATGAATTCAGAACGGCCCACGGCGCCGACGTTTACTTACCTTTGCAGCTTGGATTTAAAGAAAGAAGACTGCGGTAATCGGTTTAACTGCATCCATACGTTCTGGAATTCGAGAAGACGTATTGCCAGAAACAGTAGTTAATATGCCAAAATGTTTAAAGAAATCTGTTATTCGAAACGAAATACAAGAAAAACTTTCTAAAAACTTTATTTATGTTCAAAAAAAAATAAAAGTTACATTATTAAAGTTATTTTCTTAAAACTTAGTAGTAGTAGTAGTAATAGATGGGGGCGGCACAAGGTCTGGCAATTTTGTCTCCTTTAATATTTATTCTTTTGTTATTTCGTCAACAACACTGGCCGGCAAAATTATCCCATTTTTGCGTCCAAAAGATTTCCAACTGTTGATTCACAAAAAAAAATATCACTAAGAGGGGCCATAGTTTGTTTCAATCCGGCAACTGCAGACGTTGTAAAAAAAATCACCATAGGTTCTTTCTTATATTACTCGATGTCCAATATATTCGAAAAGTTTCAAAATTGATGACAAAATAGTGAATCGCTTTAGTTCTTTGAAATAATATCAAAAAATTAATTTACACAACAAATAAATATGTTAAACGTAACACTCGCAGGGTCCGCAGCGACCTATCACGGAAATATTATGAAAAACTGCATTTGAAATCTTTTTTTCATGAATAAAATATGAAAAATTTTCTTTTTTATGAAAAAAAAAATGCAACTTCCACCAACCGCGAATTATTTTTTTTTTTAAATAATGATAAAAACCTTTGTAATTTTCCCAGAGATGTTACAATAAAACTGTTTTTCTTGGATGGTGAAAAGAAAATTAATTTTACTTAAATGGAGAAAGTGCCTCATAAATAAAAAATAAAATAATTTCTTTCCTACATTGTAAAACCTCGTTGGAAAGCTTATAAAAACCTTAATTTATTGGCGCTAAAATGTTTAATAACATAATAATATACACCCTACCCAGGAAGTGCTAATACACTTTGAAAAAGCCAGGATACACCCCGGAAAACCGGGTATACCCTGTAAAAGTCTGGATACACTCTGAAAGTCTGAATGTACCCTGGAAAACCCCGGATATACTAGGAAGTCTGGATACATCCAGAAGTCTGGATACACCTCGAAAAATTTTGAATACACTCTAAAATAGTCCAGATTTACCATGGAAAAGTTGTATACACCAAGGAAGTCTGAATACACCCTGAAAAAGTCTGGATACACTCTAAAAAATCCAGTATACCCTCGGGTATACCCTGTAAAAGTTTGGATAATCTTTGAGAAAGCCTGGATGCACCCTGGAAAAATCTGGATAAACTAGAACTCTGGATAAACCCAAAAAAATCTGGATAAACCTTGGAAAAGTCTGGATCAACCATGGAATAGTCCGGATTCACCCTGGAAAAGTCTGGATACAACCTGGAAGTCTGGATACACCATGAAAAAGTTTGGAAATACCCTGGAAAACTCTGGATACACCATGAAAAAGTTTGGAAATACCCTGGAAAACTCTGGATACACCCTGGAAAGGCCTGTATGCACCATGAAAAAGTCTGGATACATCCTGGAAACGTCTGGATACAACCAGGAAAGCTCCAGATACACCCTGGAAAGCTCTGGATACATCCTGAAAAAGCTTGGGTACACCCTGGAAATCTATCCCGGAAGTCTGGATACAATCAGAAGGTCTGGATACACCCTGGAAAAGTCTGGATGCACTCTGAAAAATCCTGGATACACCCCGGAAGTCTGAATACAACCAGGAAAATCTGAATACACTCTGGAAATGTCTGGATACACTCTGCAAAAGTCCGAATATACCTACCCTGGCTGGTAAATACTGGATACATCCTGGAAAATTCTGCATACACCCTAGAAAAGTATGAATACAATCTGGAAATCCCCAGAAGCCAGATTTCTTAGGGTAGACAAATACAACAAATTTTTGGATTTAATTTTATACATATGCCAAAAAGTTTTGGATTTTGACGGATTATAGTCAGATATTTAAAATGAAAACCTGTAGTAATAGTGTAGGGGCATATGTCGATCATTTCTATCCCGTGGAATTTTTTATTAAGGAGTTTTGTGACTATCTGGGATTGATAGCTATTTAGTCACACAATCAAGTGTTACTGGGTGTTTTGTTCGCATCCGTGTAGAAGGGGTTGATATGACCACATCTTTCAAGATGGCGGCCAAAAATTATAAAAAATACAACTTTCGCAACCGGGGCTTGATTATACTCGATTTCACATAACTCGAGGACAAGGATTCCAAAAAATTTACTTTTAAGGTCATCCGACCTTAAATGACCATGAAAATCGCAAAAAACAATATTTTTGCCATTTTCTCTTCAAAAACTCTTAATAATTCGACGTTTTGTCAGAACAACTTCAAATGTACCTCAAACTATTAGGCATGTATGGCAAATTTGATCCTTCGAGTGTGATACAGTTTGAAGCTTCATGACCTTGAAAAATACCCCAGTAAAATTAACAAATTACAAAAATAACATACTAAAGGGCGCTATTCATCAACTATTTAGGCGAAGAGAACCAAATTTGGCAACAAAGATAAGAAGGTCAAGTCCAAAAATTCTGTTAAAAAAAATTTTGTTCAGCTATGACGTGTTTCAATATGGCGGCTGATACATCAAAATGACGACCTAAAACCACATATTATTTTATCCAGTTTCGTAAAAAAGTAAAAATAGCAAGGTGGCTATCAATTCTTGTTGACTTATCTCCGATTACTATGACAAAAAAAGTTTAGTTAATGTATGACCTTGATTGACCTTGAAAATACCATGTAAAATTGAAAAACCAGCTTTTTGTAGTGTTTTTTTACAATTTACAACTACGCAAAAACTTTAAGTGCCGGAGATGGAATCAACATCTTAGCTATAAATAAATTTTTTTTGATCTGGCGTCCCAGATGTTTATGCTATACCTCGGTAAAAATGACCTATATGCCTGTTGTTTTTAGTTTCGGAACTGTGAATTTTATGTTCTACTCACTTGTCTAGCCAACAAAGTCATTTAAATTATCTATAAAAGAGTTAGGAGAAGTTAGATATACGTTACCATATTCTGGACCCGGTGTTTTAGATGCCATTTTCTAAAGTGGTGGTCGAAAAATCAGAAAAACAATTTTTGCAACCGGTACGTGATTATACTCGATTTCATATAACTCGAGGACGAAAATTCCAAAAAAATCCCTTTCGAGGTCATCCGACCTCAAATGACCTTGAAAATATCTTTAAAAAAATCTTCATAATTTAACGTTTTGCTACACCAACATCTGGAATGCTAGATCCGTGTTTGTTTATGGCTAAGATGTTAGTTTCATCTCCGGCACTTTAAGTATTTGCGCAGTGGTAAATTGGAAAAACACTACAAAAAGCTGGTTTTTCAAGTTTACATGGTATTTTTAATTTTTTTTTCATAGTAAGCGGAGATAAGTCAACAAGAATTGATAGCCACCTTGCCATTTTTACTTTTATACGAAACTGGATAAAATAAAATGTGGTTATAGGTCGCCATTTGAAACACGTCATGGCTAAACAATTTTTTTTTTACAAAATTGTTGGACTTGACCTTCTTATCTTTGTTGCCAAATTTGGTTCTCTTGGCTTTAATAATTGATGAATAGAGCGCTTTAGTATGTTATTTTTGCAATTGGTTAATTTTACTGGGGTATTTTTTAAGGTCATGAAGCTTCAAACTGCATCAAACTCTAGGGATCGAATTTGGCGTACATGCCTAATAGTTTGAGGTACATTTGAAGTTGGACTAATAAAACGTCGAATTATTAAGATTTTTTGAAGAGAAAATGGCAAGAATCTTGTTTTTTGCGATTTTCAAGGTCATTTAATGTCGGATGCCTTAAAACTAAATTTCTTGGAATCCTCGTCCTCGAATTATATGGAATCGAGTATAATCATGCCCTGGTTGCGAAAGTTGTATTTTTTATGATTTTTGGCCGCCATCTTGAAAAATGACGTAATATCAGCCCCTTCTACACGGATGCAAACAAAACACCCGGTAAGACTTGATTGTGTGACTAAAGATCTATCATTTCCACATAGTCACAAAACTTCTTCATTAAAAATCCCACGGGCTTACACATGCCCCTTCACTATAAAGAAATACATAATTCATTTAAGGACCTATGTGTGTACAGGAAGTGATTTTTTTTTATTTTCTTGATCAAGCACCAAATAAACAATAAAAAACTAAAAAACAAGTTTCACTAAAAAAGTAACCAAAAACATCTGCGAAGCTAAAGTAAAACAGTCAAGGAGTAGAAATATAAAAAATAATCAAGGCCACAGGCCAGAACCCCAAAACTCGGCCGACTAAAAGAATTTGAAGACAAAAAGGAGTAAACTCTCCTTTATGAATAAAATATGATTTTTTTAAAATTTTTATCAAAAATATGAACATTTTATGAAGTAAGTAAAAAATGTGAAAATATTATGAAAATATGCGTCGAATACGGGCCCTGCATTCATGGCATATCGGATAAACGTTTTTGTTTCTCACTTCATTACGACCAGGTCTCCACCTACAGACCTGTTTCATCCTTATTAGCAGTTGAAGCTACATAGGCAACTATGCACATCTCTCGAATTTAAAACAAAAACTTAGTAATCCGCGGAGACGTGGTACCTCCCAATGAGCATTTTAAGTAACCTTTGGTGACAGAAATTTATATAAATATTATAAAGAGGGTTCCATTGATGTCCTAAAGTATTTAGAGGTTTTCTACACGAATTGAGTTTGTAGATTTGATTTATTAAAGGCTCTAAATTGATGGTACCCTAAGGTATCTTTACAAAAATTAAAGTCATCATTAACAAATGTTATATAAATTGGTGTTAACAATGTTTCCACCAATATATTAATAAAAATATAAGTCAAAGTTACATAAATTGATGTTTGAAATCTTTCTGTCAACCCATCTATCAAACCGTAAGTAACTATCAATTAGAGATATATGGATTGGTTTTTAAAATGTTGCTATCAACCGAGTTATAAAAACTTTAAGTAGCCAACAAGAAATTTATATAAGATAAGATTGAAAATATTTCGAGAGACACACATAAAAACTTGGGAACTCACACACAATAGTTATATAAATTGATGTCTGTAATATTCTTATGAACTAATTTTTGCCCATAAGGTTTTTTGTTTTTATTAATTTCTTTATATAGTGGCTATAATAAATACCACTATTTTTACAACAAAAAACAATTATAATTTATTTTGGCAATTATAGCTGGGTTTACACAGGTGATTAAGCATAAATTTTTGATTAAGATTTTGATTAGTAATAAAGTTTTAATTTTAAACACACCGCTACTCATAAGAGTGTTCACTTAATTAAATAAGCATAGTAACAGTCACTTGATTTAACATAAAGTTGGGAACTTGTAATTGTAGCCGAAATGTCAAATAAACAGCTGTTAAACTAAAATGGCTGTATGATCTTCATGATCGAGGCCAGATAAATGCACAAAGAAAGAGAGAGTAAAGAAAACTAAAAATAACCCAAATTTTTTAATGTTTAAAAAAAAATTAGTTTTGAAGGTTTCTGGGTGGGATTTGAAACACCAGGACCACAGTTGCAGAGCTAGCAGAACTTACAGGTAAGACAGGTTTGCCTTTTAAATAGCCAGCCAATCTACTGGCACATTTCCAAAGTCGCGCCGACGCTTTTTACGATATTTTTGACTGAATCCCTTACATCAGAAACAGCAAAATTATATGAAGTTCATAAGTTTCCAAAAGGCAAAGCGGAAGTAATTAATAGCAGTTTTTGCCTTGTACATGACTGTGGTTCCAAAGTGTTTGTATTATCTTGTCTTTGTGAAGGAAAAATACTTAAAAACATTTATTGCCTGTATAAAAGTCCTTAATATTTTTAGTTAAAGAATCTCAAAACTTATGGAAGAGCCTAAAAATTAAATATTTCAGGTCAGTCAAATTTAAAAGCACCAGGATTCAGTACCTGGAATTCCATGGGCACGATTATTTGTAAATTCCAAAGCATAGAAACAGAAAACACAGACACTTTAATTGATTAATTTAATAAATCAGACAACGAAAATGAAACCGGGAATATTTTGACTCCCACAAAAAAAAAAACAATCAAATTGTGTTAAGTTTATACATTTAAGGTAAATAAAAAACTACTACTGATTAAAATTAGTTTGTTTTCATGTTTAAAAAAATATTTTTGTATAGAAATACTAAATAATGTTGCCCCTAAAGTTTTTATTGTAAAAATGTTACAATAAAAAAAAAGTTTAAAATAGAATTTTAATAATTTAAAAATAAACTGCTCAATAACATTAAATTGTTTATTACTACATTAAAATTAGGAACTAGTGCTCTTTACAAAGAAAATAATAAGAATTACTACAATTAATCAGTACCTAAAGTCAAATTAAAAAAAAAAATACATACAGAAACTTTCAATCTATCAAGAAAACAAATTAAGAATACTTGTTCTAAACTTTCCTATTTGTTTAAGTCTAAGGTACTGCCCCCCTGTTCACTGCAGCATCTTTCCAGCTCACACATCCCTCTCTTGATGTGAAGTAGGAGGCTAAAAGGTCTTTATAGGCGTCCTAGTGTGGTCCTTGGAGTCAACTTTTTTTTTGCAGAAAGAACGTTTATTGAACCAAAAGAAATACAAGGATAATTTACATAGGTCCATCCTCTACATGCTATTTATCTACTTATTATCTAATAACAATCAATATGCTTGTAAGAAAAGTAAAAATTTAACAATAATTTATTTAAGTAGGTAACTTAATCTATATTTAAATATATTAATACTGTTCTAGATCTTGTTTGCACTTATTAATTTCTTGAGTTCTTTTTGAAAACTTTTAGTGTTTTTTTTTTGCAATAAAAAGGGATTTTATTGAATAAATTCACCCCTTTGTGAAGAATAGAGTTTGATAATAAGAATGATTTAGTTCTTGGAAGAATACATAATAGATCATTTCTCTCCTTTCTCCATTCTCCATCCACTCGTTGGCCATTTTCGTCATAGCTATCTGCATATCCAGTGGGGCAATACCTTCTTTTGTCTGGGTCAATGTCTTCCTCTGCTTTCTGCACATAATTGTGCAAGACTACTGTGACCTGTTATTAACTCACAAACTTGTAGGCTGTCACATATTGATTTTCTAAGAATTCTCAACCTTTAAGACAGAATTCCAAAGGTATTCTCAATGCACATTCGGACTCTACTTATGCGGTAGTTAAACATTTTTTTAAATTCTCTGAGGAGGTGCCAGGTTATGGTTTTATGATGTTTTGGTGTAGGGGAAAACCTGTGTCTCCAACTAAAAAGTGGGGCAAAACTGTGTCGGAACCGAGTATTTTTTGGTGCTGGTAGATCTAATTCTCCATTTAAAAGCTTGCTTCAAAATCCACTGGTTTTGAGTACTAACGAGTCATGGTTTGCACCAGCAGCGCCAATATCCACCATAGTACCCCGGTAGTATGAGTCACAGGCAGCCATTAATACAATACTAAATGACTTTTTGTAGTGGAAAAACAAACTACCGGTTTTCTTCGGTGCTACAATATTGATGCGCTTACCATCGACAGCACCAATGGAATTAGGCAGATTCGATCTATTAAAAAATCCCTGTTTAGTGTTTTTTAAATGGTCTTCAGTTGGCTCTGGTAATACAATCGGCTCCAGTTTTTCCCATAACATTTCACAGACGTCTTTGATGATTTTATGGACAATCGCTTTCTCCATACGAAAGTTCCCTGCAATCTCTTGCATTCAAAATCCTTCTGATAGGTAACTAAAAAGAACTTAGAGTTAGTGAGATATGAACATTTAGTTTTGTTGTTTTGTCTGTCTGTTTTGTTAAATTCTGTGGTCAATTTCTTCTGGAATACAACATAGATATTGCATATGTGTTATATTTGACGTAACATTTGTTGATACTCAGCGTACATAGTCTGCGTCTTGATCTTTAACACGCAGGCGAAGCCAGCGACCTCAGTGAATTTATAAAAATATTTATTATTTGTTTAGATTTTTACTTTTAAAGGCAAATAAGTATGAGCAACACAAACAAAAATACTTATTCATGCAAAAACGATATAAAGAGTACCAAAAACTTACGGCAGGGTCAGTAGCAGTCTTTCTGCAGGCGAAATATGTTTTTTCTCCAATATTTTCTAAAACTTGGTTTCTCTATAACTAGTAGCTTCTTGAACTGTTCTTTAGTCATCCGGAAATATTTAAAAAATTGGTCCTCATCAAGTATCCACATATCTTTTATAGGTGTCTGAAAATGCCCATTTTTAAGTCTGTTTTGGTTAAGGGGCAACCCAGCGTCGCACTCTTTGAGGTCTTGAGGAATTGGCTTCAGAAATGGTTATAGGTCTGACTGCCACAGCCAGGAAGATAGGTTAAGCCTAGTACGTCTAAAGTCTTTTTTAGACTTCAGTATCATTTTTTTAAAATAAATAACTCAAACTAAATATCAAAACACAAAAGTTCGGTTAATTTGGATTTCTTCTTTTTTTAGCGTAAACTGTCAAAAATTATGACTATTACAAAATTTATGATGCTGGGTAAACCAATGTTTTAAAAATTATTGTTATTACAAAATTTACGCCTATTACAAAAACAGTTTTTGTGCTTAATCACCTGGGTAAACCCGGCTTATAATAACAAAAAATAAAGATTTTTTCGTATACTCACATGAGTAAGGTTAGTTTTGTGACATCAAAAGGCGCGTTTTTGCGAGATACCACACGATCATTATCTTGTTTTAATTACATCAACCTGAGAGAGATAAGAAATACAAATCTTCTTGAGGTAGTTGTTGATGACAGATATCGGGGTCGAATGTATTTTAGAAAAAGAGAACAATAATACTAACCATGTTAAGTTCGTAAAAACGCACCGTGAAACGTCGAGCGCATACACGGCTGCTCGGCGGCAAATGTGAACACACCACGTTACGGTGGAACGCAGCTTTAGTGTTCAGCACTGCGCCATCTGTAGCCCTTTATTCCAAATATCATGTTTTAAAACGGTCATAAAATATTGTTCTACGAGGTGGTATAGTTGTATTGTTTTTTTTTCCAAAAATAGGTTTTTGACCAAGATAAAAACGTTATTTATGGGGTTTCAACATTTGTTTCAACCGAAATATTGCTTGTTTAGAATTAAGAACAAAATACAAAATTCAATATTTCTCCCAGAAAGCAAAAAACGTATGTGAAAAAAAAGTTTTATTTAAATGAATATTTTTCTTCCGTTTTCTTAAGTATTTTTGGAGTCCATGAAAATTTTGTGAGTATATTCGAAAAGTAGACAGTTTAATTTGTTATGTAGTGTTGTTAGAACAGTTGTAAAACCTTTTTATATTAATCTCTAGACTCGAGGGCTCATAAGGATTTTATAAAATCTATATGTTGTTTTTCTATCCATTACTATGTACCATAAATTTTTATAAGCTGGTGTTATTAAGTTGTTTTTCAAGTCTTTTTTACTCATTTAAGAGATATATTAGAGTTATAAATTATCACCAATAATAAATTATATAACTTTTGGTTATTTTATGAAGGTTTTATATTATTTGCTGTAACTTTTATATAGAGAAAAATGCTCGTTGGGCTATGTGTGCCACCTGGGTCAGTCCAATAAACTGTGAAACAAAAACATCAAAATTGAAAAGTGCAGGAGACTGTAAATACTGAAATCTGCACTTTTTAGCAGGTAAGAGAAAGAAACCTGTAAAATATATATATAACATGACTCTTAAAAAGAGGTAACGCCTGGTCGTCATGAAGTGAGAAACAAAAACGCTTTGTCCGATATGCCACGTAACATGACTCTTAAAGAGGTAACGCCTGGTCGTAATGAAGTGAAAAACCAAAACTCTTTGTCCGATATGCCACGAGCGTTACTTTTATTATTTATTTGCGGACACGAGATTCACTTTTTGCTTTTTAAATGAATACGTTTCCCACAGAAATCAGAATGTCGATACTATAATATCAAAAGCTCTGGTTATTTTTTACATAACATACAATTTCGCGGTAATTTGGCTATGTGACCTCATCTCTAGATGACAGCACTAACATAACCTAAAAATTTTGTTGGCGGTTTTTTGGTGACACACTGAATACAGAGCACTTTCTTAGAGAATCTGGTAAGAAACAAGAAATTTTAAAGTATTTATTTAAGATATTAGTGGTAGATGCATGGCTTTATTTTGGAGTATACAACATACTTTTTTAAGATAAATTTGCGATGAAAAACCAAAATAAACGTTCATTATTGTGGAAGTTATGGCGGTAGCCATAACAGGCAGAAGAAAATACATCTTTTGCTAGTTATGGCCACTGATTTGGCCATAACTGGCAATAATGATATTCCAGTTATGACCAAGACATTTATTGTTTTTAGGTGGGATTTGTATTTTTGGAGTCAATATTTCACCAAAATTCAGAAAAGCTAAGCCAAAGGCAGATAAAAAGCCGCAAAGTTGCTGTTAAAAGTGGCAGTCTGGGCACATCACGAGCTTAATCAGTTTTTAATGTCCCTCGTACCACCCTAAGAAGAAGACTTTCTGGAAAATATCCTCTTTATTTGCCTCACCATTTCCAGATAATAAACCAGGAGAAAAATGGTTTACATCATTTCTAAAACGGCATTCAAATCTGTCAGAAAAACAAGCAGAATTTGTGAATCGAGCATGAGGATCTATAACAGAGGAAAAAATTCGTAACCGGTTTTGTGAAGTTTTAGGGCTTCTGGGAGACAAAGCAGAAATTTTAAACTATCCAGGACGAGTGTTTAACATGGACGAAACCAATTTTTATCTTTGTCCAAAAGGCAGTGTAATAATTGCTCCAAAGGGACATTCAGTCTATATGGAGTCCCCCAATTTTGATGAAGAAAACATAGCTACATTTTAAGAAAAGTAGATTTTTTGTCCGTGGAAAATAAATAATGCCACGAACCTTTCTTTTTTTTCATAACTATATTGTTCGCTATTAGTGCTGATGCAAAGTTTAATACTACTTTGACTTTGTAAAAAGGTAAAAGAGTGAACCCTTTAGCATACCAAATGGCTCCAACCGGATGGGACGTGGCCATAACAGAAAATGGATGGATGACTTCAAAGGCATTTTATCAATATTTTACCAACGTGTTTGACAAATATCTTACAGACAATAACGTAGAGAGACCTTTAATCGTATTTTTAGGTGGTCATCTTACTCTTCACTTAAGTAGATTTTGCCGGTAAAATGGAATGATATTGGTTGCTCTACATCCTAACAGCACGCATATCCTGCAACCATTAGATGTGGCCGTTTTTGGTCCCCTCAAGTCTTAGATGAAAAAAATTGTTCGTCGATGTCGTATAGAACATGATGGGCATGAGATAACCAAGTTTGATGTTCGAGCTTTGCTAAAATAAATTATGACTGAGCCTTCAATGCCCAATAATATTATTTCTGGGTTTAGTTTCATTAGGCTGTGCCCATACATTCAAATGGCGCAGTTGATCACCTAAAATATATTGACACCAAGATAAATGCTGATTTTCTGGATGAATTTAAAAGCAGAAAGGCTCAAAAGACAAAATGGTCATGTAATCCTGAGGCTAAACTTTTATATGATCTATCGCTTGATACATCATCTCCTACTAAGAAAAATATCAGTCAGGTACATTCGGCTGAGTATGCATCGCCTGTTAGGCATATTAATAATAGCTTTTTGTTAAGATTTTCACACTGAAATAACGCCCATGAAAGACCAAGCTCAAGCAAGTGATTTTGTTGTAACAACTTTAAATATTACCCCAATAAATAAAAAACTTGAAAGATGGGTGCTGAGGTTTCATTAGATAAAATTCCGTGCGATAGGGTAAAAGAGTATCATCACCTCAGATATATGGGTAGACTATTTTGAACTGAAAGAGGCGGAAAAGGACAAAAAGGAATAATGGATGATGTGTCAGAAAATGATTTCGCTAGATTTGATAATTAACAGGTTGAGCTTATCTCTAAAGATTGCCTGAAGCAAGGAGATTTTGTTCTAGTTGAATTCACTTCACAAGGCAAGAGATCTTCTACGAAATACAGATATGTAGCCTCTGTAACCAAAGTATTGGCAAATTAAAAGAAAGAAATTGAAATATACAATTTAAAAGGTCTAAATAACCCTTAAGATATATTTTTCTTCCATTGAAAATTACATATCAGTGATCGATCAATCACATGTATTAGGAAAATTGCCAGAACTGGAATTCGTACGAAAAGGTCGATCACTGATATATGTTTTCATTGCACGTGTTAATGTTTGTGAAAAAAACTAAGCTAAGCTCAAGTTTAGGTTTACGTACTATACAATGTCTTAAAAAAGTTTGTTAAAGTCTTAATTATTTTCATGTTTTGAATAAATACAGATTTCTTTTTATATATTACGTTGGCCATAAATGGCAATATACCTAGCCATAACTGGGCAAAAATGGCTATAACATTTTTTCAAATGGTGGAAGTTATTGAATGTCAAATATACCACAGAAACGTTTTCACGTCCACGTCAAAACATTTCTTAAACTGGCCATAACTGGTAGGTCTACTATATAGGGGTCCATGGTCAAAATTGAGCAAAAAATCCCAACTTTAAAAGATCATACTTCGTGAATTCAGCACTTTAATATCTGCAGCATACCAAAATTTCAGGCCAATCCACAGAGACATATTTACCCCGTAGTGTGTGCGTACACCTTTATAAATAATTTTTCAATTTATTGTTAAGGAAAACGATATTTAACCGCAGGTAACATTAAACATAAGTTAAACTTTATCGGGTACTAAGGTATTCCGTTTAGTCATCCCCGAAATAAGCGACAAAGTAAAATAGAATCAAAATGAGAGGTGCAAAAGACCTCTAGTAACAAACACTAAAGTACGGTATACAAAAAGAGAGTAACAAGCTAAAAGAGGCTTATTTTAAAAACTCTATTACGTATATCTCTGTCATTAGCGTTAACTTCAGATTAGAAAAGCAATTTGATAAAAAAATACAAGGAACATTGTCATATGTGTGTTTGTACGTATGCGCTTCTAAGATATAAACTTTACAATAGACTGCATTAGGGAAGGTACACTTCTCTCCACATAAAACTGGTACAGCAGAAGTTAGAAGCCTGTTTAATTTTTAAAATTTTTATAATACGGCATTGTCTTCTTATAATTGACAATGTCACAGACTCCTGACAACATCATGTTTTGCATGTCAGTGTCATCCAAATTTAAAAAAATGCCGCTGCATCTTTCTGAATATGATAAAGCTCAAATCTTAGCAAAACTAGACGGTGGTTGGTCTATTCGGCAAGTAGCTGCTCATTATGGGAGAAGCAAGTCTACGATAGTAAACATAAAAAACCGATTTCAAGAGGAGTAAAATATCCACCGAAAGGAAGGCACCGGTTTGCCGAAAATTAGTAGTCCAGAGGAAGACCAAAAAGCAATCAATTTTCTGGAAAATCATTCGTTTGCCAAAGCGAAAGAAGTAAAAATTGAATCAAATTTTCCAGGATCCATAACAACATTAGGCAGGAGGATTAATCGTTAGAGGCTAAGGTATCGCATTGCGGCAAAAAAAATTAAACTAAGTGAGGAAAAGAAGCAGTCTCGATTAATTTTTGCGTTGAATTTATTCTCTGAGGGACGAAGAATTTTGGCAGCAGGTGGTTTCACAAATGAGAAGAACAAATTCGACCGCCAAAAACCCGATACGAAGAACGATATATTACTGTAAACTGGGCGATTTACAGCCGAAGTTTACGTTAATTTGCTGGAAAATGTAATGCTTCCAGAGGTGAGAGTCCCTTATCCAGGTCATTTTGTATTCCAACAAGATAACTGTCCAGTTCATACATTCAGAATTGGACAGCGGTGGTTCCAGGATAATAATATCGAAGTTTTGCCTTGGCCTAAAAAACCTTCAATAGAGAACCTTTGGGGACTTATCGCAAAGAAATTAGAAAGTTTTAATATCATTACCAGGAATTCAGAACATCTAATGGAACTCATCGTAAGGGCATATAGGGAAGTTATTGCTGAAAATCCAAACTTATTTGAAAATTTAGCCAATTCAATGCCCAAAAGACTTCAAAACATCATTGCAGCCAACGGTGTAATGACGCGCTATTAAAAATAAGTGTTTTTTTATATGTTTTTAATTTTGTTATTTTTTTTTTAATTTTATTTATTTCGTTAACTTGATCTGGCCTTTTAATTGTTTTCGGCTAGTAATTTTCGTCAAACCGGTGCCTTCCTTTCGAGGGACAGTTCCTTCTTCGTAGACTTGCTTCTTTCATAATCAGATAGTCGAATAGACCAATTACTTGTGTAGTTTTTGTTTAGGTAATAAAACATTTTTGCTTTTTTGAAATGTGGCTTTTATTTTTAGTGGCCTTACATTTTGAATTAGCAAAAAATAAACAAGCCGTCTCCTTATAAAGTTTATATATGCCAAAAATATAACCTAAAATGACAAAGTCAAAAAGTCAGTGCTGCACATAAATAAATATAAAAAATCCTATTTGCAGCTACCGTCTGCTGTACTAGTTTTATGTGGAGAGAAGTGTAGTCATGGATAAACGACTAAGAGTAAAAGTTAATCGTACTCCTTGTATAGACCTTAACCCTTTAACAACAACCAACATACCGCATTAACTCGACGCTAAAACTACAAATTTAAACTGTCGTACTAAACAGAATGTATTTTTGCAAAATTTTACTAGCTTGTTAAGGTTTGTAACCCGGAATTTTTTTTTGTGTTTTAGTGGAGTACGGTCAGATAAAAAGGACCAAACTAATTTTTTCCCCGACGTTTCGACACTTTATTGTTTAATTTTCAGGGATGTCTGTTTGTTTTTTTCTGTGGTTATGTTTTTATTTTTAGGACTTTTTTTAAAGACTTTTTCACATAGAGGACCAATAAGTTTCGGCGAAGAATTAATTTTGTTCTTTTTAACTGACTCTACCCCACTAAAACAAACAAAAAATAAAACCCTCATGTTATACGTTTTGAGCAGTACAAAAGCCAAGATGGCGTACAAGATTATACTTCAATCTATTTAATTTGATGGGAAGGAATTCGAAAAAAAATAGTTACACTCCATCCAAATTCCACATTGAAATTGGTACATTGATTAACGTACATTAATTAAATCGACATAATGGTCGCGATTCTTCAGAAACGACAGAAAATCTCACCCGTCACAATTCTGCAAAGTGGCGATTTTTACTTATTGCCTCATTTAAAATAGAAACACAGCGTTCTCATTATTTATCCTAACGTTGTAAGAGAAACTGCGTAATTTTTTTAATAAAATTTTGTAAATTTAATATTTTAAAAATATTCTGCAAAACTAGTTTTACGGATAAGCTAAATTGCTACTACACATACCAGAATTTGTGTAATTTGTTTGTTGTCTTGTTAAAAGTTTTAAAGGTTTGTTTACACACAAAAACAAGCCTAATATATACATTTTTAATGAAATGAAAAATTGCCTACAAAAATTAAAATTGACATATTTTTTGTTTACTACGACAGTATTAAGACTCCAAATTTCAAGAATTATTTATTAGCAAATTACTCGTGACAAAAAAGCAGTTAGTGTAAACTTGTGTTTAAGAATCCTCAGATTTTTTGTAAGGGCGAGATTTTCTGACGGTTTTTCAAGAATCGCGAACATTATAGCTACCAATACGACGATCTCAAAAATGATAGTACTTGGCCCACTTAATACTATCACGAGACTTCTGCAAATAATACATTTTTAAACCAAATCTTTGTAGATGCAAATAAGCACTGAAATTAATATTTTTTTGGATAATTTGCCACCAAGTTGTATTTTTTTATTATTAATTTAAACTGTTTCATTATCCTGCGGAACGATCAAGCAAAACGCGTTAAATACACTTTTTGAAAATTAGCTTCACTAAAAAAAATTGTTCTGACTAACAGTTTCACAAAATTTATGTTTTAAATACATTTCGTAAAAAATCCATGAGGGCGGACGTATTAAAAAGGGTATTTTTGATCCTCTTAGATGTTTTTTTTTGGAAAAGTTATTTAATATGGTCTATTTAAATATTTTAAACTTAGTTAATCCTGGTTGGAAATAATGTGGCTTTGTAACCCATGTTCGAGATTTAATACAGTGTCGCACAGAATAAAATATTTAGGGGTCAAAAATACTTATTTTTTAAATAGGTCCGCTATATTGAATTTTTTCATATTTAGATCTAAAAAAGTGCGGTTTTTTTGGCACTATATGATACGTAAATAAAAATTATTTTGTACAAAGGGATGGCGCGGAAGCCTCTGTAGGTCTTTGTTTATCCTGTAAAATTTTATCAACCAGATTTAACGCGTTTTGCTTAACCACTCCATCTTTCATCAATGGTTTCTGAAGAAAAATCTCAAAACTAGTACTTCCATTTTGAAAAACAAAATCTGCTCATGTTAAATACACCCTGTTTATGAAAAAATTAACTTTTAGAAGAACTCACCCCCTGGTCTGCATGAATAATAGCTTGCGCCTTTGCCATCACATCACTAGCTCCTTGCGCCATTAATTTTCTAGCCAGTCTCTCTCCCAACATTCTAGCACTTTCCAAATCGTCTTTCGAAACTTTTCGATGAGCAACCAGTCCAACATACAGTGTCTCAGTCTTAGGATCTTGCAATTGTTTTTTCTCTATGTCAGTCAACTGCAAAAGATTTGAGCTGTCTGCTACAGTCTTCGATTTTGACATTTTTTTAAGAAAGGGGCAAGTTTTTGTTTGGATTTGGTCGAAGCTGGATGAAGTTTCCAGGAGGTTTCCCATACCTTAAAAAATAACAGGATTTCAAAAATGTCATTATGGCGGAGCGCTGTGTGTGCCTTTGTAGTTCAGGTTAAAGAAAAATTTATATGTTCAAATTGGTAAATGAATTTATGTAGGGTGGTCCAAATTCGAGGGGCCTCTATAGCTTTGGGCTTTTGCAGCATAGTTAGCCCAAAACTAATATACTTGTTACGGGGCGCGATTTTCAAGAGAAGTCGAAAACTAAAAACCGCATTGCGATATGTCAAAGCGTTTCTGAGCTACAGGGTGATTCTCAAAGATCTGCGATTTTAAGGGTTTCTACAACTTTTTTATTTGTAAAGATAGAGATTTTCATTAAAAACATTTTTTGAAGACAAATCTAACTGTTTCACCGATTTTCTCTTAAAGCTTTTAGTTCCCGAGATAAATAGTTTAAAAGATATTTGCATATTTTGATATTTACCATAGTAGGCGCTGTGCGCGCCCTAAATGTGTAAATAAAATTTTATTGTTTTTTTTTCATACAAAATCAAGTTGGCTACGACACAAGGGGACACAGCAACCTCAAACTTTAACTTCTAGTTTACTATAATTAAAGTTTTTATTTAAAATTTTTACTAATTAAACTATGTAACACCTAAAATCTACATCTAACAATTTTCTCCAATTCTAAAACAAATGCTCAAACTGACGTCCGTTTTCTTGTAAACATATCCTACATCTTCTCTTGACGCTATTTTCTGCATTAAGAAGTTCTACCGCACGAAGCTGCCTGAATACAGTACGAAGTGTCTCTTCCAATTCCCTTCTAGTAGTTGGGCGATTTCGAAATACAAGGTCTTTGACTCTCCCCCACAAAAAGAAGTCGTAAGGGGTCAGGTCTGGGGCCCAATATATAGGACCTTTATTTCCGATCCAGTTTTCGGCAAACACAATATTTAGCAAATTAGTAATGTCTCGTGCATTGTGAGGAGGTGCACCGTCATGTTGAAAGTATAGCTCATTATTTTGCTGAAGTGGCAAATTGTCGATAAACGGAATCACCTGCTCTTCTAAAATTTGTTGGTATCTTTCGGCATTTAAATTTCCATCAAAAATATATGGCCCAATAATTTGTCCTCTGTAGATGCCTACCCTTAAAACTGAACCTTCCCTGATTCGCTTGTTCCACCATAATATGGGGATTTTGCTGTTTCCAGTAATAGCATTTATATCTGGTGAATATTCCATCACTAGAAATCGTTGCCTCATCCGTCCAAATAACTTTTCTGGCAAAATCGGGGTCTTCTTGGCTTAGGTACCACCTGCAAAATGCACGTCTTGGAGCAAAATCTCGTTGCCGTAATTGGTGCACCCGTCGGGGTCGATAGGGCCTCAACTTGTGTTTTTTAAGCACCCGAACGGCATTGCTGCGTGGAATTCCAGTGTTTCTCTCCATAGCCCTGGTGGAAGAATTCGGGTTAATTTCTATTTATTCTAGAACCGTTAGTTCTTCCAACTCTGTATCTCTGGCTAGGCCTCTATACGTCCTAGGCCGCGCTTTTGTAAAGGATCCGTATTCTTGTAGATGACGTTTTAACTTCAAAAATATTTTTGAGCTAGGTTGCCTTCTTTCCGGATATCTCTGGAAATATAGATTTAACGCCGTCTGTCGATTTTCGTTACTTTCAATATAACATTTTATCATGTCGTACTTTTAAAAGTTTTCAAACATTTTTATATCTTGACGAAGACGCCACTTTTGACACTTAAGCTCGTTTTTCATGGCAATTGTTTTTATTTGATCATAGCTACCTAGATAGATACCCTAAAACTGCATAGGTCAGAGTTAAACACAGCATACTATGGTTATTATTAAAAATTGCAGCTATCTGTTTAACTACTTAATAAAAATAGGTGTATGACACATCGTTTAACAGGAAATTTTATTACAAAACTAATTTTTTTAAATCAAAGATGGTGGACATTGTCAAAATGAAACATATATTTCAACTCGTTTCTTTTTAAGGAATCTACATAATGAAATAAAAAATTTAACACTATTCAAAAGTCTAGGCTCTACCAAGGCGATCGACGGATCGCTTATTAAAATTGTTTAAGTACCTTAGGATTTATACCCAAAAACACAGGAGAAGTTCCAGTGCTCTATATGGAAATAATGAATATATTCATATCGCCGCAACTTTTTTATTTCTTAAACGATTTTAATAAGTGATAGCTCGTTTGATCAGGAATTAAATTTTCCTGCGACGACAAAACAAAATTTTCGATCATTTTTGAATTCAAGATGGCGAATCTTATATGATTAATCTCGTTTATTTTTATGGAACCCATTCAAGCAAAGTATCGAGAATAAGACTATTCAGAAGCCTAGTCTCTGTCGAGGCGATCAACATATCGCTCATTAAAATCGGTTAAGTACTTTAGGATATACACCTAAACAGGTTCTAGTGTTCTAATGCATATATTCATATCGCCGCAACTTTTGTACTTCTTAATCGACATATAAAAGCAAACAAATAAAATGACAAACTAAATTAATACAAGTTAACAGATTCTTGACTAGAGACGAGTAGATAGGAACCTCAAATATACATCAAGAACTTTTCAAAATAATTAATAACTTTTTAAATTTCTTTATAGTGAGCATTTGATGTGGTTTCGTTTAAGCGGACCGATAGATTTTCATTTTCTAATCCAGAAATTTCCAAATTTTCCAAAGAATTAAGTTTTCTACCCTTCTTTCAGTCGTGAAGCATTTTAAAAGTGCTTTCCAGTTTAAAGGAATGACCGGCCTCTCTTAAGTGCCTCCTAAAAACAGAGCGTTTATCATTTGGCGATTTTTGTGAATTTAAGTGTTCACGGATTCTGACCCTGAAACTATGTCCTGTTTGACCTACATATTTGGCAGGGCAATCACCACAAGATAAAAGATAAACCCCACTTTTCTCTACGGTTAGGTCCTTTAGTCTTTAGTCACAAAAGATTTATAAATCACCTTAATGTTAGTATTCAAGGATTTTAAAATATTGCCCACTTGTAAAGAAATCCTTCCTAAAAAAACTTAATTTTACATATTTAGGGGGTTGGTACGGGGGAATAGAAACATGCTCTGTGTCAGTCAGTAGGTTCTTTAACGAAGAATTGTACTTTTTAATATTATTTTTTTTCCTTTTCAAAGTCTAATGGTAGTAACGGAATGATAAAAAGCCGATGAACCACGGCATAAGAAGCTATTTTATGAGCAAAAAAGTGGTTCGAATTTGAAGGAATAACGTCAAATCTCAAAGAAATTTAAACCTCAGTTTTCCTCTCATTCCATTGTAAACTGAATTTTACGATAAATAGAATCTAGAAATATTAAAATATTTTCAAGTTCGATTCTTGTGCCATTCCAGACTACAAAAATGTCGTCGACGTTTAGTCCTAAATGAAATTTTATTCAAATGAGTAAAATTTAATGTAAATAATTTATTTTCGAAATCTGATATAATTATTTCTGCAAGGAGGGGAGAGAGATATTAACCCATAGGAAGACCATCCAACATACGATAGAACTTTTTATTAAATTGAAAAAAAATCAAAGAACCCCGCACGAAATACATTGAAAAATTATTTCCGTGAAATTTGACGAAATTTTAGTATGTGATAGTAATAAGATCAGAAAAATGGGTAAATAAAAATTGATTTCTATGACTAGTTCCAGAGATATAGACGGTCAAAGTTTTAGAAAAAAAGTCGTTTCATTTTTATAAAAAAGTAGTAAATATTTAATTTCCTTAAAACTGATCGAGGGATTTTCATTTAATTTTGCGTACGCCTTTATAATACTTTTATCTAATACAGGGTGCAATTTTTTATCACTTTATTTTTTGCATCTAGGATGATGATTTTTTAAAGATTTCTCAGGGTACTCTAAACTTACTTTACTTACTGTTTAACACTTTTGGTGGGGCTGAATTATCAAACAAACAATAAATTACCGTAAATTATGATTACGGGTAATTTCTCTCCCTTATACCTACACAGTGTCGTAGCCAGAGGGGGGTTTTGGAGGTTAAAACCTCCCAGATGCCTCAGATTTTGTTTTAATGTACCCGCTAATAGGCCAATTAAAAATAATTTAAATAATAATTAGGTTTCTTTTATTCGTAAAACGCTGTTATTTTTCGGGAAACCTTAAGCGCTAGTATTTTTGCGGTAGTTTAACCAAGCGCAAAAATACTTAAGTTTAGGTTTTAATAGTTTACTCTATAGCTTTTTTCTTGTTTTTTTTTCATCGTTAATTGTTATGGTAAAACGACGATTATTACAATTTACCTAATAGTTTACTCCTTATAGTTTTTTTATTGTTATTTTCAGCGTTACTTAATTATCGTTATGGTAAAACACCGATTACTACAATTTACCTATAGCTTTTTTTATTGTTATTATCATCGTTACTTAATTATTGTTATGGTGAAACACCGATTATTACAATTTTGCTACATTAAAACAGAATCTGGGACCTCTGGGGGGTTTTAACCCCCAAAGCCCCCCTCTGGCTACGTCACTGTGTAGCCCCACCAAAAGTGTTAAACAGCAAGTAAAGTAAGTTTAGAGTATCCTGAGAAACCTTTAAAAAATCATCATCCTAGATGCAAAACATAAAGTGATAAAAAAATTACACCCTGTATTAGATAAAAGTATGATAAAGGCGTACGCAAAATTAAATGAAAATCCCTCGGTCAGTTTTAAAGAAATTAAATATTTACTACTTTTTTATAAAAATTAATGATATAGAACTTTTTGCATGTACCTCGTAGCTAGGACAAAAAAATTAAAATAAAATCTATTTTATTTAAAGTTTATTTACTAATCACTTTAACTAAATGCAAAATAATATTTAGATTTTGAAGTGGAAAAATAATTATTTCGTAGTAGGAAACAATTTTTGTCAAGTTTTTATAGTAAAAAAATTGAAAAAAAACATGTAAGACAAAGTAACTGTTACTGGGAAGAAAAACTTGTTCAGTTTATCTAAAATAATTTTTTAATTCTTGTATAGAGGAAAATAAAAATGTGTGAAAAAATTATTTTTTTGACTAGCCCCTGTATACAACCTGTTAACGTTTTATCAACAAAATAATAATCGGGAACCCATATTCGTCGATCACTTATTTTATTTCGGTCAGGAAATACCTTTTTGAGCGTACTCAATATACCCCGAAACGACGTTTTTTTTAAACTTTGACCGTCTATATCTCTGGAACTAGTCATAGAAATTAATTTTTCTGATCTCATCACGCACTCTAACATACTAAAATTTCGTTAAATTTCACCGATATAATTTTTCAATGTATTTCGTGCGGGGTTCTTTAAATATCTATCCAAAAGTAATAAAATATGTTTCTTGACCCTTTCACTTAAACTCATAATGTCATTTAGCAAGCTTTCAATTATTTTTTAGTATGTCCAATGAAACTAAAATGCAATTGTTTGGTAATTTAAAATTTTCAAGTCGTTTTATTAAATCCAACGTATTTTTAATGCTATATTTGTTCGAAAAATCTGTGTCTCTAATAGTGGAGTAAATTCGTATAGATTTTCAAGAGAAAACTGCAAAAACGGTATATTTTTTATATTTGGCATAGTAATATCTAATACCAAAAGGTAAAATTCCTGTCTTGGATCCCCATTTTCCGGCCCCAGAAACCAAAATGGCGGCTCTCAAAGTTAGGAAAAAATGTGTTTTCTGCGTTTTCAGAAAAATCACACCGAAATTAATTAGGTAATAGTGACGAGGTCCCACTTAATTCAAAAATATAAAAAAAGTTGACATATGTCACTTCAAAACAAAATGGCGGTCAGATTTAAAAAATTTAGTTTTTCTTTGATTTTCTTTTTACTTTTTAAGTGATGATCTTTTTTGATGTCTCATATTAAAGCTACTAACTGGCTTCTTGATCTCACAATAAAAAAGGTTAGAGTTTATATGCGGGTACAAAGATGGCGTTTGATATTCTAAAAATATAACCCTACGAATTTATGAACTACATTTAAAAAAAAATATTTTTAGTAGAATGCTATTAGCGATGAGTTCGTCTCTACTACAATTTAAAAAAAAAAACATTTAATTTGACATTTGATAATCAAAATGGCGGCCAAAATATCGAGAAAAAAGTAATTTTTCCCTTCTGATGTGGTACTTAGACTAACGTCATGCAATATATCAATTTATACTAAATCGACAACGCTTGTCTGAAAAATTGAAAAAAAAATGACATATGTCATTCCCAAATCAAGATGACCACGATTAAAATAATATATTTTTTTTAGTAGATACTACTAGCGATGAGTTCGTCTCTGCTACAATTTTAAAAAACATTTGATTTGACATTTGATATTCAAAATAGCAGCCAAACTATCGAGAAAAAAGTAGTTTTCCCCTTCTGCATTTTGCATAAACTAAAGCAGTTTTAGAATGAGTTAAATTAGTTTTAAATTTTTGCGTAAAAAAAATGTAATGATGCAGTTAAAATGGCGGACGATTAAGTAAAAAAAAAGTGTTTTTTTTTATTTGTTCCGTAAGTTAAACACAAAGCACGTGGCAGAATATTGCGTTGCGCTAAGTAAGACATACCCAATCCAAAAATAAAAAAAAGTGGCATATGTCATTCACAAATCAAGATGGCGGCGATTAAAATAGAAAAACCACATTATTTTTCTGTGCTTTTACATTTTTTCACAAACAAAAGCAGTTTTAGAATGGAAAACATGTATTTTTTTGTTTTTTTTTAAGTTAAACAAAAAATACATGATAAAATATTAGATTTTATCAAATTAAAGATACATATTTAAAAAAAGAATAAGATGTCATTTTCGTGCCAAAATGACGGCGATTAAAATAAAAAAAAATAAACAACATTATTTTTCTGCCCGTTTACATTTTTTCACAAACAAACTCAGTTTTAGGATAAGCTAAATTAATTTTAAATTTTTGTATCAAAAAAAAAAAAAATTAACACCTCAGTTAAAATGGCGGACAATAAAGTAAAAAATGTGTTTTTTTTTTCGTAAGATAAACAAACAACACTTGGCAAAATATTTTCGTCTATCTTATTTTATCTTATAGTCAGGTATTATCGATATTTCTAATCTGATATGTTTTCCTTTAAAAAAACTATAGTCCTAATTGTAACATTACGTACATATTATTGTACTGGGTTAAAGAAAAAACAAAATTTTTGAATCTTATTTACATATTAAAACGTGATTTGACCAACGTGCCCATATTTTGCAAAGTGTTTTTTCTTTATCTTACGAAAAATTATTTTTTTTAACTTAAGCAAGCGTTCGCCATTTTAACTGAGGTATAATTTTTTTTTTTGACAAATTTAAAACGAATTAAGCTCATCCTAAAACTGCTTTTGTTTATGAAAAAATATAAACGGACAGAAAAATAATGTTGTAATTCTATTTTAGGCGCCGCCATCTTGATTTGCGACTGACATATGTCACTTTTTTTTTATTTTTGGAATAACTATACCTTACTTAGCGCAACTCAATATTTTGTCAAGCGCTTGGTGTTTAACTTGAGGAAGAAACAAAAAAAAACACTTTTTTTTATTTCATCGTCCGCCATATTAACTTAAATTAAAGCATTAAAATTTCTTTTTTTTTACACAAAAATTTAAAACTAATTTAAGTCATCCTAAAACTGCTTTGGTTTGTGCAAAATTGCTAACGTGCAGAAAAATAATGACGTTTCTTAATTTTATTCACGACCATCTTGATTTTGGAATGACATGTGTCATTTTTTTTTGCAATTTTTGAGATAAGCGTCCTCGATTTAGTACAAATTGATATATTGCATGGCGTTAGTGTAAATAGCGTACCAGAAGGGGAAAATTACTTTTTTCTCAATAGTTTGGTCGCCATTTTAAATATCAAATGTCAACTGAAATGTTTTTTAAAATTGTAGCAGAGAGGAACTCATCGCTAATAGTATGTACTAAAACAATATATATTTTTTTAATGTTGTCTATAGGTTAATTAATTAAAATAATATTTTTGACATATTAAGCGTCATCTTTGTGGAAAAGAAAAAATCAAAGAAAAACTAAATTTCTGAAATCTGAGCGCCATTTTGTTTTGAAGTGACATATGTCAACTTTTTTTTATATTTTTGGATTAAGTGGGACCTCTTCACTATTACCCAATTGATTTCGATTTTATTTTTCTGAAAACGTAGAAAACACATTTTTTCCTAACTTGGACAGCCGCCATCTTGGTTTCTGGGGCCGGAAAATGGGGGATCCTTGACTGGAATTTTAGCTTTTGGTAGTAGGTATTACTATGCCAAATATTTAAAAAAAATACCCTTTTTGTAGTTTCTTTTTACGAATTTACTCCACTATAAGTATAATATTTAACCACACTGCTAAGTTGTAAGCAGTTTTTATTCCAAATTACATTCAGCATAAATTTAAAGAAAATAGCACTTTGCCCTATAGAGCACAACATAATTTGGATAAATTAAAAAGATCTTCAATTAAAGAAGGGAACAAAATTTGGTGCTCGAAAAAGGCTTTAATTTAATTCTATTGAAATTGAATTTTATATTTTCCTTATTAAACTGCCAATTTTCTAACACTGAGGTTAATAACATTTTATTTGTTTGCTTTTAGATGTCACTGTATGTTCTATTTACTTAATTTTTTTATTTTTAATTACAAAAAAAAATTTTTGTCATGTGCGTATTTAATCTCGCTTTTTAACATTATTATTTATAATTCATTGCTATTGTGCGTTAGGTATTGTTTGTAAGGTGTGTTTTTTGTATCTTGTGTCTCGAAGATTTTACCTTAGAATTATGGATTTTTGTTTCCTGTAAGTCTTTTACATAATAATTATTTTATTGTGCAGATGCTTGATAATGATTTTTTTAAAATCGAAACGCGTCGTATGCATTAAAACATTTTTTGAAGCTTATTCTGGACTTAGTTTTTTAGTTTTTTTCGTTTTTCCTTACTATATTTGCACAGCTTTGCCACTTACCATTCTATTATATTTGATGGAACTTAAATCTAAAAACTGCATACTCGTAGAGACATTGGTTCAAAAGATATAAATTTTAGAAGATATCAACTCCTCTCATCCTTCAAACCACCCCCCACTAAAATAATTTCTTACTTTAAAATTAGGAAACATAAAGTAAAACTAAACTATGAAAACTGCAAATCTGTATCAGCTTTGGTTTAAAAGTTATACATTTTTGACTATAAAAAAATTATTATTCCTCGTTCACTCCCTTAAACCAAACACCACCAACGTTATTTAATAATGTATTGGCACAGGATTTCCACAAGTATTCCAAATTTTATTTAAATCGGTTAAAGGGAGATTTATGAAAAATGCATCGCAAGATATGATAGTCAGTTAGATAGGTAGATCATGTGAGCTAAATAAAATTGCTTAATTTAAAAATAAAAAGAGAAGCACTAATAGTCCCTCAGTTTTTCATTATCAGGAATTACAAAAAAAAAGGGGTTGGTCAAAATAGCCAGTTCAGTCAAGGATAATCCATTTGATTCGTAGAACATTAAAAGTATATTTCTTAACCGAGAAGCTTAAAAAAGTGTAAAAGAAAATCACCTGTTTTACACAATACATTGTAATTGAATCACTAATAGAGTAATTCGATAATAAGATATAATACTTTTAAGCTACTTTGACAAGCAATATCATGTCTTTTAAAAAACCCATAATTTATGAAGCAAACTAAATAAATGCTCAACATCCTTGTCAGAGACGAGGAGTCTACCGAGCAAACCCGTCGCACACTGTGGCAGTTTCCAAATATAGCGGAACTTTATCCGAAATTAATATTATAAGTAAAAATATAAACACTGGCGATTTACGGTAGCTTAATAGCCATAGAATCTGAATTCTTAAAAATCAAATAGTTGACTTTGACATCCGCGACAAAAAATCGTCGGAAACATGCCATAACCTGAGTGATAGAAATTGCTGCTGCAATTGTAGGGGGTTAGTATATCGATGGGTTTAGTATTGGCGGGGTTGCTTTGAGCATTTTAAAATTGAACAAAGAACCAACTATTATTATTGTCATCTTCTGGGCAATCAAATAAGTTAAGTTTACATTTTGTATCCTTTTGAAGTTTTTGATAGATTGGGACTTAATTTAAGAGTGTTCTATATTACATTTTTATTATGACTTGTTTCTTTACCTTGAGTTTTAAAAATGTATCCGCATGTATCCTCTTTAAAATATTTGCCACGACCATCTATGATTAGCACTCCGTTTAATAAAATATTGATAATCTGCGCAAAAGTACGCATGTTAGAGATTTTAATTTTAACTTTCACATGAATACTATACCGGGCGAGCCAAAAAAAAATCGGGCAAAATGTTTTTCGTTATAATTTTCGAACTTTACGACCGATTTTCATGGAACAAACTGCACTTTGCAGGGAGTTGATCAGGCTTTTGAGGATACATATTTTTTTGTCCTTCACCGTAACAGCCAAAATGGCGGACAGAATCTAACATGACCTTTCAAAGAGGCCCGTTTATTCTTATATTCCGGAAATGTTGTAATTTTTTTTTGAATTCGTAGCAAAGCTCTATTTTCACCACGTATGTATGTACAAATCATTGAAATCGGTTCAGTGGTTCCCGAAGAAATCGTTTTTGCTTCAACCATTATTTTACATACTATACGATTACTTTGCTAATTCTGCATTCATTTGGTCATAACTTTATTATCACTCAACCGATTTTAATGAAATGCCTGGTGGTGAGAATCGATTGCCGTTTGAAGATTACTGTTGAAATTTGCGCCATTTTGAAATCCAAAATGGCGGACTAAATCAAATTTGTCCCTTCATGAAGTATCGCTTTTTCTTATGTTGCGAGCAGTTATTAACCCCCGACGTGAATGAAAAAAAAAGGGGGGAAGGGGGTAAGTTTGACCCCTCTGTGTGTCTATCTGTCTGTCTATCTGTTTGTTGGACCTAGATTATTCATAGAAAATCAGAAAAGGATCGACAAATTTTTCGCAACAAGGAAACGCGATCCTTTATGGAGAGACACTTTTGATTTAGTTCGGAAAATTGTATTTCAAGATGGCGGAAAGTTTCAATATTGATTTTACCACACTGTCTTCCTAGAGAAACAATAAATTTGTTAAAATCAGTTGATGTACTAAATACTGACACCTCTGATGAAGATTAACCAAATTTACATTGAATTTTCAAAACTAAAAATAAGTGTAGGTCTATATCAAAAAATTTGTAATTAATTTATAAAAAAATGTTATTTTGTTCATTGTTAAATTAGACCTTATAATTGTATAAACATATTTTCGTTTATGTTGTTTCATAAATAATAATCCCCTTATATTATTATTGTTGCGATATTTAACTATTATTGAATATATTTTTTTATAGTTGTCTCAGGGCTTGTGTTTTACCATTGTTTTCTACATTTATAACGCTTAAAAAATAATAAATTAAAGATATTTATTATTTTGTGATACTAAAAGTGACAGTGACACACCCTGTATAATATAGAAAATGCATTTTTGATAAATTTAATAATGATTATGCATAATTTTATTTTTTTAAAAGAAACAGAATACATATCCGTAATTATTGAAGATAAATGAATTAAGTTCCGCTAGATTTGGAAACTGCCACAGTGTGCGTCGATTGCGTCAGTAGTGACAGCAACTGACAACCATCTGACAGCGAATATTTAGTTTAATATTTTTGTTTGCTTTTGGAAAATTTATTAAAAGAGTGGACACTACCGTAAAAAAAATTAAAAAGATTTGTCTAGTGTTTCTTGTAATTTTGTAAATAGAAAATTGGATTCCTCTAAATTTATCGTGTTTGGTCATAACATGCGTCATGAGGACGGCACCTACCAGGACTATTGAAAGACTCCCAGGACTCATTTGCACCTATTCATAGAACTTGTTGCTTCAAGGACTATTTACAGACTTCAAAGTCATTGTGACCTCAGGATCAATTCTGATCCCAAGAGTCACACAGCACTCTATAGGAATGTAATGGAGATTTGCCCAGTGCTATGAATGAACAAGGACAGAATACCGATGCAAACCAGTCCGAAGCTCCAATTAGGTTTTACACGCCTGATGAAGAAGTCTGGATGGAATGGATGTGTGTCCCTTGCCTCCAGTCTGGTACACAGACGGCTCAAAAAGGGGGGACAAGTTGGGGGCGGGAGTGTACTGTAAAACCACGGGGGCGAAGTTTCACTTCTCCCTAGGAAGGTACGCGACTGTTTTTTAGGCTGAGGTATACGCCATTCTGATGTGTGGATCTAAAAACCTGGCAATGTCCGCTTCAGGCAACTACATTTTAGTAGGGCTACTGTCTGCTATCACAACTATGGCAAGGCACAACAAGGTCAATCCCCTCTGGGTCCCGGGATATGAAGGTGTAGATTGGCTAGACAAACATCATCAACCGATCCGGTAGGGCCGGAACCCATACTAGGTATTCCGGCATGCCAAGTCATAACGGCCCTGAAAAGTAACTTAGACAGGCACTCTCTGGAGATCTGGAATAGTACATAGGGCACGAGACAGGCCAAGATTGGTGAGGTGAGCGTCAAAAAAACAAAGTCCTTGGCCCACCTAGGTAGGAAGGATGTGAGACCTGCAACAGGGCTCCTAACAGGACACTGTCGCCTTAACAAGCACCTAGAGACGCGGAGAATCGCCGAAGACTCAGAGTGTGGATTGCATGTCTTTCTAGTGTCCGGCTCTAGCCAGGTACAGACGAGTCGCATCTTGGGAACTATCTGCTGGCCCCATGCAATGTAAGAAGGTTGCAACCCAGAAAAATCTGTTCTTTTGCAAAGGAGACAGGCTTCCAGGGCTAAACCATGGATAGTGGGCGTGCAACGGGCCCAGCAAAGTGGCCTACGTACATGGAAATTGTTCGGCCCGCATGTCTACATTCATCATGCCTTGTTTTATTATTTCTGAAAATGTATTTAATACATTAAGAGTGTGTATCCGCCGAGGTATCCACCTACATAATCACACCATCAGTATCTATGCCCATATAACAATTTCCATCAATTAACTTATCAAGGAACAAATTCCAACTTTTTTTTTCCTGAACAAAAACAATTTTTTAGGTTTAAATACACCCAAGTAACGCAAAAATACCAAAAGATTTAGATTGACTCGCAAAAAATCTATATTATTTGTTACAAACTTTATAGCCATACAATGAATTTACAAAATACATCTAATCATATATATATATTTTTAAGTTAACAGAAGCAAGCACATTACTGAATCTACAACTCATTACATTTAGTCCGAATGTCGAACGACTTTTGTTTAACAATTAACAGCGTGAAATCTAATGTTATGTTATTTGGTCGCAAAATCCCACAAAATCGACAAAGAAATAATATTCACATCGAAATAGATGGTCAAAATCTTGAAACAACTAATTCTGCACGCAACCTTGGTCTGATATTGGATAGTGGTTTAAAATTTTCCAAGCATATTTCTATTATGATACGGAGAGCTTATTGCAATCTTAAACTATTTTACTCAAAGAAACACTGGTTAAATCAAAAATGCAAAGTCTTATCCCATTTTAATTATGCGGATACTGTCTATGGTCCTAATTTACGGAAAATGGACTGTCGCCGAATTCAGCTTATTCAAAATGCTTGTGTAAGGCTTATATTTGGTTTGAGAAGACGAGATCATATATCAGGTCCTTTAAAGCAAATAGGTTCTTATCATAAAATTTTAGGCACTCAAATACCTACATATTTATATAATAAAGTTAAGTTCCGATCCCAGTTGCATAACCGTAACTTGCGGCGTAGTAATAATTTGTTATCTTTTAGCGGCTCTTTTACATACCACATAACCAGTATATATAACAAAGTCCCCCATGATATCATAAGTCTTAAAATCGGTAGCTTTCGATTTCAAATTAAGAAACGGTTAATGCTAAATACTTTGTAATTACAAAATAATATATTAATTATTAATTGCTGATGTCTCATATTCACCCTTATTCTGTCAGGTAGAATTGTTCTTGTGTTATATTTTATGCAGTTAATTTTTTTTTTTAATAGTAAATAGTTGAAAAATTTTCATACTTTTTGATCAAATCATTAACTAAATTTTAAGATCTTTTAAGGTTTATTAGGTGTATAGCTAAAATATTATATTATTTAGAGTTTAAGAGTATATATTTATTTTCTTTCGGTTGAGTGGAAGAGCGCTGCTTTCTGCTTCTAAAGCATTAAGTGTAAACTCTGCCGTTTGTCAGCAGTATTTTTTACAGGGTTTTTATGTATTTTTTTTATTTTGTTGACAAGAAAAGCATTATTTATTTATTTATTTATTTATTTATTTATTTATTTATTTATTTATTTATTTATTTATTTAGCCCATCAGTAGTCGACTAATATCTCACAGTTCCATTTTCCCTGATATCATTCCATGTTTAAAATATCGTGGTGGAACCTCTCATCTTGCTTGACACTTACAGTACTACAATTTTCCGAAAAGTAATCCAGATGAGAATCCAAGAAATTTTTAATTTTTAACGACACTTTATATCCTAGCTTTTTGTAACACAAAACAAGTTGGGCAACCAGATCTTTATAGTTTTCTGCTCTAGTGTTTCCCAAAAAAGTGTTGCAACCATTTTAAATGTATTCCAAGCGCCTTCTTCCTTACTTTAAAGTATGGAATCGAATTGCGCATCTCCGAACACTTTCCTAATCTGGGGACCCCCCCTCTCTTTAATTTTAGCGTCACTGATTCTGGAAATTATTTTTTAAATAACTTAAAGCAAGGCTTTCTTCTTCCATGATCTTCCCAAAAATTTTCATAAGTCCTAATTTTATATGAAGTGGCGGTAGTTAAATCTTTTCTGGGGGAACTAATAGCCACAAAATTTAATCTCTCAGACGAATTCCTAACAATATTATATAAAAATCTAAATCCAGGTAGATATTTCCCATTAAACTTAATTCTAAAAAAATACTCCTAACATACCGAGTAGCATATATCATCGATCTTACTTTTAGGTTAAATAATTCTAAGTGCAAAATTTACTCACCCTGTAAGGATCCCATTTCTCCTTCCAAATAAGGGCAAGCTCCCATAAAATCTGACCCTACTGGTAGTGGTATAGGACACTTTTCATGTGGATCATTCCTTAGGATTTCACTTGGAACTTCTAATTTTTGTCTTTTAACCAAAGGTTCAGCGCTCTGAGCGTTTGGGCATTTTATGCAACTTTCTAAAAAAAGTGATTTTAGGTCTTTTTTAAACCAAAAAATTACAAACAAATACTTAAAGTGGCAGTCTGTTATTTAAAAAAATATATTTTTACCTATATCCTCTACGGCAACATTCGTATTGTTATTAAAAGGACATATGGAACATCTTATACCATTTGAAACTTCAACTGTTACCTTATCCGCATCTTTAATTTCTTGAAAGCCATCTAAGGACCACACAGCACCGTTTAAAATTAATTCTACGTCTTTATTAGGGTTCTGAAATTTCCAAACAAAATTTATTCAAAATTACATAATTTACAGGATCAGTTATTTAAAGTAAAACAAGGCAATTACTAAAAATCGGTTTGTAGCAGGTTTATAGCACACAGACAGAGAAGGGTTATAAAAACAATTTGCGCTCCTTTACCCGGCTCTTCTGGAAATACCAAAACTGTCAGAAATAGCAAAATTTAAAAGCATGTCAACTTAACTGAACACAAGTCATGGTCAACTTGAGTGAAAATAGAACAACAAATATGGCCTTCTAAAAAAACGCCTTGTAAAGTTAAACTTTCTGTACGAAAAATCGCACGAAAAGTAAGTAAAGTCTGTTAAAAAAGTATAATACCTTCAAAATTAATTTGTTTTTATAAATCGGGTTAATCAATCAAAATTTGAATAATCGTAATTCTTTTAGTTTATTATGTATACCAAAAGCACAAACTTAAGGTTTACCATATTTTCTATGGAAAAGAAACTTAAAAAATAAATAAAGATCAAATTATTATCTATTTAGGTGACTAGACTAGAAAAGTGAACTTTACAGGGTGACACTCGAAATTTACAGAGCGAACCGTAGGAAAGTCCTGTAAACCTGTGGACACCTGTTACATCAATTTCTTGTCGTATATCGTACATATTTTTTTTCTAACCCATGACATAAAACAACATTAAAGCATGTGAACAAAACCTACCTACCTCAAACGGTTCAAAGTGAATTTTACTTTTGAAATTCCCTTACGTTTCCAGGTTTTCCCTGACCATTTTTTAAAAAATTTCCTGACATTTTTGTCCATATTTCACTTTTTCAAATTTAGTCTCAGTGTCTGTATATTATTTTTGTCCCTTATTAGTTAAGTTATTATTTCAAAAAACTGTTACATCCGCCTTCACCAAACTATAAAATACAAGCAAATTTACTTTTTTCCAAAGCATTCGGTTTTAACATTGTTGTAATACCTTAATAATAATGTGAAAATACAGATATAGGCAAGTAACTTCCCTACCAAACTATAAAACTCAAGCATATTTACGTCTTGTTTTAGAATAAAATCTGTCATAAAAACATTTCTTCTTGTTTTTATCATCATATCATCATATTTTGTTTATCATCACACTCTCTTCATAGTTTTGCAGCGCTATTAGTTTTTGCGTTTTTTGAAAAATGTCAACTTTATTTTTGAGTTTGGATCCTTCAAGTGGCATTTTACTGCGGTGGCCCATTTTGGACAGTTCCAATGTCTAATTTTTATCACACAGGACACACAAAAACTGTTTTCGATTTTTGTCTGCTGGCTTAAGCCACTTTACCCATTTTTGGATCAATCCAATCCAAAAATTCTTCTACTAGCTAGAAGGCAGGTTAACACGATTCCACACCGTCCCTCGTAGAGGACGATAAGAGGACGGTACCGTATATTGATAGTGGAGCACGTTAAAGATCCCTAGCTCCGACAAAGGGATTTAGGTCTAAATCCCTCTAGGGGTGGGTGCTCATCAGACCGTTCTAGCGAGCGGGTAGGGGTGGAATAAGCCACAATAGATCTCTTAGGTCGCAGTGGAAGGAGCCAGTCATAACCAACACCGTTCTCAACTAAAAGGCCAGTTAACTCATTTTCATTTCAGTATCCTTTGGCCTATGACCGGTGCCATATTGACACCAAACTGACAGAAAATCCATGTTTTACTTGTCAATTTGGTTATAAAAATCGTAGCCACAGTAGGCTAAAGGGCACTGAGGCGGTAGGAGTTAACAGGCTTTTTAGTTTAGAACGGTGTTGTCATAACAAACTTATTCTAACCTAGCAGAAAAAAAGCCACACAAGTTGCAGTACAAAAAATTGATTTCTGCATGAAAAACAGGAAAATTTTTAATAATATAACGAGCAGAGTCTCTAACCCCCATTTGCTCCAAATATTTATCTATTCTTTACTAAAACTCTCTTTAACAACAAGTGCGGAAAAGACGACACATAAAAATAACTGGTGAAAATGGGGGCAAGAGCTGGTGCAATAAGGGCGGAATTAAACAAAACATACACTGGCACGTTTTTTACATCCTCATTGGTGCGGACAAAAATACGAATATAGTGCAGACAAAAGTAGTGACTTATTTCCTTTTTTTGAACTATGCTGCACGGTTGCAAAAGAATTTCGGTAAGAATTATCTGCGCACGTCCGATTCGTCACGAGGTGTTGACATACGCGGGGAAAAACAAACATACTAAATATTTTGGTTGTACCAGGTTTATTTCTAAAATAATCAAACAGTTGCACACTATGGATATCTTATTTCCTGACTTTTTCCTGACTTTTAGGTCATTTTTGGGTTTTTACTGACTTTTCTCTGACAGCATACAAATTCCCTTCAGGATTTCCTTGACCACTTTCAACCCTGATTAACCGTTCCTCAAACCATTAATAACATGGAAAGGAGTTTGAAGAAGAGGGGCGAAGGTTGAAAGAAAGGGACCTGCAAAACTTGACCCGACAAAACCAACCCTACACAACCCAAACCCGATTATTGGTAGAACCTATTTATGAAGAAAAAGTACTCCAGTTCATTTATCAAAATATGTATCTCTCTGTTGCACATAAGTATAGAAAATTTTATTAACCTACTACAAACAGATCTCAAAAACTCCATCTGTATAATCTATAAGGGCGGAATTTAGTTTTAAAAAAAACTATAGTTTAAAAAAAAATTGGTTTGAAAATTGACATATACGTGAGTATCTAAAAATTTATTTTTAAGGCGAACCACACCGCAATTGAAAGATATTTTTACCTGGATGGACGTCAAAAGGCACTGGAATAAAACGCGTAAGGCCATTTTTTCTTAAAATAGTCCAAATAATTCATAAAAATTAATAAAATCTGGTGAAACAAGAAATCTGAGAACTGTTAAAACAATCACGATTTTATTGATTATTTTTTTCAAAGCATAATTTTAAAGTATTTTATTCAGAAAAAATCAAATTCCAGGCTCTTCTTTGGAACGTATGAAATCTCACTTTAAGTCTATTCAAGGAGACCCAACCAAATTACACAATTTGCGGTAATTTTTTCACGGTACACACCATTAATGCTTGTGCTGTTTAGCAAGCAAAAACGTGAAATAATAATTAAGAGAATATAAAGATTACAGCGCAAATTAAAGAACAGCGTAAAAATACGTATAATAAAAAGTCCTCGGCTTCAACAGCGCAAGCAAAAAAATTAAATTTTGGGTTGTTGAGAATTCGCCTCATTCAAGGTATATTTTTTGCCTCATTTTTTTTTTGTTTTGGTGGTCCTGCGCGGTAAAGTCCTTCGCGATAAATTCTTGAGCGATAGGGGTCAGAAAAGTAACGTGTGATTTTAGCAATTTTATTAAAATTTTATAAAAGTTCGAAGATTTTTTGCACAAGCCGTAAAAGAAGGAGAGAAATCGCCCACTCTCCTCCCTTTCTGCATTTCTCCCAGAGCTTGCCTTATGCCTGAAGTGTTTCGACGATATCTTAAAAATGATAAAGAAAATAATGAAATAACTAATACTTCAAAATATTTGTTACCAGGGGTTTCGAAAATTTTACAAAGAAACGAGGATTGAAATTAAAATTTGGCAAAATGTTACACTTGTTTACTGAATTGTAATAGGCTTTTTTTATTTAAGAAGGTAGTGTTATCTTCCAAACGACAACGAGCAAAACGTCAGTTAAGTTTGTTTTGACAGTTTTGAATTATTCTTCGATAAAAAATTATTAATCAAAAATTTACATTTTCGTTTCCTACTAGTGTGAAGAAATGTGTGTAGGGATACAAAAATCTGAGTAAGTCACCCAATTAACAAAGCATTTTTAGTTTCAGTAAGTTTCACTCAAATTCAAAGAAAACCCCGCAAAATTAGATTAAACAATCCTAAACCTTAGTCCATCTTATGGTCCAACCAAATTAAAATAAAAGACAAAAAATTTTTTTACAGCAGTTTGATGACTGGAAATGGTAAAGGGGCTTTTGCTAAACGTTTTAAAAAAAATGCGTGAGTGGGACTATTGTGGGGTGGCTTTGGTGGGGGAAAAGGGGGAGAAAAATGGTATTATTGTAGTTTCCGGAAAAACTGAACGTCATAGAGTAAAAACATCAATACAAAAATTGTAGATGGCGCAAAGTTCTACAACTTTTGTAAATGTCACTTTTTCACATAACCCCAAAATCTTCGAGAAAAATGCGAAAAATCGTAATATTTTAATTTTTTCGGTTCTTATTTTCCATTTCCGCAAAAATAATTGTACTTTCAGGAAACTTTACCTAAATATACACCTCTGTGTCTTTAATGCCTACAATTTTTTTTCGGTAAAAAAGTTTAATACTTTTTAAGATATGAATTTTTTCTGTCCAAATCACTTTTTTTTCAATCAAAAATTCTACTCAGGAAAATTCTCGTAGTATTTTTTCACGTTGCTCGTTAGGATAGGATAATAAAAAATATAGTTACAATTAAAAAACATGCTCAGAATTGCAAAAAAACAAATAATCGCGTTTGCAACAATGAATTTTTCAGCAATTGTTGATAATTTCCTTCAATTAAAAAAAAAATCAACAACCGATTACAACATCTATTTATATTGAAAAAATACAAAGGAGACGGTATTTAATTTACTACGTTTATACGCGCCAAAAACCGGTTTTATATAAGAACGGTTATAAATAAAGTCGCTTTCTCCTTCAGTAAAATCGTTTTCTAACAGCTGATCGATGTACTGTCAATCCTCTTACCTTACAGTTTCTCAAAAAATTTATTTTTACTTAATTTATTTTTAATTTCCAACAAGCTAAAATTTTGAGCTATTTCCATCCAACAATTATTTCGATAGAAATTAAAAAAATACGTCTCTAATATTATCCTGATTTAAACAGAGTTTACACAAAAAGGTAATAAAAAAGTTTTTTTTAAAGGAAAGCAGTTTAGATAAAAAAATACATATTTGCTAAAATGATCCAAAATTTTTTTGCATTTTTTCCGTACAACTGAATAGTGTAATCAAATCTTGTTTTTTTTTAAATTGAAATAAATTATAAACAATTACTGAAAAATGAAATCTTCTTAATGCATGTTTTTTAATTGTAACTATAATTTTTTATTATCTCACCAAAAAGTATATGTCAAAACAAACAAAATGAGTAATGTCAAAAAATTCTACTCAGGAAAATTATCGTTAAAATTAAAAAATTAATAAATATTGAAAAAGACAATTGATTTTGCAATTTCGGCTTAATAAACTCTCTAATAGATTACCTAACGATTTTTCGTGAGCCAGTAATATAAATATCCATTTTAAAAACTTAGAAAAAAATTACATTCATAATAGACACGGATTTTAGATTCAAATTTATTTAGAAGGTATAAAAAATAATTTTAAATAATATATTAAAAAAATATATTTTAATTGTTAAAATAAAATAAAAAATAAGTGCACCAATGGATTCTACGACAACTTTTCGTTTATGTATGACACTTTATTAATCGAATTAAGATGTTTGTAGGAATACTGCACAGAAATACAGTTTTAAACAAATGACGGTTTGAAAATGTTTGTCCGAGGCATAGGAATAGAACAATTTTAAATACTAAATCAATTTTATTTTAAACCGGAAAAGAAATTGTTAACTTAGTTGTTTTATTTGCGGTTAAAACAAATGCAATATAAGATTTTTTTAATATAACAATATATATGTTTTAACTTTGGGAAACTGTAAGGTAAGAGGATTGACAGTACATCGATCAGCTGTTAGAAAACGATTTTAATGAAGAAGAAAGCGACTTTATTTAAAACCGCTCTTATATAAAACCGGCGCGTATAAACGTAGTAAATTAAATACCGTCTACTTTGTATTTTTTCGGTAGAGATAGATGGTGTTATCGGTTGTTGATTTTTTTTTAAATTGAAAGAAATTATCAACAACGAAATCAAAAATTCCTTGTTGCAAAAGCCATTACGGACACAGACAGGTATATTTTCACCAAGTTTCGTGAAAATGCAATTATTTTTGGGGAAATGAAAAATAAAAAACAAAAAATAAAAATATTACGATTTTTTGCATTTTTCTCGAAAATTTTGAGGTTATGTTAAAAAGTGACATTTACAAAATTTTTAGACCTTTGCACAGTCTACAACTTTTGCATTGAAGTTTTTACTCTATGACGTTCAGTTTTGCCGGAAATTGCAATAATACCATTTTTCTCCCCCTTTCCCCCCACCAAATCTACCCCGCAAGAGCCCCACTCACGCATTTTTTTTAAAACGTTTACTAGAAGCCCCTTTACCATTTCCACTCATCAAATTGCTGTTAAAATTTTTTAATTTTTTTCTCGCTATCGGTCTATTGGTAAATACCACCCTAAAAGTCTGATTTTACACTTCATTCCAAATGCAATCTGACCAGTTTTTCGATACTGACAATGACAGATCCATTTTGTTCTGTGTAAAAATGTCAGCCGCTATATTGTAATTGGTTCGGCGAATCTGGAATGAATAGTACTTACCACTCTTAAAACCGACGAAACTGCTACTGGAGCACTGCATCCCCCGCCTAATGTTTTCAAAAAACTTCTTTCCGCTATCACCCTTAAAGCTGTTTGAACATCGTAAAGGGGTTCCAAGAGTTTTAATATATTTTCGTTGTCTTCTCTGCATTCTACAGCTAGAGCCCCCTGGCCCACCGCGTACATTAGCTCTTCGGTTTCTAAAAACTAAATTATGCTTATGAGCGAGAAATACTGGATATTATTTATACATACAGGGTGTCCCAACGAAAAAGAAACATAATTGTTTTCTAGTATTTAGAGTAAGATTTTCAAAAAACCCTCGAACGCCTCGATTTGTTATTTAAAGGGTGCACTTTTTGTTTAAACTGGAATTTTCGTAGGACGCACCCCTTAGGAGGAGTCCGTTTTATCACCAGAATTTAAATAGGGAAAATGAGTCAAGTGATATCTTATTCAGGGTTCAAAGTGATTTTCAATTTTGAAATTCCCTGACTTTTCCAGGTTTCCCTTACTATTCTTAAAAAAATTTCCTGGCATTTTTGTCCATCTTACACTTTTTCAAATTTAGTCTCAGTCTTTTTTCCCTTATTAGTTAAGTTATTATTTGAAAAAAACTGTTCCCACCGCCTTCACCAAACTATAAAATACAAGCAAATTTACTTTTTTCCAAGGCATTCGCCAAACCTTTAACATTGTTGTAATACCTTAATAATTCTGGGAAAATACAGGTATAGGCGTAATATCTCCACCAAACTACAAAACACTTTACTTTTTTATAACGCTTTCGCCAAACCTTGCCAATTGATACAAGACAATGCAGCTAGGTAGTAGGTAGCCAACAGCTTCACTAAACATAAAATATAAGCAAGTTTTTTTTTCTGACGCATACGCCAAACCGTAAACCTTGCTTAACACAAAATAACTGAGTTTAATAACAGTCATTTACGCACCATGATATCTCGACATCTACAACGTCTTGTTTTAGAATAAAATCTGTCATAAATAAATTTTTGTGAGTATCACAAATATTATTAGAATTTTTTGAGGTACTAGTTTCATTATTTTTGTTTTTCATCGCACTCTCTTCATGGTTTTGCTGCTCATTTGTTGTAATATTTTTAAAAAGCTCAACTTTATTTTTGTGTTTGGATCCTTCAAAGTGGGATTTTACTGCCCGGCGACCTACGTCGTTGCACAGTTCCAATGACTTATTTTTATCACAGTTTACCCAATCAGGTGGAGCTTTCGCATCAGAATCAATCCAATCCATACTAAAATTAGTTTTTCTATTTGACATTTTTTAAATACCTACCAGATAAAAAAATCACACAAACTACAGAACAAAAAATAGATTTCTGAAGAAAAACAGAGTCTCTCTAACCCCCATTTGCACTGAATATTTTTTATCTGTCCTTTACTAAAACTCTCTTTAACAACAAGTACGGAAAAGACGAAAACTCTACCCATCTCTTTCTCTCTCGTTTGTTATTGGACGTTTTAGTTAATGGATACATAAAAATAAGTCGGTGAAAATGGGGGTGAGAGTCGGTGCAATAAGGGCGGAATGAAACTACAAATAAACTAGCACGTTTTTTACATCCTCATACGAATATAGCTCAGACAAACGTAGTGACTCTATGTTTCTTTTTTTTTGCACTATGCCGCACGGTTGGAAAAGAATTTCGGTAAGAATTATCTGCGCACACCCGATTCGCCACGATGTGTTGACATACGAGGTAGAATTGAAACATACTAAATATTTTGGTTGTACCATGTTTATTTATCTAACCTATTGCCTGACTTTTTACTGACTTTTAGGTAATTTTTCGGTTTTTACTGACTTTTCCCTGACTGCTTACAAATTCCGACTTTTCCAGGTTTTCCCTGACCACTTTGAACCCTGTTATTTTGAAGGTCTTCTAAATGCCTTCACAAAACTGTTAAAATTTTAAAAATGTAGCAGTTTGTTTCCGAGATATTCACTTTCAAAGTAGGCTCAAATTATACAGGTAAATTTACCTCCTCGTAGAAATGTATCCTAGAAGAAAAAATTAAATGATAAAGAGTACGATTGACAAAAACAAAGTCGACGTGTCCTGAGACTGCTCAAAAATAAAATTAAAAAAAAAAACTTTTTTTTGCACCCTATTGTAAAGGCATTAAAAAAACTTTTTTTTTGCACCCTATTATAAAGGCATTAAAAAACAGGCCCTAAGGATTGTGGAACAATGGGCTGAAAAACTAATCATCAAATCCCAGAAGACAGTTATAATCCCCTTTACCAGAAGAAGAAATTTAGAGGGACTCATACCTCTAACTCTGGGAAATGAGGAAGTTCAGCTGGCGAGGGATGCTAAATACTTGGGGGTAATATTAGACTCTAAGCTAACATGGACTCGACATATCGCGAACATAATAAAGAGAGCGGAAATCACCCTGGCGGAGATTAGAATGGAAAACAGTAGGTACTCAGACCACACATGGTACACTAGCTGTACAAGACGGTGGTAATACCAACCATTACGTATGCATCTCTAGTCTGGTGGCCAAAAGTAACTCAACAGACTGTGATCCTCAGCTAAGTAGGGTGCCTCAGCTTTCTTGCCTCAGCGTCACAGGTGCAATGAGAACTACGCCAACAACTTCGATGGTGATACAGGGAGAGGCAAAGATCGAACTCTATCGTCTTAAAAAAACTATGAAACCACAGACAAAAATGCATAATAGAGAGGAGAGGTTTTTAGATATACCAATCCTACACATGAGATCAGACCAGATGTCACCAAAGTACCTATACGGACCAACCCTAGAAGTAATTATACAGGAGAGAGTAGCGTGGTCAGGACAAAACAACCCGCTGCCACAGGAAGGACTGATCTGGTACACAGACGGATCAAAAACTGACGAAGGCAGTGGGGCAGGAATATTCGGGGAAAGACCTAGGAGAGATCTGCATTTCTCACTGGGATCTTACCCGACAGTTTTCCAAGCAGAAGAACAATAGAATGGGAACTTTTCAAAGTTTCTATTCTAACATAAGTCCATGTAAACTATCTTTATGAAATACTCTCATGTTTGCAGTGTTGCCATTTGCAGGAAAACTTGGCAACAACTTTCTTATTTTAAATTAAATATATAAATCACCCTGTATATTTTTGTATTTTACAAAATATTTTAGGTACATTTTATGTATAATGTCCTATATGCTCAACTGTTTTTAAAATATTGACAGGTGAAAATTGAATTTTTTTAAATTTTTACATCCCATAACATCGGAAGGGTTAAGGATAAAGCAAAACGGTTTTGGTTTTTCACAAGCTATCGTTTTATACTTTTTTTAACCCAGGGTTAAACTAACCTTGGGATATTTTAACCCTGGGTTTAGATATAAAACGATAGCTTGCGAAAAACTCTATCCTTAACCGTTTAGATGTTACGGGCTGTCAAAGTTAAAAAATGTCAATTGTCACCTGTCAATATTTTAAAAACAGTTGAACATAGGTATAGGACATTATACATAAAATGTACCTAGAATATTTTGTAAAATCCAAAAATGCAAAAATATACAGGATGTTCAATTTAAAATAAGAAAGTTCTCCTGCAAATGGCAACACTGCCTGGACTTATGTTAGAATATAAAGTTTAAAAGGTTTGTATTGTATAGTTTCCAAAATATTATAATAGGTTACTCACCTTGGGAAACCCGGTATGTGCCCGAAGGACACCTCAAGGCTAGTCTGGGAATGCCTTGCTGAACTAATGAAACTGGCGGAACATAACAAAATCAGATTAGTATGGGTGCCAGGACATAGAGGTATCCAAGGCAACGAAAAAGCTGACGAACTTGCAAGACAAGGATCGTCAAAAAAATATATTGGACCAGAACCAGCCCGGGGGGTACCAATATGTACAATAAGGTCCCAGGTCAAACTCTGGATAAGGGAAAAACACGAAAGACAGGGGCTAAGACACAGCAGAGCCTTTATCAAAGGCCTGAATGCCAAACTCACGAAAGACCTGCTAATCTATAGCAGGATATAAGTGAGAACTATAATAGGAATCATGACCGGCCATATGGCGGTAAAAGTTCACCTAAACAACATGGGCTTGTATCACAGAGACCTGAGCTGCAGATTATGCAATCAGAAACCGGAAACAGTAGAATATGTAATATGCGCGGTACTGGATCGCAAAAGGCACCTAATATTTGGGGAAATTGAACTAGACCTAATATTGACTAGGGTCTACTCCATTAAGGACCTGTACAAACTTGCACAGGGGACAAAATTAATGGAGTGGTTAGCCTAGGAACCAAGAGGTGACAGTGACTGTAGCTTGCCACCAGGCAGTTTGAAGTCACAATCGAGGGGTTTTAGTCGGTAGGAATCCGACACTACCCAGGCTCTCCTGGTAGAGGAGAAATGACTCTGGCAGGAAAGTAGTTCGTGCGTCTTATGCAAGATTTCCCCTTGAGACCCATGAAAAAAAAATGCATTAAAAAGACGTTTAAAATAAGGTATCACTTGACCCACCTTCCCTATTTAAATTCTGGTAGTGAAACTCACCCCTCAAAAGGGACTAAAATTTCAATATAGCTAAAAAGTTTCCCCCTTGATTAACAAATCGAAGTGTTCGAGGGTTTTTTGAAAATCGTATTCCAAATCCTAGAAAACGCCTCCGTTTCGTTTTCGTTGGGACACCCTGTATAATAAGTCTCTAGTTTGTCTGTTTGTTTGTTTTTTCCGTTATCAAAAACTACTAAACGGATTTTGAAGGAATTGCACTACTGGATTCCTTGAATCCCTGGGCAGTTAATGGAAACAAACGTTATGACCATTTAAAGCAAAAAAAAACGGGGAAAACGGGTAAAACCTGCGAGATAGATAGACTATTTCTTTATCAGGGACATATTTTTTTAATTTTTGTTGTCGACTGCTAACCAAATCCAATTTTTAGATTTTTTTGACTGTTTGTTTGTAGGTTCATCTGTCTGTTTGTTTGTTTGTTCCAGCATCACGCAGAAACTACTAAATGGATTTTGATGGAATTTTCACTACTGGATTCCTTGAAGTCCTGGGCAGGACAAAACTGATTTCCAGTAACAAAAGTTATAATTTAAAACAAAAAAAAAAACAGGAAAAAACCACAGGCAACGCGGGTATTCTCGCAAACCTAAAAAAAGGCGCAGAAAGGGACGGGTTTGGGAAGGGGCCTAGTAAAGTAGAGAGGGAGAGGAAAGATACAATTTTAAAAACGTGAACGAAGTCGTAAGCAACATCTAGTATAATTACATAATTGTGCTAAAAAAAAACAGCTTTTTTAAAAAGCATCCCATGTATTTCTTATCGGAAAGTTTGAACACCGCCTCCCTCTTGCAGATTTCCAACAGTTTTTTTTAAAATATTATGTTTTATTGACAAGGGATTTGCGACTGGCAATGCCTCGTTACCGTGATGATCTTTTTTTTAGATTCTTTTCGGTTGATGTAACTGATTTGGAGGTCTTTTAACTTCTTTTTTGATTTTTAGTTGCCTTAGGAGCATAATCCTATTGGAAATATTAACACGCCAGGACGAATCCGTATTGTAACTTGGATAAGTACCAGTGTGGAACGATGCCTATTTGTGAGTGATTCAAAGTTGGAAATCAAAGTGTATGATGGTGTTTAATGATGTATGGGGAGGGTGACCAGTGGGACCACTGACGAGCTCATGCTGGTTACCCAGAGCGAAACATCGTTTAATCATTTCTATTTTCGTTTTGGCTCTTTGTGTGTTCCTTGTGGGATGCTCATCCAAGTTTGAATTTTCGTTATTTCCACCCCAAATTTTTTAATCTTTTGTTTTTAGATTCTTTTCGGTTGATGTAACTGATTTGGAGGTTTTTTTAACTTCTATTTTGATTTTTAGTTGCCTTAAGAGCATAATCCTATTGGAAGTATTAACACACCAGGACGAATCCGTATCAGGTAACTTGGATAAGTACCAGTGTGGAACGATGCTTATTTGTGAGCGATTCAAAGTTGGAAATCAAAGTGTAGGATGGAGTTTAATGATGTATGGGGAGGGTGACCAGTGGAACCACTGACGAGCTCACGCTGGTTACCCAGAGCGAAACATCGTTTAATCATTTCTATTTTCGCTTTGGTTCTTTGTGTGTTCCTTGTGGGATGCTCATCCAAGTTTGAATTTTCGTTATTTCCAACCAAGATTTTTTGATCTTTTGTTTTTCGTTACCGTCTGGTTCTTTACACCCGCACGCCGCGTTACTTTAGTGTTACAATAGTTTTTTGTCTAAACTAAGAAAACTTACTTTTGCCTGACACCTTTTTGTTGAGTGCAGGGATTCTTAGACACCTTGAACTACTTATTTTTTACTTGTTTCCACTCATCACATTGTCCACCCACTCAGGCAGCACATGCAGAAGCGTTCGTGTTGTTTAGTATACTGCTAACCACGGTGCGCTTTGGTAGTACTCGATAAATCGAACTGGAATAAGATACATTGCTTGTTTATTGATAAATGCAAGCTTTTTTTGTGGAACAGCTCAGATTTATCACTGACAGCGTATATGAAAGTGCATAGGGAGAGAGTTTAAATCAAATGCTCAGAAAGGTCACCTTGTTCGGCTAGACAATATCCGAGCCTAGTGATCTGGCTGGCTATAAAATAGTTCCCCGTGTGCTTAAGAACATTATCAAGAAATTCTCCAACATTGTGAACAACCATCCTGCTGAAATCATGTTTTACCAAATCTTACCCCTAATAACTACCTAGCTGTTGGAACAATTTGCTGTTACAAATAACTGTCAATGCATTGATAGTACCATTTGATCATCTGAAATTTTTCATTTCGTTCGTTTTAAGAATGTATTATTTTGGTTAAGAACTTACCACTTTCTCGGACAAGGCAAAAATAAAACAAAAATTATAAAAAGATAGTACAGGTACGCGCAGTAGGATTTGGTTTCACCGCGGTCGTACGTTAGGTCGAGAGTAAATTCGACACGTTCTCCCCTATGTTCCTAGTAGTCTGGACAGTTTTATATATCTAAACTACTTACTTGTGAAATTCGTTCTTTCCATCCTATCCTGATCAATCCCGCTGCGGCCAAGATAATAGCCTGATAAATTCCAAGGTCATCTAACTTTCTCAACCTAGTATTTAAATTGCCTCTGATGTTTTTTACTATTAAATGAGGGTGAGTTCTAGCTAGTTGAGCAGTCCGTCTTAAACTTGAGGTACCTATTACACTATCCTTTGGTAAGGTAGAGAGATCAAGTTCCTTTAAATCTTTTTGTAGAACAAGGGCATCTCTTGGGTCCTCTCTAAAAAAAATCAGCTAGACTAATTTTTAATTGGGACCTTAAAATTAATCAACTGATTATTAGTATTAGTGATGTTGGAGCAGTTTTGGAAAGTAGGTCCTGCTGCTGAGGTTGGAATTTTCAAATATGGTGTTATATTTTATGAAAAATAAAATTATAGTTTTGATGATGACAGTAATATTTTATTAAAAAAGGGTCTGGGAAAAACTAAAGTTAATTTATATAAATACAAAGGCCTTCCTAGCGTAGTGGGTAGCGTATCTGCGTACCACACGGAAGAGGTCTCGGGTTCGAATCCTAGGTGCATGGATAGATGCATGGATATTTTGTGTTTGTCTTTAACTTTGCATAAACTTGGCTAACACTGACAATGATCCTATAATACATAGGTGTAAATTTAACATTTTATGTAAACACATTAAAAAATATGAAAGAACTTAAAATATGAATAAATATATAAAAATATAAGATAATAATAAAATAAAATATTTAAGAAGAGGAACTAGTACATAAAACACCTATTAAAAAAGCATCAATCTTTTCGGTGTCTGTAAAATATAAAATTATTTTAAACATTTAGATATCAGAAATATTTAAACAAATAAACAAAACTTTGAGGTGCATGGTCTCCTCATGCCATAAAGGGACTCCCTCTTAGTTTAAGGTCGTCCTCATAGGCCATTCATAATTAATGAAGAGCGTTTAAGATTAAGGTAACATATTCAGTATTTTTTGAATCAGGAAGAAAAAATCTAGCAAAATTTAAAACAATATACAGAGTAAACCAATTAAAATATGAAACTTAATGTCATCATTTGACATTTGCATTATCAGCTGTTAACTTTAATATACTTTTTTATTTTTATGACTTTTTTCTAGCTTTAATAATAGACAGTAAAGAAAGTTTAAAATTTGGTAAAACACGCTACACCATACTGTAGACCATAAACTAATAAATAATAGAAAGAGAAAGAAATTTCCAATGTCCATAGTGGAGTAAAATATAAATAAAAAGAGACTTTTACCAACAGAAAACTGTTGGATTTTTCGCCTTCTCCACCAGTTCTACCTCAGACACAGTCCATCCACCAGCCTATAAAAACTTATGTCGCACTGATGATCTCTAACAAGAAACACGTGTCTGCGTCTAGTTCTTGTGTTACTCCGGTATATTTTATAAAGTTCGTTTTTTGCTATCGATTCGTCATAGTAGAAAGCCCGACTGGTGGATGGACTGTGTCTGAAATGGTGTAGAAATGGTGGAGAAGGCGAAAAATCCAACAGTTTTCTGTTGGTAAAACTCTCTTTTTAGTTATTAATAAATAATAGTTATATACCAAAAGCTACCTAAAAATACAATTATCCTTGTTAGTAAAAGAAAAACTTAAAAAAAGGAAAGAAACTAACAAAAAATGAAGTAAAGACAAGAAATATTTAACAAAATATGGATTTATGGACACAACTGGGTTTTTTCCTACTTCCGTGCGGAAAAGTGCTTTTTCCGCACTTTTACGTGCGGAAAGTTAAAACTTTTCCCACTTCTTGCAATGGATTATGTTTGTATATTAGTTATATTACTTCTTGGAAACCAACTAATAAACTTGCCAACCACGAAATGTCAAAGTAACAGCAACAGAACATTTATGGAAGGCGGCAAATCAATTTGAAAATACAAAATTTAGTTTTCCTACGCAAGAACGAAAAATGTTGTACCTAACATGGGCGTAAAGTGCCTTTTCGGCGCTTCGTGACAAGTCCGAACTCCGCAAGCGTCATTCGTGCAACTGCCGCGGAAAAGTATCACTTTTCGCACGCACCGGCGGCGGCATTTGCCCGAAAGATGCGCCAGCGGTGTTCGGGCAAGTCGTAAGTTTGGAAAAGTCGCTTTCCGCTTGCATTAAATACATTATGTAAAAAAAAAATCGTTTAGCGAAAAAAATTGAGCGTGCATGAAGTTTTTTCGCGTGGCGTGCGGTACAAATTTTTCACGCACGCTGTGCGAAAAAGTAGCACTTAACGCACGCTCGTAGAAAAATAACTATTATCATATTCGAGAAAACAATAGACACGATAGGCAATTATAAATAGTCACCTTCATTAATTTTCATTAATTTCTGAAATGATTTCGTCTACTCGAATCTGGTCTGGTTTAAGATACAGTTTTTAAGACGCGTTTTGAACAATCTGATGGAAGTTAAGATTGAATTGTTAGACTACCAGTTTGTGAATTTAATCTGGTTTCGTATTTATGGAGAATCTTGAACAAGGTGTCATTTTTTTAATTGTCGCGTAACAATATTCATTAAGTACAATTGCCTTACGTTAAAAATTCTGGATTCTTGGTAGACTTTGTCCGAATAATATGCCATTCTTGGGCAATTTCCAGGGGACCTGTAGGTGAATTTTTTATGCACCACCCCATACCAGGAGACCATATGTTAAATGGGGTTGAATTTGCCAACAAAAATTCCTAATTTATTTGCGAGATGTTAAATATGATTATTCCACTTTAGGTTTGGATCTAATACGACCCCCAAATATCCAATTTATCAGATTTTTTAATTCTTGCTACTTGGTTATTATCTAGTCTCATTGAAAGATCAGAGAATTGCGAAAGAGTCAGAATAACAACCAAATGGCATGAAAAAAGTTTTATCTGTTACTCCTCCACAAAGGGTCTTTAAAATTAATAGTTAGTTTGCCGAGGTTAACTAAACCTATTTAATGAGAAGGTTCCTGAAGTTTCAGACCAAGATCATCTTTTGAAACATGCAAGAATTTTAAATTCAAAAAAGTTGTATTTTAAAATCAAAATAATTTAAGAAATGTGGCTAACGTTTAAATCAAACAGATTTTTGTAAATTTTGTATAAAATAGACACTTTCTGCAAAATTATAAAATCCTAGATTTACCTGGTCAAGACAGCCCCAATTGCCATGCCACCTGGTAAACATGTTGGTAAATCTTTTAAAGAGTGTACAACAAAGTCAACATCTCCTGTTTCTAACGCAGTCTCTAGTTCCTTAGTGAAAAGCGACTTTTCACCAATTTTTGGCAGTGGTTTGTCTAGGATTGTGTCGCCCAATGTGTTCATGGTGACTAAAAATGAGTTTTGACTATTAATAAGGTCAGCAAGTGCCAGGAAACGTAGCTTAGCAAACCACAAAAATCATAATAAGTAATATTTATAGATTCGCAGTAATAAAAAGTTAAAGATAAAAAGATAAAGGAAAAACTCCGCAAAACGAAATCAGAATTCATAACTTATGAAACTGTGGTGTAGCCAGCGGGGGGGGGGGGGTTAAAAGCCCCCCCAGGAAGTCCAACCCAATCAACAATAAATATTAATCATGATCAAGGGACTCCACTTTTTTGACCCTTTACTCCGGTTTGTGACGTGTGTTTGGTGTGATGTCTTAAATATTAAAAATTTTGCCTGCGGTGCTATGATGTCTTTACTTGTTACAATTTTAGTTTAATTCTAAGGAATTTTTATCACCAGCATTAAAAACGTGTAATAAATGACACTCTTATTATAATTTTTGTTAAAATTTTTATCTGCGCCGCATTTACAATGAGAATTTGTTTAGGTTAAACAACCTTTCTGGAACAGCAATGTTTCTGCTACAACAGCAAAGTTTCTTGCTAAAACTCGGATAGGAAAATAATTTTTAGTAGCCCTAGCCAAAAAAAATAGTTACGCAAGTAAACAAATTTAGTAACCTAACATTCTAGCAAAAAACTTTGCTGTCTCAGCTAAGAACGTTTCTGTTCCAGCAAGATGTTTGGGTAAATAGGCGCCAGCAAAGTTGAACATTTCTCAGTGTATGATTTGGCAACATCTATATATACCACCGCAACCCACCCCTTATTGGCATCTAATCCAATCTACTTTTTCAAAAATATTTTTTAAAAAAAAACCTAAAAGATCAAAATTTTTTAAGAATTTTTTGTCATTTTTCTCCAAATTTTCGCTTGCGGCGCTATATCAATAATAAATATCAATAATAAATATTGTTACAATTTTAATTTTAAGCAATTGTTTGTCAACAACATTGGAAATGCGTAAAAAATAGCATTTTAGTGTAATTTTTTCAAAATTTTTATCTTCGGCACAGGTTAATTTTGAAAAACACCTACAAATGAGACTTGCTTTCAAAAATAAGTATTTTTGTTTCATATACGCTAACCCAACACCTATTAAACCACCCCTCTCACCTTCCTTCGGTTCAAGAGCTCAAGCAATAGGCACCTACCCAATTTTTAAAAACTTGCCATAGGTAGGTATTTGATGATTGAAACCGCCCCCCCCCCAGAGTCGATTTCTGGCTCCGCCACTGTATGTTTTCAAGGCACAAGACAAAACTTGAAATATATCTATAAACCAGGTAGTCCCACCTCAATAAAATTAAAAAAAACGATGTTAGAATTAGTTACTCTTTGATCCACAAACTGTGCCCCTCCAGTTTTAAATGCTTTTTGAATAAATTGTTTTAAAATGATAATATTACTGCAAAAAGACTAGATTGTATGATTTTTATTTAAAACTAGCTAGTGACCGCGTTCGAGTAATTAGAATTGTGGCTTCCTCCACATCACTATGGCCAATCCCGCCCCTCCCATTCCTTAAATCGAGTCGAATACTCGTTTTGCCCGCGTTTTTTGTTTTTTTGGCTTTCATCATAACTCTTGTTTCTGTGAATCTATTTTGATGAAATAAAGCGTATGTCCTGCCCAACACTCTAAGGAATCCAATAGTGAAAATACATTAAATCTGTTCAGTAGTTTTTGCGTGATACCGGAACAAACAGACAAAATTAAACAAGTTAAGGTTTCGCAGCCTTCGTCTGACAGTATGTTGTTTTTAGAATGGAATAGAATAGAGTAGAATAGAATAATCAATATTGCCTTCAATTAACTATAAAAAAACATAGACAACGTCAAATACAAAGTAGTACACTTATTGTAAACAAAAAAACCTGTATAAAATCTTCTGCACTCTAGAGTACAGTAGTTTAAATAATATAAATATTTCAGTTGTAAAGTATTAGGTAGGTACATTTGCGAAAGTTTTAAACTAATTAATAATAATAATAAATGCATATATTTCAGAGATCGTATATACTTAATTCTATAAGGAGACAAAATGATCAAAACAAATTTCTGAAAAAGGGGAAAGTTCACTTCTTGTGTGCTCTTCCACTTCCCCTAATTAAATGTTAAGATGTATAAACACATCACTTAAGGTTTTTATGACACATATATCACAATTTTTCGTTCCAAACAGAACCAAGTCTAAAAATGTAAATACAATTTCGGGCTGATGTCCACGTTCAGCCAATTGTGGGAAGGTTCATCCATCAGTCCACGTTCAGCCAATTGTGGAAACTAGATGCCGAGCACTCGAATCGGCGAAACGACGGCCCAGCAGCCGGCAAGACAACATACAAACTGACAAAAATTGGATTTTTGGTACTGAAAATGCTACCCTTTTACTGTAGGTATAACATTTACTAAATTATGCAGTGCCCTTGTAATAAGGTGTGAACTATAAAAATATATTATGAGTAAAAGACCATAGCGGATTTAATACTGATTTATTAGGTATGATGTACAGCTATTTATAATAAAATATTGAAATGAATATTACCACAACAATTAGCACAGTGCGTGTCATGCTGATGAGTCTGCATGAAGGAACTTGTATCTCCATCGGTCAGTGCGTCCTAGATGTCGATAATGCATACATTTTGTTTGTAATAACACCCTAATTACATCAATGGTGATTGTTGTCGCGGTATGATTTTATAAATTGTTATTAATAATAAGTTAATAAATTAATTGATGGCTAATTTATGACATTTTAATTTCTTAAAATTAGACATTCTGGCACCCGCAGACTTGGTCAGCAGTGGTCAATATGTCGGTCTGCTTAAATTTATAAGAGAAGCCAAGGGGATTTCAGTGACCTCTTCTGGTTAAGCTATGAAGCGTTTCAATATGGCGTCTGATATATCAAAATGGCGACATATCCACCACATTTTATTTTATTCAATTTTGTAAACAAGAAAAAATGTCAAGGTGGTGGACTTATCACCGCTTACTACGAACAGAATGGATTGGTTGATGTGTGACTTAAATTGATCTTGAAAATACCGTATAAAATAAAAAACTGCTTTTTATAAAACCTTCAAGTTCAGAAATAAAATCTACGTTTTAAGGATAAACTAGTAGGAACACATTTCAAGTTGCTTTAAAGTAGGTTGCAGTTTATGTCGCTCCAGTTCTCAATGCACTACTTAGTTGCTTGACAAGTGGCTAGAATATAAAATTCACAGTTCCGAAACTTAATAAAAACGACAGGCATATAGGTCATTTTTACCGGGGTATAACATAAACATCCGGCACGTCAGATCAAGAAAAATGGTAGGGAGGTTTAAAATAAAGTGTTTATTGATGGCTAAGATGTTAATTTCATCTGCGGCACTGGCAAGTTTTTGCGTAGTAGTAAATTGGAAAAAAAAACACTACAAAAAGCTGGTTTTTCATTTGCACATGGTATTTTCAAGGTCAATCAAGGTCATGCATCAACTAAACTTTTTTTTCATAGTAAGTGGCGATAAGTCAACAATAATTGATGGCCACCTTGTCATTTTTGCTTTTTTAGGAAATTGAATAGAATAAAACGTGGTTATAGGCCCATTTTGATATATCAGCCGCCATATTGAAACGCGTCATAGCCGAACCAAATTTTTTTTAACAGTATTGTTGGACTTGACCTTCTTATCTTTCTTACCTAATTTGGACCTCTTCGCTTTAATATTTGAAGAATAGCGCCCTTTAGTATGTTATTTTTGCAATATGTTAATTTTACTGGGATATTTTTTAAGGTCATGAAGGTTCAAACTGCATCAAACTCTAAGGATGAAATTTGGCATAAATGCCTAATAGTTTGAGGTACATTTGAAGTTGGTCTGACAAAACATCGAATTATTAAGATTTTTTTGAAAGAAAATGGCAAAAATCTTGTTTTTGCGATTTTCAATGTCATTTAAGATCGGATGACCTTTTTTGGAATCCTTTATATGTAATCGAGTATAATGATGCTCCGGTTGCGAAAATTGTATTTTTTATGATTTTTGGTCGCCATCTTAAAAGATGACGTCATATCAACCCCTTCTACGCGGATGCGAAAAAAACACCCGGTAACACTTGATTGTGTGACTAAAGTGCTACCAATCCCACATAGTGAAAAAACTCTTTCATTCAAAATCCCACGGTCTTACACATGCCCCTTCACTAAGGTGTGTGCAAACAATATAGATACCACAAATCCAGTTTTTTAAAAAATTTTGTTTCAGCATCACGCAAAAACTACTAAATCGATTTGGATTCCTGGCTTTATTTTATCAAAACCGGTTCAGAGAAACAAAAGTTATGACTATTTCTGAACCTAAGTTTGGAAAGGCAGGGTGTCATACTTTTTGCGAAATTAACTTTTTTATTTGGTGCGGAATTATTGAATCACATGTTAAAATAATACATTCGGTAGTTAATATGAATAATTTCTCAATGCATCTTATAAAGACTGCGCACACCATTTTGCAAAAAAAGCAAAATTTAAAAAAGGTGTGTTATCGAACTTAGATTAGGGTTTAAAGCACGCAGGCAAAGCATAAAATATGTTTTAATTTTGATTTTGTGTAACCCAAGCAGTGGCGTACGCAGAAATTGTTCCTCGGGAGACGGGCTTGGTTAACAGAATAGTCTTAGATAGCCATTTTATTCTTGATTTTTCCGGAAAATTCGTTCTTTAGGAGTCGACGATTAATGGCTCTCCCGGGGGGTACTTCCCAAAACGAAATATGAACAAAATATGTGTAACTAAGGAGAATTCATTGATTATTAATGAATGTTTTAGAAACCCGAAATTTAAAATAGGATCGCAAAATGTGTAACAATACAGATATTCTTTCGTTCCGATTGAACTGATTAGGAAGTGCATTTTTATTATCAGAACACTCTGAAGATTATATCTATGATATTTTGGACACAAAAATAAAAATTGCGTAAAATATATATCGATGCTTAACTAAAAGTAAATAATTTTAAAAATTATTATTATTAAATTATCCTTTAGGGCACATACACCATTGAATTATTAACCAGACTGGTTAATAATTCAATGGCATACAGGGCTATACTTACTTATTTCAAACTTCTTTGTAGGATGAAGTTCTTTTAGAAGCGAAATGACATGCTTTGTTTGGATTAAAGCGAGCTAAAAAAAAACAAGCGTTTTTAATTGAGAATTGAGGATTTGAAGAATTAAAAGTACATTTTGCATATGTACCGGTATGAACCTACTCATTAACCCAAGGGCGTCGCCAGCCGGTGAGCTAGAGAAGGGCAGCATAGAAGAACTAAAGAAAAAAATCAAGAAGTGGGTTCTATAATACCAGAATATTTAGCTACTAATACAAGGCTAAAAATAAACGATGCAAGTTTCCTTGTCGCATTATTGCCATCTGGAGACAAGGTTTCTAAAGCCTCAATTATAGCACAAAAATTCTGTTTAAAAACTCTCATGCTCTTGTGTTTTTCACTCCACCTTATTTCGCTAACCAGGAAATAATGGCCCCAACGGTATTCCGGATGTCGTCAATTCGCATCTTATATAACCATAGGTTATATAAGAGCTAGGAAGTGGGATCCGCAAAGAGCAATGCAGGAAATAATCGATCTTATAATTTTCCTGTTTTACTCAAGAATTTCCTGAGAGTTTTTGTTAATTTGTACATCCACATTTGCCGGCTCATGAAAATGAGTATCCGCGTGCTTTCTGCAATATTCATGAACATCTTTGAATTTACAGAATCGCCTTATGATGAACCAACCCAAAACACCTTTAACGGAGCTAAGATTGGGTGAAAACAGTGTACAGAATTTACAGAATGCTCTTTTTGTTGTGGAGGGTATGTTAACCATGAGGAGTACATTTCCAACCAGGAATGATTGAATTTTCTTTGGCAAAGTCGTACGTTTTAGGTGGAATCCAACAGTTTAGTAATTATTTTTTCCGCTCAGTTGATTAAATCGAAGCTTGACCAACAAGTTGACCGATGTCATTTTCATTACTGTCATACACTGTTGAACCCAGATCCGCCTCGTCATCCAAATCTGAAACTAATTCGTATCACGATCACTCATTTCTTAATGAGAGGCGAGAAAGAAGAAACTCAACCCAATTGATGGAACAACTATGTAAAATTAAAATAGAAAAAAGCTCTGGCATTTGTGTGAATTAAAGCTTACTTAATATCTCCGAAACTAATAAGCCGATTTCTACGAAATATGGCTTGAGAACACTCCTTGAAAGACAACATATTTTAATTTCTCGCCAAGTAGTCAAATAGAGAACCTTTAAAATTTTCATAAAAAATATAAAAACTTGTATGGAAATAAACTCGGTTTCGATTATATACTTTCTTTGGAATGCATATTGGCAATTTCGCATTTTACCGAATATCGCGTATTAGAACCTCTAGGGCGGGGGGTAGCTGCCCCCTGCCCCTCTCTGGCGACGCCCTTTAACCCCTAAAATACGAAATTCTTGTTTTAGCATTTACGGGTTTGTTTTTTAAAGATCGTTTTTTCAACCTTCTTACCTCAGTATGAAATTTTGGGTTTGGCATTTAAAGAAGCTTTTGAGCAGGCACATTTGTGGTAGGTACATGATAAACGCAACAGGCCTCTATCTTATTTATTATTAAAATAAAATTGCCACCTGAACATCATAATATTTTCACTAAAAACGTACGCTGCTGCACAAAAATGTAAAACATTACTTTTTTAGGCATTACTTAAAAACCCATAGCCAGATAACAAAATAGTAGTTTTTACAACTAGTCGCTAAAACAGCGTAAAGAGAACTAGAGGTACAGGTGGTGGATTAGGGGGCTGGGCTGGGGTAAAGTAAAAAGAGACCGATTGGGCCTACTTGCCAGGTCTTGGGCCGCCCTCTGTTTACTACTTACTACTGGATAAATCTGATTAAAATTAGTAGTAGTACCTCCCAAAGCATTGCACACTGGCTATTGATTAAAATAAGTAAAACAGCATTCAAATTTTTTCCTGTATCTGATGTAATTGCTCTACCCCTAAAAGAGTCAGGACTTAAATAATTAGCAAAAGAAACCACTTCCTGCTTAGTATTCAAATCACAATTGTCACATAGCCAATCGGCCAGTGAAATTCTGAACGATCTATTCAAGAGTCCATCGGTTGGCAACATTGATTGGGCGCACATGCGTTTCCCCTCAAAAAGTTTATACCAAGGGCCAGTCTGTGAAATTTTTCGTTAAATTGTCTGTCCGTCTTTAAATGTTAAATGTAGGTTAGCTGAGTAGTTAGGTTAGACCAGAAAGCATATAAATCTAAATAGAGAGGACACCTAATGGTAAATTTGCGACTCCGCTCAACTGACTTGAAAACCAAGTAGCGCAGCTATCATTTTTTTGGGTTCTTAGCTTGGACACTTGGTGCGTCCCTTTCGTTTTCGCTCTTGCTTATTTTTATCGATCCAAATCAGTGCCGGAGCACAGGAAAATCTTATTTTTTGGACGAGTTCCGCGTTGGGAACTATCCATAATATCGATTGCCCGCGTTGCACTGCAGACAACAGACCCGTGCCGGTTCAGTCACAGGTAGCGAATACAGAGGGAGGCGATTGACCTCCTTACCGACGAAATTACGTACCAACTTCCCCAAAAATGTTGCCCTGCGGTGCCAGCTTTTTTTCTTTTATTTTAAATTAAACATTACTCTTTTACAAGGTTTCGTCTTCGGCGGTCAAATTCAAAAAAAAAAATCATAAAAACAATTTTGGAGAAGACTTCCCATGATGGGAATTGACAGTCACAACCGCCTCTTTTGGATTAGGAGAACAGAACCATTGAAGGAATATCCAAGGAAATTTATCATATGAGACCATCAGTTTTCACATAAATACCTTCTTATCTATTCTGATCTCCTAATCATGTATTTTTCAAACATTCAGAAATGACGGAGTTATTAACATTTAAAGTAACCTTGGATAGCAAAATATTTAAAAAATAAATAAAAAACACTTATTTTTTACCCGAGAAAACCTAAAATAAAGGCTTTTAAATAAATATTACCCCGGTTCATCCTGGCGCATTCAACTAACAATAAAAAACTCGATGTTAATCGCGTTGACTTTCTAGTCAGATATTACCATTACATGTCCTCTCTCTTTAGATTTATATGCTCTCTGGTTAGATATCAATTAATCTGTGATATATAACGGTCTAAATAAAATTAAATAAACTGCGGTGCTATACGATTAAAACGTACTTTATTTCTGATACGTAAAAATATAAAAATGTCGACTAGATAAAAATGGTAACGCGGCACGTGGCATAGGAAAAATTTAAAAATTGGAGTGCGTGATCGTTAATATCCTGTTAATTATATTAAAATAATTTTAATCATGACAAATATCGAGAAATTTCGCCCGCGATTTTGCAGTATATTCTGAGAGACTTTCATTCCATTTTACGGCGAATTATGTAACCGATGAAAACGTAAAAATAGCAATTTTGTTGTCATTGATCGGTACGGAAACATATACCTTACTCAGAGACTTGGGCTTTCCGAGTGACCCAGATAAATGATTGATGATGAATTAATATCTGCAAAAGCGTGTGGCGAGAAAGAACGCATTTTATCGATATAAGGCAACATACCAACGAAAAAATTTTTATTAAATATATTTATGGCCCGGATTACAGACACTAAAATTTATCGGTTGTGCAAATCTTCCATGGCGACTATTTTGGAAGCACCAAACTAGATTGAAAACGTAAGAGACTCCAGAGGAATCAATATACGCCAATACGCCAACAGGAAGCATGCCGTAGCCATTTTCTCCAACAACGCGCAAGTCACCAGTCACGTCAGCAGCAACGCCAGCGCCATCTACAGCAATTCGATTCAAACCGAAACAGAAGTCGATCAAACAGCCGATCCAGTGTCAACTGGCAACCACGCAATCCGACAAGGTCTCGAAGCAGGGCACGCACCACTCCGCAGCGCCGCAACCAGAACACTCAGCAACCCTATTCTAAGGTCAAGCAGGAGATGCCGGGTTCAAGCCTCGGGTATTGCAGGTAGTCTACTTGGACTTTTTCTTATAAAATTACAGAATTTTGTAAGATTAACGTAAAACACAGTATGAGGCGGAGTAGACTGTGTTAGCTAGAAGGCAGGCTAATTAGATTCCATACCGTCCCTCGGAGAAGACGTTAAGAGGACGGTCCCGTGTGATTCATACATTGATAGTGGAGCACGTTAAAGGTCCCTAGCGCCGACAAAGGGGTTTAGTAAATTAAATCCTTCTAAAACAAAATTATGATTGTTTCCTGAATTGAATTGAATCCTTCTAGGAAAAGAAAACTGCCATCCTAGGAGGTGCTCATCAGACCGGTCTGATGAGTGCGGTAGGGAGGTTATACATTCAGTATCAGTCTAAAAATTATTGCCGGATGGCAAATATTGCCCAAATAGCCATAATAACTGCAGTTAATAAAAGGTAAATTCTCTCTCTCTATTCTAACTTCTTTGCCAAATGTCGAAACACACGTCAAATGTCAGAAATGTCAAAGATGGCATTTTCTATTAAAAAAATTTAATTATTTTAATAGAAATGTTAATTTTTCGAATGGAAATCAAAGGAGTTCTTATAAAAATGATAATAATAGTTATAGGTAGGTCAATTTTATGGAAACTGGCGACGATATTTTTTTTACGATGTCGCAGGCTCTAACAATTTCATCAAAAGCCAAGAAACAGTGAGTATTTGTCAGGTTAAAGGACCTTTTTCATCATTCATTTATTATTAACGTAGTATTATCGTTAAAATATTGGATAAAAATCATGTCAATAGACAGTGGAGCAGGACAGTCATGTTTGAGTAAACAAATATTTTAAAGACATTTTTCAGTACGTTCAAACCAGATAGCAACCAGACCCGTAAAACTTTACGTAGTAAACAATGGTTCCGCAGATGTCCTGGGGAGGGACTGTATCAGATGTTTTAAGGTTAAAATAGAGTTCCTAAATCAAATTTCAACAAACTTATATAAATAAATTTCCTAATTTCTTCACTTTAAAGTTGGGTAAATATAAATTAAAAAAAGTTTTTCTTAAGGAACATTTTGTCCCGGTGTTTTGCAAACATAGAATCATACCTCTTGCTTATCGACAAAAAAGTTGAAGAAGAGTTAGATAATTTAGAACAATTGGGAGTTATTGAACCGATTGATATTAGCGACTGGGCTCCACCTATAGTACCAGTTCTTAAATCAAATGGGAAGTTGCGTTTGTGCTCTGACTATAAAATTCATGTCTATTCCCACTTCCTCGTATTAATGAAATATTTGACAAAGTAGAAAATTGTAAATATTTTTCGAAGATCGATTTGCAGCTAGCGTATATGCAGTTTCCTGTTGACAAAGACACCAGTAGTTTGTTGACATGGAAATAAAGCGATTGCCGTTTGGAATTACATGTGCTGGAAGTATTTTTCACAGGGAAATGGAGACGGTATTTCAGGGAATTAATGGAGTACAGCCTTTCCTTGACGATTGTATTTTAGCTTCGCCAGATGCAGAATCTCATTTAAGGTTAATCGAGCAGGTTTGTAAAAGATTGGGAGTTTTTTAAAATTTCAAAAAAAGGGTTGATGAAAACGGATAGTAAAATAGCATTATAAAAGCAAAGCGACCTTCATCACTTACGGAAGTAAGAGCTTTTACGGGATTGGTAAATTATTACCATCAATTTTTACCTAAAGCAGCTCAAATTCTTGATCTTATTTACAACCTTTTGAAAAAAAATGTTAAATTTTGTGGGTCTAAAGAATGCGACATTGCTTGTAACAAAATTAAAGATATGATCGCTTCTGAAAACTGTTTAATGCATTTTAATCCTGATCTTCTTATTATTATAAAAACAGACACCTCGGATACAGGAGTTGCAGGAGTTCTCAGTCAGATATAGGACGGAAAGGAGAAAACTGTAGCTTGTGTGTCCAGAACACTTATGCCAGCCGAGTTGAAATTGTCATCTCTTGAAAAAAAAGCCTTAGCAGGGTATTTTATATTAAATAATTTTTTTTTATTACTTGTGCAATGCTAAATTTACCATCAGGATATAAGGCCCTAACAGCACTATTCGGCGAACATCGAGGCATTTCAAATATGTCGGCAAACAGGATGCAGAGATGCGAGTTTTTCTTTCATCTTTTAATTGTAAAATTTTACATATTAAGGGAAAAAACCCTGTAGCTGGTAACTTGTCCAGAAATCTATTACAAACAATCACAACATCCAAAGAGGCAGAACAAGAGCGACTTACATAAACTTTACCGAATCTATTGAATTTTGGCCGATTAATAATGAGGAAATCCGTGATCAACAAGCAGAAGACCCTAACATACAGCAGGTCATAAGATTCCTAAAAAACAACCATTGGCCTAAAAAAGTTGAAGAGAATATACCACCTTATCAACAAAAACGTAAGGAATTACATGTGGATAAAGGAATTTTAATGTTTGGACACAGGATAGTCGTACTGAAATCTTAACAAACACGTATACTTTCAGAAATTCACACAGGTCATTTTGGTGTGCAAAGATGCAAAAACATTGCTCGCCGCGTGATATACTGGTCATACATAGACGCTCAGATCAACGAAATAGTAAAAACTGTAACCCTTTCCAATTACATCGAGACGATCCTCCTCAACTTACAGAAACATCGCCTAAAATAACAAGAATGTTCGAACGTGTCCATATAGATTCCTTGGAGATACGTGGAAGTATGTTTTAATAGTGGTCGGCGCTCATACTAAGTGGGTAAAAGAACTGAAGAAAAACTGAGGCAAATATTCTCCAACTTTGCTTTGCCAGAACTTGTCGTAAGCGATAATGGCCCTCAACTAGTCGAGAGGGGCATAGAGCGATTTTTCAGCAGAAGCGGGATAGAACACTTGACAAGTCCATCATCCACCCAGTAATGATAGCGCTGAATTGGTTTTAGTGCACAACGAATTTTTAGGCAACTGTGAATTTGTAGCTGTAGAGAGCTTTAATCACCTTTTAGAAAAAAAAGTTCGTGAGTTTTCAATTGTACAATGCATAACACTAAATCTTTTTGTATTAGGCATTCATAGATCACCAAATGCGAGCGTTGGGCCATTTTTCAAAAAAGTAGAGACGATTCTTGGTGGCATTCCCAGCAAGTCGTCTATCATCCTAACAGGAGATTTGAATATAAATTATTTAAATCAATCTTGTAGAGACGTAAATTTTTTAAAAAATATTTTTAAATCCTTTAATCTCTTGATGCACGTTGACCGTCCAACAAGGATTACATCTACTACTTCCACAATCTTGCATTATGTTTACACAAGTTTTAGCCAAGAGGAGGTAGAATGCTCAATACACCATGCAGGACTGTCAGATCATGAAGCTATTCTTTGTACATTTCCAGTAAATTAAACCAAGGTTAAAAATAAAGCTAGTAGAGGTAGGCTACTGACACAGAAAAATTTGAGAAAGTTCAAACTATTATGCAATCAGACTGATTGGAAACGAATTTTAGCAAGTCACGACCCTTTAGAACATTTTCACCTGCTTCTTAGCAACAAATTTAATATTTCTTTTCCCATAATTAATCTTAAACAAAAAAAGAGAAGCACGTGGTACACAAAGGGCCTTAGAATATCGGCACTAAACATGAAATCATTAAGTTACATTAAAAAGTATTCCAATGCTATCGCAAGACATTTAAAAAAACTCTAAAGGCAGCAAAACGATTACACTATAAAAACAAAATCGAACGATCCTCAAATAAAATAAAAGAATCTTGGAAGGTTGTAAATAAGCTTATAGGAAAAAAGTCCTTAACGTTTCTGTCATCAGTTCTTGATGCTCACAGTTTTAATTCCTTTTACTGTGGAATTGGCAATAGTCTCTCCAATAAGATAAACTCTAAAAAAGATCCAATGGAATATTTAAATAATGTTTCTGTAGCAGAAACGTTTTTCCTTTCCACTACTACGGCCACAGAAATTAGGGACGTATTTAAAAAATTGAAAAACAAAAATGCGTCAGGATATGATAAAATCTCAACTCGTGTATTCGAGGCACTTCCTGGTTTAGCTAGCGGAAGCCATCAATTATTCACTTAGTACTGGAAAATTCCCTACATGTCTCAAAAAGCAAGAATATTGCCACTTTTTAAGGGGGACAATCATAGTTTGCCTTCTAATTACCGTCCTATTGCTTTGCTGCCTACACTTTCAAAAATAGTAGAAAAACTTGTGCAAATTAGACCTACGTTTATGTCTATAATCTTAAGCTACTATCTAGATTAAGTATGGCTTTGTCAATGTACTCCTGAATTGAATTTGAAAAAAATGATATGTCAGAACTTTCACACATAAAATTAAAATAGCTTTAGAAGACCAAAGAAACAAAGGCATTGCATTATTAACACTCATTTGTAGATTTTTATTGACATACAGAAATATTAAAGCAGAAGAAATGCAGAAATCTCCAGCAGAAATGGTATGGTATAAATACAAGAAACACCACAGAAAAAATCATTTGAACATCACGTTGGAAACAAAAACAGCAGAGAATTTCAAGCAGGCGACTTAGTAATGGTTCGAAAATACCAGAATAACAAAAAGTATTGGACACAGGCAAGAGTGGAAAGAAGAATAGGTAAAAATGGGTATATCTGTAAAAATCTACAGGGTCAAAAATGGAAACGCTATTTCAACCAAGTATACAAAAAATCAGGGGAATATTCTAGTTTGCAAGACACTGGGTCAAATGATGATTTTTCTTATGTGAAATTGCCTGATACATCTGGTTCAGTTGTTTCTAGGTCTATCTCGGACTCTAGCATGGTAAACACACAACCAGTCATGTACAACATCTAAGATAGCGGCATCAGAGCACACTGAGAGTAGTTTGTCGTCCCCTGTAAGCCCTATTATTTTCAGCAGTAAAGCATCAAATGACAACCTGTCAGAATCCAGTTTCGTCAGAAAAACCATCAAAATTAGATCATTCATACACAAATTTTACAGGTCCATCAACATCAAAGCAACATCAACCACAAATAGTCTCTGCCAGCAAAGCGAAAATGTCGTCAGTCACCTCTGTAATCCACAAACAGCAAAACAGCAAGATATTAGACAGCAACAAGGTACTCACCACCAAAAAGGTACCATCAACAATCCAACAACATAAAAGTAAATTTTTTGCTACTTAATATCAATTTTTCGGCATTGCTCTATAATAATAAGAAGTCCTTTTGACACGCTTTAACAATGGAAAGAATGCCAAAGATTTTTTTGTTATATGTTAAATGTATTAGGATTAGGAAAGCACCAATAGACAATTTTTATTTATTGTTTTTAAATATTTAAAAAAAATTGGTTTAAGTAAAATTTAACACTAGACAACATCTAAGACTGATATGATTAGGATAAGTCAGCTAGGTTTTTAGTATTTATGACGGGCAGCAGGTTAAAATAAATCGAGTAAAGGTTTACTCCAAAACTTCCCTCGCTCAGAAGAACATATATTATATAAAAAAACCGCTGCTCATATATACATGGGTTAGATTGGATTGGTCAGACTTTTCCAGAGTATATCCAGACTTTTCTTGGGTGTATCTACACTGTTCAGAAGTGTATTCAGACTTTTCCATGGTGTACTAGGACATTTTCACAGTGTACCTAGGTTTTTTCGGAATATATCCAGACTTTTCCAGAGTTTTTCCAGACTTTTCCAGAGTGTTTCCAGACTTTTCCAGGGTCTCTCCAGACTTTCCAGAGTGTATTCAGACTTTTCCAGGGTCTTTCCAGACTTTTCCAGAGTCGTTCCAGACTTCTCCAGACTTTTCCAGATTATATCCAGACTTTTCCAGGGTCTTTCCAGACTTTTCCAGAGTATTTCCAGACTTTCCAGAGTGTATCCAGACTTTTCCAGGGTCTTTCCAGACTTTTCCAGAGTCGTTCCAGACTTTTCCAGAGTATATCCAGACCTTTCCAAGATCTTTTCAGACTTTTCCAGAGTGTATCCAGACTTTTCCAGGGTATTTCCAGACTTTTCCAAGAGTATATCCAGACTTTTCCAGGGTCTTTCCAGACTTTCTAGAGTGTATCCAGACTTTTCCAGTTTGTATCCTGACTTTTCCAGGGTCTTTCCAGACTTTTTCAGGGTCTTTCCAGACTTTTCCAGGGTCTTTCCAGACTTTTTAAGGGTCTTTTCAGACTTTCCAGAATGTATCCAGACTTTTCCAGGGTCTTTCCAAACTTTTCCAGAGTATATCCAGACTTCTCCAGGGTGTATCCAGACTTTTCTAGGGTGCACGGACTTTTCCAATAAATTTTATATGTGCTATATATAAATATATATAGATAGATTCAGAATTTATTGTTTCTAAAAACATTTCGTTTTACATGTGCTATATATATATATATATATATATATCCTCGTATACATAAGATTTTTGTCCATTAATCACGCAATAACGGCTAAACCGATTTGTATGAAATTTGATAAGACAATAGGGTGTGACCTGGATGTTATCCTAAGCTACTTTTTATTTAACATTTCGTTTCATAACTCGAGATATATGGCACAGAAAATTGAATTTTTCAATTGTTTTTTGCATTTTTTATGTCATATATATATATGTAGTCAAAAATTTTTTCGCCATTCAACTACAATTTTTATAAGCTTTCCAAGGAGGTATCACACGGTACGAAAAAAAAATATTTTTTTTTAGGCATGAAGTTTTTTGGGGGTAGCTCCGAAGGGTCTACTAGGAGAATGCTCAAAATCAATAGGGGCCTGCGCAAAAGTAATCACTATGTAAAATTTTGTTATGATTAGTGAAGAACTTTTTGAGCTAGAGTGTCTACAAAGTAGGCGACAGACAGACCGACAGACAGAGCGACGGCGTCTGGATTCGTGCTTATCACTATTCGAAACCTCAAAATTCGTGGAGGATCATGAAAATCTCGAAGTGCGATTTTTCGATGATTAAATTACTTCCCTTTAGCAAGGGAAGTAAAAAAGTTATCTTCAAGACAAGATATATTTGCCAAATATTTGATTTTTACTATCAATATGAAATATTTTTTCTAATGTATAAAACTTCTCTCTATGATTGCACTTAAGAATTAAAAATTAAATGCAGATTTTCTGTTATTTTATAGAACTACATGCACTTAAGAATTAAAATTAAATGCAGATTTTCTGTTATTCTATAGCACTACATGAGTGCAAAATTAGTGTTAGGGTGTGCAGGTTTAAGACTAGATTTCAACTAGAAAAGTGAAAACAGTGATATAAAAAGCCAATAATGAGTGAAATAATCTAGTTAATTAGGAAAATAAATTGCAATCAAGGGGGATGTGTCACATGGCCAATCGGCCAGTGGAATTCTGAACGCTCTATTCAAGAATCAATCGGTTGGCAATATTGACTGGACGCACATGCGCAAAGGGAACTTCCGGGAAAAAGGAGTTTTCCCTCCAAGAAGTTTAACAAGGGCCAGTCTGCGACCGTCCTTTGTTCTTGTAACCGTAAATGTTTCGTTAAATTATATGCCCGTCTTTAAAATGTTAAATGTAGGTAACCTGAGTAGTTAGGTTAGATGTAAATCAATCTGTGATATTTAAAGGTCTAAATGAAATTGAATAAATTGCGGTGCTATACGATTAAAACGTTTTTTATTTCTGATACGTAAAAATATAAAAGATATATTTTAAATTTGTCAAACTAGTTTTCTCAAAATCTCCAATGCAATTTTTAATTTGATCTTCTACTTTATACAGGCCACTTTTGTTAAGATAAAAGTTAGGGTTATTGCAAAAATCACTGTAAAATTACTGGTTTAATATTCAAAAACCCTGTTATTTAAGAACATTACTAAGTTTTTGGTTGTTGAAAATAGTTTTAGATTTGAATTCTAAATGAAATTACCTTTTGTAGCACACTCATCCATATTCCCTAATATTGCATATATAATAAGATTCGTCCTAAAGCACTTATTTGCAAGAAGTGTGATATCCTGAAGGATCATTATCATTTACATCTGCCCTAAATATATGATAGTCATTACATTTACATAACAATCAACATTAAAACAAACAGTTTACTGCCCAAACAGATTGAATACTTATCTCCTGAATATCTATTAATAGGATCATAAATATATTTTCTCAAATTGTCGCTTTGAAATCTATTCTTCTTTGCTTTAATCGTTTCCTTGTTTAGCTTGAAAAAGTTCATTTTCCATTTCTTTATTGCCTTTGGCATATATTTCATTATCTTTCTCTAACATTTTTTCCTGTTCTTCCATTAACCCACTTATCTCTTTCTTAAAGTTTTTAATTATTTTTGGCTGGTCCTTAATCTTGACAATAGATTTTTCATTTTTTTTTTCAGCTTAGTCTGGCCAATCATCCCTTGAATCATCCTGTTTGCCTTATCACTATTGCATAGTTCCAGATGCACGGTCGAGTTAAATTGTTGTTTCTCTTCTAATCTTTTTGAGAGTGATAAAATTTCATTCTTTAGCTCTTCATTAATAAATTCCTTGATCATGCATGCTTTGTTCTATTTGAAAGTTATAAATTGTTGACCTTCAATTTAGTTGTTAAGTCTGTAGTCTCATCCTCTAAGTTTTTTACTAACAATTAGAATGGAATCATCCTGTTTGCCTTATCACTATTGCATAGTTCCAGATTTCGGAATTCTTCTCTCTGCCACCAATCCCGTTCAGGTATTTTGACTTTGTACTTTTTGTCAAACCTCCATGGTTTCGAAGGAGTTCCTACTAGCATCTTTAGGAGAGGCAACTCTTTTGTTACTAGTTCCTCGATTGCCAGATGAACCACTTTTTCCCCTCTGCCCTTCCATAGGCCCTTGTCTCTCAGTCGTAGGTGCGTCGCCATCGCTTCCTTCTTGATCCAAGTTGGAAGCGAGGGGAGACCTAAGATGGTTTCCAGGGCTCTAATGGAGGTAGTCCTCATTGCGCCTGTTATTCCCCTGCAGAAGAGCCCTTGCAGGCTCATGAGCTTTCTGGAAGTGGTCAGGTTTTCTACTACAGGCCACCAGACCACTGACCCATATTGGATTCTTGGTCGTGTGATGACCTTGTATAACCAGTATAGGTTCTTGGGGGTGATACCCCATGTTCGACCGACCACTCGGCGCAACTGCCACATTGTTGCCTGGACTTTTTCAGTCATTTTGGCAACATGCTGCCTCCACGTGAGTCCCTTGTCCAGTATGACTCCCAGATACTTAGGGTCTGATACTAAAATTATGGGTCTGCCGTACATTATGGGAGCTCTGAAATCCTCTAGTTTCCTTTTTCTGGTGAAGAGGATCATTTCAGTTTTTGCAGGATTAACTGATACACTGTTCTGTCTGCACCAGTCTTCTATGATTCTGATCGCCTTTTGCATTCTTTCGCAGACAGTGGCGAGGAAGCGGCCAACGACCTTCACCACGCTGTCCTCTGCATATGCTTGCACGTCGAATCCTTCCTGTGTCAGGCCAGTTAGGAGGTCGTCCATTATAAGGCACCACAGATGAGGAGAAAGGCAGCTGCCTTGAGGGCAGCCCCCCGTCACATCCACCTTGACCTTGGACTCTCCCAATCTTGCCTGTGCTTCCCTCTCTGTTAACGCAGACTTTACCCATTCGGTCAGACATGCTTCAGCTCCTCTTTCCTGAAGGGCAGATGTTATTATCTGCGTTCTTGCCTTGTCGAAGGCCCCTTCCACGTCAAAGAATACCATGAGTGCGTACTCCTTGTACTGGAGGACCTTTTCTGCCTTGTGCACTACTGCATGAAGAGCCGATTCGGTTGATCTACCCTCTCTGTATGTGTGCTGGTCCTTGTGGAATGGTCTGTTGACCAGTATTCCCTCTAGAAGGTACCTGTCCACCATCTTCACCAGTGCCTTCATCATAAATGACGTGAGACTTATACATCTAAACAATTTAGACGTGGTGTAGTCCTTCTTTCCTGGTTTGGGGATAAAGACCACATTGGCTCTCCTCCATGTAGTTGGAACGTATCCCAGCTGCATGGTGGAGAGCCAATGTGGTCTTTATCCCCAAACCGGGAAAGAAGGACTTCAGACCTGTAAGTCTCACGTCATTTATGATGAAGGCACTGGAGAAGATGGTGGACAGGTACCTTCTAGAGGGAATACTGGCCAACCGTAACATATAAATTTCATTTCCAATCTTGGTCTCCTAAAGTCACAATCTACACCTCACTACATCCCTAAAATTTGTAAAAGAAGAATGTGGGCGACTGTGGAAAAGTTGAGGGAAAAGCCTTTGCTAGGTCCAGGAATATACCAATGCATTTTTCTACCTCCATTAACTTAGCGACCTCACCTCAAGAAAATCAAAATTTAGTTACACCATAATTATGTGCTGAGAAAATCGAAAAAGAAAATGGGGTAGCTAGGTTAATATTAACTTAGCAACTCCACCAGGAAATATGTGGCCAAACTAAAAATTTTTGATTTTAAAATTATGTGCTCCATGAATATATAAGAAAAAAATGAAATTTTTCATTTTAAATTGTTTTTTTTTTTTAAATTGTGGGCTGTAAATGTAATATCCTTTTTGTTGATTTTCTTGGAAACCAGATAAGTACAAAATTTTCTGATCATGGACGAAATTAGCACATAATTTGCAAATAATACTGGTTTTTGAAATTTTTAAGTTCCATGATACCTGAACATGTGGGGTCGCTAAGTTAATATTAACCTAGCCACCCCACCCTTTTTTTTGAAAAAAAAAACATAATTTAAAATGAAAAAATCGATTTTTTTCTTATATATTCGTGGAGCACATAATTGGCACATAATTTTAAAAACAAAAATTTTTAGTTTGGCCAATATTTCCTGGTGGGGTTGCTAGGTGAATATTAATCTAGCTACTCCATTTTCTTTTACCTCTGTGAAACTAGCACCCTAAGGGTAGCACCCCAAAGTGTGAAGTTAGCACCCCATGGGTGGAACCAGTTAGCACCCCGTAGCTGGCACCCCATTTAAAAAAATATTTTACTACTTTTAACAAAACTTCCTAAAACCCCAAATACAAAAAAGTGATATTGGGTCAGTCCATATCAAGTCAACCAGGGTATTTTACCACACCATCTCCGATGTTGATGATTTTTAGTATACATGTTTTTCCTACCAAAAAACTGGAAAATCCAAAATTTCAGACTTTTTTGACCAGTTGTTTATTTTGAATTAATTTTTGAAAATCGAAAAAGTCACTTATTTGTCCTTAACATGTGCGCACAAAATTAGGAATATCCAAAGAACCACTTATAATAGAAAAGTAGGTGAAGGTTCATTTTAAAGCTCTTATAAAGACCTTTCATATGAGAATATTGCATAACATATATTGAAAAAAAAAATAAAAAAAAAAAAATTTTGATTTTTTTTTTTGAAAAATTTCAAAAAGGCCATTTTTAATTTTTTTCAAAAAATTATATTATTTTCTTTAAAGTGTTATTAAACTATTCACAAAATTTTGAGATGGACAAATCATGGGTTCAATGTGAAAAAATTTATTAAAAATGTCACATGCATGAAAAATCGCCTATAAATAGACAATGCATTTTGGTAATTAGAAGAATATAATGGGGTTTAAAGCGATATTATAAAAATATTTAACAATATTTTATTTAATAAAAAATTATATCCTACGTTTCATTCTGTATCAGTAATCAGATTAACATTGCCCCCCATTGTAATATTTACTTACAAAACCTCTTTTCCACCGGAGACGTACTATTGGATGTTCCAATTCTTAGGAAAATATGCCTGTATAAACCTGTCAATACTTTTGTGAAATACTGCCTGTTTATTCCTGTTTAACATTTTATTGGTCTGTTTAGGTACATTGTGGGGATTTGCTGACATGAAAATTCCTGCATAAATTGATTTTAAATTTTTGGCAAGTATCTTCCTGATACAGCTCCAAATAATCGATACATAATAGTTCGACTGAAGGTTTATCAGAAGTCATCTCTGTGTAATTTTAAAAGTTTCAACTATGGGTGAGGCAAGTGGATGGACTAAATATAAAGTAAAGTGCTGTGATCCACTAGAGTTAAAAATCAAGCATTTTGGGAAATTAAGAAATGTGACCAAGTGGATGTGCAGTTACAAAAATGTCAAAATGGGAATGAAAATCTGTGATGGTTGTAGACTAAAGCTTTCAAAGGAGTTTAAGGCATCTGAAGAAGATGAGGCAGGGTAAGTAACAAATAGTATTTTTTAATATAAAATTAATAAACTAAACCAATTGCGTCAAGTACGGAGTGGAAAAATCTCATGGCATTATTTTGCATGGCATTATTTTGCATGGCATTTTGAGAATACAGACATTATGTACAAATTTCTTGGCATTATGTATACATTTTGGGTCAGCTGTTACCCCCTTTTTAAGTTCTTATAAAAAACTTACTTTTTAAATTTTTTTAGACCCAGTCAAGTTCCAGAAAATGATCCAGATTTTCAAGATCCTGCTGAATCATTTACTCTTTTAAACAAGTCATTGGAGCTTCTTGGTGTGTCGCCGATTAAAAGAAAAAATGTATACAAAGAAAAAATTGATATTGTACAGCATACAATTGCGAAAGCATTTACAAAGGAATCAGATTCAACGCTAGTAAAGGAATGCCAGAGTGACGAAAGTGAAATGATTAAGCAGTTAAAGAACAAATTTTTAAAAACCGAAAAGAGGAGTGAGAAAATACTAGTTTTATCATGTTTACCTCAAAGTTGGAGTAGAAAGAAGATTGAAGAAGAATTTGGAGTTTCTCAATATTTGGCCAGAGCTGTAAAACAGTTAGTTAAGGACAATGGGATATTATGTTCTCCTAACCCCAAACCGGGAAAGACCCTTAGTGATAGAGTGGCCCAAATAGTGGTAGATTTTTACCAAAGGGATGACATTAGCAGGACCATGCCAGGTAAAAAAGATTATGTTGTTATCAGAAAATATGGAGCTGAAAAAGAATATGTACAAAAAAAATTAGTCTTAGCTAATTTAAAAGAAATTTATGCATTGTTTAAAACTGAGTACCCCAATGAAAAAATTGGGTTTTCAAAATTTTGTGAACTGCGACCCAAAAACTGTATACTGGCAGGAAAAAGTGGGACTCATACTGTATGTGTATGTACTATACATCAAAATATAAAACTAATGCTCAATGGCTCCAAATTAAATAAGCTATATGATGAAAATAACAGGCCTCTTGCAATATCTTATCATGATTGCCTTTATAAACTAATGTGTAATCCACCTTCAGTGGACTGTTTTTTAAGCAATAGATGCAAGCAATGTCCTGGAGTAGAACAGTTTAAAAATACGTTAATAGAAAAATTTGAGGAAGAATTAATTGATGAGGTCTCATTTAAAAAGTGGGTCTCAGTAGATAGGTGTACTATGGAAACCGTTGTTAAGAAAAGTGATGATTTTGTCCAGGAATTTACTGATGATCTTGTAAAACTTAAATCACATTCTTTTATTGCCAAAATGCAAAAAGATAGATACAATGAAATAAAAATTAACCTTAAACCTGGAGAGTCTTTGATCACTTGCGACTTTGCGGAAAATTATTCCTTTGTTATGCAAGATGAAGTCCAGTCTTATCATTGGAATAACAGCCAGGCAACCCTTTTGCCATTTATTTTCTAACTGATGGTAAACTGCACAACCTGAATTATGTGTTTATTTCGGAAAGCTTGACACAATACAATTGCATTTCATTTATTTTAAAAAAAATTAATGCCTGATTTAAAAATCAAAATACCAGGACTTAACAAAATTTTTTATTTTTCGGATGGATGTGCTGCGCAGTACAAAATCAAAAAGAATTTTCTGAATATATGCCTGCATAAAAAAGATTTTGGTGTTGAAGCAGAGTGGCATTATTTTGCCACCTCGCATGGCAAAAGTGCCTGCGATGGCTTGGGAGGAACTGTTAAAAGACTTGCTGCCAAAGCCAGTTTGCAGAGGCCCTATGACAATCAAATAATGACACCTCTACAATTGTTTACTTGGTGTGAAGAAAACATATCTGGCATTGATTTTAAATATTGCACAGAAGCAGATTATACAAATCATGAAATAATTTTGAATAAAAGATTTGCGGAAGTCTTAACAATACCGGGGACACAAAAAATTCATGCTGTAATTCCTCTTACAGAAAGCACATTTTTGGCAAAACAGTTTTCTACATGCTTAGAGGTCGAAACACATAATCTTTTTAAAGGTGGAAGCATTATTTTGCAAAATATCGAGTCAGGGTTTGTCACTGTAGAATATGACAGTGCTTGGTGGCTGGCTTGTGTCTTGGGGAAAAATAATGAGAGCGGAGAACTGAAAGTAAGCTTTCTTCATCCACGAGGACCTGCCTCATCATTTTTTTACCCAACACCTCAAGATATTTTAATTATTAAACCAGAAAGTCTTATAAAAAAAGTTGAACCCAACACTGCTACTGGCAGAATTTACAATGTCAGCAAAAAAGAAATGTCAGATTCATCAGAAATTCTTAAAAGAAAGTTAAAAAAATAAATTTAAGGTATATAGTTAGTCTTAGTGTTTTCTGTCTAATTTTTATCAACGAAGTAGAAAAGTTTGTTTATTTCTTTTGCGAGTTTAAAATAAAATAATTTGTAGATAAAGCCTCTGGGTATTTTTTAAAACCTGTATCCATCCAACAAATTTATTTATTTTAATATCCAGTGCACTATTGGTGCTCCTAAAATATGTTTATTTTTTTAAATGCATGATTTTTAATGTACTTAATATTTTTGATATTTTTTTTGACATTGAACCCATCATTTCTCCATCATAAAATTTTGTGGATAATTAAGTAACACTTTGACCAAAATTATATATTTTTTTCAAAAAAATTAAAAATGGCCTTTTTGAATTTTTCAATTTTTTTTTTTCAATTTTTTATTTTCAATTTTTTTTTTGTTAAAATTATGTTGTGATATTTCATAAAAAAGAGCTTCAAAATGACTTTAAAATGAGCCATTTATTACTTTCCTAGTGTAAGTGGTTCTCGAGATATTGCTAGTTTTGTACATTCTTGTTAAGGTCAAAATGCTGACTTTTTTATTTTGAAAAATTAAAAAAAAAAAAACTACGAATCAAAAAAATCTAAAAATTTGCATTTTCAACTTTTATGGTAAGAAGAAAATATATACCAAAAATCATCAAAATTGGAATTGGTCGCGTAAAATTTTTGTGATTTTTTGGTTGATTTGATATGGAATGACCCTATTCTAAATGTTTAGTTTGGCCAATATTTCCTGGTGGAGTTGCTAGGTTAATAATAATCTAGCTACTCCATTTTCTTTTTCAATTTTCTCAGAAACCAGAGGAGCACAAAATTTTTTGATTGGGGATGAAATTAGCAAATAACTAGCTAAATTTTAATTTTCTTGGGGTAGGGTTGCTAGGTTAATGGAGGTAATTTTTCTTCTTTAGCATCTGAAGAACTTACCCCTTATGACTATGTTGGGTTGCAGCAGTTAGTACTTATTTTTGTTTTGTTGGGTTGGGTGTGCTGGGGTTTTATTGAGTTCGAAAAGGTTGATTTTCTTGTAAAAAATATTTTAAAAAATGGTTTTTTTGTTCTTGTTGGGACTTTAGCATTTTTGCCAAAAGTTACAACAGTCTGTGTAAATAAGATAGAGACTGTTGTAACTTTAGCCACACACATGTACAAATTCTTTATTATTACAACCCGATTTACATGGCATTACTCAATACCACCAAGCAACACAGTTCTCAACTAAAAAGTCAATTAACTAATTTTCGTTTTAGTATCCTTTGGCCTATTGTCGGCGCCATATTGACACCAAACTGACAGAAAATCCATGTTTAACTTGTCAATTTGGTTATAAAATTAATTATTTATGAAGGGCACTGAGGCGGTAGGAGTTAACTGGTTTTTTAGTTGAGACGGTGTTGCACCAAGAGAACTGAAGGCTGGTAATTGAAGTTTCCACGGTGAGGTAAAGAGAAGAACTAGGCCCAATGTGATGTGTGTGATGTTTATGTTGCAACATTTGACAAGCCATGTTTTGACTTTTGAATTTTGTTTAAAGCAGTTGTAATCATCTCTAACCCCTGTCCCCCCAACTCAATTTCCGGCCTAGGGTTCTTTCAGTGGTATCGCCGGGGTATCGCATTACTGGCAATATATATTTACAAATTTTGAGTTAGCTGTTACCTGCTTGTTAAAGATCAAAACATTTACCTATATAAAAGCACTCCAAGAGCCCTGGAATCTCCATAAAAAAATATGGTAATTATGCAGTATACAGTTTTCTGCCATTTTTGATTTTTTATGAAAAATTCTTTATGGAGGCACCTACTAGGACCCTAGGATCACAAATCCACCTGCGCCGGTTGGTTTTTTTAAAAAAAAATTTCACTAAAACAACCCAATCCAACACAGCCCAACCCAACCCAAAACAATCAAAAAAACACATTACAACCCCCCCGGCACCCTTTTTTCTCTTAAAAAAAAAAATCGGCGCACGCGGATTTGGGGTCCTAGAGACCTTAGTAGGTGCCCCCATAAAGAAATTTTCATAAAAAATCAAAAATGGTAGAAAAACGTATACTGCATAATTACCAAAAAATATAGATAACTACAAAAACCAGCAAGGGGGCGTGTAAAATATTGCCTTATCCTAAGCAAGAGGAAGATTTTCTTACCTCACTTTTTCTAGATCCTACCCGGATTATTAAAGAATCGCCACTCATATTTAAAAAAATATATTAGAACTAATCAACAAACACTAATCACCAATGTAAATATAATGGCTTTACCCAAGATATTAATTAATTAAATATGCAATCTTTTTCACAAAATTAAAGGTCATTTTTCTTAGAAAATTGAGGTTAGGGGTTATCCAACAAATTCAAATAACAAGCACGAAAGTAAAAACAAACAAGAGGTAGTGTGGACAGGAACGGCTGCGACTTACGCGACACCTATAGCAAATTTTTGTGAGCCTACCATGGGTCGGGTATTTTTGAAAAGTTTAGGGTGTCCACTTTAAAAAAAGAGATGAGGTGACGTATTTTATTTTTGAGACACCCTGTATAAAATGATATACATTTTCCGAAACCGCTTTTTCTACCTTAAAACGATCCTACATAAGTTTTTTTTCAAAAACCCATAGTTATCCCGAAAAATCCATTATTCCAGACTTTTGGGATACACTCTGTATAGTTTAGTAAGTTTTTAAGATAATTCGGTCAATTAAATTTTTAGATATATTTTATGGTCTATCTATTTTTAGCCATCCATTCATAGTACCTGATCTGATAATTTGGGAAGGTGGGGATTTAACCTCACAGCACCTAGGCGTCACCTAAATAAAAAATTTCGTCATGGAGTCTGTCTGTCTGTCGGTAACACGATTACTCAAAAACCGCTAAACCAATTCTTATAAAATTTGCCACCAAAATTCTTTGTCACCCTACGCAGAGTTGATTAGGTTCTGGTGGGGGTGGGGGGGTTGGCAAGACGATATTAGGGGAGATTAAACTTAACTCACTAACAGTATAGCAGCTAGAGACACACGATTTTCACAATATAGGATAGCCAAAAATTTAAAAAAATTAAAAAAAAAATTAATTTTTTTTTTTTTTTGGTTGAAAATCCAATTATCTAAGTTAATATGAAAACCGCGTGTCGCTTGGCAAGAGGAGGAGGGGATTAAGCTTTTAATAAAATTGTAACTTCAAAAGTAGTATAATCCTTAAAATTAAGTGGGTTAGAGAGGTTTCACCCTTTAAAAGGGGATGTTTTTATATGACTGGAAAGCCCATAAAAAATCTCAGTTGTCGTGTTTTTGCGTTTTATCCGCATATTTTTTCTATAAACACAAATCGTCGAATAACTCATAAAATCGTGCCAACGTCGGTATAACGTCGGCAGTGCGTTAGCGATTAGGGTTATCCTGAGGCTCTAGCGAAATTATTCCATTTAAAGTTCCCACCGTATATAGAAGGGCCCAAGGATATTCTGATAGTATACGAAAACTTCTCCTCCAAAGCTGACAGCCAAGAGTGTAACTTATTTATTCCCACGAGAGGGACGTTGACAGTTCGTTTTTTTATCCTGCATAGAAATCGGTTCACTCGATTACGATTTGTAATCACACAGACTGCATGGTCCAAAAAAGTGAAACCTATGATGTCAAATTCGCTGCTCACCATGAATATCTCCTAAACGGTAGGAGATACGAAAAGGTTTAAATTAGGGCAAATTTGATGCTTTGCTGAAAACTACGAAAAGTTTACAAATTCCGGATAGTTTTGGAGAAAAAACCGTAATCTTGAATTTTAGTCTTTATTTTTCTGCGCCCTAATTCTTTTATAGCTGTCAAAAAACGCTCAAAACTTATTTAACAGGCAGTTTTTTCAAATCTACCTGACAGGTTCGTTTTTTAGATTTGACATTGCAGTGTGAGAGGGGAGCTCTGGCAAGTTCATTTTTGGTTCATAAAGGATGACAAATAATATTTTGCAACCTTATTTTGACAAATCACCTGAATTTTTGGGTGACTTGACCATCATTAATTAATTAATTATTGTGTCTACATAAAATCCAAACACTTATCTTTCGACAAAATAATTAGAATAATCATTTTAGTTCCCAGAAGTGAGGATCAAGTTAAATTGGTATATAAATGTATATAAATATATAAAGACGAAGCATCAAGGTAAATAAAGGAAACGAAACAGACACAAATTATTTACTATTTATCTGTACAGGATGATTTTTTCTTAAATGTTAAAATTAAAGTAAAAATCACTATTTTGGAACTGACTGTATAATATTTTTTCTACTAGCGTGCGGAAAACATACTTTTCTGCACTAGTGCGGAAAAGTTAACTTTAACGGCCATTTCGAGCGGTTGGACGGGAGAAAAAAGTAACCCATTACTAGAAAAACCAGCTGTGACTTCTATGTGATTAAAATTATGACTACATTTTCTAATAAATAATTTCCTAAAACCATGGGTTATGCAATAAAATATTTTAGAACAATAAGTTTTAACAAGAGCTTATAGGGCGAAACTTTAAACTAATGTCGAAACTGACATTTCCTTACAATTGAAGATGGCGGACAGTTTTTAAAAATGGTTAATTTTGACCCTCCCTGGAAAATTTTTATGCTCACCACTGTAATAAAACTGAGATGTTCGCTAAATAGCTTTATTCTTACGTATTTACAGGTAACATTTGTTTAAATCGGTTAAGATATAAAAAAGTTCTACAGTTTTACATTTCATGCTCTGTGTGTGATAAAAGATTTTCTCACTTAAGTCAACTTTATTCGACGGGATACAGGTTCGTCAAAAAATATCGAACTTTAAAGAGATGTCATTTTGACATCAGGCACATAAAAGTTAAGCTTTTAGCTTGTCAGAAAGTTTTTAATTTTTGGCAAAACTGTATCCCGTCGACTAAAAAACGACCTATGGTCAGAAAGAGGCATCAAATGTAAAACTGCCGAACTTTCTTATTTTTTAACCGATTTAAAGAAACGTTACATGTAAGTACGTAGAAAGAATAAGGCTATCTAAAAATATCATTCGCGCAAAAAGAAATTTTTACGAGTTTGAGGAAAATATAATTTTGCGCATTGGGTGTTACGTTACTATGCCACACATTTTTTATTGACTATTTTATACTACTTTCCTTACGCTCTTAGAAGAACAATTGTTCCTAATGCTTGCAGAAATAATTTCTTCCGCTGTCGACTGCTTGTCGGAACTTCTAAGTCCTTCGGCCAATGATGCAGTCTCGTACGGAAAAAATGGCTTTTCCGCGTGCATATTTTTTTTTACAAAATTATGCACAGCAACAAGATGTTTTTAATTGTCCGCACGCCCTTAGGACAAATGTTGCAACTAACATGAGCGTAAAGCAGGGCTGGCGTTAGATTGTTGGCCGCTCGAGGCATTTTTTTAAATGCCGCCCCTGATTAAAGGATTCTTAATTTTATTTTTAAGTTACCCATTTTAAAGGGAAAAAACATATGAATAATAAAAAATCCTTATTTAGCTAGGGGCGGTCGCAGTGCCTCTGACGCCCTCCCAACTAACGCCTCTGACTGAGAGAATTTTTTTTATAAACCAGTATACTATTTGGGACAATACAATTTTTTATAGTGGGTATAAGATTTTCTTTAAATCCCAGTAAAAAAAATATAGATGTAATATAAATCGGTTACAGAGGGTGTTTTTCATGTACTATTAATATGAATAAAATATTCTTTTTTTAGTATTCCCGTAACATATGCTAAGAACCTTCTTTAGATAAAATTTTATAAATTTTATTTGCCACAACTTTGACAAGAAATTGTGAAACCATTTTACAAAATACCTAAAAAATATCATATTTTAAACAATTTTCTGTCTATACTTAAAAAAATTTCGCCAGCGGCGCTATAACATCATTGGTTGTTACAATTTTAGTTAAGTAATTTTAAACAATTTTTATCAGCAACATTATTTAACACTCGTAAAAAATTAAAATAATTTTTAAAATTTGCGCGTTCGGCGTATTTATACAAGCAGATTTAGAATTAAAACTAGACCCAACGGAGAATTCCACCCCTGCAAACCCAACCCCAACACCTACTAAAGCGCCCCTCTCCTTTAAAATCGGCTTTATCTTACAACATAAAATCGTTCTTTTTCATTATGTTTTTGTAATTTTCTTGGATTCTGTGAACATGACATTCAAAAAAATATCGGTGAGGAGGCGCCAAATTTATGTCAACGGCCTTCGCGTGCGGGAAAGATTAACTTTCCGCACTGGTTATACATAATAACTATTTTGATGTGTTTTTTTGTGTACTTTATAAAAAACTAACCCTTTAAATATAAAAAATGGGCACTCTTAATACGATTTTGGAATGGGCATGAATTCTTTACTAGGTTTTGTGGTTTCTGAATAATTATAAAAAACCGAAAAATTAGTAAATATGCATTTTGTTGTCTACCCTCATTTTTTCACGAGTCATCAAAAAAAGTTGACAGTACCTACTACGCTACATCAACACCGTTATGAATTAAAAAGCCAGTTAACTCCTATCTCTCTTGTGCCCTTTAGCCTACTGCTGCCGTCATTTTAACCAAATTGACAGGTAAAACATGAAATTTCTGTCAGTTTGGTATCAATATGGCCGCGACATTAAGCCAAATTTAAGGATACTAAAACGATAAAGAGTTTTAACTGGCTTTTTACTTGAGATAGTGTTAGCTAAATATGGTGGTTCAAAGATAGTCGACATGCGATTTATAAAAGCTGCTTTTTTCTTATGTGCATGATTCGGCTAATTTTTTTTATATTTACGGTGAGCCAGTTTCTTACGTTTCTTACTAAACTTTCTTCGCTTACACGAAAACTATGGGTCTTACATTTTTGATGTTAGTACTATAATACCGGTATATGTATAGAGGGTAAGGTTGAAGGTGGATATGACGGGAGGCTGCCCCCAGGGTAGCTGCTTATTGTCTCCCCACTTGTGGTGCCTAATAATGGATGATCTACTAATTTACCTGACGCAGGAGGAGTTCGACGAACAAGCATATACGGACGACCGTGTAGTGCCGCTTTCTAGCCACAGTCTGCGAAAGAATGCAAAGGTTGGTAAGAATCATAGAAGACTGGTCTTTCAGTGAATCCTGAAAAAACCGAGATGCTCCTATTCACCAGAAAGAGGAAACTAGAGGGATTCAGAGCTCCCATAATGTATGGCAGACCCCTAACTTTCGTATCACAACTTAAGTATTTAAGAATGACTGTTAAAGTCCAGGCACCATTGTGGCAGTTGCGCCGAGTGGACGGTCGAATCTGGGGCATTAGCCCGAGGATCCTACACTGGATATGCATGGCCATCATAAGGACAAGGATCCAATACGGATCAGTGGTCTGGTGACCCGCTGTAGAGAAGCTGACCATATCCAAAAAGCTTACGAGCCTGTAAGGTCTCTTCTGCAGAGGGATGAACGGCGCAATGAGGACGATCCTCGCTTCCAACTTGAATCAAGAAGGAGGCGATGGCGACGCACCTGCGATTAAGGGACATATACATATGCTCTGAGAGCCAGGCTGCTCTCAAGGCTCTAAGTGCACCCAAAATAGTCAGCAGTCTGGTGGAGGAGTGCGCTGAAGCACTGCAAACACTGGCTCAAGACAAAAGGGTGACACTGATGTGGGTCCCAGGTCATGAAGGAATATCAGGGAACGAGAAAGCGGACGAACTTGGGGCCGAAACCCAATACATTAGACCGGAACCTCTTCTGGGAATAACAAGGAAACAGGTACAGAGTGAGCTCAACAAATGGGCGAACAATGAACTGAAGACGTCCTGGAAGCAAGAGTCAAAGTGCAGACAGTCCAAGCTATTCGTGGATGGTCCGAATGTAGCCAGAACTAAATGGCTCTTAGGCAAGACCCGAAAGGACATTTGACTGCTGACAGGGATGCTGACTTGGCACAATCGGCTGAACAAACATCTGACGCAAATAAGAATAGCAGGAGATCCCGTGTGTCCCGCTTGCGGTCTCGAAGAGGAATCGGCGCAGCACTTGATAGCACAGTGTGACGCATATGCCAGATCAAGGAAGCTGAAGTGGGGATTTCACACGGTAAAGAAGAGCTACACTCGTTCAAATGGGACGACATACTGAACTTCGTAAAGAAGACAGGGAGGCCCGGAGAGAGAGGTGCAGCGGAAGTAGGGGCATAGGGGTAAGGAACGGGGTATGGCAGAAAGGGTCAATGAAGAGGCCTAATTGCCAGACCCACGGGCCGCCCCTATACTACTACTACTACTACTACTACTATAGAGGGTAAGCCATAGAATTGTGCGCCAAAGAAAAAGAAGTTTAAAACTCGCGAAATATATACTTCTTTAACATCCTTTAGGAACAATATAGTTATATATAGGTATAAGAATCTCAAAGAGTACTTACTTTAGCACATACATGGTATACATTTTTGAAATCAGCAAAATAAGTAATAAATAAATAAAATTTATGCAAGGGAGAAGCCTGGTTACAGTTGGCACAATCAAATAACAGCAGAAATAAAATAGGTAAGTATATAGAGAACAAAATACAAGAGCCTAGACTTTAATTTTGAACAATTGGAAATATTTAAAAAATCATAAATTGCAAAATTTTTCGGCTGCGGCACCTTTCATTTTTACGATTTCGTATCAAAATGGTCTTTTTAATGTAATTTTATCAAAACATTCTGCCTGCGATTTGGTGTCAAAAATCGCATCTTAAGAGTCATTTTCGCCTGCGGCGCATTTCATCATTTTTACAAAAAAAAAATCAGACATTTAAATATTTCAACGCATCGGTATCGGTATACCAAACGCGCTTGAAATAAAGCCAACAAGACGGCCGCTTTTTTGAATAAGGGTGCGTTGTCCCAACCTATCCTACCTATCAACTACCTACCTATGGCAAATTTTTAAAAATTACGTAGGTTCCTATTGCTTGAGTTCTTAGTTCAATTGAACTGAAGGGAGGGAAAAATACTAATTTTTAAAGGCAAGTCTCACCTAGTCTCATTTGCATATATTTTTTTTTAGAATTAATCCTTAAATGCGCCGCAGTCAAAATTTTTGAAAAAATTACACTAAAATGCTATTTTTCACGCGTCTCAAATGTTGTTGACAAAAAAATTGCTTAAAATATATAAAATTGGAACAATATTGATATAGGACCGCAGGCGAAAATTGACAAAAAAAACAAGAAATTCTTTTAATTTTGATGTCTTAGGTTTTTGTAAAATATTTTTGAAAAACTAGAGTGGGTTGGATGCCAAGAAGGGGTGGATTGTGGTGGTATAGATTTGTTGCCAAATCATAAATGCGCCGCAGATGAAAATTTTAAGAGAAATTATACTAATAATACCATTTATTACACGTTTTAAATGCTGATAAATTCCTGAGAATTAAACTAAAACTATAACAATTAGTGAAGTCAAAATTTTTAAAATTTAGGACATCACACCAAACACACGTCACAAACTGGAGTCAAGGGTCAAAAATGTGGGGGAGCTATAGCTCTCCTTGGGGCCCTTGATCATGATTAATTTATTGTAGATTGGGTTGGACCTTCTGGGGGGGTTTTAACCTCCACCCTCCACAGGCTACGCCACTGGGTTAGGTATACCGATACCGATGCGTTGATATTTACTTTAAGTGTCTATATTAAGGGTAAAACAACTCAAATTCCCAAAACCCCATCAATATTTACGATTTTACTTTAATTTTAAGTCAAAAATTGCATTTTAAGCGGTATTTTCTTAAAAAATTTTGCCTGCTGGAGCATGATTTCGACATCAAATTTTGAGCAAATAAACAATTTTAAATTTGGTTAACAATTAAGCTCAGGTCCGCCCCGGTTCCCTTGTATCAATTATGGTCAGGTTTTTACTTCAAATTAAGTTTTTTTTTATTATTTACCCTTAACCCCCCCCAAGTCAATTCCTGGGTGCGCCACTGCATATGCTGCGATGACATTTGACAATATTGTCATTTTTATTTTTATACTGTGCTAAAAGCTACTTATGCAAATTTTCTAAAAGACTATTTTTTGTAAAATGCATAATAACCTGAAAAAGTGGGGGGGGGAGGACATTTAAAATGGATGACCCTCTGTACGCGTATATGATGAGTACTCCCAAAGGTAAAATTGTTTGTTGTCGGCTCTATAGAATCATTTAAGTAAATAATAACTCCTCCTTAGTTAGTGTTTCTTTAATAAGATAAAGAGTTAAAAACAACAAAAAAGTGAATTTTTGCGGGTTTTGAACCTTTTTGTAGTCCACCATACCAATATGGTATGGGGAACTATTAAAATCGTTGTCTGTCTGTATACACGATAACTCAAGAACCCCTTGTTCGATTTTAACGAAATTTGGTACCAAAATCCTTTATCGGCTGACCATGAACTGATTAACTTTTGGGTGTGGTGATGTGGTGCGTGGTTATAGGGGGGAAAAGGGGGATAAAATATTTTTTAAAATTGTAACTTTGGAACAAAAGCAAGTAGCGACATACGGTTCTCAGATTTAAGTTTCCATGAATATGAACTACAAATTTTGTTATAAAATCCAAATTCGCGGGAGCTTTAGTTTCAGAGTTATTTGAAAAAACGTTAAAATATGTCAAAATCATAACTTTAGAAGTAAAGCAGCTATTGATAAGCGGTTTTCAGATTTTGGTTTTCGTAAATATTACCCAAAAATTTTGTTATAAGGTTTAAATCTTTCAAAGCTACAGTTTTCGAGATATTTTCATTTTCTTTCAACATAAAATAATTGATTGTATGGTGGAGTATCCGTGCTTTCTAGCACCAATTTTTTAGTCCACGATACCAATATGGTATAGGGGACTATTAAAATCGTGAAATTTTGACTTTTCTTAATTTTATCAAAAATGATCGAGTTACTAAAAGGTTCCAAAACACCTTAGTCGACGAAAAAAAAAGTTGTCTGTCGGTCTGTTGTCTGTCTGTATATACGATTTGGTACAAAAATCCTCCATCGGCTGACCATAAACTGATCAAATGAGGTATTCCAAAACACCTTAATCGACGAAAAAAAAAAAGTTGTCTGTCGGTCTGTTGTCTGTCTGTACACGATAACTCAAGAACGCCTTAATCGATTTTAACGAAATTTGGTACAAAAATCCTCTATCGGCTGACCATGAACTGATTAACTTTTGGGTAGGGCGGTGGGGGGTTGAAGGAAGGAAAGGGATAAATTATTTAAAAAAATTGTAACTTTGGAACAAAAGCAAGTAGCGATATAGGATAGCGATATATTGAAAAAAAATTTTTGGTTAATATTTACGAAAACCAAAATCTGAAAACCGCATATCAACTGCTTTACTTCTAAAGTTATGATTTTTTTTTATATATTTCAACGTTTTTTCAGATAACTCCAAAACTAAACCTCCCACGAATTTGGACTTTATGATAAAATTGGTAGTCCATATTCATAGAAACTTAAATCTGAAAACCGTATATCGCTACTTGCACTTGTTCCAAACTTACAATTTTTTACAATATTTTATCCCCCTTTTCCCCCCTTCAACCCCCCCAGCAGCCTACCCAAAAGTTGATCAGTTTATGGTCAGCCGATGGAGGATTTTTGTACCAAATCGTATATACAGACAGACAACAGACAACTTTTCTTTTCGTCGACTAAGGTGTTTTGGAACCTTTTAGTAACTCGATCATTTTTGATAAAATTAAGAAAAGTCAAAATTTCACGATTTTAATAGTCCCCCATACCATATTGGTATAGTGGACTAAAAACGGCAATTTTCTTAACTTTTACCCCTAATTTATGAATACACCTGTACTAATTGGGGTATATGACGAGAATTGCTCGTTGGAACCCCCTCTACAACATATATAATATCTACCTATATATAAATAAAATTAGCCGACACACATTCCAGATAAGAAAATGGCAGGGTTTTTATCTTGGCATATTTCATATGAAAACAACCCCTAAGGGATAGAGAGATACAGCGATTTAAAGTTTTATACCTCACAAAAAACTGCCTAGAACAGTTTTTTCTTTGATCGTGACACGTACCCATTTAGAAGCTCCAAAACCAGGACGCGTCACGTGATGCGTTTTTAGGTTTCTACATCCGTGGTTTTTAGAGTAAAGCGGGTAGTAGATATTTAAAATTTTTTAGATAACAAAAACATCCTCTAACATTCTTTTTATTCTGAGCTCAGATTTAAACAGTTATCGGTCGAGCACAGAACACAATTTGTGAACGGATTCTAATATATACGATTTGTAAGATGTATTATTTGTAGAAAGTACGAGTTGTACGATGTACGGTTTGCAAAAAGTATGCTTTGTGTGTTTAAAATACGTTTGTAAAATGTATCTTTTGGAATAATTATGGGGACCCATTTATAGTCCCTTCCTTCGGGAAGGAATATTTCAAGGTTGCATCGGCAACGTCGCTAAAATGATGGTGGGTTGGTGCAATTAAACTACTGATAACTTCAATGTTATAATTTTTGTAGTTTAGGTCTTGTTATTTTGAAAATTTTTGTTTTTTTTTGACAAAAAAAATTAATGAAAATAAAATTCAAAAGGAGGGCACTATATATAGGCTCACAGACTACGTTTTTGTTGGACGGTTATGTTCGACGAGCAAATGTGGTCGAGCAAAAAAGACGGATGCGAGTTGCACACAGACTTCGGATTAGTTTTATTATATTAATAAATCGAACATCTCCGATGGACAAAATCAGGAGAAGCCAGATATTTACATCGGTTTTGTACGCCAGCAAAAATTACAATTTTTCACACACAGACTTCGGTCTTGCGTCGTTTTTCCTCGACCAGATTTGCTCGTCGAACAAAAACGCAGTCTGTGCGCCCTTTAATACCCTACACTAGCCAGGAAAAGAAAGTTGAGCTCACGTATCAACAAAAAAATGTATGTAAGATAATTTATTTTATTTGCGTCTTCTAACTATGAATCAAACTTTATAAAAGATACATGCATACAATACATTTTATTTATTCTTATTTACCTTACATAGGTGTTGAACTTGTCAATTAAAAAAAAAGAAATAATAAGTAACTATAATATATATGTATATAAATAAAAATATAGGTACAAATCATGTAACTTTTTCTCATCAAGAAAAGAACTAACAAAAAGATAAAAAAGTAAATTTAATTAGTAGGGTTTTTTCAGGCAAATCTTTGACCGATTGAGGAAGGTTGTTCCAGATTTTAATAATGTTGTTTTTTACTAAATTTTGAATAAACATGTAGTTTGTCTTTTCTGTAAGCGGGTTAGTTTTGTGTTGTACGTGTTCCTTACATTAGACACTAGACACTTAAAGTAAATATTTCAATGCATCCGTATCGGTATTCGTAACGCGTTCGAAACAAAGTCAAAATGCGCTACATTTTTGACTTGCTCATGCCGTGTTTCGAACGATGCCTGCTTCTTTCACAAGTGTGTTCGCATCGCATAAACAAGTCAAAAATGACTTTATTTCGAACGCGTTACGTATACCGATACGGATGCGTAGAAATAGCTTATTCCAGTGCCATATACTGTAGGGTATATATCAAGGCCTACATTGTGGACACTGGAAGAGATCCCGGTTGTTTGGGTGATTAAATTGATCTTCGATCATGTTTTAGTAAAATGTACAGTGTGGTATTTTTTGAAAATATATATCTGGCCAAAAACTCCTTTTCTCTAAATGTGAAGATGTTCATTAAGCTAAAGACGGTATATTTTTGCATATGCACGTAGGTAGCTTTTGTTACCCAAGAACATTTTTGCGGTCTCTCTGTGTCGGGACTCGGTAGAAATAAGTTGATATTATAACAATAGAGAAATATAAAAACCCTTGCTGATTTTAAACAAGTGTTTTATTTAAAATATAATAAACATCAATACAAGAATGAAGTTAATTTTAACACTAAAGAACTCAAAGGGACTTTGCATGTCCCGTATATGTATCCCTTTGGAAGACGACCATGATCAGGGACTTCTTAATCTTCCACCCGATCCATAAATTCCAAAATATGACAAAAAACCAATTATCAAAACAAAGCCAACAATATTTTTGTTTTTTTATCTCTCACATTATTTGCCAAGGAAGGCTGAAGGTAGCACTTTAGCTACCTTGATGTAAGGATTCCTTCAAGGGGGGTGCCTTTCACCACTATAAATACCAAATTGGCCCGAAGGCCTCCTTGAAAGAACAAGGGAGCCTTGAAAGACGACTATAAATTTGGCCCTAAATGCATTCGGCTGAGAAAGATCCAGCATATTACAACTTCTAGGAAAATGGCCTGTCAGACTCGCCTGTACACCCTTCCAGGGGGAGGGAGCATTTTCTGGTAAGCTTGATCTCTCTCAGATAGATGCAATTGAAAGAAGAGAACAATACAACTATAGCAGTAGGGTAGGTTAGCCACTTTCAAATAAAATGAGGAGATGAGGGTGGGCGTGGCCACCCCCCCCCCTTTCACCCCCTTCACCCCACTTGACCTGTGACCTTGACCCTTGACCTTTGACCCCTTGACCTTTGACCCCTTGACCTTTGACCCCTTGACCTTTGACCTCGACCTTTGACCTCGACCTTTGACCCCTTGACCTTTGACCCTTTCATTTTTATCCCCTCTCTTCTTCTCCCCCCTCTACCCCCTCTACCTTTTTATACCCCCTCTACCCCCTCTACCCTTTTATACCCCCTATACCTTTTTATACCCCCTCTACCCTCTCTACCTTTTTATACCCCCACTACCCCCTCTGCACCCATTTACACCCCTCTGCCCTCCCCCCTTACCGCTTCATTCATCCCCACTCTTTGACTTCCCTTTCTCTTCATCCCCACTCTTCGACTGCCCCATCTCTTTATCCCTATTCTTCGACTTCCCCTTCTCTTCATTCCCACCATTTATTTCCACCATTCACTTTACCCCTCTACTTTTCTCACACCACTACTTTAGTTTTTAGCCAGGAGGGGATATCTCTCTTTAAGTCGGTATTTGTATAACGGAGAAGTGACTTCTCCCCTCTCTTATTACATACATTTTTAGTGGGAGAGTATCGGTATATAAATAGCCGTATATTCTTTCGATTTTTAGTTTAGATTCGATTTTTGAGCTTACTTTAAAAAAATTTAACAAAATGAGTGATTTCATTGAGTTCGTTTCTGGTGAAAAAGTGTTTTTTGCCAGAAGATATGAGGATCTAACCTCTTGCAGGGAAGAGTTGGTGTTAGACATGGACCAAAATAATGGCATCGATCCTGAGGAAGAAGAAGACTCCGACTCAGAAGATGAAGGGGTTTTTGAGGAGAACGCCTGTGCCACATCTGGTGTCGTAAGGAGCGAACATGTTAGAGCAGATAAAACAGTGAAACCGGGATACCTTGAGAAGGCGATGTGTGTTACGGAGTCATATGTAGCTATCAAAGTCGCACAAAGACAGTTTTTTGCATTGTGTATTAAGTGTTATTTCAACCACGGAATTAATCTCCCAGTAGGTAAGAATGAACATGTTAATATTCATTATATGGATAGAATGAACTGTGAGAAAAACAAATTAACATGTTCCGTATGTGAGGATAAATTATCCCAATTAATTTACCCCGAAACATGCCTGGTTTGCCTTGGAGGAACACATACAAAAATTAACAACCACAGACTCACTCATCACAAATAAAAAAAAAATCTGATTTTTGTTAATTGAAATATTAAATAGTGGGGAAAGTAAAAAACATATAAAGGAATAACAGGTCCAACGCAGCATCAAAACTAGTTTAAACGTTTTAAAAAAACCATCAAAATGAAAATTGATCAAAGTTTTTTGACAAATTTTAATGCACAATTAAATGAAGAGAAAAACATGTCACTGGAAGTGAAAACATTTTGCAAGTTAAATGTGGATCAAGCTTACGTAATAGAAAATATGCAGCAAATTAGCACTAGATACGGAAAATCAATTTTGGTGACTTTATGTGACAGCTCGACAGAACACAAGTTTAAAACGTTTTTACCAAAAAGAGTGGTGGAAAAATTTAGCGACGACTTTATTTCAGCTGTAAACAATTATCAAAAGTGTACTTTAACATACCTTGGACAGAGTGAACCTAAATTTATTGTGGCCCGTACACAGTCAAAACTAAAGATTGATTTTGTCGAATAAAATTAATTTGTTAAAAAATAACTTTAAATGACAAGTTATATCTCCGAACTGTATTGGTTATACATAACAAAAGCAGAAGAACTTAATTCGAATCCACAAGTTACCAGTGAGGAACTAGAAAACGTAAGAAGATATTTGAGTGGAGCGTTGTTTTGCCAGCAGTTTATTTATGGATTATTTACCGAATCTACATTCTTTCAATTGATGTTACAAGAAAACCTACAAAAAACTCTTTTTGTGATTCCGCACTTTAGCAGATATCTTTCAGAAGCTGACGGAATGCTAAATAGTAAAACGTAGTGACTATTTTTTATATTAAAATATTGACTTTGCAAGGAAAATGTCTTGGTTTGATTCCAAAGAATACAAAGAATTTCACGACTTGCAAGGGGCCATAGAGTATATTTTCGAGTTATTTCGAGATAGGTGTTTTGAAGCTGAAAATGCCGAAATGCGGGGCGGATGCCCAGGTTTTTGGAACGTAGAAGAATGTTTTTTAATGAAGAAAAAATACAAAAAAAAGCAATATTTCTCTGTGTTGAATACTTTAAAGACTTGAATTTGAACACATTAGTTAACGAATTGATTGGGTTAGAATTATGGAGTGAACTTTTTTGATATTAAGGCGTTCCTGCCCAAATATATTTTGGACAAAGTTATAAAACTTGCATCAGATTTAGAAGAAAATTAATAAAAGTGTATGTACCTATTATTGATGTATTATTTCACAAGATGATTTACTTTAAATAGTGATTAATTCTAAATCTATTCAACATTAAAAACATGCTGTACTAACCACTACACGATAGGTTTTTTTTGCGCTTTAATAATTCATTTTATATTTGTTTTGGCTACCTTATAAAATTATGTTTTTTTTTTTTGGAATGTATAGGGGTAAGGCTGTATATATTTATATGTATCAAAATAAATTTGTCTTAAAAATATAAACAAATTGTGCTGAGAAAATATGTGTTTTACTTTTTTACAAGAAACAGCCAACTCTGGGCCCATATTTGCGTGATTAAAAAAACGCAAAGCGCTGCCAAGATAAATGGTAAAACAGCAAGCAAAAACCATAGCAAAAGCTTAGTGTTCTACCATGCGTTTTTAATGGGAATACAAATATTCCTACAAAGTTAAAAAAAAATGTAAATATTACTTAGGTTAAAAATTCAACGCTTTTAAAATAGAAAAGATGTATTTATTTGCGTTTGTGTGAGGTCGAAACTGTAGAGTAGCTTTAAATCACCATGCGGGTGGTCAAAAAAAAAAGCCGCATATTGACTTAATGTGTAGGTAGGTATGTGATTTGGGTGGCGATATTATATCCGTCCCAAGCATATATGCCTAGCTTTTTTTTCACCCTAAATGTAGATTTTGTCTTTTAATGAGCATCCCTTTGTTGTGAGACATAAAAATGCACTTAACTTTTTCGGTGAATGGTAGATTTCTTCGCTAAGATTAATGTTTGTTATGTTAGTAAGCGGCTTTTCTTAGAAAAAAGACCACACGTATCAAAATGTGCACTATAGGCGGTAACTTGTTGGGGTGAGATTATGCTAGAATAAGGATTTTAATACGTTGTGAAACGAGTGTATACAGGATGAGGCAAATGGACAGTGGCATGTATTGCTCTTTTGTTTAATTATACAGAGTCGCAAAAGCATTGTTGGGGACATATATTAGTTTTAATTTCAAAGAACCAAAACGCAACAATAAAAGTAGCTTGCAATAATTATTAGTATCTAGAACAACTTGATTATAATATTATATTAAAAAACAAGGTTAGAAATCAAGTCTCGAGACGAAGTTGGTAATCTGAGCCGAAGGCGAAATCCATAATTTGAGCAAAGACGTTATTTACTGTATTATTTCTGCGACTAAAAAAAAAAAGCACACAATTGCATTTTTTTTTTAATTTACTTATTTTTTTGACTTTGTTAGTCATCATCAAATAACAATAATAATGATGCGTGATGTGCAATGTTGACATATCCGTGTACAAAGCGCTACTTCCAGGACTTGCTTCGCAATAGCGAGTTATGCATTAACCATCTAGTTAAAAGATGGCAGACATATACAAAATGCCAGAATAAGACAGCTGAAGGTAACTTAAAGGTTAAACTCGCTATTGAGAAACCGTCCCTAGAGTGAGTTGTCCTTGTGAAAAACCTCATTTTATATAGCAGTCGTATAAAAACATTATTATTATTTAGTTTTAACTGCTAGCATTAGGTACCTTTTAATGGTTTTTTGTATTTTTTTAAACTATTCATTTCGTTTTTTTACTTTACTTTTTAACTTAAAATACTAAAGTGCCAAATTCTAAACACCGGTTTAATTTAAACAAGGTTTAACATTGCGGTGCAGTTGGTAATAAAAGCATTAATTACTTATACAGGAGGTGAAAATACTAGCTTTTTCCAAAGTAAGGTAGAGTTTTATTTAAAAAAACAAAACCAAAACGCAACAATAAAAGTAGTTTGCAATAATTATTAGTATCTAGAACAACTTGATTATAATATTTTATTAAAAAACAAGGTTAGAATCAACTCTTAGCACACAATCGATACGAAGTTGGTAATCTGAGCCGAAGGCGAAATTTCTGCGACTGCATTTTGGCGACTTTATGTGACAGCCCTACAGAAAACAAGTTTAAAACATTTTTATCAAAAAGAGTTGTGGAAAAATTCAGTGATAACTTTAATCAAGCCATTAATAATTATCAAAAGTGCACTTTGACATATTTAGGCCAAAGTGAGCCCAAATTTGTTGGTGACCGAACGCAGTCAAGACTAAAAATCGATCTTGTTGAATAAAATCAGTTGAAAAATGACTTTAAACATTAGTTGAGTAGCAAGTTATATATCTGAGCTATATTGGTAGCTTATAACAGACGCAGAAGAACCTAATTCAAATCCGCTAGTTAGTATCGAAGGACTGGAAAAAGTTAGAAAATATATGAGTGGCGCACTACATTGTCAACAGTTTAATTATGGATTATTTACCGAATCTACATTCTTTCAATTGATGTCACAAGAACACCTACAAAACACTATTTTGATGATTCTGCACTTCAGTAGCAGATATTTTTCAGAAGCCGACGAGTTGTAGTAGACATTGTTTTCAAATTAAAGTGTATCTAAAGATGAGTGTCATAAATTTGAAAAAATGTATTTGTAAGATTCTTTTAACAGTTTTTATAATTAATATTTTTAAGTTTAAATGGCGACAAACAATCCGACACTTTTGTATAAGTGAGGGCATTTTGTATCCTTTGTCAGCGGTCGTGTCCGCACAATTTGCTTTTGTTATAAGCTATTAAATTTTAAAACTTTTGTTATATTTTTAATATTTTGCATACTCCAGTGTTGTTGTTTTATGCTGACATTAGCCCTTAATGAAAATGAGAGAATAAGAAAGAATTAATAAAAGGCACTCTTTCTTTTGTTCATAAAAATAATCGTGGCCAACCCATGTCTCTAGCGGTTTCTCTAATGTGTCATTTAACTTAGACAATCATTCACTTAGTTTCTGCGTGTCCATTATCTGTCCATTATAAGTGAAAACACATATAAACTAAGCAATTTTTTTACATATTACCGAGTACCTACTCTATATAGGGTGGTTTAAACACAGAACTGAATAAAAAAACTGCCTTCTTATAGATAGTTGTGTTTAAAAACAACTCCTAAAATACATGGTAAAGCGACAATGTCACTGTGCATGTGTTCTTTTTTTAATTTTTGACTCTCAAGAAAAAATAAATTATGATAAACCTTACTGAAGCATTCATTTCGTTTGGTTTTGCATAAGAAAAAAATAGACATACTGTTAAAACTAATACTTATTTATTAACAAAAAATCAAAATATACAAGGCGACTAAAATAAAATTCCTTAGTGGTTGCCACACAACTCATCCATAAATTTTCTTTTAATAGCCTTTTTCTTATTAAACCGGTCCTTAGCTTCAATCAGTTCTTTCTGAACCCGTTCCAGATCCTTCTGAATCCGATCACTGTCCCGCTGCAGAGCATCTACAACCTCCCCTTCGATCCTAACGGCCTCATCTAGACACTGCCTGTGTCGTTTTACGACCCCAATTGTATCTGTTTGGGAGGGAGTAAAGTCCTCTTTAGCGGGACCTTGCACTACGTTTAGTAGCACCAACATGCCCAGTGGTTGTCGCAACAAGTCAGCCTCACTGGAAAATGAAAAAAAACTATTATATTGTTTACTACCAATTACTTATTTTAATTTAATAGTAAAATTAAACATTCTTAGAGCTCCAGACAACCTCTAACAAAAACCGAATAATCTTTGGAAATACTTAGCCAACTTTTCATCGAACATAAATAAAAAAACTCTCTAAAAGATACGTATACTCCAAACAGAAAAGAACGCCATCGAAATCTGTCCAATGGTTTGAGAGTTACATGCGCACAAATACATACTCAGACATATTGTACATACACACATATTGACTAGTTCAATATCAATGAGAAAAGTAAATATTAAAAAATTGTCCTAGAAAATCCGTAAAGAAAATTAGAACGCGATTGTCTAGAATATTTTTCAACAATTTGTAATTCGCAATAAAGAAGTAATGATAATAATCTTATTCCAATAAAAATGTATTCATTTAAGTAAATAGTTTTACCTTGTTTGCGGCTGAACCAATCCTAGTTGGGGTGTTAAAATACCCCCTTTGCTGTAGCAGCGGGGTATTGAGGGACCAGCCACAATTTCTTTCGGTTGCCGCTCTAAAGTCTGTTGATCAATTCCTCTGAAAAAATAAAATAAATATATTTTAGTTTATTGTTTAATACAAAGCAAACATCATTGGGCATTTTATTGCGGTGTCTGCATTCTTAAAAAAAAACTGAATAAAAATGTTGTTTCTAGTTAAAAGCTAAAGCTTTTTTATTATTAGTTAAATACTCGCGGCCTGGCATGCGATTTTTTTTCAAATCTTATTCCAATAAAAATGTATTCATTTAAGTAAATAGTTTTACCTTGTTTGCGGCTGAACCAATCCTAGTTGGGTTGTTAAAATACCCTCTTCGCTGTAGCAGCGGGGTAGTGAGGGACCAGCCACAATTTCTTTCGGATGCCGCTCTAAAGTCTGTTGATCAATTCCTCTGAAAAAATAAAATAAATATATTTTACTTTATTGTTTAATGCTAATTAGGCAATTACCTATGTCTTATAATATTTTAATACAAAGCAAACATCATTGGGCATTTTATTGCGGTCTCTGCATTCTTAAAAAAAAACTGAATAAAAATTTTGTTTCTAGTTAAAAGCTTTATTTATTATTAGTTAAATACTCGCGGCCTCGCCTGCGATTTTTTTTTCAAAAGTTTTCAGTAATTTTTTTGGAATGGATACCTAAGTTTGCCGAAACTTTTACCCTAAACGGAAACGTAAACCAATCTTGATGTAATAAACCATATTTATACTGCCCAGAACAAACAAACTGACAAAAAACTGAAACTATATAGAGATGATTTGTTAATAATGGAAACTGATTTATTTAAGTAGATATTCTTACCTTTTATGGGTTGCCAACGACAGCAGCTTATCTTCCAACACTACCACTTTTTTCAAATTTGATTGATGGTCCTCCAACACCTCTGGGGTCACCGGGGTTATCATGTCTAGCCAAACAATACTTTCTTCGTCTTCGCTGGATACCTTCTCGGCCTTTGTAAAAATTCCTTCGTTATGCTTAGGAATTTCCAGTTCCCACAAGGCTTGAAGTTCCTGTTCTTCTGATTTTCTTGCATGTTCTTCTTCTTCTAAATCACGAATAATAGCTTCTAATGTCATTTGCGACATTGTTAAACCACAAAAAAAAATTGAAAACCTAGTACTATTTTCGAAGATAAAAAAAACAAACTGACTTGTTGATCTGCGTTATTGGATTATATAAGATCTTAACTAGTACCATCCCTTAACTTTAGACTCCTCCCTTGGCTCCACCTCAATGTTTAAAGTGATATTGTGTGGCTATCGTAAATACAAATGGTGGGCCTTGTAAATCTAGCTTTTTGTCATTTTAAAAAGTTAACGTTTTTTAAATTGTGAAAGAAATAATGAAAAAAAAAATGTTAAAAATTGTTGCTCTCTATTTGTTTAATAATTTAGACTTTAAAAAATATATATGTCTCGATAAAGAGTGAACCATCGACGTAGGTTGTTATATCGATGGAGTGAACCGTCCATATTCTCTGGTAAAGTCAAGTATTTTTCCAAAATATTTTAGTGGTTGTTTTAAATACTGTTAACCATAAGTATATTAAAGTATTTTTTATAAGAGGTTTGATAATGCGAGCTTTCCAAATTTAACGCAAAACTACATATATTACCTACAATTCATTATTAAAAGAAACGTAAATTGTTTCAATAATTATACAGACATAATCATATAAAGAATCGGAAAAAGTAACAAATTTACTTTTGTGAAAGGGTTCCTGGAGGTTTTTGTTCATTAATTTTCTGGTTTATTTTTTTCCAACCTCGAGCCCCTGCTTATGAATTTTACCCTGTTGAAAGGTAAAACATATTCTGCAATTAAATTGAATTGAGAAAAATTTTAGAGCTATTTTCCCTTAAGAGGATTACTTCAACATTGTGAATATAGTTTTTGTTTTATCTAATGTCCGCCGAACTTTTTTTTAACATGCAAACACTTCAGAATCGGTCAGAAATTTAAGTAAAGAATGCACGTGTTATATAATGTATTATACGTTAATAGACTAACAGCTTATATTGAAAAAAAAACGAATAGTAAGTACACGTATGATCATAAAACACAGGGACTCGTTTTTATAATTTAGGTAGATGTGACACCCTTGCCATGCCACGCCATATCCCTTTTTTTATAATAGTAGTGTACTAACATAAACTTTAAAAAAATATAACGTGATTGTGTAGATTTCTGTTTGTTATTGTGCGTTTTTTTACCAGAATTTATTTTAATTTATTTATTAATCAACAGGCTGAAGCCCAATAAGTAATGAAATAAGCTGAAGCCCAATTACAGATCACAATTAATAAAACTAATGGACCATTTGCTTTAGTTAGGATTGTATTACGTAAGAGTTTTTACCAAACATGCTTTGTGATAATTCCAATATAAAAAAAGACAAATACTACACAAAAAAAGCAAATACTACACAAAAAAAAAATCCATAAAATGGATTTATGATAATCTTGCGAAAAGTATGAAAACAAACTTGAAATGTATTACACACTTCTCATAAGCTGTTATTGATAGGGCACAAATTCTATAAAGCTACCCATTCTTTTTTTGCTGAGATGTGTGCTTGCTTTAGGAAGTTTAAATGTTATTGCATTATTTTCTGTATTATAACTAAGAATGGTAATAGAAAACAAAGACTTAGATTTCAATTGCTTTAAATTGGAAAAACTCAAAGTTTTTACGTTAAAATTTGGTAGGTCACACGTGTTTGGCCTACATAGGTATCTTCAGACCTGTTACATAAAACGGCACTGTAGGGATTAATATTTAAGAAAACGGAACAAAAGAAAACAAAACTTTAAAATATTTTTTTAAGAAACAAGAGACAAATGAGTTGGGCATTAATTAAATAAAGAAACATTCTATCTTATTTTTGCCATTTGTTTTGAATTCAAATATATAAAAAAAAAATTTATTTTATGTAGTTTATGTATCCTACAAATCTTTTTCGAGTTTTAGGTTTTATGTTCGTTGTGATTTAAAGAGGAGATCAGCCAATACAACAGTACCCTTACTTACTTACTTACTGTACTTTATTGTTTCTGAAAATACCCATTTCCATACAGTATTGTGTTAAGCCTAGTATCCAGCAAAAATCTTAAAACTGTTGATTAAGATTTCTACAATGTAACCTGGGTTTACCCATGCTGCGGGTCGAAGTCACTCATATAGGGGACAGACAAAGAGAAGACGGTATATAGTTTTAACTTCATATATGTTGCAGAGGCTGCATATTTCATTTTGGGCAATCTTGTAACATTGCACCTTCGGGTGGCAATTTGAAACTTGTGTAGAATAGTATATATGCAGAGTTTTGCATACAATATAATAATAATAATAATAATAATAATAATAATAAATAGTCTTTATTGAAAGGTTGCATCACAAATTAAAAATAGAACAAATATTAAAAACTTGAAACAACGTTAACCCTTTTATTTACTTAAATAAAGCAAGCAAAAATTGTACAGCTGTAAACTCTAATACACTCCCTTCTAGTAAAGTACATTCCAATTTGTAGAAATCAATTCTTTTTTGTTTTTTATTCAGCAAATATTTTAGATCTTGTTTAAATGATGGTACTGATGCACAATTAAAAATATTTCTGAAATTCGTTATAATATTTAACGCCATTGCAAGTAAAACTAAGTTCAAATAACTTGGAAAAATGCTTATGCATAGAGAGTTTTTTTAGTTCTTGTTGGGATGGTAGGTTATGAAGCTCACTACGATAAATTCGTTTTTCCCTCAGATAGGATGTTTTTGATCTTTTTTAAAAGTTTAAAAATAAGCATTGGGAACGAGTATATGTATAAACTTTCAATTCGCAGCCAAGATAAATCATTGATTATGTTAGAAACATGATCGTACTTTCGGATACTATGAACAAATTGGCAACAATTGTTTTGAGTTTTTTGCAGACGTTGACACTCTACTGCTGCTAGACAGGGATAAAAAGTACAAGACAGTAGGAAGTAGTGAGATAATGTATGATTCACATAGCCTTTTACGTACTTTAAAGTTCAAGATATTTTATTTAGTATACAATGTTTTAAAGTAAATGTACGTTTTTTGGCTGAGATTTGAGACTGAAATGTGTTGCTCAAATCTAAGGGAAGTATCCAGAAACACTCCCAGATTTTAGGCTGTTTCAGTAAACTTAAAAGTCTGACCATCTATCTCCTCTATCTATATATCTATATTCTAGGGTACATTGTAAGTCCTCGCTGACTTGTCCTGAGACCTCCCTATAATACTTCGGATCAACTTTGTGCTGCCTATATCGTACGTGTATATTATGTATAATAGAGGTCCCAAAATTGATCTAAATACTGCTTCAGTTGTTCAAAGATGGCTGAACGGCGGATCTTAAACCGTACGGATTTATAGGCCAGAAATCGTGTAGGCCAAGTTCCTCTTTACCATTTTTTTTTTAAGTTGTCGGCCTAGTTGAACCTAGAGCTTGGTTGTGAATTAAAAAGTGCTATAATTGTCTATTAAGCTCGGTATTAAGGCATATTTTTAGGAACCGCGAGTTGCCCATAAACAGCAGTTTCATAAAAAATTAATATCAGTTTAAATATAAAGAATGTTTAATGGGTTGACCAAATTTCAAGCCTAACAATGGACAACGATGTGGTGCGAGAAAAACAAAAATAGTACTCAAAACACTACTAATATATTTGTTTTAAAAGTGGGTCAATGCTTTCTGCACTAACAAATTCGACATGCTTGTAAAATTCTACTTCTGGATCAAAAACTATAACTAGGTCTTTCATCTCATTTAATGATTAAATTAGGGTAAAAAATGTGCAAAAACAAGACAATTTTTAAATCTTTTAATTTTTTTTTAACAAGAAACCCGAAGAAGAAGGCTTTATTACGTTGCCCTGTCTACAGAAAGCCATGTAGTATAATATTCTAACAACTAAATAACAGTGGAGACATTTTATTATGTTTGCATGTATAGACGGCTTTTTTTTTCTTTAATCAAAATAGGTATCTCGTTTTTTAACACTAGTTAGTTAAACCAAACACAGTGACAGGCTAAAAAACGAGGTAGTAATAGGTTAAAAAACCAGACAGTGTCTTTTCTAGTCTCTTAATTAAATTAAATTCGAACAGCGTTTGCGAAAAAAAAAATAACATAACCAAATACAAAAATATGTTTGTATTCAACCAAAAAATATAAATAAATGAAATAAACCGCAATTCTAGGCCATATCTTTTTAACAAAGCAGATTTGACAATTTTAAACTTTGTAACTGCATTTCTTAGAGATAGCTGTCCTTAACTTTAGGGCTGTTTCCATGTCTAGGTTTGCTGGTTTCTCCTTTTAGGACTTTGTGGTTTCTTCTTTTTGTACTTGTTATATGTGACGTGCTTGCTTGACAACGAGTGAAGAGAGACTTAATTTTTTTTGGAATATTATATAGCCCCGTCTGTTATTTTTAAAACGCGACATTTTTCAAGTCTCTACAATTATGTACTCGTGCACAACAGGAGAAGTTATCAAAGAAAATTTAAAAAATTTTGAAGCAAAATGAACTTGTGATGGGTTTTTTTTTATGCTTGCTTTAAAAATTTATTGTTTTAACTGTATATACATATGTATAAGCGGAAATTTGTAACAATTTTTGAAAATTTAACGGCAACCGAAAGAAATTGTGGCTGGTCCCTCAATACCCCGCTGCTACAGCAAAGGGGGTATTTTAACACCCCAACTAGGATTGGTTCAGCCGCAAACAAGGTAAAACTATTTACTTAAATGAATACATTTTTATTGGAATAAGATTATTATCATTACTTCTTTATTGCGAATTACAAATTGTTGAAAAATATTCTAGACAATCGCGTTCTAATTTTCTTTACGGATTTTCTAGGACAATTTTTTAATATTTACTTTTCTCATTGATATTGAACTAGTCAATATGTGTGTATGTACAATATGTCTGAGTATGTATTTGTGCGCATGTAACTCTCAAACCATTGGACAGATTTCGATGGCGTTCTTTTCTGTTTGGAGTATACGTATCTTTTAGAGAGTTTTTTTATTTATGTTCGATGAAAAGTTGGCTAAGTATTTCCAAAGATTATTCGGTTTTTGTTAGAGGTTGTCTGGAGCTCTAAGAATGTTTAATTTTACTATTAAATTAAAATAAGTAATTGGTAGTAAACAATATAATAGTTTTTTTTCATTTTCCAGTGAGGCTGACTTGTTGCGACAACCACTGGGCATGTTGGTGCTACTAAACGTAGTGCAAGGTCCCGCTAAAGAGGACTTTACTCCCTCCCAAACAGATACAATTGGGGTCGTAAAACGACACAGGCAGTGTCTAGATGAGGCCGTTAGGATCGAAGGGGAGGTTGTAGATGCTCTGCAGCGGGACAGTGATCGGATTCAGAAGGATCTGGAACGGGTTCAGAAAGAACTGATTGAAGCTAAGGACCGGTTTAATAAGAAAAAGGCTATTAAAAGAAAATTTATGGATGAGTTGTGTGGCAACCACTAAGGAATTTTATTTTAGTCGCCTTGTATATTTTGATTTTTTGTTAATAAATAAGTATTAGTTTTAACAGTATGTCTATTTTTTTCTTATGCAAAACCAAACGAAATGAATGCTTCAGTAAGGTTTATCATAATTTATTTTTTCTTGAGAGTCAAAAATTAAAAAAAGAACACATGCACAGTGACATTGTCGCTTTACCATGTATTTTAGGAGTTGTTTTTAAACACAACTATCTATAAGAAGGCAGTTTTTTTATTCAGTTCTGTGTTTAAACCACCCTATATAGAGTAGGTACTCGGTAATATGTAAAAAAATTGCTTAGTTTATATGTGTTTTCACTTATAATGGACAGATAATGGACACGCAGAAACTAAGTGAATGATTGTCTAAGTTAAATGACACATTAGAGAAACCGCTAGAGACATGGGTTGGCCACGATTATTTTTATGAACAAAAGAAAGAGTGCCTTTTATTAATTCTTTCTTATTCTCTCATTTTCATTAAGGGCTAATGTCAGCATAAAACAACAACACTGGAGTATGCAAAATATTAAAAATATAACAAAAGTTTTAAAATTTAATAGCTTATAACAAAAGCAAATTGTGCGGACACGACCGCTGACAAAGGATACAAAATGCCCTCACTTATACAAAAGTGTCGGATTGTTTGTCGCCATTTAAACTTAAAAATATTAATTAAAAAAACTGTTAAAAGAATCTTACAAATACATTTTTTCAAATTTATGACACCCATCTTTAGATACACTTTAATTTGAAAACAATGTCTACTACAACTCGTCGGCTTCTGAAAAATATCTGCTACTGAAGTGCAGAATCATCAAAATAGTGTTTTGTAGGTGTTCTTGTGACATCAATTGAAAGAATGTAGATTCGGTAAATAATCCATAATTAAACTGTTGACAATGTAGTGCGCCACTCATATATTTTCTAACTTTTTCCAGTCCTTCGATACTAACTAGCGGATTTGAATTAGGTTCTTCTGCGTCTGTTATAAGCTACCAATATAGCTCAGATATATAACTTGCTACTCAACTAATGTTTAAAGTCATTTTTCAACTGATTTTATTCAACAAGATCGATTTTTAGTCTTGACTGCGTTCGGTCACCAACAAATTTGGGCTCACTTTGGCCTAAATATGTCAAAGTGCACTTTTGATAATTATTAATGGCTTGATTAAAGTTATCACTGAATTTTTCCACAACTCTTTTTGATAAAAATGTTTTAAACTTGTTTTCTGTAGGGCTGTCACATAAAGTCGCCAAAATGCAGTCGCAGAAATTTCGCCTTCGGCTCAGATTACCAACTTCGTATCGATTGTGTGCTAAGAGTTGATTCTAACCTTGTTTTTTAATAAAATATTATAATCAAGTTGTTCTAGATACTAATAATTATTGCAAACTACTTTTATTGTTGCGTTTTGGTTTTGTTTTTTTAAATAAAACTCTACCTTACTTTGGAAAAAGCTAGTATTTTCACCTCCTGTATAAGTAATTAATGCTTTTATTACCAACTGCACCGCAATGTTAAACCTTGTTTAAATTAAACCGGTGTTTAGAATTTGGCACTTTAGTATTTTAAGTTAAAAAGTAAAGTAAAAAAACGAAATGAATAGTTTAAAAAAATACAAAAAACCATTAAAAGGTACCTAATGCTAGCAGTTAAAACTAAATAATAATAATGTTTTTATACGACTGCTATATAAAATGAGGTTTTTCACAAGGACAACTCACTCTAGGGACGGTTTCTCAATAGCGAGTTTAACCTTTAAGTTACCTTCAGCTGTCTTATTCTGGCATTTTGTATATGTCTGCCATCTTTTAACTAGATGGTTAATGCATAACTCGCTATTGCGAAGCAAGTCCTGGAAGTAGCGCTTTGTACACGGATATGTCAACATTGCACATCACGCATCATTATTATTGTTATTTGATGATGACTAACAAAGTCAAAAAAATAAGTAAATTAAAAAAAAAATGCAATTGTGTGCTTTTTTTTTTTAGTCGCAGAAATAATACAGTAAATAACGTCTTTGCTCAAATTATGGATTTCGCCTTCGGCTCAGATTACCAACTTCGTCTCGAGACTTGATTTCTAACCTTGTTTTTTAATATAATATTATAATCAAGTTGTTCTAGATACTAATAATTATTGCAAGCTACTTTTATTGTTGCGTTTTGGTTCTTTGAAATTAAAACTAATATATGTCCCCAACAATGCTTTTGCGACTCTGTATAATTAAACAAAAGAGCAATACATGCCACTGTCCATTTGCCTCATCCTGTATACACTCGTTTCACAACGTATTAAAATCCTTATTCTAGCATAATCTCACCCCAACAAGTTACCGCCTATAGTGCACATTTTGATACGTGTGGTCTTTTTTCTAAGAAAAGCCGCTTACTAACATAACAAACATTAATCTTAGCGAAGAAATCTACCATTCACCGAAAAAGTTAAGTGCATTTTTATGTCTCACAACAAAGGGATGCTCATTAAAAGACAAAATCTACATTTAGGGTGAAAAAAAAGCTAGGCATATATGCTTGGGACGGATATAATGTCGCCACCCAAATCACATACCTACCTACACATTAAGTCAATATGCGGCTTTTTTTTTTGACCACCCGCATGGTGATTTAAAGCTACTCTACAGTTTCGACCTCACACAAACGCAAATAAATACATCTTTTCTATTTTAAAAGCGTTGAATTTTTAACCTAAGTAATATTTACATTTTTTTTAACTTTGTAGGAATATTTGTATTCCCATTAAAAACGCATGGTAGAACACTAAGCTTTTGCTATGGTTTTTGCTTGCTGTTTTACCATTTATCTTGGCAGCGCTTTGCGTTTTTTTAATCACGCAAATATGGGCCCAGAGTTGGCTGTTTCTTGTAAAAAAGTAAAACACATATTTTCTCAGCACAATTTGTTTATATTTTTAAGACAAATTTATTTTGATACATATAAATATATACAGCCTTACCCCTATACATTCCAAAAAAAAAAACATAATTTTATAAGGTAGCCAAAACAAATATAAAATGAATTATTAAAGCGCAAAAAAAACCTATCGTGTAGTGGTTAGTACAGCATGTTTTTAATGTTGAATAGATTTAGAATTAATCACTATTTAAAGTAAATCATCTTGTGAAATAATACATCAATAATAGGTACATACACTTTTATTAATTTTCTTCTAAATCTGATGCAAGTTTTATAACTTTGTCCAAAATATATTTGGGCAGGAACGCCTTAATATCAAAAAAGTTCACTCCATAATTCTAACCCAATCAATTCGTTAACTAATGTGTTCAAATTCAAGTCTTTAAAGTATTCAACACAGAGAAATATTGCTTTTTTTTGTATTTTTTCTTCATTAAAAAACATTCTTCTACGTTCCAAAAACCTGGGCATCCGCCCCGCATTTCGGCATTTTCAGCTTCAAAACATCTATCTCGAAATAACTCGAAAATATACTCTATGGCCCCTTGCAAGTCGTGAAATTCTTTGTATTCTTTGGAATCAAACCAAGACATTTTCCTTGCAAAGTCAATATTTTAATATAAAAAATAGTCACTACGTTTTACTATTTAGCATTCCGTCAGCTTCTGAAAGATATCTGCTAAAGTGCGGAATCACAAAAAGAGTTTTTTGTAGGTTTTCTTGTAACATCAATTGAAAGAATGTAGATTCGGTAAATAATCCATAAATAAACTGCTGGCAAAACAACGCTCCACTCAAATATCTTCTTACGTTTTCTAGTTCCTCACTGGTAACTTGTGGATTCGAATTAAGTTCTTCTGCTTTTGTTATGTATAACCAATACAGTTCGGAGATATAACTTGTCATTTAAAGTTATTTTTTAACAAATTAATTTTATTCGACAAAATCAATCTTTAGTTTTGACTGTGTACGGGCCACAATAAATTTAGGTTCACTCTGTCCAAGGTATGTTAAAGTACACTTTTGATAATTGTTTACAGCTGAAATAAAGTCGTCGCTAAATTTTTCCACCACTCTTTTTGGTAAAAACGTTTTAAACTTGTGTTCTGTCGAGCTGTCACATAAAGTCACCAAAATTGATTTTCCGTATCTAGTGCTAATTTGCTGCATATTTTCTATTACGTAAGCTTGATCCACATTTAACTTGCAAAATGTTTTCACTTCCAGTGACATGTTTTTCTCTTCATTTAATTGTGCATTAAAATTTGTCAAAAAACTTTGATCAATTTTCATTTTGATGGTTTTTTTAAAACGTTTAAACTAGTTTTGATGCTGCGTTGGACCTGTTATTCCTTTATATGTTTTTTACTTTCCCCACTATTTAATATTTCAATTAACAAAAATCAGATTTTTTTTTATTTGTGATGAGTGAGTCTGTGGTTGTTAATTTTTGTATGTGTTCCTCCAAGGCAAACCAGGCATGTTTCGGGGTAAATTAATTGGGATAATTTATCCTCACATACGGAACATGTTAATTTGTTTTTCTCACAGTTCATTCTATCCATATAATGAATATTAACATGTTCATTCTTACCTACTGGGAGATTAATTCCGTGGTTGAAATAACACTTAATACACAATGCAAAAAACTGTCTTTGTGCGACTTTGATAGCTACATATGACTCCGTAACACACATCGCCTTCTCAAGGTATCCCGGTTTCACTGTTTTATCTGCTCTAACATGTTCGCTCCTTACGACACCAGATGTGGCACAGGCGTTCTCCTCAAAAACCCCTTCATCTTCTGAGTCGGAGTCTTCTTCTTCCTCAGGATCGATGCCATTATTTTGGTCCATGTCTAACACCAACTCTTCCCTGCAAGAGGTTAGATCCTCATATCTTCTGGCAAAAAACACTTTTTCACCAGAAACGAACTCAATGAAATCACTCATTTTGTTAAATTTTTTTAAAGTAAGCTTAAAAATCGAATCTAAACTAAAAATCGAAAGAATATACGGCTATTTATATACCGATACTCTCCCACTAAAAATGTATGTAATAAGAGAGGGGAGAAGTCACTTCTCCGTTATACAAATACCGACTTAAAGAGAGATATCCCCTCCTGGCTAAAAACTAAAGTAGTGGTGTGAGAAAAGTAGAGGGGTAAAGTGAATGGTGGAAATAAATGGTGGGAATGAAGAGAAGGGGAAGTCGAAGAATAGGGATAAAGAGATGGGGCAGTCGAAGAGTGGGGATGAAGAGAAAGGGAAGTCAAAGAGTGGGGATGAATGAAGCGGTAAGGGGGGAGGGCAGAGGGGTGTAAATGGGTGCAGAGGGGGTAGTGGGGGTATAAAAAGGTAGAGAGGGTAGAGGGGGTATAAAAAGGTATAGGGGGTATAAAAGGGTAGAGGGGGTAGAGGGGGTATAAAAAGGTAGAGGGGGTAGAGGGGGGAGAAGAAGAGAGGGGATAAAAATGAAAGGGTCAAAGGTCAAGGGGTCAAAGGTCGAGGTCAAAGGTCGAGGTCAAAGGTCAAGGGGTCAAAGGTCAAGGGGTCAAAGGTCAAGGGGTCAAAGGTCAAGGGTCAAGGTCACAGGTCAAGTGGGGTGAAGGGGGTGAAAGGGGGGGGGGTGGCCACGCCCACCCTCATCTCCTCATTTTATTTGAAAGTGGCTAACCTACCCTACTTATAGCAAGCTCGCAAAAAAATTGGTACTAGCGCTCACCGCTTTTCTACTTCCCGTATGCACGGGTTCGGCTTGACATGTAAGCCGAGCTTAAGCTTTAGTTTTGGTGTGGAATATCATGTAAGTGGCACTTAAGCTGTAGTTAAGATAAACCGTAGAATTACGTCGGCTTAAGCGCATTTTTAAGTTATGTGAGGGATTTTTTGATAATGTTTTTTAAAAAAAGCTAATAATTTTATGAGTTTTATAAAATTTTTGCGTTGCCTTAAAATCTTTCTGTGATCTGGTAGTCTTGTGATGAAAATGGAACTTCTTTGGGCTTACTAAGAAGATGAAGAATTAGACTTTGTAATTAATGGAATACCATGAAGGACTTTTGATGAAGATACCTTTTACAAAAGGTTTAATGCCTAAAAAAAAATAATGTTTTTAAAACTTTGCACAATACTTAAAAGCAAACTTTTTTCGCCAAGCGAATAATTCACCTTTTTTTTCGCAAATTCGTGGCAAAGAAACACAAAAAGAGATTGGGTTGGTCTGGTGGTGTAATAATAAATAGGTTTTATAGTTGACCAATTATAGTAGTTTTCCTCCATATTATCAGAATTAAATCATCAATAATTTTTTTTAAACAACCTCAAATTTTACGTTGCTTTTTGACAGCTGACAATAAATGCAAATAACTGCGACGTTGCCAATAATTTCCTCACTTTCTCCAAGTGGAACATATTCGGAATTTTTTCAAACCAAAAGTAAATCTCAAGGGTAACCCCAAGTTCAAGCGGCACTTGAACAAGTAGAGGAGGTAAGGGGAAGTGGTGCACACGGCCATGAATCTCTTTCAGAATAATGTATTTAGAAAAGAGAACAATAGTAAATCGGGATATTATGGAACACTTAAAATTTTGACAACTTTGACAGCCGCTGTGGTAGTGTCTAACAACCAATACCACTACCACTCATCGATTTTACCAGAGTTTTTGGAACACATTAATAACTGTCACTTGTATAAAATTTAGAGATAAGAAAAAATAAAAAATTTGCCTTAATTTTACAAAATAACTGTTTTATATGTTGGAACCTTATAATATTTTATTTTTAAAATTAATTAAGCCAAAATTCTCCAAAATTAACCAGAAAAATAACCACAACCACAACGAAATGGATTCGGAGATTACGGCAGTGGTAGTGGTTAACTACCACAACGGAATGACGTTTAGCTATTGCGCAGACGCAGTACCCACATAGCTAGCCTTGGATATTGTATATTACAAAGATATATTAGGATATACGTTTTGTATGTTACATGTATGTATATATATATATATATATATATATATTAAAAAAAAACATGATTCGTTTCAAAAAAAAAAACATGAACGGATATTTACTGTATATTTAGTGTATATGCGCTATCGTACCTCCTAAATATATTTTTTTGTATATAAGCTTTATATTTTTTAACCGAATATGAGTTAATATTTTAAAATAAAATATTACCCAAATATTTGTTTTTTAATATAAACTAAATATATAAATTTTATAATTATCAGGTAATATTCTCTAAATAAGGTTTTTAATATTTTTCTCTGCATTTAAAATACTACATATTTATAGATAAAATTTATTGCAAGAAATTATATAAAAAAATATGAATATTTTCCCAATATTCAGTGTGTATCCGTTTGAGTATATTCTGTTTATTTGTTTTTTGTATTTAAGGCAGACATAACCTAGCCCAATATCATTTGAATATTTTCACAATGAATATGCCCAAATATTTGTTTTGTGGAATGGAATAATTTATTAAATGTATTATTGTTATAATATATAACTAAATTTTTTTAGTATTAGAGATCACAACATTTTTCTGCTTTTTTTTAATGCTTTTTTTTTAAATGTCCTTAACCCAGATCCTCCTTGTTTTATATATCTTTAAAAAATCGTAGGTATATTGCTATAGTTAACATATTTTTTACGCGGGTTAGATTGTGACTTAACATTTTGCCAAAATTTGGCGAATCACATTCTCTCCGAGTGCCCAAACTTGTCGGTGCACGTGGTCCCTAGTCTTATATATATTTTCTGATTTCAGTGAATCAAAAACCACTAAATTGATAAAATGTATTCAAGTATTCCTTTAGTGAGGGAGCCTTAAATATTAACCACTTAGCGGTGTATACGACCCTGCAAGCTCGATTTTCCTCTACGCGTTAGCGCGTGTACCACGTGGTTTCAATTCAACCAATCAGATACGAGATTAATAAATCGTTCCTCTGCATTGCAAATACGGAACTAAGCTTGTTTCGCTTGTTTATCGAGTTGTGTGGAGTGCTTTTGTGCCGTTTTCTAAAGTTTTGTAGAAAAAAACAATATTTTTTATTATCGGTTGGATTAAACTACAATGTACTGTGCCCCTGGGAATTGCTATCTTACATCCAGTTGTTGCAGGTAAGTAGATAAACGCGATTGAAGTTGTTTTATTCGTGTGGGCTCAAAATGGTGGCGTCAGATGAAATAAATGCATCTATATATATGGCTGAATTTTTGAATTTCAACTTGACGATATATGTTGCTTTTCGACGTTGACGCACTGCGTAAAAAAAAAGTTAGGACGGTTATATCTAGAGCGAAAACAACCTTTTTTAGGGTTGAGTTGGGTTTGCTGGGATTGTATTGGTTAATTTTCTTGTAAAAATGTAAAAAAACTGGTTTTTGTGTTTACCAAATATTAAATTAGAAAGCTGATAAATCACCTCGTAAACCACTGACACCCACATTTCTGTACATTTATAAAAGTTTTGTGCTGATTAATTGAAAGTTATTTACCTATATTTTTATTTTATTTATTTATGTGTATTGTAAAAGAAGAATCCTTTTGAAAATTTTATTTTTCGTCTTTCCTATTAGATCTCTAAAAGCAAATATGTAAGTTGTATGGTTTTATTTTTTGTTTCAGATGGACACTCGATGAAAATTTGGTTGGTTGTTCCCACCATCTTTGGTAACTTTACATCTCTTGGGGACTGCAGGGTAAGTACATAAAGCCGATTACAGTTTTTTTATTCATAAATGGTGGAGTTAGAAAAAAATGCACCTTGCCCATTTTTTTCATATCAAAAATCAGGCCATTTTATAAACATAAATAATTTAAGTAAACATTTCATTCTGATCTAAATCTGGACGAGGTTTCAGGAAATGAAATACCTACCTAAATGGAAACCCACGAACAATATTTGTTATTATTATTTCAAAGTTGTAATTTTTATTTTTTCTGTATTTTTTATTCAAATAAAGTGACTTTAGCAGTACAAAATTCATTTTCTTGAATTATCTGTGAAAATTCCCTATATAAAATATTAAAGTTTTATTTTACTATTAGCAACAATTTAAGGATTTTGTGAAATTAAATCTACTCAAAAATAAGTTCTGACCTGATAAAATCGTTAGGAATGGTAACTGTCAATCACCAAATTTCTATTCCAGGTGGACTTTTGATGGAAATATGGGTAGTTTTTACCATGCCTCTCAATTTTGAACAACAAAAATTATATCTTTGATTCCTTGTCATGGAAAAAGACAATAATCCTGGCGGCCATCTTAACATCTAGACTTTGGTAAGGGTAAGTAGTATAAACTGTCGGGAACTTTTTTTAAAATTTTTTGTTGATTCTAGAGAACTTGCATAATTTTTTTCTTTACTTATATTTGTTACTAAACTTAAACATTACTTTTTTAAAAGTTTTGACTTTATATTTTTTTTATAAACTTAATTTTTTTTAAAAATTTTGTTTTACAGTATTGTATTTAAAAGATTAAAATAACACATTTTTAAGAAAATTTTTGCCCATGGTATTTTTATAGTTTTTTTTATTATAAAATGTTGCTTTGTACCACCAGCAAACTGAATAAAAACTGATGAAAAAATAAATATGTTACGTATTATCTATTTATAAAAATATTTTATTTCCAGATGTAGCTGCAGCAAGAAGAAATTCCCTTTCTTTACACACCACCACGAATACAAAGCTTATTGTCATAAAAAACTGATTACACCGAGAAAAAAACCTACTTGGAATTAATTTAAAAAAAACTTAAACCAAGTGGCATATCTGCATGAAATAGAAGACAAGCAAACTATACATTTAGAATAAAATAATTGATATTAAAACACTGGAATAAATAGAAAAAGCATTTAAAATAAATAGATAAAATATTAGAAACAAATACTTTTTATACTAAAAACTAATTATATTGATATTAGGATTATAAATGCTAATGATTTATTTATTTGTTTTTAGTAGGTCATCTATTAAACGCAAATAGATTATATATTAAAAACTGGTGAATTAAGTATTTAAAAAAAATAAAAAGTTATGGGTACTTTAGAAACAAATAATTTATTTATTAAGAACTAATAAACCATCTACCTACAGTAAGTGCACAAATTATTAAAGCAAGTGGATGGTATATTAAAAACAAATGAATTATTTATATTACATATATAGGGTGGGTCAGAAAAATGATACTAACAAGCGATACATTAGTACACTCGCAAAAAATAGAGCTCTATACCCAAAAATTAAGTCTTTCATCAGTGGCGCATATAAAAATTTGCAGGAGAGGTCAAGAATACCTTTTTTTTAGAAATTGTCAATTTTGGTATTAAATTCTGACGTCTTGGCTTTGCAAAATGGTTAAAATTTTTTAAATCGGACAAAAACTTTTTAAGTAACGGACAGTCAAAAGAGTCCCGTTTTTTTACCCACCCTATAAGTATTATTTTATCACTATATTATTGAAAAATTAAAAATAAAAAATGTCCAAACCTACATTTTTGGTATAATTTTCGAAACGTTAGGTTTGTTTTAACCAAGAACAAGCTCAATACATTTTTACACTCCTTGATATAGGTCATTTTAAAACTATAACAGTTAATAGGAGATAATTGTTATGAACTATTTGCCCCATTCAGTTTATAATTTTTTAGCTATTTTACTGATTTACTGTTCACCGCAATTAACCCTGCTTTAATTTTACAGATAAAATTTTAATTTTTTCAAAATGAAATAATCTCGGAAATAATTATCAGGAAAATTTTAGTTTATTATTGTTTTAGCTTGGAAACGCTTACCATCTCACCAATTCAGCGTTATAAAGTTGTAGCTTGTAGCTTTAAACTGTGGAGATATGTTTAGGATATATTTTAATCTTTTTCACCATCCTGTCAGCAATTCATAGGAGTCATTATAGTTTCATTGTTCATTCATGTTCCATTTCAGAGTTATTCTAGATGGCAAACTGATTTCCTTAAAGCAGCTAAAACATTAAGTAGGCATTATTACATGAAATTATAGATTAAATTAAAAATTCTAATTAAAAAATTAGTATTGTATAAAAAACTAATTAAAGCTACCAGATTTTCCTCATTTTTTCTTGTATTGCTTTTTACAGTGCCTAAAAAATTAAAATAGGTAAATAAGAACTTAGTAAAATTAAAACTGGATAATCAACTTAAATTTATATCTGAAAATCTTCTTAAATAAATAAAGTTATTTTTTTTAGAAATAAAACTATACCGATAGGATGTTTCATTATATTTGACCACTATTATTTTTTGAGCTACAAATAGACTAAAATATGAAAGTTACATGCAATTTTCTATAAACTTCCTGGAACTCTTTCTATTGGTAATGGTCATCACAAATGTCAAATTTTTAAATTGAATTATATTTCATATGTTTTTTAAAATTTAGATAAATTTTCTCCTTCTTATTCCAAATATACCTACCTAATATGTTACTTTGGTCTTTAATAGTCTTTAAAACAAATTGACAAAATATGTCCCCATAAGAGTGCCTAATGAGTTGAACAAAGAAACACTTATTATTTTTCCTTGTTTAACATATTGTACAATTGTTGGTAAGTATTTTTTATTTTTCCTTGAAAACTGCCAAAGATAAACTTAATAATTTTAATGTTACCCCGGGTGTTACCCATAAATAAACAAAAATAAATACAGTCCGTTCCATTTTTATTTAGACAAATCCTAACCTGAATGACCCACTGAACAAAACCAGTTTTGAAAGTTGACAGACATCTAAATGCCCTGGATTGTTGTTGTGGTCATATTTGAAGTTTTTAGGTTAGGTGTTTTTTTGACAGAAAGAGACTCATGAAGATAAAATTATTTAAAAATACCTTACAATTGTACCACCAGTAAACCTAGTTTGACAAACATTCGTTTTATTTTTCTTTCTTGCTCTCACTGACATATTATGACATTATTTTTGGCTAGGCAAGGCTGGAAATATGAACAAACATTTTGAATTGATGGCTGGCCCAACAGTAACCAACTGTCTTTTAAGCGAGAAACAAAATTATCAAACAGATACAAAATTCTCGCTGACAGTTGACATATGTTAAATCTGTATAAACTTTGGGTAGAAAATTAAAAATAAATATAAAAAAATCAAGATTAGAATTATGATATTATTTTTGTTAATTTAATGTAAATCTGATCTATTTTTTAAATATCTTTCCAAAATTACACCTATGCAAACCCAGTTTTTACCTTATCGTCCAGAAACACTTTCCTTGAATTTTCATAATCATTTCGAAGTGTTGTTATCTTTCGCTTTCTTAAAAGTTGTTGCATACTGCGACTAAAAAACTTTTGCTGGTTTTTTGGTGCACTCTTTCAATCATGTGTTCATGTTAACCTTAAATTATTTTTATAGTATTAAAAATTATTAAGGAAGGCTTCTCAAGAATTTATAGAACGAGTTTCTCAAGATTTCTAAAATAATGAGGCTTGGAAAATATTTTTGATATAATTCTTATCTGAAACCACTTCTTCAAGCCTTAGTTTTCAGAATTAAAAAATGCAGAACCCGCTTGACATAAAGCAACAAAACAAGAATTGCATGCAAGTCGTCTCTTCTCATCTCGCTTTAGCAGTACCAGTAAAGTCAGATGAAAAGAGGAGACTTTCATGCAATTTTTGTAACGCCTGCCACCTAAGTGAATATTTTAAATCCCCTTAACATTGCATGCACTTTACAAAAAGCAAAATTGATTTTTGCAATAAGTAGGAACGCACAGTAATTTTATCCCTCTTCTGCCATTTTTTTTGCATGCCAGCTGCAAGACAAATTTCACACGACCAATAATATCTTTATGCAAGGCAGAAAATACCGATTTTATAGTTAGCAATTTTCATTTTATTGTTCCATGTGAAGCGGCCTTATGAGCATGCCTTTGCTTTAAAGATTTTTTGTTTTACTGATGCTCTATATCATGACTCCTATAAGATATATTAATTTAAAAAAACACCTACCTGTCATTAAGAAACATCCCCAAACTTAAAAAGACACCGAAAAACAGGAAAATTACACACCAAAAAGCAACGCCAAAATATGAGGTTAAGTTTTCTTGGGTTTGTTCAGAACCATACACCACCGACTCTACTGAAGGCCTTTCACGAATTCAGTCCAATATGGCGGCAAATTTCGGGTACGAGTGGCAGGTATTTCAAAAGTAAATTCCAGCAGATGGCTGACCAGGGCCGATTTTGTCGGCCTTGGGCTGACATACACCTCATTCTAAATTCTCTGGATCAATTTCGATATGGTGACTGACAATTAAACACAGAAGCTAAATGGAACTGTCATTGTTAGTGTCATAAAACTCCCTTAAGTCCCTAAGCTTCCCCCCCTGCAAACGCTGGTGAAAACGCCAAATGACATCGCGGCCCTAACTTTCTTGATTCGAACCGGTAGTTTAAAAATAGCATAAGGCCGGGTAGTTTCGAAGGATCAGACGATCGCCCGCAGCAATGCCGGCCACTCAGCCGAACATAACAAAGACTAGTAGGTTTAACATTAAATCTAGGATGTTAAAACATTAGTTTCAAGAAGTTTAATAGTTAGAACAAAAATATTTTTTTACTTAAAATAAATACAAAAAAAAATTAGGATAATGAGAGGCAAGTAGTTATTCTAAATATTAATTTTATTTATTTTAGAATTAAAAAATATTTATTTTTAATAAATTTATAAAAAAGTACCTTAATAACATTTCTATGTAAAATAGCATGATTGCCTTTTTGTTTTTAATAAGTTCATACATTAAATTTAAGTGCATAATCTATTAAAAACAAGTAGATAAAAAATAAAAAAATATATCTTTAACTAAAATTGAATGAAGTTTTTATTTAAACTAGGTGGTCAAATAATTTGTTTTCAATATTTATGTATAAAATGAAGTCTAGGTAGATGAAAAAATTTAAAACAAATGGTGCAAATATTTAATACAGGTGAATTTTATGTTATTTCCAAATACAAAAAACTCAAGTATATAATCTATTTGACTCATTTTTCTCGATGTAAGGATGCTGTAGATAGAGACAGATATCAACCACCAAAAAGAATCGAGATAAACATGAGGATATGTACTGGTAATAATACGATATGGTGCCTGCGAGTGTTAATATACCGCTTTGCTCTTTTTGACTAAAACTAATTTTTTTAATGGAAAGCTTAATTCTGTATTTTCTAAATAAAATTTAAAAGAAATGAGGAAAAAGTGTTTGTATCTTATTAAAAAACTTTTCAAAATTTTAAACTATTGTTGTTAAAAATTTTTAGCTGTCCAAGGCGTTTTTATTTTTTTTTAAATTAAATTTAGGCATTTTAGGTTTTTTTACTAACAAACAGAACTTTTTTACGTGATACCGTATATTTTTTGGATATACAAATAACATAAAAAACTATATTTTCTACCATTTTAAAGTACATCTAAAAAATGCTTACTTATGTGAGAGCATGTGTTTCTGATGTTAATTTTACTCACGTTAATTTTTCTAAATTTAGGATGCGACCTATTATTGTTATTGTGCTAAGGGGGTATATTGTTGTAATATAAATGACAATATATGCAGGGTATATACAAAACGTATATATCTTATATATATGATCATAGATTTGTAATGGACATTCTTCATTGAATACATCAGTGTTATAAGGATTAGTATATTGCAGTAATATAAATCTTATATATACCCTCAATAAAATGTTATGGATACAAAAAGAATATACTTTTATGGATATACCATTGTTATATATAAACAAAAATTTGGACAAATATACATTTTGTATATCGTGACGGATATCGACAGGATATACTATATAAATATATACCATAATGGATATACATTAGAACGTCAAATTTTTTCAGAATATACTTATAACGTATATAGTGGATGTTACCTAATGGATACCTCTGGATCTAAATTGGATCTTTTTTGGAGCTCCTATGCACGTCGGGGGAATATCTGGGTGATATCCAGGGCAATATCCTTCTCCGTTTCCGTATATACGCTGGATATACGCGCAATATTTTTTTGCTATGTGGGTAATTACCACAACCACTACGAAGTGTCAAATAAGCATTCCAAAATATCCCTAATATGTTAAGCTCGCAGAAACCGACCTGTAGTCGTCATCGCTGCTCGGTTTCAATGCGGGGACCTTTCGGCGAGGGGACCTTTGGATAAAAACTTTATTTATTTATTTAAAAATCGAAAACATTGGCACCATTAATTTTTTTAAACCTTATTAGAGAGATTTTTGTCAGGTTTTTTGTCAATCTGTTACCTTCACCTTTATTCTGGACAAGCGCATTAGCGCTCTGTAGGCTTTTACCACTGGCGCTAATTAGCGTCGAATAGCGACTACCTTTACCGTTAAAAATAAAACCAACCAAACTTGATGTGAGTGTGTGGTGGAAGATTTTTAGGTTATAAAAGCTAACCAACTTTTATAAAAATGTTGTGTATTTGGATTTTATTTTTTGTTAGGCGTGTTTATAGTAGTAGTGGGGTGCCTTTTTTACCGTAAAGATAGAGATTTTCATTAAAAACATTTTTTGAAGATTTTTTAAGGACAAATCTACCTGTTTCGCCGATTTTATCTTAAAGCCTTTAATTCACGAGATATAACAAAAAGTTACATTTTTTAAAATGGAATATCCCAATTTTTTTTAAAAAAATTAGTTTTGTAATAAAATTTTCTGTTAAACGATGTGTCATACATTTTTATTAAATAGTTAAACAGATACCTGCAATTTTTAATAATTACCATAGTAGGCTCTGTTTAACTCTGACCTATGCAGTTTTAGGGTATCTATCTTGGGAGCTATGATCAAATAAAAATAATTGCCATGATAAACGAGCTCAAGTGTCAAAAGTGGCGTCTTCGTCAAGATATAAAAATGTGTGAAAACTTTGAAAAGTACGACATGATAAAATGTTATATTGAAAGTAACGAAAATCAACAGACGGCGTTAAATCTATATTTCCAGAGATATCCGGAAAGAAGGCAACCTAGCTCAAAATACCGATTCTTTACAAAACCGCGGCCTAGGACGTATAGAAGCCTAGCCAGAGATAGAGAGTTGGAAGAACTAACGCTTCTAGGAGAAATAGAAATTAACCCGAATACTTCCACCAGGGCTATGGATAGAAACACTGGAATTCCACGCAGCAATGCCGTTCGGGTGCTTAAAAAACACAAGTTTAGGCCCTATCGATCCCGACGGGTGCACCAATTACGGCAACAAGATTATGCTCCAAGACGTGCATTTTGCAGGTGGTACCTAAATAAAAGCCAAGAAGACCCCGATTTTGCCAGAAAAGTTATTTGGACGGATGAGGCAACAATTTCTAGTGATGGAATATTCACCAGTTATAACTGCTATTACTGGAAACAGCAAAATCCTCATATAATGGTGGAACAAGCGAATCAGGGAAGGTTCAGTTTTAAGGTATGAGTAGGCATCTACAGAGGACAAATTATTGGGCCATATATTTTTGATGGAAATTTAAATGCCGAAAGATACCAACAAATTTTAGAAGAGCAGGTGATTCCGTTTATCGACAATTTGCCACTTCAGCAAAATAATGAGCTATACTTTCAACATGACGGTGCACCTCCTCACAATGCACGAGACATTACTAATTTGCTAAATATTGTGTTTGCCGAAAACTGGATCGGAAATAAAGGTCCTATATATTGGCCCCCCAGGTCTCCAGAACTGACCCCTTGCGACTTCTTTTTGTGGGGGAGAGTCAAAGACCTTGTATTTCGAAATTGCCCAACTACTAGAAGGGAATTGGAAGAGGCACTTCGTACTGCATTCAGGCAGCTTCGTACGGTAGAACTTCTTAATGCAGAAAATAGCGTCAAGACAAGATGTAGGATATGTTTACAAGAAAACGGCCGTCAATTTGAGCATTTCTTTTAGAATTTAAAAAAATTGTTATATGTAGATTTTAGGTGTTACATAGTTTAATTAATAAAAATTTTAAATAAAAACTTTTAATAATTTTATTTTTGTTTATTATTTTAGGGTTGGTAATTATAGTAAACTAGAAGTTAAAGTTTGAGGTTGCTGTGTCCCTTCGTGTCGTAGCCAACTTGATTTTGTATGAAAAAAAAACAATAAAATTTTATTTACACATTTAGGGCGCGCACAGCGCCTACTATGGTAAATATCAAAATATGCAAATATCTTTTAAACTATTTAATAAAAATACGTGTATGGTACATCGTTTATTAGAAAACTGATTTTTTAGAAAAATTGGGGGTATCCCATTTAAAGAAATATAACTTTAAGAGAAAATCGGTGAAACAGGTAGATTTGTCTTTAAAAAATCTTCAAAAAATGTTTTTTAATGAAAATCTTTATCTTTACAAATAAAAAAGTTGTAGAAGGTCTTTAAAATTGCACATTTTTAAAAATCACCCTGTAGCTCAGAAACGCTTTGACATATCGCAATGCGGTTTTTAGTTTTCGACTTCTCTTGAAAATCGAGCCGGTAACATGTATATTAGTTTTGGGCTAATTGTGCTGCAAAAGCCCAAAGCTATAGAGGCCCCTCGAATTTGGACCACCCTGTACACGCATGATGGACCTTAAAATATTTTAGTTAAATACCTGTTAAAATATTTTTAGATATGTTAAAATATTTGAAGGCATGGGCACGTTTTTCGCTAATTTTGAGTGCGTTCGGGTAGAAACCCGATCGTATGAAGAGTGCGTAGTGACGTCACGGCTTAAATACCCGGGTTTTTTATGGATGGACTCGAAAGAAAAAGGTATTACGATTGATGTAAAAAAAAATTAAGAACCTGAGAGCGTATTCCATTGTAAAATCCAGTTCCACGCTAGCCTGGTGCTGTAACATGACTGCAACAACGGAACTGGCAAACCTGTAACCGGCTCACATTTTCGAATTAAAATTTTGGCTTTGTTTTCTGTTGCAATTAGTTATAAAATCGCGAGTCGCGACCCTTTTGCTTTATTTACACGTCCGTTTGTCAAACGGGGAGTTTTCAACTTTATAACCATTAAAGCACCTATAAACCATGTTTCAATGTTTTTATTTTTGAGGTTTTGAGGAGTTTGAGGTTTCTCATAGAATATCCTCTCTAAATTAACATTGGAACATTTTAGGTTACGTTCCGCCCTAATCACATGCTATGCAGGTTCTTAGGATGTGCTAATAGATATTCTTATCAGATGATTGCCTTGTGCTTAGCACTTACAGCAACGGGTCATCCTTAACACCGTTTATTCCTAAAATATGGCTTTAAATAAAATAAAAAATAGATTTTTGAGCTCTAAAAACCATGTCCCATCACAATACACCCTAAGAAAAAAAAAATAAAAACAAATAATAAAAAAAAGTGCGACGCGACGACGGAGTTCGAACACACAACCTACAGGTTGAGAGACCAAAGCTATATCCACTATACCATGCCCTTATAAAGAAGTAGGTTGAAACCGCGGAATATAAGCGTTTTGACGGATTCTTATTGGTCGACTTAATCAAAGAATTTTCGCGTTTGGTGGAAGTAGACACTTCACTTTGGATGGTTTTCTGATTGCACTGAAGTAAACGCTCATGATTTTATTGTATTAATATTAATTAAAATTGTACCATAATTAGTATATATTTGCATATGCTAAAGATGTCCTAAAAATAACCTTCTTTTATTTATTTATTTATATATTATTTCATTATATAGTATATACTAAAGAAATACTAGAATAACATTATTTTGTGTTGTTATGCTTCTACGGTACCAGAATAGCTTGTGCACTAAAAGGACCAAATAATATTTCAATAAGTGATATATACTAAAGATGTTTTAAAAAAGTTAACTTCTTTAATGGTATTTCCTTAGCATATGCTAAGGAAATACTAGAAACGTATTCTTTTGACGTTCTTTTGCAGTACCAGAATAGCATGAGCGCTAAAAGGATTAAATAATAATGTTTCAATAAGTAAAATATAGTTTGCATATGATAAGGACGTTCTAATACCCACATAGCAAATAAATATTGCACGTATATCCAGCGTATATACGAAAACGGAGAAGGATATTGCCCTGTATATCACCCAGATATTCACCCGACGTGCATAGGAGCTCCAAAAATGATCCAATTTAGATTCAGAGGTACCCATTAGGTAACATCCACTGAATATACGTTATAAGTATATTCTGAACATGTATTAATTACTCCGCAAAAATATTCGAGTTATATTCTATTATACCAAATTTGATGTTCTAATGTATATCCATTATGGTATATATTTATATAGTATATCCTGTCGATATCCGTCACGATATACAAAATGTATATTTTTCCAAATTTTTGTTTATATATAACAATGGTATATCCATAAAAGTATATTATTTTTGTACCATAATATTTTATTGAGGGTATATATAAGATTTATATTACTGCAATATACTAATCCTTATAACACTGATGTATTCAATGAAGAATGTCCATTACAAATCTATGATCATATATATAAGATATATACGTTTTGTATATACCCTGCATATATTGTCATTTATATTACAACAATATACCCACTTAGCACAATAACAATAACAGGTCGCATCCTAAATTTATAAAAATTAACGTGAGTAAAATTAATATCAGAAACACATGCTCTCACATAAATAATCATTTTTTAGATGTACTTTAAAATGGTAGAAAATATCGTTTTTTATGTTATTTATATATCCAAAAAATATACGGTATTACGTAAAAAAGTGCTGTTTGTTAGTAAAAAAACCTAAAATGCCTAAATTTAATTTTTTTAAAAATAAAAAGCTCCTTGAACAGCTAAAAATTTTTAACAATCATAGTTTAAAATTTTTAAAGGTTTTTTAATAAGAAACAAATACTTTTTCCTCATTTCTTAACTTAAGCAGTTGAATTACATTTTTTTAATTTTATTTAGAAAATACAGAATTAAGCTTTCCATTAAAAAATTTAGTTTAAGGCAAAGAGAGCAAAGCACTCGCAGGCACCATATCGCATTATTACCAGTACATATCCTCATTCCTCGATTCATTGTGGTGGTTGATATCTGCCTCTATCTACAGCATCCTTAATCAGTTTTTTATGACAATATGAAGCTTTGTATTCGTGGTGGTGTGTAAAGAAAGGGAATTTCTTCTTGTTGCAGCTACATCTGGAAATAAAATATTTTTATAAATAGATAATACGTGGCATATTCATTTTTTAATCAGTTTTTATGAGTTTTTATTCAGTTTGCTGGTGGTTCAAAGCAACATTTTATAATAAAAACACTATAAAAATGCCATGTGCACAAATTTTCTTAAAAATGTGTTATTTTAGTCTTTTAAATACAAGTAGTAGTTGACTTAACTTCACAAAATCCTTAAATTGTTGCTAATAGTAAAATAAAACTTTAATATTTTGTATAGGGAATTTTCACAGAGAGTTCAAGAAAATGAATTATGTACTGCTAAAGTCACTTTATTTTTATAAAAAATACAGAAAAAATAAAAATTACAACTTTGAAATAATAATAATAATAAATATTGTTCGTGGGTTTCCATTTAGGTAGGTATTTCATTTCCTGAAACGTCGTCCAGATTTAGATCAGAATGAAATTTTTACCTAAATTATTTATGTTTATAAAATGGCCTGATTTTTGATATGAAAAAAATGGCCAAGGTGCATTTTTTTCTGACTCCACCATTTATGAATAAAACAACTGTAATCGGCTTTATGTACTTACCCTGCAGTCCACAAGAGATTTAAAGTTACTAAAGAGGGTGGGAACAACCAACCAAATTTTCATCAAGTGTCCATCTGAAACAAAAAACAAAATCATACAACTTACATATTTGCTTTTAGAGATCTAATAGGAAAGAAGAAAAATAAAAGATTCAAAAGGATTCTTCTTTTACAATACACATAAATAAATAAAATAAAAATAGGTAAATAACTTAATCAGCACAAAACTTTTATAAATGTACAGAAATGTGGGTGTCAGTGATTTACGAGGTGATTTATCAGCTTTCTAATTTAATATTTGGTAAACACAAAAACCAGTTTTTTTTACATTTTCACAAGAAAACCAACCAATACAACCCCAGCAAACCCAACTCAACCACCCTAAAAAAGGTTGTTTTCGCTCTAGATATAACCGTCCTAACTTTAGACACTGTGAAACAAAAATGCAAAATACACTGCCTTCCATATAGATCAATGTTTATTTTAATTTTACAGTATAAACCTAGCTTTAGATAACACAACACCTGCTGTTCCTGATTGACATTGACCCTTCTCTGTCCCTTTTTTACGCAGTGCGTCAACGTCGAAAAGCAACATATATCGTCAAGTTGAAATTCAAAAATTCAGCCATACATATAGATGCATTTATTTCATCTGACACCACCATTTTGAGCCCACACGAATAAAACAACTTCAATCGCGTTTATCTACTTACCTGCAACAACTGGATGTAAGATAGCAATTCCCAGGGGCACAGTCCATTGAAGTTTAATCCAACCGATAATAAAAAATATTGTTTTTTCTACAAAACTTTAGAAAACGGCACAAAAGCACTCCACACAACTCGATAAACAAGCGAAACAAGCTTAGTTCCGTATTTGCAATGCAGAGGAACGATTTATTAATCTCGTATCTGATTGGTTGAATTGAAACCACGTGGTATACGCGCTAATGCGTAGAGGAAAATCGAGCTTGTAGGGTCGTATACACCGCTAAGTGGTTAATATTTAAGGCTCCCTTACTAAAGGAATCCTTGAATACATTTTATCAATTTAGTGGTTTTTGATTCACTGAGATAAGAAAATATATATAAGACTAGGGACTATGTGCACCGACAAGTTTGGCCACTCGGAGAGAATGTGATTTGCCAAATTTTGGCAAAATGTTAAGTCACAATCTAACCCGCATAAAAAATATGTTAACTATAGCAATATACCTACGATTTTTTAAAGATATATAAAACAAGGAAGATCTGGGTTAAGTACATTTAAAAAAAAGCATTTAAAAAAAGCAGAAAAATGTTGTGATGTGAAAAGATTTAATTATATATTATAACAATTATATATTTAATAAAGTGTTCCATTTCACAAAACAAATATTTGGGCATATTTATTGTGCAAATATTAAAATGATATTGGGCTAGGATATGTCTGCCTTAAATACCAAAAACAGATAAACAGAATATACTCAAACGGATACACACTGAATATTGGGAAAATATTCATATTTTTTTAAATAATTTCTTGCAATAAATTTTATCTAAAAAATATGTAGTATTTTAAATGCAGAGGAAACTATTAAAAACCTTATTTAGAGAATATTACGTGATAATTATAAAATTTATATATTTAGTTTATATTAAAAAACAAATATTTGGGTAATATTATATTTTAAAATATTAACTGATATTCGGTTAAAAAATATAAAGCTTATATACAAAAAACATATATTTAGGATGTATGATAGCGCATATACACTGAATATACAATAAATATCCGTTCATGTTTCCTTTTTTTGAAACGAATCATATTTTTTCTCTAATATGTATAAAATATACATGTAACATACAAAACGTATATCCTAATTTTAAATATCTTTGTAATATACAATATCCAGGGATTGCTATGCGGGTAGTAACCTTCTTTAGTGGTAAATCCTTAGCATATTTCAAGAAAATACTTAGAAGCTCATTCTTTTCATGTTCTTTTATGGTACAAGAATAGCATGTGCGCTAAACTGACCAAAAAATGTTTTAAAATTGATATATTCTTTGCATGTGTTAAAGATGTACTCAAAGGGACCTGCTTAAATGGTACATTCATAGCATTTACTATGGATATCCTTAATAGCATATACTCTAATAGTTTGTATCAAGCATATGCTAAAGATGTTCTCAAAAGGACATCCTCAAAAGGAGTAAATGTTCTTTCATTGCTATGTGGGATGTACAAAAAAATGGCGGGAAACAGTTTTGGGTGCGGCACGAGACCTCAGAGCCGGTGCCAAAAAAGCGACACACGGTGACACACTGAAGGTGTCAGTTCCCCAATGGAACAGGAAAAGTGAAAAGTACCTGTCAATGGAACACAAAAACTTAACCAGTTACGCACCAGTGGCGCACCAATTGTATCAATGGAATACGCTATAGACTCGCATGTAGATGTCTATCGATGTTTTTGAAACATCGATGTTACAGCGGTCGATGTTCGATGTTCTGCCATCGATGGTAGAGATCAAAAACATCGATATTAGGGAGATTTTGGTCACGCAGTTTAACGACAAATTTCGTTACTCTTATGGTTACCGTTACCGTAAATAAAGGTAACTTTAAAAAGTTAAAAATAGAGCTTTTTATTGACTTTTGTCGTTTTTTCTCAAGTCTTTTTTATTTGCTTTTCTAACCATATCATGGAGGAAAATATTAATTTATGATATAACTGGGAGACGGACACCCCAACATAAATTTAGTCAGGCAAATGATTTTGCAAGATATCTTTGTTGAAGTAATAGAAGAAAACGAGCCTCTGCAAACTTATTTGTACTTATTCACCTGTTTACCAAAAAAAAGGGGTAAAAAAGGCACCCCACTACTACTATATAAACACGGTTGACAAAAAATAAAATCCAAACACACAAAATTTTTCAAAAACAAAACAAATTTTTATAAGCTAAAAATCTTCCACCACAGAATCACATCAAGTTTGGTTGGTTGTCTTTTTAACGGTAAAGGTAGTCGCTATTCGACGCTAATTAGCGCCAGTGATTACCTTCAAGGTAACAGCCTGACAGCGATACCGCGCCTGCCCAGAATAAAGGTAAGGGTAACAAATTGACAAAAAACCTGACCAAAATCCCATAGCCCCTCCCATACGGTATGCTTGCAGCAAAGTGTCTATTATAGCGTATTTTTTTGAGACAGTTAGTGCAACACTGAGATATCTCTGTCTCTTGTTTTTACCTAAAACCGCAAAGGATAGAAATATCCGAGTTCTGCACTGAAAGTCTCAATCTTTTGCACCTCTTATAAAAAATCCCCATTAGGTGACTTAATCGCTTAATCACGCGTTGTGACATAGCTAACGTCACGTTATTTTTAAGACAGCATTTTTAGCTTTTGCACGCCGCCTTTGATTTGTTTATGGCCGACTTTATACGATATTTATTATTACAAAGATGTAAAAAAAAATTGGCCCAATAATATTTTTCATTTATAATATCTTATTCTTGTGTTTTTTACGGTGAATTTTAATTATTATTAATCTTTAAAAACTCAAAAACGCAACACAGAAAAGAGAGGCTATGATAAACAGGTCGTAATCACTTAGTCATAGTTATCTTTAAAATTAAAAAGAATAAAGAATGTATTTGCATTCAAAAATCAATTTAAATATTTTGTTTTTCTTCTTAACGTTTTACTGTCGACAACCATGTAAATTATAAGGGATACGGTATTCTCCCGCAGGTAACGTCAAACTTTATCGGTTAGTAAGGGATTCCGTTATTACCTCGTAACTGCGCATGCCCGAAATAAGCGATAAAGTAAAAAGGCATCAAAATTATAGGTATGTTTTATATTTTATTAGTAGCTTAAGTTAAATATTAAAATAGTTTTAATTAAGTCGTATCTTAAAACAATAATATTTGTAGGTTTTTATTTTTTTTAACGTTTATTACATACTAAAAAAGACAATTAAACATTTTTCAAATAATAAATGTTGACAAAACATCGATGTGACGCTTACACCTTGGAGTTTTACACGGATGTTTTGATGACATCGATGATAGGTGTTGATATTAATATCGATGCTGAATATCGATGTTGACCCTTTGATGTCCCACCTCTATTCGCATTAGCCATACACATGGGGTTATAAGCCACGTCATGGCGTAAGCGCAACGTACGTGACGCAGAAAAGATACGTCGCCTAGTTACAACGAGCTAAAAAAGCTAAAAGCAACGCTTCTTGCGTATCTTGTAAATTATGTAAGATGTCGAGCAGAGGGCGCTCTCATTTGCTTTGTTTTTGATAAGATAACCTAAAAATTGTCGTGATTTTTATTTTTTTATATTTTAATTTTTATTTTTGATGGATGATGAAGAAAATAATGACATATATTGATGATAACATCATCATCGAAATTCTCCGTGGAGGGGCTGCTCTCGGGAATAGAGCAGTCTGTTATGAAAGGGTCCACTTTGACAAGGTCCTATTTACATACCCATAGAATAGATATTTGTAAAAAACTACACACGTTTCTTTTGATCTGTGCTTAGGCATTTACGTACGATACGCGGCGTAACGATACACCGCGCGTAAAGCGTATCGTACGTTTCGAGTTTACCGCACACGCGCACTTGATTAAAACTTATACGCTACGTCGAGTTACGTGCTGTGGCTTATAGTCCCGAATTACACTGATATAAGTAGATATTTTGCATGGGGCAGGGTGAGGGAAATTTTACTACGTATTTTATTTGATATATGAATAGGGGCACAGGTAGGGCCGACACCGTATAATTGCAATTTACATTGGACTTTCGTCGGGCCAAGTAAATTATTTTTATGTTCATGGCGAATGATTGGCGATGGGAGTCGGTAGTTGGTCCAACATCGGCCCACGTTTAACTGCCGATTTCGACCTAAGAGAGAAGATAATAATAAATTCCGAGAATTTTGTTTACAGTTTTTTTTTTAGTTTTTATTAATCCACTGCTGTCTTAAAGTTTGCTAGTTTATGCTATTTCTATGTTTTATTTTCTAATTATTGGATTTTGTTTGCGCCACATTTGTAGATATTTTTTTAGCTATTAAATGGTATCTTATTTTTATTTTATTTTGCACTTTAAGTAACAAAATTCGCGATTTTATCGAGTTTTTAAAACAGGCGTTTGATCCACGCTACATGAAAAAAGTAGTTTTTAGTTAATTTTTTTTTATTTTACTTCCTTTTTTTAAAATTAATTAATTGTTGTTATTTTATGTATTTTAGGTTGCTTTTCATATTTGTTTATATACTGATCTTTCTAAAAAGAATTAATTTATATACTTATTACTTAATAATTAGAAAAAATTACTCTTTTTTTAAGTAGAATAGTAAAAAAAGATACGTCAATTCTATGTACACAAACTAACCCCATCATTTATTTTAATAAGCTCTACCCACTAAAACATAAAAAAAATAAGCAAATCTCTACCATCACAGTGATATTTTTTATTATTTCCAAAAGGCCATACCTACCCTATAAACAACATTGCCGGCCGTGAGTATAGCGTATCTGCCTACTACTCGAAATGTCCCGGGTTCAACTTCTGGCTATAAATGCATGAATATTTTGTGTTTGTCTTAAAAACTTGGTCTTGGTAACAAGTCTCATGCAGTATAAAAAAAACAAAGTAAAGTCCCCCCACTATTTATTATTATTAATTATAATTATCATCAATCTATTGTATCACATATCATGTGTAGGCATAAAACCAGCCAGATACAAGCTTATCACCAAAAAGGTATCAGAAGTACTCTTTTAGATGTGCAAAAAATGTAAATCAAAACTACAAGATTTTGTAAGTGAAAAGGAAAATACTACAAAAAAACTGATAGCTCAGGTGCAGAAAATTAAACTAGACACCATTGGAGCAAAAATAAAGGGGAAAAAGGAACTATCAAATGGTAACGTAATACTAAAATTCCCTGCTATCAGTGACCTTGAAAAGATAAGAAATGAAGCAAACAAAATTCTAAAAAAATCTATGAAATTGTGGAGACTACACTAATTCAAAGATAAAAATACACAAGAGAAGAGTTTGAGATACAATTGAAAAAACAAAATTCCATAATAACTGATAATAAATATTTTGAAGTAACATACATAAAAATGTTTAAAACCAAAACAACTAGGACACTGTATGCCGAATGTTCTCCTAAACTTTTCCCGAACCTTTTGCTTTGCGGGAGGGTTTATTTGGGATGGGAACACTTTCCAGTTTTTGAAAATCTGAGCGTCCTAAAATGTTACAACTGCCAGCTCTATCACTATAAAGGAGGGGATTGCACAAACAAACAAGCTTGTAGAAGATGTGCACAAGAACATGATGTGAAGGAATGTCAAAGTCAAGTAAAAAAATGCATTGATTGTTACAGCAGTAATCAAAAATACAAAACACAGCATGATATCTTGCATGAAACTAGCGACCCAAACTCCCCAACATACAAATACTACCTGGAGATAACTAAATCAAGAATAAACTATGGCTAACTTTGAAATAAAAAACGTATTAGAAAATATCGTAGAAGAACAAGATAATTGTCAAAGGGTGGAACCAGATACTGCTCAACTGATGGTAAGTGATAGGCCAATGGATTTTAGCATTTTCCATCTTAATATATGTGGTATTAAAACAAATTTTGACAACTTTCTGACGTTTCTCGACGCGTACAACTTATTTTTTTATGACGTTATTGTTCTAAGTGAGTGCCACAAACTTGAGAGTGTTCATCAATTTAATATTCTTGGATACAGTGTGTATTATAATTCCGTAAATTATAATTTATATGATGGATTAGTAATTTATGTAAGGAATCATATAGATCCAATTTTTGAAAACTTTAAGCTGAACAGATGTGGGATTACTTTGACGAAGATCAGTATAAATAACTTGAACCATCGATTTTGTTTATGTTTATGCCACCTATAGATCACCGTCATCTAATGTAAATAGCTTTTTGGATGAATTGGATTCATATTTAAAATCAGAACAGCGTGAAAGTAATTTAGATATTTTTGTGGGACATATTAATATTAATCTTCGAAATAAGGATGATGCATCTATTATAAGTAATTTTGCCCTCATGAATTCAAGCGGCTTCTCTTCGGAATGCCTGGCAATTACGAGAGAAGCATCGAATAGTTGATTAGACCATATTTTCATACGAAATAAACTTAAATCCGAAACCAATAAGACTGATTCTCTCTTAATTTCCAGTGATATAACCGACCACTCTCCAGTTACTTTCATTTTATCCAAAATGACAAACAATAAAACAAATAATGTTAAAATAAAAAAGAATTTCGTTTATAAAAAAACAGACTACAAAAAACTGAAACATCTTGCAGAAAATGTCAATTGGAATCATACACTGATATTTTTGCAACCTGAACAAGCTACTAATTACTTTAATAAAAGCATACACAAAATAACAAATGAATCTGAACAAACTGTAGAATTGACTGAAAAACATAACAAAATTAAGCCATGGATCACAAATGGGCTAATCGTATCTATAAAAAAACGAGACAAATTAAAAAAATTACTTACAAGAAACTCAAGCTTACAAAAAATACAAGAATACAAAGAATACCGTAATATATTAAAAAATCTAATAAATAAAAGAAAATAGCTATTATCTAACTAAAATAAACGAAAACACAGGAAATATTAAAAAAATGTACAAGCTTATAAATGAAGCAACTAATGAAAACAAGACTAAATTACTAGTAATACAGATAATACATAATGGGCAAACTATTACAAATCAAATGGATATAGCTAATATACATAATGAATATTTTATTGATATCGGTAAAAATATTTCAAACTCAATTAACCTTCCAACAGATCCGTTTAAACTAAATTCAATAAAATCACTTTCTTTAATGTATCTTAGACTCACACATCGAAATGAAATAATAAAACATATCTCTAACCTAAAAAACAGTTGCTCTCCTGGCTTTAATCAGATATTATCAAAGACGATTATTAAGATCTTAAATAATAAACTTGTAGATCCGATTGTGTATATTATTAACCAAATTTTCAGGACTGGTGTGGTTCCTCCTCAGTTTAAATCATCAATCGTCACCCCGGTGTATAAATCGGGAGATAAAATTAAACTAGGAAACTATCGCCCCATTAGCGTTATTTCAAATTTGGCCAAGATATTTGAAAAATGTCTTAAATCCAGACTCATTGAATTCCTGGACGTAAATAACGTTCTTTCAAAAAATCAGTTTGAGACGGTCTCTCACTCCATAATGTTGGATGTGATGGACAAATGTGGAGTGAGAGGCACAGTGTGCAACGTTTTTTCCAACTACCTTCGCGACCGTCCTCAACGCACTAAGATTGGGAACGTTATGAGTGAGCAAAAAATTGTTGAACATGGGGTACCATAAGGTACTGTATTGGGTCCCATTCTACTTATAATTTACATGAATGCTCTTTGCGATTTTGGTGTGGGGGGGGGGGAGGATTATAGCGTATGCTGGTGATACAGTGATTGTTTTTTCTTGTAAAACCTGGGAAGGTGTGCGCTATAATCTAAACTCTGGTTTTGCAAAAGTTAAAAATTATTTGGATACTTTGAAACTGTCTGTCAATATTTAAAAAAAAAACACAATATATGGCATTCTCTTTAACTGATGGAAATCGCCCCGCTTTTGATGAAATCTCACTCGATAATATATCTGAACCTTTCAAAGAGTGTAGCAAAACAAAATATCTTGGAGTTATAATAGATAAACACTGAAAATGAAATGAGAATGTACTGTATACTACTAAAAAGATTAGATACCTTATCTATAAGTTCTATTTATTGCGAAATTTTCTTAACAAAAAACTTCTTATTATGATTTATAAGGGTTTGGTCGAACTACTGCTTAGTTATGCAATTATAGCTTGGGGTGGGACATACAATATATACATAGAACAGCTAAAGAGAATTCAGAATTACATCGTTAAAATTATACTTAAAAAATCAAGATTATATCCTACAAATTTATTATACAGGGTTCCTAAGCAAATCCTTAGGGGGCCAAGCAGCCGTGTATAAGACGCAGACAAACGGAAAAGCACATTAGGCAGAAAAGGATGGGCATGGGGCGATGTTGTCACTACATCTTACACGTAGTAAATCCATTCCAGGTTGTTGTTTTCTAATGTTTTCCATTTTCATACCTTTAGGACTGGAATAAAATTTTTTTTGCTCGACTTTAATACCAAACTGATGAAAGATATCGTAAAAAAAAATATTTTTCGGCTTTTCATTTTGTAACCATTTTTCTTACGCACTGTTTACAGGCTGGGGACTGAGATACATGCAAATGCCTACCCTAAAGCGTTCATACACGGCCGGAGAAATCGACTGAGATATTGCCGTAGAAACTTTATCAAGCAAATAGGACGGGTTGACGCCTTCGAACGTCCAACCCGGGTTTTGCACTTTGATTCGAAATCAAAAAGGAGGAACAGTCAGATGTGGGGCCGTGCACAAATTACGTAACGGTGATTTTACCAATTTTTGACCCCCTCCCTATGTAATGTTTTGTAACGGTTTGGCACGCCACTTCCCTAATATTACGTAACGATTTCAAGACCACTACCCCCCCTCCCAAAAAAAAAAACTTTTCACTTATTTTCATTCCAAATTTTCTTAGTTTCACCCCCCCCCCCCTATGACCATTACATAATTTGTGCACGGCCCCTGTAGTCCCAGTGGAGGAGGGCGAGAAAATTGATATTTTTTTTCTTAAAAATTATACTATTTAGACCTATTTCTTTGCGTTCCCGAAATTACGTAATTTTTGAAACAAAAATTGTAAGCGGCGCCATTTTTATTTCGTGCTTTGTTTTTCTAACATTTTTGCGTTCGGCTAATTTAATTGAAAAATTTTTGCCTGCGGCGCCCTTTATCTTCTCACTCAAAACCAAGATCCCCCGTTTTAGGAAAACTGATCCCGTCTCTGTTTCTAAATTTTTTCGAATAAAAGTAGAGTATGACCATGGGGGAAATAATTTTTTTCCACGGTATGACGAAAATTTCTAGAAAGTTGAAGAAAAAAATAAAAAAAGTGGCAGAGCTCAAGTTTTTCGTAAAAAAAAAACGTTTTTTGTAAAGAAACAGAACAAAATAAATCTTTTACCCCTTTTTGGGTGTTACAAATATTGGCAGCCCCTTATTTTTCGCTTTTACCTTCCCGAAGAATTGGTTCGCTACATGTTTCAAGATCATGTCATAAAACACCTAGAAAATATCAAATGTAGTGTAGGGCCAGCTTTATTTAAAATCAATAATATCGCAAGCAAAAAGCTCTGCAGGAAAAACAGCGCCGTTTATTGATTTCTTTGGCAGCTAATGCTAGCTGCATGGTTTGGCCGTTTCCGGATAGATGTCACTAGTAGAACAGAATGGAAAGAAATTTAATTAAAAGCGAAGATATTTCTTTCTAATGTTAACAACCTCACGAGTTTATCGCTCAGTATCGTAAGTAATGGACCCTGCCGCCTCCTTTAAGCAAGAAAAAGCTGTGGTTTGGACCTGAAAACATCTAGTTTTTCCTCGATCATCTCATGGTGTGGCCGCCATCTAGCGGAATTTGCAGACATCTTGTCAACGGTTATTATTGCAACTATGATTTATGCTCAATAAAAGAGTGGCGACAATTTTTTCTTATGAAAGCAGTCCGGAGATAATAACAAACTGGCACCATTGCTCAATATACCTGTTTCTTTTGTGCGCGCAGAACTTTCTATGCCATTTCTGTTTGATTTATTGAAATCCTATCCCTAAGGAAAATCTTAGGAACCCTGTATTCTAATGAGATTGTCAATGTAAAAAGTCTGTATACGTATCTGTGTTTGTAATTTTGTTCATAATAATAATAGATATATGAAACAATATATTAATCATAATTATAATACTAGAGGTAATGAAAATCGTCTTTTGAAATTCAACTTTATGTAACAATAGTTTAGGTCAACATTTTTTAAGCTATTTAGGTCCAAAACTTTATAATAAGATACCATTGGAAATTAGAGATACCAAAGAGAAAAAGCGCTTTAAGAACAAATTTAAAAAATTCTTTTTTGAAAATCCTAATTATTTTAGTCAATTGTTTTAATCTTTAACATTGTACCGTACGTTACTTCTTGTGTTGCTTGTCGATTCGTTAATGTATAATTTTTTTTTGTTTGTGTATTTTGTGTCATAAATTTATATCTTTAAATTTAACTGTGCAATGGTAAATAAATATACTGTGATAGACTCTTTATAGGTAACTAATAATGTTTATGTAACTCATTGGCACATACGGGCTTACGCCTAGGTGCCTATTATAAATTTATCGTGATATTTTTTTTTCATGTTCCTGTAAGTTATATTACTACTATTGTAATTATTCTTTTTTTTCTAAATAATTTGAAATTAAAATCTCCTATAATTTTTGGTGCAAGTATGGATTATGGGGATTCGGTGGTTACACCGAGTTCGCGCGCCCGCGTCCTGAACGAACCCCCATTTATTCGGAGAATCTGGAACGAATCTCCCCATTGCTCCAGAACCATACTAATTCATTACTAACCAATTCTACGGAACGATCTATGGTTTTGTGTTTATTTATTGAATTTTTTAACAAATTTGCGAGGAAGAAATAAACCGTTTTATGAACTAATTAAAGAAAAACCTTATTTTTCCTTTCTGTTCTCTAGTTCTTATTTAAAATGGCTCTAGGAGGCATAGCTGAAAAATATTTCAGGTAAGAAAGAATATTGTTTTCAAGGGGTTTATTTATGGTACCATGATAAGAGGAGGTAGGACAAGGTTTTCTTACCCCACAAAAAGAGGCGCACGTTAACATACATTGATCTATGTTGGCACCGTGAATCGAGCATAAAGGTGGATTCAGAGTTCCTTTAAGGTATGAGGTAACAATAGCAATGCATTATTTGTTTGCTATAGTTTGCATCTTACCGCAATCTTCTTGCCGCTTACCTTACAGAGCTCTGAATCTGCCTTTAAGTATTTAAATCGGGGTTTGCCCAGTAACACATTGGACAATGAGTACAAAATTCTTATATTTAAAATCGTTTGATTCTAATACAAGTGTTTATACAAGAGCGAGTACTAGAGCTTAAAAAACTCATATCTAAACATAACAAAAAGTAAAACCAAAATAAACATAGAGAAAGAAAAATTATCCCTGAAGTAATGAAATTGCTTGTGCAGGATTGATATTACCTATTCAATTTTAAGTTTGTGTTTATGAATTATCTACCAAGTTCCTGGTAAGTTTCTGGGTAAACCAGCCATAAGTAGATTGATTATTATCAGATTTTGTGTTCTGGCATGCATTTTTAACATATTTTATTGCTTGTGCAGCAGGTGTGGCCTATTAGGCTTCATTCATACATACCAAACCAGCCTTTATAAGTCTTGGTCTGGGACCTCTTGCAACATGACGATCCCATAATAACAAAATTTATTTTGAAAAAACCAAAATTTAAGCTATATAAACAACAAAGCTAAAGTCCAGTGAAGCTTATAAATAAATAAAAATAAAAATTTTATTATTTTATAAGAAATTCTTATGTAGGCACAGGCAAGTTTACAGAAGTAAAAGTAATTGAAGTATATAGTTCAGTAAGTGGGTATAAAAAAAGGCCTTTGGCTTGCAAAAGGTGGGGAATAAACGATTTTGAAATACGTTATAGACAGATAGACTCTAGTAAAAAATCCAAGTTTTCGACCTTGGGGGGGGGGTCGCCGCTCGCTTCGCCATCTTGGATTATATGTGCAACAAACTTTTTAGCTTTATTATCCTAACAATTGGTTATGCAAAAAAATGTTTAAAGGCAAAGTTAAAGAGAATAAAATTATCTACACTTTTTTTGTATGTCTTATAGGTTAGAAGTTATACAGATAGAAATATGAAGTTTATAAACACACAGTATTTTGTCAAAATTTTAGTAGAAAGTTTGAAATACATATTGATGTTTTGAATCGGAAACTAGCCAGTGCATGTTATATTATCCGAACTCTTGTGCATGAACTTGGCAAACTAACAGCAAAAATGGCATATTTCTCACTAATGGAGTCACATATCAGATATGGTATTGCTTTCTGGGGCTATTCCACTCAAAAATCTATTCAAGCAGTATTTGTACTTCAAAAAAGAGCTGTTCGTTATCTGTGTAAAAAAAGTTGTAAAGAAACTTGCAGGCCGTTGTTTGTACAGGAGGGAATATTGACTGTGCCCTCTTTATTTATTTTAGAATCTGTCTGTCTAATTCACAAAAAATTTTCTGACTTTGTCCATAGTAGTATCTACAATCTGCGCCAAAATAATTTACCATTACCAATTCCTAAATTTACGTTAACAAAAAATTCTGTGATATATGAAAGTATTAAGATGTACAATCATCTACCACAAGACACAAGAGATTGTAATGACTATAAAACATTTCGTTTACGTGTCAAACAACATCTAGTTACCAAAGCATTATATAGTATAAGTGAATTTTATGATCAATAAGTAGGTATTAAGTTTTAAGTTTAAATTTAAAAAAATGTTCCTAATGTGTGAAGTGTCAAATATCAATATTAACTTATGTGTTTTACAATGATTGTTGTGTGTGTATCAAAACGGCTACTAAATATTAAGATTTTAAAAATGTAAATGTCTGCAATGTGTTTAGTGCCAACTTAATAGTAACTTCTTGTATTACAATGGCTCTGTTTTTAAATTAATTATGTGTATGAAAATGCCAAGATATATTATTTATAGGTGATTTAACGTGACTGATTTTATTGACTTGATTTATTTATTTATTTACTTTTTAAACATATTTTTGTAACTCTTTCATTACTTTTAAGACTTTTGCTTTGTCAATGAAATTTATTTTTTTTTGGACAATAAAGCTTATTTGATTTGATTTGATTTGAACCCTGGGTAGCATATTTACACACCCTCTCATACAACGGAACCAGCGGCATGCTGAAATCTGTGAGTGTGTGTGGACAATAATTACGCTGAGAGTTCATTGATTTGGGCATCTATGCACATTACATGCGCGAAGACTCTTCAAGTGTGCTTTTGACTTAACAGTCTTTAACCTAGTTTTTCTCTACTTCCAGATTGAAGCATGTGTTTGTTATGCAAAATGTCGTAATGGAGGATGAATATAAAAAAAATATCTTAATCTTTCTTTTAAAGTGTGTAGCAGCTTGTAAGATTGTGTGGCTAACTAAGTTAAAATTTAAAAATATTATTTTGGGTTAGGTTCGGTTGGGTGGGTCTAGCTTGAGTTGGGTTAGTTGTAATAATTTTATCTCGGAGGTTTTTTCCGTTTATTTTCTGGGGGTTTTTTCCTGGTTTTTTTCATTTTTTTTTTGCAGGAATTTTTTTTCCTATAGATCTGGCTGTTTAAGTAAAAATAAAAAAATAATTTAAACAAATCGCATAGGTGCCTAATTATATATTGGCCACAAAGACTTACAGATTCTAGCATGCTAGTGCCGGCATATAATTTTATTGTGTTTAGACACAAAAATCTTTCATTGTGTTGCTCCTCCTCAGAGTCTATCTGTTGACTTAACTGGTGGCGATCATTTTTTAGGGTTAGCTCTATATGACATAAACATATCTATCATGTTGCTCTGTTAAAAACATTAATTTGGGCCACTTGTAACGATCGAAAAAAATCTAGTATCTAGAAACTCAAGTAATTAGTGTACATAAAGGTGAGTTCAAATTCCAAATAGGGCCTTATGTCTATCAACTTAAAGTTATATCCCGAAAATCCATGAACTGACAAACAGAATAAACTGCTTGGACAACTTTGCCACAAACTTACAGGAAATACTTGGCACAAAAGTGGTAAACATAGATAGCATGTCTGATCACAGCTTTATCTCAATGAAATTTAAATTACCAGTAATCCCAGAAAATCTATTGAACAAAAATTTGATCACTTCCTTTCAACACTACAGTCTGGGTTGGATCAATCTTTTCCAGTTAAGAAAAAAGTAATCAAACCAAATCAATCTCCAGTTATATGGTTCAATGACAAGCTCAGGCAAAAAAGGGACCAGCTAAATTTTCTCTATGATGCATCAAAAAATGAAAATATACCAGATCTTAAGTTGGAAATTCAAGAAAGGCGAAAAGATTATCAACAAGCTCTAGTGGCAGCCAAGAAAAATGCAAATGACAGTTACATAAAAAATGCTTCAAATCCACAAAAAGCTATGCGGAGCCTTGTAAACAACACAAAGGTGAAACAGAAGAAACTGGACACAGAATTAACCCCAGATGATTTTAACAAATTCTTTGCAGGCATTGCAGAGAGAATATCTAATAATTTGAACTTTACTCGACTGAGAGGAAATTTTGAAAATATTTCCAATTTTGTTTTTAAATTTCAGCAAGTGGGGTGTCTCACTGTAAAGAAAACAATTTTCAATTTAAAAAATAAAATCAGTCTTGATTGTTACTCATTGAATGCTAAAATTTTAAAATTCATCTGCCAAGATATTGCATTGCCTCTTACGCTACTTTTCAATCAGTGTATACAAGAATCTATTTATCCATAAAGCTTAAAAATATCAAGAGTTGTACCGATTTTTAAAAAAGGTTGCAAAAGCGAACCATCTAATTACCGGCCTATTTCAATAGTGCCGGTAATTGGAAAGGTACTGGAAAAAATTTTACAGTCACAAATGACAGCTTACTTTGAAGAAAATCACCTTTTCAATTAATTCCAGTTTGGTTTTAGGTCCTCACGCAGCACAACTGATGCAATCAACTATTTAATTAAAATTCTTAATGATGCTTTTGAAAAAAAGCAGTATGCAGGTGTGCTCTTTTGCGACTTGACCAAGGCTTTCGACTGCCTCTTGCCGGAGCTGCTGGTCAAAAAGCTGGGCAGATATGGCTTCAACAATGACAGCAAGAGACTGATTGATTCCTATATCACTGACCGGCAACAGTATGTCAATATTGGTGATCAAAAATCAAGTTGACTCGACATGGTCTTGGGTGTGCCCCAGGGCTCTGTACTGGGGCCAACCATATTTATAATCTATATAAACGACATTGACAACTTGATCACCTCCCCAAACCAATATTATCTAAACTTTGCCGATGACACAAATGGTGTGGAAGTCTCATCAGATGTGCAGCACTTGACCAGCAGCTTGGGTGAGATGCAGGTGAGAACAGGGGATTGGTTTGCAAAGAATCATTTGAGCCTAAATGAACAAAAAACTCAAAAAATGTTCTTTTCTCTACGACCTTTGGATGTGGCAAATCCGGATTTTGTTACATATCTTGGGGTTAATCTTGACCCAAAGCTAAACTGGGACAAGCATACTGAGCACCTAGCTAAAGAACTCTGTTCAGGGGCATACTTACTCTATAACTTATCAAAAAAATTGTGTTTTCCATGCTTGTGTCCAAGGCAAAATTAACTATGCCCTTCTTGCATGGAGCCACGCTACAGGGGGGGAAAGAATCTTTAGTCTTCAAAGGAGATGTATAAGAATTGTGGATAGCAAGGGATATAGGGTTGATTGTAGACAAAGTTTCATAGATCTGGGGGTGCTAACATGTCCATCTTTATTTATGTTGCAAACTCTTAAATATGTTGCTGAAAACAAAATCCATTATACAACTCACAATGATGTACATGGCCGCACAACTAGGAATAATGCAAACATCCAAATAAGCTACCACAGGCTTGAAAAGACCAGAACTGGAATAAGCTACTATGGTCCAAAACTGTTCAACCTATTACCAACCGAAATAAAAAATCAGTCAACAGAAATTATTTTTAACAAAGTAAAAAAATATTTCAAATCCAAAGCATTCTATTCATTTGATGAAATATTGAACCATAACTTTAGTGACCTGAAATAGTCATTCATGTGCTTTACAGTGACATATCCCATGGATTTTTTTTTTTAATTCTTTTTTAATACCTACGTTTTAAATGTTATGTCCAAAAATATGTAAAATGTTCAAAGTATGTGTTTTATAGTGTTTTAGATTTTAAATTTATTTTCTTATTTACCTCCAATTTTTGAGGATGTTTTGACGTGTGCAAAAATGATGTATTTATTAGCATGAATAAATTACTACTACTACTACTACTACTATAAATAAATATCACCATTAGTGCACTATCCAGTGAGTAAAACAGTGATAGATATCACCCGAGCTAACCTCATATCAGTTATCGGCAGCCAATCATAATAAATAATATGAGAAATAGTACTAAAGAGACAAAAGGTAAACGAATAAACATTTTAAATAAAGCATTTGTTTTTTTTTAATCATTAAACAAAATGAGTACCTGCTCGAAGTGCAGCGCTTCTGAAACCAACAGTTATAGTCATGTTAAATGTGATGTTTGCAGCAAGCTTTTCTGCTTAAATTGTTCAAATCTCTCAGCGTTAGAACACAAAGGTCTGGCCGTGAAGAAAAGATCAGTACAGTGTACCATTGTCTAAATTGCTATACTTGAAATAAGTCTGGAGGTTCACTGCAAGAAGTTATTGTTGCAAAACTATTGTATTGTATGTTTATTAACGGGTCACTAGCCCATATCAAAAATTTACAATAAATCTTGACTCTTGAATCTTAAATCAATAAATAAAATGACTAAGTAGTTCCTTCCCTTATTTCTCTAGGAAGTTTTTTTCACCATACAGTTAATAGAGTTATTCTGCCATTATAACTATGCCGAACTCTTAGAGATGAAATATTACCAAAAGGTCAACTTAATTTCCAACTCTGTAAGTTCCCTGGAAGAACAAGTGAAAACCCTTTGTACAGAAAAATAAATCAAATTCGGACATAGGTTTCTTTCCAGAAAGCATTAAAACCTTTATCGCTGAAAACATAAATAGTGGTATGGAACATCTTAAATTGCAGATGTGCATCAGAGCCGACAAAATTGAGAAAATATCAAAAGGAGTTGATCTTAGTCAAAAACAGCTGACAAATTTTTTCAACAAAACTGGAGACTACATCAAATAACTTACTTGGTAAACTTGGATCAAATGAATAAATTATCCTAAAACTAAACTACAATCTCTAAAAAATAGCTACAATGAACTTCAATCTAAATATAGTGCTTTGGAAGCGGAAATCTTATCACTCAAAATGGAACTAGCAAAAATTAATCAAGCAGTAGCAGGTAAAAGCTCTGTTACCCAGATACGAAATGGCCCAACACTCCGTGGAAGCCAAAACAAATTATATGCTGCCATAATAAAACAAAAACTATCAATGTTTGTTAGCAGATTGGATCCGTCAACTACAGAGGGTAAACTCCAAGAGCATTTAATAAATTCATTTGGTAAAAAATATGAATTTACCATAACTCAACAACAGGTTAAATCTGAGGAGTATAGCAGCTTTAAGGCAGATATTGATCCTGTCTTACAAAACCGATTTTTAGAATGGCAAAACTGGCCAGAGGGTGTTGTGGTCAAAATATTTCGGTTTTTTCGAGGAGAAGCAACCAACCGATTCCACAATGATGATATAAACAGCTGATCAACTATTGATATTTGCTTTAAATATACAAAGTGCTAGAAACAAAATGAATGAACCAGAAATACTGTTATCAGATATGGACTTTGTATCAAACAGCAGTTATTTATAACAGGTTTATCATGAAAAATGGAGGGGTCATTCAAATCAACCAAAAAATAATACAAATTTTCTACCTAACAAACCACTCAAATTTCCAAAATTTTATATTTTTTTGACCAGTACTTTTTTTGTAATTCATTTTTGAAAATTAAAAAAATCCCTAATTTGGTCTTGATATGTATATACAAAAAATTTAATATCTTAGGAACCACTTAAGCTAGCAAAATGAGTGATGGCTCGTTTTAAAGGTATTTAAAATACCTTTCGAATGATCTAGCACAATGCATAAATTGTTAAAAAAAATTTAAAAAAATTTATGATTGGCAAATTGGCAAAAAAAAATTGAAGATGTTGTTACCTCAAAATTACTAAAATTTGGGTTTATATGGCTATGAATTTCATTTAGATCTCTGTATTTGCTTATTTAATAATTAAAACATAACATTAATATTTTTCCTATATTAAACGCGTTAAACAAGTAAAATAAGAATATACACAATAAATATATATACAATATATACAACTTGAAATCTTAAATAAAAAATATTATATTATACAACTACATCTTTTTGTCTAATTGTCTTTTAAGAACTTGTGAGGACTCCATCATTTCTTTTTTGTTAAGTTTATATGTTCTACCGGTAGCAGTAATAGGTTCGACTTTTTTTTTATCAGACTTTCGGGTTTTACTACTAAAATATCCGGATTACTTGGGTTGAAAAACGAGGCTGCAGGGCCTTTTGGATGAAGAAAGCTTACTTTTAGCTCTCCAGTCTCAATATTTTTTCCCGAAATACATGCTAACCACCATTCTTTATCATATTTCACAGTAACAAAACCTAACTCAAAATTTTGTATTTCGGAAATAATATCCCCCCCTGGCATAAGGTGATGATTTTCTGTTTCTAAACTTTCCGAAAAAAATTTTGCTATAAAAGAGCTTTTTGTGTAGGGAATTATACAGCGTGAATTTTTTGGGTACCAGGTATGTTTAGTACATCAGTGAACCTTTTATTCAAAAATTTTTCATGGTTGACATATTCATCCCCAGTGTAATATTTAAAATTAATTCCAGTAATGTTTTCTTGGCACCAAGTAAACAACTGAAGGCGTGTCATTATTTGGTCACTGTATGGTCTCTGAAGACTAGCCTTTGCTGCAAGCCTTTTAACTGTGCCTCTTAAGCCGTCACCGGCACTCTTGCCATGAGAAGTGGAAAAATAATTCCATTCTGCTTCGATTCCAAAATCTTTTTTATGGAGACACACATTAAGACTTTTTTTTTATGTTTACAATTTCGACAAAAATAAATGAAATGCCGCAGTATTGTGAGTAAAGCTTTCTGAGATACAAACGTAATTTAAGTTTTGAAGTTTTAAAATAAATTGCAAACGGATGGAGGGTTGCCTGGCTGTTGTTCCAATGGTAAGCCTGAACCTCATCCTGCATTACAAACGAGTAGTTTTCGGCAAAATCGGATGTAATGAGGGCTTCTGCAGGTTTTAGATTATTTTTAATGTCGTTATATTTTTCTTTTTGCATATTAGCGATAAATAAATGCGATTTCAGTTTTATTAGGCTGTCTGTGAATTCCTGCAGAAAATCATCGGATTTTTTCACAATGGTTTCCATTGTACATCAATCTACAGATACCCATTTGTTATACGTTACCTCATCAATGAGTTCCTCTTCAAATGTTTCCAGAAGGATGTTTTTATATAATTTTGAGGCATTTATCATTAATTTGACACACAGACAGAATGTGTTCCACTTTTTCCTGCCAAAATACAGTTTTTAGGTCTAAGTTGACAAAATTTAGAAAAGCCCATTTTTTCGTCTGGAAAATCAGCTTTAAATAAACAATATATTTCCTTAAGATTAGCCAAGACTAATATTTTTTTTACATGTTCCTTTTCGCCCTCATCTTTCCTTATCACAAGAAAATCTTTTTTACCAGGCATTGGTCTGCTTATATCATCCTGTTGATCAAAGTCCTTTTCATTTTGGACAACTCTTTCATTCAGGTTTTTTCCAGGCTTCGGATTTGGAGAGCTTAATATCCCATTCTCTTTCACCAATTTCTGTACAGCCCTAGCCATATATTGAGAGACTCCAAATTCTTGAATTTTTGACCTATTCCAACTTTGCGGTAAACAAGAGAAATTTTTCACTTCCAATTTTTATGTTTAAAAATTTTGCCTTCGATTGATTGATCATTTCTCTTTCATCGCGGTTGTACTCTTCTTGCTGTGCCAAAGTAGACGTTGATTCCTTGGCAAATCTGGTCATTAACGATTGCACCTTTTCTATTTTTTGTTTATATACATTTTTTTTAAATTGGCGACTCCTAGCAGTTCCAGGGACTTATTTAACATAGAGAGTGACTCATTGTGGTCTTCAAAATCAGGATCATTTATTTGAACTTGACTGGGTCTAAAAAGTAAAATTTAAAAAAATTACAATTTATTTAATTTAAAAACAAAATATAAAAAGTAAGCTAAGTTCCGGAAATTATACAGCCGACTTTAATTTTGTAAACATTAATAAATATGAATATCAAAAAAATGTCTATTAGATACAAATTTAATAAATAAATAATAATAAAAAAGAAAATTCCTACCCAGTCACATCTTCGTTTTCTGAAGTCTTAAACTCCTTAGCAAGCCTAAGTCTACACGCATCACAAATTTTCATGCCTATTTCAATATTTTTGGACATCCACTGCGTAACATTCCTTAATTATCCAGAATCTTTAGTTTTAGACTCAATATTAAACGGATTGCAACATTTGGTTTTAAACTGGCTCCAATCATTTTGAAAAAAATTGCTAGGTCCACGCACACCCTACACTGTAGATAAACTTCTATGCAAATGAATATAAAATTTTGGAATAAACTTGCATAAAAGCAGGTTCTGCAGGAAATTTCCTTTTAATAATTGATTTAAAAAATTCAAGAAACCAATAAAATCAAAGGGGTGTCGCCTCAGGGGTGGTGCAAATATTAACAAGAATAAACAGGTACTGTAAGTGGATTATTTGAGCAGGAATGGCAAATTCCTCTCAATTTACACATATTATGGACGAATTATCAAATTGTGGTATTTCAAATTCGATGCTCACCATGGGGATCTCCTAAACGGTAGAAGATACGAAATGGTTTAAATTAGGGCAAAGTTGCGCAATTTTATGCTTTGCTCAAAACTAAAAAAAAAAATTACAAATTCCGAATAGTTCCGGAGATCGGCGGGAAAAACCGAGTTCTTCCTTTTTAGTTTTTATTTTTCCGCGCTCTTATTCTTAAAGCTGTCAAAAAACGCTTAAAACTTTCTACAGGCACTTTTTTAGGATCTATCTAGTGAGAGGTACGTTTTTGAGACATTTCAGTGTGACAGGAGCACTGTTAAGTTCATTTTTTCTTTTGGACACATCCCTTTTTTCTCCTGCCATTATTATGACAACTCAACTGATGTTTTAGGTTTATTGACCATCATCAGCCCCAATTTAAATTTTGCTTTTAACTTACTCAAGATATTTTGGAAACCCGATTGCAGTAATTTTTTTGACATTTTAAAAATGACAGCTTTTTGACATTTTGTTATAACAAAATAACTTTACTTAGCATTTTAGAAATACGTTTTTTCTTTGTTCTTTTAATCTTTGAATTTGCGCTGATGATGGTCAAATAACTCAAAACGTAAGGTACTTGTCAAAATGAGGTCATGTCATCCTTTATGAACGAAACGGCAGGACAAAAAAAAAGCATGTGTTCATAAGAAAAAATGAACTTGACATTGCTCCTGTCACACTGAAATGTCAAATATCGAAAACGGACCTCTCATTAGGTAGATCTTAAAAAAGTGCCTGTAGAAAGTTTTAAGCGTTTTTTGAGAGCTTTAAGAATAAGGGCGCAGAAAAATAAAAACTAAAAATAAAGATTTCGGTTTTTTTCGCCTATCTCCGGAACTATCCGGAATTTGTAAACTTTTTTTTTGGTTTTGAGCAAAACGTCAAATTGCGCAACTTTGCCCTAATTTAAACCTTTTCGTATCTCCTACCGTTTAGGAGATCCCCATGGTAAGCATCGAATTTAGAACACCCTGTATAAGCATTAATTTACATAGCTAGCTAAGACTGAACAAAAAAATATATATTTTTGAAAAAAAACCAAAATGGCCTTTTTGAGATTATTTTTTTTTTAAATAATGCATTGTGCTAAATCATTCGAAAGGTATTTTAAATGCCTTTAAAACGAGCCTCATTTTGCCAGCTTAAGTGGTTTCTAAGATATTACATTTTTTGTATATACATATCAAGACCAAATTAGGATTTTTTTTAATTTTCAAAAATTAATTACAAAAAAAGTACTGGTCAAAAAAATATAAAATTTTGGGAATGTGTACCCAAAAATCATCAAAATCGGAGAAGGTCTGGTAAAATACCCTGGTTGATTTGATATGGAATGACCCGGAGGTTTAGCTATACTTGTCAAAAATAGACTTACATTTGAACTTATAGATAGATTTAATAATTTAAACAGTGATAGAAATTTCACCTTTAGGGAATATTGATATTTTCTATGAAAACTTAAATAATGTCCTTACAAACTTGCCCCCTAAAGCGTTCTTACTTCACAAATGTTGCAACTAAAATGTATATTTCTGGCAAATAATATAAAAAATGCATGTAAACTCTTTCACTCGCGTAACTAAAAATAGTGCAACTATGATCGACTACTTTTGCACTAACTTTCTTTCTGAAGCAGAAGTTAAAACAATTAACACTGATTTAAGTGATCATGATATTCTTGTTGCAAATATATAAATTCAAAATCTTTTCGGAAAGAAATAAAGCAAAGTTCGGAAACACATCGAAAATAGACTGGACGCAACTTTTGCATGTTCTTTTACATGAGAAATGTGCGTTTTTTCAACAGTCTGTAACAATGTGGTAGAATCTTGCTTTCCCTGGAAAACTAAATGAAATTCTCAATCCAAACAATATATTACAAGTGCTATAAAAATATCATGTCGAAAAAAAACGTTCGCTATCCTATATTGCCAAATTTACCAATAATGTAAGCTTTATTAATTACTTTAAAATATATAAATCTATCCTAAAAGAAATTATATTGAGAGCCAAATACCTTTTTTAATAAAAACTAAATTGAAACATAACAAATAATTATCAGGTAGGCAAAAAAAAACAGCAAACAAAAAATATTCAACTTAAAGTGAATTCTGTTATTATCAAAGAACCACTAGCAGTTGCAAACAAATTAAATACTCATTTCTGCACCATAGCCGCCTCTGTAACAAAAAACATAAAATCAAAAATTGATTCTAATGATTTACTAAAAAATAAAAGAATTAAAGAAATAAATAGCTTCATATTTTTTCCCACTTCGACTGAAGAAGTAATAAAAACAATCAAAGAACTAAAGAACAAAAACTCTCGCACAGATGGCTTATCTGTTAAAATTATTAAAGAATTTCCTCAGAACTGTTGCGAGGCTTTAAGTTACATCATAAATGAATCTTTTAATGAAGGTTACTTTCCAGACGATCTGAAAACAGCAATAGTGATGCCTTTGCCAAAGGGGGAGAACTAACAGATCCGACAAACTATAGGCCCATTTTTCTTTTACCGGTTATATCAAAGAAAAAGAAAAATAGTAAAATCTTTGAAAAAATCAAACTTCCTTCTAAAAAACAATTTGGCTTTCAAAATAAAAAATCACTAGAGATGCTATTTTCAACTTCCTAGATGAAGTATATTTAAAACTGGATAAGTCTTTTGTTGCATCAGTGTTCTGTGATCTCGTAAAAGCCTTTGATTGTGTAAATCACAGTACACTGCTGCAGAAAATGGAATTTTACGGCTTTCGTGGTGAGGTCTTGCAGTGGTTTATGTTCTACCTTATAAGTAGGCAACAAATTACCACGTTAGGGCATAAAAGTGGGATGATTAGATCTTCTCTTGCTTCAGTGACCTGCGGTGTACCTCAGGGATCTGTTTTGGGTCCCATTCTTTTTCTTCTCTTCCTCGATGACCTTTTAGATCTTCCTATACAAGGTATTTTTACATTGGTTGCAGATGACACAAGTATAACTTGGTCATCTAATAACAAGGAGGAGTTGGAGAGGATGATGAATGAGGACCTTCAATAGATCAAAGGGTGGTTTGATGCTAATAAGTTGGCCCTAAATTTAAATAAAACTAAACATATGATGTTTCAAAACAGAACCAAACTAAATCTTCAAATAGAGGGTCAAGCCATCCAAATTATTGAATATAAATTCTGAGGTATAACTGTTGATCATAAATTATCATGGGCGACACAGTATACCAACACAATAAAAAAATAAGCATCGAGCCTCTATGCACTAAAAGTAACGAGGGGGACTCTAAATCAAGAAGCTGCAATTGAGGTCTATCACTCTTTGTTTGAGTCACATGCACGATATTGCATTCCATTCTGGGGTTACACTGCGAATTACAGAATGCAGATAGTTTTTTTACTACAAAAAGGGAAATTGGCCTCATACCAAAGATCTCTAATTTAACATCTTGCTTTACTATACTTACTTTTTATGACTTTATTTTATATGAAACATTAACATTGATTCACAGTTACACCCAGCAAGGATTCTTTCAAAAAAGATTACACCATTATAATACAAGGGCAAAAAATCACTTGCATACTGATAGGCCACTGTCGGCACTTACCAGGAACTCTCTTTTTCATTTAGGAAAAAATATTTAAATGTAAAAAGATTTAATTTTGCTTTAAAAAATTGCTTGTTAGAATCAGTACACTATTCACTAAAAGATTATAGTTTGTAAGTATATAGTTGTTAAGAGTTTTTAGATATAGGGAAAAGTATTGTATAAATTTGTATAAATAAAATAAATTTGATTTGTTTTGATTTTGATTTTACTCATTTCCGCACCACCATGCAGCTACATGCTCCTCCACACTCTACACCCTTTCTTACAGTTGCAGGAAATAATTTTTAATAATGTATCAGGGGCTGGTTTATCTGTCATGGTCATGGGAAACAGACAATTTGCCTCTAATTTCCATCCCCACTCCTCTGCCACTGTTGAACTTGGTGATACGTTCGGAATGCATGGTATCGTGCGACGTTCTTAGTTGGAGGCAAAGAAATCATCTTTATGTTCATGATAGGTATACAAAAAAAGTGTAAATACAGAAAATGTAGATAATTTTATTCTCTTCATCTTTGCCATTGAATATTTTCCGCTGTGGTAAACCGTTACGAAGATATAGTTAAAAAAAGAGTTTGTTGCACATATAATCCAAGATGGCGGCGCGAGCGACACCCCCCCAAGTTCGAAAAGTTGGATTTTTTATTAGAGTCTGTTCGTCTATAATATATTTCAGAATCGTTTATTCCCCAACTTTTTGTAAGCCAAAAACCCCTACTGCCTGGACTAATACTAAAAAAAATACACAATTTCGAGACGTACATGGGGCAAGGGACTATCACCTCCCCTCAATACATATACATTTTGGCCCAAAATTCTGCCAATTCTTCCAAAAATCGCTCGAAATTCCACAATCTCAGGTATGCAATCCCACAATCCCGCATTCACACTCACAATTCCACACATCCACATCCACAATCCTGTGAAAAATCCCACATTTACTTGTCTTGCACATTAAGATTAAAGCTCAGGTTAAATGGATTTTTGGTTTGAAAACAATTCGATAAAGGGGTGAATATGTTTTTATTTTGGTTGAAAAGGGATTGCCTGCTCTAAAATTACTTTTTATATTAAATTTGCCTTTTTCATGTTTTTTTTTTAAATAATTAATAATGTTCCAAATTATATACCAAAAATCCCAATCCTATCAACCATTATTCTCAATATCTTATGTTCTTTATGATCAATTATTTATTAAAGTTAGAAAGAGACAAGAGGATACTAAGGACACCTAAGGCAGGATACAATCGTAGTCGAGTAGTTGAACGGTAATCTTCGTTTTTTTTTAAAGGCAAAGAATAAAGACTTCCGATTTGAACCGATTATATTGAGATGTTAGAATCTGGTCCATTAATAACATAATCATATTTTGAACAATCTTCTTAAAGTCCTATATGGGTAAAAATTGTATGTACAGTTGGATGGGATGAAAAAATTTGGTTTTAGAGAATGACACTTACAAAATTAAATTAAAAATAAAAAGATTTAGAAAACTAAATGTGCCATAAAGACGATATCCAAATTATCAATAAAAATTACGTACATTTTTATGGGCAAATTTTTTTGCTGAGGAAAGATTCAAGAATTCTTTATTGATGCTAAATATGCTTTCGCACTTACACAAGTCAAAAATACAATCCTGGATACAATCATTAAATAAAATTAAAAATAATAAACAGAGTAAAATATCTAAATATAGAAGGAGAATATAAAACAAACAACAAAAAAATAATAAATTTTAGTTAAAAGGTACAATAAAATAAACAGTAACAGTGCAGTATTTATATGGTTTTGGAATGGCGCTTTTATTTTTATAACTTTTAAAACCAATTTATATCAGAGACCCTAAAATATCTGTTGACTTTAATTATAGATTAAATAGTTTAGTGCATAAATTTGAAAAATTCTCTTCAAACAAAGTTTCTTTTATTAATAGTTGCGATGTGTCGGGTAGAAAGCATACAAATTCGAGGTTGTCTGATTTTTTGGGCTTTGTTATAAATTTGAGTTTAAATAAAAACTTTACTTATATAAAAATAAATGAGACCAACATTGATCCCATACGTACTCCTTTGAGTCCCCCACTGCTTTGACTAATGTTAGCACCTGTTTATTTGGCGTTAACGAGTAGTTCCTATCTACTGCTGGAGCTGACTCTTCCTCTTTAATTTCAACCAGTATGTCGAACGTAAATTTTCAACAAGCACAAGCATCATTGATAATCATTTAGATGATAGCATGTCAATTTTTTATTAAAAAAAATTAAAAATGTGCTAAAACCAAATTAAACAACTTAAAATCTAGCATGTTACTCAATGACTATGACTTGATTGTTTTGACAGAGTCGTGGTTAAACAACTCACTTAATAAAGCTGAGTTTAGTTTAGGAAATAGAATAATTTTCAGAAAAGATAGAGATAGGATTTTAACTGATAAAACGCTTGTGTCAAGAATAACTTTTTTGCGACTAAAGAGAACATTTTTGACACCAGTCAGGAAGCAATGTGCATTAAAATTTTTATACGTAATAGTTAGTTTGTTCCAGACAATGTTGGTGTTTTGTATGAGCAATTTTTTTAAAAGATTAAAGATAGCTTGACAAATAGAATTATGCCGGAGTGAATTATTATTGGCGACTTTAATATTCCAAATTATGTAAATTCCCTTTCTTATAATGGCCCACTTAACGTTTTTATGTCTTTTTTGGCCCTTAATAATTTGCTTCAGCACAATCAGGAATGATAATAATGTACTTCTTGATCTCCCCAGACGAAAGCCTTCTTCCAGTTGATAAACATCATACCTCAAAACTAAAAATTACATTGAGCATTGTAAACTTAAGTCGACAACCAAATTTAACTTTAAAAAAGCAAATTTTTTGTTAATGTATAGGCTTTTTAGTGAACAAAATTGGAATAACTTAACGGAATCTACCGACGTCAATTTAACAATAGAATCGTTTTATTTCATTTTAAACAAAATTTTTGAAAAATCTGTCCCAAAAGCAACACAAATCGATAAAAAAATGCGCTTTATGGTTTAACAAAAATCATCAAACTTCTCAAACAGAAATACAACCTTTTCCTTAAATCAAAAAAATACAAATCTCACTTTTGAAGAACTAGGTATCTTACTGTTAGAAGCATCGTTAAAAATAAGATAAAACTTGCACACTCCAAATATCTCCTAGAAATGGAATCTAGCTTTAAATCAAATCCTAAAGTTTTTTGGTCTTATTTAAAATCTCTCAAAGATTCCCCTGATGTTATGGAAGTTTCAGTGTAACAAGTGTCAAGTCATATTTTTGCACTAAAGCTATTTCCTTGGACGAGTTAGACAGGGCTTTTGGAAAAATTAGGGTAAATAAGGCATTTGGCCCGGACGGGATCCGAGCCTACATTTTAAAAGGCTGTCAATAATATCTAACTAAACCTTTTATTTTGATATTAGACCTAATTTTAAACACTTCAAAATACCCCGACAAATGGAAAATTACTAAAATCATTCCGATACATAAACTGGAGCTAGACGTGAAATAAAAAATTATAAATAAAATCTATATGTTTGTGGCGGATTCATAATGTCGAAACTACTTTTTTTGGGTCTTTCGCCACTAAGTTCAGGAAATTTTTTCAAAAATATGTTAAAACCCACTGCGTAAATTCCTAAAGAAAAAATTTGTTCGTTTGTCAGTGGTTTTTAAATAAGATAAAAAATTTGCCTACACACACGCAAATCCTAACTAGAATCTAAGTACTTATCTGACGTTTCAGCAGAAATTCTACTGCCGTTATCAAAAAATTTTATTCTTTTCAAAAAAAATTTTCGATTCTTTTTTAAAATATCTGTCTGTTGTCATAGAACTGACTGACTTTGACTGATATATATTTCAAATATTAACTTGACAGCTTGGTGCGTCGATAGTGGCCAACAAGGTATTGGGTGAATTTAGTAAAATTTAAAATCAAAATTATATTTGTTTGAGTGTTTTCGATTTTAGATTACTTTATAAAAATACAAAATTTTTATTTTAAGATATCAATTATAAAAATTATCTGAGCGTCAATGCTATTCTGGAACTTCTTACATTATGCGTAAAAACCACATATTTTCAGTGGGAAAGTGATTTTTTTCAGCAGGATTTTGGAATGGCAATGGGCTCTCCACTTTCTCCTCTGATGAGTAATATTTTTATGGAAGATTTTGAAAATAAAATTTTAGAGGAATTTAATTTTCATTTGGTTTCGCTATATAGATGATATTTTTAGTATTTGGCCACACGATAAATAAACTTAATGATTTTCTTAATTTTATAAACGGTAAAGAACCAACAATAAAATTTACGTTAGAAGTAGAAAACGATAACAAAATTTCATTTTTAGATGTTTTAATAAACAAACAAAATACATTACAAACCTCAGTTTATAGAAACCAACACATACAAATAGATATCTAAATTTTAACTCAAATCATTGCTCATCGGTTAAAAAAACAGTAATAAAAAGTCTATACGATAGAGCTAAAATTATTTGTTCGGACAATAACACATTTTTACAAGAAAAACAAATAATAAAAGAGGTCTTAATTAAAAATTCGTATCCAAATAACTTCATCGAAAATTCTTTTAGACAAATCGAATTTCCAAGACAACGCGAACGTAGACATAATAATGTACAACCAACAAATTTAATAATTCCTTTTATACCAGGTATTTCGGAAAAAATTAAACGAATCCCTAATACTTATAATATTAGAACAATTTTTAAAAAATCAAATACTCTTAGATCAATTCTAACCAAAACAAAACCATTAAATGTTGAGCAAAACTCAAAAAATATCGTTTATAAAATTCCTTGCGAGTGTGGTAAATTTTATATTGGAGAAACTTCAAGGCCTCTTGAAGTTAGAATAAATGACCATAAGGGGTACCTCAGAAGGGGAGACTGGGAGAAGTCTAAAATTTGCCAACATTCTTTTGAAAATGATCATAGAGTAATGTGGGGAGAAACCAGTATATTACAAAAAGAACCAGACAAAATAAACGAAAAATCAAAGAAGCAGCTTGCATCTATCTTAATGAAGATGAATGCATAGCTAGCATATCAGTTGATATAAATACAGTTTGGCTTCCAATTTTAAAACAAGATTTTCAAAAAGGTTTTTTTAAAATAAATTAAAAAATAGCATTGATGTTCTTTGGGTTTCTAATATAGTTTTTCTTAAAGATAGTCAAAAGATAATTTTTATAATTGATATCTTAAAATAAAAATTTTGTATTTTTATAAAGTAATCTAAAATCGAAAACACTCAAACAAATATAATTTTGATTTTAAATTTTACTAAATTCACCCAATACCTTGTTGGCTACTATCGACGCACCAAGCTGTCAAGTTAATATTTGAAATATATATCAGTCAAAGTCAGTCAGTTGTATGACAACAGACAGATATTTTAAAAAAGAATCGAAAAAAGTTTATGAAAAGGATAAAATTCTTTGATAACGGCAGTAGAATTTCTGCCGAAACGTCAGATAAGTACTTAGATTCTAGTTAGGATTTGCGTGTGTGTACGCAAATTTTTTATCTTATTTAAAAACCACTGACAAACGAACAAATTTTTTCTTTAGGAATTTACGCGGTGGGTTTTAACATATTTTTGAAAAAATTTCCTTAACTTAGTGGCGAAAAACCCAAAAAAAGTAGTTTCGACATAAAAAATTATCGCCCCATAAGTATTATGAGTTCAGTTTCTATCATCATATCTGGTGTATCTGTTGCAGTCTTACTTAAGTGAGAGACATCAATATGTCAAAATTAAAGGTAGCAAGTCAGTAATTTTTAAAACCACTTCAGGCGTCCCACAAGGCTAAAACCTGGGACCTCTATTATTTTTAGCAGCCATTAACAGCATAATCAGCAGTATTGAAAATGTACAAGGATTATTATTTGCTGATGATTTTAAATGTTATTTTTGTATTGACTCTGTGGAAGATTGTGTGATCCTTCAGAACGACTTCTGTAAAGTGGCCAACTGGTGTGATACTAATAGTTTTAATTTAAATGTGAATAAATGTACCTGTATGACTTATAGCCTGAAGCACGAAATAATCAAGCATAACTACACCTTAAACAATCCTGAGTTAAAAAGAGTGAGTCAGCAAAAAAATCTTGGTGTGACTTTTGATTCCACATTGTCCTTTACTAACCACATAATTACTAAGAGTGAAAATGCTCAAAGAATTGCAGGTTTTATTGCTAGAAATACCAAAGATTTTAATATGGAAGTTTCCTTACATCTTTTTGATACTCTTGTGTTACCGGTCTTAGTCTTAGTCTTAGGGTATCATCCATCGAGGGAGTCCAGATGAAGTTCTTGAAGTGCCTGTATTTTAGGAAGTTTAGTGAATATCCTCAGAGAGGATGTGACAATGAATACCTTTTGGGAGTATTTGACAGGCTGTCACTTAGCGAAAGGAGAATTAAAATATTTTTATGCACATTGTTCCAAGTTCTAAAGGGGAATTTTGATTGCCCAGAAATTCTCAATCAATTACCGTTTGCTGTAAGCTCTAACGTTTTCTATCTGGCCTATCCACGCACAAATCTCTACAAAAGCTCGCCAATTTACAGAATGTGCCATTACTTTAATTTGTATGCTTCTATGATTGATATGGATACAAGAAGTTTGAGAGAGATTAAAAAATTAATTATAATTAAACTGACAAATATTTAGTAAGTTTTATAAACTTCCTGTTTAGTGACTAGTGTTCCACTTATAATTATAAGCATTAAAAAAGCTATAATTACTGATCATCCTTCTTTCGTGTAGAATATTAAGTGTATTTCATTGGAAATGTTTTCTTGTCTGTGTTATCCTTTTCCTATTTTATTTAGTGTGTATTTTTCGAGCTTAACTCACACAATCATTTTATATTTCTATTACTATATTTTAATTTGCGATTTTAATTTATTATTGATAGTTTTCACAGTTAAACTTTTTTAATATATGTTTTACCTTAATTGTGCTTAGCATATTTTACACTAACTTTATTGTTACAAATAAATAAATAATTAAATAAAAAAGGAAAATTCAGTTTTGGGTTCTATCAGTATTTTATCAAAAAGGACAAGTAAATATTCCAAAGGGATACAGACGCCAGCTTATGGATTAGTGTGGTGTAAGCCCCACAAATCGCCTCCGGGTGACTAAGTGGAGACAGGTATGTCCAGGTTCGTGTGTTTTCTGGATTTTTTTGTTAATGATGGTTTTTCTTATCTATCACTAAAAATCGGTTCTTTCGGTACAGGGGTCTGATTTTCGAATCTATACGAAAACATCCGTATACGTGTACTAAATAGTAGACAATTTTTATGTCAGTCTTTTTCTATATCGTGTGAAATGAGAGGCGACAGATAAGCCGGTATGTGTGGAACGCGTTCGAATTCGACCGGTTTAAATCAATATTGCACGAGTGGGTGGAGGGCATTCGTGTTGTTTCGCATGAAAAACCGGTCATTCTTTCACGCACTACCCATGAATCAGTATGTCGGTATATCATTTGCCTCCTATTCTAGACGGAAGTAGTCGCATGCGAATAATTTCGCATGGTTTCGAAAATAGGACCCCAGTAATGGACATAACAATTTTACACACAGAATACTATAATAAAATAAATTAAATTAATTTTTCCCACAATTGATTTTATATTCTATGAATCAAACAGACGAACATAAAATATCACAATACAGAGTAGACCCCTGAGAAAATACCTAAATTAAACTATAAAAAATGAAAATAGTAGTAATAGTAGTAGTAGTAGTAGTAGATGGGCGGCCGTAGGCCTGGCAATTAGGTCGCATAATGGACCCTTTCTGCCATACCCCCCGTGCACCCCCGACTGATGCACGTGCCCCTTAGGATGCAAGTTTTCTTTCTCTAAGCGGATTTAATTTTTGCCTGACACCTCTGTCGAGGGCAGGGATCTTGAGTCTGTGTAGCAAGTATACACAGGGGACCGCCGGCTTTACACCCCCTCCGAAGGGTGGTCTTGCGACATGTTAGACTTGCATCTATCTATTTTTTTATTTACTAAATTCTTTATTTAGCAAATAGTACAATTAAAGCACAGCTAATTTAACAAAAGGGGTACAATAGTATAAGGTCTTAAAATTAAGAATACGATAAATATAAAACCAACCGAATATTTGAGGAAGAGTTTAAAAATATATGTTAAAACAAAACAAAAAACTATTGAAATATATTTACGGTAGGAACAAGAAAAGAGAATAAAATACAAAAACAAGAAATATGTAGGTATATATAAATATATGTAATAAATTTTAAAAAACACAATATTAACTTAATTTTTTAAATAAAAAGTACAAATAAACAACACAATGTAAAATAACTCAATACTTTCCCCATAAAAAACAACAAACTAAAATAAATAACATAATATACCAATGTCAAAATATAAGTAAGTAAGTAAGTAATAAAGCCACTGTAAATAAATATCACATCTCTCTAGTTTAATTGTGCTTTAGTTTTTTTAAACCATTGTAGAATGAAGAGTTTTTTCGTACTTTTACTACTTTTTCTCTGAGGCAAGTAAAAATTATATTGTTGTCTTGTATTGATTTGGCGAATTTGACTACTATAAACCAATTTATTTTTTAGGTAGGAACGAGATCGACCGATCTTACTTTTAAATATTAAAACAAACAATAAATTTAAAGTATTCAGAGATTCTTCTTCTTCGAAGGCATCTTTACATGGTTTTAATTGAAGTGTATCTGGAACAATTCAAAATAATTCGCATTGGGCGATTTTGTAATTTTTGCAAGCGTTGTAGTTCATTTGTATTTAATGTGAGGAGCATGGTGGCACAATAATTAAAATGTGGCAAAACTATTGTGTTATAAATTAAAAGTTTTGTCGATTCTATCTAACATCGCTATCGTCCCAGCAGAACTTGGTTGACGGTAGACTTTTCTCCCCAGCAGCCCGCTGTCATATAGGTTGACCCGAAAATCGAGGTCCCGGTTTCGCTAATCGAGGTCGCCGTCGGAGTCTTCAGACGCATTCCTTGGAGTGGTCCTGCTACCCGAAAGTGCAACCGCCTCTTTCAAGTCGCCCTCTGTCGACTTCCGCTACAAAATCTGTCCCGATCTCGGAGAAGTCCAGTTCTCCTTTTTTTGGGACACCGACTAGTCTCCTCTACCCAGTTTGGTGGGGTCCTCGGCCGTCCACCTTTGAGTCCCGCAAAAGTTTTTGGTGCAGTGTCAACCATGCCGCCTACTTCTACCTCGTTTGTTGTTATTCTATGCACAACGTCGACTGCAGAGCTGCCGTCGTCTCGAGTCGCATTCGGTGTTGTGTGAAGCAATGTGTAATTGCCGAGATCCGATCCTGCGATATCTGTTCTGCAGGCAAGACGCTGTTCACTAGTCTACGGCGGCCCAAAAAAAAAAAATAATCGTTGAAAGTGAAAAAGGGAGTATGTTTGTGGAAAATTTATACAACGTTTTTGAAAACCTATAATTCTACGGTTTGTAATTAGTCTTTTCTGTGGGTTGCGTAATTAATTTCCAAGGGAAAGATAAAATAAATAATTACCTATCAAAGCCGGTTATTAGGGGCTAGGAAGATACAAACTTTTCACTTCGCACAACCCACAAAAATGACAGCAGTACGCTATAAATTTCTAACTACATCTTTACCGGTGGAAATATTAGTTTCCTTTGTGAGGTATGGTTGCCGGTCAGCAGTTCAAGCTAAAGCAGGGAAGAGTGGTCGGAATGCGCCAAGCAGTCTCGGTGTTTCAAATTTAAAAAATATGGTAGTGGGGTTTTACTACTTTTATTGAACGGAGTTTTAGTCGGAGTTTAAAGGGCCATTTCAAGCAAATGTAATTTTTATTAAAAAAAAGAAAAACGCTGGGACAATTACTGGTTTTCGTTAAAAATCTTGAAATAAATCCAAATCATAAAACCACTATAACACTTCTTCTTAATATTTTTTCAATTATTTCATTTTTTGTCCCGTCCAACCCAAAAGAAAATCTTTACTGGTTCATGGTTCACAACAATTTCTAACATAAATGTTAAAAACATGCTTTCTCCTTTAATTCCAATGCCTTTTGTTTAGTTTGGAAAAGTCTTGATAAACCATTTTTCTAAAAAATTGGAACATATAAAAGTAAGAATTTACTAAAATTAAGTTTTGGTTTTTCTTGTCCCGTCCAACCCAAAGTTTAAAGGTTTGCCCTATAAGCTCTGGTTGCAACTTATTGTTTTAAACTATTTTATTGCATAACCTATGGTTTTAGGAAATATTTTTTTTTAATTTTAATCATATAGAGGTTTTTCTAGTAATGGGTTACTTTTTTGTCCCGTCCGACCGCTTGAAATGGCCGTAAAGGGATTTTCGGTGGCACGCATAGATAGGTAACCATTCTCAAGATTTAAGAAACGGAAATTATGAAACTTCGTTACAGTTTTCTTTTATTTTAATATTTTATGAAAAAATCTTTATGTAGGCACTTACTAGGGTCCATATAGAGTTCAAGTTCACTGGCGCTGAAACTTTTTTTATTTATAAATAAAATAATAAAATAAAAAACAATGTATCACACATCAAGTCACAGCCTTAAGGAATGTTTGAACTGTCCTAAAGACATATTAAAAATATCAAATTTAAAGTTATTCAAAAAGCACAGATATCTATATGTAGGAGTCATAACACCATATGTTGTTCTATGAAAAGGTATATAAAAGGTTACGTGTTGACGAAGACCCTGATAAGGAATGCTAGAACCCACCTGACTCACAAGGTCGGCAAATTTAGCAGCTTAAATATAAATATGACCCCCCAGACATATCAATTCGAGTACTAAGAGGAGCAGATTACATTTGCTTTTCGATTTCAGCATAATTATGTTCTAGTAATCGATTGTTGTTAAGGGGTAACCACTAGTTCAAAAATGTGCCTATAAAACAGAAAAGATCAAAAGATCTTGGGAGGAAAGAACGAAATTTCAAAATTGGACGAGTGTCCCACAAGGAACACACAAAAGTCCAAAGCGAAAAGGGAAACAATTAAACGATGTTTCGCCCGGGGTGACTAACGTGGGCTCGTCAGTGGATTCACTAGTCACCCTCAATCCAGACATCATTTAACATCATCGCACACTCCGACTTCCAACTCTGAAACACTCACAATTAGGCATCGTTCAATTGTGAGTGTTTCAGAGTTGGAAGTCGGAGTGTGCGATGGTGTTAAATGATGTCTGGATTGAGGGTGACTAGGGAATCCACTGACGAGCCCACGCTAGTCACCCCGGACGAAACATCGTTTAATTGTTTCCCTTTTCGCTTTGGACTTTTGTGTGTTCCTTGTGGGACACTCGTCCAATTTTGAAATTTCGTTCTTTCCTCCCAAGATCTTTTGATCTTTTCTTTTTTAGATTCTTTTCGGTTGATGTAACTGATTTGGAAGTTTTAACTTCTTGTTTTAATTGTCTTAGGAGCATATTCCTATTGGAAAGATTAACACGACAGGACGAACCCGTATCAGGCGACTTATAATAAGTACCATGCGGAACGATGCCTAATTGTGAGTGTTTCAGAGTTGGAAGTCGGAGTGTGCGATGGTGTTAAATGATGTCTGGATTGAGGGTGACTAGTGAATCCACTGACGAGCCCACGCTAGTCACCCCGGGCGAAACATCGTTTAATTATTTCCCTTTTCGCTTTGGACTTTTGTATGTTCCTTGTGGGACACTCGTCCAATTTTGATCTTTTCTTTTTTAGATTCTTTTCGGTTGATGTAACTGATTTGGAAGTTTTAACTTCAGGATTGCCTATGTTGTCGAATCGTCTCTTATGGTCTGCAAGCCAGGGTTTGGCGGGGTTTGGTGATGTTTAAGCAGTCGCAGGGACTGCAAGGGACTGCATATCTCCCATGTTATGTTATTTCTCGATGTAGTTGTTCAAAAAATTCGTTTTTCTTTTTCCCAATATCGTAATTTTATGCGCGTTTAGTGTGTTCATCTTTCTGATTCTCTTATTTAAAGGCTCCCATGTACTTTTGTAGTTTTTTGGAGATCAGGATAGATACGCCTTTATCTTTCGGAACACCGCTTTTGAAGTGGTCAAACTGTTTCAGGTTCTCAGAACCTTTCCCTTTCTTCTTTGTCTCAGTTATAACAGCAAGAGAGATGTCTGATTTCTGAAGTTCGTGTAAAACTTCGTTTATTTTGGTTGCCCAACCTTGCACGTTCCAAGTAGAGGTTCATTGTCCGTTTTCATAGCTGCAATAGCATGTTCCGAGGCTGGTTACTAGGTTTTTTAACAGTAGAACTTTTTTACGAGTATTGGAGAGTTAGTCCAATTCCTGAACCTCCACCCTGAAGGGCCGGTCAATTTTTGATCAAGGTATTATTTCTCGAGCCTTTGACGATCCAACGTCTAACTACAAGGCAGCAGCTGTACCTGTACCCCAGAGCAGTTTTCTTTTTGTCGCGGTTACGGTTAACCTTGGTTCTAAAATTTCCCAGATGAATAAGCAAAAGAAAAAACCTTGATTGTGTAATATCTTTGAATATTGTTTAAATATACAGATTATTGTATATGTTTATATATATACGCAATCAAAAGTTTTTAATTTTTTTGATTTTCGGGATTGTACTTAAACTTTAAAATAAAAAATGCTATGACGTCACCTACCAGCTGACATTAACAGAAAAAATGGACTTAGATAGCACATCCTGTGAAGGTCCATACCATGAGAACCGCAATCATTCTGAATCAGCAAAATGGGCTGGTTCCGATTCTCAAGGCATGGAACATGACAGGATGCGGTATCTACATCGATTTTTTCTGTTCATGTCAGCTGAAAAGTGACGCCATAGCAATATTCATCTGAAAATTTAAGTACAATCCCGAAAATAAAAATCTTTTGACTAGATATATATTTAAATATCAACAATTATCTGTAAATTTAAACAATATTCGAAGATATTACGCAATGGAGGCCTCCTTCTTTTGCTTATTCTTCTGGAAAATTTTAGAACCAAGGTTAGTAACTGCGACAAAAAGAAAAGTACCCAGGCAGGAACCCTTACTAGGTGCTATCATCCGGGCTAAATAAACCCTGGTTTTTTTATAGAAGTTGTTACTCCTCTATCCCTGCTCCTTTTCCTCGGTGCAATGGGACACCAGGCTTGGGACTGGTATAGCGGAGTTCTAAAAAATAATCATTAAAAGATATTTGAATGCAAATATATTATTAAATATTATTTCTCAATCTCAATCTCAATCTCAATAAGCTTTATTGTCTCAAAATAAACATATTTCATTGACAAAGCAATTGTTATTATAAATAGGTAAGTAATTAAACTCTAAATCATGCAATACTCTTATTAAGAATTTACATTGTGGCTAAAAATTTAAAGAAAAGTATAAAACAAAAAATACAACATTTAAAAATAATGATATGCGCTGTAAAAGACAATTAAATAAACACACCACAAATAGTGTTATTAGTTAAAGTTTAAAAGAAGCAAGACATTTAAAACGAAATTATATTATTTACTAAATTATTCAGTTAAGATAATATTCAGTCAAGTTATAGATAATATTCAGTTAAGTTATAGAAAATTTAAAATTTTTACAATACCTTCAGTTAAAAACATAAAAAAATACATTACAAATTAAAAAGAAATTATAACAATAACACATAAAAAATTTCAATCAATTATATTAAAAAGTATGTTGTTAAGTTGAACTGCAGATATTCATGTTTAGAATAAAAATTGTTGTTATTTAGAAAGTTTTTTATTTTATTAAAAAAACTTTTGTTTAGGCCGCAGTACATTGTCCTCATTTTACTTCCGTAACGTGTTGAATAGCTGTGGATGTTGTGATGGGTATTATAGCTGTCTGTATGCAGATGAGTGTCAAGATTTTTAAGTTTTTGAAGGCTTCATGACAATCTTTCCGGTAGCCAAGGCCTGCTAGAATTCTTATAGCCTTTCTCTATAGTGCGAAGACTCTTTCCGCGGTGCTCGCTCCGCCCCAGGTCATAATACCATAGGTCATGTTGGAGTGGAACAGCGCATGATACACGCTTTAAGGTGTTTCAGGAGAAAGACAACCTAAAAGATTTCTCAGAAGAAAAACTATACTCCGCAGCGTCTTGTTATTTCTCTCGATTGTGCCGCCCATGCCTTTCTTTCTACATAGCAAGGGTTTTATCGTGGGTTTTGGTGATTGTGTCGTCAGCAAATCGAGCGTATTTTTACTCGGATTCACACAGAGAAACGTCATTGACATATTGGAAATAAAACGACCCAAGACCGACCCCTGCGGAACCCCTAGGCTCACCACCAAATCATTTGGACTTATATCTGTTTCTTTATTTTTAGAACTTTCCTTTCTTCTGTGAGTGTTTACTATACTCCACATGCTTTTTTATAGGATTTTTTGATGTTTTAATCATTTTGTCACTTGCCCTAAGTTTAGCATTTTTATTTCTTGGCGATAAAGTGATCTAAATAACGTAAACTCTTCATTGTTGCCAGGGCTGTTGTTTATTTCAAAGAAATCTTTGAGAAAATGAAGCCTATCATTGGTTTTAGGTTATTTGTAAACCATTCAACTTTCCGATAGTGGTGTTTATTTACTTTATAAGTTTTTCCTGGAAATAATTTAGTTATTTTTAAGATACCTCCGTTGGTAGGATACTGGTTGCCTCAGGTTTAAAAAATCGTTGATAACAACACTTTTTGGCCAAAGAGTGTGATCTTTATTATGTTCTTTTTCGTCTGGTGAAACACCAATTTTGAAGGAGCTGTAAAAGTTTTTCTTTCTAGTTTTTATTTTGTCACAAACGCAGTTTTCTTTGCCTTTCGATTTTAGGTTTCAACTAGTTTCCACCTCTAGCTACTTTTAGTTCGGATGAATTTTCATTGCTACCTTTCATTGGGGCACTTTTTCCCACTTTTTTTATTAACTACGAAATTCCAGTTTTCATTGTTCATTTGAAGATCGTCATTTTTTTGTTTGTTTTCCAGTGACAATGACTTATAATCATGTCGGCGGTTTTCCAGCCTGCTCGTTGGTGGCCACATTCCCAATTTTACTTTGGCTGTGCCTGACCAACCTGACCTCTGCTCAATTGACTGTTACCAAATTGACTTTGGGTTTTCTTGATATTTCTTTCAATTTTCTTACTTTTTCTCAGACTCACTGATTATTGTGTCCTTGCTCTTTAGATTTCATCCAGGATCTGCTGATTGATGGAATCGGGTGTTTCAGGTTCCTTCTTTTTTGCTGTTTGACCTTCATTGTCCTTGGGCAAATAACATTTGACTTTATTTTCTCTTCCCACAGCTGCCAAGCCAGCTATTCTCAGCGCTCAAGACGTGTGGTACGCAGAACTGCACAATGTTGCTTTTAATTTTTCTATTTGTTTTTTACAGTATTTGCAAAAAAAACTTGTTTTCCTATTTTTGGCGTCTGTATCTGGCGCCATGTCGACATTTATTATTTTAAAATTTTGCTTAAGAAATTTAAGGTATCTGATGTCATTGCCAATAATTAAACATTTTGTTTTACTACAAATCTTTAATTGATTTTGACAAGTGTATTTATAAAAGTTATTAAAATCTTCGTTTATTCTGGCAACTGCCACTTCTATTTTATTAAAAGGCACAAACAGCAATAAAAATTAAAATTGCAATGCTAAAGACATCCATAATATCATTTAGGTACAAAATAAACGAAAGAGAACCCAAGATACTCCCTTGAGGAACGCCTCCATTATTGACTTCTTCTACCCCTTGGTTTTCTACCGGTTAAATAACTTTTTAACCAATTTAACACTGTACCTTTTGTTCTCATTTGTTAAGCTTTTTAAGTAATTTGCGATTAATTGTTTAAAAAGCAGGTTGCAAATCAATAAAAACTGCGATTGGTATCAAACCATTATCCATAGCATTTTTCCAATGGTCCAAAACATGTTGAATCGCAGTTTCACAGCTATGCTTTTTCCGAAATCCTGATTGTCGCTCAGATAAAATTTTATTTACACTTACATAATCTAAAAGTTCATAGACACATTTTTCTAAAAAAATTTTCAATTCATACTAGCATGTTTATTGGGCGAAGGTTTGCAGCTTCGCGTGATTTTTCGTTTTTTGGGACGGGCACAATGGAATTTTCGTAGAGCACATTCCTTTCGAGGGGCGAATTTTACCAGCAGAATTAAAATAGGAAAAGTGGGTCAATTGAAACCTTATTCGAATGTACTAAATAAATGGCTTTACAAAAGTGTCAAATTAAAATCTAGCAATTAGTTTTCGACATTCACTTTCAAAGCAAGCTCAAATTTACAGAAAGAGAGAGAGAAGTTTTACAGAAAAGATTTGATGCGTAGGCGTTTTGACTGGCTATTCGGCAATCCTTTCGTCCGATTCATTTGTTAGTAGTGGGGAGATCTTTGAAGCCTCCTGCGGCTTCAAAAACTTAGAGATGTTATAAAGGAAAGGAGCTACGCTACTAACCACCACTACTAACACATGTTCTTCGGTAACTTCGTGGGTAGAGCATTAGACTGGTATTCTAGAGGTCCCGCGTTCAAATCCTGGTTGGGGGAAAAACTTTTTTCCGATTTATTCCCTCAACCTTTGCCCTTTACGCCACAAATCTTTTCTGTAAATTTATTAGGGCGCTAAAACTTTCCCTTTATTTTATAAAAAGTTTTCTTAACGAAAACAAATCGACGCGTCCTGAGATTTCTGATTTAGTAAACAAAAACGTTTTTTGGTATTGGTCCATGCAATTTTTTCTTTAAACTGTGTTTCAACGTTCTTTGAATGCGTTGCTTTTTTTGTATAATTTTTAGTTAATATAATCAGACAATTTTACCGCTTTTAGATTTAGATTTCGGTTTGGCATGACGTCTTACTTTTTTCACAAAATATCTCTAGAGGAAATATATATATACAAATGTACAATAGTGCGTTAAGGGCTTATGTTTACATTGGAAGATACACCTTACTAAAGCATGCTTGAATGAAAAAAGAAATGAGCTTTTATTGTTTAGTAACATTAGTATGATTTCTTATATTGGTTGAAGAAATTAAAGTTAAACCAACGAACGCACGTGTAAACTATGTGAAGTTGTATTGTGACGTCATGCTAAATCGAAATCTAAATCTAGAAGCGGTAAAATTGAACCCCTAATTATTATTATTATTCATCTAAATGTGAAAACCGTTGTGTCGCTAGCTGCTACGTACATCAAAAACTAATCAGAATTTTTGTGTGAGATTTGATAAAAAATCGGTTTAAGACACTTTTGAGTTATCGTGTACCAGACACCATTACAAAGTTTTGTATTTAGGTTTTTTTGACCCAAATAATTCATTTTTAGAAGAAATAAAAAGTTTATCCAATAAAAATATATTTATGGATTAGCTAAAAATAGAGCAATAATATTCCCTGGTAATCAGCTTTTGTACAGCTTTCGGTAGTGTGAAGTGTGATTTTTGTGTATTTAGATTAATCTTTCTTCTTAGTAGAGCACTCTTGTACAAAGAACTAATACCAGCACATGCATGTACAGGTATTGTATGAATTTATTATAATAATATAATTTTTTGGGTTTTAACCTAGAGTGTGGTCTAAATTACATGCCAGCCCTTTCAAAAATGGTATTTTTACAAAAGTTCTTATCTGATCTGATTGTCATGATTTTTGCCTGTTTAGGTACAATTTTAAAAGGTGGTTTATGGGTCATTTCAAATCAAATCAACCAGAGGTTTAGCAGACCATCTCTCCGATTTCGATAATTTTTGGTATATTTATTCTACCCATAAAGGGAATGAAAAATTTTTTTGGCCATTACTTTTTTTTAATTAATTCTTGAAAATCAAAACAAACTACCTATTTGCTCAAACCTGTACTTAAAGAAATTAAAATATCTCGATAACTACTTAAACTAGGACAGTGGTTTATGGCTCGTTTTTAAGGTATTTAATACCTTTCGAATGATGTATCACATGATGTACTTTTTGTTTTTAAAAAAATTGAAATTAAAAGAAAATCTTTTTTTTATTTTTGAAAAACATTATTTTTTTTTAATATGTATTTTCTTTCTGGATATTTTGCCAAACTATTTACAAAATTTCAAGATGGAGACTTGATGGGTTCAACAAAAAAAATTATTTTAATAATTTTGAAAATAATTTTTCTAAAAAAAAAATAGGTTATGTGATACTTTATCAAAATGGGCTTTAAAATACCTATAAAACAAGGTATTACTCGCTTTTTTTACGGTATACAGTTCTCAAGATATTACTATTTTGGTGTACCTGCACATTTGGTTAAAATTGACTATCTTTACTGGCATTTATAAGAATATGAATATTTTGAGAACCATACTACAAAAGCGAGTGATAGCTTGTTTTAAAGGTATTTTAAATGCCATTTTAATGAAGTATCACATGATCTTATTTTCTTTAATTCAAAATTTTTAAAATATATATATATATATATTTTTTTGATGAACCCGTCCACTCTGACGGTCTTTACAGGCATTTATTAAAATATGAATATCTTGAGAACCATACATACTGCAAAAGCGAGTGATAGCTTGTTTTTAAGGTATTTTAAATGCCATTTTAATGAAGTCTCACATGACCTATGTTTTTTTAATTCAAAATTTTTAAAATATTTTTTGATAAACCCATCAAGTCTCCATCTTGAAATTTTTTAAATAGTTTGGTGAAATACCCAGAAACAAAATAGATTTTTATAAAAAAAATTAAAAATGCTTCTTTTAATTTTTTTAATTGAAATTTTGTTTTTAAACAAGAAGTATATCATATGATACATCATTCGAAAGGTATTTAAAATACCTTTAAAACAAGCTATAGACTACTGTCCAAGTTTAAGTAGTTATCGAGATATATCAATTTCTTTAAGTACATGTTTGACCAAAATTAGTAGTTTTTGTGATTTTCAAGAATTAATAAAAAAAAACTAATGGTCAAAAAAATTTCAAATTTTGATATTTCGAAGATATTGTACTTTAGGTGAAAAAAATTAAATTCTGTGAGGATCGTATGTCTGTGATAGGAGATATGAGCCGTGAAAGAACGTATGTCTGCTTAACACATAAGGAAAATTTTTCTCGTAATTTGAAAAGTACTTTGTATATTTTTGTAATTGAAGTGTAATTTGGAAAGTACTTGAATACTGCACAGGGACGTATCCAGGATTATATTTTAGTAAAGCTTGATTGTCTGGGAGGGTTAATTAAATAAAAAACATTAAAATTAAAAGTAAAAACTTATTTTAATCCTGTTTGGGGAAACGATTTTTTTCAAATTTGGTCTCGCTTTAAAGGTAATGGATCAGTCTACAGAGGTGTACTTAGGATTTTGTATTGCCGTGCTTATGAGAGCCAAAACCGCGCCAATTTTAGTTACACTTTATTTTGTCCTGTTTTCGCTGATAGTTTTCTGCAAGTCATAAATACCTGGAGTGGTCCATATAAATTAATACAAAATGTAATAATATTCATCTTATTCGAATGAATAGTGGTTTATAAAAGAGGTTTAGGTAAGCTTAAACTAAATGGGCTTTGACTTTGCTTTGACAAACAATAAGGAGTATTTATAGGTCATGATGCATTTTTGACATATCTATGAAATTGGCTACTGCAGATCGAGGAAGCAAAAAAACTTTGTTTTATTAAAAATACATTTGCATAGTATGATAGTATGATATTAAAGAAGTATCAGTTTATAACTTTTGTTTGAAAATTACATTACTCAAATTTTTGTTCTTTCTAATATAAGTAATTGCTACGCTACTGTTTTTCTCTGATAAAGAATCTAAAATGATAAAATTAAAACAATCAACACGAAAATATTGAAAGAAAACCGACTAAAACAATGTTTTAAATTAGATTTTTTCAATTTTTCTGATTTATTACCACCAAACCCAACCTAATATCAAAACTTTCCCACACTCCGTGGCGTATGCAGAAATTTTGTTTCTAGAGGGGGGCCTTGAGGTTTCTGGAGATACTTAAGTAACAACATAGTTTTAGATGTCAATTTATTTTTGATTTTTGGTAGAGTTTAATCTTTAGGATTCAATATTCATTAGATCTAGCGATCAAAAAAACCTTAAACCCACCCCTGCATACGACACTGCCTATACCTTTCCACCACTTCATTGATTAAATGAGATAAAAAATGTTAATGGAAAAAAATAGAGTTGTTTTAGTCTCATTTACATATATTTTTTTTTTAATTAACTTTGCCAAATACTAAAGCCCCCTAAATTATAATCCTGGTTATGCCGCTGTGCAGTATTTAGTACCTTTCAAATGACATCCTAATCACGAAAATCTGCGAAGTACTTTTCAAGTTACGAGAAAAATTCTCCGTAGATGTTTAGTAGACATACGTTCTTTCATGGCTCATATCTCCTATCACAGACATACGATCCTCATAGAATTTAATTTTTTTTTTTTGACTAGAATAAATGTACCAAAAATTGGCCTTTCTAATAATTTCTTGACATTAAAAAATTGACAAAATCTGACAGTAGCAGTTGCTTCCATTTTGACTGGTTTTATTGTTTATCAATGTACAGGGTCTTTCATTATAACCTTTCCCTGAAGAAAGTTTTTTACTATTAGTCCTACGAGGTTCAAACCAAAATAATAATAATAATAATAATAAATAAGTCTATTTGCAACAAAAAAAAATTAACAAGTTGGTAAATATACTTAAAATTTACGGCGGGTTGCAAAAAGGAATCGAAAACCGCAGAGCTGATCACAGTTCGACACCTTTCTTATAATAAAATATTAATTCTAAATTTTTATAAAAAGTAAATCTAGACCTATGCTATTAAAATTTATACCAAGCAGCTAAAAAAAAGTATTAATATTATAGAAGCCCATAATTAAAATAACAATATCACAGTGAAAATAAAATGTGGTACGTAAATGAACTTTCATTTTGCTTATTTTCAGAGAGTGAATAAAAATTTTAGCTTTTAAGGAGTTCTTGTTTTAAAACTTTTTTAAACTAGTTTGGTTTTAAATGTGTGAATTTTTTTGATATTGAATTATAGATTTTACAGATGTTATATCGAAACGATCTTTCAAAAAACGTGGTTCGGTGCGTAGGGGTTACAATTCTATTTTGTAATCTTGATCCCAGTCCATAAATGTCTGACCTGAATTTAATTTTGTTAAACAGGTAATCTGGTTTTTTATTTTTAATAATATTGTGAAACAGACACACTGAATGTAGTTTTCTGCGATGCTTCATGTTTAACCATTTAGCGTCTTTTAGTTTGTATGTAATTCGGTCGTATTTCCTGATTCCAAAAATGAATCTAAGACATGATTTTTGCACTCTTTGTATTCGTTCTATTGTTTGAGCGTCTAGGCAAGGATCGTAGACCACGTCACAGTAGTTAAACTGGCTTAAAATAGAGGTATCCGCAAGATTAATTTTGACAGACTCCGACAGGATATGTCGGCTGGGATACAACATTTTGAAATTACAATATGCTTTTTGCAAACAGCTGTTTATGTGGTTTTTGAATCTAAGATTGTTATCTATTATAAGACCTACATTTTTTGCATTATTTTTTACTTCCAGAGTATTATTTTTAATTTTTAGTTTACTTCTTTGCCTTTTCCAAAAAGCATCACACACGATTTTGACGATGTTATTAGCAAGTTGTGATCTTCTGAGTATTGTACTAGTTTATCCAGGTCTTCATTTATTTGTGATTCTGCTAATTTCAGATTGTTTTTATTAAATGACTTTTGGCATTGAGTATCGTCAGCGTATGTATGTACTTTAAGGTGTTGTATACAGTTTGTTATATTTGATGTGTAGATAGAGAAGAGGAGAGGGGATAGAATGGATCCTTGGGGTACCCCATTTGTAATTTCTTGCTCCTCCGAGATCCCCTCCTCTGTAACTACATACTGTTTCTGTTTTGAAAGGTAACTTTTTATACCATTAATCGCGCTTTCTGCAAAACCAACAAAGTGCAGTATGGCAAACATCAGATCATGACTAATCCTGTCAAAGGCTTTGGAATAATCCAGTAAAACTAAAGCTGTGGTCTCCCCCCAATCTGTAGCTTCGATTATGTCATTCTTTATATTTAGAAGTGCAGAAGTGCAGGTATAGCCCTGCCGAAATCCCGATTGATGCGCTGGAAGTAAGTTATATTTTTCTAGATGAACGCGTATCTGGTTGTTCATTATTTTTTCCAGTATTTTTGATAGAGTTGGTAATATGCTAATAGGTCTTAGGTCATTATAGGATTCAGCTAAAGCCTTTTTGCCACAGGTTTTACCTGTGCCACCTTCCAAGAATCAGGAAATACTCCTTCGATTAAGCATGTATTTATTATGTTTGTAAGAAATGGCAGAATTCTAGGACAGCTCATGATGATCATGCTTAAATTTACCTTATCCGACCCCGTAGCTAAAGATTTGATAGCAAGTAAGTTTTCTTTCACCATTTCCTCATCGACAGAATGAAACTCAAACAGTCACTCCATTCTGGTTTTAAGGTTGTGATTATAATGATATATTAAATCTGTATTAAGGGTTGAGTTAGAGCAAGTCTGCAAAAATAAATAATTTATTTAATTTGGTTTATTAAGTTTTGCAAGAAGAGATTCTATGGATTTTTTTCTATAGATATCTAGCTCTTTGAGTTTGTTCCAGAGAAACTTTTGGTTTTTATTTTGTCTTATGCTATTTTTAAAGTAACTTTTTTTTTTCGTTAGATATGGCTCTATTGACTTCATTTCTAAGTTGTTTGTAATACATCCAATCTTTTTCTTTGCCCGTTTTTTGTATTTTAAAAAAGATTTGTTTTTCAGTTTGATCATATCTCGAAGCGTTTGAGTAAGCCAGCCTGGGCTCTTTTTTTTGTGGGTTGAAGTATTCTCTGGTGATAAAATATTAAAAATATTTAAAATTAATTCTGTGAGGAACTGTACTTTTTCATTAATATTTTTTATGTGTACAATATTTTCGAATGGAGCGGCAGTCAGAAATTCACTTAATAACTCTTTGTCGATGTCTTTGTAGTTGCGGAAAGTTGTTTGGCTTGTTGGTTTTACATCTAGCTTTGTCTTAAAAGAGCAGTAAACTCAATAATGGTCCGCTATATGGCTAGTGTCATGAACACCTGACGAACTCTCTATCAAATCCTTTGGGATCACAATATGATCAATTATTCTACCAGATATGTCTGTCCACTGTATTATTTGTATTTAAAAGGTCTATGTTAATATCCCCCCCACATATGATTGGATAGGTTAAAAATTGTTGAAAAAGCGATTCTAAGATATTTATGAATTCTGATATTTTTGTTTTATTTGGGCTTCTATATAGTGCTCCGAATATATAGGTCTGTTTTAAAATTCTAAGCTTGATCCACAACTGCTCTAATTACTCGAAGCTGCCAGTTTCTATTGTTTCATATTCTAAGTTTTTATGTATGTAGATTGCTAGTCCCGAACACCTTTTACCCACGTCTTTTCTAACCAAATTATAATTTGGGATATGTAAAATGTTGTCTGGAATGTTATTTGTCAAAAAAGTTTCAGAGATTCCAAGTAGATCAAATTTTTCACTCTCTAAATAGCTTTTGACTCTTGCAAAATGAGCGGGTAGAGACTGGACATTTATAAAACCAAATTTAATTTCGTTAACCATATTTACTAAAACGTACTGTTTGTAAAAATTATTAAATTAAAATGAGACTTGAAAAAATAACTTATCAATGAAGCGATTGGAAGAATATGAAAGAGGTATATGGGTACAAAGTGTAAAAATTTACCTATAATTATTTTTTTTTAACTCTAATTATTAACTAACCTAAACTTAATAATGTATGGAATGCTAAAACCTAGTCTAAAAATAAAACCAAATGTGTAGTAGCAAGACAAAAAATTATTTTTTTTCTCAGTCTTCTCGTTTATTCGTGACGAAGTTCGGGTTATAGTCTGTTCTCTATTTAGTGGAGAGTTGTTGCTGGTACTGGAGCTTCCTTTTGTGTTTGGCTTAGTTATGTTGTTTAATACTGTTTTAGCTGTTGTTGTATCGACTCCTACTGGTACGCTCGGAACCTGCGCCTTATCACTGATACCCTGTTCGTTTGCCGGTCTGGGTGTAATGGGTGACTTTCCTGCTTGGGTTACCACTTCCTTTGACGAGTGTACGAAAGGATGTATATTACTGGGAGTAGGAGTCCCCGGTGCGCTCAGAGATAATTTATTACTAATGGGAGATGAAAGTTGATCCGATGTAGATTTTTTCTCGGCGTATTGTTCGTTTTCAAGCAGCTGATTAGACGTGTAGACGTCTTCACCCACGTGGAGCTTTTGGTTTTTTATGTAACCTCTCAGATTATTATTTCTTGCTTCTTTAAGGTTCGAAACCAGAATTTTGTTAATTTTTTGATCTTCTGTGAGATCGGCTTGAATAGAAATATTTGTTCCTGCAAGTTTCTTTTTGTTTTTAGGAATGTTATCTCTGACAAAGGTATTAGCAAATTCTATGATTAAAGGTCTCTTATTGGAGCTTCCTTAAAATAAATGTTGTACTGCCCACTGTGCTAGGTCAAGTCCCTTTAAGTTCGAAGCCAGCCCCCAGACTGAAATATTTTTCCTTCTGATAGTTCTCTCCAATGTTTCTACCCTCTCTTTAAGTATATTGTTTTCTGCTTCCAATTTATTTTTTTTCCCGGTACTATTTTCAATATAATCGCTTAAATCTTGCCTTACACTCTGTATAGCGTTCTCTAGTTTTGATTTGCAGCTTGCAATGAATTTTTTTATTTCTTCAGTTGATCCCTATTGCTAATGTCATTCGCCATATTGTTCTTACGATTACAGTACCTATCTTTCCTTTATTTATCTATCACCTACTCAGTTCGGTGTTAGTGAATATATTGAAAAAATAATTGAACAATTCTAGTCTATTTTGAATTATAATTAGGTTTGTTTACTTACAGTCAGATTGCCGTTGAAAACTGCCCTTTTGGTAGTTTTTCTCACATTCAAGATTACCTTTGTCAAATCTGACGTTTATAGTTTCAACGCTGAGTACAAATTATATTTTTATGTATTTTTTTCATTTTTTGAAAAACTCTCTTTCCAGCAATACCACTCATGGTATATATCCCAAAACGATGAGCGGTATTGCTGCAAATAGAATTTTTCGTATATTTCAAAAATACATAATTTGTACTCAGCGTGTAAACTATAAACATCAGATATGACAGAGGTGATCTCGAATGTGAGAAAAACTTCCTTGAATGCTTTTGGTTTGAACCTCGTAGGACTAATAGTAAAAAACTTTTCTTCGAGAAAAGTTTATAATGAAAGACTCTGTACAGTACGAACATTTTTTGAATGCATAAAATCCCTATGTTGCAGAGGTTCGCGCATAACTTCAAGCATGACTCACTAGTTTTTTTTGGCAACAAATACTTTAGGCGATTCCACTGTAAAGTTATAAAATATCTAAAAACAATTTTTTATACGTTCGTCAAAATAACTAAACCATGTCGTTTTAGGTTGGGTGTCCAAAATTCCCTCCCCCCCCCCCCCCCCACCCTAATTAGCTCGCTGCGCCTGTTATTTAAACCAATGGTTGTAAAAAAAACCACTATTTTAGCGGCTAATTGTAAAAACTACTATTAAAAGGGTTGGCACTTATTTTGGCTCATACGGGGTGTCCAAAAAGTCCAGAACCAAAAGCGGGATAAAAGTAAAATTTCACCAGTCATTAAGGGGGCAGAGCTAAGACGGAGACAACACTTTTTGAATGAGATACCCTGTATATTTTCGAAACATTGATTATAGTTTTTCCTTCTGTTGTTGCCTTTTTCTCTAACGGTTTTTAAATAAAATGACAAAAACTTTTAAATCAAGAGTATGGAGATGATTTTCTCTTTTTATTTAAAAACCGTTAGAGAAAAAAGTAAAATTTAGGTATTTTTGGAAAAGAAGGAAAAGCTCTATTTAAATTTTCCAAAATATAGAGGGGTGTATTATTTTAACAAAGTATCGTCGTCGCCCTAGCTCCGTCTCCTTAATTACTGGCGGGATAATCCATTTTTTGGTTTTTCGTCACTAAGTTAAGGAATTATTTAAAAACCAGTGACCACGAACAAATTTTGTTTTTAATTTACGAAGTAGTTTTTAATATATATTTTTTTTAATTCCATAACTTTTTTTAATTAGGGATACTTTTTTGTTTTTGTGCCAAATCGGTTTTTTAGCTCCTTAAATCCCTTAGCATCTAGAATTTCAAGTGACTTAAAAGAAGCCAAAGATTCATACGAGCATCTCTGGCAGAATTTTTCCGAACCAGAAAAAAAGGAAATTCTTAATGATTGTATTGTAAATCCCAAAATATTGTTCAAATATAAAAAGAAAGACTCGCCAATGGAAGAAAATTATGCTTCGAAAATTGTAGTTGGTAAGTAACATATTAAAGAGCAAACTTAGATTAGTGTCAATTTTCTAGGTAATAGCAATGCTAATAAACTCCCTGTGTGTTGCTATTGGCGTTAAGATTTCTGTGCCACTTGTCAGTTACAGTGTATTAAGAGGGGGGTCAGGAGGACCCTCCAGAAAAAAGAATCATAAATGAAAGGCCGAAAAGAATGTGTATTGGAGATAAAATAACAGATTAAAATTCTGGGTTGCTCTAAATGAATTTATACTACGAATATTTTTTTAAGTACAGGTGGGCTATTTCAAGCAAATGCAATTTTATTTAAAAAAAAAATAAAAACGCTTTAACAATCTACTGGTTTTTGTTAAAAATCTTGAAATAACTCCAAATCATAAAACCACTATAATACTTTTTCTTGGTATGTAAAAAAGCCAAAATATACAAACAGTTTCGGACTTAAAGCAAATAATATTTTTTCAATTATTGTATTTTTTTAAAAGCTTTACTGGTTTATGGTTCACAATATTTTTAACATAAATGTTAGTAAGCAGTAGTAACTAGGGGGCGGCCCAAGACCTGGCAAGTAGGCCCAATCGGTTCCTTTTTACCTTACCCCAGCCCCCTAATCCACTATCTGTACCGCTTGTACGGTAGTGGGCTCTCCGAGCCTTCCTGTTCTCTTCACGAAGTCCAGTACTTTGGCACACTTGAGAGCTCATAGGTCCTCTGCATCCAGGTTCGGTTGTCCGAGTACCTGATGCCTCATCCTTAGGTATGCATCGCACTCGGCAACGAGGTGCCGGGATGTCTCCTCTGCCCTCCCGCAGGCATGGCAGCTAGAGTCATTCCCGATCCCGATGCGAGTCAGATGCTTACTGAGTCGGTTGTGGCCGGTCAGTATCCCTGTCAGTAGTCCAATATCTTTTCGTGTCCTTCCCAGGAGCCATTTGAGTCTGGCGGCGTTCGGTCCGTTGATGAATTCTCTGGACTGACTGCATCCTATTTCGTTCTCCCAGGAGTCTGCCAGTGCATCGTTAGCCCATTTAATAAGTCGACTTTGCAGATGTCTCCTTGTTATGCATACCGATCCCGATGCGAGTCAGATGCTTACTGAGTCGGTTTTGGCCGGTCAGTATCCCTGTCAGTATTCCAATATCTTTTCGTGTCCTTCCCAGGAGCCATTTGAGTCTGGCGGTGTCCGGTCCGTTAATGAATTCTTTGGACTGTCTGCATCCTATTTCGTTCTCCCAGGAGTCTGCCAGTGCATTGTTAGCCCATTTAATGAGTCGACTTTGCAGCTGTCTCCTTGTTATGCCTAAGAGTGTTTCCGGCCCCACTTATTGAGTGTTGGCCCCGATCCGAGCGAGTTCATCCGCCTTTTCGTTGCCCGACACTCCCGTGTGTTCCAATACCCACATCACTGTAACTCTCTTGTCGTGACTCAAGGGTTCCATTCTTCTACTCACTCTTCCACCAGAGTATTGGCAATTTTTGGCGCATTGAGTGCCTTTAGGGCGGCTTGGCTGTCGGAGCATATGTACACATGCTCCTTCGGACCATTGCGAATCCCTTCTAGTGTTGCCGCCATTATAAAGGCGTATACCTCGACTTGGAAGACCGTAGCTTGCTCTCCGAGCGGGTAGCTCATCCGAACTTCTCCGTCTTGCACGTAGACCCCCGCCCCTGTTGTCTGCTTCTCCGATAGCTTAGAGCCATCGGTATAGCATATCTCAGCGTTCCTCTCGAACTGTTGGTGGAGGTTCTTCCTCTGCCAGAATTCCCTATCGGAAATTTCGACTTTGTACCTCTTATTGAATCTCCAGGGAATTCGGGTTGCCTTGATCTCAAGGGACGCAAGTGGCATCTCCTTGGTGGCCATTTTGGCGACCCTTAGGTGTCCAACTGCTTCCCCTCTTCCTCTCCAGTGACCAGAGTCTCTCAGACGCCAATGGGTCGCCATCGCTTTCTTCTTGATCCAAGTCGGTAGCGGAGGCAGTCCCAGAATGGTCTCGAGGGCTTGGATTGGTGTCGTCCTGATGGCGCCGGTTATTCCCTTGCACATTAGCCCTTGCAGGCTTCTGAGCTTTTGGGATATGGTGGTCCTCTCCACTGCCGGCCACCAGACGATGAATCCATATTGGATCCTAGGTCTTAGTATTGCCGTGTACATCCAGTGCAGGTTCCTGGGTGTAATACCTCAGGTCCGACCCACCACCCGACGCAATTGCCACATTGTTGCCTGGACTTTTTCGGTCATTTTGGCAACAAGCGGTGTCCAAGTGAGCCCCTTGTCCAGGGTGAACCCCAAGTACTTTAGCTCTGAGACCAAAGTCAGGGGTTTCCCGTACATTATGGGTGCTCTGAATCCCTCAATTTTTCTCTTTTTGGAGAACAGGATCATCTCTGTCTTTCCTATATTAACAGAAAGGCCGTTCTGTTGGCACCAGTTTTCTATGATTCGTACAGCTCGTTGCATTCTGCTGCAGACGGTGTCTAGGAAGCGACCTATCACCTCCACAACTCCGTCATCTGCATACGCTTGGGCGTCGAATCCTTCCTCTGTCAGCTTTTCCAGAAGGGTATCCATAATTAGGAACCATAGGTGTGGCGACAGGCAGCTGCCTTGTGGGCATCCCCCGTAATCTCGACCTGTACCTTGGATTCACCTAGTTTATCTTGTATCTTCGTTTCTTTTAGTGCAGATCTTACCCATTCAATTATGAGGGGTTCAGCCAAGCCAAGTTCAAAAGGATTGTTGGCAAGGACTCCCCCTAGAAGGTGTCTGTCCACTATCTTTTCCATTACCTTCATCATAAACGATGTTAAACTTATGGATCTGAAGGATTTCGCTGCAGTGTGGTCTTTCTTTCCCGCCTTTGGGATAAAGACCACGGCAGCCTTCCTGAAGACCCTCTGTATGGAAGGACTATCTCCTGGCCTTTCTGCATCAGCACCGGGAATATACCGTCTGGCCCAGGTGACTTATAGGGGCTGAACTCATTGATTGCCCAGATGATGATGGCGTCCGTTATCACGCGATCTGCTAGTCCGCAATCAGGTTGTAGGCCTGTCCGTGTTCCAGCTGGATGTTGCGTCTGGCGGTCGCCTTCCTCTCCAGGAAAGGGAACCTCAAGGTGGTGCTGCAACGACTCCTCGATTGAGGTGATCCAGCTTCCATCTGACTTTTTTAATGACGTTAACGTTTGCCTTGAGTCGCCGCTTAGGATCCTGCGGAGCCTGGAACTATCTGGGAGGGAATTTATCTCTCCGCAGTAGGTCATCCAGCTCTCCCTTTTGCAGCGTCTTACCTCTCTTTTGCATTATTTTCTGGCTTCCCTGTACTCCTCCCAGGAGCCCTCCTCTCCACGCTTCGTCGCCCTGTTTGGGGCTCTCCTGACTTTGTGACGTAGCTTATCTAGCCTGCCGCTCCACCAAGGTACCCGCCTAGGCGGCAAGGGTTTTAGGGGGCATGCCTCTTCTAGTTCTTCTCTTGTGATGATGTCATCACCCAGGGATCCTTTGTTCTGGTCCAGGATCGCTTGATAGCGTCCCCAGTCCGTGTTACGCGGGTTCCTTACGAGTTCCTGGTTTTTCTCGCCGGTGTCCTCGAATCTGATCATACGATGGTCAGACGTAACGATCTCCTGCGTTACTCTCCAGTTGACGATGTCTTGATATATACTTCGTGAGACCAATGTTATATCAATGACTTCCTCTCGGTCCTCAATGACGAACGTCGGTTCACATCCCTTGTTTGCTATTTCTACGTCCCCACGTTGATTCACATCACTACTACCCCACACTACGTGATGCGAATTCGCGTCACACTCCACGAACACCGGAAATTTATTACTTTATGCGAACGTAATTACTCGCGCTAGTTCCTCTGAAGGGTCTTCGCTATCGTACGGAAGGTACGCGCTACGAACTACAACCTTAAGCCTATTATCTCTCACCTTTATCTCTAGAAGTGCTGCCGTTACGTCACAACGTTCAGGTTCCTTGACACCAGGATGCAACTTCTTGGTCTTGCCTTTTTTGTTCCGGCCAGAATGTTGAGGCCGGTGCTACCTAAACCTCCTACTTTGCTTCCTGAAACATTAAAGGGTTCTTGAACAAAAACAATCTACGAGGCATTGGTGCCGGTCACGGTCCTAACAAGTTCCCCAGTGGGACCGATACTTTTATGCAGATTGATTTAACTTACCCGCAGTTTATCCATGATGGGGCTATTCATGTTCATGGCGAGCGGGGGAACCCTCTACTCCGGCCCTTTGACGGGGGGGTCGCCACCAGGCCCCCGGGGTGGGCGCCGTCGCGCGGTGGCGATATAAGTCTGTGCCCTCGTCACGGCGATGGTCACAAACTGGAGTCCGCCCCCACCATGAAGGTCAGCCTCCAAGTGCCAAGTCCCCCTGTGGTCTCCAAATGCCGCCACTCTGACATATCGAGCGGGCGGTTCTGGAGTCCCAGGAATTCCTTTAGCCTGGTGACATCCACCTCTTCTTGGGACCGGATCCAGAACGCGATACGCTCTGGCCAGGGTGCCTCGTCAGCTCTTATTGGGCTGAACGTGAGTTCTCCGACCGTCACGATCTGATCCAGCAACCAGTCCCTTGTTACTTCGAGTCATTCGCAGTACAACATCCAGCCGGGTTCGACCCTGTCGGAGTTCACGAACCTCAGCTCCGGTCCCGCGGGAGCCCGCATGGTCCGGAGCATTGCCTCGAGCAATCTACTGCGGATTTCTCCTACCTCCTCTTCTAGGATGGTTCCGCCCACCCTATCGGACCTATAAACAACTTTCATCGCCTTCTTGGCGAGCTGTTTGGTCTTCTGGGGCGCGTTCTCTGGGAGCGGTTCCCGTGCGCTTAGGTCACCCCTCAAAAGAGGAGACCTGTTCGCACTCTTCCCTACTTCCTTCGAGCTCGCGCCCCTTCGGCCCTTCTTGCTCAGCCTTTCCGGCGGCGTCTGCTGCTCAGTCCGACCGCGCTTCTGGGTGGCGGTCTGCAGCCCAGAGTTCCCTTGCGGGGTCCCCTGGCCTACCTTCCCCCTGCTCACCCTTTGGCGCGTTGGCATCGGCACTTTTTTGGCAAGTTGTCTAGCCAACTTGTTTTCGCTCCGCTTGCCAGGTCCGCGAGCAGTTCCGCCTCTCTTGAAGCCGGTAGTCAGCCCGCCTCGGCTCGCCGGCTTTGGAGTCCCCCTTGTGTAGGTTTCGTCGGCCGGTCCGCCTCGGCCGCCTGAACCGGTCGATTGGTTGATCGCCTTCACCGACGAGATGCACCGCCCTGCGTTTTTGCAGCGGACTGCTCCCGGCGCTTGGCTTTCTGGGACCTTCTGTGGCGCCTGTTTTTCTCCCTCTTTCCCCTTTGCTGGCTCTCCTCCGCTGAGAGTGGAGGTGCCATGGCTGCCTCCGCTGGTGGGTGGTCGGCCTTCCCGTCACCTTCCGGGTCGGCGTCCATTCCACCATCAGAGCACTGAAGGAGTGTGTCCTCGTCCATTGAGGGCACGGTTTCACCCTCCTCTCCGGGTGGTTGGTCGGGGTAGGAGGTTCCCTCGCTGCGGTGGTACTTCCTTCTTAATGTCTTTGTTCTCCAACATAAACTGGAAGAAAAGAAACTATGGAGTTAGGGGGGAGTGTGTTTGTGTGTAAGTGAGTAGTTGTTGGGTGTTGCACATCAAAAGCCGAGTCCCGCGCCATCGCCGCGCCCCTCCCGCCACGTTAATTCCGGTCACTTGATCATCGGCGGCCGTAATTGAAATCTCCCCCTAAACTAAAAAAAAAAAAAATTTTCACCGAGTGTCCAGGGCAGCCCCCTACATTGGTTAGACAAGGGTGGGCCCTATACTTCTCGGTGGCCTAGTCGTACCAACTCTAGTTTTCTGTTACTACCTGTCCCGATTGTGGACCTACATGTTCATTAACATAAATGTTAACAACATGTTTCTCATTTAGTTCCAATGCCTTTAGTTTAGTTTGGAAAAGCCATGGTAAAGCATTTTTCTAAAAAATTGAAATATATAAAAGTAAGAATTTACTAAAATTAAGTTTTGCTTTTTCTTGTCCCGTCCAACCCAAAGTTTAAAGGTTCTCCCTATAAGCTCTGGTTAAAACTTATAGTTTTAAACTATTTTATTGCATAACCTATGGTTTTAGGAAATTATTTATTAGAAATAAAATAATTTTAATCATATAGAAGTCACAGCTGGTTTTTCTAGTAAGGCGTTACTTTTTTGTCCCGTCCGACCGCTTGAAATGGCCGAGAAGTCAAATATTGCGTTTAAAAATCAGATACGGTACGGATAATTATTAAAATTAACAAGTTTTTGAAATTCCCCTGTATCTCAAAAAGTACAAGGGGTAGCAAAAAACGGTAAACGGAAAAAACCCGAAAAAAATCCAGAAAAAAACCGGAAGAAGACACTCACAAAAAACTGATTGTTAATGTAACATTAAAAAATAAAGAAAAATCAGAAAATATTATTTTGGGTTGTTTTAGCTTGAGTTGGGTTGAGTCTAGCTTAAGTTGGGTTGAGTTTGGTTTAGTTGTAATAAGTTTTTGGGGGTTTTTCAAGGTTAATTTATTCGATTTATGGGATATTCGATTCTTTATGATTAATAAAATAACTCCAAAAATTTTAGATGATCATTGTTCATATCGAGATGAACACTCGGGCCCTTTCAGTTTTCGAACGCAAAGCCAAAGAGATCTTTACGCCTTATGCCAAAAGCAGTTTGGACAAGAATTTTCAAAGCATGAAAGATTGGAACACAACCCGGTGAGTGTTTATAATATACATGGTGATTTTTTATAAACTTACGTTCTCTAGACCATTGCTAATTTTTTTATTTAACAATTTTTTCGGCAACACTTTAAGCTATCAATGGCAAGTCCAAAGTTTGTGGTATGGTTAGAAAGGTAACAAAGAGTAAAAAAAGTTATGGCGGGGTACTTTTATAAAAAATCACCGTGTACAGGGTAATTCACTATATTTTGACCCCTGGTTAGCGCCTTTATTGTTGAAAGAAAAAAAGTTTGAATGGAAAAGTTTTATAGTTTTTTAAAAGCCTTCTAACCCATATGACAGATGTTGTTAGACATCAACTTTCTTATATTAAATTTAACACCCTATATATTTTTTAAAACTTCTATAGATCTTTTCTTTTTAATTCCAAAAATATACCATGTGTTACCTTTTTCTTGAACGATCATTGAACAAATTTAGAAAATTGTTGCCATAAGAGCAATGTGTTGAAAAAAGAACCACCTAAACTACTTTTCCTTGGCTAACACATTGCTCTTATGGCAAATTATTTTTTATTTCACTCGAGAACTGCTAGAGATAAACCCGACATATGGTATATTTTTGGAATCAGGAAGAAAAGATCTATCGAAGTTTTAAAAAATATACAGGGTTTCCATTTAATATAAGAAAGTTGATGTCTAAATTTGACATGTGGAATGACATTTGACAATATCTGTCATATGGGCTAGAAGGCTCTTAAAAAATTATAAAACTTTTCTATTTAAACTTTTTTTCTATCATCAATAATAAAGGCGCTAACCAGGGGTTCAAAATATAGTTAATCACCCTGTACCTAATAGTACAACTAAGTTAATTACTTTTCTCGGTACAGTGTTTTTCAAATTTTCAGCTTACTGGAAAAACGACCTTAATTAAGTTGCATGTTTCTTAATTCATTCATAATATCCCAATGAGCATTTTCAGAAACCTCTGGTGACCAAAATTTATATAATTAATTCCCTAGGGTATTTAGAGGTTTCTTACAGGAATTGAGTTTGTATATTTGTTTTATTAAAGGTTCTAATTTGATGGTACCCTAAGGTAACATAAAACTGGCGTTAACAATATTTCCACGGACATCTTTATAAAAATTAAAGTCATCGGTAACAAATGTTATATAAATTGGTGTTAACAATGTTTCCACCAACATATTTATAAAAATATAAGTCATCAGTGACAAAAGTTATATAAATTGGTTTTTGAAATCCTTCTGTTAACCCATCTATAAAACCGTAAGTAACTATCAATTAAAGATATATAGATTGGTTTTTAAAATGTTGCTATCAACTCACTTATAAAAACTTAATTAACCAACAACAAAGAGACACTTATAAAAACTTGGGAACTCACACACAATAATTATACAAATTGGTGCCTATAATATTCTTATGAACTCATTCACAAACCTTTTTTGCCCATTCTTTCTATAATGTTTTTCTTAATTTCTTTGTATAGTGGTTATAATATCACTGTTTTTACAACAAAAAAAAACAATTTTAATTTATAACAAAACAAACAAGATTTTTTAGGTTAATTTTGTGACATCAAAGGCTCGTTTTTGCGACTTTAAAAGGTGCGTTTTTGCGACATCGAAAGGCGCGTTTTTGCGAGATACCATACCATCATTATCTGGTTTTAATTACATCAATCTGAGAGAGATATTTTTCGATGACAGATATCGGGATCGAATGCATTCTACACCCGATTCCGACCAGCGTTTGAACTTGTATAGGCAAATCTCGCTTAGACTACGTGATCCGTGTTTTGATTCGGGGGGCCCTTAGATGGGAACCGGGTTTTAGAAAAAGAGAACAATATAGTAACCGTGTTAAGTTCGCAAAAATGCACTGTAAAACTTCGAGTGCATACAGTGCGCACGGCTGGTCGGTGGCAATTGTGAACACATCACCTTACGACGCGACGGAACGCAGCCTCTAGGTCCGTTTCTGCGAGTTTGAACAGTTACTATTATCCTCTTTTTCTAAATGCATTCGTCTGAGAGAGATCCAGCATACCAGGGAAATACCTGCCTGTACACCCTTCGACCCCGCAATCTAACTATCTTCTTGAGATAGTAAAGCTGATCACACACAAAATTGCATAGTGCATAGCATGCTGCATAAAAAGTTCAACCTCATGGAAATATATCTATATATATGCAATATGGCGGCTCCAAATCCGTCTCTGATTGGTCGAACTATTATGCTATGCCATCACTATCCCTTACTCCCCCTGGGTACTTACTTTTAAGGAAACTAAAAAAACAAAAAATAGCGAGCTTTCCCTTAAAAAAGGTACTGTTAACCGTAGACCAGGATTTCGCACTTATGGTACTTATCAGTACGGTGCTAGAAATTAGTGAAACAGGATTCATGTAAAAAATCACCGTCTGTCAAATTACAGAATCGGCAGATGTACCTTCAATGTGAAGGAAAATTGAGCGTCTCTGCGGAGGCAGATATCCCAAGCTCTGGAGTTGATAAATTTAAAAACGAAAACTAAAAATAGCAAGCTTTTCCTCAAAAAAGGTAATGTTAACCGTGGACCCGGATCTCGCACTTGGGGTGCTCAACAGTACGGTGCTAGAAATTAATCTGAAACAGGATTCATGTAGAAAACAACCATCTGTCAAGTTGCACAATCATCAGATGTACCTTCAATTTATAGGAAAATTAAGCGTCTCTACGGAGACAGATATAATTATCTTTACAGATATCCCAAGCTCTGGAGTTGAAAAATTTTTAAAAGGATTTAGCGAGGGTGAATAAATAACAAGAAACAAAAAATAGCAAGCTTTTCCTCAAAAAAGGTAATGTTAAGCGGGGACCCGGGTTTCACACTTGTGGTGCTCATCTCATTAATCTGAAACAGGATTCATGTAAAAAACAACCATCAGTCAAATTGCAGAATCGGTAGATCTACGAAGGAAAATTTCCTTCGAATTGAAGGTACATCTGCCGATTCTGCAATTTGACTGATTGTTTTTTTTTACATGAATCCTGTTTTACATTAATTTCTACCGCAAGTACGAAACCCGGGTCTACGGTTAACCTTACCTTTTTTGAGGGAAAGCTCGCTATTTTGTGTTTTTTGTTATTTATTCACCCTCGCTAAATCCTTTTTAAAATCTTACTCTTTAGGTATTTTACTAACGCTAGACAGTTTTTCAAAACTCTGCTCATCTAAGCTTTGCAGTTAGAACTATATATATTTGATATTAATAAATTTTTACAGGTCCAAAATGATGATAAAACAAAACAAAATTCAGAGAGGGATGACAGAAACTTCTCTATAACACTGGATGAAGAAAATATTATTTTGGAAGTAAGTTCAGGGCTGCCAAAGACTGGTTTGTCTTATCTGGACGATTGGTAAAATCTTTGGTTTTGCGCGTGTTTAGTTTTAAATGTATATGTAACCAAATATTTTCTCTTGGCTGGTCCATATAATTTAGGTATTTATGTATTTAATTTCTTAAATTTAACTTAAAATGTGCAATTTTAATATTTATTTATTACGAAATAAAAATAGAGGAGTACACCATATACTAACATTTTATTTGTAAGCACTTTTTGATGCCGCGAATTACGATTTTTCGGTTGTCAAGTCGAATGGTTGTTCCTCTGCCCAAAAATCAAGTTGCACTTTTTAGAATGTTTCAATATTTGTTTATTGTTCTTACGTATAGAAAAAATACATGAACAAGAGTTCCAGGAGGGGAACTGTCTTCATTCAATGGAAAGATATTAAAGAGGTATATATATCGGTTATTGTCCTTAAAAGTATTAATAGAGACATAAAGCTTTTTGTAACTCATCGCGGTATACGTATTCGCATCTAGCGAGAACCAAGCACATTAATTGGTCAGAAACTTGTACCACGTTCGAAAAGAGCAGATATATGCTAATCTAAGGTGTTCTTGAACGCGATAGGTATCGTTACGGCACACGTATCGTATCTCAGCACCTATTGCGTTAATAAATAAACACCAAACTGAATGCTAGAAGAAAGTGATTGTTGAATCTACTTGAGCTAGGAAGTTTGTTTTTTTTTAATGTGCCAAAACCGATAATATCAGCATAAGTACAAGTTTTCCCTTATGTTGCTTCACTAAAGTAAGTAAATTACCTATAAAAAAGTAAACAGTTTTTAAATTTTCCATGGAATGATTGTTTAACAAGAAATCCAAATTCTCCATGGGGTTAATGTTAAATTTTTGACGAATTGTTTTAAAAGTTGGACATTTAAGTAGGAAATGATTAACTGTTTCGCGTGTGTTAAGGTTGCATACAGAACAATTTTTAGTTTGATCAATTTCATATGTAATGCCGTTTACTAAAAGCTTTAGAGTTAGCAGGCCATGAGCACGAAGTTGGGCAAAAAGTCTTTTAAACTAAGGCAGTTTAGTGCAAGGTATTTGGAGTGGGTACTGTGTAGTTTGGTGTGTTTCTTTGTAAGAATAAAAGGGACTTAAAGAATGTTGATTGGACAGCTTCCGCTTTTGCCTCTTGACTCAAACCCCAAATAGATGCCATAGTTTAAGCTAGGCAGACCTACGCTATTATATAGCTTTGGCATTCTATTTAAGAAGAAGAAGACATAAGGAAATAAATTTAAAAAAACTTCCTCGACCGGGATTTGAACTTGAGACCTCGAGAATTCCAGTCTTACATTCTAACCAATTGATCAAACCAACGCTATTCAGAGAAGTTTTCATCATTGACGTTTTCGTTTAATTTGTTACCAGAAAAAAAGATTGTCAGAGATCGGGGTCAAAGTTAGCCCATTATTATAAAACAATTCAAAAGTTATAGATAATTATGGCTGGCATTACATTGCAAGATTGTCTCAACAGACTTTTTATTTGTTGTTTAAAGGTGGTAGACAATGTTGAACTTGAGAGTAAACTAGAGTTTCTGTCAAGATTTTAGCCTGGTCTTAATTTATTCTTATTTGGTGAGACAAGTGAACTTAAACAGATGCAAATAATTGGTGTAACTTATTCTCTTTAGATCTATAGTATAATACTCCTATATGCAAGCTTAATTGCGGTTTGGTCCGTCCAAAATGAGCGCTCTGAAATTTTTCATTGTATTTTCATCCATAATTTTCCGAGAAGTCGATGGGGAGGATAACTTCGTTTTGCAAAAGCTGCGACTGCAAATATTTTGAATATTGCAGCTAGTGAAAGATGTTAAATTCATTATTTAAAAAAACTAGGTATGAGTAACTCGTTGGCTTTTTTGGTTGACTGTTCTACTATGCAATTCATTTTTTGAATGACTGTAACTTGTTGCACATCTTTTTAATTTTTATCTTTTCTAGTTTGCACCGAACTTACCCACCGTTCGTAAGAAGTTTTTTTTTAGCCAGTTCCTTACTCACGGCTACTCTTAAATTCTTAGGTTTACAAACATCACATTCCCGATACATGCATGCTTTAGTTTTTGATTACAAATTAGTGTTTCTTTACCTCAATGGGTGTTTTTTTGTCAACTAATTTAAGCTGATGCATTTTTTCAAAGCTGATTTAAGATTTGCATGTTTTTTGCACTGAGTAGTGTCTCTTGCTAACACTTTTGGTTTAAGGATATTAAATGGTTTAAGCCTCCAAAATGTAGTAAGTGATATTTTTAACTTACATTTCTCAATACATTTTTGTGCAGTTATGGATATTTTTTGTTTTTTAATTTTTTTCCTCGTGATGGTGTCTTTCTTTCTAACTATATTTGCGTCATTCAGAAAGAACTCTGCTTCTACACCGACTTTTAATTTTAGGTGTCTATTTGTGCGCAATGTTTTTCTTTCAATATCAGTTAATGTGAAGCTTTTTTCCTTGATTTTTATGACCCGTCTGCTTATCAGTGGTCCAACAATATTTTGCACCCTATATTTTTTATATAGGGTGTGCCAAAAAACCGCACTTCTTAAAATGCTTACAACTTAGCGGGAAATTGTCCAATTTTTATAATATTTAGCTTTTTCAAAGGGCCAATGTCAAACTTGAAAAATCCTAAAAATCCAAGATGGCGGACCTATTTAAAAAATAGGCATTTTTAACCCCCCCTAGATATTTTTTGTGCGCGTGTGTAATAAATCTGAAACATCGGTTACTAAGCCACATTCTTTGGAAGAACATCGATATATCATTTTAAAAATTCGGACAAGAAATAAGGAAGTTTGCAATTTTTAAATAGACCAGAGTTTACCTGCAAAATCAAGCTTATTAAGAAAAAAATCTACTTGTTTAAATAGCAATATCTTTTTCAAAACATGATCGATTTTAATAAGTTTAAACTTTTTAAAAGGCTTGAAAATTTATAGACCTAATGATAAATCTGACATTTACTAATTTAAAAAATAGGCTTATTTCGCCCCCCTAGAAATAACTTTTTCTGCGACACTGTATTAAATCTCAAACATCTGTTACAAAACCACATCCTTTCCAAATACATCAATGTAACATTTAAAAAATTGATACAAGAAATAAAGGAGTTTTAAATCTTTATATAGACCATAGTTTGCATGCAAAATCCAGCTTATTAAGAAAAAATTGCTTGATTTTGCAGGCAAACTCTGGTCTATATAAAGATTTAAAACTTCTTTATTTCTTGTCCGAATTTTTAAAATATTTCATTGGGTGTGCTTGGCAAGGATGGCTTTGTAACCGATGTTTGAGATTGAATACAGTGTTGCAGAAAATGTTTTTTCTGGGGGGGGGTCAAAAAGGCCTGTTTTTTAAATAAGTCCGCCATCTTCAATTTTTTCACAAATGTCATTTTTGACACAAGTTCTATAAATTTTGATACCTGTGCCTTCTTTAAAGTTATTGCTATTTAAATAAGTAGATTTTTTCTTAAAAAGCTTGATTTTGCAGGTAAACTCTGGTCTATTTAAAAAAATGCAAACTTCCATATTTCTTGTCCGAATTTTTAAAATGCTGCTTCGTAACCGATGTTTCAGATTTATTACAGTATCGCACACAAAAAAATATCTAGGGGGGGGGTTAAAAGGCCTATTTTTTTTTTAAATAGGGCCGCCATCTTGGACTTTAGGAAATTTCAAGTTTTTTGGTCCTATAAATTTTAAAGCTTTGGCCTTCTAAAAAGCTAAATAATATTAAAATCGGACAATTTTCCGCTAATTTAAAATCATTTTTAAAAAATGCATTTTTTTTTGGCACACCCTATAGGACAAAATTATGATTGTTTTCCACAAACCAAAACTACACTTTTTTGCACTCGACGCGCGTTTCCCTAACAACGTTAGCATCATCAGGAGATGATAAACATAAACGCGCGTCGAGTGCAAAAAAGTGTAGTTTTGGTTTGTGGAAAACAATCATAATTTTGTTTTAGTGCAACCAAAGGTTCCAAATTCCCAACACACCCTATAGGGGAAGAAATATGTTTTTGCAGATCCTTTTTTTCAGCAGTGCTACAATTCTTCACTTGTCTAATTACACATTCTAAAAATAAAAGCTTTTTCTTCACCTCTGACCTTGGAGTTCATAACATTTCTCTGACTTGTGTCTGGTGTTGGTTAATTTTCTCCTTTGCCTTAAACCTCACTGATCGCTGTCTGTATTTTGCTGCTCTTTTCTCAGCACCCCTTAATGCGCTTTTAACAAAGAAATTTCTTCACGTAATTTTTTATGGTTTCGAGAATAATTTGTAGACTGATTAGACACTGGAACTGGCGGTGTGTTGTCTCCCAACTTGTTGAAATGTTTCTTCTTGGTACATTTTCTTTTCTCTATATCTCCTAGTAGCTCTTGCCCAGCTACTTCTTTGGAGTTTAATTGACTGATGGACTTTATTTTATCACCTCTTTTTCTTCTTTTGCTCTCTTCCCTTACTTTCCGCTTATATTCCTCAAGGAGCTCTGGGTATGCTTAATTTTTTTCATTGTCTTCCTCTTTTTTTCTCTGTATATGCGCCGTTGTTCCTCGTTATGTATTTCTGTCTTACTTTTCTTCTTTTTTTTGGGATCTGCTGAGGCAGTTTCTTTCTTTTTCTCAGTGCTGTGTTTCTTCCAAGTAATAAAAGAAGATCTAGTAGAACTTTTATTGAAAGGTAGTATAATCTTCAGTACTTCTTTACGATTAGTTCCTAATTGTAAGTTTTGACTGCTTATTCCAGAACATCCAGGCTTAGACTCATCCATCCAGGAATTCTGTTCATTTTTACCGTGCTTCTCCAGTTGGTTCAAATTTTGATTGGTTTCTTTCTTTAAATGGTATTTTTTCTCTTCGTTTTTTCTTTTTTATCTCGTATATCTGCTTCTTAGACAACTCTCTTTTTTTTTGCTGCCAGTTGTTTACGTTTTGTCAGCTTTTTCTTGATTTCTTCTATCTTATCCATCTTGCCTACAGAAAACAACACACTTTCATAATTATTTAAAACTAATAATAGTCATTATGGTCTTTTGGGTGTCATTACATTCCCCCTTTAATTATTTCTTCCGGAGACCGTCAATACGGTGGAACGTAATATAAAAAATGTGTATTTTTAACTACAACAGTTCTGAAGTTATGGTTAGGGCTTTTATGCCGGTTTCGAAAGAAAGTGTGTCTCAGGTTATTTTTCAAAGGGTAGTTTTACGTCGCTTTTTCGCATATCTACAAAAGATAACCAGGAGGATTGTAATTAGAGAAAATAACTATAAAAACATGTTTTCTTAACTTCCAAAATTAGAAAAATCGAGAAAAATTCGTGATGCAATTGTTACTGATTCAATTCTTCTAAAACTCGATTTACACTACCAAAATATTTCAGGTTATTGAGTCCTGACGCCACCTAGTGAGTGTACGCTGAGGCAGAAAGAAGGGGAACGTATTGACCCAAAATACCTGTGACAGCTCTTTTGAGCCACAGAAAAAACAGACGGCTAGATAAATCATTGATCAAAGTAATAAATCTTAGAAATAATAAAAAGTTCTACGTATTTAAGTTTTTTTATGGTTCAGATCATCAAATCAGCAAAAATGCTTTTTTTAAAACTGAAAGTACCAACCTTTAGAAGTACTTAATTAGTACAAAATTATGACATATAAACTTTTATTAAATCTATCACATCATAGGGGATGTGCAGCTTGGCGCTAAGCCACTCCCCCCCCCCCCTTTTAAGTAAGAATAACTTTGAAGGGGAACCACACTAGTACATAATTAGTATATAATTTTCACAATATCCAGATTATGTTTCATTGAGGGGGGGGGTGTCCCTTAACTGAGGTGCATTTTGTTTAGTGTACTATCACCAGTAGACCTAATCCACATTTATAGTATATTATTGTCCATAAATATAATTAGCTAAAACAACAAATATTCATCGTCATTAATTGTGTTTTGTCAGTGGCGGATCCAGGGAGGAGCACTAGGGGCAAGTGCCCCCACCCCCATGAGAATTTATACATATATGAAAAGAAAATCCAGGTAGATAAAACTTTAAGCTTGAAGTTCCAATATTACTGCAGCGACAAGTACCCCGAGGGAATTATGAGGCAGAAAACGTCAAGGATTACTGCAGAAGATCAGTGTACATCCCCATGATAATCCCATAGACATCGAAATAAGATTTTCAAACGAATCGTTGGAATGTTATGACTTTTGCTTATTACTTTCTTCTGTGATCCTTAAGAATCCGCCAAATTATCTGAAAAGAATATTAAAACTTGCCGATGCATGGAAAGATCTGCAGTCTTCTAATTTGGGGTTCACTGAGAAGATAAAACAGAGATATCAGAAGATGCGCTCTCCACTTTGCAATTGTATGGTGAAGATATCTTACACAATTTACTAAAAATATGTATAACTCTTCCAGTCAGTGCAGTCACCGCGGAAAGAACCTTCGGCTGCTTAAACAAGGTGAAATCGTGGTTGAGGATAACTATGGGGGAAGACAGACTAAATGGTCTTTGAAATTGGTAGGATGGTATGGTGGTATTTAGTGCAAAATATATTAAATGTTTCTATTACTTAGTGAACATGGTTTCGGCCCTTACAGGCCATCATCAGACTAGGAGTAATCGAAAACTTTTTGATGATCTCCCATGAAATCCCAATATTGCTTGCGGTATTTTTCACTTAAATTACATTTAATTTTTATTAGTCACAGATTATTATTCAAAATGTAGAGGTTAGCAATCTATCTAAGGATTACACCAGCGAAAATTTTATTTTGCACCTTAAGTCAATTTGTGGTATACCTCTTTTAATTAATTCAGATGAAGGACCTAAGTTTAAAAGCTTCGCATTTGCAGAATTTTCTAAAAAATTGCAATTTACTCACGTAATGTGATCTTCTCGGTTCCCTCAGTTTAATGGACAAGTCGAAAAATAAATTAAGACCACAAAGAAATTGTTGACGAAGTACAAATATGAAAATCTTGACCCTTACCTAGCATTGCTTGATCTAATGAATACTCCAATAGATAGAAAATCTTCTTCAGCAAATTTGCTAATGTACAGATCTTTACGTGACGTATTACCAAAACCTTATTCGCAACCAACTATTGGTTCAGGGGTTAGATACAACAGACATTTGGGCATTGCTAAACGAAAGCAGAAACTTTATTTTGACAGTAGGGGAACTAAATCCTTTCCGGATTTGAAAGCAAATGACAAAATCTTATTTAAAAAGGATATTTTTCTGATTTGGAGAAATGGTATAGTTTTAATTAAAATAAGTATATGTTCTTACAAAGTTCAATCTGAAGACGGTTTAATTTTAGTCAGTAAAAGAAAATTTGTAAAACTATTAAATGAACCTTGCTTAAAATGACGAATCTTTTGAGCGAACTCTTGATATGTCATTTGACAGTTTCTTTTTAATTAAAGTAACACTCGTGGCATATCGGACAAAGCGTTTGTGTTTCTCACTTCATTACGACCAGGCCTCCAATGTCTAATGGAGATACTTACAGACCTGTTTCATCCTTATTAGGAATTATCAGGGAGTCATAGGATTGTACCTGGCAGTTGAAGCTACACAGGCACCATGCACACCTTTCGAATTTAAAACAAAAAGTTTGTAATCCGCGGAGACGTAGTACCTGTGTGCGCCACCTGTCGAATAAACTGATAAACAAAAACATCAAAATTGAAACGTGCAGAAGACCGTAAATACAGAATCCTGTACCTTTCAGCAGGTTATAAGGAAGAAACCTGTAAAAGTATAAGGTCACTGTAACATGACTCTTAAAAAGAGGTAACGTTCGCAGCAGCACCGCCCCCAATTGGAGCTTCATACTACGTGGCCCTAATTTTAAGGCATTAGCAAGCAGTCGCTCCGGACCGGTCCGGTCCGGAGCGATTGCTTGCTGATGTTCCGATATGCCACGAGTGTTACTTTAATTTTTATTTGCGGACACGAGATTCACTTTGTTGTTTCTTTTTAATGTCAGAAGTTTCGGAGGCTCCTTTTCAATGTTTTGATCAAAACTGTGATTCTAGTTCTTGTAGTTTCAAGTCATCTGATTCAATCATGCCAAACCAAAATAGGTCAATTTTGTCAAATAAAACGTTAAATTTTGAAAGCTCTAGCACGAACTCTAGTTCTAATTTTATTGAAAGTACAAATTTTCAACCATTTGTTTCTAGGTCTGGTAGATCAGTTGAGAAAACAAAGTTTTAGGATTATTTTACGTATTATTGACTTTTTTTTTAAATATTCACGAAAAGGAAAATCAATTATTTCTTATCTTCTATTATATAGAAAACAGAATTCTGCTTCCAACAGAAAATACAAAAAAATGAAACTCACAATTTCAGAGATAAATATCAATTTTTGCAACTTTTTTTTCTTACCAAACAACTTAAAACTAATTTTCTGTAATAGATGGATATTTTTTTTTGTTTTTCAAGGGAAGGAAAGGATAAATAAATAATTACAATGTGAATTTCAAAATAATCTTCATTATTTTAATTATGTAACTTTACCAAAAGTTAAATACATATGTGCTTACTTGTGCAACTTATTAAATGTAAAAGTCTTATATATAGTTTCATTCAATGTAAATTAAAAAATGGTCAGTGATAGACAGTGATTCTAGGCAATAAGAATTATGGTAACTAGGTTTACAAAAAGTGTTAAATTGAGGAAGCTAAAACGCAAAATTTAGTATTATTTATTTTTATTAATTTATTTGCTCTACAGAAATCCCAGCAAACATGAAAATGCTGGCAAAATACAGTTTTTGCACTTGCAATGCTGGCAACTGCTGGCAATTGCTGGCAGCTCACTTGCCAGTGCAAAATAAATATGTGGATTTTACCGACAAAACACTATACAACCTGCCAGCAATCTTTTTCTATTTTATTTGCGATGGCACCTACTGGACATTCTGGCATATACAAAAGTTCATTTTCAGCGTACATTTAGAGCAGTGCTTTAAGAGTAGCAGCAAGAAAATACCAAAACTGTGGTCTCATTCTCGGTAAAATTTTGGCGACCGCAAATCAGTGCTGGCAGCGCACAGTTCAACCAGTGCAACCAGTGAATTATAAGCAAAATAAAAAAAACACCCAAATCTTGATGGCAATTGCAACACTTTTTTTCAAGTGTAAATTAGTGCTAGCAGCGCAAAGTTGAACTAGTGAATTACAAGTAAAAGTAAAAAAACATCAAAATCGCGATGGCCGCTACAGTACGTTTTTTATACGTAAATTAGAGTTCGCTGCGCCAGTTATACCAGTCAATTACAAGAAAAAGTAAAAAAGCAACCAAATCGCGATAGCACAGCAAGTAAAACAAATTGTATCGTCCACAAAACATGTAAAATATATACGTAAATCGAATTTTTTTGCATTGTCTGTGTATTTGTTAGATTTTTTTAAAAATTACTTATCTAGTTCATGGTCAAACCAGGTTACGTGTTCTACCCAATTCTACCCTGATGGTAGTGCCGCTCAGATTCGACTCCTTATTACTGGATGCAGTGGCGTATTGACGGGGGGGAGGCGGTACGCGCGGGCCCCGGGTTACGGGGGGCCCCCTTGGGATCCCACATATACACAATTATCCAAATACCTACTCTAAGTTATCCCGGGTAAAAATACCGCATATAGGTTCTTATGAAAGTTGGTGAGTTTTTGATAGTGTTTTATAAGATATATTCTACGAGCCAAACTGTCTTTTTCGTCAGAACTGATAGAAAAAATTCGTACTTCATGAGATTTGATTGGATTTTTAGGTTTGTTTCACTTACCGCATAGAAAACATAAAAAATCTCGTAGAGCTTTTTTAAGAGATTGAACGCGATTTTTTTGGCAGGGATAAGATAAAAGTACCAAATATAAGCACACAGGGGTGGCCGCTTTCTGAAAAACTCGAGGGAAAACCGGTAAAAGTCAAAACTCATCATCATTCATGCATAAATACGTATAGGATACCTAAAAGGGTAGAAGAAGACATCCGGTATTCCCCCACTTTTAACCTAAATATGGCGAAAATTTTTGAAAAGTAAGGAATTTAATGATATCAAAGAGTTTAACTGTTTTTTTGAAAATTTATATGTATTCGCAGTAACGTACGATCATTTTATGATTTGTTTTTTTTACGGTTCCACAAAATTATATTTTTTTTTCAGTTTTTTTTAATTTCGCCAAATTATGATTTGATCAAATTATTGTGATTCAATATTTGTATATATTTTTTTTATTTGCAACTGAAACGTTTTTATATGTATTTTACTTATTAAAAAAACAATTAATTACACCAGATCAGAGATTTTAAAGCACAAAAATATATATTTTTTATGTTGTTTGAACCAATATTTAACAAGTTAGAGATTAAAAAACATAATTTTACCTAGCCTAGCTAGTAAAGTACTTTTTTGTTAATACAAAAAAAGTATTTTTTTGTCGATACAAAAAAGTATTTTTTTGTTAATACAAAAAAGTATTTTTTTGTTAATACAAAAAAAATGCTCCATGCCAGCACTTAATAGACGCTGTAAATACATTGTAAAAAAAATACACGGTTGGCAAAACGTCGGGCCGTGAACCAAAACTGCGCTTTTTTTTATCGGGTACGAAGCGTTTGTTAAGCACTCAATGCAATGCAATATTTTGCCGTTAAATCATGTTAGCTGGGATGTTTACAAAATAGTGTAACAAACTTTTACTTAAAAACTGAAGAAAAAAAACGGCAATAGAGAAAAGGGCAATAAAGTGCTGCAAAAACATAAGAAAAAGCCGGGGAAAAAGCAATATAAATATTATATAATAATTAGTCCTACGCTCATCCTTCTACCCCCATTCCAATTTCCGTTCTTGCCTACTTAAATAAAGAGTCTTATTATAATATATTTATTCATTGTCGATGAATGCCTTCAATTTCATTATGCCAAAAGTATATTAAAAAAAAATGTTGGTCTCAGTAATTTTTGAAGTTGATTTTTAGATCTTATTTTTCAATGTAATTTTGACTAATTTTAAAAAGTGATTTTGACCACAAAATGTGATTTTTAACTATTTTGAAAAAGCGATTTTTGACTTATTTTGAAAGTGATTTTTGAATTAAAAAGGGGGATGTCATAATGCATAGTGTCATTTTGTATTTACGGTTGACACCATATACTTATAAACTTAATATACACGCCTTGGAAGTGGCAAACTGCTTCGTTTTGGTAAACACTGCTGTCAACGTGAAACGTGACACTCACATGCCTTCGGCCATCACAAAAATTTTTATGGCCTCATGAATTAAGATGATTAATCTTGCTTACAAAAATTTTCACGAGAATGCATTGCAATTCCGTGTATATTAAGTTTATAAGTATATGGTTGATAATATCCCTACCTATTTCCGCCACCACGACATTTATATTCGGCCATGTTGTAGAATAAAATTAGTTGCCAGTAATCAGTCGTTATAATAACAACGTCCTTTCCCCCTCCGATCTGCTCCCAAACATTTTGGACACCCTGTACCGTGTAAAGCAAGAAATACGCCTAAAATTGTAAACGTATTATCTGGCTCAATCTGTTTATAATACACGAACTCCGGAGTTAAATAAAAAATGTTAGTTGTGGTCCGAAGAATAACATAACAAAATAAGTTTCCTTATTGGTACTTTTTTTTTGTAAGAAATACTTAAAAAGATTAAAAATATATTTTGCGAGTTTTAAACCTTTTTTGACGTAGTCGGTTTAGCTCATGGAATTACTTTGTAAGAATCCTTTTTAGGGCATGAAGAATTGTTTTTTTTTTCGGTGCTCTTATAAACGTCAAATCAAGTTCTAAAATAATTTGAGGGATTTTGATGAATTTCAGGCGTAATTTTTGGGTTACCATGTAGATAAACGGGTATTAGCACAAATACCAAAAATATAAGTCCTCATGTTTTTAATCACATCTGCAAAAACCACTTTCATCCTTCCCATAGTTTTGTCGCAAATGAAGGCTAAGTCTAGTAAAAAACGGCAATTTTCTTGTCCCCTAATTTCTGGCTCACACTGTACAGGGCGGTCCAAATTCGAGGGGCCTCTATAGCTTTGGGCTTTTGCACCATAGTTAGCCCAAAACTAATATACATGTTACGGGCTCGATTTTCAAGAGAAGTCGAAAATATGTCAAAGCGTTTCTGAGCTACAGGGTGATCCTCAAAAATGTGCGTTTCTAAAAACCCTCTACAACTTTTTTATTTGTAAAGATAGAGATTTTCATTAAAAACGTTTTTTGAAGATTTTTTAAGGACAAATCTACCTGTTTCACCGATTTTGCCTTAAAACCTTTAGTTCACGAGATATAACACAAAGTTAAATGTTTTAAAATGGAATACCCCAATTTAAAAAAAAATAATTTTGTAATAAAATTTCCTGTTAAACGATGTGTCATACACCTATTTTTATTAAGTAGTTAAACAGATATCTGTCTGTCTGACATAGTAGGCTGTGTTTAACTCTGACCTATGCAGTTTTAGGGTATCTATCTAGGTAGCTATGATCAAATAAAAACCATTGCATGATAAACGAGCCCAAGTGTCAAAAGTGGCGTCTTCGTCATATAAAAATGTTTGAAAACTGAAAAGTACGACATGATAAAATCGACAGACGGCGTTAAATCTATATTTCCAGAGATATCCGGAAAGAAGGCAACCTAGCTCAAAAAACCGCGGCCTAGGACGTATAGAAGCCTAGCCAGAGATAGAGAGTTGGAAGAACTAACGGTTCTAGGAGAAATAGAAATTAACCCGAATACTTCCACCAGGGCTATGGAGAGAAACACTGGAATTCCACGCAGCAATGCCGTTCGGGTGCTTAAAAAATACAAGTTTAGGCCCTATCGACCCCGACGGACGGCAACGAGATTTTGCTCCAAGACGTGCATTTTGCAGGTGGTACCTAAATAAAAGCCAAGAAGACCCCGATTTTGCCGAAAAGTTATTTGGACGGATGAGGCAACGATTTCTAGTGATAGAGTATATACCAGATATAACTGCTATTACTGGAAACAGCAAAATCCCCATATTATGGTGGAACAAGCGAATCAGGGAAGGTTCAGTTTTAAGGTATGGGTAGAGGACAAATTATTGGGCCATATATTGTTTATGGAAATTTAAATGCCGAAAGATACCAACAAATTTTAGAAGAGCAGGTGATTCCGTTTATCGACAATTTGCCACTTCAGCAAAATAATGAGCTATACTTTCAACATGACTGTGCACCTCCTCACAATGCACGAGACATTACTAATTTGCTAAATATTGTGTTTGCCGAAAACTGGATCGGAAATAAAGGTCCTATATATTGGCCCCCAGATCTGACCCCTTACGACTTCTTTTTGTGGGGGAGAGTCCAAGACCTTGTATTTCGAAATCGCCCAACTACTAGAAGGGAATTGGAAGAGGCACTTCGTACTGCATTCAGGCAGCTTCGTGCGGTAGAACTTCTTAATGCAGAAAATAGCGTCAAGAGAAGATGTAGGATATGTTTACAAGAAAATGATTTTTTTTTTAATAAAAATTTGAAATAAAAACTTTTAATAATTTTATTTTAATAATTTATTATTTTAGGGTTGGTAATTATAGTAAACTAGAAGTTAAAGTTCGAGGTTGCTGTGTCCCCTCGTGTCGTAGCCAACTTGATTTTGTATGAAAAAAAAACAATAAAATTTTATTTACACATTTAGGGCGCACACAGCGCCTACTGGTAAATATCAAAATATGCAAATAGTTTTTAAACTATTTAATAAAAATAGGTGTATGGCACATCGTTCGACAGGAAATTTTATTAGAAAACTGATTTTTTAGAAAAATTGGGGGTATCCCATTTAAAGAAATATAACTTTGTGTGATATCTCCGGAACTAAAGGCTTTAAGAGAAAATCGGTGAAACAGGTAGATTTGTCTTTAAAAAATCTTCAAAAAATATTTTTAATGAAAATCTCTATCTTTACAAATAAAAAAGTTGTAGAAGGCCTTTAAAATCGCTCATTTTTGAGAATCACCCTGTAGCTCAGAAACGCTTTGACATATCGCAATGCGGTTTTTAGTTTTCGACTTCTCTTGAAAATCGACCCCGTAACATGTATATTAGTTTTGGGCTAACTATGCTGCAAAAGCCCAAAGCTATAGAGGCCCCTCGAATTTGGATCACCCTGTACAGAGTGTCGCGCATATGTTAAATTTTAACATCAACTTTCTTATTTTAAATAGAACACCCTCCCAGCAAACACATCTGTTTCATAAAATTTACGTAATATTTACAACTTATGTTTCTTTAATTACATTATATTTACGTAATAAGAAGGGAACTTTATTTATATATTATTTATATTATAAATTTACATAGTAGTTACATTACGTTATTTACGTTACGTCAAATTTACCTTGGTTGAAAAGGGTCGTCCATTTTCTCAAAGAGACTTGAACTTCAAATGCTTCAACTTGGCAAACTCAAAGTCATAAAGTCTCAAAATACAAAATTTATTCAAAATTTGGTAGCTTACACGTGTTTGGCCTACATAGGCATCTTCAGACCTGGTATATAAAACGTCACGGTAGAGATTAACATTTAAAGAACATTACAAAAGTTTAAAAAAGTAAAAATAAAAAACATTTAAACAAACGAGACTAGTTCTACATTTTACAACCAAAAACAAATTAAGCTGAAGTTACTTGTACGAGATAAATATGTAAAAAAATTTACCCCAATTTTACCTTTCAACTTATTCTCTAAAACTACTCTCAAAAAATGTTTACTTTAGCAAAAGTAATAGAATTTAAAAATAAAATGATATACAGGGGATTCTATTTAAAAAAAGGAAGTTGATTTCAAGATTTGGCATGTGATGACATTTGACAATTTTGACACATACCTATAATTTTAATAGTTTACTAAAAGTTATGCAACTTTTCTAAAAGACTATTCTTTGTACTTTGTACAAATTGGGGGGAGTTCCCATGACGAAAATGGCTCCTTGGGACCCTCTCTACAACATATTAAATAATAATTTTGGCAGGATTCTTTAAGAGATGGCAAACCTGGACAGTTTTGATATGTCGGTAATAATTTTAAAAAATAATGGTATTATTCTGAAGAATATGGCAACTGCTTTAGTCCAATTTTTTATGTACTGACGTCATTTTTTTGGATCTCTATTTGATACATTGTTTTAGACACCGACAATAAATATGTAAAAAAGTCAAGTCGTTGATTGTGTCAACTGTTACTTCAAATTAACAAAAACAAATTATTTGACATGCGAACTGTTGGCAACAAAGAAATACGTTTTGAGAGGCAATAATGACGTCAGTCCGCTCATCAAAAAATTGGACTATAGTACCAAAGTGGACTCAGTTGTTCATTCTTTTTGTCTAGCGTTGGACCGCTAATAGAATTGTGGTTGTTAGAGCCCTCGGTCGCAAAAAGCACGAAAATATCTTTTTCTCTTGATGTTGAATTTTTGTTATTTTAGAGCATCTTAAATGTGAAATTTGATTTTGTAACTTTAAATTTTTCACTGTATTTATTAAAGTTGATAGTTTAGGACTTAATAATTTTAAATATAAGATTTCTCTTAATGTTGACTTTGTAATTTTAGACAATCTTGAATATAAAATTTGTTTTGTAACTTTTTTGTTTTTTACTCTATTTGCTTAAATATCAGTATTTTTTATAGATGAAATATTAATAAATTGTCTATTAGGTCATTCTACAGAGTGCAGAAATAGGTAAAAAATAATAATAAATAATTTTTGGACCAAACATTTTTTTGAAATAATGGTTTAAAACTTATTTAATTTTCTATGTTCTAAATAAATGTTATGTGATTCATACGGACCAGTAGTTTCTTACCGTTCATCAAAAATTAAATTTTTTAATTAAAAAGCATTGTTTTTTATTCTATTGACTTTCTAAATTTAAAAATACATATTTAGCACTTTCGCTTTGGTGTATTTTGAGGTTAGTTTTTGCCAATGTTGCTTCTTTGTTTGATTTTTTAGAGCCAGTAAGTTTACAGAACAATAATCTAATTAAAATAAAGGTACATACCTACTTTTTGTAGGAATATTGGAAGTGCTAACAGCTTATTATTGGTGTCATCACTCACTTCGATACGATACCCGTTTTTATATAGTTCGATCCCGTACAATCCCAAAAAAAGCGGTATTGAAGTTGGGCGGGGCCAACAAAAAAAAAAGTTCGATTCGTCGCGTTTTCATGGAAGGTTTGAAAGTGCATTGTATTGAAAACATATAGTAAATGTTTGCTATTGACAGAAGAACTTTTTGTGCGCCATGTTTTATTCTTTTTATTTCTATATACCCCAAAAAACTTCATCCCTAAAAAAAATATATTTTTTTCTTCTTGCTGAATACGACACCCTGTATAGTTTCACATTTTTGAATTTTAACAAAAATTATCTTTTTGACAATACCACACACTAATACTCTATCTCATGAAAAAAATATTGGTAGGCCCTGGGCCTTCAGTGAGGGCCTCCAAATGGGCCGCCAGTAAGTTCCTTCTATGGTATTTTCTTTATTCCGCTTCGTCAATAGAGAAATATGTAGTTTATTTTGAAGCTAAAACAATTGACAAAAAAATACATATTTTTAAATTTTTGACACATTGATTGACAGACGTCAAAAAAAACTAATGCATTGAATTTCTTTTTTAACAAGCTTTCCAAAAATAGTTAATGGGTCCTGGCCCTCCAGTTGGTGGCCCCAAATTTTTTTTTATTATGGGCGGAAAGTCCGTAAAAAATCATTAAAGATTCACTTTTAGCTTTTTTTAAAACCTCTTCCCTAAAGCCGCTAGAAGCACCTTTCCATTTAAAAAATCCACCCTATATATATATATATATATATGTATACGTGTATCGTACTTCCTTCCAGGGTATAGACTGGACGGACCAACCTCCGGGTCTTCTAGGCATATTTTTATAATAAAACTATATATATTTGGGAAGAGGGGAGCCTGCTTTACCAGAATATCAAAACAATGGTAGCAATTTTTTCTAACAAGATTATCGTATATTTCGTATACATATATAGAAAAATGGTGTACCTCGACCCCTCTGCGCTGTTGCCAAATCATTGGAAGGCAGAAAGGCTACTAAATATAATATCTAGTGTTATTTTCATTTAACAGTTAAATTTTTAATTTAATGAACTTTAAAAAAAAAATTAATAGCTGCCGCAATTATTCCTTTTGTTATCGGTCACTTTCCTTACAATAACTATAAAACAATGGTATCTGCTGTATTACTAGTGTCGAAAGTGAAGGTTTTTACACAAGTGTGATGTTATCGTACGAGTGTTTTACACAAGTTATGAAAATCACATTTTTATGAGTACCTGATATAAATATAAATTTTATAGAACATTCAGCTGGTAAACTAAAACTAAATTACAAGATTTTTGTTATTTACACAATTAATCTCTTTAAAAACTAATACAACACAAACACAGGCTAATCAATACAAAAGACATTTTTCAGAAATTTATTGGGATACACTGTATTCTGGGAAATACGGTTTTGTTAATGATCTGGGGGAAGCATTTATGAACCTCTTTTTAAAAGAGTTCTATCTTTATTTTCCTCTGAAGAAGTGTAGGCCTCATTCATAAAGGCAAAATTATGGACAAGAATTATTGGAGTACTCCCGAACTCTCCAGCTCCAGCATTTAGTAGCTCTTCAGGTTTTCTCCTGGCAGAATTCTGATTATAAAGAGCTTTTTAAAAAATGTAAATTTTATTACGATCGAGAACTTAATAAAGCAAAAAGTGATCATAAAACAAAATTATGATTGTTTTCCACAAACCAAAACTACACTTTTTTGCACTCGACGCGCGTTTAGCTAACAACGTTAGCATCATCAGGAGACGATAAACAATGAACTAAATTAATCTAGGCTCTATCTTATATACAATCCTTTAGTGGGCGGAGATAAGACTAATAATTTGTGATTGATCAAAAAGTGATCATGTTTTATTAAAAATAAAGTCTAGCGAAAATATAGCAAAAGCGACATGGGGCGCAGTACAAAAATACACAAATTGTAAAAAACGGCAAAATTTACTCCCTGAGCATTCAGATCAAGAAGAATTAGCAAATCAATTTAACGGATACTTTACTGAAGCTGCATCAAACCCTCTCGAGAGGAGATAAAGATATCTTGCAACTTGATTTTAACAATACACCAAATTTTCAATGTTGCAAAAACATGTTTTTCAATCCTACAAACGCAGAAACAATCATTGAAATTTCAAAGACTAAAAAATAAAAATAGCGCAGGAGACGACGAAATACCATCAAATATCTGTAAAAAATGTATACCTCTTAGAGCAGAGCGTATATTTTTAACGTAAGCGTGACAACTGGAATTTATCCAGAAAAAAGACGATCCCAATAGCTTGGGAAACTATAGGCTAATAGGTTTATTATCCTTTTCTCTAAACTGTTTGAAATTCTTCTTCACAAAAGGGCTTCTTAATTTTTTCGTAAGCAATAATCTTTTTAAAAACTTTTAAGATCAGGATGGATTTATACCAAATAAATCTACAGATTCAGCAATTTTAGATTTTAACAAAAATATATTACAAACACTAGAGGAAAAGTGCACGGGCTGTGGAATCTTGCTTGACTTATCAAAAGAATTCGACAAAATCAGTCACAATATTTTGCTAAAAAAAGTCGAAGCATATGGTGTCTGTGCAACCCCGTTAGATCTTTTTAGATCGTATCTTCATTAAAGAAAACAAAAGACGCTCATTAAGTCAAATGCTTATGCTTCTACTGCTGAATCTAACTTGGGTGAGATCACGACTGAGGTTCCACAGGGTAGCGTGCTGTGATTACTTTTGTTTGTCATTTATCTAAACGATCTTGATACCATTTTTGAAAATCCCGTTCAAAACACAAATTACGCTGAGGACACAAATGTGGTTCTACCGGTTGAAACAACTGAGCACATTGAGCAAAGGTGTCTAGAAGTACTTCTAACAAGAAAAAACTGGATGACTCGTAACCAGCTTCTTCTTAGTAAGAAAACAAAAATTTTCATGAGTAACAAAACTATAAATTTAAATAGAAATCTCTTGTTCAATAGCACTAGGTTTTTGGGTGTTGTAATTGCCAAAAATTTAAATTACTCTGAACATACTCACAATTTGTGCATAAAACTTAGTAGGGTAGGTTATGCAGTGAGAGTTATGGCAAAACTTCTGGCAAACTCTAATGGTTTTCGGTTTATCTATTATGGAATATGGTATTCTATTGTGGATTGTGGGGTAGTAGTAGTCATGCGTAATTTTTTTTTATTTCACAAAAAAGAATAGTCAGGATTATGTTTGGGTTGAAATTTGGAGAGAGCTGCAGAGGCATCTTTTGCCAACACAGATATTTGATCTATCATTTACTGAAAAGAGTCCTAACTACGTCTCAATTAGGTACTTTAAATTGCCGGACATAATAAAAAACACAAGTAGCTACAATGCTTTTAGAAAAGCTGCTTTTGTGCACATTTGTAATATTGAGCCCTATAATTTGAAGGAATATCTAAACTATACCACTAATCGCTAGTCACAGTCATCGTAATATTTTCCGATTTTATTATTTTTTCATTACTGTGTTGTTTCCTGCATTTTGTTAATTTTTTTCTGTCTGTAAATTTATTTATATATATTTTAATATTTTAAAACCAAATTATGTATATTTTTTTGTAATCCACTTGCCCTTACGTGTGTTTTGTGTTATTTTTTTGTCAATTTTTATTTTAATTTTTGTATTTTTGTGTCTTGACTACAATTTAACAACTGTTTTCTCTTTTTTTCCTTTTTTATTTTACTTTTATTTTATTATATTATACATTAATATTTATACATATATTTGTAAAATATTCTCATTTTCGAAACTTTAAAATTTATAACTTTTAAAAACTATAAAATATGGTAATAAAGTCTATTCTATTCTATTCTATACACTATTTTTAATATGACCGCAAAAACATAACAAAAACAATTGGCATGTTTTTCCTTACTTGATGATTCCGGGAGCTAAAAGATGAATGCAGTATTAGTGGCTGTGTCAGATTTGACAGATAACTAGTGTAGTGACAAAAATAAGTTACCCCAAAGTACCAGCCCATGAGTGATTTAGTATTTTCTAATTAGGTGATGCCCCTAAAGAGTAAAATGATACTGAATATTAATTTTTATTTTATTGCGGACACGAAATTCACTTTTCTAAATTTTTTTTTATATACAGGTGTCTGTAGACCCAAACAAAAATACTAAATTTAAATAAAAAAAAGGTGTTTGGCAATCAACATGTTTTAAAAAGGTGGTGAATTTTTGCTCCATAGACTCCTTCATTTCGACCCCAAATGGATATTTGTTCTTTTTTATAAACGATTGAAAACGGTTTCTAATAAGATTTATTTCTTCTGCAAACTAAGCTAAAAAATTAGAATATTAATAATTACTTATAATAAAAGCATTTTTTTTAAATTATTTTTTTTGTCAATAGAAATACGAAAAAAGTATATACTTAACTCGAAGTTTGTTAATTTTGCAAAAGCGTGAGGTTGGTGGTCAAACACAAATTTTTGGTGAGAAATATAGAAATATTTAAAACTGAGGATATTGCGGAAGCGTGAAGTTGCCCCCCGTAGAGAGGGTTTTAAAAAAACTAAGGGGGTTATGAACTAAAATTTTGGGTAAGCAGATTTGAAAAGGTAGTCAAACGTATGGGGTATTTAAAGTTTGGAATTATTTAAAATTTTTATTGTGGGTGTGACCCCCGTAAAATAATTTTGAATTTTATAAAAAAAATAGGGAGTGGGCAAAAAAATCTAAAGGGTGGGCAATCACGGGCACGAAGTGATTAATCATTCCCTAAAGTTTTTTTCTAAATTTTACTTTTTGGGGCAGCGTAAAGTTGGCGGTAAAGTTACTTAAGGTTAGGTTTTATTGGCCGGTATGGACAAGTCAAAAAACTAAGATCTAAAACATAAAAAATGTGTAGATAATAATAATTTTTAAGAAACATTTTGAGCGGAAAACTGTAAAGAGGTATAATTAATTATTCGAAATAGAATTTTTTAGCAAGTTCTAAAAAAGTGTAATTAGTTAGCTAATCTGTAAAGGATATTTTTTAATAATATTTTAACTTGTTTTAATTAAAAGGGATTATTAACCCTTATTGTTTAGTTAAAATATGTTTAAATCATGAAATTGGACAATTTGGCAACAAGTTTTGAAAATTTGCTGAAGGAGGGAAGAAGAACCGCTGCATATCTCTAAGAGGGCGAAATTAGCGCCAACGGCGAAACCCAACACTAGGGCCCCCTTTTTCTACATATTTATGGTCAATCTACCCTCCAGTCAAATTTTCGCGTATGAACTCGGGTGAACTCATAAAATTAAATGAACACAAAATTACATGGGTTTCGTTGTGCCCTCCGATTTCGGAGGGCAGTCCGTTATATATGAGGGAAGTACGCCGCATTTATATGTATTTTGGAGGGAGGTGTGCCTATTTATACATATATATATATATATATATATATATCATAATATATTTTGGAATGGAATGGAACGGTGCTTCTACCGGCTTTAGAGAAAAGAGGTTTAAAAAAAGGCTAAAAACGAATCTCTAATGATTTTTTACGGACTTTCCGTCTATGATAAAAAAAAAAATTTTGGAGGCCCAGGGCCTACCAACTATTTTTTCTTAAATTAGAAGGTACCACTTGTGGCACCTTTTGGAAAGCTTGTTAAAAAAGAAATTTAATGCATTGTTTTTACATCTGTCAAAAATTTTTAAAAATTAATTTTTTGTCAGTTGTTTTGGGGGCCCTCACTGAAGTCCCAGGGCCTACCAACATTTTTTTCATGAATATGTACCACTTGTGACACCTTTTTGGAAAGCTTGTTAAAAAAGAAATTCGATTAAATAATTTTTTTTCACATCTGTCAACCCATGTGTTAAGAATTTTAAAAAACCTATTTTTTGTCGTTTGACTGAAAAAGAAAATCGGGGTGTGCTTTAAATCGATTTCCCTTTTATCTAAAATCTAGTAAATTTAAAAAAAGGTAATTAGGCTGTTAGTTTCTTTATTCCACTTAGAAAATGAAGAAATCTATAGTTTATTTTGGAGCTAAAACAATTGACAAAAAATAGGTTTTTTTTTAATTTTTAACAGATGGGTTGACAGATGTCAAAAAAAAATATTTAATCGAATTTCTTTTTTAACAAGCTTTCCAAAAAGGTGTCACAAGTGGTACATATTCATGAAAAAAATGTTGGTAGGCCCTGGGACTTCAATGATGGCCCCCAAATGGGTCGCCTATAATGCCCTTGTGTGGTATTTTCTTTATTCCGCTTAGTAAATAAAGAAATATGTAGTTTATTTTGAAGCTTAAACAATTGACAAAAAAATTAGTTTTTTAAAATTTTTGACACATTGATTGACAGATGTTAAAAAAAACTATTGCGTTAAATTTCGTTTTTAACAAGCTTTCCAAAAAAAGTGCCACAAGTGGTACCTTCTTATTAAAAAAAAATAGTTGGTGGGCCCTGGGCCATCAGTCGAGGGCCCCAAAATTTTTTTTATTATGGGCTGAAAGTCCGTAAAAAATTAATAAAGATTCGATTTTAGCTTTTTTTAAAACCTCTCCCTAAAGCTGCTAGAAACACCGTTCCAGTTAAAGAATCCACCCTGTATATATAGCACATATAAAAGAAAATGTTTTTACACACACAAACAATAAAGTTTGAATATATATATATATATGTATATATATATATTACATATAAAATAAATTGGAAAAGTCCGTCTACTCGAAAGAAATTCTGAATACACCCTGGAAAAGTCTGGATAAACCCCGTAAAGGTCTAGATACACCCTGGAACGTCTGGAAACACCCAGAAAGTCAGGATAAACTCTGAAAAAGTCTAAAAAGACCCTGGAAAAGTCTGGATACAACCAGGAAAAGTCTGGATACACCCTATAAAAGTCTGGATACACCCTGGAAAGACTCTGTAAAAGTCTGGAAAGCCCTGGAAAAGTCTGGGTCACTCTGGAAAAGTCTGGAAAGACCCTGGAAATTTTTTTTTTCGAGTATTTTTCGTGTTTTTTTTTTAGTGAAAAAATTGAATCTATCCGGTACCGATTGCCAGTTTGTTTTTAAAAGTACAAGCTTCCGATGTTTTAAAATGGAAATCTTTTTCTGTTACATCAGTAATATTATTTACAAAAATCAATAAGGATAAGTTAGAGCACTTTCAATACAGAGGGCAGATCATAAACTCAACAAAAATCAATAAACATTTGAGCACACTGAAATTTTGAGAAAGCATGCCCACGCATTAAACTAGCAAAGGATCCGCTTGCCAAGTGACCTTTTTTACTCCCTTCAGGGTTTATAAATACAGAAAAATCAATGAAGTATGGTGGAAAGTGAAATAGTGCAGCCAAAGCTACAATATTGCGGCGATTAAAAAGGCAAGTTTTACTAAGGAATTAATAGATTTTCGACTAAATTCAGTTCAGCTTTTGAATAGTGGGCAAATGGTGTAATTATCTTTTTATGTTAACTAATATTCGCTTTATATGATTGTAACATATTTTACGAGCAACCACTTGTGGGAGTGAAGTTTGAATATTTGAAAATTAAAAAATATGTTTTATTTGTACACCAAAGTGAATTTCAAAATATTTGTTTGTCAGGTATTTCTTTCTTTTGTATCTAAAAAACTAAAAAACATTTTTTTGGTCTTGTAAATTTTAAAAATAATAGATCTTTTTATAATATTTGCGGTATTTTTTTATAAACAGTTATAAAAGTTTTTTAAAGGTATTTCATCAGACAGATGCTTAAAAACAAACTTAAGGTCTATAGTAAAATATTGTTAAATAAAAATTGTTTCCATTTTGTAGGGCATCTAAACTCACCATATGGTTAAATTGAAAGAAGATTTAATCCTTAATACAACGACACCAATAGTTTTAAATGATACTAGATTCAAAGAACATTTAAAACCCACCCCAAAAACGGCCAAATACTTTAATTGTACCAAATTTAATAAAGATCTACTAAAAGTCATTCATAAAACTACTCCATCTTCAAATGGAACAGCTTGTGTCACCATGGATGTTCCCACAAGCTCAAAGGAATCAAAAACTACTTTTAGAACAGCAAAAGTATCTAAAAAGTCTCAGTATCCAGCAGTATTGCACCCGGTTCAATATCATGACTCCTCCTGTGAGTACTATAAGAACCAAATGCAGTACCCCTGCTTCTATCATTATCCAGCCCAGTACCAGTATTATATTTATCATCATCACTGTCCTTTTTCTATACACGAGTGCCAAAATTCGTGCAACGGTGGAGAAACAGCAAATTTTTGTATGGGAATGGATTTGGAGCCTCAAAAATGTGTGGAGTACAACGGCTATATGGAATTTGAGCCTCTTGATATCACTAGTGGGCTATTTTCAGTGAATCTGGGTAATCAAAAACAAACTAGTGGTGAATATGTTGTATATTTGCATGTTTATCCGGGAGTTACCATTAACTTACAAGTGGGAGATACCATGGAGATTTTAAAAGGTATGTAGTTAATTATTTTTATATGAGCGTTGCGTCGCCATCAAATATCAAATATTTGGTTTCTACAGTTTAGAACAATAATGGTAGCTAGTATTAGCTCTACCATAAGTTGTTTTCTAAAACCAAGTATTTCAGTAATTCTCTCTCTATATTATTAAGTAAAAGATAAAATTACTTGGAAGAGGTTCTCACCTGCGTACCATGACGTGTTACGATTCTATTCGTTCAGAGTGTGCATGTTCCAAAAGTATGATAAAGCTTTATAATAATCATTTCAAGATACACAAATAAAACATATTTTTTTCTTTTACATGAATCCTGTGTCACATTTTTTCATCATCATTTCATATACTAATTCCTAGCACCATACTGATGAGCACCACAAGTGCGAAATCCAGATCTACGGTTACCATTACCTTTTTTGAGGGAAAGCTCTCTATCCATTGATTCTGTTATTTATTCACCCTCGCTAAATTAATTTTTAAAAACATATTTTATTTGAAAAAGTAAAGAGGGTTGTATGATTTATGTCTAATTAAATTTACACCCTACATATATTGCTTTTAAAATCAAAAATGTGTATTGTTTTAAACTTTGTATCTGGGTAAATAAGAAAAAAAACGAAAAAAAGCCAAACCTCAAGTTATGTACTACAGGTCACTAAACCTATTATTCCATTTTTTTAAATGACTTGTACCGACAGCGTTTTTAGATTCTTCTTAAAATATTGACATTGTTTTAACCAACTATAATTTAATTTGATTTGAATTGAAAACTAAAAAGTAACTATTTATAATCGTGTAACATTAATTCAATGCCTTTACTGATAATAGACACTTAAAGTAAATATTTCAACGCAGCGGTATCCGTATACCTAACGCGTTCGAAATCTAGCCTGCTTTTATGACTTGTTTATGCGATTTTTGGAACGATGTCCGCTTTTTGAAGGGTGCCATGACAGAACTGCTGATTGAAATCGTTGCGCACGTTCATGGGTCCGTAACGATACGTACATCCCTCCGTACGCAACGAGTGGAATCAGCTATTCTGTCATCGCACCCGTCAAAAAAGCGGGCATCGTTCGAGTGCAGAGTGCATTTTGGTTTCGAACGCGTTAGGTATACGAATACCGATGCGTTGAAATATTTACTTTAAGTGTCTATTATTATGACGTTAACGTGATGCCTCCGATTCTGTAAAGCATCTATATAGTATATCAGTCTTCAACAAACTTATCTTTTAACTTTATTTAGTTTTTGTGTTTAATTTGCCACAGTGCCAATTTAGCTTGACTGTTAGTTTAAAGACTCTTGCGCCTTTTCAAAACGCGGCAGAAGGAAGAGGTACAAATTTATGACAGCTAGTGAAGAGTCTCTGGCACATTATGTATAATATTGTCTCTTCTTTATATCGTTCTTGTTAAAAAAACATTCATGCAGTCCTTCCTACGCCACTTTTGGCCGGAGCTTGTGAGAGAGAACAAGAGAACATTCACTTCAATAGGGCGATTCGCTTTGCAATTGAATTAAACCAAACTAGTATGTCTGTTGTGTTTCCTTTATTCAAGTTATCCTTTAGACAAAGATGAAGTTATATAAGTTACCTCGGATCAGTGTCACTCCCTCCCTGTCTTTTGTAATACTTTCGTTCACAAACTATCAGTAATGCTAAAAACTTTGGAATGTGAATGTACGTTTACCCGATCTTACTAAGCGTACACGTAAACAAAATTTTTAACATCGGGGCGGGCGTATTTTAAAAATTGTTTAGGATTTTTAACCGATTTCTAGTCTATACCTATGTTTCCTTATTAAAATTCTTGTAAAACCCGATTGGCGGCTTATTTCGTTGGGATTATTCCCAAAAGTGGGTAAATGGTCGCTGTAATAATAAAATTCCTACTACAATAATTATATAGTAACTTTCCCATGCGGATATGCAAGACTGTGTTTTTGTTGCGACCATTGAAAAAGTGCCGCGGCCTAATTTCATGATTTAGTGCTAGTGTATGGTGGAATTTGAAAGATTTGAGCCAAATTTATTACATAAAAAATTGGTTTTCAACTTTTCGTGTTTTGAGTTGAAAAACAAACTTTTTCTGGAAAACGGCTTGAAATAAGGTAATTTTTAGGTTTTATTAATTTTTGCTTGATAACCAATAATAAAAAATTCAAGGGCCGGAAAGTCGCTTAGTTATTAACACAAATTAGGAACTAAGTAGATGTTTTCAAACGAGGCGTCGAAAGGAGTCGACGCTGGAATTTTTAAACTAGTATATTAACTATCCTGAGCTAAATATCTTGACATAGGTACCCAAACGTCCCTTTTTTATGTTTAAATATCAGTAGTATCTAGACGTTTCCAAACTAAAGATATTTGCTATGTTTTCATGGGTATTGAGTTCGTTTTATAAACTCATTGTATCTTTTTCTTTTTTATAGCGTGTTCTTGCTCTTGATAAAGAACACGCTCTATAAAAGAAGAAGATACAATGAGTTTTGAAAATGAACTCAATACCCATGAAAACATAGCAATAATTGCTATGTTTTCATGGGTATTGAGTTCGTTTTCAAAACTCATTGTATCTTTTTCTTTTTTATAGCGTGTTCTTGCTCTTGATAAAGAACACGCTCTATAAAAGAAGAAGATACAATGAGTTTTGAAAACGAACTCAATACCCATGAAAACATAGCAAATATAAAGTTGCTCATAAAAAATGTTTTTTTTTTACCTATGCAAAAATCATTTTTGGGGGTGGGGTCATAGATATCCAGTTGTAGATAGATGAATAAAAACAAAGCCCGAAAAAAAAATCGGAAAATACTGCGAAAAAAAACCGGAAAAAATGTTTAGAAAAAATTATTACAATTAGCCAAATTCAATCCAACTCAAGCTAACCCACCCAGAATATTGTTTTTGATTTTCACTAATTTTTTTAATATATAACAGTAATTTTTTCTTGGGGGTTTTTCTTCCAGGGTTTTTTTCCGGTTTTTTTTTCAAGTAGTTTTTTTCCAGGGGTTTTTTCCGTTTACCAAATGATTTAATCCATAAAATGAGCACAAAATGCTATTTTCAATATAAAAGTAAACAACTGAAGGGGAGAACCATACTTCTTTAGCAAAAACCCCCTTCTTATGCTTTACAAATGCACTTTACCTAAAACCTAGTACAGGTAGGTATATCTTTTGTGTCCCTGTGCAGGTGAAAGAATGTGCAGTGCAGAGATATTAAATTTATTACATTTATCACTGAAATAAGCAGGTATATAATAAATAATTAAAAATAAATCCAACCATTTTATAAATGAGTCTTGCTTAAACAACATTAATGTCCACAACAGATTAAAATCATACAGCGTAAATAATAAGTCAAATTTTGGAAGAAGTCTATATAAAGCTGTGTCCAAATGTTTCAGAGCTGTTGTAATTTTTAAATAATTTTTTGAGATCTATAGCCAGTCTACAGCTTACCTACTAGTCGATACATTAAAAGGCAATTGGGATGTTTTTTGTTAAAAAAAATGGTTCTATTACAACCGCTGTGGATTGTGGTCTAAACTTCCATGGAATTAGTCGAATTGGAATCACTAAAAGAAACCAAGACAAATCCATGAAATATAATAATTTATTTGGTCAGTTTTTACATGCATGGGATTTTTAGCACAATTCCTCTATAGTTCTTTAGATTTTTGCTATTCTCATTTACAAGAATGCCCACCTTCCGCAAATTTATATACTCCTATTTTATTCCCTACCTGACAAGAATAAGCACCAAGGAGTGCTTAAAAGTTGGAATTGTTGTTATATATTCCGATCAATATTTCCTCGAAAAGGTTTAAGTCTGTCCAGTTGTACTACCTTCATCTTCGCTTTCGCAGTTCTCTGGATCCTGTAAACCAGGTCTTTAATACTTTTACCGTAGGAAAGCACTTGATTAAAAAAATACCTTGTTTTAAAACTTAAAATTTAATTTTTAGTTTTTCTATTTTCAGTTAAGTTCAATGAATTCCGATAAATTTCTATAAAAAGATTTCTTCAAAACAATTTTGCTTTAACATTCTCTCCAAAATGTCCGTGAGCTTTTTTGTACGATCGTTTGCCCGAACTTTTCTTTGAACATTTTGCTCAAGAGGCTCGCGTAAATGTTTGTCGGCATTACAACATCAAAGGAAAGCTCGTCTGTGTAATTGCGCCTTTAAAAATGGTATATGAACCTTCCCGGGGTGTTATTATAACTAGCAATTTCAATTTTTTCTAACTGGTGAATATCCAACAGCTTTTCTTGTATCTCATCCACATAATTTCCTACTTTCCTGCTTAGCTCTTCAAGAAACCACTTATATGCCAAATAACACATTGACTGGTGTAACTCCTACCATATTGTGGGCAGCTGAACTATATGCCATTAAGAATACTGGAATTTACTGGTCCCAATCTTTTTGGTGTTCGTGGACAACCTTGATAAGACGTTCTATGGTTTTCTTAAATCTTTCAACCATACCGTCGGACTGTGGATGTAAAGGAGTTGTTCTGGTTTTATTTATTCCAAGGAGGTCGCATAGTTTCTGAAAAAATTTAGACAAGTTTGAAGACATTGTGCACAAAGGGCTTTAAAAGTCAGTCCTTTGTAAGATATTTCTTGCAGGAGAGGTTCTGTCCTTATCTTCAAGTTAAGAGGATAGAAATTGCTTTGCAATTCATTCTCTCGAGGTCTTCTTGACAGTGAATCTGCATTGTTATGCATCTTGCCGGATCTGTGCTTTATCACAAAAATGTATTGTAGCTTTCCAATAAGGTTGCTACTTGTCTCAGGTTGTTTCATTCCTAGAAGTCATTTGAGTGCTCCATGATCAGGCCTTATTAGGAATTCTTTCCTCCTTTGTTGAAAGGGTCCAAGGAATTTACTATTGCCAGGAGTTCTGGTAACAGAGTAATTTCGTTCTGGCTTTAACAGTTTCCGACTAAAATACTTGATGACTCGTTTTTTCCATCCTGGACTCGTGACAGGATTGCTTCTATACTAACATTGATTGCGTCCGTGTCTAGATTATATCTTCCTTGTTGTTGGGGTAACTTAATATAGGACTGGAGCAATGTTCTGTTTTTAACTACCGGATGGCTTAATCACACTCGGAATTCCAGTGCTAGCCTACCTTGTCTTCAGTGAGCCTATGTAAGGGTGCAGCAATATTGGCAAACCCTTCGCAAAGCTTTTTACAATCGTCGGTAATATGTGCATAGACTTTCTAAGTTTGTATTTTTCTCGTGGCAGAGGCCATTCTCATATAGCCTGGATTTTCCTTCCATCGGCGTTTATTCCATCTTCGGATTCAATTTTAGATTGGCATTCTTTATTCTGGAAAATACTTCTCGTAGATTGTTGATGTGGTCATTCAATGGCCTCTTCGCCAAGCATCTTATCAACCACGTTGACTATGGCGATGGCAGTCTCGCTTCGATCACTCTTTTTACTGGCTCAAATGTAGCTATAACATCTCTTTTGTTGATTTTGACATAGTTTAGAAAAATATTTGCGATTCTAATCGGGATGACTCCTTCCGTTTTCAACTCCTTGATTTGTTCTCGATCTGATCAGATCTTCTTTTGTTGTATGAGTGGACAAAATAAACTTCTCATTTCGAAATTTTAAAAGGTGCAATTGATTGTCGTCAGGTTTGTTTTGTCGAATAAAATTCATGCTGAGGATAAATTAATCTTCTATATCTTCGATTAATCCCTTGTGACGTAACCTAATTCTTCCCAGTTGTATCTCAACATCTGTTTCTTTCAGGAAATTAGCCGATTCTCGTGTTAATGGTCGGATTTTATATCGTTTTGCTAAATTTGGTCTAAGCAAGGATATTACAGCACTAACTTACTAATCCCTCGATGTTTATAGATAGAATAGATTCGGTAGCCAACAAAGGTCCCGTCGCGTTGTGGTAGGTTTTCTGGTCTCTTCTTCGGTATTTTGTCCCGCTAGATGAAGCGCGAGACTTCATTCGAACATAACAATCTTTTTTGATATGTCCAATGCGTCCATATCTTAAACATTTGACAGGAGGACATTTACCACTACTAAAAAGATCTATGGTAATTTTCTCGATCAAGGTAGTCAATCACTCGATCATTGTTGCTAATCCTCCGAACTTCTGGCTGTTCTCTGTTTTTTGGCCTCTGTTTGGTTTCTCTTGATCCTGGAAAGTTACTGCTTTTATTTTTGGGTTTAAAGTACTACAGGCTGCCTTAATCCGTAGAGCCGTTATAAGTGCCAGGATGCCGCTCTAGTATACGATCATATACTCGACTAAAGGTAATAAGTCGCGTTTTTGCAAATGGGTTCAATGGAGTTAATTACCTTAAGAAAAGCAGAAAATACAAATTAAACGCTCAGAAGAAAGAAAAACATAATTTCAGTGGCTACTAAAATAGAAAATGAATTCGAAAATAAACAATGCGACGTACTAGACTTTAGTGTACACTTCCGGCATCATAAAAGTGGTACACACTACTTTTTGTTGTAATAACTTGGTCTACTTTTACAAACAAAGTCACTCATCATTGTATTTATCTAAAACTGTCAAAGCGTGTCATTCTGGATTTCATTCTGACAAGTAAATAAAAAAACTGAGGAACAAGACCAAGACCATACAGTTGTGTTTTTAAATTTTCGTTAGTTATTTTATCCATTAGTTAGTATTATTGTAATGTAAATATTATTTTTAAACACATTCTTTTGATCTCAATATTTTAAAATTTTAGTTCAGCATAGTATAAAAGTCAGTGTCAAAATATAATTCGGTAGTTAACCATGCAATTTAAAAAATACCTATGTTTTTCACATACCACTTTTATGATGCTGATAGTGTACTAGTGTACTATATGAAATCAAGTAGGCGGAATTGTAGTATGACGTCATGCTAAATCGAAATCTAAATCTAAAAGCAGAAAAAACTACCCCCAGGACCTATCGGCCAAGGCTTCCTCTAAAATCCAAATAAAACTTACATCTTTGAAAAGGTAAACTCCAAATCCATGCTATAAAAAGCGTTCGACATAAGCAAGCATAAGCAAATTGAAAAAATCCATGACAAGCAGAGTTTAAGTATTTCGATTTTGTCTAAAGCATGCTTAACTTTTTTCACATTTGTCAATCTGCCTCACTCAACACGGTACAATACGGTACTCCTGTAATCTCCTTGAGGTTTCGCTAAAAAACAAAGGATACATTGTTGGGTTTGCAAATATAACTAATCCATATGAAACTTGCAGCCAGTATTCCGCAGCCAAAATGTGAAGTTAGCAGCCAAATGCCTCAGCCAAAATGGGAAGTTAGGAGCCAAAATGCCGCAGCCAAACTGAAATTAGCAGACGCTATTCAGCAGCCATTTTGACAAAAATTGGAAAATAAACAAAAATTCAAAAGTCCCCCTTAAAAACGATTTTACACAATAAAACTCAGGCAGATGCTTGCCTACAGCCTTTTTAATCACTGTGCCAAAGCGAAATTCCTTGCAACCCGTCTAACATGGAGAAATGGATAAAAGTATGAAAAATAAACAAAAATTCAAAAGTCTCCCTTAAAAACGATTTTACACAATAAGACTCACACAGATGCTTCCTCACCTTCTTTTTAATCACTTTGCCAAAGTGCAATTCAATGCAGCTCGGCTAACGTGGAGAAATGCAAAGGTCACCCTCAAAAACGATTTTACACAATAAGACTCACACAGATGATTGCTCACCTTCCTTCTAATCACTTTGCCAAAGCGCAATTCCTTGCAGGCCGTCTAACATGCAGAAATGGATAAAAGTATGGAGAATAAACAAAAATGCAAAAGTCACCCTCAAAAACGATTTTACACAATAAGACTCACTCAGATGATTGCTCACCGTTTTAATCAATGTGCCAAAGCGCAATTTCTTGCAGCCCGTCAACTAAAGTATGGAAAATAAACAAAAATGCAAAAGTCCCCCTAAAAACGATTTTACACAATAAGACTCATCCAGATGCTTGTTCACCTTCTTTTTAATCGCTGTACCAAAGCGCAATTCCATGCAGCCCGGCGAACATGGAGAAATGGATAAAAGTATGGAAAATAAACAAAAAATATAAAAGTCCTCTTCAAAAACGATTTTATACAATAAGACACACCCAGATGCTTGCTCATCTTCTTTTTAATCACTATGCCAAAGAGCAATTCCTTGCAATGCGTCTAACATGGAGAAATGGATAAAAGTATGAAAAATAAACCAAAATGCAACAGTCATCCTCAAAAACGATTTTACACAATAAGACTCACACAGATGAATTTTTAGATAATTTTGCATTTAAACGTATTTCCTTTGAACAACAACATTTGTTTATTTTCAAAATTTGTAAAATTGGAAAATAAACTCTTGTGGTTTTTAGGCAATCCGCTTTCATGCAAAATTATCGACAATTTTTAAGCACTAGTGTAATTGCATCCGATAATTTTTCTTTGGGAATAATGCTTTTAATTTTGAGTAAAAAATATCATATACCTATGCCATTTATATTGGATTAGAGTTATGTTATTCTTTATTTTTTGAGAAGTTCTCTTAGAGGTAATTAGAATATGCTTATTTTGGTTATTTATCTGTGTACGCCGATTTTTATTTCTACAATAGTTCAAATAGATGCTTGTTTTCGGTTAGATCAGACGTTAGTGCTGTCGCCAATTACGTGTAATAATTTATTCAAAAAATGTTCCGTCCCTGCATGGGAAGAACCTCGTATGTCAAGTGATAATTGTGCTACAAGAAGTGAAATCAACAAGCGAAGTCATCATGGAACCGGCCCGTTTAAAAAAATTAAAGTTATTTGAATTCATGGATATAGACAGGATGGAAGAAATATCGTTATTTAGATGAAACGTGGTATGACACATATGAAGTTTCAGATAAGGGTTGGATAGATGCATCAGGCCAATGCGTAACCAAAGTGAATCACAATAATACAGGCTGGGACGAAACACGGATTTATATCAAACACTTTGGCCTTCTCGCCAAAAATATAACGGACTCTCTTGTTGATTACCATGATGATACTACCTCAGAACTATTTGAAGACTGGTTTAAAAACAAATTATTGCCAAATATACCACCAAATAGCGTGATAGTGATGGATAATGCCAGCTACCATAGTCGCAGGTTAAATAAAGCCTCTTGTTCGAATGACAGAAAAGCTAACATTCAAGAGTATAAGATAGAAAATGATGTGTATTTTGAGGAAAATTACACGAAAAAGCAATTGCTTGAAGTACCTGGATCATTTTTAATAAAAAAAGAGTATTATTGTAATACTCTGGCGGCGGCAATGGGTCATATCGTGTTGAGACTTCCCCCATATTATTGCATTTTCAACCCTATTGAACATATATGGCACTGTTTGAAATCAAAGAAAGAATTATTTTAAATGTAGACGACGGTAGTGAGAGTAAGGCTGACTTGAATTAATTAATTATTTTTATGATTCCTACTTTTTTATTTATATCTTGTGTATATTTATAATTAATTAAATAACAACCGTCCTATATGTTAACTTTGGTACTTTGTTATTACTATTCTTTTTAATATAGTTATTAAAACAAGGAGCATGCCGTTTTTAACACCCTGTACATTTTTAACACCCTGGCAGTTTTAACTTCCAATATATAAACTTTATTGCTTGTTTTGATATAAACACTACACTTTAGTAGGTGCAGCAATTATCTTATAGCAGCGCAATATGTTGATTTGCCAGCATTTCCTACCCTGCATTCATTCAAATATTTGTAAAGTAATTTATTTATATATTAATACATTAGGATGATTTTTATTTCCAAGAAGATCCCTCCATGATACAGGCCAACAAAATAAAACAAAAATTTTAGTGCCTGAGATGTAAGAACTGATTTTAGATATACTTAATGTGCTGATTCTAAAACTGGCAGCAGAATTTTTTTCTGAGCTCTAGTTTTTGAGATAGAGACTAATTGAATTTAGTTCTAATAAAAGGCAAATTAAATAGAAAAAAATTTGGTATTCAAAACTAGGATCTAATTAGTCAAATATACCTGAAATTGTCCGTAAACCAATATTCCTAGATCTGGTTAACCCGCATTATTTAATCCTATTAATTTTATTAGCTATATTATATTTGGAATTCCCTATGATCCGATCTCCCCATACCTGCTCAACCCCGACTAACTGGTTTTGGAAACATAATACCTTTTGTCTATCTTTATCCTTCTCGACTTAGTATATTGTGTAGCTTTTGCAAATAAAGTTGTGTCATAATTTTTTGTATATTTTCGTCGTTTTATAGTGTTAAAACTAAAACAATAGCATCCACAAGCAGGCATAGCTGCGTAAACCATCCAGATGTTTTTTGTTATGTATGTGGCGAATACACTTTGAAAGATAGTAGAAAAACTATTTCTGAATTTGTTAAAAGATCTTATTTTGCCTATTTTGGCGTTCATTTGGGAGATCAAGATAAATCTTGGGCTCCACATGTGGTGTGTAAAACATGTGTTGGACATTTGCGACAGTGGAGAATTGGAAACAGAAAGTGCCTGAAATTTGGTGTACCAATGGTTTGGAGGGAACCACGTAACCATTATGATGACTGCTATTTTTGACTCGTTAATATTAAAGGCATAAATAGGAACAATCGACATAAATGGATATATCCTGATCTAGATTCTGCAAGAAGACCTGTATCGTACTCTAAGGAACTACCCATTCCAACCGTCAGCAGTCTTCCTGAAATCCCGGAAGATGATACAGAATCATCAAAGTCTGATGATGTTCAAAGAACGCAATCAGAAAACGACAGTGAATTTGAAGCAGATTTAACAACTCGTCAGTGTTTTAATCAACAAGACCTATACACTCTCAAAGGAGTGTGCTTAATTACTTGCGTCCAGATTAAAACAAAAGAACCTTCTTTATCCAGGCAGTAGTGTTACATTTTATCGTAAGAGAGAAAAGGATCTGCTGCCTTTTTTCACTCAGGAAAATAAGCTGGTATTCTGTAACGATATAAAAGGACTCTTAGAAACAATTTGTTTGCCAGAATACACTTCAGATGATTGGTGCCTTTTCATTGACAGTTCAAAACGTAGTTTAAAATGTGTGTCCTTTTACATAACGGTAACAAATATGTCTCAATTTCTATTGGACATTCTACTACCATGAAAGAGGAGTATAAAACAATAGCACAAGTTTTGAACCAAATTAAATACGAAGAACATCAGTGGGCAATTTGTGTTGATTTGAAAATGGTGAACTTTCTCCTTGGACAGCAAAGTGCATATATAAAATACCCCTGTTTTTTATGTCTTTGAGACAGCGGAGCTGAAGATCAGCACTGGGTTAAGAGAAATTGACCTTTAAGAGAAAACAAAACGTAGTGAATGAACCTTTGGTTACGAGAGAAAAAATCTTACTACCACCCTTGCATATCAAGTTGGGGCTTATGAAGCAGTTTGTGAAAGCGTTAGATCGAGATGGAAATTGTTTTGGGTACTTGTCACGTAAGTTTCCTGGGATTAGCACGGAAAAACTAAAAGCTGGTATATTTGATGGTCCTCAAATCAGTCAACTTATTAAAGACCCACAGTTCACCACATTAATGAATGAGACTGAATCTAACGCTTGGGGTTCATTTGTTCAAGTAGTTTTCTTGGAAATCACAAAGCAGACAATTACATAGAATTAGTGGAAACTATGCTTTCAAGTTTTCATATTCTCGGTTGTAACATGAGTATAAAAGTTCACTACCTCGACAGCCACCTAGATCGCTTTCCAGAAAATTTAGGTGACTGTAGTAGGAGAAAGATTCTATCAGGATATTAAAACTATGGAAGATCGATATCAAGGACGATGGGATACTGTTGAAGCCTTCAGCGAGACTACACCAGTAAACTCCATGCTAGAAAGTCGTATAAAAGAAAATTTGTAGGTGATAGTGACTAATATGAGTACGAATGTATTTTAAGCTACTTTTTATAATAAATATTTAATTATATGTGTTTTTTTTTGTTATTGGCAATAGTCATAGTTATAACGTAAAATATATATAGAGGTTAAAAAAAAGTAAATAATTCCTATTTTAAAAACTACATCTGATAGACAAAATCTTATGGCTATTTCGGGAAATCTTATGGCTATTTCGGGTTTTCCTCCCAAAAATTACCCAGGAACAGTTAAAAAATCGGCGGCACGAAAATGTGTGTTGGTCTGTGATATATAATCATCAAAAAATGAATAATGAGTTGGTCCTCCATGGTTATTTAGGCACTCGTTTGTTCTATTGTGCATTGACAAAATAAGATGGTCTATATCATATTGAGGTACACTCATTCAAATCCTCCTGACGGCATGCCAGAGTTCATCTAAGTTTCCAGGAGGACGTGGTAATCGACTAAGATTGCGCCTTATCATATGCCATACCTGTTCGATAGGCGCAAGTCAAGCAATCTTGCTGGCCATTCCAAAGTCTCTATGCCAAGTTCATATAAGAAGTCCATTGTTTCACGAGCAATATGCGGTCTGGCATTATCTTGTTGAAAGATCGCATTTGGGATAGTTTGTAGGTAGGGATGTAAAACTGGCTGCAGCACTTCATCGATATATCGCCGAGCAGTCAGATTGGCGTTGATGAGGACTAGAGGTGATCTGCTTTGCTGTCTTGCTGTATCACGTTCAACAGCAAAGTTTACATTTCGTCTTTCACCTCGAAATCGCCTAACCCTCATGCGTCCATCATGGCTGCCTAAACAAAACCTGGCTTCGTCGATAAAGCTTATGGTATTCCATTCGTCATTCCAGTTTTGCGAGCCTTATGTTGTGGGGTCAAAGGTAGCACAAAAGCGGACGGTAAGCCCTCAGCCCCATACCAAGCAATCTTCGATTAACTGTCATCCTTGAAAACACTCGTGCTGTATCTGGAACTAGAATATCTCTTACTTGGCGTATACTGTCCCGTCGATTTCTGAGAGCAAGAAGTCTGAAATTTACCCTTCTTGCAATTTCCCATAAACCAAAACCAGCCTTTTTCATTCCCACGATGCGTCCTTTCTCGAAGTCGCTTAAATGATGAAATTGTTGGCGACCGCGGACTCTTTTTATTTTTTAAGTAATCTGTAAGCAATCCAAAAAGACCAAAAACTAGGAGAATTTTCAGAAAAGGTCTTTTATGTGTTGGTTGTTTTGGAAAATGAATAGAAAAAATCTGTGAAAAAAAGGAAAGATTAAAAGACAAAAAATTTATCAAATATTTCTTTTGAGATAAGGTATACACACAAATAATTTTCATTCAAATAATTATCCATTGCATTTTTTTTGTTCTTCAGTATATTTTATTGGCTTAGCTAGATGTATGGTACTACTATACAAAGTTTTTCGTAGCACCTACAGTTTTCTCACAAAAAAATCTAGTTTAAAAATTCTTAAAAAAATTGATAATTTTATTGGTCTTTTTGTACCATGGTCTTATCCAGGTACACATTTGGCATTTAATAAAACAAGAAATGCCAAAGATAGATTCGGGTTTTCTCTAGCGCTAGCATTATGGGCAGAACCTGTAATTTTGACAAAGTGGTCATTAATATATAAACAAAAAACAAAGGTATCTTTGGTATTTCTTGTTTTTTTTTTAAATGCCAAATACCTGGTAAAACCTTGGTGCAAAAGAGGCCAATAAATATGACAATTGTTGTAGGATTTTTAAACTAGATGTTTTTTTGCGAGAAAACTGTATGTGCTGCAAAAAACTTTAAATAACATTTTTTGCTTAACATATGATTCTATGTAATTCTCAAAAAGTTTTTTTTAATTAGCTAATTTTTGCGCATTTTGAAAATTTTATAACCAAAAAAATTTTGAAATTAACTCTGTGTTTCGTTAATTTATTATTAATTTAATATTAATTAATACATCATTGTATCAAACTTTCAAACACGAAAAAGTTTGTTTGACATTTTTTACTTAAAATGAATTGATTTATTTACAAAAAAAATTTTGTTGGCAATTTAATTTTTAATTTGTTTGAGAAATTTTGGTATTTTGTAAACAGATTGACAGACATTGATTTTTCATCTTAATTTATAATCCTGGATGCCACAAACATAAAAATGCATAATTCAAGTAATATATATATATTTTTTTTCTTGGAAACGACCAAAAACTGAAGTGTGACTATTTAAAAATTATATGGAATATGTGTAGTTGATGTCATAAGGAAGGTGTTGAAACTGTACCGTGTGCAATATTTTTAACAGTCATTTTTTCTTGCATAAATATTAACCCATTAAATTAAATTACTATTAGGTATTAATTAAAATAAAACTGCAATGTTTGCTATAAACATGGGAAAATATAATCCTAGCATGATAAACAATAAAAAAAGCAAATTTGGTTTTAAAACAAACTAGGAGATTATACTGCTAGATTTCAAACTTACCTGCTACTTCGTTGGGTTGATTAGCAATATTTTAAACCCTTTCTTATCACGTTATTATTTATGCGAGTATTTATGTATCTAGGGTAAATCTCATAAAATGTCCCCCTTGACGTCCCCTAAACCAAATATCCGTTTTAATTAAAAATTATAGTTTTCGAAATCCACCAAGCCTAGTAATCTCATTACATAGTTGATTTTACACTTTAAGAAGTTTTTAAGAAAAACGTACATTTTAAAAATCAATGTTCTACGGAGGCAACAAAATATTAAAATTGAAGATAATTTAATTCAAGACAACATTTTTATTTTAATAAAATATTTTTAAAATATTTTGAAAAAAAAACTGAAAATCTTTATACATGTCATGTCAGGTATAGTCACAACATTACTTTTATTAACCAATGAAATATCATTGTGCAAAGGAAACATACATTTTTTAATTTTAGTAAAATTATACAGGTTGGGCTGAAAACTTACAGTGGCTATAATTTTTATACCAAAATAAAAAAATAAAAAATACCGTTTTTTTAAATAAAAAAAATAGCTAAAATTTAATTTGACAAAAAAAGGAATTGTTTAGCATAAATTACAAATTAAAGCGACGTAGCGAAGTTCAAATGAAGTATTTCAAACCACCCCGACCTACCCCTTAAGCATCACCCCACTCAAAATACTAACCCACCCTATTTTAAAAAAATCGTTCTAAAAAACTTCAAAAAATTACTGGTAATAGTGATAAGAAAATTAGGTGCAAATTTGAAAAAAAGAAGCCAAATTGAAAGTGATAGGTAGGTACTTTATTTTAACAATTGTTCGAAATCTCTACCGTTTTTTTTCGACGAAGCTGGTTTAGTCTTAAAGACTATGAATTTAATGTAACCCCACAAAAAAAAAATCCAAAGGTGTGAGGTCAGGTGACCTTGACGGCCACTCGATATGACCCTTCTGCCAATCCATTGCCTTGGTTAAAATCTATCCAGCCACCGCCTTGCAACAATAGCATAATGCGGAGGGTCTCCATCTTGTTGAAAGCGTATTAGATATTCATTTAGATTCAAATTTCCTCCCAAATCTCTTTGATTTTCCACTTCATTTACAAGGGCCGGTTCTGTCACATAAGCCTCACCTGTCAAATTTCCGTCAATAAAAAATGGGCCCATTATTTTATCGCCTATTTCTGCCCAAAAATTGACCTTTTAAGAATTTTGGATGTGCCCTTTTACAACAATATGCGGATTCTCGTCGCTCCAGTATCTCCAGTTCTAAAAAACAAATGATCAAAAGATCTCGGGTGGAAAACAACGAAAATTGAAACTTGGATGAGCATCCCAAAAGGAACACACAAAGCACCAAAGCGAAAAGAGAAATCATAAAACGATGTTTTGCCCTGGGTAACCAGCGTGGGCTTGTCAGTGGTTTCACTGGTCACCCGCCCCAGACATCATTAAATTTCTAAGTTTGAATCACTCACAAATAGGCATCGTTCCGCACTGGTACTTATCTAAGTCACCTAATACGGGTTCGTCCTGACGTGTTAATATTTTCAATAGGTTTACGGTCATAAGGCGATTAAAACAAAAAAGGAAATTGAAAAACCTCCATGTCAATTACTTCAACCGAAAAGAAACTTAAAAACAAAAGATCAAAAGATTTCGGGTGGAAAACAATGAAAATTGAAACTTGGATGAGCGTCCCAAAAGGAACACACAAAGGACCAAAGTGAAAAGAGAAATGATCAAACGATGTTTCGCCCTGGGTAACCAGCGTGGGCTCGTCAGTGGTTTCACTGGTCACCCGCCCCAGACATCATTAAATTTCTAAGTTTGAATCACTCACAAATAGGCATCGTTCCGCACTGGTACTTATCTAAGTCACCTAATACGGGTTCGTCCTGACGTGTTAATATTTTCAATAGGTTTACGGTCATAAGGCGATTAAAACAAAAAAGGAAATTGAAAAACCTCCATGTAAATTACTTCAACCGAAAAGAAACTAAAAAACAAAAGATCAAAAGATTTCGGGTGGAAAACAACGAAAATTGAAACTTGGATGAGCATCCCAAAAGGAACACACAAAGGACCAAAGCGAAAAGAGAAATGATCAAACGATGTTTCGCCCTGGATAACCAGCGTGGGCTCGTCAGTGGTTTCACTGGTCACCCGCACCAGACATCATTAAACATCATCATACACTTTGATTTCTAAATTTTTTTAACTTTTTTAATCGCCTTAGTAACGTAAACCTATTGGAAATATTAACACGTCAGGACGAACCTATATTAGGTGACTTAGATAAGTACCAGTGCGGAACGATGCCTATTTGTGAGTGACTCAAATTTGGAAATCAAAGTGTATGATGATGTTTAATGATGTCTGGGGCGGGTGATTAGTGAAACCACTGACGAGCCCACGCTGGTTACCCAAGGCGAAACTCGTTTGATCATTTCTCTTTTTGCTTTGGTCGTTTGTGTGTTCCTTGTGGAATGCTCATCCAAGTTTCAATTTTCGTTGTTTTCCACCCGAGACCTTTTGTTTTTTAGTTTATTTTCGGTTGTAGTAACTGATATGGAGGTTTTTTAACTTCCTTTTTTGTTTTTTTTTATCTCCAGTTCTGTTTATTCACATTGCCAAGCAGAAAAAATAGTACTCGTCGGTAAAACCAATATTTTTAATCAGTGAAGGTTCCCTTTGAATTTCCTCCGTCATTATATTGCAGAACTGGATCCTTCTATCGGGATTGTCGTCGCCAAGTTCCTGCAGACTTTTCATTTTGTAAGGGTGAAATTTATGTATTTCCAATACTCTTCTGACAGATGTTCGCGATATGCCTGTTATTGATGCCAACTGGCGCGTTGATGCTTTTGGATTGATAGAAACCTGACCAATAACTTCCATCTGCATGTCTTCATTCAATAATCTGGGCCTACCCTTTTTTTATTTTTGACCGATCCCGTTTGTTGAAACCTTTGAATCAAATCTCTAACATAAACGTGACTAACGTTTCTGCCCGGATTTCTTTGATTTAAAGCGAGGGCTGTTCTCAAATAACACATATATAAAAACCATTTGAATTCTTTCTTCCATACTATAAACCATTTTTCAATGTTTTAAACCAGTAGTTTCTAAATGTCCTGGGATTGAGGACCCCCAAAATCAAAAAATACTGAGCTGCGGATCCCTGGCTAATTTAGTTTTAATAATAGTACAGAATTCCCACTTTTCTGGAAAAACTTAGAAAGTAGGGAAATGCCAGGGAATCGCAAAATTTGTCAGGGATGTCAGAGAATTTGTCATAAATGTCTGGAAAAATTGAAGAGCCACTGAAAGAACTTATTTTATTGTGAAATTGATGTTCAGGTATTTTTTTATTTGAAGGCTAGTTTTTTAATTTTACCGTAAAACTTTTATGACCATCGTTTGGCATTTTTGTAAGCTTTCCAAAGAGGTGCCACAAGTGGGGTATTGCCATTTAAGATTTTGAAGAGAGTGGGGTGGCGCCTAAGGGGTGGGTCGGGATGGTTTGACACATACGTCATTTGTATTCCCCCTTGATTTTATAGAAACAATTATTTTTTATTTTTCTGATATCTTTTTTGGTTTGAAAATTATAGCCATTGTAAGTTTTCAGTGGCCCATCCTGTACAATAAAACTTCACATTCTTAATTTAACCGTTTGATTTAAAAAGTACATAGGTATTCTTTTGCTATCCGTTGGTCTATAAATGAGGATATCTTTGCTTAAAGTTCGGTAATTTTTTTTTTTATCTATCTAAACATTTACCTATGTGCAATAGTACACAACCTTTGTTATTTCGTTGGAAAATATGTAGTTTCCTGACCTATTTGAATCCAATTCCAAATAAATGTCGTCACTTTATTCCCAAAATTGTCTTTTTTTTATCATTTTTTAAACCTAAGGTTAAGGCATAAGTGCATCAGTTATCTCTAGGTCCAATAGATAAGCTTTTGTATTTTTTTGTGTGAGTCACCGGTTAGGAATCTAAATTGTTAAATTATACTAAAATTAACGCAAATAATAATTTTGCTGATTGTTGCTTATGTCGGTCTACCAACCGCTCTCTGGTCTTTTAAGCCTTATAGCCTTATAGATTTTATACATTCGGAATCAGTTCAATAAACTTTACTCAAGGACGGACAAGTTTTGTACCACATACTCACTTACAATATTTTAGTTGGTTCTGGCAAAAATCCTTAGACTAACTATAGTCCCACAGATACCCACGCAAACAAAACCGCTTTCTGTATTACACTAGTCAACAAAAAAAACTTATGTCGTAAATAATTGTATGTAATTCTTGTTCTGTGTGCTAGAAATAATGCAGAAAGTTTAATAAAACATTTCTATCACGTCACAATTTTATGATATATCAATAGACCATTTTTGACAAATTAATTTAATTTGGACTAAAAAAGCTTCCTCTTTCATTTGTTGATGATACTCTGTGGTTGGGGTTCCAGCCCGCAGTAGTCTGCCTGCATCGCAGGGTTCCATTTTCCTTGTCATTGTTTTATATAGTATGTTTTCACATAGTACTCAATACATATTGAAAAGATTATCTTCTTTTTGTTCTGACAAAGAGTGTGAGATACCTATATGAAAGAACAAGATGCATTTCGATACGTACTGAATATGATATAAAAACATACTAAAAGTAATAGCTATATGTTGCTGAAAATGTCCCGACGCTCGCCATAGATAAGTTCTTATAGACAAGTACTTACTTCTCTTACTTCCATATTCATTATTTTTTCCTTTTTCACAACGTTTCGATTGCTTATGTATCTGCAATCGTCATCAGGTGAATACTAACAAACACTAAGACTACCTAATCTTATGTACTAGCATGTGTTCACTGAACCATGAATACTCTTGGTTGGCTCCGCCCTTTCAAAGTTGAAATCTGTTACTTCCGAAAAGTATGGGTTTCCAAATATCCTTGCGGGTGACGCTCTGTTGAGGAAATACGTTCTGGTTCCTCTGTATGAATGCTGTTTCTTTGAACTTCCGCTTGAATAGATTTTCTTCCCTGGCGACGATGTTTGCCTCTTTCCATTCCATATGATGTTGATTTTCCCAGCAATGTTGAGCTATTTTTGATCCAGTTGTGTCCCCTTGTCAAGTTTTGCGTTTGTGTAAGATAGATGTAGACATCCCCACACTCGCATGGTACTTGGAAGATGCAGTTCTTGGTGTTGCGGCGATATGGGTTAGTTTTTGGTGACTGACTTCTTATTGTTGTGGTCGTTTTGAAGACAGTCCGAAGATGGTATTGGTTGTCTTTTCTTCTTATCTTTTCTGAGATTTCTTTGATGTATGGATTATAAGTGTCGCCTTCCTTTCAGTATTTACGTCTGTCGTCCTTTGTGTTGGTGTGTCCTGAAGTTTTATTGATCGTGTAGTTGGAGAAACCATTTCTTCGCAGATCGGATCGAATTTTTGCCTTTTATTTATTTATTTAAAGCTTCTTCTGTATTGCAGATGTAGGTGGCTCGATGTATCAGAGATTTTGCAATTTCCAGTTTGGTTGATGTGGAGTGGTTTGATTTGAAGTTTAGATATTGTCCAGTATGAGTACGTTTGCGATATACAGACAGAAGAATTCAACCATAACCACTTGTGTATATCGCAAAGTACCATGCGAGTGTGGGGATATCTACATCGGAGAAACCAGCCTAACCATGGAAGTTCGCCTTACAGAACACAAACGCAAAACTCGACAAGGGGACACAACTGGATCAAAAATAGCTCAACATTGCTGGGCAAATCAACATCATATGGAATGGAAAGAGGCAAAGACCGTCGCCAGGGAAGAAAATCTATTCAAGCGGAAGTTTAAAGAAACAGCATTCATACAGAGGAACCAAAATGTATTTTCTCAAAAGAGCGTCACCATCAAGGATATTTGGAAACCCATACTTTTCGGAGATAACAGATTTCAACTGTGAAAGGGCGGAGCCAACCAAGAGTATTAATGATTCAGTGAACACATGCTAGTATATAAGATTAGGTAGTCTTAGTTTTTGTTAGTGTTCACCTGATGATGATTGCAGATACATAAGCAATCGAAACGTTGTGAAAAAGTAAAAAATAAAGACAATGGAAGTTCGAAACTCTACTTTACTCTCAAGTTCAACATTGTCTACCACGTTCAAACAACATTCTGTCTGCAGTCTAGCATTGAGTTTTTTCCTCAGGGTCACGTTTACAGCATGTATTACGTTCAGACCAGACGTTAACTTACGCTGTATAACGTTTGCTCTATGTTGCTAACGTAGCGAGTTTTGCCCAAAAGAGTCAAAAAATGAAAAGGTTGGTGAACAGCCGAACCAAAGAAAGCAAAAAGTAAAAGACAGACACGCCCGATCCGGCAAATACCACGTCTACGCCTAGGCACGTCGTACACGTCTTATTTACGTATTTATTATTTTACCAGAGGTCAATGTGAATTTTCAGCTCTCAAGTTCTAAGAGCAAAGTGTCATTTGTTTTGAAACGTTATTTAGACAATTGTGAAGGATTTGACATATTTTTTTTACATGGTTTTTAACATCAAGTCTAAAATTTTACTCACGCTGTATATTATGTCATTTTCTGGATTCTTCTATTGGTCTATCTTTTATATTTTCCATTCAAAAGTTCTAAAGTCTAAGTGACCAAAAAATTTAAATTAGGTAGACGTAGGTTATTTTTTTTAGAAGTGCATTAAAGTTCATAATATAAATTTTGGTAAAAATGCTTTGTGTTGTTGAAAAACAAAAAAAATACTTTGGTTATTTATTGTTTGTCTAGACAACTGGTCTGCCGTTCCTTAAATAATTTTATTGTTTATTTTTTAACAATGGTGGGTTCTTTTAAAAAAACGTAGAGTTTTTTTTTAACAATCCTCTACCCACGCGCATGTATCGAGGTTTTTTTAAAGTTCGTGCTGTATTGCCAATTTTTGTCATCTTATAAATTATTTATTGAAACTTTTTAAAATGATTCGTATTTTTGTTCAAATGGGATATGGTATTGTTAAAGAAAGTAAATGTTGATAGAGGACAAGCATTGAGTATCTATGGGAAGAATCAGTTATTCTAAAAATAATCGTTAAGATAAAATAAAAATGCCATTTGAGCGCAAGAGTCTTCTATGCAAATGCTAATCCCGAGGCTAATTTTAAAAAGAAAAAATCCAATTTCTGAGTATTTTTTTAACACTGGTTTTTCCAAACGAATTTAAAAAATAAATCAAAACTGATGGTGGGTTGGAATTTTAAACATATACGTCATCTCTTAATCGATTCACAGTACTTTTAATCAAAATTTGCAATAAACAAAATAACAAAACCTTATTTATGCTTAACTTTTATAGGTAGAGATTTATCGAAAATTGTGTTGGTCTAACAATGGACTAATCAAACCTTATTGTTAATAATTAGAGTGTCATTACAAAGTTGAGGCAATTATTTTATAAATTGCAATTAACAATTTTTAGAGAAACAGAGTTTTGAATTAAATTGGTTCAGGTCGGCTCAGGTGGTTGTAATAAACCGTTGACCTGTAACCAACTAATAAAGTAATTTAATTTTTTTTGTCGAAATCAGAAAAAAAGCTTTACTAATAGTCCAATTTTTTGATGACGTAATTTTTTGACTGACGTAATTTTTTTTGGATCTCTATTTGATACATTGTTTTATAGAGCGACAATAAATATGTAAAAAAAGTTAATTGTTTCAACTGTTACTTCAAATTGACAACAACAAATTATTTGACATGCGAATTGTTGACAACAAAGAAATACGTTTTCAGAAGCAAAAATGACGTCAGTCCGCTCATCAAGAAATTGGACTATAGTTGTTGTCATGTGAACTTATAAGTCAACAACTTGGTTCCCATCTATGCGTTTCTCTTTTACACGCATCACGTAGTGCGAAATAGTATAGATAGGCAAATGCATGTCACACCACGTGATGGGATACGCATAGATGGAAACCGGATTTTAGTTAGTTCTTATAGCCCAATAGAATAGTACTTTAAAATGGAAAAACTGACTACACAGCCACACTTTCCAGGGCTAATAGGGGATTATACCACAAACCTAAAACCACATTTTTCCGACAAAATTTCCCTCTAGGTTCGCCGCCATCTTGGATTTTGTGTTGGACTTAATATTTAGGTTAATATTTGTTCGATTTAAAAACGGTTTTTTTGTTGCCTATAAACAAAATTATTTTTCTGAAACTTTTATTCAAAAACTTTTTTTGTATGTGTCATAAAAAAAATTATGCCTAAAAGACTGCCGAAAATGGTGACATGTTAGTACTTACTAGCCAATATTTCTCTTTGTGTAGACTTGAGAAGAAAAGTGTTCAAATATAAATTGTAGACATCAAAATTCTCTGTAATTTTTTTTAAACATTTTTTTCTGTATAGTAAAAAATATCTGAGAAAGAGTGCTGCAAAGTTGACACGATAAATTCTTGAGGTAAGATTTTACTCCCTTATTGTGTCAAGTTGGCCATGACAAAACAAAAGTACCTACTCACCTATTATTGACAACTGTCGTTAGTGAGTGTTTTTCCATTTTGGAATATTATTTAGGTAATATTTTGCGTAGCTACTTTTAAAATTTAAATTTTTTGAGTATAATTCGATATTCGTCCATATGGAGAGAGGAGGTTGTGGTTACCCAGTGCTACTCAAATCTGAGTAAGATTCCTATTAAATAACCGGAATTTTTTGTAAAAATTTTTAGAATAGAATAAGCTACGAGCTACGATGATCACTGATCTTACCAAAACGGTCGAAAAAAAGTTGCTCTCATTGTAAAAATTTTTATAGATCTTTGCGTTTTAAATCATTTAGAACATTTTTGTCTGTCTGTCCGTCTGTCTGTCACCAACGCGCCTAACTTACGAACCACTTTTCCGATTTTGACGAAATTTAGTAGGTACATAGACTTGGTTTCTGCTCCACATGGTCCCACTTCAAGAACATTAAAATTGCCCCCCAAGGGCGGAGATAATGGAAGGGATATATTAAAAAACCCAGTTTAATCCAGAATATGGCATGTGGGGTATTAATTGGAACGTATTTAAACAGGGATTGTGAAGGCTTTGGTAAGAGCTTTGGTTGCTTGAAAGAGTATTTTAAAAATTATTGCCTGCGTTAACATTTCTTACTCACTTCTTACCAACCCTCCCTCATAGCTTGGTCCTGGGTACGCCAATGGGTACGCAAAAGGGCGTCAGACATGTGAAAAATAGAATTGTATCTGTCGCTACGCTCGTACACTATCTCGCGTATAACAGTGGCGGCCCCAGCTTTACCAAAAGGGAGTGGGCGTGAGGTAAAAACTTTGTAAAAGCAAAGAAAAAGTTTTATGCAAAAGTCCTAAAATTAATGTAACTTTCCACCCAGTAGGGCGCCGCAGGCGAAAATTTTTGAAAAAATATAAAAATTTTTATGTTTTTATGAAAAATCGGCGGTTTTCTAAATAAATTCTCGAAAAAAGGAGGGACGATCGCTCTCACCGCCCCCCCCCTCTGCCACCAGCACTGCCTATAGGGTTTAAAAATGCCACTTATATCACTTGGTGTAGATATATCTAGTATTTATTATCACTTTTTCGTATCTTCTGTCATTTTTATTTCTGAAATTAAAAAAGCTGCTCGCTACGCACAGGCTTCAAACTTTTTAAATAAAAAATAATAAAAAAGGTGCGAAGAGAATTTATTTCTCATTCTGTTTTCAAACATTTTCTCTTTAAGTGCTATACTTAGTGTGTATTATATCGCATTATTTCTTAATATAAGTTTATTTTATACCTCGGTTAAACTATGTACATAAGAAGGCACTACACACTTTTTCTATAAAAAAAATTACACATTTGTGGCTCCCTCTATCTCTGTTATTTTTAACATAACGGTTATTATTTATTACCAAAGTTTAAAGAAAATTTAACCCACTCAATTTTTTAAAGTTTCATTCATGGTAACAAACTATATGTCAAATAATCATTATTGTCGGCGGTAAATGTGAATTAACTTTTTATCCGAGACATATAGGCAAAAAATATTACACCAAAAATCGTGGAAAAACCACTTTTTTATAAAAAAAAAAAATTTAAATTGGATCAATGGTCAATGAGCTGACATTTAAACACAGAAACTTAATGGAAATGTCATTATCACTGTCAAAAAATTTAGTATAGCACACCATGAAAAAAAAGAATTTGATGTATTTTTCGTTTTAACCTTTGCTCTGTTCATGCTTAAAAAGTTATGACTGTGCTTACAAAATAAAGTTTATCTTAAAAAATTATGGAAAGGTGATATACTTTTCTACGCTTTCTTATTTGGCGTTTATAAGTACTTCTTAAATTTCTCATTTTTTCTTTATTTGAATACAAAAATAGGCGTGTCCAGCGAATGATCGGGTAAAATGGTAGCTAGTCAGGGGAACTTGGAATCCTCCCAAAACCCAACCGAAAACCGCCATTACCATCACGTGTCGGGAGGACATCATCCGGAAATCTTATGTCCAAGGCATAACGCATTTTTACAGGGTGAATATGGTAAGAAAATTCAGGAGTTTGTGAGTGTCAACACATATCACCTAACAAAAAGATACTCTGTGGTTTGGAGGTGATGGAATGCTAGCTGATTTCTCCGGTTGTCGACCAAGATTTTTCTGCTAACCATCATTGTTATTATTAACATCTTATTACATGTACTAACATTTTAGCAAATTAGCAGATTTAAAAATGTAGGTTCTCATCTGGATGGGGGAGAATTATTTCTGAAGGATATCGTCGGTGGCGGTGCGTGGTTCAAAAATATGCAATTTAGGGAAATGGAAATTTTTATATATTTCTTTTTGATTTTGTAAAACAACACCCTGGTGTTCCACAGCTGTTGACCTATGGTATAACATGATTATAATATTATGAAAGCCTACGATATTGACTGTAAATCGGTGACAATATTTTAATCCTTTTATAGTTGCTGAGTATTTTGAAAAAAGTCACGAAAAGTTACTTAGATCAAAAAATTCGCAAGAACAAGTTAAATATGTCGAAATCTGGCCGACTTTTTGTTAAAGGAAAATCCCCTTCCCCCAAAATCATGTACCTTTTATAGGTACCTCCAACAAGCGCAAAGAAAAACTTCAACATTGATGTTTGCCCCCCCCCCCCCAAATGACATTTCTATATCGGCCCCTGGCTCTCCAAACCTTGACACATAAAGTCAACTAATCCTAATATCTCGGATAGTTTGCTACTCGCTTAATCGAACGCACCATCAATGCGAAGGAGATACGACCGACTTAACACGAGCTGCTTTCCGAGTATCCCGTAACCTAAAGTAAATATCTACGGATACAGAAACATAAAAAATGGCAAAATTGTTTATAAATCGGTTCATAAATAAGAAAGTTATGATTTTTAAATAATACTCTCGTCGGTTATCTTAATCCAAGGTGACAGAAGAAGGAAACTTTTTTACACGTTACTTGGGAGTAAACTAATATCTGATCTGACAAAAATGTAGCTCTTTCAACTAAAGGTCATAACCAATCAAAGTAGTAGCAATAACCAATCCTTGGAGGCTTAGGCCATACTATATGTCGTTAATACATAAGTTTAATTTAGCATGTCTTTATTTTAGATCATTTAAATATTACTGATAAAATACATAAATATAAAGGTCTCGTTAAGACACCCTTTAATTTAACTACATCTAACTGTTATTGTTTACTCACCTCTTAATTTGGCTTTTATAGAGCACAAAACGCAGTATTATTGGTCTAAGCGTGGATGGGTATTCCAGTGACTATTCTAATAAGACTTGTTTTTTTGATCTTCTGCTTTTTCTATACCTATATGTACTAACCATGATTGATCCTAATTTTTTTTAAAAAGTTGTAGGTATGTGGGCTGAGGCATTCTATTAATGAAACGTCCTTTTATTGAAATGCAGACGACTCGCAAAATTTATTTGCTTCTTTAGGGCTGAAGAAGCAAATAAATTTTGCGAAACGTAGACATTTCAAAAAAGGGACGTTTCGTTGATAGGGTACCTACACCTTCCATAAAATTGGAAATAGGGTTCTGCAAATTAATCCTAAAGAATGTATCTTTATTTCGAAGTATTCAGCATATTTGGTATTGGTAACTAGTTGTAAAATTGTACTGTTTTGTTTTAACTGCCTATTTTTTATTTATTGTTGTAAAATGGCGGATATCCAAAAGTTTTATGCATATTAAAAAACCGTTGGGTTTTTTTTAGACCCTTTGTATATTTTTTTTAACCACAAAAATCTTCTATCTATTGTCTGTAAACCGATGCATCACTTGATAAATTCTATTAAGAAATAAAAAGACTATGGGTATATATACCAACTTTTTGCATAAAATAAAACTGAATTTAAGTCAATCGTATTTTGTTATCTTTTTCGCCAGTTTTGTTGACAAGGATACTACAGATGCTAACAATAGGGCCTTGTTTTCTAAATGTCAAAAAAATAAAATTTTGTGACAATCCAAGATGACAGATGCTTTAAAATTTTAGGCATTTTAAAAAACTCGTTGTCTTTTTTCTTAAACCACTTTGTATATTTTTTTGCTATAACAAAAAAGTACCAACTATTATCTTTTAACTTATGTATCATTTGTTAAAATCTATTAAGAAATAAGAAAAATATTGGGATTCTAGTGTAACATTTCTTTTGCATGCAGTTAATTTTTGCTGCAAATGGTGACCACATTCGCTCAAATTTTTAGTGCCACTGTAGTTTTTTAGTTTTAATTTTGATTTTATGCATAAAATGTGTTACACTAATATTTTTCCTATTTCCTTATAGATTTTAACAAATGATACATTGGTTAACAGATAATAGTTGGTACTTGCCTGTTATAAAAGTGTAGTTGTCACAAAATGTAATTTTTTGTCGGACGGATTTTTAAGATGCATAAAACTTTTGGATGTCCGCCATTTTCAATTTTTGATAAATGTCATTTTTTCACATATTTTCAAAAAGTCTATTTCATTACCGTTCCAAAACTTTTTTAGTTAAAATCCGACAATAAATAAAAAATTGGCAGTTAAAACAAAACAGTCCGGTTTTTTGTGGTCCACCCTATGTAATATTTTTTGTATGGTAGAAATATATTAATACTAAAAATTAGTGATGTAAGATAATAAATAATATGGTAGTACAAGGGAACCCTTTTATTATATACTGGCTGGACAGTGGGACCAAGTACACTAAAAAACATTATCATTATCCGCTTGAAATTTTACTAATTTCTTTGATTAATAACCATTATAAGATAAGCACTCTAATGCCGATAAACAACCCATATTTTTTCCTGCCCTCAGCTTTGCTCTCAGATTGGTGATATGCTGGGGTTAATCAGGGGGTTAATAAGGGCAGGAAAAGTTCGGTTCGTTTATTAGCATTAGCATGTGATACCTTATAGTGGTAATATGATCAAAAATAATTTGTTTTATGTTTTGGCGTATTTGCTTCAACTGTGTGACAGTATTTTATATTCTAATACCTCAAAAATGTATTTTATATCATTATTGATGTATTATATCATTTTAGGTCCGATTACAGTACCTATGGTGTCAACAAATAGCTCACCACCCATAGCAATGCCAGTCCAAGTACCACCTGGCCACGTGGTTCAACAAATAGTGGACGAAAACGGTACCCTTCGACACGTGATCTTGTCATCCTCGCACCACCCCCCTAATTTGATGACCGTGCAGGGACATGGGCATGGGACTCCACAATATGTAAGTAAACATGACCTAACCTCTGTCAAAAGAACGAAAATAACAAGTCGCTGATTATTCTACTTCTTCATGTTGATTACTTACCCTGCAAAAAAAACCGCATAAAACCTCATAAAAACACACCTGAAGTTTATCAGTTTTTATAAGGTCTATGAGCTTAATTAATTAAAGCAAAATTTTAGGATTATAAAAGTTTGTAAGAATTTATGAGGTATATCTTTGATTTTGATAAGAATTTATGTGGTTTCATATGTGTGTTTTTTACCTGATCCTATAATCAGTCAGGCTTATAAATGTTTATAAAATTTGATAAATGCAGACATTTTCTAAGAGATTTTATAATCAAACCGACACATCAATTTTTATGGGTTTCTATAATTACATTCTTTTTCTTTTATGATGTATTATGGGATTATATAAACCGATATTTTTATAGTTTTCTGACAGATTCTATAGTCAAACCAACTCATAAAATTTTTTGGGTTTCTATGATTACACCCTTGTTTTTGATTTATAATGTTTTAAGAGTTTGTAAAAAAACGTTTTTCATGAGATTTTGGGATATTTTATGATCAGACCTACTCATAGAATTTGACAGCTTTCTATGAACATTTATAATTTTCTAGAAGTTAGTAAAAAAAATTTTTTATAAGTTTTTAAATAGATTTTATAGTCAAAGACAAACTTAAAACATTTTATAGATTTTTATGTGTCCACCCTGCCAAAAAAACCTCATTAAATTTCATAAAAAACACCTGATTTTTATCAGTTTTTTTGACCACCTGAAAACTAAATAAAAAAAGCTATACTTCGTATACTTAGTTACTTCTACAAAAAAAATATTTTTTGACTCATGATTTCATCTGATCAAAAATTTACTAATAAAACAAACTAAATCGTTTTCCCCCTCCACTTCCTGGTGTGTACCTGAGAATACCATATTATTGTATTTTCACCGGAACTATAAAAGCATAAAAAATTTGGTAGCAAAACATGACCGAAAACCGTCCATCTTGAATCCGACATATTGAATTTTTAAAATCTGATCAAAAATTCGTATTCCTTATCCCCAAAAGCTCCCGTATACCAATTTTGGTTGAAATCGGACAAACTTAGGTGTTTTTCCCCCTCCACTCCCCTCGTAGGGGGGAGGGGTGCCTAATAATGACATATTATTGTATTGTCACCGGAACTATAAATGCGTGCCAAATTTGAAACCAATCGGATCTTTATAAGTTCGTTAAAATTGGTTAGCAAAAGATTACCAAAAATCGTCCATCTTGAATCCGCGATATTAGGTTTCAAAATCTGATTAAAAATTCGTTATCTCCATTCCCAAGTGCCCCGACACAACTAATTTCAACGAAATCGGGCGTACTTCAACTGTACCCTCCTCCACACCCTGCTTCGAGTAGGGGGTAGCTGCCAATTTTATCACACTATATTTTTGTGTTGTTACCGCAACTATATAAGCATGCCAAATTTGAAGCCGATCGGATATCGGGAAGTTGGTCAAAATTAAGTTGCAAGATTCCACCCGAAAAAACATATCTTATTCGTTACATAAATAGATACATTGCAAGTTAAATAAAAGCTTGTAAAAAAATAGTTTTTGGCTTATGAAATCTCATAGAAATTTATTAAAGTAACATCTCTCCCACAGCTCCTGGCGATAAATAAATACTTATACGAGAACAATTTTCTATTAGATATGTAGATATTATGCAAGCACAAGGAGTGTTATTGTATTATAGTGGGTTAGGTTGTCATGGTTTATAGTTTAGGTTAGGGTATAGTTTAGTTTGACTGTGTATTAATCTCTTACATTACTTCGACTACTATTGCTACTACTACAGCTGCTAAAGTTGAGATAAAACTGAGCTATTAAAAAAATCATTAAATATTGTAAACTTTTATAAGCCAACTGGCTGATAAAATATGATGAACTTCTATGCGGGATTTCTGTTTCGCTTTCACTAGTCAAAAATTATAAAATATCATAAGTTTATATGAGCATAGATTATAAAAACTTATGATGTTTTATCTGTTATTTGCTATGATCTTTTATGGGTGATGGTGGGGTGGGTTCTATAGACTCAAATCCCGCAGCTTGCTCTAGGATTAGTGTCCTTAGGTCCAATGATGAGACTTATAGACGTCGTGCGGGTTCTGGACGCCCTACATTATTACAAGGTCGTGACTTACGGCATCTCAGACTTCTTGCTCTGAGAAATCGACAGGACAGTATACGCCAAGTAAGAGATGTTCTAGTTGCAGCTACAGGACGAGTGTTTTCAAGGATGACAGTTAATCGAAGATTGCTTGGTATGGGGCTGAGGGCTTACCGTCCGCTTTTGTGCTACCTTTGACCCCACAAAATAACGCTCGCCGCTTGGAGTGGTGCAGAGCTCGGCAAAACTGGAATGACGAATGGAATACCATAATCCAGGTTTTGTTTAGGCGGCCATGATGCATTCGATTTCGAGGTGAGAGACGAAATGTAGACTTTGCTGTTGAACGTGCAAGACAGCAAAGTATCATGGTATGGGGTGCTATATGTTTAGGAAGCAGATCACCTCTAGTCCTCATCAACGGCAATCTGACTGTTCGGCGATATATCGATGAAGTGCTGCAGCCAGTTACATCCCTTTCTACGAACTATCCCAAATGCGGTCTTTCAACAAGATAATGCCATACCGCATATTGCTCGTGAAACAATGGACTTCTTACATGAACTCGGCATAGAGACTTTGGAATGACCAGCAAGATCGCCTGACTTTTCGCCTTTCAAACACGTATGGGATATGATAGGGCGCAATCTTAGTCGATTACCACGTCCCCCTGAAAACTTAGATGAACTCTGGCATGCCGTAAGAAGGATTTGGATGAGTGTTCCTCAATATGATATAGACCATCTTATTTTGTCAATGCCCAATAGAACAAACGAGTGCATAAATAACCATGGAGGAGCGACAATTACTAAGAGCATCCTAATGTATTAATATATAAATAAATTACTTTAAAAATATTTGTCCTTTGTGGTTTTGCATTTTTTTGTTCTTTAGTATATATCTATAATATGAAAATTATATAACAAATATTATATTCTGACGTCATTTTCTTATAAAAACTTTTAAAAAAATGCAAGCTCTAAATTTTTTTTTCGGAACAAAATTAGCACTGAATTAGCTCTAAATAGTTATATAGGTTCTAATTAAAAAATCTCAAGTTGCGCTGCTAGCTTCTTGTACATATATAAGAGACTGATTCGATGTCCTCATCACATAGCCTACAAATGGGTTCTTCTTCCCTTAGTAAAAGAGAAAGGGACAGAGATGTATCAATGTCGAACAGTAACAGTAACGTCGAGTTTATAAATCTGGGGTTAATTGGGACTTTCGGTACATAAAGTTGGCATAGCCCGACTTTAATAAAGTGGGTATGAATGACTTAAGTGTTAGAGACCTTTTGCACCTATAATTTTGATGCCTTTTTTCTTTATCGCTTATTTAAGGACATGCGCAGTTACGAGGTAGTAACGGACTCCCTTACTAACCGATAAAGTTTGATGTTATCCTCCGGGAGAATACCGTATCCCTTATAATTGACATGGTTGCCGACAGTAAAACGTTGAGTGGAAAAACTAAAAATTTAAATTGATTTTCGAATGCAGATATGTTCTGTATTCTTTTTAATTGTAAAGATAAGAGCCAATTTTTGTTTAATCATTTTCTTTGGCTTGAATTTCGTAAGAAAAAAATTTTCCTTGTTGTATTTTTTAAAGATTAATAGTAATTAAAATTCACCGTAAAAACACAAGAATAAGATATTCTAAATGAAAAATACTATTGGACAAATTCTTCTTGTAAATCTTAATAATAATAAATACCGTATAAAGTCGGCCAAAAACAAATTAAAGGCGGCATGAAAAAACTAAAAATGCTGTCTTAAAAATAACGTGACGTTAGACGCGTCAAAACGCGTTATTAGTCGATAAAGTCACCTAACGGGGATTTTTTATAAGAGGTGCAAAAGGTCTCTATTTTTATCAGGACTGAATCTTATGAGAAAATTGAAGTTACACCGCGCTCTTCTTGGTTGCCGGAACAATCCAAAACCTACGTTCGGGCTATCCGGCCGGAGCTTTTTTTCCCGCAGTGCAGCGCCAACCCTACACCAATAGTGACTGACTTTAAATTGCCTGCAAAATGAGTATTATTACCATAACGTAAAAATTTTCTTTGATGTTTTTGGTTATTTTCGTTTTTTATTTATTTTTGGATGAACTATCCATCTGTTGACCTACAAATTACCGAAAAACCGTTAAAAATTTTTTAACAATTTTTCAAAATTATGTGTTTTTTTAATTATATTTTTCTAAATGTCAATATAAGAACGAGCTATATCCGATTTTAAAACTTTCACAAATAAAGTCAGGCCGGCGTTAAATTTGGAGGCTGCTGCGCATCAAAATCTGTCAACAGTGTCAAAATACTGCCCAGCTATAATAGCCCCTATTAAAGTAAAGTTCAAACTGGCAGTCAGTGTTTACTAGGGACTTATTGACCGTACATTTTTGCGTTCTGAGCATGCGCATGTCCTGCGTTTTTGTTAAGGGAACCGTAATAAAATACGGTATTCCCCTAATTCGGTACAGTTACTGTACGTCCCTTATCTTTAAATATAACCTCAATTAGCACGGATAATAGTGATAGTTGTTTTGTTTTTCGACACGACTTATTCATATTCTTTGCATTTTTAGTTTATTGTTTATAAACAAAAACAGGCTTGTGGATTTTGAAAATTTATGTGAAAAAATGAATAAATTGGAGAAACCTAAAAGGTTGAGGTTCAGCTACACTGACGATGTAATCCTTTTGAGAGAATTTATCAGGGAAAATCCCTACAAGGTTAGAAATTTTAGGTTAGGAATAAGGAAAAGTAATGCGACTTCCAATAACACTTTTTTTAAAGTTTGGATAAGGTTCAACCTAAATAAAATACGGGTTTCCCTTATTATGGTAAAAACTTATAGAGTAACGCCCAATAAGTCTTTACTAATCGCTATGGTAACATTAGAGTAAGGTAAATTATCAAGCAGAGCAAATACATTTTTTGATGTATCACTCTGTGTATTCTTTTAAAAGGGAAAACTCAAAGTAGGTAAAATATTTTAAACATGGAAACTTACCTTCTTTTTTAATTTCAGTATTTTCTTTCTTCTCTCACTTTACACAAGCCAACTCTGTTTCTTTACCGAGTTCTTTACCTATAATTTTACCTTGGATTTGCAAACACATAAAGATATCACAAAAAAAAACTAATCGCGGAAATATTTGACAAGAAACCATCACGTTTGACTTTTTAAAAATATTGACGTTTTTGAATGCACCCAGATAAAAAAATCATGAAAGTTGGTCAGTTTTTATGTTGTTTCATATGGTTTTACAAGATTCTACGAGCTAAACTGCCTTGTAAAATCTGATAAAGAAAATTGTAATTGACGAGATTTGGCGAGATTTTTACAAGTTTTTATCATATACCTCATAAAAAATATATAATACCTTATAAAACATCGTAAAATCTCCCAACCCAAACTTAAAAACCAGCATTATGCAATAAGGTATAGTTGGTTGCATACCTTAGCCTCCTTTTTTGGTAAAAATATATAGTAGTTAACTAATATTATGCCTCAAAAGTAAACTTTCTCTCAGACAATTCACTAATTAAAAATAAGCTTCGCAAAACATAACGATTTATCTCTAAAAATACCGATTTTCAAAAAGATCGCTCTGACAGTCGGAACACTGCCAACACTGCACATGTCAAATTTGTTGTCAAAAGCCCTCAAACTCATTTTGTCTGGCTGCTTTAGGAAAACTTCAGTTATGTTTATTACTTCTAAAAGAAACGAACTTTTTTATGTTTTAATAACATACTTTTTTTTGAAGATAAAAATATTTAATTAAAAGGTTAGTTATTTTGTTTTAATATTTATTTATTTACTATTATATTTTTACTATAGTTATACAATAACATAATATAAAATCATACTACTTCTGGAATTTGGTAACGAAAAAACTGAAAATTGATAGGTTATTGTTATTGCACAATAACAGTTCCATTTAATTTCTGTGTGTAAATGTCGGCCGCCATATTGAAAATGCTTAATTCGGAGCTCAGTCAAGCTACACCCGCCTCTCCATGAAATTCAATTGGGATATTGTAAAAATTATGTACTAATTTGTTCCCCTTTTAAAAAATTTCGTACTTAATGGGAGGGGGTGGGGCTTGGCACTAAGCTGCACCTCCCCCCATGGTTAGGAGATAGATTTAATGACAGTTGATATGTCATAATTATGTACTAATTATATACTCTTAAAGAAGGGTACTTTTAGTTTATAAAAACCATCGGTTTCTAAGATTTTTGTTTGTGTGTTATGGGGTGTGTAGTTTGATATCAAGGTACACCCCTCTCTGCTTAGGAAAGAAATTCGACCAAAAGTGACTATGTCAGAATTTGGTACTAATTATGTACTTTCAAGAAAACTTAATTTTTGTTTTTGTTTTTATGGGGTGCGTAGCTTGATATCAAGGCACACCCCCTCTGCCTAGGAAAGAGATTTGAAAAAAATTATTATGCCATAATTTGCTACTAATTATGTACTAATTTCGTCCCCTTCTAAAAAATTACCTTGTCTCAAGATAACTTCATTTTGTTTTTGTTTTTATGAGGTGTGTAGCTTGATATCAAGGCACACCCCCTCTGCCTAGGAAAGAGATTTCAAAAAAGTAATTTTACCATAATTTGGTACTAATTATGTACTAATTTCGTTCCTTTCTAGAAAATTGCCTACTCTCAAGATAACTTTTTTTTGTTTTTTTTGGGGTGTGTGTGTGTGATTTGAAAAAAAAGTCATGCTATAATTTGCTACTTATTATGTACTAATTTCTAAAAAATTACCCACTCTCAAGGTAACTGTATCATATAAACTAAAAAAATATGAAGTTATCTTGAGAGTAGGCAATTTTTTAGAAGGAGGCGAAATTAGTACATAATTAGTAGCACATTCTGGCATAGTCATATTTGGTCGAGTCTCCTTCCTAAGCAGAGGGGAGTGTACCTTGTTATCAAGCTACACACCCCATAACAAACCAACAAAAATCTTAGGAAGCGATGGTTTTTGTAAACTAAAATTACCCTTCTTTAAGAGTACATAACTAGTACAAAATTATGAAATAACAACTTTTAATAACTTTAATGAAATAACAACTTTTAATAACTTTATCTCATAAGCATGGGAGGTGCGAATAACTACGTTATTCATTAGGTACAACATTTTTTAAAAGGAGACTAAATTAGTACATAATTTTTACAATATCCAAATTGAGTTTCGTTGAGGGGGGGGGGGTTGTGGCTTGACTGAGCTTTAATTCTAATAATAAACAATAAATTGACATTTTAACATTTCTTTTAAGTTTTTGGTTTTTGCAAGGCAAGGTATGGCCACTATAGTTTCTAGTGTATTTAAAGTCGAATTGCATACAAATATTTGATTTCTGTATATTCAATTTAATTACAAATTGCTCTAATTTCACAACATCCAACAGTGCAGCCATTCCAAGCCAACGGAGGTTACATTTTGCACACTGTTTGGCATATATGCTATATTTATAGTGATAAAGAGTAAAAATATATTAAATAGTTAACTAAATAATAATTCAGTTAATCTTCTGCCACTCCTTGTTTCACTTCGGGAAAACTGCAAATTTGTACAACGGAGGTTACAAACAAAAGAAGTAAAATTTCTTTTTTTCTTGTTTGACCCAATTATGTGCTAAATGGGTTGGAAAATAAAATAATATTTAATATGATGGGAAAGCAGATAGGAGGGTCATAAAAAAGTTCCATTTAAATTGTGCGAATTCTTGTTTTTAAATTTATCAGAATGTAAAATAGTGCACAACGGAGGTTACAAAATTTCTTTAAAGCAACATATGTTTTTAAAATGTAATTGTTTGTCTAAAATTTAAAAATTATTTTAAATTTACAAAATTTATCTTGAAACTAAATGTTTTATAATATCAATAATATTTGTTTCCAATATTTAATGATATTTTTACAAGAAGCACATTTCTACAACGGAAAAATAATTTCTAGGGTTTTATGCGTGTTGTGGTCGGTTTTATGTCATGGGTAGAGATGGGTATGGGTAAATATGAAAAAATGTTTAACACGTTTTTGTTTTGCAAAACTAAAATGTTTAAAAAATCAAGTTTACGTCCTATGCAAGTAAAATTTAAAATTTCGACCAAATTAGACAAAAAAATACCGAAGGATTTATCCTTGTTGGCCTAAATATTATTTTATTATTTTTAAATTGTTTAACTTTTTTAAGTTTTAAAAACAATTTTTTATTTATTTGAATTTCATTATTACAATTTTTTTTTTAAATAAAAAATAACAATGAGTAGGGGGCAATATTTATTTACGAAAAAAATTGGGCATTTTTAATCTCTTTGTAAATACAACATATATAATTTTGTATTTTTCAACTTCGCCAAAAAAATATTGAATTTCAATTTTTTGCACAACGGAGGTTACAATGAGTTATCTGGTCAACAAAAAATAATTTTACTATTAAATATTCATACTTTTTTAAAAATTGAAAGTTGAAAATGCTTCAGAATTGACGATGCGATAAATAAAAATAATGGTGTCTATAGAACAAACCTAGCTGTCAATTCATGTTCGCTTGAATTCATCTAATTTTTTTCATTTTTTGTTTTGGGTGGGTATACATAAACATAAAATACTTTGATCTATACAAATGTTAAAAACTGGATTTCTTTGTAAGAGAAAAGTTAAATTTAGATTGCAATATGATTTTTTATTGAAAATAAATTAAAATATATTAAGTTCAAATTTTAACCTCTGGTTGACTTTTTCATGGAATGGCTGAGTGACAATGACATCTCTCACGGTGGTCCTCGACTTATTTTAAAAGTCTGCACTTCAATTTTCTTGAAAAATCGATTTTTTAAATTTTTGTATCACAAACCCCAGACACAACTATAGCTGTGAGCCGAAACCAACAGATTCTTTTTAAAATTTTAATATGATGTAGACCGATTTAAAGACATAATTAAAAGCTTGAAAATACATGTTATAATTAGATATTGACATTTTTTTTACAGTGGCGTACCACATTTTTATTTATTTTTAGTCATCTTGCTATTGGCTTTGTAAGTTATTCTGTTAACTTATGCCTAAAGTTCAGTGACATTTTAAGCAGTGGCGTACTACATTTTTTTCTTTTGAAATTAAATTATCTCTGATGGTATTCCATTAGTTCATCACTTATAAGGAGGTAAAATTAAATTAAAAAAATGGCGCCAGCCGCATAGTCATAAAGACTTTAAAAAAAAAATAAAATAAAAATTCTCAGAAGGACCCCGCTCACTTAGCATTGTCACTGGGTTTCGGTTGGAATGGGCTGGGCGTTTGATATGTTGTAGATCTGTTCTCACTGATCAACATTTAAATGGACCTCTTTTTGATCCGACCCACGGTTTCAGAGATATAGATGTTGTTGTATTCGAGTAGCTAACTTGCTACTTCCAGTACACCAGTTGACATATTGACATATTTCATTTATGTCATTTTCAGTGGCGGCACAAACTTGCAAAACGTAAAAAACTTTTTTTTCAAAATGCAATTTTTCATAAAATTGCTGATTAAAATAGAACAAATGGTGAAATATTTGTTTGTTATGTTATAGAAAAATCTTCAGGGAAAAAAAAGATAAGCTACATATGTATAAGCTCATCACACTTTGTGAAAAACGCCCGTGAACCTGGAAAATGCTCGAGTTATTGTCCCCATTTCTACTATGTATATGTGTATGCCATACTAGAGACCACAAGGCTCAGCCGATTTTGACAAAAGTGGTACCGCTGGAGTCAGAGCTACCATATATTGTTCAAGAAGAAAATTAATATGGCAGATGCGAGCCGCCATTCTGCCATTTTTTTTTAATACTTTTGGCATATAACTTACTTAGCTTCCACGAGAGTTTTGATCATAACAATTATTACGAAAAAAATGTTCTATCATAATCTGAAAACCGCGTGTTGATGCGTTGCTCCGTTCAAAAGTTATGATTTTTTTTTATATATTCAACTAACAAAAAATTATCCTTACGATAAATGAATTTTAACTAAACTCTTCACAGGGCCGGACACTATTTTTTCTAAAAATTTTGTGAAAATCAGGGCCGGACACTATTTTTTTCTAAAAATTTTGTGTAGGAGCTATCGTGTCCCGGACAGACAGACGTCACGACGAAAACGTTTATTTGATTTTTCCGACGAAACCAATACCTTCCCTAGCCGTGTGGGCTAGGGAGGTAAAAATGACAGAATGGCGGCTCTGATGACTGATTTTCTTCTCGAACAATATATGGCATATAGTACCTCTGAGACTCAGAGCACTCCAGCGGTACCACTTTTGTCAAAATCGACTGAGCCGTCTGACTGACAATAACCCGAGCATTTTCCAGGCTCACGGGCGTTTTTCACAAAGTGTGATGAGCTTATACATATGTAGCTTTTTTTTTCCCTGAAGATTTTTCTATAACATAACAAACAAATATTTCACCATTTTAATCAGCAATTTTATGAAAAATTGCATTTTGAAAAAAAAGTTTTTTACGTTTTTCAATTATGTTGGGAATTTGGAACCTTTGGTTGCACTAAAACAAAATTATGATTGTTTTCCACAAACCAAAACTACACTTTCATTCAAATCATAGATTCACATTAGATAACCTAAAACTTCTAAAAAGTGTACCAAACAAATACATACCCTAGTCAGTTCTTAACAATAATTTAGCTGTAATAAGCAACATGACAGGTTGCAATAATAATTGTGCCGTCTTTATACGCCTTTTTGGGCACAGCAATCAGGAACGGTTGTTATTAATCCAACCCATTAATATTGACTTTTACTTTTAGGATGTTACCAAAAACCAGCACTTTTTTTCTCACCAAGCTTTTCCGTTAACCGATTTCAACGAAATTTGGCATACTTATGTAGGTCCATTCACAATACAATATTATGAAGTCGTTGAAGGGTTGAGAGTTTATTTTTAATGCACTCCACGTTTTTCGTTAATCTGTTTGGAGCTAGAAGAAATTATTTGATATTTTTTGGTTCAACAAAAGGATGTAGAAGATTTAAAAAAACACTAAGTGTTTAAAGTTGTCTTGTTTATTTCTACAGTTTTTTTCTCAGATTGGTTAACCGGTTTCGCTACAGGAGCATCATCAGTACCAAAAAACTACAAGAGACAAAATCAATGATAAACAAAATTGTTGAAATGTTATGGTAATTTTAATTTTGACACATGGTTTAGGGATTATTTTGTTTAGAACTATCCTAAGTATGATATAACAAGTACACAGTAAATTGGTCAGACAGGAACAGTCAAAATGTTTTTTAAAATGATGAAAACATTTAAAATTATTAAAATATCAAAAAATGTCATAAAACTGTCAGAAACTAACATGTATTTGTACAGATAACTATCACATATTTGTCGAAGACCTAAATATTCAAATGGAAATTGTCATAATTTGGAGGTTGGTTGCACGGAGCTGACAGAGCTGAAGGGCTATTCATCTCCTAGAAAAAGTATCTTGGTTTTACCTATTTTTAAATTGATAAACTATACTTTAACTTTACTCAAAGCGTCAAATATTTACCTTTTCTTACTAGAATTCCTTAACAGCAGGTCTATTGATAGTAGATAGGGTGTTGCACTCAGTGTTTGTTTATAATATTATTAATAAAAAACACTAAGAACATGTGCTTTTTGGTTAATAATTATTTCTTGTTTCTTTTTGCTTTATTCTTATGGAATTTTGCCCAAGTTTGATATATGGTTCTATAGCCAAATTAAGGCATTTTTAACGAACGAATGTTGACATAGGTTTGAAGCGTTTTTTAGCGAACAGAAAACTAAATAAATAAAAGTATTTTTTTTTTCACGTGCACTTGGGTCTGTATTTTTGTTTATAAATTGATTATTATGGGGTAAAAAATGAAATTGTCCATTAAGATCTAGTTGGAATGAGATCTTATTACCTAAGAGTTGCGAAAGTCTACAGAAAAGACATAGAAATTTCTCGTGCTCTTAGGGAGATCTTTTTTAGCGTTTACATCATTATTATGGGGTGAAAAAAGGAGGAAAATAATGAGAATGAGAAAATTCACAGGCCCTTGGGGTTCTTTTGGTAGAGAGATATAAATTCCTTGTGCTCTTAGGGAGGTCTGTTTTAGAGTTTACATCATTATTATGGGGTAAAAGGAGGAAAAGAATGAGAATGAGAAACTTCACATGCCCTTGAGGTTCTTTTGGTTCATTTTAAAATCGTGGCATATTAAAAAGTTTTTCAAATATTACTAAACTATATTTTTATAATTTTCGCTTGTATGATTAACTTTAGATATTTATGATATTTGTGCCAAAGTTTCACCATATAAATATCGAACGACCCGAAAACTAATTAAGGTGATTCGTGTTGATAAAGTTAGTACCGATCAAAATAGCAGTTTGTAAATTGTTTGTACTATTTTTTATTATGGATGTATAAACCAGTGGCGGTCCCAGGTAACTTGGATAAGTACCAGTGCGGAACGATGCCTATTTGTGAGTGATTCAAAGTTGGAAATCAAAGTGTATGATGGTGTTTAATGATGTATGGTAGAGGGTGACCAGTGAAACCACTGATGAGCCCACGCTAGTTACTTTAAATCATTTTTTAAAAGGAAAATGCGCTAAAAAGAGTGCTTCAGAATGGACTGAGGTTTTAAAATCCAGTAATAAAAGTAGAGTCTGCAAATACTGAACCAGAATCGTTTTTTTTTTATATAATTTGCATTGTTGCCCAGCTATTGCAGCATCCATTGAAAGACATGGTCTTATTTGGAATAGAATAAAATAAGCAATTGTTTAGGATTAGAAAAAGATTTGCAACTGGTCAAAGTTTATCGAATCTTATGATCAGATTCAAACGACTGGTAATAATATACCTTTTTTTACGTTTATTTATTTTATTAATAATGAAAAATAAGAAAAGCCCTGGGTTTTACCCAAAAAAAAAACCAGTGGGTTTTTTCGGTTTTCCACTGGGCAGCCAACTCTGCTTTAAAGACTTCTATAATTCTTCCACAGTATATTGGGACAGTTTGAGCTTCAATTCGTCACACCAAGAATAAACAAACGCATGAAGTACGCGAAAACCACGATATTGGAAATACAGAACAGTATTATAGAGTTTCTATTTAATTTATAAACAAATTTTAGACAAATAATTTCGGAAATAAAAAGTATTTTTGACCTGAACATATTCATACCAAGTTTTGTAAAACGTGAAGCCCAAATCAAGGCAAAATAAACTAAGGTCGTTTCTAAATACGATAAACTGTTTGATTAATTCAAAACACAAATTTTTGAACTTTTATTGGGAGAACTCAGTATTTGGAAACAATATTGGTTAGAAGTAGGCAAAAGCTTAAATCAAAACATACCTGATAACATTTTCGAGGCAATGAACAAGTGTGGCGATATTTTTCCAAAGTAGGGCATAAATTGCGGCGCTATAACACCTTTGATATTTAAATTTTTACATTACATTTTCTTAAAAAAATTTCGCCTGCTGCGCTTTGAAACCATTGTATATTTTTACAATTTTAGTTTAATTTTAAATCAAAAAATGCATTTTTAGTGCAATTTTCTTTAAAAAGTTCGCCTGTGGCGCTATGATACGGCTGATACTCACGATTTTAGTTTAATTTAACTTAACATTTTTAATGCAATTTTCTCAAAAATTTTCAGCGCATTTAAACATTTTTTAAAATAAAAAAATGTATGAAATAAACTAGATTTGAGGTCAAATCCGCGCTTGTAGTTACTTAGTTTAGTTTGCATATATTGATATGTTTCTCATAAAAGCCATGCTTTTATCCTAGTTTTTTTTTCGTATGGAAACCGCTCGCCCCCTTCTCAAATGGTTGGGACCGCCACTGTATAAACGTTTATTTATTTATTAGTACGGAATCGGCCGTGTGTATGCAGCGAAATTAACCAGGGATCCAGTATGTAATTGAGTCTTCTTATACACTTCGGTTCTTTGTTGGTATAAGAAACTGAAAGCGTAGCCAGGGGGGGGGGGGTTTGGGGGTTAAAATCCCCCCCAGGAGATCCAGACCAATCTACAATAAATTAATCATGATCAAGGGCCCCAGGAAGAGCTATACCTGACTCTTTAATAGAGTTTGTGACGTGTGATGTCTTAAATTTAAAAAATTTTGCCTGCGGTGCTATGACGTCATTAATTGTTACCATTTTAGTTTAATTCCAAGGAATTTTTATCATCAGCATTCAAAACGTGTAATAAATGGCAAAATTTTTCTTAAAATTTGCATCTGCGGCGCACTTATGATTTGGCAACAAATCTATATACACCACCGCAACCCAACCCTTCTTGGCATCTAACCCAATCTACTTTTTCAAAAATATTTTACAAAGAACTTAAGAGATCAAAAGTTTTCAATAATGTTTTATTTGTTTTGTCAAAATTTTTCGCTTGTGGCGCTATACCAATATTAAATATTGTTAGAATAAAAATTTTTGCCTGCGGCGCATTTGAGTGTTAATTTTGAAAAAATATGCAAATGAGACCAGATGAGACTTGCTTCTAAAAATAAGTATTTATGTTTCATATACACTAACTCAACACCTATTAAACCGCCCCTCTCCCCTCCCTTCATTTTACGAGTTCAATCAATAAGCCCGTACTTAGTTTTTAAAAATTTGCCATAGGTATAGGTAGTTGATTTTTATTAAATGATGAAACCCCCCCCCCAGAGTCGATTTCTGGCTACGCCACTGCCTTATAAGATTATAGTTTGAACTAAAAATCTTTTGTGCCTCGTGTTGTAATTTCTTATATGTTATGTATTTACCTGGGTTATACTTAACTAGTGCTGAAAATAATTGATAAAATAATTTCTCAGCGCCCGTATAAAAGGCCATTTAAATAACACAGTGAAACACTTCAAGAAATAAAATCTTCGGGTCTTGAGAACGACGCGTTCGTTCCAAATACCATCGAACAGCCTTGCATTTTTCTCGTGACTGGCATCCGCCGTTCTTTCTTCTTCGATAGTTTACAATAAAACTAGAAGAATGTAGTCGTCTAAGAATTTTGTCTATTTTTGCTTCCGGAAAAAAGTTATCTTTTGCAATAGCTTTAATCTAAACGCATGTTAAAAGATATAGTTTATTCTGAAGGGAATTTTTGCCTCAAAACTTTTAAATAAATTCAAATTATAAAATAATGTTATTTTAACAAAATAACAAAGAATTAATTAATTTGGCAAAAATTATTATTTTTGCTTTCTATATTTTGAGGGTTTTTTTGTGGGTGTTCCTCTGAGCCCCTTTTAATTCTTCAACGTAAAAATTTTTTATAGATTTTTTTTATTCGACTGCCCTGGGCCGGTACGAGAGTAATATTTTTTAATTTTCGAGTTGGATGAAACGTGTGAACCGATTTATCGCTGGAATACTGAGAGTCTCGAGAGTTCTATAGGCTTTTTTAAAAAAAAATTCATTATGGCGGATGTTAGGCGCCATATTGTTAAACTGCATCTTCAGATATCAAGCAATTTTTGAGCTACGGGGGCTTTTTCTGATGGGGTCTGTAACGGTTCTATTTGTGAAAATTTCTGTTTGATATAAGTGGCTTCTTTTGTTTTTATATATTATATTATATATATATATATATATAAATATATATTATTTAAAGGAGAATTCGACTACAAACTGGATTTTTTCTGTCACTTTTAGTTTTTAATAATAGTAATTATAGTAATTAATGCTTTTATTGTCGCAAAATTACATCATACCTTATAAAAAAACAGTAACAGGATAATTTACCTAAACTATACACAAAGGAATGAGAAGAAAAAAGCGACTTGAGATATAACACCATAGAGTAATAAACCTACGGAACAGAGGCGCAAGGCGGACCGAAGTGGATCGCAGGCTCCTGCGCGAATCCTCGCGAAAAGCGTTTCTGCGCACAAGTCTGCCATCCATTTCGTCCGGCTTTGCGCGTCTGTTCCGTAGGTATATTACTTTATGATAACACGAAGTTGGTATTTTTCTTATGGAATGACCATTTTTTTTTATACAGAAAAAAGAAATGTTTTGCATTCACATGTTTATAGTAAGGATCGCAAAATTAGTAGAAATAATAACTTTGAACAACAAAGAAAATAATATAAAACTCAGGGCCAAACGCGAAAAATCTACTGCGCATGTCTGATGCAGTCTGCCTGCAAAAGTTTTGGATCTGCATTTTTTCCAGGTTAACTTGATTGGGAGAGCTATTATCGCTAGGCGTTTTTTTCGCAAAATCTAAGTGCAGGGCCGTTGACCGCACTAACTCAACTCAATTGGAGACATCGGTCTGCAAAACATTTTTCAATTCTGTACTAAACCTTGTTCAGAACTGGCAGTCAATTAGTTTTTTATTTTTTGGTTTAGTATTTTAGATTCGTGATAAGCTTAGTTTTGGCTTTCTGGTGAACACTATGTCGAAAATATTTCTTTTACAGCTATTTTTAGTAGAGTTGGGTTGGATTGTACGACTCTTGTTTAGTATTTACCTGACTTTTTAGATAATTTAAAACTACACCTTTAATCAATGGCACAATAGTTATTTACCTAACAAGGGTGGAAAGTGATACTTTTCCGCACATGGCGGCAGTTGCACGCACGACGAGTTCGGGCGTGTCACCAAGGGCGAAAAAGGCGCTTTACGCTTATGTAAGGTACAACATTTTTCCTTCTTGCAAACTAATATAGATAGAGGTAAAGTGTTTGGTAGTTTTGAAATTAGAAAGGAAAGGGCGATTCAAAAATTTAACAATATACAGGGTGTTTCATTTAAAATGAAAAACTTGGTGTCAAAATTTGACATTTGCAATGACATTTAGCTATTAGCTATTTTAGAGAAATAACTCTTAAGTATGCAAACAGTTATACAAGTTTTGATAGATAGAGGTAAAGTGTTTGGTAGTTTTGAAATTAGAAAGGAAAGGGCGATTCAAAAATTTAACAATATACAGGGTGTTTCATTTAAAATGAAAAACTTGGTGTCAAAATTTGACATTTGCAATGACATTTAGCTATTAGCTATTTTAGAGAAATAACTCTTAAGTATGCAAACAGTTATACAAGTTTTGGATTTAACCTTTTTTTCTAACATTAATAGTAACGGCGCTAACTGGGGGGGGGGGGTTCAAATTATAGCGGGACACCCTGTATCTATTCCAGAAGGTTTTACCTGCAAATTATTTTCAATTATGTATCTGTATAATGTAGAGTGGTGACCGCAGACTACCATTCTAGGTTTTTTTTTCAAACTGCTTTAAGGTAACTATAGGTATACTAATCGATCTAAGATTACCTAATAGACCGGTGTCCCAGAGGCAAACTACCCCGCTTATCGGGTAAAAAATGTCAATGGTTACATTTAAAAGACCATTTCTTACCAAAAACCATTCGTCTGCCAGCGATCGGTGGTGGCCCGCTCTGGTGGCAACACCCCCAAAAAAGAATAGGGGTCTTACATTGCTCTTAAAAAAATTTAAATTTTAACTCGGGTCCTTTCATACTAATTCGACCCCGCTGATTCCAGATCTGCAATCTAAATTTACATAAATTTACTAATTTTAGAGGTTTTTGTAAAAAAAAATTATTAAAATCGGTTAAGTAGTCGCTGAACTGGGACTCTCCGAAGATTCTGAAAATTTTAAGGTATTCCAGATGAAGACCCTCCTTCAAAAAATCCTTAAAAATTAGCCGTTTGAGTTGGACAATTTTTGCGACATTTTTCTAACGCGATCCGTGGCATCTAGTCGCCAAGTCGCACCCGGTATGTATTCTTGTTCGTTTTTTTTTGCTATCGATTCATCATAGTAAAAAGCCCAACTGGTGGATGGACTGTGTCTGAAACCACTCAGTGGGAGAACTGGTGGAGGAGGCCAAAAATCCAATAGTTTTCTGTTGGTAAGAGTCTCTTTTTTATTTATATTTAACTCCACTATGGACATTGGGAATTTATTTCTCATCCTGTTATCTAATGTTTTGCCGAGCATTTGTCCATGACTTGTTGATTTGATCGTTGTTATTATTCGACTATAAAAACTTGTCGCACTGATGATCCCTAACAAGGGTGAAACACGTGTTTGCGTCTAGTCTCCAAGTCGTACCCGGTATGTATTCCTGTGGTACTACGGTGTATTTTGTAAAGTTCGTTTTTTTGCTATCGATTCGTCATAGTAAACCAGTCAATGGTAGAACTCGTGGAGGAGGCTAAAAATCCAATAGTTTTCTGTTAGTAAGACTCTCTTTTTTATTTATCAGAAAATGGTTTGCATTTTTTATTGTTTGGTTACAATTTTACTAGAATCTCGAAAACTATTAAAATTAGGTAAATTCAGATTACTGATTTGGAATCAGCAGGGTCGAATTAGTATTAAAAGATCCGTTACAATGCATATTTTTATAAGAACCGTTTAAGGACCCCTATTCATTTGGGGGGCGTGGCCACCGGAGCGGGCCACCACCGATTACTGGCAGACGGATGGTTTTTGCCTAGGGATTGTAAAGTCTTAAATGCCAACAGTGAATTTTTTGTACCCGATGAGGGGAGTGGTTTGCCTCTGGACTACCGGTCTATAAGGGCGGATCCAGCTTTTTAGTAAGGGAGGGGGGTTCACGTCCGTGGCGTAAAGCTAAGCGGACATATTTGCTGCCTCCCAAGACGAGAAAAAAAAGACGCAAAAGAGCCAAAAATTTACGATTAATTTTTTCCTCCACTTCCACAGGAAAGTTTTTATGAACATGAAGAAGCGCCAATCCTGTTAGCAGTGGCGGATCCAGCAATTTCACCAGGGGGGGGTCGCAAGAAATAAAACTTATGTAGGCCGGCTTAAGCGACTACGAACACATGGCAAAAAAGTCCTTTTTTTATTGTCATCATTGTTTTTCTGGATTTGGTTAGATTGCTATGTGGTTTAGTGGTGCATGACCCTCCTCACTAACCAAACAAATTCGATCTACATATGTTCGTTGTTGCCTAAGCCGTTGGTGTTGACTAACAGATACCTGATACAACTAATTTATTTTGGCAAAGTCAGCGCTAAACTGCTATAAGTATTTTCCAAATTATCGGAATTTTGTGGAGTTGAAAAAAAAAATTAATTAAGTAACAGTCAGACTGCCAGTTCCATTGATTAATAATAATTTATTAAAAGTTTTTTGCCCTTTGTTTGAATTTTTGTCGTTAATTTTTTAATAAAATAACACTCATTTTACCTACCTTTTTCTTCAGCTTGAGCATGATAATTTGTCATATGATGCTTCTGTAAATCACCAGCCACCCCCAATAGTTTACAATAATTTTATAAAAGTAACCAACTTTTTAGGCAAAACGGTTTTTGGCCTCCAACTTAGCTATTCGAAAAAAAATACTGCAATTTACAAAATAACCCCTATCTTGTTGAAAAAAAATTAGCCAATCAAATTTTTCAAAATGCCCTTTATTCACTCGGCGTTTTTCCTCCCTACCCCGCTTTATGTGAACCGAAAAGGGAAATACATAACTGATATCTGGCATCGAATGATTTGTCAAAAGTTAAAATCTGGTTTATTCATCTATGTCACTTATTTTTTTATGGAGCTTCCTCACTTAAACCTTTAACAAAATTGTCCGACATAACTAATACACTGGTACTACAACCAGGAGTATTCTGTTGTCTCTTCCACAGGTCCCAAGTTTTATTTAGGTTTACGTTATTAACATTCTCTTTTGTCTCATCTTTCTTAAATTTTTTGAAATAATTAAATAGGGTGTTACCCGCAAATCGTTTTTCATTTTGTCTCTCAAACATTATGCACCTGCAGCGATCACACTCATCTAATCTAGGCGTAGATGACTAGCCGCAAGCCGCATGGTTCATGCGGGGAACCCCAAGCGCGCAGTGCGAATTGTACGATCACAAAGCATTTGCTATAGCGCTCCACACACGCACTGAATTTTTTAACTTTAATTCGGCTCTG